>FR990096.1:91204253-93704253 GCA_905404275.2 Hedya salicella
TTGGCAGTCATTATTCGTACTCGGGAAGGATAAAGAACCCGTAAGAAAGTAAACGACAGTGTTATTCAGTAGTTTGCGACTGTCAGTCGGAGCACATATTTTCCTGGATCAATACAATACTGCTAAATAACATAGAGATTAAATGTGACATTCACAGCAAACTATATGGTAATAAATAATTATCTACAGTTTGCCGCGAATTGCACAACGGTAACTTATATTTGATTAACAAGATCCAGGTTATCAGATAAATAAATAGTTTCAAAAACTGTTTATTGACAATACTTTATATATCCATTAGATGAAACTAAATAATTCGATCATTTATAGTGTTGGAAAAGAGACTTGCCATATAGAATAAAAAAGGGCAAGTCAAACAGTTCTAAATAGTCAGGCTATAGCCTGTCAATTTTACTTGGAACTTGTTATGTACTTTGTCGGTTGCAGAAGAATACGTAGTTGTCCATTTTGTTTAGATGCCGTCAATAATATTGAAGTAATCAAGGTTTTTAATAATACTCGTTACCATCTTTACTTTAAGAATTAGAAGGGTTACCACGAGGTTTTGCATTGCAAAATATTTCCTGATAAAGTATCGAACGGAAACTAAGGACTGATATTTCAGTCACAAAATGTGTTTTTGTTTGCCCGATCCAGTAATAAAGTCTTGATGGTAACTTACTTCCATGCACGTCAGGACTATCCATAACAAATGGTAACCCTAATCGTGCATAGTTTCTGGGCACATGAATATAAAAATTGAAAAATATTATTTTTGGCAGTAAACAAAGATAGCTGCTCCTTTTTCACGTGTTGTTCTTATTTTAAATCTCACAGCTACTGATAGCTAAGTAACATAAGATAGTATGCTATATTGTAATATCGCATTATCGTGCGTATGTCGTACGTCATTGTTGGGGTCGGACTTTTTGATGTAAATGCCATGAGGAATAGAACTAATAGAATCATGGTTAGCTATACCATTATTAATAAAAAAAAATATGAGTAATAAATTATATTTGTGTGATGATGATGAGCACTAGTATTAGATTTTGAGTCCTGGAGGTATTATGATCTATTTAAGTATTTATTTATATGTATAGAGGCGTTTAGTACCCGATGTCTCCAAGTTTTTGCCACGACTAGGTCGATTTGTGTAAAATAGTTCTATTAAATTTTACACACGGTACAAACGAGCCTAATTGAAACTACACCTAGAATTTTATGTTAACTTGTATTTATGCACTGTTAACACTCGTTTCATAACAAATGTAACAAAAATGATAAGAAAGTTACCAGAAGCAAGCGCTTGTACGTAAAGCCGTATGATGTTTATACCTGTATTCCTTATGGGTTATGCTGCTATTAGAGAAACTGTCTTCTGTGGAATATTTATACATTTGTAAAGTATTTTGATTGGGTATTCAATATCTTATTTAAAAAGTATGAATGCATATTGTATGTGTAGAAAAAAAAACCAAAGATATCCAATTCAGAAGCTCACTGATGGATTGTAAAGTAGCGAGCATTTAAATTTCTTTTTATTAAAAAAGGTATGACGACCTTCCCTCTATCATAATTTACTATGTCACTTACATTAAATTACTGACTCTTAGCCATATCACGTCATAGTCGTGCACAAAATGTAATTGTAGTTAGTAAACCGTTGGTGCTTTGTTTTTTTTCATTACCTGTAATAAATAGTTATATACTGTAAACGTAATAAACTGTGTAATCTTATAATGAGTTTAAATTTGCACCCGCACAGTACCTTTTTTATTATTTTGTTTATATTCTAGTCGAATTTCTCAATCGCTTTGATGACTGTGTGTATATCGTCGGTAAAAAGCGGAAACGTAGCAGCCGCCAACTGAATCCATTGGCAGTTACTACGTTTCCACTTTTCGCCGTCGATATATATTGCACGCAGTCATCAAAGCGATGAATAATCATATTGTTATATATATGTAATATATAAACAATAAACATATTGTTATATATATGTAATATATAAACAATAATCATATTGTTGTAATATACTACTAGTGGAAATTGAAATTGCATACATGCGAGAAAATGCATTTGTTTGATTTGACGAGTGTAAGGACACAATTTTAACATATATTTAAGTTGTTTATTTAATCTCACTTGTACTATTTTGAATCTGAAATATTAAAAATATCCATATACATCTTTCGAAATATAATAAGTATGGGAGGATAACGTCAAACAAAAATGACTATCAAATCTGCTCCAAAATACCCACTTTTTTAAGTTAAAAGATCGTATGTATCGAGTTGTTTCAATAACTAACTTAATATTAATTGAGTTAAGGTTTAAACTGTTTAATGATATTTATGGCTGATATTGATGTAACGTTTGAGTAGACAGTATTTTCGGTAAGGTTTTATATCGTTTGAAAAACGGAAATCTGCTTTTGGTTACATACAAGCCCTCTGATGGCTCTGATACAACAATTTTGTTTGTCATTTTTTTTTTTCATAAGGTTTAACTACTTGAATGCGTCCAAGTATATACCATGACGTGGATGGTTTAATACAAAAAATAACACAGTAATTGAATAATGAATTAAGTTCATACTTGCTTATAGTAAGTAGTGTTTTAATAAACTTACTGTTTATATCCGTTGAATCGGTTAACACACCGCTGCCTGCTTGTAGACGCGTAGCCATTACTACGAAAATACAGAACAATTTTGCATTATCGTGTATATTTTGTTTTGTTGAAACACCTCATCCTCTTCATATTTATTTTTAAGTGAGTGGAGTGTTTTCGGTCTACTAAGAACCTTAGTGTGAAACTTAATCATTAACATTATTGTAAAAATGTAGATGACGTACTGAACAATATTGGACTTCTGTGACTTTTAAAAAATGTCTTCCAGTTTTTAAGATTACCTAATCCGATTCATCAAAATGGAGCTGCAAATCCTGCAATATTTGCAAGGCCTTCAATTTTCGTTCCGCAATTCGCGACGAACTGCTGCCACTCAATTCAGAACGACTTTTTTTTTTTGGAATACTTAAAAAGATGGTACATAATTCGTTATTTGTTTTATTATGTAAACTAATAATAATAAGGACAACGTGAAATTTAATTTCCTATTATTCGAAGTAGTTACTTTAGACATATTGCATAAGATCAGCCATGACGTGACGACCGGTTTGGCTCAGCGGGAGTAACGTTGCTTGCGAAACTGACGGTCCTGGGTTCAAATCCCGGTAAGGGCAAATATTTGTGTGATGAGCATAAATATTGGTTCCTGAGTCTTGGATGTTTTCTATGTACCTAAATAAATATATATATTAAATGTATCGTCGCCTAGTAATCATAACACAAGTCTTATTGAGCTTATCATGGGACTAGTTCGATTTCTGTAAAAAATATATATACTTTATTTTATTTATGACATTTTAGTATGTCGGAATATTTAAATTTCAATAATATACTAATGAAACTAAATATCAATTTGTTTTGCATCTGTGTTGGTCCTGGGGGTCTTTGCACCAATTCACAATGCAACTTGAAATTTTTGCATCATTATTGTAATCCGGTTACGGTGACAAAAAATTCCGCAATTCCAACAAAAATAATTCAATTTTAATAATTTGAATAATTTTAGTTGTAATTATAAACAACCGTTTGGCACCGCGTCCGAAAGTCAACTGATATTTAGATAAAGTTCGGCTCTAAGTATTGGCTCTACTCCCGCGGGCACTATGTCCGTGGCGACGATTTTCAGCCTCAGTTGGGCTTCCATACTTATTATTTCGATACATGTGTACAAAGGGAAGAGAGCAGAAGCAGAGAGAATTGACAAATTCAAAGTAAAATTAGGTTCCAGTTTTTTGATTAAAGTATAGTTTATCGTTTTAATTTTAATGCGCTTAATGTTTTGTGTTGTATGTTTGAAATTAGCGTTGTTAGCTCGCGCTTACTTAACGACATTTTTTACCCAAGCGTGTCCATAATGTACTTTCACATATTCTGTTTATAATTAATTAAAGAGATTAACATTTACGCGCTGCTCATAATAAGTTTTGGGTACATGGGTGAATCAACTTTTAGACAAATCCGTCCACAACTTTTAATCTTCGTTGTAAAATACCACCTTTAAATAATGATTTATCTTTATTTAAGTTTATGATGTAGGTACGTCAAAACGTTGATGTCCCGTTCCCGTCTGTTAAACCTAATAAACAGAAAATATTCCTTAGTAACTTCAGAGACGTCAAAAGTGTGGTTGATTCATCACACACGCCTTGTCCTATGTCATCGGCTACGCGCTACTGCTACTACCACTGCTACAAAAAACTTCAAGAATTGAAAAGTTCAAATCCAATATACTTTTAGTACGTAAATTCATTAGTATTATTATTATTTTATTATACCAAAATTTGTGTTTTTTTTTAAGTATATTTCTACCAGCCAGTCCAAATGTAATCCTTAACGGGCACAACAAACTTAACTGTAAAGCCATTCTTGGATATACAATTCTAACAATTACAAATAGATGTTGTAAATGTAGGTACAGGTAAGAAAGATAACGTCTAAACGTATGCATAACAAAAAAATAAAACCGACTCCAAAACAAAACTAAAATGTAGAAAAATAACGCCATAATTCAGTTTCTTCAATTTACTTACAAGTAACCGTTTGTATACTCAATCTATACAGTATCTACAATTAATCTTATTTTGGCGTCGGTGTATAGTAACTATCCGAATCGGCACATCTAATCGCTACCTTCTAAACACTGGCCGTTTAGAAGTAAAGTTCTAGTGGACATCTGTGGTGTTCATCATCAGTTTCCTTACACCAAATCATATTTACTGAATGTAAATTCTTGACTATATCAATAAATTACCGAAAGCGCCGTACATGTCCCTATAATTAAAAAAAAATAAAAGTCGGTTCACGGTTCTCGGAGATATCGAGTAACATACATACAAAAAAAATTTAGTTCGAATTGAGAACCTCCTCCTTTTTGGAGTCGGTTAAAAATGTAAACTAGCTCTCCATAACATACGAAATATGTGTATATTTTAGGCATGACTATTAATTATTTGCAATCTAATAAATCGGTAAGTATATCAACTTTTTCTTGCTGTTATTCTGTCTGGTAACTCAACTCAGGAGACGAATATTATTATTCTCTAGATTTCATTCTACTCGTAGTCTTAAGTTACGCATTTTACAATATGAATATAAAAAGTAATGCTCGTAGTATTTGCAACATTTCGTGCCGGGGTAATCAAGCGGACCTAACGCTCAAACAATGACCCGCCAGTGTAAATCTCGAGGAAACATTATTATATTATTATTCTGAGCCCGTTCTGCCCTACTGCTGGGCAAAGGCCTCTCTCCCTTCTTCTACTGAGAATCAAAGTACAACACTATACAAAATCTGAGAAATCATTCAAATAATAGTGACGTTTTGTGGTTACACGAGAATATATATTTCGAAGCAATTTTATTTTCTATAGTGTCATTCTTATTGAACGAAATAATATAAGTGTCGTAGTAAAATGGTGAGGCTGTGTATCAGTATTTTGATTGATAAATTAAGCTTATACATATCGCATATTTCACTGGTTCTTTATAATACCGGGATACTGGGATTGGAAGCCCTATTCTACACCCAATATGGTACACTCCATAGCTCGCTGGCAAACCACGAGTTTAAAGTTCTGAGCTTCAAAGACCAAGTTTGAGCACCATAGTTGAGACTATGAGCCTCTGTTTACGTGACAAAGGGAGGTCACCGTGCATCAGATGTAGCTCCTCCATCAGGCGTTTCCTGTCCGTCTTTCGACCTCTTTTTCTTGTCGCACCTGGAAGGAAACTAGTTGGCCTAAGTAAAGGTACCCATGGACATATACAATAAGTTCTGCGTTGATAGTTTGGTAAAGAGTTACTGAAGAAAATACTACTAATAATCTAGGCTAATAACAAACCTACTTAATATACTTTTCTCAAAAATACTATGTAATATTGCCATAACAGCGCTAAAGGTGCGTCCACACTTGTATCATTTGTTCGTATCCGATCCCCGTGGCGTGACATGATTGCGTATCGCGCTGCTTGGTCGCTCACTGTTGGCGCGACGATCACGCCGCGTTTGTCCGATCTAAGTGTGTGATACGCGTAGCAACATGGATTTCGAGCGATCGGATCGGCGCAACGTCCAAACGCGTGATCGTGACACGCGATCATGCCACGGGACGACGATCTGATCGGGCAAATGATACAAATGTGGACGCACATTAAAATGTGACTACTGTAAGTGGAACATACCGAAGACTTATTAGAAGTGTCCAGTAAACCGCGAGATTTTAAATTTGGAATCAATATTTGTCCAGTAAGTAAGTATGTAATTTCTATTACGTATCAATATACTTGAATTTCGAAACACGTTTTTACATCGTCACCGACCTATAAAAGAACTAAGGATGTAAGGGCGTTGAGGTCGTATATGAATTAAAAAGATAATCAATCATGTTGCACGTTATTTGTTTAAATTATAAGTTATTTATACAGAGCTACAATAATAGTTATTTACACTTGCAATTTACAATATTAACAAATAAAAAAAAAAAATCGGCAACGTTGGCAGTATAAGAAAAACTTATTATGCATATTAAAAAAGTAGCGACAAGGTTAGTGCGGAAATGCGTTTCGTTCATGATAATGATGTGTAAAATGGTGGAAAAATAAGTCATAAAATTATTGTTGATATTACAGAATTCCTATTCTGTGTTGTTTAGAAAAAACCCCTGAGTTAATATTAAAAGTATAAACATTACTTTGAAACTATTACTATAATGAAATAATATCATTAAAAAAATAGTTTCGTAAGAGGGTGCAGTTAACTAAACGCAGTATTTATAAAAAAAACAATGAAATTAAGCATTTTAAGGAAGGTGGGATTTAAATTACAAGACAATTATTTGTTTTATTACAATTCTGCATAAATGAGTTCCGGCGAATCTAATTCCGAAATAAACGGCACTCCTTCACACTTGAAAGCGGAGGCGGAGTTAGCAAAAAATGTTTACTTCCGCCTAAATCCAACAACAGATATTTGAAAAATTAAGACAATTTCATTAAGTGAAAGGAAGAAAATCAAGCTAATAATCGGTCATATAATGTGTATCTGGCTTATTTAAACCATCTGCGCCAAATAATGCAACGGTCAAGCTTTACATTTAATAGGCGGTACATTCTTTGCTTCGTTCTGTAGTACTCAACAAAGAGAACGTAATGTACTATAAACAGGGCCGGATTTAGACGCGTGGAGGCCCTAGGGCAACAAAGTAGTGCCTAGCACCTAATTATTTTTCAAATAAAATGCACAATTGTTTTCAGTCAAGTTTTTCAATTGTTTTCAATCAAGTTTTTCAATAAATAATTTATTGTGAAACCAAATAAATTATTTTGAGAAACATATAAATTAATTAGAATTCGGTATCGTTCTGTACTTACTATGAAGGCTATTGTGGAGGCCCCTCTTTTGTGGCGGCCCAGGTCCCTAGCCCCGGATGCCCTCCCCTAAATCTAGCCCTGACTATAAATATATTTTTGTCTTATTTATTTTCTTGTTTCATTTTTGAGAAAAGCACTATACTGGCTTCCATTGAAAGAGCCATCCTGACCGAATTATAGCAATTCATACTCGGCCAGTATGGCTTATTTACTTGTGGGTGATTCTTGAAAGGCCAATTTTTGACCGTCCAGACGTAAAGAGTACCCGTAGAAGTAGCATATTTGACCTTACTATTTTTTTACATTAAATTACGAGCTCATCGAACTGGGACACAGTGTTTTTTTTCTGTTTAAGGTAAGTAGAATTAGCCACAATAATATTAAACACCTAAAATCTCATTAGTGTGCAGTTTCCCTTCGCCATTTTGTCAACAAACTTCCCCAAAACGACCAACTTATGGAATCAAATCGCGTATCATGAGTTAAATCGTTAGTCTATAAGTTATTGATTTGAAAGAAAAAATATGGTTGTTGTGTATATCGTAGTTTTGTTTTTAATGTATGTGAGAGGTTTGTCCCGAGCTAAGTTATCATTCACGTGGAGCATCCCTAAACAACGTATTGAGCCCACCCTATAACATATTCCGACGCCCTCGCCCCTCACCCCGAACGATCGTCAGTAAGGCTTCGAACGCCGTGGGGACAGGTTGCAGCTCTTCGCTGGAGCGAGGAGCTACCAAGGTAAATATATCATTATCGGGGCTTTGGTTCACTGTAATTCTCATTGTTGTGTATTTGAATATAAAATGTATTCCCTACAATTGACATGACAGTGTTAAGTGAAAATAAAACTACGTAAATGACTGCAGGTGCTTGTTTAACATTTACTCCTATATTTATACCAGTTTCGGCATAATGGACAAAAAACATACTTTTTCTCATTTACGTGATCTCATTCACGTGGCGTTTTCAGCACGCAAATGATAATTTTCTTATATTTTCTTGAAGAAGAAAGTAATCTTCCTTTGATTATCAGTATATGTGATTAATTAATATATTTATAATTTTATACCATCATTCGCAAGACTTAAATATACATTTTAGGCTTAATTGTAATTTAATATACAGGGTGTCCCAAGAAGTAGTGATATACTGAAGCTGGGACGTAGAGGACCTAGAGGTTTATCTAAATCACCCCCATGTATGTTCCGCGATTTTTCGTATTTTCGGAGTTATGACTCTTTTTTTAATTCTTCACCTATCGCCGAGTACGATGAGATTTTTATTTATGGTGACGTGATTTATTGCGGTAGATACTTGATTTTTTTTGTGTGCTAAGCTGATAGATAGGCCAATTCAGTATGGTAATATTTACTATCGTTAGATCTTTAAATGGAATAAAAAAAAATTAATGCCAAGAATGATAAAATTACCCAATATGTTCACAACTTCAAGGGGCTTTAAAAAGATAAAATAACATAAACAAAATTACCGTTTGGCTTTTAAAAACTTGCTCTATCTATCAGGTAGCTACCCTGAAAATTTCATTTTATTATTCATAAAACTTAAATCATAAAATTGAAATCTAAATGTGGCAAGTGCAAAATTAATTAACTTTCTAAATAAATTTCGTTCTAAATCACGCACTGGCCATCAATAGAAAAAGAACAAAAAACAAAAGACGGTTGATGCATGAGAAAATTTTCACGTTGTTTGGTCATCGTTGGTACTTTTCAATAATTTAAAAATTGTGTTTTAATACTGGTAATTGTTCGTTTCTCTAATCATTTTGGCTATTCGTATGGACTTTGACTTGCATTACGATTTGGATTAGTGTTATTACCTGGAATCGACGACTTGGTATTATTTAACTGGACTTGAGTTTGCGTGTAAGTGATCATGTTTACTTCACGTGACTACGCAGAAATGCATTACTATTACGGTTATGCTAGGGGGAATGCGGCGGAAGCTTCAAGACTGTACCAGGAACATGTGGAACGAAGAGGCGGGCCTCAACCTGAAACGTTTCCTGACTATCGCATGATCTTAAGAGTACATAATGCGTATTTGGAAGGTTACATACCGGGTACCAGATCAGGCCGTATGGCCACTATGCCGGATCCTGATGTAGTAGATGCAGTGGTTGAAGAAGTAGAAAGAGACCCGTCGACCAGTGTGAGAGTTATGGAACGTCGTACCGGACTTTCTAAATCTCAGGTACACCGTACACTACAGAGCGTAGGATATCATCCGTTTCACATTAGAAAAGTGCAACAGTTGAAACCGGAAGATTACAATCGGCGAATTGAATTCTGTCAGGAAATGCTGAGGAGACAAGCTGAAAACGAAAACTTTTTTAACCAAATCTTGTGGATGGATGAATCCCACGTTAGACGCAATGGGATTTTTAATATGCACAATTCTCACTCATGGGCAATTGAAAATCCAAATTTAAAAAGGGAATCGACATTGCAAGAACACTTTAGTGTTAACCTTGATCTGGCATACTTAACGGTCAGCTAATCGGGCCCTTTCAGCTGCCAGACCGCTTGGGCAGCAATCACTTTTTAAATTTTCTACACGTCGATCTGCCCCTGCTGTTAGAAGATGTGGACTTGGAGACACGCAGAAGCATAGTACTGCAGTGTGATGGTGCACCATGCCATTTTGCCTTGGACGTAAGAAACTATTTCAATCAAAGATACCCTGAAAGATGGATTGGTCGTTGCGGCCGGGGTGAGCCTGGCCTCCACGGTCCCCCGACCTAAACTCCATTGATTTTTTTGTATGGGGATACTATAAAGACCTCGTCTACTCAAGAGAATGCCGCAATTTGGACGAGTTAACGCGGAAATTGAGAGTAGCAGAAGAAACCATTAAAAATAATAGAAGTGCATTCAGACGTTTAAAAGACAACTTTTTCGGCGATGTCACACTTGCATTGAGCAACAGGGGGGCCATTTTGAAAATTTCTTGTAATTAAACACCTTGTAATTGGTTTTACTTTGTTTGTATTAATCATCATGTAAATTAAAATTTTGCACATACCACATTTAGATTTCAATTTTTTGATTGAAGCCTTATGACTTATGAATAATAAAATGAAATTTTCAGGGTAGCTACCTGATAGAGCAAGTTTTTAAAAGCCAAACGGTAATTTTTTTTATGTGATTTTATCTTTTTAAAGCCCCTTGAAGTTGTAAACATATTGGGTAATTTTATCATTCTTGGCATTTAATTTTTTTTTTATTCCATTCAAAGATCTAACGACAGTAAATGTTACCATACTGAATTGGCCCATTTATCAGCTTAGCACACAAAAAAAATCAAGCATCTACCGCAATAATTCACGTCACCATAAATAAAAATCTCATCGTACTCGGCGATAGGTGAAAAATTAAAAAAAAGTCATAACTCCGAAAATACGAAAAATCGCGGAACATACATGGGGGTGATTTAGATAGCCCTCCTGGTCCTCTACCTCCCAGCTTCAGTATATCACTACTTCTTGGGACACCCTGTATTTAATTGTTACCAGCAGACTGAATTTACGTTTCTTACGAATTTTAAGTACTTTGTTTTTTATTAATAAAACGTTTAACTCAACACAACTAAGTTTTATCATTTACCTTGTCGCTTTTAGCATTCCCCGGATTTTTATCGAATTTTCATCAATTGCAGTCGGCACGTGAATGAGAAAAAAGGCATGCGAATGATAAAAATATCATTTGCATGCCATTTTTCTCATTCACGTGTCAGCTAAACTTCAAAGTCCTGTATCTTCATATCAAAATGACCGAAATTGATGCCTATTC
This sequence comes from Hedya salicella, assembly GCA_905404275.2. Lineage (NCBI taxonomy): Eukaryota > Metazoa > Arthropoda > Insecta > Lepidoptera > Tortricidae > Hedya > Hedya salicella. The sequence goes on from FR990096.1 coordinate 91,215,575, forward strand.
GATAAATATGCTTGTAGTTACCTAGTTTTTCTTAATTTTATATAACAAGGTCAAAATTTATTACAATAAAAAATGACACGTGAATGAGATGAATAATCGAATTCTCATTAATCACCCTGGTCTCTGCCGTGATGTACTACCTACTGCTTTTGAAAAAAATATCTATATTGGCTTGTAAAACGCGCTTCAAATTGAAGTTTAAAGAGTAACTCAGGAGATGTAACCATGGCAAATGGCAACGAGGCACAGGAAAAAGTAGATTGACCCTTCCTACACAATGGACAATACTCCATTTGAGTTTGTCGGGAATAGTCAAGAAAAATAGGCTAACTTTTAAGACGACGTAATTAGAGTCCGACCGAAACTGGTTTTTACGACCGAAACCGAAACCGAATTTCGGCAACGGTCTCAGTGTCGGCCGAAACCGAAACTTCCTTATAAGGATCATGTTTTGAGGGAAAAATAAAGAAAACGTTATTATAGTCAGTCAGTTTTATTTTTTTAACTTTAAATGTCATAGGTATGCACTCTTCATCATTTTCAATTATTGGAGTTATTGATAATCCCCCCATGACACCCCCCATTTAAGAAAAAAATATTAAATGCAACTTTCAAATACTTAAAATTGTCGAGATACTATCTACTCAAATAAATACTTATTTGAGAAGATAGATTATTCTTTTGAATAATATTCATGGTTTAAAAAAAATATTAAACTTCAAATTACTTATTTTTATGAATTTTATTGCACTCGATTTTAGTTTGGAGGTAGGTAATACATAAGGTTTGAAATCGAAAAACAGAAATGAAATAAGGTCGATGTGGGCAAGTCCATACTTTATTTAGAGTTAAGTTTGATCGGATTATCCAGGTTATTATTTATTCCAGCGAAAACGGCCTAGACTTATAGGATGACACATTATATTTTACAATGTCGCTTAAACAAATTGGGAAAATAAGCAAAACTTTTGTAAAAAAAGAGGTTTTTTAAAACTCGGCGAGTACCTAAGTCTTCCCGTGTTGCATTAAGGTAAGACCGTCTAGTACTCATTGCCGCGCTATTTGAAGGCCAATAGGCATGTCAATTACCTAGTTGATATCGTTATTTTATGCCATTGCACATAGTTATTTCAGTTCAGGAAGATGGCGTAGCAATTTAAATGCATATATATTTTTCTGTTTTAAAGGCAAGATCGGCATATGCGTAGAAGAAGAGATTGTAAACCTTTTTAAAGTCCAAAACCGAAACAATCTTATTAATAAAAATGACAATTGTTTGTTTAAAATCGTATGAGATCGCAAAAAAAAAATACTTAAAACAGTATTAATATTAATTTAACGTAAATTATTTACGAGATCGCAACAAAAACTTTAAAAGTATTGATAATAATAATTAGTAACTGAATACTATATAAGTAGTATAGATAGCGTAGTACACAGAAAACAATAGTGAATATGTTTTAAGCAATTTTAAGAAATAAATAACGTATCTTATTTAAGGTGAAGATATATGTAATGAGAATATTTCAACGCCAAAGGTTGGCAGCATCTGGTTTAAGGCAAGACCGGCACATGACGGGCTTCCCTTGAAGGTATCAGACGGACTTTCCAACTAGACAATTTTTAAAGGTTAGACATTTCGAAACCAAAAACTACAAAATTAAAGCGTTCTGGCTACATTAAAAGCATTAGACAGGAAAAACAGTTATTAAACTAGTAAGTTACTCACTTGTTTAACAAATAATTCGACTCTTTCTATTTTTTCTGATTTATTTGCAGAACCCACTTGCACTCGCCGTTTAAGTTTGAAACACGAATGAAGGGAACTAAAATGAGATAATATACGCGATATAATCCGTTATATTGTTTTATTTCAATGAGTAATAATCGCGTAAATAAGAAAATATTACGAATGAAGTTGACAATTGAGTTGCGACCATAGTCTTCGTCATAGCGACGTCTATTATAGAGTAAAATAACTAGGTCGAAAAACCGCTTTTCCGACTTAGTTCTAAGTGGCGTGCGTATACAAATACAAGAGTTATAGCGTATAGACGGTCTTGCCTTATAGACGGACTTGCCCACATCGACCTTAATAATTTTATCATATGGATAAAATTATAAGTAAGTAGGCACCAACTCATTTAATTATAAATATGTTAAGTTTACAAAAAAAACAATTAGGTAAGTATCTAACTGTACTTGCCACTTGGATACCTTTGTAATAATTATTAAAATGAACTTTGAAACTCTGAGTCCTTAATATTATCACCACTAATGTACTATAGTTTAGGTATAAGTAAACAAGCCTTAGTGAGTTAAATTTACAAAAAAAATATTTATATATTTTAAACTTGATTCTACTAGAGTCGGTGCGGAGAGAGAAGAGGCGTGGCAGAAACGGGAACAAACATTATACAATCAAACCTTAGACACATGTCTTAGAAAAAATAAACAGACTTCCGTCGTTTATATGTCGTTGTGTATTTTATGTACAAAAACTACAAGGTTTATGTACAAAACAATGTCGAAACGTGGTAAAACCGAGCATAGTTCAACAAGGGAAAATATATTTCATATTACTCGGATTTGTCAACGGGAAAATACGGCTAACAACTACTATCGACTTACAAAAAGTCATAGAACGATTGTCCGCTATGACTGGTATTTATGTTGTATTTAATATTAAACTATTTAATAGTACTTACCCCTAAGTAATTAGTCTCCTACACAAAAATAATCTAGGTATTAGTTCGTTTTATTCAACTATTTTTTGATGTTTACTACCTACTCTTATGTTATATCACATGATAAAACCTACCGAATTCAAAATAATCACACGTAAACTCACAACAAACAAAACGAACTGCAAACACAAGCCAGTCACGAAATGATTAGGCACCGCGGCAAAATGTTTTCGTCGCTTAGATGGAATTTCCCGCGCCGAACATGACCGAGCACAGCGCGAGAACTCCCGAATGCAGTTTCAGTTTCGGTCGTAGTTTCGGCAAGTTTGCCGCCGAAACCGAAACCTGTTTTTTTGCTGAAACCGAACTTTCGGTCGGACACTAGACGTAATACTTAAGTCAGTGCTCGTAGTATTTGCAACATTTCATGCCAGGGTAATCAAGCGGACCAGACGCTCAAACAATAACCCCGCCACGGTATATCTCGAGAAAACGTCCAATGTAGACGTGTGTGCCGCGCCGGCGCGCCGCCGCCGCCGTCCAATCACGCACCGCCGCCGCCGCCGACATTTTGAACCGGCGTGGATTGGCAACTCGCGTCGCGTCAAGGTTGTTAGTCAGTACTGTTCAGTATTCGTGAATGCCACGTCTCGGCTCCGTAGGTCATCGCCATACGCACTAGTTGAAGACTTTCGTCTAAGGTATCCTGGACGAGGAGACACTTTGCAGTTTCCCAAACGCTGCCCATCCGAGTTGGATCCGTCGATTAATCTCTTTCTCGAAGTTGGACCTGCCTAGCTGGATTATTTGTCCAAGATAGACGTATTCGTCGACAACTTCGAAGACCGAGTTAGCAACCAATACTGGGGTGGGCACTACATGGACATTCGACATGATCTTCGTCTTGCCCATGTTCATCTTACCCACCTTAGCCCACCTGTTGGGATACTCTGTTGCGATCTTCGAATATATTACCGAGATCCTCCAGCGTCTCTGACATGACCACGATATCGTCTTACATTGCGTTGGTGAAGAGCATCGGGGATATTACATCTCCTTGTCTCACACCTTTCCACAACGGAATCGCCTGCGTAAACTGGTCTTGTACTCGGACCGACATGCTGGCGTTTTTGCACACACTTCTCAGAACCTCGATACACCGATAGTTAATCCGGCATCGCTGGAGTGACTGCAGTAGTACCCATGTCTCGACGGAATCAAAGGCCTTCTCATAGCCCACAAACGCTAAGAAAAGTGGCAGATTGTACTCCTCGGTTTTCTGTATAACCTGTCGCAGCGTGTGTATGTGGTCTATAGTACTGAAGCCTTTTCGAAACCCAGCTTGTTCGGGAGGCTGGAATTCATCAAACCTGCTTGAGAGATGATTTGTTATGACCCTGGAAAATAGCTTGTAGACATGGCCCGAAGCGAGATGGGTCTATAATTCTTAAGCAGCGTTTTATGACCTTTCTTGAAAAATAGCACCACACTCCCGTTCCATGACTCCGGCGTGATGCCCTCGAAGATCTTATGAAAGACCTTAAATACCAGTGTTCCACCCACTTTCAGAAGCTCTGAAGTAATTCCGTCATCTCCCGGCGCCTTGTTATTCTTGAGCTGTTTTAGGACCATCCTAATCTAGTACAGGCTGATGTCCGGGATATTTTTCTTATAGTGACGGGTAAGCTTGGCTCTCGGGTCTTTGGCCACGTTATGAGCAGGTTTGGCAGCCGAGGTATATAACTGCCCATAAAACCTTTCGATCTGTCTCAACACCTCTGCCATCTTCTGTTTTCAGCTTCGTCAGCTGGCTTTTCCCAAAAGACAGGTCCCTTGCAAACTCCTTTGAGCCCTTGTTCCGCTGTATCGTTTCCTTAATATATGGTTAGTATTAAAGAGAAGAATATCGTGCCGCATGGACTGATGGATCCGATGGATTTTTAACTATGTTGATTGTTATCATAAAATTTTGTAAGGTTTTCTAATAAAAACGGTGTTATTTTTTTCTTAAACCTGCATTAGATTAGATTACGAAGGATAAGGATATATGGATTTTTTCACGCCGCCGCCGAGTCAATATGAGCCGGCGCGCCGCCGCCGGGTAAAATGTGGTTGGCGCACATGTCTAGTCGAATGCTATTTGTATTAAACTAATCCAAGAGGGGCCAAGTCATCGAACTCAGGAATCACGTAGTAAGAACCGACCACTTCGTTAGCGATACGTTTATAGAGATGGCCTTGAATTTAGGGGCCTATTTGTCAAGAGTTCATCGTGAGTGTGTTAATAACTTATATTATTAGCATTTTTTGAAGTAACTCTGACACTATTGTCTCCTGGGTTACGGGACCGAAAAATAACAAGAAAAAGTTGTAGTCGGTGCCCTCACATAAGTATCTATGAACGCGCACTGGAACTCACTAGTAGCGTGAGCTCGAGCCCCGGTTGTCTGTCCCTCTTTTTGCTTTTTTTATTATTATTTTTAAACTAATTTGCATGATTTACTTTAATATAAGTATTTGACACCGAGAATATATTTAAAAAAAAGCAGGGGTTAAAAGGAATTTCATTTTTTAATAAATTGCGGTCGTAACAATTTGCATAAAATTAAAGTCCATTAATCGGCAATTAAAAACGTTTAGAATATTTACAAATATCAATAATTATAAAACGAAGTTGCAACATTTCTGAAACATTTAATTTTTCAAAATTTTACTTTATCCTGCAAGTAAGCCTCGAGGGCACTTATATATTTAACAGTCAATGTTCATATTTCATTGCCTTATTTTTGATATTCGATGGCAGCACTGAGCGAGCGACTGTCTCACTAAACAAATTAGTCGACCTCTTCAAATCATCATATTCTATAGGGGGCAGCACTAAACGAATGTTATTTTATCATCATGTTTCATTTACAAATATTGTATTTCCTAAGAATGGATATTTCGCTCAGAATAAATCCCAGCAAGCTTGACTAAGAAGTCAAAAAACATTCTCCCACAAGTCAGGGTTTGAATCACAATTACTTTTTGATTTTATTAACTTTAAGTTAGTAAGTGTCTTTGCTAGAAAATTAGCCATTCATGGGGGCCATCTCTTATAATTGTTAAAAGTTCCATGAAATCCAAAGAGCGAGAAGATATTGTTTGATTATCAATAGAACGGATTATAGAGATTGCTTGTGTAGAATTAGAGACCTATTTAATTATATGTATTTACAGACCACCTTCTGCTGATTTCCATACATTTGAATGCACTATGGAAAATGTCTTAAAAATAGCTTGTAAAGGCAAAAAACATGTTATAGTATGTGGAGACTTCAACGTTAATTTACTTGAATCGAATAGTAACACTGTGAAGTTCTTAAGCTTGTTTAAATCTTTTAACTTGGTCAATTTGTTTTTTGAGCCAACCCGCGTGGGAATGAGTAGTGATACCTGTCTAGATAGTATTTTTTGTGATTGTAAATGCTTGGATAAGGCATTATTTAAGTCCTTTAGTTCAGATCATAGAGGTCAGAGAGCATCTTTCCCAAACACTTTCCAAGAAATACCACAAACTATAACATACAGACCCATAACTAGTTATCGTTTAGAACTATTCAAAAACGAAGTTCATAATGATCTATGTATGTTATCCATTTCACATGATGACCTAAATTGTTTTTACAAAAATTTATTTGGCATAATTATAAATAATTTTAATACTCATTTCAAAATGAAAACTATTTCTGGGTCAAAAACGAAGTTTAGTGAATGGGCTACTGTCGGCATTCATAGAAGTAGAAATAGGCTTTATGAATTATATGGAGAGAAAGAGGTAAACAAGAATACTGCTTTCCTGGACTATGTCAAGAATTATTCAAAAATGTTTAAGAAGGTGTGCATAGCCGCTAAGGCAAATTATATTAGTTCTAAACTCAAAATGTCTGATAATAAAGTGAAAACTGTTTGGAATATTATTAATAGAGAAACAGGTAAAACAAAAACTCGCAATAGTCAAGTCAACATTATGACAGGAAATGGTCAGAACGATGTTGCCTCGGCATTCGAGGATTATTTTTCCAACATTGCAATGAATACTACAAGATATCTTCAATCATCTGCGACCGAAGCCCATTTGTTACTTAATGTTAATTTTAACAAATGCAATGTAATCACTGAATTTAAAGAAAACAGGATTTATGGGGAACTTCAGTAAAAATTGTTCATCATATCATAGACTCAATTGCACCCTATCTAGCCTTGATTTATAATAATTGCACATCAGAGGGCGTGTTTCCAGATCTTATGAAACTTAGTAAAGTCATACCTCTTTTTAAATCAGGTGACTTGAGTGACTTGACTTATTTCCGTCCGATATCTATACTACCTGTATTAAGTAAAGTTTTCGAAAAGTTAATGTTGATGGATCTGCTGGGACACTTCAATAGAAATAAACTACTTAGTAGTAAACAGTTCGGTTTCACAAGGGGACGTTCCACGGCTGATGCAGCATCTGTACTCATTAAATATATTTACAACATCTGGGAGAAATCTTATGATGCAATTGGAGTTTTTTGTGACCTTTCTAAGGCATTTGATTGCGTTGATCATGGAACACTCATTTTGAAATTAGAACATTATGGCCTGTCTATAAATGCCTTAAGCCTTATGTCTTCATATCTCAGCAATAGAACACAAACAGTTGTTGTAAATGGAACCCAATCCAGTGGAGCTGCAGTTAAGCTAGGAGTGCCACAGGGCTCTATCTTAGGGCCATTTATATTTTTAGTTTATATAAATGACTTACCATCTATAGTAGAAAATCTTTCTGATATAGTACTATTTGCTGATGATACATCATTAATTTTCAAAGTTGACCGGAAAGCAACAGACTATTCCGAAATTAATAGTGTACTAGTAAAAGTACTTGACTGGTTTAATATTAATAATCTGGTATTGAATGCTAAGAAAACGAAATGTGTTAGATATGCTTTACCGAATGTTAGAGCAGTGGATTCTGCTATATCGCTCAATGGTGAATGTTTAGAAATGGTGGATAGGGCATTATTCTTAGGTATAACACTGGACAAGAACTTGCAATGGAGTCCCCATTTAGCAGTACTTGCAGGTAAATTAAGTTCAGCAGCTTACGCTATTAGAAAATTTAGACAATTGACCAATGTTGATACTGCTCGCTTAGTATAGCATAGTTATTTTCATAGTATCATGTCATACGGTATTCTGGTTTGGGGCAAAGCAGCTAACATACAGACTATATTTGTGTTACAAAAAAGAGCGATTCGTTCTATATATAACTTGAACTCCCGTGACTCCTTAAGAGAACTTTTTAAAGACATCAACATATTAACCGTAGCGTCCCAATATATTTATGAGAATATTATTTATGTTATTAAGAACCTAGAGTCTTTTACTAGGAATTCAGATATCCACAATTTTAATACTAGAAATAAAAACAAAATCGCTATTAGAAAGTTCCGCGTTCGTAAAGTAGCTAAATCATTCGTAGGCCAATGTATACATTTTTATAATAAGCTACCAGATGATGCTTTGAAATTATCGTTTCCAGCTCTCAAAAAGTACTTAAAAGAGTCCCTAATGGCAAGGCTTATTATAGGGTAGAGGACTATTTAACAGACAAAAATGCATGGCCCAAAACAGAAACCAAATAATTTACTTTTATCGGGACACGGTTCTTATAAGGTGGCATATCAAACGTATGTAAGTTGTTTTAAATAAAAATCACTATTTTGCTTTTTTATATCCTAGATTTTTTTTTTACTTTTATAGGTTTTGATATGTTTCCTTGAAGAACTACGCATTGAGTTTATACTCAAAACATATATTTAGGTTAGGCTAAGCACGAATATTGTAATAGATATAGGAGTTATTTCGAAAAAATGACTGACTGTTGAGTTTGTTTCGGCTTTCTTCACTTCAGTGGTCTCCTCTTGGGAAACGCCGTAGAGTCAGACTTGTAAAAGTGCCCTTGTGGCCTTCTTACAGAATAAAGATCATTATTTCATTATTTCATCCTTCTGGTTCAACGTCATGCGCGGTTACCACTAGACCACGGGACCGATTACTAACTGTGACAAAATTGCAGACCGGTTGTTTCAAATTAACATTGCTATGGCGCATTGCATGCATAATTTTTTTGCAACCGTATGAATATCTTACTTAGGAGTCGTCTCATAACTACCCACAATTTAAGCTATTTGCGGGTAGTAGGCAATTACATTAGTGGGCAATGTCGTTTATTATCCATGCTTCGTCTATTACTCTCAGAACAAATCACGGTCGACATTACCTATTCATTACATATTTATATTTTGAATTATGCTGCAATTAACAGCATTTTGGAATGCGAAAATAGTGGTGTTGTTTGAAAACAAAACGTCAATAAGCGAAATTGCTCGTCAATTGCATTTAACGGTAAGTTGAATATATTCATTATACTTTATAAACTTACTTATAGCTCATATTTATGAATAATTTTAGCGGTCAAATTTGCCTTCGTTTATTAGGATATCAAAGGAAACTATTTAAACTGGTTTACGTATAACACGATATAACATGCTATTTCATATTACTTTGTTATAATTTATAATAACAATTCACTTTACGAATACCTTATCGTAAACGTATTTAGCGTTATGAAAATAATGTTTTACTACACTATAAATGCATTGCATCGTTTTATTTTGCTTATCGTCTATAAAAGTTATTATAAGGATGATTAAATGAAAATAACTTTTCTTTACAGAGAAAAACCGTTAAATTGTGGATCAAACAGCATGGATAAACTGGAGATATAGAAAGGAAGCGGCCAGGGTTCGCTCCTATGATGTTTACTCCTCAGTCTCCACGTCACCGGAATATAATTACAATGCATACTGAAGACCCGTTCCTTTCCACCAAAACGACAGTAAACCAGTGCGCAAATACTTACTTACATGCTGCTGGATTTGAGACAAATGACAAATCTTGTATTTTACCTACCAGAACTAGCGAGAACATCAGCTTATTGGGGTTAGATGTCATCAATGGCGCCACGCGCAATTATAGTGATAGTAAGTCTGTGGCCGCATGAATAGTGAAAAATACTTGGAAATTTTACGTGATGTCAAGTGTCCAACTGTGCGAGTTGCCTATCCCGAGGGTCAAATATACCTGATCCAAGACAACTGTTCGGTGCACAGAGCCCAAATTGTAACAGATTGGCTCGGTTTCCAAAGTGATACCACAACAATTATCTGGCCGTCAAAAAGCCCAGACTTAAATCTGATAGAAAAGTATTAAGTAATGTAATAAAAAAAGACTGTAGTGATGCTATTCTGTCAACATTAAACATGTAGGTTGTTTTTTTATTGTTAATAAAGTAGGTGCCCGAGTGATGTTATTGTTAGGATGGAAGCGTGTAACGCATGTTTTTATCTACATACATGTTCATTCACTAGGTACCTCTTCATTGTAGTTAAAAGAAATACTTTAATCAATAGCTACATATAGTTATAGTTCTAAGTGCTGTGCGTATACAAATACCAGAGTTATAGCGTGTAGACGGTCTTGCCTTATAGACGGACTTGCCCACATTGACCTTACATGACTACAGAGGCCGGAACGAAAGAGGTTGCCGGCCGAAGACATATAAACATATATAAATCTGAGGCGGGCAATCCCATATTTCCCGCTGAGGTATGTATAGTGCTTTTCTCAAACATGCAATGAAATAAACAACAAAAATATCAAAGTTTTATTTTTTAATATATACCTAATATAGTGGCAGAATGTCATGATGCCTGTGTCACAAATTTATTTGGAATGGAAATTAAAAAGAGGACTTTGCCGGCCTAGGCCAGCATGATTTGTATGAAATTCCATTTACAGCCTCTTGTCCTAGACACACCTGAAACGTCGTACTCCGCAGCCTATTATAAGGAACATAACATCAATATTTCATTGCATGTTAGAGAAAAATATTAAAATGGTTTCTTTATTGCTTGAAATTTTTTTGCTTTTTGCTTGAAAAGCAAGGACTGAAAAGGTACCTTTAAAAACGGTCTTGACCGGGTCTTTTTAAAGGTATCCGACCGTTAAAGTAGCATTCGGGTACCGGTATCAATTCTTTAGGTATTCAAACAAGTTTCCGCCCAAACGGTACCTTTAAAATGGTTTTGGCCGGGTCTTTTTAAAGGTTTACGACCGTTAAAGTAGCATTTTCAACATTAATATACAGGGCGTCCCACGGCCATGCCACATGGAGGGAAAGTACCTTAAATATTGTAGATAGAACATTTTACTGAAAGAAGACATTATTTTAATTTCAAAAACAATTTTAACTGCATTCATAGATTTTTGAATAATTACACGTTTGAACCGGGAATCGAACCCGCTACACGAAAAAAAAATCAGCCTGTAGCTTTATCATACCGATCGAAAGGGTTCATCACAAGGATTATTTTTTGCTAAATAACATAGCGTCAGAAATAAAAGGGAGACGGGAGAGGGAGGAAGGGAGGTGTTTTAGGATTTGTCTTAGGATTTCTCCACTTGCATATTCACGTGAGTACACACGGCAGGCTGTCCTCGGGTGGCCTGCTTACATATCGTTTTTGTAGGGCATACTAAAGTCACGACTTATGAACAATATGGACAATAAGGACAAGACAAGGGGCAACACAGAGGAAGCTCTCCCAGAGTGGTTGGGACTCGGCCTAGACCGGCTTTGTGGGCTGCTGCTCAATTTCATGAGGGAGAAAGACCCGATGCTCCTGAGTCTGCGTCACCCCATTTTGCCCCACAGACAAGGACAGACGAAAATAGTAGTAGTAGTGATATGGAAATGGACGCGGCCTCCGCACCGGCGACTCCCTCCCAAGAGGTCGAGACTCCGCCGGCGGTGGCCGTGGCCCAAGCCCACAAAATTGTGCATGCAGCAGGTGAGGCCCCGGTACCCCTAGGGGAACAAGGGGCCCCCGATGCTTACACTTCCCATATATTAAAAGGAACGGAGGGGGCTGGCGCTCGCGTGGGTGCCAGCGCCGCGGGGGGGTCACCCGCTGGGGGCACTCAGGCCCTCGGAGGGGGCCCTCCTGTGAGGGCTTCGCCCTCCGCGGCCCCTCGGGCCCGTGTGTGCGTTGCCCCACTGAGGACGCCTCCCCCCTCTGCTCCGTACACCATCAGGAGCGCCGTCCCCTCGAGGGCCATGTTCCCTGGAGGCCCACATGGTATCCGTACGGGGGTAGTACCCGTGAGGGCACCCGCCCCTGGAGAATATGGCACTCGTGGGAACTCCGCTCCCTCACTTGACCCGGGGCGGCCGCGCCCCCGCATGCCTCGAGGGGCTGGGGAGTCGTGCCCCCCCCCGGGGGTCGGGATTCCCGGATCCATTAAGGGTCGAGGGGATCCCGTCCCACCCTATTTTCAAGGGGTTCAATCAGCCCAAGGGCAGTTCAGACCTCTGAATCCTACCGCTGGCGGTTATGCTGGCGCAGTCAGAGGTGAGGTTAGGTGTGTGGGGGATTATCCGAGCATGGTGCCGCCTAATTATAACAGCCATTTAGCCAATAGTCAATTTAGACATTCACCTACAGATTTTAATTTAAATCATGAAAATAATTTCATGTCACAATTCTCATACGGTGCTCCGGGCTCTTTTTACCCGAGTCACTCTGGGCACATAGACAATTCTGCTACTTTTCCCCCCGGCCCATAGCTCAGGAATAACCGCCCACACATACAATACTCAAATTGAGAGCCGCAGACCGCGCGGGGTGCGACCGCCTGCTGAGGCAGAGGGCCGCATGGCGCGCGAGTCGGGGTCTCAAGGATTTCCCGCGCAAAATGCAAATAAAAATGCAAATGCAAATAAAAATAGCTTGCATGATCAAGTAGGTTTATTGCCGGCCCCTCAGGCCCCAAAAGCAAAGAAAAACCGTAGGAAAAAGAAAGCAAATAAACTTGCCCTTGCCCCGGTCCAAGGGGTAAAAAGTACCCTTAAAATAGAAAATATAATTAATGCTCCAAAAACCGCTACGATCCCAAAACCGCCACCGGCGATGGCGGAAGCCCGAATTCCCCCCCCCCCCCCCCCCCCCTCTTCTGTATTCTATGGATCCTATGGATACTAGCCAGGTGCCAGAGCTGGAATCTGATGATGAGGAAAATAGGTCCCAAACATTAAGTAACGCCAGTGATCCCTCCCAAGTTACTACTGCAATCACCAAAGCAGTCAGAACCAAGCCCCCCCGAACGCGATCCCTTTTGGGTGATCGTCAAAAATACAGGCCAAGATCTGGCAACAACAAAGGAGGTAGATCCAGCTCCACCCACTCTCTGAGTCCCGGCAGGCCGAACCTATTCGCGCCGCTGGACCTAGACCCCTCCTCCCAATTCTCCCAGGAAGACACTCAGCTCCCCCCAAACCTCCCTCCCTCCCAACTCCCGGCCTCGGTAACATCTATGGACTTCACCCAAGATGTGACCCCTGACTGGGAAGTAGTGAAGGGCAACAGGAAAAAACGGACACGTAATACGGAACCCGAGGCCCAACCAGAACTACTTCCCAGAGCGAAAAACCGCTCGCTAACTTCCCAGACCGTACCTGCCGACACGGCCACCCCTCCTAACCAACCCCCTAAAAAGAAACCCCCCACCCTTACGGTGAGAGACAACACCAAGTGGGGGAAAATACATGCATTATTTGCAGACAACGGCATCAAGCCGGTCTTCTGTAAATGCGTGTTCGACGGCCTTGGTGTACAGATAGGCACTAAAATAAAATGTGTGGACTCGGACCAATTTAGGACCGTGGGCCACCTACTGGACAACAACAACATCCCTTTCCATAGGGATTTCTTTGATCACGAAAGGACGTTCAACGTTGTGATCAAGGGAATCCCTAAAGGAATAAGCACCGAAGAGGTGCTCAACGACTTACTCCAACAAGGATTGCCTTGCGTAAAGTGCATCGAGCTCACAGTGCCATACACGGTTCCTACGACATGGTCAATGTAAAAGTAGACACTGACGCTGACACCAGGCGCAAGATCTTCCTCATCAAGGAAGTCTTGATGCTGAAGGTGACGGTGGAAGAGCCACGATTGACCACCACAGTATCTCAATGTCGAAATTGCCAGGTGTGGGGGCCCTCGTTCAGAACTTGTTTTGCGCGACCCAGGTGCGTAAAGTGCCTGGGCGATCACTCCACCAGCAACTGCGACCGTCCCGTGGGCCAAGAGGTGGCCTGTGTGAACTGCCGCCAGCAGGGGCACCCGGCCAGCTACAGGTAATGCCCTGCAGCTCCGCGCCCTCGCCGCCAGCTGGCAACAGCAACTCTGAATGCTGCCCAGGCGGCCCAGATTGCTAATGGTCGCGCAGCCACCTCTATTCCCCCCGCTCCCCCGGTAGCAAACCCCAAGGACTTCCCGTGCCTAAGGTCCCCCCCCAGCTACTGGCAGTAACGCCAACTACATGGCTCAATTCCAAAGCCCCCCACAATATAGGGGCCATCCCTACTGGGATCTCTACAACCCAGCACAGCTGGGTGTAGAGGCCTATTATCACCCACAGAGCCCATTCCAGCCCACCAGGTCCCCCCGCAGTCAGACTCGGAACCACTGCAGCGAGCACGTGCCCATAGGGCGCATCTCGCTGCTTTGGAAGCCGAGATGGCCACGGCGGATGGGGACCGTGTTCTGCAGCTCCTGACGCAGCATGAAGCCGCCAGGGCTGACTACAACCCGTCCCACATCCTAAATGGATAGTACGGCCCCTGGGAAGTTCATCCCCACCTCGCTCAACATAGCGTTCTTTAACGCTAATGGCCTTAGAGGAATGAGAGACCAGATCTCTCAATTCCTCTATGGCCATTTAATCGACATCCTCCTGGTCCAAGAGACCCTTTATAAACCCTCTATAAAAAGTTTTACATCCCAAATTACATCGGCATAAGAAATGATCGTGATACCCTCTAACCATGGTCTTCTATAGAAGGAACCTCCATTGCTGTGCCCTTAACCCGCCAGAGCTTACCAACATCGAAACCTTGGTGTGTAAGGACGAGAGGTGGAAGGATACGCCCTAATTGTAAATGTCTCAGCCTACCTATCTCCCTCGAGCTCCTTGCTTAAAGAGGATCTCGACAAACTAGCTAGTCTGGGTCCCTCGGTCATAGTGGCTGGGGACCTTAACTCGAAATACACTTCTTGGGGTTGTAACACCAACAATACCAATGGAAATAGGCTCTTTCATTTAATGATCAACGGTCTCTCCTTTGACCTCATAGCCCCCTTAGAACCTACACATTATCCTCCAGTAGACACTTACAAAGCAGACATCTTGGACGTGGCCCTTCTGTCAAACGTGAACCTCAAGTTCCGTTTGATTGAGGTGGTCCACGAGTTAGATTCTGATCACCTGCCCGTGTTATTGAAACTCGGCGCAGACACAAGTAACCCACCTGAACTCAAGTCCATAGTGGACTGGGCGAAGGTCGAGGAAGGTCTCCTAAAGACACCCTCTGATCTCACTCTTTCTGACACTCTGGACACAACCAACGACACTGACAGGGCCATCTCTTCTCTCAACAGCTACCTCAACACAGTAGTCCGAGAGGCCTCGCGAGAGGTGCCGGCGGAAGATATCCACCGTCGGCCCCTCCCAGCGGAGCTGCAGGCACTGTTGAGGAAAAATAATGCCCTTCTTAGGCACACAGCATGGGTCCCTTCGCCCGATAATCGCAGGAATCTGCGGGCCTTGCAACGCGAGGTCTGTCAGAAGATTGCAGATTTTCGGGCGAACAGCTTCCAAGATCTGATTTCTGAGATAGCGCCCAGTCACACAGCGTACTGGAAAATAGGGAAATCTCTGAAATCAGAATCGGTACAATGGTACGAGGAAAAGGCGGTGTGCTTGGCTGACAGTCTATCCGAACAATGTTCTCCGAGATTCGAGAGATTGATAAAGAGCACATAACCTGGACCAACCACATGGTCTCTAGGTTATCCAACTCGCAACTCCAATCATTCCACCTAAGGCCAGTCACCCCTGATGAGTTAAACAATCTCATCATTAGCCTCCACATACGGAAGGCTCCGGGCATGGATGGCGTCTCAAATCGCATTTTAAAGCTCCTATCTCACGAACAGAGAGATTTCTTAGTCAAGATATTCAACTCTGCACTCAAAAACTCTCACTTCCCTGGTTCCTGGAAGCAAGCCACAGTAATTGGCATTCACAAGCCTGGCAAAAATAAAACTGAACCCACGTCATACAGGCCCATCAGCCTGCTATCTTCGCTGGGTAAACTCTATGAAAGAATAGTGCTGAACTGAATCAAAGACTTCATTGATGACAATAATGTCATCATGGACGAACAGTTCGGCTTCAGAGCTAAGCACTCATGTGTCCAGCAAGTGCACCATTATCACGGAGCATGTGCTGGTCGAATTTGAAAACCGTCAAGGTGATGCCCTTCACAGTAGTCGTAAAACTGGGGCAATCTTCCTGGACGTAGCAAAGGCATTCGACAAGGTCTGGCATGCTGGTCTGATATACAAGTTATATTGGATAGGCCTGCCCGATCGCCTTGTGCGTCTCGTTCAGGATTTCCTCAGCAATCGTTCCTTCAGATATAAAGTGGAAAAATCATTATCCTCCCCTCACCCCATCTTGTCGCCCCATCTTGTCCGGTCTTGTCGCCGACCCTTTACTCCCTTTTCACTAATGATATTCCCAAGCACCCAAATGTAGATATAGCTCTCTTTGCGGATGATACTGCCCTCTTTACCTCGAACATCGACCTCAACACCATGAGAAAGGATCTCCAGGAAGCTACCGATGACCTAGGTCGTTGGTGCAACCTCTGGAGGATCCAGGTGAACGCGGAAAAGAGCGCGGCTATCATTTTTCGCAGATCTGCGCAATTACCGCATGAGAACTTAGGCCCTATAGTAATGCATGATAAGCCCAGCCCATACCTTGGAAAAATCAAGTTAAATATCTAGGAGTCACCCTAGATAGGAAACTTAACTTCAAAGTTCACCTCAAGGAGGCTACAAATAGGGCAGCATTCGTCTTAGGCAGGTTAAGCCCGATGGTGGGTAGTCGGAGCAGGATGAGTTTTAAAAATAAGCTCCTCCTGTATATTACCTGTGGAAGGCCAATACTGACCTATTGTAGCCCTGCTTTTGCTCATGTGGGCGAAATGCAACTCAAGCCCCTTCAGGTTATCCAAAACCGATTTTTGAGGCGTGCCACGGGTGCATTGGTTCGTCTCAAACTTATCCCTACATCATGATGCAGAGATTCCCACCATCCATACCTATCTCAAAGATTTATCTACCACATATTTTGAGAAAGCCAGCTCTCACCCGATTACTTTAATTAGGAACGCGGCGGACTATGCCCGGCCCACATTCCGGTGGAAGCTGACTTTCAAATTATCCGACAAAATTTAGATGATCATATACAAAATCTTGTAAATGATCAGGCTCAATTATTACAGACCGTCACTGACCAAAGCGCCTTCAGATTAGCCGTCAGAAGGCTAATCAGAAGGCCGCGACACATACTGTCCGACCCGGATGACGTCATCACGACTACCATCAAAAGATGGTACCCGGAAGACTCCTCCGACTTGGACACAGACGACGGACCCATCAACCATGTTGCTGACTACTACTTTGACCGGAACATTGACATATTCCGAAACCCACATAACGATTACGGATACGGACACGGACACGGACACCGGCGGCCCCGCAGGCGGGGTCGTCCACCACGATCTTAATACACAGGTCCCCCACAATTTATCCCATACCCATCCTATTCCCTAAAAGCCCCAAATAAAACCCAATGTCCTTAGCTAAGGCCACTGACAACAGACATGACATAGACCGGCTAGAAAATAGCTAGGTACACCCCGACTGTCGTGCACCCGAGCACGGCAGTCACCGACACGTGGTGCCGGGAGCTGCTGCGGCAGCTCCGCCGCCACAACATATAGTTACGGTAACAGCAAAATTGCTAGCCGATATTCAGCATCATCAATCAATCAATAGAATCGTTTATTAGCCGTTTTATTCATACGTATGACTAGGTTAGATATACATTTCTGACCTCTTACTATTTATTCACTCTGTCGTGGACACTATAAATCGTATCAACGTATATAACGATAGACTTCGCGGTGTGTTTTACTACATTAATGGGAACATTTCCGAGCAAGTTGGAGAAAAGTTAATTTCCAACGTCTTTGGCAGCGCCATTCGTTGATGGAACAGAAATGATGATATCAAATTGTAATTTTGCCTATACTTAGTAGAACGTATGCAGTGGAAACAGCTTCTTCGATTCGGGACTCTTCGTATTGGCATCACTTCAGAAAGTATGTGGTTACAACCACAGCACACCATTTTTATTGTCAAATTGTTTCTCAGACTTAAGTAGGTACCTAGTATACGTAGCCCAGTCGTAAGAAGGTACGTCTACCTCACTAGCTCATCTCCGTCAACATTACATACTACATTTAACACAAATGATCACTTCGTGCTTTTTAATCGCGTGATTCCCCTGACTACAAAATTTACCAAAGACATGTGATTTGTAAAAAAACTTAGGGTAATTCCGGGGTAGATGGCCAGTCGAAATTTTTCCAACTTGTACGATGTTAATGTCGCTTGTTTCACGTAAACTTTATTCGTTAAGAAGATAACACTTGATATAAGTGGAAAACAAGTAGATCAACAGAAAAAAATCACATGATAAATAACTTTATTTAAATTACGCTACTTCAAAAATTTATAAAGAGATTGCCGATATATCATGCAACTCTATTTGTTTTGTAACTGGCCCAATAATAATGATTATTTTAAAAAGTACGGAGGTTTTCGTACATATTAAATTTAAAATAACTTGAATGGACTCAGCACTTTTTTTTAATTCGTTGATATAATAAAGAACAGAAAATAATGAACCGGCCACATCGGGAGAGATGGCCATACGCAGTTATTTAGTACTGGGTAGCCATGAACTGGAATCTCAGATACTAAAAAAAGAAATAGATGTTATTAATTAAAATCGTAACAGTAGTAATAATAATATGCGAGAGATGACAAATACATTACTATAAATCCAGAATAATGAAGAATTGACATTATGTAGAAATATCTACTGTGGGTTCATTAAAATTATACCGAAAAAAAATGTTTATTTTATTAAAAAGAAGGAGAGAAATGTGCACAAATATAGAAAAAATTTGAAATCTACTCATTCAATGGTATGGCCATCTTTCCCGGACATATCCGGGAGAGATGGCCAACCCTAATTTGATTTCAAAATATTGTTTGACCATGTTCGCTAAGTTTTAACAATGTTTGCGGTTTTGTTTACGTTACATAGATAATCAAAGTTAAATTTTCAACTAAAATCAAAATTCTAATGTTCATAATTTTCATATAATTAGTCTTTGAAAAAACTATGGCCATCTACTCCGGACTTACCCTAAGCTATATTATGGTAGCCTAAGTTTACATTTAATGATATCAAAGCTAATATTTAAATGGCTGAACCGATTTTTTTGGTTCATAGATTACATAAAAAAATATGACACTGAATAAGCAGCAAACGACGTCGTGGCGTAGCGTCTGCGGTGCGGGCACAGGCGGAGTGTTAAGCTGACGTGACTGGCCGCCTTTAGCGCTCTAGCACTTTCATACTCGTATAAATGGGGTTTCCCCTTGACTGCAATCGTCGACGTCATCAAATTACTTCAAAAGATGCGCGGGGTTACCAATAAATGATCAAATTGGGTTTCCCAACCAGTCTTTTTTTCTCAATAAATCATTTAGCAACCTATGTATTTTTCCGAAATCGTAAAACTTGAGATGCACTCTTATCCTAGGAATTTCGGACTGTAATCGGTAGGAAATACTAACGCAGTTTTAATCTCCACAAATGTGTGAACGTTGTTCCAGTTCGTGGACGTCCTGGTTGGCGCCGCTGCTGCTCGGAATCGGTGCCACCATCCTCTACCGTTACCTGTTTGCGTAACGCTACAACGTGATGCCGAGAACGCCCATAGCCGACATTACACCTTAAGGGT
The DNA here is from genome assembly GCA_905404275.2 of Hedya salicella. Lineage (NCBI taxonomy): Eukaryota > Metazoa > Arthropoda > Insecta > Lepidoptera > Tortricidae > Hedya > Hedya salicella. The sequence goes on from FR990096.1 coordinate 91,235,369, forward strand.
TTATCGGAGCTGACTCGCACTTTATTATAAGTTAAAATTTATATTCAAAGTAAAACAGATGCAAAATGTATTAAAAGACAAGACAGTTCTGCAACCGATAAACTATGTTGTTTATCTAAAATAATACTTTTTTATTTTATAATTAGTTAATAAATAATTAGGTGCCAGCTAGAAGCACTGACTACAGATTATAAAAATATATATATTTATTTACCAAATCATTAAACCTATTAGTGCATGACAAAGTTACGCATCGCAACTGTATTATATGTTGTACAATTATACATTACGGGTGCGAACCCATATGAGGCCCCCATCCCCATTGTTCGTGCCGCTCTGGAGGCTGGAACCATATATGTTCGTTTAGGCCGCGTTCTAGCTGTTATTCATGCGTGCACAGAAAACTTGAGTTGTGGTAGTTATATGAATAACTTTTAACTATCGCAATCTAACCTAAGACGTCTGCATACTCTGGTTGCAATAGAATCTCTTTCCCCCTCTGATGATGAAAGAAGGCTGTTAGATTGGATTGACTTAGACATGGCTGCACCCAGTATGTATGAATGGGGGGACAGGGGACTACTGGGGGACAATTGCACCCCTGGATGTTGTATGCACGGTCTTGAGTAGAACAACCACGTGGGAACCGTAATTAAGAAATGTCTGATTTGCTCCCTGACTGAAAAACTAACAATTGGCGACTTCACTTCACAATTATTAATGGCTATGTTCGCAGGTACCATAGTCATTGCTTTCGTCGAAAGATGAACTATACAGTCTACTTTGACAGGCTGCCTAGCCTTGCAATCGTGTAATCCAAGTGGCCACGGATGGCATTCTCATTTGTGGGTTTGCACTTTACCACTGAATCCGCTTATTAAAAAAAAATGACAATAGGCATATGAGGATAACGTTGCGGTACGTAGCCCATAACAACTGCTCACAATGTTCCTCCGTTTATGTTAATACTAAGTTTGTATAAAGACTGTACTTACACGATAAAATTTGGCCACGCCTGATCTGGTATATTTTTCTATCTACTGCTTCTTTAGAAACAGCACTTTTTTAAAATAAATAATAGGTATAAGACTATTAAAATGAAAATACAATCATATTAAAACACATGAGCATGTGTGAGTTTTTGCGTTATACAATCCAACATAGTTCAAATTTTTTGTCCAACATTATTTGACAAAGGTCATTCACTTTCTACTATACAATACCATAATTGTATTTACATTTTAACAAGGTGTTTTACGCTTTTTAGAATATAATCTGACCAAAAAGTTAAATTCGCTGACTGATTTCTACTCAGGGTAGCCAGCAAGACTATCAATATCAAGCACTGAAAGTAGTTTTTGTATGGAAGGCCATGCTATTAAGTGACAAATATCAGTCAAATACAAAATAAACTAAAGTAGTCAATATCTCGTAACTGTCCCAAACAGAAGACAGTAAAAAATGTTGGTAATTATAGAAAGACAATTTAATAAAGCATAAAAAACTCTTCGAACCCTTACAAAAACCTTATATATCAATAATTTTGAGGCCGAAACGTACCAAAGACTGTCAGAAAATGCTGGACAAAAAATAATAATAAGTATGTTGGTATATATATAAAGCACAATCTCACACATAATCATACATTTCAATATCTATGTCTTATAGTATTTACCAAGGGATTTGGGCTTCGAAATTGGGATTGTTAATTTTTCTGTGTCGTTTTTAGGTATGTATTTTTGAAAAACAGGATTTTGAGAAACGGATTTGAATTTCGTCGCCATTCTTTTCCTACCTGTGACAGAACAGACAACAAAGAAAATTTAACAATGTCAATTCTTTCACGCATTATAAAATAACTATTACTTATGATCTCATTTTATAATGCGTGGAAGGATCTTAATTTAATGGGTGACTAAAACGGGTAGTTTTTAAGATGCATAAAAAATGATTGTTATACAGATTTTCTAAATGACTTAGCGAAGACGAAGAACTGTACGATAAAATATAAGTTATAGTACCCAAGCCGTTAACTTTGTTGTCCACAAATCTGCGTGACCCCTGTATCAGACTGCGTACCTAATGTTCACTTTTTTGCAGCTGTTATTTATACCACGAACGCATATATGCCTTTCATACCCTTTCACACAGTGCCATAATGCATCCATGCTCTATTTTTACTAGTTTGTGCATTTACAAAAAGGTTTATATGTATCTACAAATATTCTTGGTTAAAGAAAATGGCAACGAAAGCGAAAGGTAGCGCAAATACTGCATATATTAAAACTTTAAAGAAGATAACCGTGTAAGGGAACAAAAAATGCCCCTAACGGTATTAGCCAATAGATATATCCTATGTATTGGTCATAATGCTAGTTATTAATCTGCCAAGTTTTATGTCATAATTATTGACAGTTTCTTTGAAATGTCACTTTAAAGTTTTTTTTATTTTTCTAAATATCTTAAAAACTACTGGTCCGTTTCTTTTGTGATTAACGTATATTGTTAATGGCTTGAAGATAAATAATTTCGTAAAAACTAGACGTCTCTAGGTCAACATTAGCTTGGTCATTTTTGATGTCAAATATTTCAAACTATTTTTTTGACACTTGTGAGTCAGCGACACCTACCATTTTTTTTACGCTTATGTGACATCTCTTTCCGTACAAATATATATTTGTCTCAAATCAATCGGCGTGGAGCAACATGATGATTTTTTTAATAAACTTTAGGTACCTAATCATATAAGTGCAGTACCTATTGAAAGAGGATTCAGTAAAAATATGATTGGTAGATTATTGAAAGAGGTTTGTTGCCTGTATCTTTGATGAATTAATAGATAGCACAGTCGACTTCAATAACAGGTGTCCATTTTTTTTACCTTATGAGTAGTAGGTAAATTTTTTGCAGTCGACTGTATCAATTACACTATGTCGGAAATTCATTTGTAACAGTGTTGAGTTCAGTAATCTCTTTGAAACAGTTTATTTAATTATTATTCTATTTTATAATAGGTATCAGAGGAGAAATGTTGTGATTGAATCCTTATTATATTACATATACCATCGGTTAATGTATACAACACAAAAGGAAAAAGGTGCTATGTACCGAGTTTTTTTTGTTATAACGTAAAACATATTGTTTTTTTTTTAATATTATGGTTTATATAATAAAATAGGGTTATTGAAAAATACTATTGATAGCAATGGCGTGCACAGGGTTTTTAGCCAAGGTAGGCAGTTTTTCTGTGCCTATATGAAGCCATGGTCGTTCAGGGCTTCAGGGTAGGCAGTTTCTCTGTGCCTGTATGGAGCCATGATCGGTCAGGGTAGTGTGCACAAATAATGCAATATTATTATCATCAAAAACAATATCTTATGATATAAATAACAATATTTTACGTTTTTGAACTATGTCCCACTGCCTGGCAAAGGCCTCTCCCTTAGATCTCCACGACTCCCTATCAGATGGTACCTCCGGCCAGTTGTTGAGAAATGCATTAGATCGTCCCGCCATCTCCGCCTAGGACTGCCCCGTCTACGTTGCCCACCTTATGGCAACCATTTAGTGACCACACTAGCCCACCTTTCCCGGTGCATGCGGCAGACGTCACTTTAGCCTGGCGGTTTTTTCTCCAACATCAGTTATTTATGTTACAGAGCGCAGCGTAGTGTTCCGGATGCGATACGATACAATTTGATTACGTTATATCGAATAAAACGGAATGGCCCTTATTTTTTTTTCTAGTATATATTTAAGGTAATACAAAAGGTATATACGACTATACGTATCGTTGTATGTCAATTTCCCAGAAATTATACTGTTTTTGTAATAATACTTCTAAGGCAGTGGCATGCCGTGAGTTTTGGAGTAGGGCAAGTCGAAAGATATGGTTTCGTAGCATTTCTGAGGAAAGAGAAGTGTTAGTTCCTAACTATATAAAGACAAGACAAGTAAGGCAAGCGCGGCTTTAGGCTCGTATAGACATACCGCCACTGTTCAAACGGTTATTAAAATTGGTTTAGTTATGTAGTCACTTGGGATAGGGAATATGCATAATCTTTTCTTTTTGCTTTATTAAAAACTCATTAATGTAACAAACAGGGAAGAAAAATATTTTTTCGAATAACTATAAAAATAACCAAGATATAAGCTATCAAACATCTCGTTTTATCTCTTTCTGGCAAAACAGAATTTAATATGGAGTTTATATGACCGTCGTAGACTGTGACGTAACAGTCTATGTCGGACCTCTCTGTCAAATCGCTGACTAATTCGTAGTTTAAAATGCCTATATCATGAGTATTTCTTATCCGATTTTAATTTTAATTTCACTTTTTGGAATAGTTTTTACGGTATTTTGATATTTTGTTAAAAAAAGCGATGAAAAAATTTCACGCATGTTCCCTATTAGAGGCGAAAAAATTATGTAAAGTTGGTTTATATATTTCTTTGTTTATGTTCAGAAGTCAATTCCTTTTGGTATGTGAATAATTCCTATGTCTATAAGTTAAATAAACAAACATTTTGATTTTAGATTTACTTCTTATGTAGATTCAGGATAGTCAATCCGAAGAATATTTCATTTACTTCATAACGGAGTTTACGCTTAAGAAATCCGTAGGATAATGAAGATTATATAAAATATCAATACACTCGTAGTACGTGTACATATACTACTCAAAACAAAATAGGGGCCACTCTTGCGCGGAGAATTTCTGTTCAGTTTTTGTGGTTACAAAAATCTTATATTATTTCAAATAAAACAATTGACATTTAATTAATCGATTACTAGCCCAAACAGAAACAAAAGCCTCTTTAGCTGGAGACTTTAAAATATTTCTTATTAACTAATATATATTTTCACGTTACGATCAAAATTCTTAGTGGCCCCTATATTGTTTTGAGCAGTATATATACTACCTTGATGATGTACTAGGCCGCTATACTTAAAATTAAAAAATCACCATGTTGCTCCACACCGATTTATTTGAGACAAATATGTATTTGTACGGAAAGAGATGTCACATTAGTGTAAAAAAAATGGTGGGTGTCACTGACTCCAAAGTGTCAAAAAAAAGTTTGAAATATTTGACACCAAAAATTACCAAGTTAATGTTGACCTAGAGACTTCTAGCTTTTACGAAATTATTCATCTTCAAGCCATTGACAATATACGTTAATCACAAAAGAAACGGACCAGTACTTTTTAACATATTTAGAAAAGTAAAAAAAAACTTTAAAGTGACATTTCAAGGAAACTGTCAATAATTATGACATAAAACTTGACAGATTAATAACTAGTGTTATGACCAATGCATAGGATATATTCATTGGCTAATACCGTCAGGGGCATTTTTTGTTCCCTTACACGGTTATCTTCTTCAAGAGCCATATAATAATCGCATGGCGTGAAAAAAGTAACGCCGTGAAATAATTGAGGTAATAGTCACTGTCTAAGGAAGATATGTGCGTTTGAAAAAACTATGTGTTAATGTCGTAATCGTCTCTCCGTAAGTCCATATACCAATATTTATATTGAGAATGACCGGCAGATACAGCAGATACTCTATTGTTAGGTACAACTTTTCTCACAGACACACGTGGGTCAATTGACTCTAATTAAATATAACTGATAGTTAACTCCTACTTTGCTCAGTGAGAGAATATGCAATATTCGCTAGATATGCGCAAATGCGCATCGCATGCTCTTTTGATTGAACGTTAGAGATTTTCAACCTATTCAAGGCACATTTTACAGCAAAACATTGACAGATTCTAGCTTAATAAAAATGCAGTTTGAATCAATATTTTGTTGATCGCTACCCGATCACAATATCTGTGCACTTCGCTGCGTGACGTCTTGTCAGCGCTCGCTCTGGATACGGTGCGAAAAAAAATACGTAATAGCGGGATAATATAAATAATAATATAAAGCGGGAGGAGCTACAACAGAGCGCCGCAAACCGCCGGAGGTGTCCGCGCCTGGCAAGTACGAATCGAGTAGCTTATCAGCACGTTCAAGACTTCAGGGGGGGAGTATGGAGACTGATGTCAGATCCCGTGATTACATGGCCTGTGTCACGAAGCGCATCGACTTCCTGAAGCAGAAAGTCTATGCGTGTGGGCATGCCGTATTCGCCGTTAGAGAGAGCGTCATTGCAGCTCTATTCTAGCAGAATTGCCTCTGCTAGAGTGACCAAAGGAATGATTACCGAAAGTGGGAGGGAACCGACTAACATGTAACCGGTGCCAACAGTAATTTCCGTGTGCCAATCGACCACAGCGCTCGACAACAGTCATCCACTGGACTGTTATCGAGCGCGAGTGTGAGCCCATCGAAACCGTGGAGGCTGTTACCAGCAGCACTGATGACGTGAGCTGTGCAACTCGTATGACCAAGAACTGGGAAAGTCATGGGCCTTACAGTGCGACATAGAGTAGAAATTAAATGAGGGCGCCCCTTTCTATGTAATTGTGACATTTTTTAACGCAAAATATTTAAACATGGCAACACTTAGTATCGATTCTTTTTTGTTCCATTTTATTTAAATTCTACTCTTTTATGTCGCACTGTACTAGTGTGCTAGATGGGGGTAATATAATCGATCGTAACGGTCATAGTGGCCAAAATAATAATAATGTTGGAGCTGTTATATCTCAAAGTAATCTGTTTAGTCCAGTTGTGACCTTTTTACCCTAGTATAAAATAATAGTCTTTGGTTTAGACTTGGTGCCCTAAACTAACGAAATAAATAAAGTAAACGAAATGTTGACACACTCATAGCCCATACAAAATCATGACACTTGATTAGCGATGGGCGACTTTGAATGAGTTTATTTTACCATTCGAATAACAAAATAATAGTGTACTAATTCACTACAGTCGAATGAATGTTCGACTTTCGACTTCGACTGCTGTACGATGCGGGCGATCAAAGACTACTAGTGTATACTAGTGACGATTACCGCTAAGTAGCGATGGGCGACTTTGAATGATACTATTAGAATTGTATTCGATTTTTAAGTTGTCTAACTGGCGGCGCTGGCGATTGCGTGGCGTGTGACTTGACTCGATTCGTTTCGGGCGAGATCGACAATCTTCGGCCGACCGCGGCCGTTGCCCGTTAAGCTTTCACTCTCTCTAAGTTCTCTGAGTTTCGACTTCATTCGAATAATTCCAATGAACTTTAAAGTCGAATGTTTCGACTAGAATCATTCAAGGTCGCCCATCGCTACACTTGATTCTGATTGCGAGCGTCAAACGCGTTAGACAATTGGGGGGCCGGTCCTTAAAAGAACACTCATATCGATCTGAAAACTGTATTTAATTTATAACTCTATACAGGAACAATAAGGATTTTCTAAAATGGTAATATCACCAGTTGGCTCCACCATGACGTAAGGTCTAACAAGAAGTATCAACCCTCCAATCACAGCACAAGATTTGGACATTTCTTGTCAATTAGACCTTGCATCACACTGGCGCCAACTGGTGATATTACCATTTTAGAAAACCCTCATTGTATGTTTATTATTATTGAATGTAACCATTAAAGTAGCTTTATCTTCTTGTTTTACATTAAAACTATTCTGGCATATTCAAAATAAAACACACTTTTTGAATACATTTTACTAACCACATTTGATTTGAATGACCAAAAGCGATTTCACAACCCTTTCTCCACCCAAATCAAGGTATCACAGTAATTTTGGAAATAAATTAATAGATAATTTTGGATTATGATATAATTTTGTCACAATGTCGTGATAAAATGTCAAAACGTCAGAGCCAACAAAGTTGCGGACGCTAGAAGACTTTATAAGGATCAAGAGGGCCATCTCAGCTCTCTGCTGAAGGATTCAGGACTAGGTTGCCAGCTTCGGAGAGGGGGTGAGATCATTTCTCATAACGTCAAGCTGTTTTATGCTCCGAAACGACCAGAACTGATGGAGCTACTGAAAGTCACAGACACTTTCAGAAGTGCCATGTTAAGAGGATATACCTACTAGCAAAAGGCCTTGGAAATTAGGTACTTTTAAAAACTATTGCTATCGCATCGCCTGATCCCCGTATTACAGTGCAAAAGGGATAACTGCAGCTCGGAACGAACTGACCTACAAAAAATTGGCGAAAACAGGCTTTCGTAGTAGCCTATTTCCTCTTCCAAAACTGGACTAATTTTAGTTAACGGCACTGGTTCACCACGCACAGGCCATTCTTACATCTGTCAAGCCTGCGGTCGCGTGTGCCGTTCCCGTATTGGCTTACATAGCCACGACAAACGTTGTTTTCCGACATGACACTGTTTCAATAGTCTGTAAAAGACTAAGAGGCCTTTGATTAATTGAGAGGGCCTCTAATTCTTAAAATAAACAATTATTAAGAAAAATAGGACATATATAATAAATAAACATAGATTATATTTATAAAAAAAATTGCTCTAGGACAATTATCCAGGGAGGAAACGGGGGATTACGTTTGTATAGAGGAACGGTCACTAGTATATCCTCGTAAGTGAGATTGGAGTAGTCTCGTGTGCGGTGTGTGGTCATGCATGTACAGCGGGGGAATGTCGTAAATTTGGTATGACGCAGGCACTGCGTACTGAGGACGGGAACATTAGGCAAGGCGTGAAGTAGCGTTTTTTTGCCGGTTGAAAAAAGTACTTCATAGTTTTTTGTCGGATGGTAACAAAGCGCGCGCCTTTAACACTTGGGTGATGCCCCTGTTCACTTACTCGTATGGCATACTAAGGTGGACCGAGACTGACCTGGGCGTCCTGAACAGGAGGATCCGACTGCAGCTCACTACACACCTCATGCTACACCCACGGTCGTAATTAAATTCGCTCTTTGAGTGCCTTAGGATTCTTATGAGCCACATGTGAGTGACCACGTCTCTGTACCGTATGTCATCACTGGCAACACACACTAGCTAAAAACCTCTGGTGAAAGTAGTTAGAAGGCTTAGTACTCTTGGAAAACAAAACTTTTGCCAAAAATTGTTGAAAGAAGAGTGGATAAATATAGGTATAAACACTTTTATTAGTAAATTTGAGAGACTTTTCAAGGACAGTTTCGAAAAAAACATCGAACTGTCTGGAAGAGTCCACTCTAAATTAAAATGGGTGACAAGGGGAATAAAAGTCTCTAGTAAAATGAAACGTTTCCTGATGACCCACAAAACGTCTAGTCATGATAATGATGACTCGATTACCGCATATAGGAAGTTATAGATAACAATTTATAAACGTGTTATAAGAAACGCGAAGAGACTGGCATTTCAGACTCAGATAGAAAATGCAAAGGACTCAACGAAGGAAATATGGAAGATCGTACAAAAACATCGTAACAAGATGATAGAAATAGGAAGGGATAATCTGATTTAAAAAATAGGACAGGATAAGGGGACTACCAAACTAGTGAATAATCCCGACGATGTTTGTGCCATTCCCTTAGAAAAATTCACAAAAATTGTGGTGCATTTGACCAATCCGACAAAGCTCTATCACTGCTACAGTCTCATGTCAACAAAGTGCAACATGATATGACCTTTGAACGCATAAGTCCGGTAGAAGTTAGCCTTATAGTAAAAATTCTTAAAACAAAGAGTTCAAGCTGATATGATGAGGTCCCAACAACTGTCATTAAGGAAAACATTGACATTTTCGCAGAACCTTTGGCCTATCTTTTTAATGAGTGTTTTGAATCAGGAATATTCCCGGACCAGTTCAAGATAGCAAAAATTCTTCCAGTGCACAAGAAAGGGTCTAAACTTGATCCAAAAAATTACCGACCCATTTCCCTTCTACGTACAGTCTCAAAGATTCTGGAAAGAGTAATGAAGGACAGGTTGATGAGGCACCTTTATCGGTATAATATATTGAGCCCACGACAGTTTGGATATCAAAAAAGTTAAGGCACAAACGAAGCAATCACTACTCTGATTGGAGACATTACTCTTTATCTAAATAATAAGAAGAAAGTAGCTGGCTTGTTTCTAGATCTAAGTTCAGCATTTGATACTGTTAATCATAAAATGTTATTGGCAAAACTGGAGCACTACGGGATTAGACGCAAAACTTTATCTCTCTTTAGTTCGTATCTAAAAAACAGGAAACAATTTGTTCAAATGAAATGGGTATAAGATAACAAAACTATACATAACTCTAAAATTACCAATTTAGAAAAGGGAGTCCCACGAGGTTCCATACTAGGGCCCATATTTTTCATAATTTTTATAAATGACCTCATGCCGTACATAAAAAATGCTATTTCAGATACCGAACTTATAGTTTTTGCGGATGACACAAACGCCATCATATCAGCAGAAAACTGTGAACTACTGAATGACAAAGCAAATGACGCGATGAAGGCTTTTCACCCCTTGGTTCAGTGTCAACGACCTAGAGCTAAACTGCAGTAAAACCAATACTCTGCTTTTCAAAACTACTTCTCGCAACAAGGATGTACTGCAGATTCTCTCAAACGATGTCATAATCCATCAGAAGGAAACAGTAAAATTTCTTGGTTTCCATCTTGACTCGAGCCTTAATTGGAAATTTGAACTATAAGAAATAGCAAATTCTATAAGTTCTGCCCTTCGAAGACTTAGGGATGAGGCAAAGTTGTCCCAACTCAAGATGGTATATTACGCATTGGTGGAGTCTAGGTTAAGGTATAGCATAAAGTTCTGTGGAAACAGTTATAAATAAAAGTAGTCAAGCTACGAGTCAGTTGTTCTTTTTAACAAGTTGCCAATCGAGTTAAAGTCATTAGTAAATAGACACATGTTTTGTAATAAGCTTAGAGATTTTTTGTTAGAGAAGTACTTTTACTCTGTTGAAGATTACTGCCAATATAAACATTTGACTTGATTGGTGCCATTGTAATTAGTTTGTAGTTAGTTGTACCTTTAACTAATATTTCAGTAGCATTTATTTTGTATTACAGATAATGTTTTTGTGAATTTTGTTACTTGATCATTGATGACATGATCTAAATTATAATAATATTTGTTAGTATTGAATGTGACATTAGAGTTTGTTTGTTTTTCTATTATCGTGTTTTTTGTGAAGTACCTATTATGTTTTAAAACACAATGTATATTGTTCTTGAAATAAATATATGATGATATGATGACGATGAAAGTCCGAAAACGTGTAATGATTGATACGTTAATTATTTTTATAAATTCATAAATCTCAAAATCTTAATGATGACACCTTAATGATGTGATGTAGCCACTTATTTAATACTTTTATACACAGAAGCAGTACCTGCATGCTTTTTGGCTAGTTTGTATTAACTTTACAATACGTTGGGTACGTATCCAAGTACATTTTTTTTCTTTATTGAGGGTACTTCGTGTCGGATAGTACTGGTACTCGTATCTCTCAGCTTTAAGTCACATCATCATTACAAGCAAATTTATAAAAAATAAAATAAAAATAGTTTTTTTTTACTGAACGTTATACAAATGTACTCCGATAAAGCACTGAACTCGATGGTTTGTCTGTCGGCATACTCGTTCCCACCCTGTCGGGTCAAGTGGGGTAAATATGGGAAAAAAATAACAACTTTTGCATTTTCATGCTTCTAAAAATTTAGTAATAATGATTTAGACTAGAAATGTTCTATCTTGTATTTCGCACACTATAAATTTAACTGTGGCTTTTTATAATGTTAGTATTTCAATACAAGATATGTGTCTCATTTTTTCCATCAATTTGGGGTAAATATGAAACAGTGCTGTTTAAAAATAAGACAGCTCACAATTTCTAAGCGATAGGTGTTCTTGAAGCAAGTTGGTATTTTTTTATTTTTTTTATAAAATATTTATCGGTCCGATTACAGTGGTTCGTGTTAGTAAAAAAATCTAACATTAAAGATTACTGAACAAGGATTATTTTTAATGAAATAGGAATGAATTATCAGTGTTGTCAAATGTTTTTGAGTGTTAACCAACTGTGTCTTATTTTTACCTAAAATATTGAGTGCCTTAAATTTACCCCACTTGACCATATAGGTAGTCAACTACAACTTAGAGCGCAGTCTTCAACTTTCAAGCGAGTGTAAGTGTGCCAAGTGGTGCCCACCACATGAGCGTTGGAAATAGTTTTCGCGTTTCCCGTGATCTATAAGGCCCACTTGTTGAGGGACTACGGAGGTCACAGAGAATTTTGCCGAAGTCTTCCAGGACCTCAGCCATGACCTCGATGTCATCTACAAAGCGGAAGTCGGTGATGTATTCGCAGTTGCTGTTGATGCCATTCCGACCCGAATCAGAAGCTTATCGACATCTTCCAAAGCAGCAGTGAACAATTTGGAAACAAACTGACATGGTTCTCATACAAACACCGCAGCACGTAAATTTGGCACCCTTGGAGAAATAGCATGAGTCTCGATCAAATCGCAAGCCCACAAACTATGGAGTGTACGAGACATACGAACATAGGTACAAAAAGATTTAAAAAAAAATACGTTTTTGGTTTTCTTTTTTTTTAATATCTTCAATTATTATTATTCACTTATTTATTTTAAGATTTTTTTTACAATATATATATATATATATATATAAAGTAAAATACAAAAAGCAAATACAAAATATAAACACATTATAAAAAACCTAACCAAGGGTGCCGCCGGCAGCGGGGCAGAGCTCAAGCTACCGGTGGTTAGGGCTGCACAGAGAGAGGAACCTCCTGACAATGCGGGCCGTGTCCAGGATTACTGCGTTCTGTATCTGACCCTTAATCTTGCCATCTAGCTAGAGTCTCTCCAGATGTTCGTTGACACTTTTCGCTATAAGACCGTTTGCCGAAACCACTATCGGGACAATAATCGTCGCATCAACATCCCACATGGCATTCACCTCGTGAGCCAAGTCGAGGTACTTGCTGAGTTTGTCCTTCTCAGCCTTCACGAGGTTCTCGTCATGTGGAATGGTGATGTCGATGAGTATTGCCCGGCGCTTAGATCGATCTACCAGCACGATATCAGGCTTATTGGTCAGTTAATTATAGTCCTGTCCGTGATGATAGATCGATCCCAATAAAGCGTGGCATTATTATTATTATTTATTTATTTATAACTATTGACCAGTTCTGGAATAAATTATTTTCTTTTCATTTCAATGTACAGACATTTCATTTGTACAACTTTATAATAGTATAGATTGCGAACATATTAAGACTTGTTTTCTTTTTAGGGCTCCGTACCAAAAAGGTACAAAGGGAACCCTTATGGTATGGTTACGACTCTGTCTTTCTGTCTGTCTGTCTTAACGACAATTAGACCGCCATATCTCACTACTCAGAGATGGGCAAAATTTATTTGAATGACGAATAACGAATAAAAATAACAAAATCATTCGCGAATAACGAATAAAATCTTCGAATGATTATTCGTCTTAAAATTATTCGCGAATAATTTATTCAAATATTCGAATATAAAAAAATATTCGAAAATAAAATATTCGAATGATTACTGTTTACCTGTTTTTTACTTCGCCGTGTTTTCTTTTCAAGTTACTAATGTAATTTTATGTAAGTCCTTTTATTTTAACAATTTTAGGTGTACACTTTACACAGGTCATGATAACGCTTTTTCTGTTTCGGAATCAATTTTTAAGAAAACACTATCTAGTATAGTCAAGGATGATTCTGTATGATCTGCTGGTAAAACACCACTGTTTTCACTTAAGTCTCGAAAATTATCGTGGTCTGCATTAATTTCACTTATTTTCATAAAACTTGTAAACAGCGGTAAGTAACGTGGTATATATATAGCGACTGGCTTAGATGGAAGTATACGAAAGATTAATTGCTAAGAAATAATAAACAATAAGAGTTAACTACTGATAAGAACTTAAAGAAACTCAAGTTACTTGATTTTCTCGCTCTTTTATATATCCATCTCTTTCTAATTAGCTACCTGCGATAAAATCACCATCCTTCGACCCCTAACACGCACGAGTTGCTTATAATTAGTTGTAAATTTATTTCATCTAAATTATAATTTGTGATTTATTTGTTATTTTATAATAACACGAATTATTGGCATCACGCCGCATAGTCAAGAGAAGATGAAACAGTCTTAAAAAATGTTACAGTGTTAAAACAATAGAAATTACTAAATAAAAATTATCGGAATGGTGGAGACAAACCTGGAAACCCGAAAACCATTTTTTTTATTTCGGATCGGATTCGGAGAGCTAGACTAGCATACGTGTACTAGAAGTACAACAAAGGATTACTCTTAAAACAAGAGCTGAGGGCCTACTACGAAACCCGAAAAACGAAGTTCGTAACGTGCTGTCCCTCTCGCTCTCATGTTATACTGTATTTGACTGAGCGGGATGGCGCCATACGAACTTCGTTTTTCGAATTTCGGAGTAGCCCCTCTGAAGTCATGATGACTCAGTTCTTTGCTGAAACTGATTGCAGTATGTAGACCGCGATGAAGAAATGAAAGCTATCTTCAATAAGTTCAATACACCATTACCTTCTCAAGCGTCTCTAGCTAGAGCGTGTAATCAAATATACCAAATCTCCTTAAATCAAATAGACCAGAAAGTTTAATTTTATTCAAACAAGTTGTTCTGAAAATGAATTCTAAATCAATTTATGTATTTATTTGTCTTTGTTTCAGCTGTTATATTATCAGCACTGACAAAAAAACGAGTCCCTATAAGCATAAATGAGTCTCTCACACATTGCCCAAAAGAAGGAGTGTACCTAATGTTTTTATAATAAAGGTTTTTCTTCATTTTACGTATCTGATTAGTCGATTTCCTACAAAAGAGAAAAAAAAACATACGATACATGTTTATAATGTATTTAGCTTCGAAATAAAATGATCAGATCAACTATATACTTTTTCAAATTTTCTCTTTGATAAAGTGTTCTTTGAAGTCGGGTTTTATGGAAATTTATGATCTACAATCTGCAATAATTAATTCATATTTTATTACATAGCAATAATACTTTATAAATAAAGTTAATAAATAAAGGATAATTAATGAAATGAAATAATTAATGGTTCTTTTTTTCTCTCTCTTTCACCCATACTCGGAAGTATATCTATGGTCGGAATTGCTTAGTTTAACAATAGGCGCCTCTTGCTTGTGCCTTAGAAGTCATTATTTAAGGGGATCGAACAAATCTTGCTATGTTTGCTAGGGAACCATTTGTTTTATTGTCTGTCGCATTTATTATTTTTTCTTTTATGGGATCACTAGCTTTTGCCCGCGGCTTCGCACGCGTAATAAACGTAATTTTTAACCGTCTACAAAAAGGAGGTTCTCAGTTTGACCCTTATGTAGGAATGTATGTTTTTCCGCGATTATCTCGCGTTTGGCTGAACCGATTTAGATGCGGTTTTCGAAAGATTATTTCTGGAAGTCTCGGTATACGACGTTTTGGTGAACGCAGTTCCCTTTTTTTTTAAGAAATGATTGCAGTAATTGTAGAATTGTTACGCCGGCAATGACTTACTGCTTCTAAAGGTGCGTCCACATTTGTATCATTTGCCCGTATCAGATCATCGTCGCGTAGCTTGATCGCGTGTCACGATCACGCGTTTGGACGATGCGCCGATCGGATCGCTCAAAATCCATTTTGCTACGCGTATCACACAGTTATATCGGACGAGTACGGCATGATCGGCGCGCCGACAGTAAGCGTCCAAGCAGCGCGATACGCAGTCATGCCACGGCACGGTGATCGGATACGAGCAAATGATACAAGTGTGGACGCACCTTAAGAGATTATGATTAAAGCAGATTTCTACTCTTGAATAGAAACTTTTGCCCGTGGTTACGCTCACGTCAAATTCGGGGTAATTTTGAATTTAAAAACCAGCTAAGAGCATGTCGGACCATGCTTAGTGTACGGTTCCACAGCCGTTACTACAAAAATAAGCACTACAGACCAGCAGAAGAGCGTATCTTCATGCGGCTTACGTCCTTTTGTTGAGAAGCGGAGTTTTTCGGCAATATCTCAAAAACCGTATATCCGATCGCATTGCACACAATTTTCGTTGAAAGTATTTATTATTAACAATAATAATAATGATTTATTGCCATATAAAGTGTTTAAATTCATCACCTTCGTCTGCCGTTTTGTTGTTAAAACAAAACGTACCAGAATGTAGTAAGGACTTCTATTTTGAACATGTCAGTCCTTCAGATGTAGTAAAGGCATTTAAATCAATTAATGTCAAAAAAACCAATGACCTATGGGGGGTCTCAGTCCATGCTGTCAAATCCCTAATAGAAGTAATAGCGCCTGACTTGGCAGATATATTCAATAACAGTGTTGACTGCGGTGAGTTTCCTGATCTGATGAAACATAGCAAAATAACTCCTTTATTTAAATCAGGTAGTACCTCTGACCCCACTAACTTTAGACCAATATCTGTACTACCTACATTTAGTAAAATTTTTGAAAAGCTAATTCTATATCAATTGTTAAAACATTTTAATTTGAATAATTTGATGCATAGTAAGCAATTCGGTTTTACGCGGGGTCGCTCGACATCCAACGCCGGAGTTGAGCTCGTAAAACACATTTTCGATGCCTGGGAGGAATCGCGATATGCTTTAGAAATCTTCTGTGATTTATCTAAGGCCTTCGATTGCGTTAATCATGAGACACTGATCAGGAAGCTACACCACTACGGAGTTAAAGGATTAGCACTAAATTTATTACAGTCTTATTTAAATGGTAGAATACAAAGGGTTGACGTGAATGGAAAGCGTTCACCGGGGTCATTAGTCTCTATGGGTGTGCCGCAGGGATCAATATTGGGACCTTTCCTGTTCCTTATCTATATAAACGACTTGCCACACCTCGTACAGACCCACCATGAGATAGTTTTGTTTGCAGATGATACGTCTCTAATTTTCAAAGTCGTACGAAATCAACGATCCTACAATGACGTAAACAATGCTATCTGTGAAGTAGTAAATTGGTTTAATATAAATAATTTATTGTTGAATGAGAAAAAGACTAAATGTGTTAAGTTTGTCACGAGTAACGTAAAACACGAGCAAGCAAGCGTTATGGTTAAAGGTGAGGAACTGGAACTAGTTAATAGTACAGTCTTTCTCGGTATAACATTAGATTCTAAGCTCCAATGGGGTCCCCATATTGCTAATCTCTCGAATAGACTGAGTTCTGCAGCTTTTGCAGTAAGTAAGATTCGTCAATTAACAGGCGTGATAACGGCTCGATCAGTGTATTTCAGTTATTTCCACAGTATTATGTCGTATGGCATCTTACTATGGGGCAGTGCTTCCGACATGAATACTATATTTGTTCTGCAGAAGCGGGCTGTTCGTGCGATATATAAAATGAACTATAGAGAGTCGCTTAGAGATAAGTTTAAGGACATTAATATAATGACAGTGCATTGTCAATACATTTATGAGAATATTATGTATGTACATAAAAATATTACCGACTTTAAGAAAAACTGTGATATACATAATATTAATACTAGAAATAAGCATAAGCTCGCAGTGCCTGCTACTAGGCTCCATAAAATAAGGAGATCATTCATGGGTAACTGTGTGAGATTTTATAATAAACTTCCTAGCAGCATAACTGAGTTGTCTATTGGTAAATTCAAAAATATTGTGAAACGAAAATTATTGTCTAAAGCTTATTATAGCACACAAGACTACATGAATGATGAAGCCGCGTGGGATTAATGTAAATTATAGCGTCATGTAGGTATATGAATAATTATTTTAACGAATACCTAAGGTATTATTATTATTTTAATCTTCATTGTTTTATATACTCTGACATTTAGAATTTTATTCTAGACACATTCTAGATTATTTATTTTTTATTGACAATCCTTTTGGGATTTATCTTATTGATTATTTTAATTTTAAAAATGATGATTTTATCAATAATTTTACACTTAAGTTAAATGATCTGATTAGGTTTTTCTGGGTTTCCCTAATCCTTGCAGCAAATGTTGGATCATATTGTATTTCTCCCAGCAAACATTCACTCTCATGTAACTGACATTTCAAAAGTGCTTGTAACTAGGCCTACTTGAATAAAGAATATTTTGATTTGATTTGATAAAGATTGCTACATTTAAAACCACATACAGTGACTTACACACTAGGCTCAGCCTGTATCGTGGAAGTCGTACCATCCACGAGTTTACAACAGAGTTTAATGCGGCTAGTTTATAAAGCGTATGATGCACAAAATCAAAGCAATACATAATTTACCAAGAAAAATAGCAATAACATAAGGTAACTTTACGGAGCAGTTAAAACAAAGCTAATCAAACAATTTGGCATGCAGTATAGAATGAGTTAAGTCGAAGAAGTGCGGCTAAGTTAATTTGTAGGTGTAGGTGAGTGTAGTGTGAGTAGGAGAGGAAAGGATGATAATGAGTAATTTATCTCAAAGCTTCTTCAGCCTGATCATATGTCCAGGACAGAAGGAGCTCCAGTACTCGCGTTTTGGCCGTAGCAACTCGGCAGAGTTTGATGTCGCATACTTTAACAATATTGTTATATACTAAGGGCAGAATAAATACTCTATAGCGTTTTGCGAATGAAGTTTTTACGGTAGGGAAGGGAGCTTTAAATAATCTTTTCTTTAGTAGGTCAGGATACGATGGGAGTTGCAAAATACTCTTGTGCATGGTGATTGTAGCTCGTAGCAAAAATAATCGACGAACACTTAAATGTTTTGCCTCCCTATAAAGGTCCACTGTGGGGTAACGCCGGGGTTTACGAAGTCCGACCTTCAGAACCGCCCTCTGGGCTCTTTCTAAGGGCAACAGAGAGGTTTTGGCGCAACCTCCCTACGCTAAAATACAGTAATCCAGGACGGACTGACACAGCGTAAAGTAAACCAGTCTCAGCAAGCTCTCATCAGCACAATTTCTTAAAAAATTTACGATGTATATGAATTTGCTCACTTTACTTGTTATATCTGCAATATACCTTTTGAAACTAAGATGTTCATCTAGAGTAACGCCCAGATACTTGAGCGAGTCAGTTCTGCTGATACTTTATTTAACTTTTAACTTTAACGTTTTCAATTGTTTTACGACTTACGGTTTAGACCACCTGTTGTTTACCTCTCCTTGAATGTATTGTAATTAACGTCCCAAAAAACTAAAAAAATGACACCTATATTGATATTTTCACATTTCATCCCTATCGCACACCAACAGGGAGATGATATATCACGTCCGCTACGTTGGATTTCAAAATCAATGCTATTTTCGTAACTAACGTGCCAAAAACCTTAAAACCGACATCCATATTGATATTTTGACATTTCAACCCCACCGCACACCAACACGGAAATGATATTTCACATCCGCTAAATTGGATTTCAAAATCGATGCCATTTTCGTAATGAACGTCCCTGAAAACCATAAAAACGACACCCATATTGATATTTTGACATTTCAACCCCATCGCACACCAATAGGGAGATGATATTTCACGTCCACTAAATTTGATTTTAAAATCGATGCCATTTTCGTAATTAACGTCCCAAATAACCATAAAAGCGACACCCATATTGATATTTTCACTTTTCAACCCCATCGCACCCCGACAGGGGCGATAGTATTTCACGTCCGCCACGTCGGATTTTAAAATCGTTGTTGTTTTCGTAGTCAGCGGCCGGATAAACCAAAGAAACAATACCCATGTCGACTTTTAGACTTTGTAACCAAATTTCCCCTTTTAGGGGTTGAATTTTCAAAAACCTTGAAATACGTATTTACTCATTTATTGTTAAAAATACTCGTGTGAAGTTTAGAATTAAATAGTCGTAACTGATCTGATTTCCTCATACAATCCTTGGACCCTCATTTCATCCTTTTAGAGGTTGAATTTTCATAAAACCTGAAACATGTATTTACTCATTTATTGTTAGAAATACTCATGTGAAGTTTAAAATTTAATAGTCGAAACTGATCTGATTTCCCCATACAAACTTTGGACCCTCATTTCATCCCCTAAAAAGTTGAATTCTCAAAAACCTGAAACACGTGTTTACTCATTTATTGTTAGAAATACTCCTGTAAAGTTTCGAATAAAATAGTCTAACTAATCTTGTTTCCCCATACAAACTTTGGACCTCCATTTCAACCCTTTAGGGGCTGAATATTGAAAAACCCTTTCTTAGTGGATACTAACGTTATAGCAACTGCCTATTGTCATAAATTCAGGTCTCTAGGTCCAACAGTTTGGGCTGGGCGTTGATTTAAGTGAGTCAGTCAGTCAGGACTTTGCCTTTTATATATACAGATTAGGGAATCTGAAATATATTAATGCAAAAGAATAACATTATTGTATAGTAACTAGCCTTAATTATCAATGTCTGTCACAAAATCTATTATAAATCGAATTGCACAGTGACATTGCATGAAACATCGCAGTGTACAGCACTACTCACTTTAAATCGACAGACAATGAGAAAATCCCTGCCACCATACAACGTGAAATTTACGAAACAATCGTTTGCTTAACTGTCCATTGCGGCCTACAAATGATATAGTACAAAGTAGAAGCCGCAATGGATGGCGTACTTCGAAAATATACTATGTGTGTAACTATTTTGGTAGAAACGACACGACATCACATCAAGTTGAAAATAATTAAATATAAATTAAATAAGACGAAATTTATTAGGTAAAATTGTTAGTTATGAAAGGAAACGTCATAGTTTACTCGACTTGCCACTCTTGTTGAATTTGAACAGTTAATTACGGCACAGTGCGGCATTTTCTAATGCAGCAACATACGTCTGACAGTGAGAACCACAGGAGCGCGACTGAGCTGCAAATCCGTGGGTCCTCTTCTCACACCTACTGGTGTGGGGATGCCATGTTAGGGCAGAGCCCTCTTTGGCGGTATTTTTCACCACCCGTTTCGACGGGTGTGGCTATCTTGTGCCTTTTCGTGGCACAGAGTCTATGTCGCGGGGAGGCCTTGTCTCTGGTGCATGTCTAGGGGACTTGTACTGCAATTGAGTCCTCTTCCGCGGCTCTGTTTTGGTCTGCTCTGCTAGGTTACTTCAACGGGGTGTTGAAGTGGTGGGTTGGCCTGTCAGCGGCGCTATTCCAACCAGGGATGGGATGTTGGAGTTGTCCGCACGACGAATCATGGCGCCGGAGAGCTGGCCGATGAAGTCGTCCAGTCCTTGCCACTTTAGATCGCGGCTGATCAAGTTGCGTTGCGCATGTAGCGCGGCGCAGCGACTATGGTGCGCAGGGCTTGGGTCTCCTGCGCACGCAGCTTCTTTTTGTTGGATTCAGAAGTCAAGGCGTACCATGCGGAAGCCGCGTATGTGAGACGGGACCGCAGGTACGTCTTGTATATCCCCAACTTGGTGCGTATGGGGAGGCTGCTGGCTAGGACTGGACGAAGCAGTGTGCGCGCTGTCTTCGTTCGTCGTACGGTTTCTGCTGTCTGCTGAGTCATTGTTAGTCCCCTGTCGATGGTGATCCCCAGGTACTTCACTGTTCGTTGCCATGGGATTTCCTGTCCGAGCATCTGGAACGGGGGAGGCTGCCAGCATCTTCCGGTCACTATGGCCTGCGTTTTCGCCACGTTGGCCGACATTCGCCAACGGGCTAGCCATCCTGGCACGGCGTCTAGTGAGCGCTGAAGCTTCTTTGCTGCGTGGATCTGGTTCATAGATGTTGCGTACAGTGCCGCGTCATCAGCGTATAGGGCCAGCTTAACGCCGTCCAGTACCGGGAAGTCGTCGGTATAACGGGCGTAGCAGACTGGCGATAGGCAGCTTCCCTGCGGGACACCCGCGAGGATCGGGCGCTCCGTTGAAGTGGCGTCTTCCACCGGCACTTGAAATCTCCACTCGGACAGAAACGATGCGATGACTCGCACCACAGGCCGAGGAGCTGGAGACGTCGACAGTTTGTACAGCAGGCCCTCGTGCCATACCCTGTCGATCGCCTTTTCCATATCGAGGAGTGCTGCGTCGGTGACCTCCTTCCTGTTCATGGCGTGCAGCCATGTGGTGCAGCACTCTCGTTAGCTGCAGAGTCGTAGAGTGGTCAGCGCGAAATCCGAACTGCTCTTCTCTGGGCTCGATGTGGGGCTGGAGCTGGTTCAGCAGGTGTCGTTCGAACACCTTGGAGATAGTGCTCAGTAGAGTGATCGGGCGGTAGTTCTCCGGCTTCCGGAGATTTTTCCCCCCTTTCGGCAGCATTATCACTCGGCCAAGTTTCCAGGTTGACGGGAAGTGTCCGGAGCGCAGGATCCCATTGAACAGGCGCGTCACCGCTGCGATTGCTCGCGGCCGGTGGTAGAGCGCCCTGTTCCGGATCTCATGCGCGCCCGGTGCCTTTCTTGGCTTTGCGCGTCTAAGTGATCGCTGGACATGGCCGGGGGAAAAGAAGATGGGGTCTTCTTCCGCCTCGATCGGTGCCGCGAAGTAGCTCTCAAGGTGTGTCTCTACTGCTGATACGTGCTCCACATCGTCAGTTGGATTCGGCTAAAATTGCCTCTCGAGGCTGTTGGCGAAGAGTTCCGCCCTGTCTTTCGCCTTGTACCTTGGGAGGCCGTCTTCATCCTGGAGTGGGAGTGTGGTCGTGGGCGTCATGCCGAGACTTTGGCAGAGACGGTGGATAGAGGGCATATCCCCGTCGATGGACGCCAGGTGGCTCTCCCAGGACTCTGCAGCGTAGCTTGTCAGCTCCTCCTTCACTCTCTCGACCAGTGCGTTAAGCGACGTCTTTAGAGTGGGGCATCTGGTTCTCTGCCACTCCAGTCTCAAACGGCGTTTGCGCGAGATCAGTTCCTGGATCCTCGCAGGAAGGGGCTTGCGCCTCTCGCTGGTTGGAACGGTGTGCGCCGCGGTGTTGAGTGCTGTCTGGATACTGGAGGTGATGCTGGCGGCGGCGTGTTCGACGTCTTCTGCCGTGGAGACCGGCATGGTGTGGGATTGCTCCTCCATGGCCGCCGAGAAGGTCTCCCAGCAGATACGTCGACCCGTTGGCTTGATTGGTGTCATGGTTGGCAGGTCTCTGATGGCGAGTAGGACCGGGCGGTGGTCCGACGGGAAGTCTGGAAGAACCTCGTGCGTCATCAGAGCGTTCACGTTCTTGTGGACAGCAAAATCTAGGACATCTTCGGAGTTGTATCCACTGGAGTAGTGGGTCGGGTCTTGAGATCCGGAGATGTCAAAGTTGTGGTCCAAGGCTGCCTGTGCTAGCTTCTGGCCCGTCCAGCACGTGGTTAACGCGTTCCAGTAGGGGTGCTTTGCGTTGAAGTCCCCCGCCAGTATGGTCAGCGAGGGGGACTGCAGAAGCTGGCACACATTTTGGACGATGTCGCCTGGAGGTCCAGGGGGATGGTAAATGACGAAGAGTCTTAAGTCCAGGCCCGCTATCTAAAGTTCGACGCCCAGCGCGTAGATGGACGTGTGCTGGGTGTATGGGACTTGTTGATGGACGATTCTACTCTTCACCAGTACCGCGAGGCCTCTGTATACTACCCCCTGTGGGGAGACTTCATCGCGGCGATAAACGACATAGCCGCTCACCTTTAGAGTAACGCTCTCTCTCAGATGGGTTTCGCTGACCAGCATGATATCGATCTCCTACTCCTTGAGGAAGTTACGTAGCAGGCCGAGTTTACCGGTCAGCGACTGGGCGTTCCAATTTATTGGAACTATATCGGTGCTGGTTGAATTGTAGGCTTGAGTGCGGTGGCGGCTTGTAGGACTGCAGCGGTTGTGGCTGGGTCCTGGTGCGTGGCGAGGCCTCGTGAGGGTGATCAGCGCTAGCATGGCGGCGGCTGGGTTTGGTGTTGCATTGTTTGCTGTTGTTGTTGTTTCGGCAGTTGGCGGCTTTTCAGCGGCTTCTGTGCTTTGTTCGGCTTCTTTTTGTTCTTGCTCTTTTTATTTTTGTTTTTCGCGCCGCTTGTGGAGTGAGGCGCGAGCTGCGCCGCGGATTATGCCGCGGGCGGGCCCCTTGGTTGGGGGTTGTTTGCCGGGGCCATCAGGTTTGAGGGCGCCGACTCTGCCACCGTGGGAACGTCTAGTGCGGCTCGTGTCTCGGGTCCTGGGCGGGCGGGCTTCGTGAAGGAGCTGCAAATGGTGCACCGCACTCTTTAGATACCCGCGAAGTACATGCATTGGCGGTATCTAGGTTTATCTAGGTCTGTGATCGGTACACATTTTTTTGAAACGGTGCTCAGGTTCGAAACCTGGCTCAACTTACTTTTTTCTTTTATTGCGTTTAATTAGTTAAGTAGTTTCTATCATTCTTATATAAGTAGGTATGCATATATGATGTAGAGGAGAAAATCATTTATTAAAAACTTCGTTCTGCAAGTTGTCCTCAAGGGCACGTTACATGTCTGATTTTACAATAAACAGAAAAAAACATTCGCAATCCGCGTAATTACATTATAGTTATAATAATAATAATAATAAAGCCCTTTATTCTGGAATTAGTATTTACATTAAGTTATAAATCTATTATAATAAGATATATTTGTTATAGTATATCTCTAATTTCAGTGTGCGATTTGGCATAGGCCTTCTCCAATGACTTCCACTGGCATCTATCGTTTGCAACCCTTCTCCATTTTGCATCCGCAGTCAACTTCAAATCATCCTCCCATTTAATGTTTTGTCTTCCCCGCTTTCTTGCTCCGTCCCTCGGGAGCCATTCCGTTATTTTCTTGCTCCATTTCCCCTTTGTGTCGCGCATCATGTGACCGGCCCATCGCCACTTTTGCTGATCTATTTTTGTTAGAATGTCGGTCAGTTTCGTTCTGGACCTGATCGCAGTGTTCCTAATTCGGTCTTGTCTACGTATGCCTATCATACTTCGCTCCATTGCTCTTTGACATATGGCCAGTTTTGCTCTACGAGATTTTGTTAATAACGTATTAATACAACAGACAAATACTTGGACACTCTTACAGGGATATGTATATTGTCTCCGGGTCTAATAGGTTTTACATTACTTAAGAGTCCCCGGCAATGTTATTTTACTCATTTACTAGCTTCTACCCGCGACTTCGTCCGCCTTAAATTCGTTTATCGCGGATAAGGGTATTTTTCCGGGATAAAAAGTAGCCTTTGTCCTTCCCCGGGACTCAAACTATCTCCATACCAAATTTCATCCAAATCAGTTCAGCGAATTAAGCGTGAAGAGGTAACAGACAGACAGACAGACAGACACACTTTCGCATTTATAATATTAGTATGGATAGTGTATTTATTTGTAGTACTTAACAGCTGCGGAACCCTACACTGAGCATGTTCGTAATTATTGAAACCCTAAAAATTGGGGCATGTTCACATAGGTACCCAGACCAACAGAGTATTTTAAGGAATAAGTGTAAGAAATACCCATAAAATGACGCGTGTTATAGAAATTACAAAATCACATAAAAATTTTGCTGTAACTTTTGTATAGAGTGAGAACCTGGACGCACCATATGAGAAATAACAGCAATAACAGGGGCTGATTCTGATATGTTCTGAATATCCCCAAACGTACCAGAATACTCGATTCTTAGTCCAGGTTGAACAATCAAGAATCAAGCTAGTGTTAAGGGGATGCATCGAAAATTTAAGCTATTTTTTGTCAAATCTAGTGTCTAAAACATGCTGGTTTTCATATATGTGTTTCTTGACTACATAACCTATTCAGTGATTAACGCGGAAACATGTTTGTTGAACATTTCCTCGATAGAACAGTTATCCGAAAACGCGTCTTCATTTTCCGTTTTTTGCCTAGTTTGTACAAACGACAGATTAATAAACGGCTAAATTATGTAAAAATGACATTCTTCCCTTTATCCTTTACGTGATTAACTTAAATGTTAACAAAACATGATAATATCTTCGATTTCATTGTACTTTTACATCTGGCGCTTGCGCCAAAAAACCGCAAGCATTAGTGTATTAAGGTGCGTCCACATTTGTATCATTTGCCCGATCAGATCTTAGTCCCGTGGCATGATCACATGTCTCGCATCACGCGTTTGGACGTTGCGCCGATCCGATCGCTCGAAATCCATGTTGATACGCGTATCACCCACTTAGATCGGAGAAGCGCGGCGTAGTCGCCGCGCCGATAGTAAGCGTCCGCAGCGCGATACGCAGTCATGCCACGCCACGGTGATCGGATACGAGCAAATGATACAAGTGTGGACACACCTTTAGCTTTCTCTAGCTTTGATGGGCACGAGTAATAAATTCGTCCCTTAGTACAAATCATGTTTATTACCGCTGGCAGTTTGGGGCGTGGTGTACGAAAGACGATGAAGGCCCTTAAGGCATGGTGTGGTGGTATTTGGTATTTAATTTTTAATCTTAGGAATAAAATCATCTCTTTAGTTTTATTAACTTAACTGTATGAAAATCTACTAAATAACAACATATTCTAATGAAATTGTATCTAACTTAACTATAACAGGAAACGCATATCTCCGACCCCTCAGACCTGAAAATAGAAATTATTGGTTACTACATAGCACACATTGCATATTACCTCGTATGATCATAAGTTTCGAGACGAAAACAGCTTTTTCTTGAATACTATTTAATTTATTTAAACGAAATTTAGACGATAGAAAAATTATTACATAAGGAAAAAAATAAAATAAAAATTATTCAAAATCGCCGCGATTGTGCTGACCGCATGCTTTCGGTTTGGCCATTCGTCAATAGCGGCACGAATTTTTTCCAGCGGTATACGCTTCGCTTCCCGACACAAGGCTCGCTTCAGAGACTCCAAATTTGGGTGAGACTTGCGGCAGGCCCTAAGCTCCAATTCAGTCCACAGTGAGTAGTCCAGCGGGTTCAAGTCTTTTCAATTGTCCTTTAGCCACTTCTGTGTTGACTTCGCCTTGTGTGACGGAGCGGATTCTTGTCGAAGAATCCAGTAGTTGTTTATAAAACGGGTTTTTGATAGATAGTGGTTTCACAACACCTTCCAAGATGTCAGTCTGGTAATTTTGTGCCTTCAATTTAACACCTTGGCAAAAATGCAACTCCGTTGCACCTTCGTACGAAACACCCCGTCACACCATAACACTAGCTGGGTGATGCGTTCGCTGGACATTTCGCACAGTAGGTGGGACCTCTTTTGAGCATTTGGAATGAACTTTATTGTTTTGTCGATTAAACTTTTCTTCAACGGTGAAGCTTTTTTAGTCGGTGAACAAAATCTTTTTGGGATCGTGTTTCCTCAGCAACTGTCGACATCGAGGGAGCCTTAAACGATGATGATGATGACGATGATGATGATGACGCTGATGATGATGACGA
This sequence comes from Hedya salicella, assembly GCA_905404275.2. NCBI lineage: Eukaryota > Metazoa > Arthropoda > Insecta > Lepidoptera > Tortricidae > Hedya > Hedya salicella. Next base: position 91,262,686 of record FR990096.1, read on the forward strand.
TGATGATGATGACGATGATGATGATGATGACGATGATGATGATGACGATGACGATGATGACGATGATGATGATGACGATGATGACGATGATGACGATGACGATGACGATGACGATGACGATGACGATGACGATGATGATGATGATGATGATGATGATGATGATGATGATGATGATGATACCTACTCGTAGAAAAAGTATTGTATACAATAGTTATATAATTAGCTTTTTAAGTCTCGTACCTTACTTAGGCCACTCAGCAAGCTTCGTGGCCTAACAAAGGTACTCGACTGAAAAACCATACATTATATAACGATTGCATAAAATACTATTTTAAGTTTTTTTAATGTATTGTTTTTTTAATGTATGTATTCAAGCGGGGTGTCCCTTGTTTTGTGGACAAACTTTTCATCGAATTTCATTTCATCGAACACGTTTCACCGAATTTTTAATTCGCGTAATTTCATTTAGTGTAATTTTGTTTCATCGACAGTTCATTTAAATTTTTATTCATTCTTAGAAAAACTGTTCAAGGAATATTATTTGGTCGATTATTCATTTCATACATTTTTTGAATGGAGGAATTACAAAACATCGATGTTTATTTGTACGACGTATTATTTTACAACTCATTTTTAAATAATCGATACACATTACTATATTCATCTTGTAACTTGTAAGCCTTCTATAAATATTTCAAAGTACATGGAAATATCTGATTCTTTCAAGTAACTTAGAGGGGAATCCATAATTTTAGGGCCATTCCACGTGAATTCAACAAATTCGAATAAAAAAGTGTGCCGTATCATTTATTTTTCTATTTTTTTTTTATTTTAGAGATTTTCCCATTCGAATTAAATAGTGGGGTCAAATTCCTGCTTGTGCATAATTTTAGATCTATTTTTTTTCCGAAAAGGTAAAGAGATAATTATTACTTTGTTTGATTAAGTAAGAAATATGGATGTAATAAAAGATGACAAAAGTTATCTGAATTAACTAAAAACAAAATGGTGTCCACCTGAAATGTACGCTTAACTGGTAATTTTTTGCAATTTTTTTTTTTTTTGGGCCAACTCTGTTACATATGAAGGATATTTGTTTTCTGAAATAAAAAGTATTGGCCCTGTTCATTATGTAAAATAAATATTATCTTAATATTTTCTTCTGTTTCCGCGATTATTACTCATTGAAATAAAATAATTTAACGGATTATATCGCGTATATTATCTCATTTTAGTTCCCGACGTTTCGGAAGCTTTCCAGCTTTCCATGTCCACCCGTGACCATAGAAAGCTGGAACGTAAACGTCGGGAACTAAAATGAGATAATACCCGCGATATAATCCGTTTAATTGTTTTATTTCAATAAATATTATCTTGTTAGAGTAATAACTTCTAACAGAAAAATATAAGTGAAGATTGAGAATTTCAAAAACTGCTCATGTTTGACCCCCAAAAAATCCATGTGGAAGAAAAATAATTAAAAATTGAATTTATTCAGAAAATATAGTCGATGTCTTCTTTAATTAGATTCAGTTTAAAGAGTTTTGTTATTTTTTCTATATTTCGAAATATAATTTTTTTATCCGCTTATCTCGTGCATTAATCTCTCATAGAATGCAGATTAAAACAATTATGACTATATAACTTTTGAATGTATGGCAAATAATGAAAATTCAATAAATAAAAGCCTGACGGTTCAAATTCACTATATACATATATTTTGTTCCTGTCGTTGGACAAAAATTGCTTTTTCGGTATGGTTGCAGTCATCGTTTCAGTGAACACACACACCTTTGCAAAAGAGTGCTTGCTTTTGCGGCGAAGACGCTCAGCTGATTTGGAACTCTTCTAGTAATGCATCATCAGGGTAACCGTCGAAAACGATGATTGTACTATTGTACTCGCTTATGGTCAGGGTATCAAATCTACAGTATACCCAAATTTCATCAAATTGAACTGAAACCACATTTTCCATTCTTTAGGATCGGGGTAATTTTCCCAGTCTCTATCCTTTGATTTTGACAATACCACTAAACCGAATTTGAAGTTTTAGATATTCATTCGACGTAGAATTTAACCCTCTTTAACATTGAATAAATACATTTTCCGTCCGACACAAACGGTAGTTTTTGTGCTACATGCAAGAAACTACGCGGTAAAAGAGCAAAAATTTCGCGGTTATTTGGCTTCCAAAAGTTATGCTCACCTCCTGGGATTGGGTAAACTCGGATTACACGCATTTAGGACCCAACAAAGGTATCAAAACTATTTCCAGCTTGCTGGGAATTAATTCCTCAAAAGGTTTTTTTTTTGTCTAATTTGATTGGCCAAGTAACCATTCCTGTCAATTTAAAAAGAGACCAACCCACAAGAACTCATCAGTAAAATTGAAGCATTTTGTAAACTTAACTATAATGGGGAACATTAAGTTTCCCAGCAGTGTTCATGTAGTGTTTTTCTCGATGTACACGTTATTTGGGCGCAGAATGTTCAAATATTGATTATATTTGATTGAATATTTATTAATATTTGATTGAATATTTATTTATAAGTTGTGTTGTGTTTAGACATATTTTTTTACATCTATTTGAATTTGTGCGATTACCTCGACTGCATACATTTTTACTTTTGTCCAGGGATCGCAACCGGCATTTTTTTTTAAATCTTCTATAATACACGATTTTTCTGGAATGTTAAAACTGTATAAGGAGAAGAAAAAATAATCACAAAATAATTTTAATAAAATACACGAAAATCTCGTAATTGAATAAAAATACGAATCGTTATTTTCTGATATTTTTAACCGGCTCCCAATAAAGGAGGTTCTGAATTCGTCGGAATCTTTGTTTTTATTTCTTTTTAGGCTTCCGTACCAAAAATGTGCAAAAGGAACCCTTATGGTGCGAATCTGTCTGTCTTTCTGTCCGACTATTAGAGCGCCAAATCTCAAAAACTACTTACGCTATCCATTTGAAAGGGTATAGCAAGATAGCCTAAGAAAAATTGCCTCCAGCGTTTTTGGGTCGAAACTATAAACAAACGATGCCTTTTAAGGGGTAATGAATTTCGCAATGTTCCTTCTGGGCTAGGTCGATGAAACTTTTGTATGACGTAGAATATAAATTGGTTCATATTTGGAAAAAAATGGTGTACACACACCATTCTTCTGGGTTCCACCAGGTCTTATTTTAAGACCACAATCTTTTTTGGTTAACATGGTCTTTTGTTCCACCACCACCACCACCTTAATTTGTTACTATGAATCGGGAAAGGTACTTTTTCTAACGTTAACGTCACGATGGCTACATAAGATAAGAGGGGTAAAGTAGCATTGCATCAGTCATCAGTTGCTAAGATTATAACAAAATACCATGTTAAACAAAAAGGAGCGTGGTCTTAAAATAAGATCGCTAAGACTACCTGGATTAAGTTATTATTGATATTTAGGGTCTTTGTTCTAATCTCAGTAAGCCATGACGGATGAAATGCTACTTTATGCTTTATGCGTCGGCTACAATCAGATAACGAGGGTTTCTTATCTAATTGTAGCCGACGTGACGTTAAAGTTGAATTTTCGAGAGGTCTGTGATACATGTGGCATATCATTAGAATCAACATGAACTGTAGGTATTTTCAGACAATTGGAAGAACTCTAGCATTTTATTTTTTTATTTCAGTGTAAAGTTGAGGTTCAAAGACTTTTGTACTCATTCCTGAAACTTTGAGGGCTCTCATTTTTTTCTAAACTCGTTATCTGCTGCCTAAACTAATTTAATTTGAATACCAGAACATTCAAAATTACAATGAAATTATTTATTCACGATAAAACCATACAGTTATTTATTGTTTAGAGCTTGACGGCCAACTTTCGCAATTTTTTTACAAAATTATAAAAAAATAGGCATCGTATTTTTTTCTCCAACTTGCTCGGAAATATTCCCATTAATGTAGTAAAAACACACCGCGAAGTCCATCGTTATATACGTTGACACGATAATCAATTAAAAAAAAAAGTGGCATTACTTCCCGGACAGGCCTTGGAATTGTAAATTATTGAGCAGGTTTTTACTTTTAATTTCATCCAAGACTGAAAATTCACCATACAGCTAATACGTACAAAAACCAAGATTGTAAAAAACTAATTGATTTCTGCGTTTATTTAATGCATGCCAATAATAATAGAAAAAAAAAACAATAATTATTTCACCTCACTCGCTCGGAAAAGTTCCATTTACAGCGCCAAATCTGCGTGGAAAAATCAATTTTGCACAGTAGCGTGCAAAAGTCATTTGAAATTCGAATTTATATTTTTCCTCAAAAATTAGCTGTACGAAAACTTAATAAGATGAGAGTGCAATGAGGTCGTATATGAATTCAAGAAGTTAATGAATCAGAATGAAGCTAAAGACATAAGCCGCTTACTCGAGCGCCGCCTAAAGTTATGGACAGATGAACACTACGAAATCCTACTAACCGAGCCAATCAAATCTGACAAGACCCTGCGTAATTCCAACAATCGAAAAAAACATGACAACCATGTAACACAAACGTTTACACGCCTAATTTTAAGAGGCAAAATATGCGATGCCGTAAACTGGCTGTTGACGAATGACACTATCAAAATCCTAAATACCAACGATGAAATAGACACTACAGGAAAAACCGTAGGCGATGACCTGAAAGATAAACACCCACCATCTAAAACACCCCCTCCTGATTTATTTACCATTCCAAAAGTTCTTTACTTTCAGAAATGCCGCCATTATTAGAGATTGACATAACCAGCAACCATGTGGAACAAGTTGCCAGAAAGTTACATGGTGTTGGAGGCCCAACAGGTTCCAATTCTTGAAACTGGAAGGCATACCTCTTAAGATTTGGGGATGCCAGCTTACACCTTAGAAATTCCATAGCACAACTAACTATGAAACTCAACAATGAATACGTCCCATAGAATCAAATACAAGCTCTAATGTCAAGCCGCCTTATAGCATTAGACAAATGCCCAGGTGTGAGACCAATTGGAATTGGCGAATGCTTGCGAAGAATATTATCGAAATGTATGATTCTAGCTACCGGTTCCGAAGTAACAGAAGCATGCGGGCAGTCACAACTCTGCAGCGGCCTTGACAGCGGTATTGAAGGTGCAATACATGGAATGAACGACATATTTCAAACTAAATGTCATCCAGGTTCTTACTAGGGAATGCTTCTTGTCGATGCAAAAAACGCTTTCAATGCCGTTAATAGACAACTGGCTCTTTGGCAAGCGAGAATATATTGGCCACACTCTTGTATAACACATACAACGGTCATGCCGAACTTGTCATCCGTAATTCGGACATGAGACTCTACAGTAAAGAAGGTGTAACACAAGTAGACCCATTGGCAATGCCGCTCTAAAGAAGAAGTACCATTCAATCTTGTTATGCAGATGATTCCTCAGTCCAAGGTGATTTCAAAAGCCTACGAAATTGGTGGGATAAAATAAACATCATAGGCCTATCCTTCGGATACTTTCCACAAGCCACTAAAACATTACTCGTTGTATCTGAAACAGACAAACAAACTGCTCAAGAAATCTTCAAGGGCTCGAAACTAACCATTGTCACTGGATCTCGATTTTTGGGAAGCTGCATTGGTGAAGGAAAAGAAGATTTTTTTTAAATAAAGTAAACAAATTTGTCTCCACAATAGAAAAAATAACACAAATCTGCAAAGACTTCCCTCAAGCTGCCTACACTGCCCTCACCAAAGCAATACAGTTCCAATTTCAATGGTCATTCTTACAATGAGTCTTGATAAATTCCCATGAATTTTTTGAACCACTGACGTGCGCACTACGCACGATCTTAGCACTAGCACGATTCTTGCCAACGCTTTTTGGTAGTGACGTCTCTTCTACAGAAGCCAACCTATTCTCCCTACCTGTACATAAAGCCGGATTGGCAATTTCAGACCCATCTAATGCCACCAACATAAACTACGGCCCTAATAGAGAAAAAACAGATTGTCCTATCTGACCATAATATATCGATAAAAGATGCACGCAAAGAAGGTCGAAAAGAAAAAGAAGCCCTTAATGATAAACTCTTAGAAACTACCCTAGCAAAATTTAACGTTAACAAGAGAAGGGCAATTGAAAGAACCATTGCATTCAAGATGAAAACGAAGTCCTCAAATTGGCTCTCAGTTATTCCTACAAAAAAAGATCACTTCGACTTATCCCCATAAGAATTTAGAGATGCACTTATCAATACGTTACCACAGAATACCAAACGCCATGCCAGAGTCATGTGACGGCTGTGGCAACAGTCACTTCAATATCGACCAAGCGCTCTGCTGTAAAACTGGCGGGCTAATCACAAGACGACACAATGAGATTGGAGACCTCTTTTGTGAACTTTGCCAACATGCCTGGGGCAATGTAATAAAAGAACCAAACATTTCCGAAAATGACTGCGGACTACGTGCGGACCTTTCCTGCCGTGGCGTATGGAGTGCTCAGAGGAAGGCGTTATTTGACATCCGTGTTGTTGACACCGACGCTCCTTCTTATCTCTCACACTCCGTTACATCTGTCTTAAAATCAGCCGAGGAAGAAAAACAAAGAAAATATTCTAACGCCTGCGAAATGCGTCATGCATCCTTCACCCCACTTGTTACATCGGTCGATGGCATTTTTGCACCCCAAATGTCCTCCTTCATCAAACACATGGGAGAAACCATATCCGAACGCTGGAATCGCTCCCTAAGCACCATACTGGGCTGGCTTAGAGCTAGAATTAGTGTCGCCGTAATACGCGCCACTAGCATGTGCATCCGCGGCACACGGCACCGCTTCAAGCCTGCTAGCAGGTGGCTTGGGTTCGACGACGACGCTGCGCTCCCGCATATAAACTACGAGTAACTATAACATAACATTAATATAATCAAACATTGTAAATTTTGAGATTGAATAAATTTCGTATCATTCAGTTAATGAATCATCTTAAACGTTATTTTACGTACGACAAATATATTATTATTTAAAAAATTATTATTTATTTTTAATATCCACACGACTAATTGTTTTTATTATTAAGTAAGACTGCATTTTTTCATTCAGGAAAAAAAAATTAAAAGAGGTTGACAGTCTTGGCAGATTAAAAAACATCATTAAAGAAATACAATGTGCCAATGACGTTTGCGCGGAAATAGTTTATAAGCTGCGTTTGGTTCATAATTAAACCGTTTATTATAGCAGAAACAAGTCGATATTAATGTTAGTATTTTGGGATTGTATTTTTTATATTTTTTTTGAAAAAGTATGAGTTACGAGTTATATGAACAATATTCCTGAAATAAAAAAAATATTTTTTACATTAAAATTTTGATTCCTATGACAAGACCGTGACAATAACTAAACGCAAAGTCCATTTTAAAAAAATATATGCGAATTAAGGCGGGGTTAGTATATTATTCTAAAATATTTTTGAGTTACATTTTTCAGAAAAAACACTATACAAGCTTCGACCGTAAATGCCATTCTGGCCTCGTATTATACGTCTACGACTCGGTCCGTCCAGTATCTCAAACTCGACCAATATGGCTTATTTACTGATCTCTGCCGTAATGTACCTACTACTAATATGTTTATTTGTTTGTCATGTTATAACAATGGGGAATGGATGATTCTTTTTAAATCACTTGATTTTTTTTTATGAATAAGAATAACCTTCCTCAATCCTGGAAAAAAGTTACAGATTTTTCTGTAGCTTTAAAAAAATATAAAAAATAAAAGTATTTTGACTGTCCCCGTTCGAGCCTGGGACGGTCAGTTGGACGCTTTCCTTAGTCACTCAATCAGTATATATAAAATAGAAAAATATAATCTATGCTTAATGTCAGATTGACCTTGTCAACTCGTCATAAACGCACCGTTATTTTTAAAGTTTCCGTAATATAATATAATGGATTTTTCTTTAAATTAGACGACTGTTTGCTTGCCTGCTGTGATGACTACCTTCGCTTTGGACCCGGGACTTGACCTTGATAGCTTTTACGATGACCATAGGAACAGAAACTGTTATTTTGTCGTTTTATTAATATTCTTTGCCATGGATGGCCCCGCATATCAACGATTTAAGGAACCCAAGCCATGTTTTTTACCAACATGCTCCAATCCAACCAACTCCAATGATGTAAAAAAACCCAGGTTTAAAGTTCTTTCTTTCGAAAGAAAAATGGTGTCAAATGGTTAATAGAAACTGCCCGAAGCGTCGGCTTTATATTTGCGAAGAACACAAACGTTTAAGTGATCGTGAACTATATGCAATCGCATTTCCTTGAAAAAAATTGAGAACATTATGAATGAAGGCTTGGTTACACAGCTTTGAGTGAATGTTTTCTAGAATCGGTTGTCGAGCCAAACATAATACATAGGAACATATTTTACAGTTTTTAATACTTCCAATATTTTTGTTACATATTATCATCTGAAATAATAAAAGAATATTGATTTAATACGGGTGTTTTTTTTACGAAGAATATACCCGCGTTGAAATCCTTATATGTGAGGGCGTGCCGTCGTGCTAGTTTAAAAGGCTTTTCAGTAGGAGTTTCCATGTGTTTTACATCCCTTTTCATTAGCACGGTAGTGTGTCACTGAGCGGTTGGAGGCCGGCGGCCGGGAACGAGCGGGATCGCGGTTATCATTGTTATAAAATTATTGATTTTGATTGTTTTTATTTTTAAATTAAACTAAGTTATATAAATAAATATAGTTATAACTTGACTAGGCCACGATAGGTGGGAGACGGGTGCTGGCGAATAGTCTATATAACAACATCATATAAACCTATATCGATTTGACGATCATTGTCCCAATACTTGTTTCGGTAAAGGGTCTTGAGATAGAATACAGAAGGCAGTAATCCTAGACACAGTGTACATTGTCAGGAGGTCCCTCTGTGGTACTTGCTGCCAGCAGCACCCTAGGATAGGTTACTTATAATATAACCTGTTTGCATCCTGTATTTTACTTTGAAATGCTTATTGTAAAAAACCTAGGTTCCCTTGTTGGTGTGCAATAAATAATGATTGTATTGTCAAGACAGTCGCAACTAGTTTGCCAAGATGGGTGCAACCTCTACAAATGTTCATGCATACCTACCTATTGGTAAAAATAAAAAATAAATCAATTTAACGAGGCTTTATTTCCACCCTTATTTAAGTTGTGGCATTAGGTATTCAAAATTACAAGAAACACATTTTATTCCAGATCGAAAGATATATCCGTAATTCTGTTATTTGTGTCGTCAAGACGGGCAGTCACAATGTAATATTTCTTTGATATTTTATGTTCAGGTACAATTTTAGCTCGCACATCACATAAGCTTCCGGCCCTTTTCACTTCAAGATATCCAACTGCATTTTCCGCGTATGGTTCCCGCGAAGACCTTAAAATAAGTGAAGGTTAGAATAACGAATTGTTATAAAATCAAAGCAGATCTCAATAGAATTACAATATACAGAGCATTTCTCAAATAACTACAATGGGGCATTCTATCTTCTAAATACTACATAAACATAAATAAATAAAGTGCCTTGGTTGGTAATAAACAATAGAATGCTGTCAGACGTGTCTTACAGGTTCTAGGCTTTATCTTACACAACATCCATATGCAATGTTACACACTTGCATTGTACTTACATCAACGCTTTGACGCGTCTTATTTCAGCGATGTTGTGTTTGTCACTATACTTCATGAATTCTATAAGCATAAATGTGTCTACTTTTGGTAGATTGGAAGAATCCGCTTTAACAAAAAGAATATTATCCATAGTCGTGGTTTCAAAATCCAATTTCAGTTACAATGGTCTTCGTAAAAGCTATCAAGGTCAAATCCGGGGTCCAAAACGAAGGTAGTCATCGAAGCAGGCGATCAAAAATCCGGTGGTGCGCAAACAATAGGCAAATTTAAAGAAAATCCCATTATATTACGAAAACTTTAAAAATAACGGTGTGTTTATAACGAGTTGACAAGGTCAATCTGACATTTAGCATAGATTATTTTTTTCAATTTTGTATGTACTATTTAATTCCATAGATAAGTACTCGTACTGGTAATATTACGGCTGACACACACGACAGATGCCCGTTTGGTGTATTTAGGCAGATTATTAGACTTTTCTTTGCTAATTAGCCTCTATTTTACAAACATTAGTTCAATAAATTTACGAAATCAGATCTGAGTAGGTTTACCGACATGATATAGTTGTTAAAATCGTTTGCGTGTATGGCAGTCTTTTGATAAACAAAACATTTTTCTTCGTTGGCAACACATCATCCACTAAATGACGTCATTATGGCGGTTACGCTTTTTTAGAATGAGTAACTCTAAAACTTGATTTTTTGCTTCCAAATGGAGGCTTTCGAGGAAAATAAAAATTACGTACAACTTGAAAAAATACCCTCTTTCGAACTGCATAATAAAAAGGATTGGTCTGACAAATGAAACATTGTCAATTAACCATTTGTCTACTCAATCTATGCAGTACATACAATTAATGTTGTCTTGGAGTCGGTGCCATAGTGTCACAACTTACAAAAAGCGTCAATTTTCAATATTTTACACATTCTTTATATGACACCGACGCCAAAATAACACTAATAGTATAATTATACTGTATAGATTGAGTAATAAAATAATAATAATAACTTCTACGCGTTGGCTTCGGCTCCGCGCACGCCTCCCAAAGGTCCGGGACACCATTGTCCCGGGAGCGGGAGCGACATACAGATAATAATAATAATAAAATCCGGGACGTATGAGCCGGTGACTAACGGTGAGATACAAAAATAATAATAATAACTTCTACGCGTTGGCTTCGGCTCCGCGCACGCCTCCCAAAGGTCCGGGACACCATTGTCCCGGGAGCGGGAGCGACATACAGATAATAATAATAATACAATCCGGGACGTATGAGCCGGTGACTAACGGTGAGATACAAAAATAATAATAATAACTTCTACGCGTTGGTTTCGGCTCCGCGCACGCCTCCCAAAGGTCCGGGACACCATTGTCCCGGGAGCGGGAGCGACATACAGATAATAATAATAATAAAATCCGGGACGTATGAGCCGGTGACTAACGGTGAGATACAAAAATAATAATAATAACTTCTACGCGTTGGCTTCGGCTCCGCGCACGCCTCCCAAAGGTCCGGGACACCATTGTCCCGGGAGCGGGAGCGACATACAGATAATAATAATAATAATAAAATCCGGGACGTATGAGCCGGTGACTAACGGTGAGATACAAAAATAATAATAATAAACAGCACCCGCGCGGTGTACACTTTATATTTCATTAAATTGTCGAAAGGGCCTCTACGCGTTGGCTTCGGCTCCGCGCATGCCTCCCAAAGATCCGGGACACCATTGTCCCGTGAGCGGGAGCGACATACAGATAATAATAATAATATTTTTTGTATTTTACTTTTTATATTCATATTGTAAAACACCTAACTTATGTATGATGACAAATAAATCAAGTGAATATAATATCTTTATTATACAATAACAATTACAGTTGTGTTACAATATATGGGATGTTAGTGGGTGCGTACAACAGTGTTTGGTGACAACAATGGTTACTTGATAGTAAATTGAAGAAACTGAATAGATTATTTGACTTTTTTTTTTGGTATGTTATAAAATGACGTCTTAATAAATATAAATATTGTTGGAAAAACTACTCCAATATCATAAAAACTCCCTGAGATATAACAACGTTAAAAGCATATTATGGGACTTTCACAAAAAACGCTTCATAATAAAGCCTACAAGCATGTGACGTCACACGCAAGTATCTTGTATAAGGAAAATAAGAACGTTGTTCTGCAGCTATATTAAAACTTGCATTTCTCGAAACGTTTTTGTAACAAAAATTACAAAACGTTTTATGGGTTATTGAATTTCTACTGACAAATACCCTATTATGCCGTTATTCTTTTACTTTTGTTTTTATTTTATTTTTAGGAGTCAGTTTTGTATAAAAAAAATCCGGTTCTGATCCCTAGTCATATAGATTAGTAAGAATATTAAAAAAAGTCATGGCATTGACAGCTAACTTTTAAAGTTTTCTTACTTACTAATACTAATAAATGACCAAAACATAAATAATTACATATGAAGTTAAAATAAATAACACTGTTTTAGAACAAGTACAGAAATTTAAATATTAAGGTAGTTTCATAACAGAGGATTCAAGATGCACAACAGATATCAAAACTAGAACGGCAATAGCTAAAAACGCCTTTCACAGTTAGACACACTTATTCAAATCGAAAATTGCCGAATGTATCCGGAAACTATTATATTCTATTCTATTCTAAAACTTACATATGGCATACTGCACTGTATGGCTGCGAGAGTGACATGGATCCTGACATAACGCTACAGAGAATGGATCGAGGCACTTGAGATGTGGTGCTGGTGGATAATGGAGAGAGTAAGTTGGACAGAAAGAACCACAAATGAGGTGGTATTGGATAAGGTAAAAGAAAAAAGATGTATTCTACATGCAATAGAAACTCGAAGAGGAAAAATATGACACAAGTTAATACAAAAGATAAAAGAAGGAAAAATTGGAAAAAGGAAAAGGGGAAGGCCAAGAACCAGTTATATAGACCAGACAAAGGCAACGGTAGGTGTTGTGATGTACCAAGATGTACAAATACAAATACTCTTTATTGCACACCTCAGATACACAGAAATACAGAACATGACAGTAACATTTGAATTAGCAGAGGTAAGCAACAGGCGGTCTTATCGCTAAATAGCGATCTCTTCCAGACAACCTTTGGGTAGCGGAGTGTTTAAAAGACAACAGCTTTAGTTGAGTAGGTGGCGAGAAACAGTTATGAAGCAAAACAAAAAACTCATATAGACACATGTAAACGCAATAAACATACACACATAAGATTGCGTAAATAAACATACATAAATACTTAGACATAATAAATATAACATATGCAAAGTAAATAAATAAATAACCATAACAGTGTCAGCCGCAAAGTTGAGAAAGTGATGATGTAATACTGAGGTTTAAAAATAATATCCACAATACAACACAACTTAAAAATAACCTGTTTGTACACTTGCGGAATGAAAAGTTTGTCACTCTTCAACCTTAATACCATCACAAAATGTTGAAAAGTTATGAACCTTTTAACTACCCGACTATACATTCTTGAGGTCCTTAATGTTGCCTATTTTAACACATTCACAACAGACTTTTTCGTAGCACTATGCACATAGCCAATAACATGGGAAAATGAGTTTGTAGCGAAAACTTACTACAAGCAGAACACCCACCTAGCAGGTTCCCCATTGTGTATGTGTCCAAATTTAGTTTTGATTCTTCCCTCAACTATATCTGGCATGCAAATTTAAGACTAATTACTCATGAGTACGAATTCAACTCATTCAAAGCTTGACACTCCTAGAACAGTTTTATTTTATCCTAGTACTGACCCTAAGAGTGAGCAGTGTGAACAGTACTGGAGACAGCAACGCTCACACAGGTGCTGGCAGTGGCTACAGAGGAATTTCTCGCAGTATGAGCACTGGTCATCCGACAGCTCCCCGCATTGACACTTTTGGGCTGTCTGCTTTGTCTGGAATATAAACAGTGTTTAATAACTACTAGATTTAAATGTTAATTTCCAGTGGCCCAGAGTAATTTGCGCGTTATTAACTATTATGAGAGTTTTTTAGTACACAAAGCCCCAGAAGGGTGATAATGAACTTTAGATAAACTACCTCAAAATATGCACATCTTTCATTAATTTTGGTACAGAAGAGCATGATGACCCTGACGCGCGCACATTTCTTACCCGCCCCCAACATACATTAACTAAGCTTACCACCATGCTACTATCTGCATCAAAGAGCATGTGGCACTAGTGTCAATAGCTACAACATTATTAGCTATTCGGTCTGCATGGTTGACAAAAGATTTGCTTTAGCCCAGACCATTAGAAAATAATGCTACGCACCACTACACCTGCCTCCATCAAGTGCCCGTCTTTTCCAAGGAACAATTGCTTGAAACCATCCTTCTTGTTCTCATTCAAATCTGTTGGCTGGTCGCTCGTGCTTTTTATAGGTTTCTTTGCACCTCTGAACAACAATTGAAGAGTTTTTTCTGCGTAAATAAAGTTGTAGATTACTTAATTACTTAGTACTTGAGTTTATTTCAATTTTATTTACACGTTATGACATGATCGAAAAAATGTATTTGAACTAATTTAGACAATAGATGATATATATATATATATATTTTAAAGATTCTCAACCAGAGGTCGCAAAATTTACTACTGCCCAGTTAGAAACAGTTAGTTTAAAAATGCCCGTTATTAGGAAACTAAGGTTGTAGACAATTACACATGTTTTTCTTTACAATTATGTACCTACATATTCCGTAAATACCGTTATCAGATATTCATACCCTAACAACAAACAGTTTTAAGTTTTAACGTACCGTACACTTTCTGCAATCTATCCTCAGTGTTATTGAATTGTTTGATCCCCACGTGAACTTTGCTCTGTTGTACGAAGTCCTCGATAAATGGGTTGGATCGTTTTGCCATTTTATAGGTACTAATTTTTAGGAATATAGTTAATTTATTATTATTTTGAAATACAGCAGCTCACAGTTTGGTGCCAAAGTCAGTTATGCATAGGAATGTGAAGAAATAATGGATAAAAGGAAAAATCGATTATTTAAGATAAAAAATCGATTTTATTAATCGATTTCCATATTGCAAAAAATAGATTAATAAAAAATCGATTTCTTTTCTCACAAACGATTTCTTTTAGTAGTTCCTACAATTACCTACAATGAAATGAGACGTTTCCGCCATCTGTCCTTAAGAAGCATTACTACCAAAAGCTATTTTGCGCCCTAGAGTACATATAATGTACTCATACTGCGTACCGTGAAGTATAGTTGATTAATAATAGTATATTCCTCCAACTTGCTCGGAAATGTTCCCATTAATGTACTAAAAACACACCACGTTCATATCATAATCAATAAAAAAAATGGGATTACTTCCCGGACAGGCCTGGGAAGTGTACAGTAAAATTTCCTCGCATATTTGGAGAAAAGCAGTAACATGCCTCGGCAGGAACTCGGCTATGCCTCGTCCTTCAAAACCGTACTCATCGACGAAATTACTTTTCCCGGCCTTTGCAGTAATATACTATAGCTGTGATTTTGATTTGAATACCAAAGGAGTTTTGTTTGACCTCCTATTAAAAAAGAAAAAAAACGATTAATGATGTATGTTAAGATATTACTTTTACTATTTTATTTATACTTTAGTATGCTAACCTGTTTAGTTTGCCTGCATGTCATAGCGTAGTCTATGATTTGATTTTATTCTACCACTCTTGTCATTACATTTGAATAATACTGAAGTCGTGTCATGCCGTACGCTTGTTTGCCACCTTAGTAGTATAAAAAAAAAATGTTGCTAATCCAAGGTTTATTATAAATACTACCTATACGTAAAATGTTATGGGCTTAATGAGTATGATTAAACTACAATCAAATTTGTAGTATAAAAATAAATCGTCCAGGGACATATATGCGGTAAGTTGTATCATTGCAGTATTTCAGCCACAACGTTGAAAACAAATGATGACATCTTCCAATCATAATATTTTGTCACAATTGGATGAAAAACTAAATTTTTCCCATTGGAAATTTAGAATAAAAATATTGTTAGAAGAAATAGGCGTAGCTAACGTGCTATACGAGGACGTCCCGATAGATGCGAAAGAAAAAGAAAAATATGATCGAAACGACGCGAAGGCAAAATGTATAATTGTGCAATATGTGTCAGATAAACATTTAGACATCATAAAAAAGGCAGAAAATAGCAAAGAAATGGTAAGCAAGTTGGAAGAAATATTTGAACGAAAAAGCTTTTTCAATAAATTATATCTGAAAAAGAAATTATTGACACTTAAATGTCATGGAAGCCTACAAGACCATTATTTGAAATTTGACGCCATCTTAAATGAAATGGAAGCCGCAGGCTGCAAGTTAGATGAAAGCGACAAGGTTACTACTCACATTACCTGATATATATGCAACCGTCATAACGACACTAGAGACTATGAGTGTTGAAAAAGAATTGACAGAAGATTTTGTAAAGGCCCGATTATTAGACGCAGAACTTAAAAATGACAGGAAAGCTCAATCATCACAGCCAGAAGTGACCTTTTTGCATATTTTAAATGCGGCAAACGAAGGCACAGAGCAACTGAATGCTTTAGCAACAATTTTAAACAACAAAGAGGCGGAGCTCCTCAACAAGGCCAGAACTCATACAAAGGACAGAGCAATTATAGAGGAAGATCGTATAGAAGTGCATCTAGAAGCACATATAGATGTTAAAGCCCACACGGTTCAAATGATAAAGTATCATTTATAGCTATGGCCGCAATTGAGAATACAGATAATTTTATTTTGGATTCGGGAGCAACGAATCATATGCTAAAAAAAGAACGTGAAAAATACGTAACTGAAATGAAAGAATTGGCAGGCAACACCTATAAAAATTAAAATTCTATAATCTATGATTGCACGAAGAAAAGGCATTTTAAACAATAAGTACCAAAATTTGGAAATTGTAATAGAAGTGCTATTGATTGAAGGATTAAAACACAATTTACTATCGATCAACAAGTTAACTGAAAAAGGCTTCAACATTACCTTCAACAACAGAAATGTACTATTACATAAAGGCGATATTTATATAAAAGGAGACAAGTATAACACATATCATACTTCAGTCAATTTTTAGATAAACCGGACACACAATGTTGGAAGCAAGAGAAAAGAGTTTTACGATACCTAAAAGAAACTATTCACTTCGGCCTAAACTATAAGAAAGATCGAAACGAAATTATCAAAATTTAAGCATACTCAGATGCCGACTGGGCAGGCCAGAAGATAGACAGAAAAAGTACGAGTGGAAGTGTAATCACATACAACGGTAATATTATTGGATGGCATTCAAGAAAACAGCACTGTGTTTCCTTGTCAACGGCAGAAGCCGAATACGTCGCGATGGCCAACACATATTCAGAGGTAGTAAACATAATAGGATTAGCCAAGGACCTTGGTACGTGCTTAACCCCTACCATTTATGTAAACAACATGGGAGCCATCGCCATGTCAAACAGCTTTGAGAACAGCAAACGTGAGAAGCACATCGATATAAAATATCACTTCGTCAAAGACTTAGTTAAAAAGAAAACAATAACTGTTGATCATAATATGATTTCTATATTATACATTCGTATAATAATGCTGCTGATATGTTTATGAAGGTACTGTCTGCAGATACATTTACTTATAACAGATGCCTGTTAAACGTTTATTAACTACTTAATATTTTTAGTGTTCAAGTGTGTTCAAGTGTCCATGTTATTTATGATATGTGTTGTTGTTAATATTTGTTTGGTCACTTGTTATTTCAAGATGCGATTATAAATGTTGAAAGTTTTACCACATTTATAATCGAGGTGGAGTGTTAAGATATTATTTTTACATACATACTTTAGTATGCTAACCTGTTTAGTTTGCCTGCCTGTCACAGCGTAGTCTGTGATTGTCATTACATTTGAATAATACAGAAGTCGCGTCATGTTGCTATAAGTTTTGTTATAAATACTACCTATACGTAAAAACTTAATCGATTATTTTCAATACAAATATCGATTATTTAATAATCAATTTTAATGTTGGGAAAAATAATCGATTATTTAAAAATCAATTTTTCTGGTGCAGAGTCGCATCCCTTGTTATGCAAAATTGCAAAAGTCAGTCCAGAGGGGCTACTCCGAAACCCAAAAAACGAAGTTCGGTTAGTGCCATCATCCTCGCTCTGATGTTAAGCTGCATTTGAGTGAGCGGGATGGCGCTATACGCTATATTTTGATTAGGACTAAAGAACCACTACGTTTTAAGAGGCGGGACTCTCATACTAGACAGTAGAATCAATTTGCATGGCACACTGATACCAACATGTATGCTAAAGATTTTTTTTTTAATAATATTGAAAGCATTAGCAACAAAGCTATCAGCTTAAACAGTATACATAAAAATCATAAACAGAACAAAGATAAAATAACAAACAGAACAAGTACAAAAATAAAAATTAGTTATGTATGTTATTATACAATGGACTATGTACGCTAAAGAACCGTCAAACAGCAGCAGTACCAATCTAACAGACTAAAATAGTGTAGTAAACCTATACCCTTGCGATTTTTATCGATATCGATAAAATGGACTGGGTTGGAATATAGGCTCATGTCAACAATTTTTGTAATCGAAATTTGGTTTAGGATTGAGTCCACGCTTAAGTCCTGTGTTGTACGGTGGATATTTATTTAAATGTGCTAATACAAGGTTGGACTTAAATGTGAACCCGAAATAAAATGACAAGCTTTTTCTTTTAATGTAATTATTTATTGTATTACTAGCATTATTAGATCTTCTTTTGAGACTTGGCCCACTGTCTGCATCTGAAAATATTTTATAATTTGTAAAACGATGCAAGTGCTCTGACCTAAAAGCCTGCCCTGCCAGCCAGCCAGCCAGCCAGCCAGCCAGCCAGCCAGCCAGCCTCCTTACTACCAACCTCTATGGTTAATCTTACACTCTGACCTGGCAACGACAATTAAAAAGTGGTGGAAGAGAAAAACAATTGAGAGTTGTCAGATGCAAGGGCGGGAAAGTTAAACAAGGTTCTGGGAGTTTTTCTGTTTCTGTTTCCTGATCGATCTTAAAAAAAAGTAGTAAAATAAAACGTGAGTTTTAATAGACGCAGTTTATTTTTACCTTCTTTCTCACTCAGAAGTGGGATATGATAAAAACATGAAGCGAAACCATCCTAGTCAAGCCGGTCATGGAGTGCGGCCTCCCGGTTGGAACTCGCAAGACGACGCCCATGAAATAGATGAAAGTTCATCTCCACCTGCAAAAAAGCTTTTGCGCAATCTGGTGGTAAGTGAGATACAAAGAGCCATGAATGATTTAAACGAAGAGAGAAGGTTCCACTGATCATAAGATCAAAGGGCCACCGAGCGGCATCGCTGATTCCAGAATTTGATCCTGAAGAAGAAGATTACACTGTTAACTCGTGGTTAAAAAAAATTGATCAGCTTGGCGAAATACACGAATGGGACGATAAAACGAAAGCTTTTTACTTGCAAGAGAAACTTAAAGGGCAAGCTAGGAAGTGGTACAACCGATTGGAGGAGTATGACTACAACTGGCTACAATGGAAGCAGATGCTTATACGTGCGTTCCCGAAACATCATGACTATGGTAACTTATTAGATGAAATGATGCAAAGAAAGAAATTACCAACTGAAACTATGACAAAATATTATCAAGACAAAGTTGCCCTTTGTTTTCGCTGTAAGCTTTCTGACCATGCAACAGTGCCATGCATCATACGGGGACTATCACAATCGCTTCAACTAAACGCTCGAGCTTTTCAATGTGAGAGGCCAGATGAACTTTATGAGGGCTTCGTCTGCACCCTGGATGACTACAAGGGTACCTTACTGTCAGACAACCGTCCACAGAATAAGGAATCTCGCCACTATCGACAAAGAGATGAAAAGAGACCTGCACTAGTAAATCCAGAAGTAGATCCTTGCCCTCGATGTAAGAAAACTGGTCACCTGTTGCGAAGCTGCACTCAGCCAGATTTGCGAAGCTGTTTTAAATGTGGAAGACAAGGTCACATCTCTAGTCGCTGCTCTGCTACTTCAGCTAGTATGAGACCTACTACTACTACTACATTGTCTGAAAACAACAACAGTACTAAAGAAATTACATTTTTTCTACAGTCTTACAATGACATATATAAGAAAATTGTCAAGATTAATGGTTCCTTTGTGAAAGCGTACCTGGATACAGGAAGCCAAGTAAATGTATTATCTAGTCAAGTTTGCCGCCTATTAGCACTTGAAGTAAAGCCTGTAAGCATTGTTCTCAAGGGATTTTCTGGTGGTATTATTACTAGCCGAGGTGAAACAGAATTTGACTTACACTTGGACAACATTTCGATCCGCTGCAAAGCATATCTGACAGACATTGATATGGGAGGAATCAATTTACTAATTGGACAGCCTGTGATAAACAGTGATGGGATATCACTAATTGTCAATAAAAAAACAGCTTTGCTTAAGAGAGATACAGAAAGTATTGCTGAATGGGATGTTGTTGAGGAGTGTACGCTTTAAAGTTCTCACAACTACACAAGAATGCCTACCTCCTGGTACATCAATCATCAAGGTACAAATACCAGGCAACCGCAGTAACAATGATGTCGTCACTAGCCCTCGCCACTACGAGCTCCAGAATATTGCATATTCTATGCCTGCAACCATCTTTCGGGGCGAGGAAGGATATATGAAAGTCTTCAACACAGGTGTGAAGGATGTTGTATGGCAGCTTGGAGAGGTCCTAGCTAGGACCGAAAGCTGCGACGTGATGCCAGCCACATGCCAGGTCAGTCAGCTAGTCACTTCTTTGCCTGCCACTAATCATATCTTACATACTAACCTTATCAGTAATGACACAATTGGTGGGGTTGCTTTGGATAAAATTAAAATAGGGCCATTGAATGAAAAATAGCATAATGATTTCATTGATTTATTGTTTCAATACAATGAATGTTTTGCAAAAGATACACCAGATCTAGGCTGTACAAACCTGTTACAAATGAAAATAAATCTTAACACTCAGCAGCCTGTGTATCGCCAACCACATAGATTATTGCACAGTGAACAAAACGTAGTTCAAAGTAAAGTTAATGAGTTGCTGGAAGCCGGTATTGTTAAAGAATCTGAGTCTGATAACGCGTCACCGGTTATACTTGTTAAAAAGAAAGACGGCGATTCTAGGCTTTGTGTAGACTATAGGGCGCTCAACACCATCACAGTAAAGGACATGTTCCCGTTGCCCAATATTGATGACCAAATCTCTAAACTGGCCGGGAAACAATACTTCACTACTCTCGATTTGGCACAGTCATATCACCAAGTAGCCATTTTACCCGAAGACACACAAAACTGCTTTTATTACTCCGCAAGGTCATTATGAATATAATCGAGTCCCATACGGATTAGCCAACGCTCCCTCGGTGTTTATGCGGTTAATTAATAAGATAGTTGATTCCATAAAAAAAGAAACAACTTAAATCCAATCCTCACGGACCCGTCGAAATTTTGGCATTTTTGGACGATTTACTCCTGCCCTCCGTTGACGTCTGTTCGGGCCTGGCAATACTAGAAACTGTACTATAAAAAAGCTAAAAACAGAAAATTTGAAATTAAATATAAAAAAATGCTCGTTTTTGCAAAATAAAATCTCATATTTAGGACATGAAATCTCTCCGGATGGTGTTCAGCCATGTGAGTCTAAGTTGGCAGCAGTGTCGCAGTTCCCTACGCCTGGCAACGTTCACGAGTTACGTCAGTTTATCGGCCTATGCAGTTATTTTCGGAAATATATCCATAACTTTGCTATAATATCGCGTCCTTTGACTGATTTAACTAAAAAGGATCAACCGTGGTATTGGGGTTCAGAACAGGACAAAAGTTTTGAGGATTTGCGTAACAGTTTGTGCTCTAAACCTGTGCTGGCGTTATACGATTCTGCTCTGCCAACTGAGATACATACAGATGCCAGCAAAGCTGGAATAGCTGGTATCCTTTTGCAGAAGCAAACTGACGGAACTTTACGGCCTGTTATGTATTATAGTCGTGTAACAAGTAAAGAAGAAGGAATGTATCATAGTTATGAATTAGAGACATTGGCGGTTGTAGAGTCATTACGTAGGTTTCGTGTATATATCGTAGGAAAACACGTTAAGGTCGTAACCGACTGTACGGCTGTTCGTGCAACTCTTACGAAACTGGATATGATTCCCCGAATTGCTCGATGGTGGCTCCTCATTCAGGACTTTGATATAAGCATAGAATATAGGCTTGGTGAGCGCATGAGACACGTTGATGCGCTCAGTAGAAACCCTGTTGATGCAGTTAATGTGAACTAAACTAAACTCTAATATTGTTATTTCTGATAAAATGGAGGAATAGAGTGAAAACCAAACGAAGTAATGGCTTGAAATTTTCAGGATGAATGAAGGGTGAAGATCATAGAGAGATGAAGATAATCTATTGATTTCAATATATATATATATGTTCCAAAGTACCCTCATCATGCCCTCATCCAAACGGCACTCACAAAACGGATTATCTTGAACACATATTTTTAGGGTTCCGTACCAAAAAGGTACAAAAAGAACCATTATGGTGCGACTCTGTCTGTCTGTCTGCCTGTCCGACTATTAAAGCGCCATATCTTAAAAACTACTAATGCTGACTATTTGAAATATGGAATATTTATAAACATGGTCGGCCCACATGTATTGCATAGAAAATAATTAAATATATATTTTTATTTTCTAAAAAAACAACGAATATGAGGGGGGGTAAAAATTAAAAGTGAAGCTACTGGGTCAAATGGGGTATCATATGAATGGCCTTAACCTGCAGTCTTGAACAATTTTTTTATTTTTTTATATTGTGATTACTTTTTGTTTTATTAAGGAAAATATGAAAAATTCACCCCCCCCCCCCCCCCCTATCTCCGAAGTTTACCAATCGAAAATTTTGAAATTTTCAATTTGTATTAATTAACATAAATATTACACGAAAATTATAGCCATGTCTCTAACTAGCAATTTTTTTTTAAATTCGCTAGAAACTTATTTGAGCTACCCGGTTGCGTTAAGTTTGCACCTGATTTGTATGCGATGCTATAGATATCAGGTGCAAATTTAACTCAACCGGTACCGGGTAATAAAGTTAGGGTAAGTAAAAGTGGCATATCATTGAAGATACGCCACGGCGACCATGAAACCAACGAGAGTGATATCAAGAAACCACGTTTGAATACAATTAGCGCAACGGACACGCGCTTTAATGGAGCCTGTCATTTTTGTGGTAATCGTGGGCACAAGTTGGAAGATTGCCGTAAGCGCCGTGAAACCTTGAAATCAAGAAATGACGTTAACCTATCGGACAAAGAAAAGAAGGAGAGAATTTACTACACATGTGGGAAACCAGGGCACATCAGTACCAGCTGTCCTGATGGTATGAGGAAGCCAGTGAGTGGACCCAGCACGTCAAAGGATGTTTACATCTGCGAGCGGCGGTCAACAAGAGGTACCCTGTCGACATCGTGGGGTCATTACCTTCCTTTTTGATAACGGTTCTGCCTGCTCATTGATTAAGAGTAGTTTTACAAATAAGCTAACTGGCACAACACTTAGGCTACGATAAAACCCTGGACAAAATTTACGAACAATACTGGTTCCCGCAAATAGCAAAAAATGTACGCAAGTTTGTCGACTCGTGTATAGTGTGCAAGGCTTCAAAGGGGCCCTCAGGAGTCCAACAACTGAGATTGCATTCCATCCCTAAGATTACTGTACCTTGGCACACTATACACATCGGTCTAACGGAAAAACTTAGTGGCAAAAGTGATCGCAAGGAATATGCGTCGATCATTATTGACGGTTTCACCAACCCAGTCCCTCGACGCTGCATGTGCGGTCCGAGCTTTACGTCTGTGTCATTATTTGGTGCACCAAGAAGAGTCATAGCTGATCAAGGGGGGTGCTACATTAGCTCGGCTTTTAAAGAATTTTGCAACGAGCACAACATCGAATTGCACCTAATAGCGACTGGCTTTTCTCGGGCTAATGGACAAGTGAAGCGTGCCATGCGTACCCTAAAAAGTCTCCTTACAATAATAGAAAACGACTCTAACAAGGTATGGCATGAAGAGCTTGACAGTGTCAAATTAGCATTGAATAGTACCAGGTCAAAAGTAACAGTATTTACGCCGACCGAGCTCGTGTTCGGTATACGCGCTCAATCTTTAGGACTCTCCAAAACATGTCCCAATGTGGAGTCCCCTGAGCGCGCTAAGCTAGGGGTAATTAGAGATGAAGCCTCGTGTAGTATCCAAAACGCAGCTTTAGCTGACGCTAAGCGATTCAATCGCGGTAGGGCAAACGTTAGGCCATTTTCGAAAGGAGACTATGTCTTCATAAAATGCAGCGAGTGAAATCAAACAAAATTATCTAGAAACTTTCGTGGGCCCTTTGTAATCGCGAAAGCTCTCAATAATGACAGGTACGAATGAAAGCTATCACAGGTGGTAATCGCACCTATAAATATTCACATGAAAATTTACGGTTGATTCCAAAGGGTTTCGCGGGTTTGGTCGAAGTCGCTACTAGCTTGGTAGGCAATGAGGAGGCCGAGATGGCGGTTGATGGGGAGCTGACCATGACGATAGTGACAGTGATACACTCTCGGTATCTAGTGACCGCACCATGACCGCCGGCTCAGACACTCTCTCTGGTTCAGACGATGAAGAGCGGTTAGCTAGCTCTGAAAAGTAAGGGCGCGCAAATGAATGTGACTTTTTTTCTACTGGATTTTATTATCACAAAAAAATAAGGGAATATCTTACATTCAGCTTACGCTCTTAACGTTATAGAACACCCGTATTAGTCTTCGAGCAGTTGTAGAAGGAATTAGAATTCTTCACTTGTTACCTATTGGCACAAGAGGCGCCATGATTTAGTTGGTCCTGATGATGATCGGTTGAAGAGGCTCTAGGTGCCTGGTCCGCTTCACTTGTACTCAAGGCTGGTCGAAGGGGCTCTAAGTGCCCGGTCCATGCTTTAGGTGGACGGTGGCTAGTCGAAAGGGCCTTGCTTGCCCGGGCTACGCCATGCCGTAGATAGAGGTAGGCTGATCGAAAAGGCCTCGCATGCCCGGGCTACGCCATGCCGTAGAGGTAGGCTGATCGAAAAGGCCTCGCATGCCCGGTTCACGCCATTAGTTGAGGTAGGCTGATCGAAGGGGCCAAGCGTGCCCCGTTCACGCCATGAGTTGAGGCACGCTGGTCGAAAGGGCCCAGTGCGCCCGGTCCACGCCATTTCTGGGATGTTAATTTAAGGATGTATTTTTGTGAAGACTGCATCACCATATCTGGAATTGTCGAGCGAGCTTAATATTGCAATCATATCATTCTTTTCAGATGCCCCACGTAAGAGAGACTCAGAGACTCATCGCGCGAGGGCACGTGGCTGTCAGGGCTGGCCGTGACGGCGCGTCGACAGAATTGGCTTGATGGCGTTAGTATCGCCCACTTGATTTCCGAACGATCAAATTTTTAAGTGTCGTAATACCGAGCGCTGGGGAGGCGGCGATTATACAACGGAACTGACAGCTGTCAGAGATAGGACGGTCAGTGGTGTTGTTCTCGCACCTCACGTACTGCGGTGGAACCTTAAATTAATCGTAATCCTAAATCATCCATTACAATTAGTAAGATTTATGTGTGTTCGCATTTGATTTAATTATAGCACAAGTGAAGTATACGGATTGGCCTATTATTTCTGCAAACCTTTGTCTCCTCGCCCGATTACCCACCTAGATGGATAAACCTGATCAAAACTAAGTTCTCTGATCATAACTATGTGGCGTTATATTTATACACGATAAAGCCCTGTTTTGTTGTGTTGTGATAATGAGAGAAGATCGTGTAAGTTTTTAATCAATACGATGATTCACCCCTAGCGCAACCAGTAATGACAGTGTCCTCTACCACATTTCTGAGTAACGGTTTTTCCTGTTTTAGTGAATAATTATCTTCAAAATGTACCTCTTGTACATCATTATTGTTGTTTTATACATCTACGATCCATTAATTTAGAATGATATTTTATGTTATAATAGTTAATAAGTAAGGTTGGGTCGCCTAAGATCAGACGCTTTTTTTAGATTTTTGACAGTGTTGCAATTTTTTTTATCTACGATTATTTTCTAAATGTCCTGTTAATGGAATTTATTAACAATAAAATAATGAATTTCGGAATATTTTATTTATTTCGCCCATTGTAAATATTTTATTTATTGCGTTTATACGCAATAGTTTGTATGAGACACACCGGCAAAGTGACGGTTTTTTTTCTGTATGTATACGTTTCAACATACTCTAGTGAGACCAAAGTACGGACTACTGCCTAATTTCAACTCTGTTGCCACGGCATGAGAGTGCACAGAAGGAAAATATCCGATGTTAAGTTAACAATAACATATCAAAAAATCGTCCTGATAGTCCGCGTGGTGTGCCTAGGCCAGCATTTTTCATTTTTTTTTGCTTTTTAGTCCGATCTCCCCTTCATAGGCAAATTGAAGTTAAATAGAGATTCTCAAACTTTAATTTAATGAGTCACGCGGGGAGCGATCTATGATGGTGAATTAAGACCAGATTTAGATACATTATTTGCAAGAAAAAGGGTGAAAGTCACATAGATATATTGTCTTGTCATGGGTCACGTCTTGTCACAAGATATCCCTTTATTTGAGAACCGCTGAATTTTTGAAGTGCCTCAGTGATTAGTCCGATGTTCGGCTATCAGAGGAAAGTCCGGATCTTGGCCTACAGAGGTCCTAGGCGTAAACAAAGTATACAAATCTATAGAGAATTTGCTAATTCTACGCAATAATTATCTTGAAGAACAATAAAATGATAAATAGCTACCATAATTTCCTAACAAACTTCCCGGGAGAAGATCGGATCACAAAATTTTTAGAAAAGGCTCAATTATGGCGTATGATGGGAGGGGCAGAACAAAATGGCGAAGAAAATTATGTTTTCATCAGTGAAAAATATCGCTCCACTTGCTTCCTTAGCTATTAAAATAGTGTTAATCTGAAAAACAGGTAAATTTGATCTGAACCTATACACGTTGATTTTATATTCTTCAAAGCTATTTACGATTGTCGATATAAATACTTATATGATAAAAATACTTGAATAAAGCATATTATAAATGAACACAAACTTTTATTTCTATTTAGTTTCCCCTGGACAAAATAATATAAAATAAAAGAGTCAAACGTATAATATGGATGATGAATAAATTTTAATTAGGTCTTAGCCCGTCATGTACATAAGTAAAAAAATTGGAGACGTTTTTATTCTTTTTTTTTTTACTAAAAATGCTATGGATCATGTTATCCGAAAATAAAAAAAATTGAATTTGAATTTACGTAATCTAAAAATAATGGGGATAAGTTAAAATGTCGCGTGACGTTACGCCTAGCCTGGGTACAGTTTATACCATTTATGATTTCGCGAGCGCTCCTCATAAAAATTCATTCAATTCACCGAGAAAGAAAATAAATTCAAAATGCAAAGCGGACACGTAGGTACTGTAGGCTTCAACGCCGCGCGCGCTACGTGAGTAACTACCTACATCGTAAAAGGTACGATCGATTTTTTTCGGTACCGAAATAATACGGGTTGACTACCGTTATAATAAAGGTATAAGTACAGCTATGAAAAAGTGCGATATCGTAATTTTATACCGGTATCGTACCTTTATATTTCAACCGGTATAGTTCTACCTTTATGACGAAGCGGTATCGATATGCAATTCCGCTACCATACCGTTTATACCGTAACGAAAACGGTCCCTGATTATTACTTTAGGCACAAAGATGTGTGACGATAAATTTGGCGCTTTGGATGCTACATACTATTTGATGCTGACTGTACATAGTTTAGTGACAACATACTACTTACATCAACGTTTTAACACCCCTTATTTCAGCAATATTGTGCTTATCACTAGTCTGGAAGTATTCTAAAATAACTGCCATATCCATGTTAGGCAAATTTGTAGAATCTGCCCGCACAAAATATTAGCAGGGTAAGCAGAATTGTTATCCAAAATACGTGCGTGAGTCGTCAGTAAAGCATCTAAT
This sequence comes from Hedya salicella, assembly GCA_905404275.2. Lineage (NCBI taxonomy): Eukaryota > Metazoa > Arthropoda > Insecta > Lepidoptera > Tortricidae > Hedya > Hedya salicella. Next base: position 91,290,632 of record FR990096.1, read on the forward strand.
CGTAGTCCCTATAAGTATTTATAAGGAAAATTGCATACTGTTCACGATGCCATTTTAATTGAAGTATATATATAAACAAACAGTTGCTAAGAAACGTTAAAAATACTAGTAGAATACTCTTTGAGTCTATGCTCATTGTAACCTTCTTCTTAACAAGTCCAATAAAAAGCGAGGGGTCGTCGTGAGGTGCAGGTAAGTCGGAGTCCAGAGATCAGGGCCAAATCGTCGTTAAAAACTCCAGAAAACCGCAGACACAAACGTAACTAACAAACAAATCCGTTAATTCATTTGACAATGACAATGTCACAATTAATTATTTTTTTTCCTTTTTATACTATGGACCAAAGTAAAGATATATACGTTCGGCTGGATTGAACAAATGTCACATCGAGGATTCAAAAAATTATATCTAAAAACCAACACGGCATAAAAATAAACCGTCTGTAGATTCTGAGTCTACTTAACGTATACTACCGGGAAAAAATATAATATGAACACGTTTGGGAAACTTAATATTTCCATTACCGGTAATTTCCAGAGGAAAGAATTCCCGAGAACGTGAAATTTCCTGACGGCACATCACTATCTATGATGATGATCTTTACGGTTTTGCGCAGGCACAGATTATAAATTTGAATATTAATTACAAATATTAATCTATAAGTATTATTTTCTATAAAGAAATAATTAAGATATTACTCATAAGTGACAGGTTGTTTAGTGTTTTTTTTTTTCAATATTATTTTCCTACAGATCCATGTCAAACTTTTTTTACTTTTATATCTCTACCTCTGAAGAATAATAAGTTTGTAGTAACTTAAACATGATTTTAAAACAAGTTAAATATTTTATACATTTTCAACGGCACATTAGGGCCAATTTTATATCTTCCACGTTTCCGCACGGGTTTTCATTCCAACAATCATCGTTATGTCGTAATGAACATGGCTACACTGCCAACAGGGCACCTTCGCTCCGATCGATGGCTCTCTGTCAACAATGTACTTTCTTTCTGAAATATTTATGAAATAATTAAACAAACGCACCAAATCATTTTTAGAGCGAAACAAATCAACCTTAAATACGTATTTATGTCACACTGTTCTAAAAGTTGATGTGAAAGGTGTCTAGTGAAAGTGTAGTGATTGTTGAGGAGTGAGTGACTCGGGGTTTTGTTTGAGGCAGCATATGCGTGCGGATTCCTCGCGAATGTTACGTAATTAAGGGCCATGTCTTGGGTGAAGAAATCGGGAGGGCCACCGGCTGACCAGCCGGGCTACACCCCCCAGGTATGTGCCGCAACTCTGACGTGGACGCTGTCTGTATCATATGATTGAAAACAATTTTGTTATGGCTGAAGATCAGGGTTTTTTACCTATATTGTAAGTATAGGTATATGTTTTGATGAGCTATGCCTGTTAAAATACTCTTCATCTTTGTATTGCGAAGGTTTCGTAAGTTATTTATTAACCCATATTACTGGGCTTGATTAACCTGTTTTTTGCCGTGCTTGTGTAGTTCCGATGACGATGCGCTATTATTGACAGACATGCATTAAGTTCGAATAAGATATGTAACTTTTACATCATTATTTCATACTCTACGAACTACTACTACTAACACATATATATGTGCTAAGTTATAGCTGTACTCAGCTGTATCTATCGGCTTGATGCTACTTACCGGGGGTGGCTCAACTCATTTTTCTTTTTGTCAAATAACAAATTTGGTTTATTATTTGAGTGTTTCAAACTCCACACATTGTGGACACATTTTTTAAAAGTATAAATCAATAAATCTTTGTGTTATTTCAAGATATTACATAGCGGTCCCATACTTGTATACATGAAGATTTTAGAAATCTCTTTGAAATTTTCAAGTAATGCAACAAAAAGGTGTCCGCAGAAGTGACAATGACACACACACAAATAATGACAAATAAATATATGGCCTGGTGGGTTGTGTGTGTCACCTGTCATTAAGTATAAAAAATGTATATAAAAAAATGAGCAATAATACAAAATTCTTGTCATCTATTTTGAACAGGTGACATAAATTGGTGTGGATATATCATCTTATTAATTTTGACATATAACTGTACCCTAGCTTTTAAACCTTGACACTGGCAAAATTCTTCTAATGAACTCAAACCATTAAGAGGGTTTATACTTGCTTAACTGGAAAAGTCACATATTTTTTGGTTTTTCTTGATTATTTTATGATTAAGTGTGAATGTAACTTGAACATGTTTCCAATTCATTCATTACAATCATTACGTTTTGCGGCAGTTAAGCTGGCACAATGCAAAATTTCATGATTTTACCACAACCAAAGCTATAAAAATGAATTTATGTCTATACCTTGTTTTGTAAGAAAAAAAAGTACATGAATTAAATGAAATATAAATGCTAAAAATGTAGGGTATGTGTTGTATGTATCTTTAAGTTTAATTCAAATAATAACTATGCAACATTGCCAGTTAAGTGGGTATAAAGACTTAAACATTAAACTGAACTGCACTGACCAATAATACAACATGATCAAGTTAAGCACTAAGCACATGAAGCAATATTTATTTTAATGACACACAGTATGATATTTGACCTCAAAAGCGGTCAACCCTATTTTATGTTTTCATTTGGTAGAATTATCTAATATAAACATAAGACTAAAACTCCCGAGTGATAATTATGCATAATACTGAAGCAGTGATTTTTTTCAACATTTCTATGGATTTCCTAAAATATCATAGAAATTAATTTAACTTGAAAATAACCCAGTCTTGTGTAATAATTCATATGTCTTTAGATAAGACTATTGTCTGGGATAATTTGGGAAAAAACTCAGGACTTTATTTCAAATATCAACTGAGATCTGAATAATTTTGTCTATTTTGGTTTTTATTTTTCTATGGCAGCATAGTAATGAATGAGGATTCCATTGCGCGATTATTTGTTTAATTGAGACACTTAGCCTCTTCCATAAAAATGAAACCAATATTCCAAAGGACCTTTGAGATATAGCACTGTCAATATTTTGAAGCTAGGGTTGTCAGTTACTATAAAGTACTACATAAAAAAAAATGTTATATTACTGTGCATGTAGCAATCTATACATGTTATTAAAACTTACTTATATAATATGTGTTTTAGGATTCCGTACCTCAAAATTAAATTTGGTCATTTTTTCAATATAACACCATACATGTAACATTTTCCAATGAAGAGTATTATGTGGTACAGGGAAGGGGTCCGCTCTCGTTAGGTTTATACTAAAACCCTGTGCCAATACGTAATGCACCAAGGAACGGGGGTACAATGGAGCCGCAAAAGACCCATGGTACCACTTTGCCTCAACAGGAACTTATCCGGCCTGTTGAGGAATGTCTGTCCGGGCTCCAACAGGTTGACTTAATGCTAGGAGAGCACGAGGGCGCCAACCCTCACGCTGGTACACGAGTGGCAAGTGACCCTGTGGATAGCGCCACAGGCGGTGTTCTTCGTTCTCCAGAAATATCCGCAAATAGGCATCGTCCGTGAGGGATACACAACCACATTGAAAATCTGAATACCACCTGTATATTGTCATCTTTGAAGGTGCTTCATTACTAAAAGCAGCAATCATCCGGTCTCCACGTTGTTTTTGTGTTAGTCCACCTTTAAAGTCGTAATAAATCATGGCTCTTTAATTTTCACGGGACAGTTCAATTTTCACCAGCGACTCAACACCTTCAAAAAACAATTGAAAGTGAACCATTGTTTTTTATTTCTATGTGGCCAGTATCTTACGATAATTAAACTTTAGAGATTCTAAAAAGGTAATATGTGTCGAAAATAAGTCTTGAAACTTTCAGTGCAGCCCTCGTATCCTATGACTGTAATCTTACATAAAATATTAGTACATGGTAGAGATATTGTGCAATGGTCAGCTTTATCTATCGGTTTGTTATCAGAACAAGTCGGAGACGCCAGGAATAAGTTTTGGCGGTTCGATAGGGAGCACTATTGCCGGAAATCTGACCGCAAAAGAACCATGCTGGATTTGTTTCACAGGACATTGGAATCGTCCGATCCCTTGATTTGTAACGTATGGTTGCAGCACAGATTAAAAAAGTTAAAAACCCGCCCACGATTTTTAATCTCTTGAAACAATTTGAAGTATCTAAAGCGGTTGATTCTGTTCCCGTCGCAGAAGATTATACTTCGCAAATTATAGACGGATATGATGCTGAATATACAGAATTATTAAGAAGCGAAAATATATACATATGTATGGTTTGTAAATATTATGTAAATAAATTAAATATTCTTGTTAGTAACAACCCTAATTTCAGAATTATCAGAAAAATCTTTGAAACACAATTTCTCAGAGGTCATCAGTCCGTTAAGATTGTTTTTTTTTCAGGGCAAGAGCACAGTCAAAACAATCATTTCATGTTAAAATTGAATCCTAATACTTGTAAAATAAGTTAATATAAATAAATACCTAAAATGTATAAAAATACATTTTACTCAATTTTCTTAATACCTAGAGCTGTGCTATTTTCTTATATGTACTGCTTGTAGTTAGCATTATTTGATATTGCTAGGAGCGGTATTAATTATTATCAAAAAAATGGAAAAACGAAATTTTAGATTTTCATATATTTTTCACGATTTATTTTTTATTTTGAATTGTGTGCGTAATTGCCACTCCGGAGTTTTCGTCTTATAATTGTGTTAAATAATTCCACCAAATGAAAACATAAAATAGGGATGACCGCTTTTGAGGTCAAATATACTGTGTGACATGAGTAATGAAATTACATAGTAATCTTTTCCACTTTTAATATGGCTGTTAATGGATCCTCATTGAAACTCTACATATTTTGAGGAATCCTCAAGAAATCAATACACAGTTAAAATAACCCAGTGATTTTTAGCATTATTGAATTTTGAATTAAAATGTTATGAGTTCAAGGCTCTATTTTAATTTGTGCTTTTATAAGTTCACAAGGCCATACAAGTTGAAGAAGTAATATACTACATTACATAAAATTGACAACATTTAATTTTTTCCCATTTCCCTAAATCAAAAACCATTTGTAGGAAAACGGCTCTAGAATTTTAAAATTTTGTGTTCTTTCGAGTTTAACAATAAATAGCATCACTCAAAAATATGAAATATTGTCGATTGTTTAGATTATATTGTATAAAGATATAGATCATTGTTCCTGTATAATGAAAGCAAAGTGGCATACTTTGCACAATTCAAAACTCTATTGATATTTAAAATAAGAAAGAATGCAACTACAGTTACAAAAAGCATGTAAGTGGATAAACATGTTTTAGTTATATTTTGTAATACATGTTTGATAAATATCCATTGCACAAAATACCAGTTTAAGAAATATTGTTCTAAGTTCGTGAATAGAAAACAATAGCCTAAAAGAGCTCCCAAATTTGTTTTTTTTTTTTATCAATGATACCTTGCCAATTTAAGCTTTGAACAACTTCTGCAACATTTAGAACTGTTTGAAAATAGTTAATAACATCAATGGAGTGGGTTGTTAATGCTAACACCAATTGCTTGATATTATTGAATTGATGAATGATAATGATAGAGTGACACAATTAAATATGTATGAAATTACTATTTTCTTGTTATTTTAGTATTGTGAGTTAAGGGTATTTCTCAGGGTGTTTCTGCCGTTGTCAGTCCCCTGTCCTAAATATGAAGGAAATAATTATTTATTATGTAGCCATTTCCGTTATGCTCTGCGAAATGCCTATAAAATATGACTAACTACTCCACGTAAAACTTGAAACCTTGTATGAAAACATGTGTACATTTAATGCCAATGCTATAGTAAAATACTGACATAAAAAAAAACTGCCATTATAAATTATAAAGTTGTAAAAATGAAATGTCTGTACATTGAAACATAAAAAAATTGATTCTAACAGATTATTTGGAGATCACTAAATCGAAAAAGATTTTTTTTTAGTTTTTGTATGTTTGTATGTGTCGTTACGGCTTCATCATACCAAATCAGCTAAATGGATATCAATTATTTTTTGCACTTGGGAAACTGAGTATCTCCAGATGGTTATAGGATACTTTTTACCCAACAATGCTGTCGAAAAAAAGAGGGGTTGTGACTTTTTCTCCTCCGGGAACGAAGGGGTTTATCATTCGTATGATAAATATATCGATTATTTATCATTCATATGATCGTATCTTTAAACAATAGGGAATATGCATGAATTTTAATTTTTGCTTTATTAAAAGCTTATTCATGTAACAAACAGTAGACAAAAAGAATTTTTCAAATAACTATAAAAATACCCAAGATATAAGCCATCAAACATTTCATTCTATCTCTTTCTAGCAAAACAGAATTTAATATGGAGTTTATATGACCGTAGTAGACTGTGACGTAACAGTCTATGTCGGACCTCTCTGTCAAATCGCTGTCTAATTAGTAGTTTAAAATGCTTTTATCAAACGTATTTCTTGGCCGATTTTAATTTTAATTTCACTTTTTGGAATAGTTTTTACGGTATTTTGATATTTCGTTAAGAAAAGCGATGAAAAAATTTCATGCATGTTCCCTATTGCTTTAATTGGTCAATTACCTGTTTAGTACTTCCAGTACAACTGTGACTCTTTCGCGTGAGAAATACTATCTATCTCTTTCCTTTAATTATAGTGCAAGAGAGATGGGTAACGCGGGGTCGCGCGAATAGCAAAGTTTTTGCCAATTATGCTAGTCCGGCAGATACTTTAACCATCTGCTATTTAATGGATCAGCACACTTTTTTTATTGCTACCAGTTTTGAAGACATTCGACAAAATGTGTAGGAAGCATAAGACTCTAAGTCGCGTCACGGTCCTCCCGACGCATAACGACATATACGCATTACGGCAATTTTTCTAATGATAAAAAAAACCTGCCAAGTGCGAGTCGGACTCACGCACCGAGGGTTCCGTGCAAATTTTCGCTTACCCTAACATTAAGCATTACCTGATCCGGTTGAGTTAAGTTTGCACTCGATATCTATAGCACTGCATACAAATGAGGTAGTCAAATAGGTTTTTGAAAATTAAAAGCGGCCAAGTGCGAGTCGTACTCGCCCATGAAGGGTTCCGCAGCCGGTTATACAAAAAAATGCTCTACAGATAAAAAAAAATACAATATAAAAAAAAAAAACATTAATAAAAGAGCGTATCTCCCAGGCACTTACGTCCTTTTGCTGAGAAGCGCAGTTTTATGGCAATAACTTAAAAACGGTATGTCCGATCATGTTGAAAATAATTTCCGTTGGAAGTATTTGTTAAGCTTTGTTTGTAATTTTTTTCATATTTTTGAACATATCGTTTGGAAAATAGAGGAGGGGGGGGGGGGGGGGGGGGACACAATTTTTGCTACTTTCGGAGCGAATATATCGGAAAATATTCAATAAATAAAAAAAAAATTTGCTTGGTAAAGTTCAGAAAAAAAGGGAAGATTTTTATTTTTTTCCACATTATCAGAACGAAATTCAACCACAATAAAAACAAATTGAAAATATGCAGATTACGCCCTTTCATATGATACCCTACTTGACCTAGAAGCTAGGCTTTTAATTTCTGCCCTCCCTCATATTGCTCGTTTTTTTAATGTTTTCTTACCAATACATTGGGGCTGATCAATATTTATAACTTCAAAATTTCAAATAGATAGCATAAGTAGTTTTTGAGCTATGGCTCTCTAATAGTCGGACAGACAGAGTCGCAACATAAGGATTCAGGTTGGTATATGTTTCAGGAAGAGAGCAGAATCACCCTTGACTGTATCTGAACTACACTATAAATGTGGCTGATTGGTGTTAAGTTTTGTTTGCCTGATTGGCTTTGGTGTAGTAATTTAAGTTGCAAATGCATTCCTATATGTATAGAGGCAGACTGCTTGCCTGTTGGTGGTCAACTGTGGAAAGAGTCTTGAAATCCCAAAATATCCCACCGGTGACAATCCTGGACAGACTATCCAGGCGCTGACTTTCTGAACTCGGCAGGGAGAAGAAGAAATGCATTCCTGTATAGTTTTTTATAACGACAATTGACAGACAGACATGCAGCCCATGTGATGGGAATTCGTTTTATTAATGAAATTATACACTGCGAGATTCTGGACTAAATATAATTTTTCATGTTACAAATACTGGGCGAATGTTGTATGCATTGCTTCATCTGTAGTGAAATAATAATCTTTTCTCAAACATGCAATGAAATGTCGTAATAGTGTGGGCTTCACAGTATCACGGGCGGAACAACTCGAGAGAACTGTAAAGGAATTTTATACAAATTTGAAGGCCTAGGCCGGGAAGTTTTTTTTTATTATAACATGCCGTCTGTGTTCATGAACAGGCTAAACAGCTGAATTATAGTTTTTTTTTATTTTTTTTTAGTTGCTGAATGGTTATCAGACGAAAAATACCCGCGTTAATGCTTATTACACACAAACTGATATTAAGAACACAAATCTGTATGATTGATAATAATGTTGATCAATAAATTTAAAATATTGTCTAAGTATATGTAAGTCACCAGAGACCATACACAATATTTAAAATCGTATGCATTTATTTTATTTATTATAGAAATTAAGATATTTATTATCAGGTTGTGTATAACGCGAAATACGGACGTCTTCCGTAAAAAAAAACATATGGAGAGATTGGAGGGAAAATTAAAAAGACTTGTCATGTAGTTTTTTGAGTGGTGTATTTTTTTTATTTCATTGCATATGTTTGAGAAAACCACTATACATGCCTATGGCCGTGAAAAGGGCTTGCCAGCTTCGTATCGCTATCCTCCTCACCCGGCAAGCCCTTCTTTCCCAGCGTCTGCAGTAATGTACTATGATTCTGTAAGTAGGCCGCAAGGGCATATTACAAGACTGACTCTACGGCATTTCCCAAGAGGAGATCACTGTTGTTGAGAAAAAAACCGAAAAAACTCAAGTCAGTCCTTTTTTTCTATATAATTCTTATCTATTACAAGATTTGTACTTAGCCTATCCTAAGTATTTGTTTTTAAGTAATAAATAAATGCGTAGTTCTTTAAGAAATCATATAAAAACTTATAAAACTAAAAATATAATAAAAAAAGCAATCATTTTTTTTAAACTACTTACGTACGTTTGATATGCCATCTTATAAGAACTGTGTCCTGCCTGGAAAAAGTAAATTATTTGGTTTCTGCTATAATAGTCCTCTAGCCTATAATATGCCTTTGCCATTAGCCTTGTTAAGTACTTTTTGGGAGCTGGAAAGGGTAATTTTAAAGCATCATCTGGTAAATTATTTATTATAAAAATGTGTAGATCGGCTACTTTACGAACGCGGAACTTTCTACTGGAAATTTTGTTTTTATTGTTAGTATTAAAATTTTAGATATCTGAATTCTTAGTAAAATCTCTAGGTTCTTAATAAAATATACAGAGTGGAAAGGCACGACGACCCTTGCTGCAAAAGGGCGATTGTTTAGCTTCAGAACATTTTCTCGAAATAAACTATGTTAATGTTTGTCACCGTTTCTAAGTTATAGCTGTTAAAATTTCGTTCAAAAAACTGGGTTTTTCAACCCTGTTTTGGGGTCAATGACCTCTATAAGAAATGGTTAATAACTCTGTTGTGAACAAACTTTACAAACATGACATAGAATAAGACACAACACATTCTCAACCGCGGAGATTATCGTTATAAACAAAGAGGTTCCAAGTAGCAAAATAATTATTATTTTCCAATTCCTATTTTTTCTGCCGAATTAGTTCATTATTTTGTATGCTATAGCCATTCCTTATCAGTTTAATGTTTTTTTTAATACCTTTAAAAATACCCTCACGAAACATTAAACACCACTGTTTGAGTAACAACAAACCTATTTACTGTGTGAAAAACAGTAGGTAGGTGGTAGTTAGTTCTTTACGGTGACAAATTGACATTTACATTGACTTTGTGTCATGTCGCACTGGTACCTCGTTCATACTAAAGTGCGTCAAAATACTAATGCTCATTGTACCTAAGATTAAAAAAAAAAACTACTTATTTTAGTTAAAAAAACACATTATTAAATTAGAGGATTTAAATGTTTTATATTAAAAATAAATTTGATAAAAAATATCTTAAAAACTAAGTAGCACCAACGCAGCTTTTGATAGCAGACATTTTTTCTTTTTAGGAAACTTCCTGAGCCCCGTTATTAATGAATGAATGTTCAAGAGGTCTGCATTAGTTACATTCCTGGACATCTTCCGGGTGTGTCATAATCGGAACACTTTAAACCCTGATTACTTAAATTAATGGAAGGTTCTGGATTAAATTAGACTTGATTTAGTAAAAGAAGTATTATATCTAACTAATCAAGATGGATTTAAGATTAGACAACCGTCGACAAAAAACTAAAAGTCGACTAGCATTCCAAATAAACTAAATATATTTCATAAAATATCTTACTGATGTAGCAGCCAATTTACCACATTAAAACTCAATATTTCAAATTAATTAATACGTGTAATAATCATACATACCTTGTTTCTGAATTTCCATTACAAAAACAAATTACAACGAACATGTTTTCCAGTAATTATGGCTAAAACAACGAGCGGTAATTGCGCGAGATACTGATCTTTTTATATTTTGTGATTGTTTGGATATGGTAGACGTCAGAATAATTAGTAATGTGAATAAATTGGACATATTGTTTTTTAATTATTGTCGTATGGAAGAAACCAGTGTGCATGTGTGCAAAAATGCCGGAATTGGTTGCTAGAGGATATTTTAATTTGCTTTATTTTATACGCGGAGTGCCATTAAAATGCGGCAGAGACTTAGCGCCAACACCGAAACAGGTATCCTCCACCTTATCCAACAGGCCATTGGGTGATATTACGTGCTCTTGACCGTGTTGCTAAAAATAGACCCATTGTGCCACGAACGGGTCAGGACGACCAACGCGGAGGACACGTTATCCAACATGCAGCTAGATTCCAGGAAAGAGTGCTGCTATACTTCGAACGGAATCCAAGAGCAAGATCAAGACACGTGGGCCGACATTTCCATACAACTCATACCAAGATACTCAAAATTCTAAACCGTGCCGGCCGTCGTCCTTACAAAATACAGAGGGTTCAGGCATTGTTACCTAGAGACTGCCCTGTCCGTGAAGCATATTGCCGGTGGCTGTTGCAAAATGTGTTTGAAGACCGCTACTTCATTAAACACATTATGTGGAGTGATGAAAGATTATTCAAGCGTAATGGCATGTGGAATAGGCGAAATGAACGAGTGCGAGTCTGCAGATGATATGAGGCAAAGGCTGACGGTCGCTTTTGAAAGTCTCCGCAGAAGAAATGACCGAGAACACATCTTGTCGAAGGTACATCGACATACGCAGGCACGGGCCGCAGAGTGTATTGTAAGACACGGTGGTACCTTCGAACATCGGATGTAAAATGTAAATATTGTAAATACATGTCATCTGTCATTTCGAAACGTAAACAATAGTAGGGTTGTACAAATATTGAAAAATATTATTTAAATAGTTTTGATTTTCTTTATTATTACAAGCATTTAACAATTGCAGGTCGGTTCTACATCTAATAAATGACACAATATTTGCAGGCAAGTTCCTCGTTCCATTCCACCCGGTATAATATTCTCATAACATTAATATATTTGGATGCTACAGTCAATATGTTGAAGTCTTTAAAAAGTTATCTTCATATATGAATTTGTATATTTAGTGATAGTTGTGATTGTACAAAGCCCCTGGCTACATCGATGATGGCTAACCTTTACTCTAGTCTAAAACCTTAAAGTCTAGAGAGTGCGGAACATTAGTCTCATATTGCGATTTTCTCAGAACTGAGACTTTAGGGTTCTGTACCAAAATGGTAAAAAAGGAAGCCTTATGGTGCGACTCTGTCTGTCTGTCTGCCCGACTCTTAGAGCGCTATATCTCAAAAACGACTTATGCTATAACGACGAATATGAGAGGGAGCATAAATTGAAATTGTAGCTACTCGGTCAAGTAGGGTAATCATATGATAGGGCTTAATCTGATATTTTTTTTATTTTTATTGTGAATAGATTTTGTTTTATTAAGGGGAAGAATAACACCCCGCCCCCCCTTTATCTCCGAAACATACCAAACAAAAATTTTGTGTATAAATAAACATAAATATTACACGAAAATTGTAACTATATCTCCCACTAGCTAATTATTATTTTATTTTCTAAAAACCTATTTGTACAACCCGGTTGCGTTAAGTGGGTCAAGCTCGGTTCGCCATACAAACGTAAGAACACTCTTATTTTAGAACGACTAGCTACTTTTCTCTGAAACTTTGTTAACCGACTCCCAAAAAAGGAGGAGGATCTCAATTCGTCGGGACCTTTTTTACTTAGAACAAGCTAAGGTATATCCAGCTCTGTAATTAAATTAGTTTATGTAGCTTCAGATACCATAGTAAAAAACAAGGGTTGCGCTGTGTGTGTGTTGCAGTGAAAACTTGAATATTAACGTTGTGCATTTATTATGTGCGTTGTCAATGATCTTGGAACAGCTTTTCGATCAGGTCACGTGTCCGTCTTATGACGCCGTGCCTCGTCGCGAGTTTAACATTTTTCCCCATCACAAACAGTGCACAGCGCCGCTAAATAAGTTTTCACTTCAAAAATTGATGTATATCCCTAAAATCCCTAACGTCATTTGTCCTAATGTATCGTTTGTCCTAACGCATTTTTAGGGTTCCGTAGCCAAATGGCAAAAAACGGAACCTTTATGGATTCATCATGTCTGTCTGTCTGTCTGTCTGTTTGTCCGTCAGTATGACACAGGCATTTTACTCAAAAACTATAATTGTATGATGTATATTGACGAAATTTGCAGCATAAATGTATTGTTTAAACCGCTACTTAGTTTGATAGTTAAATAAAAACAATATATATTTCTAGGAAGGGGACAAACCATACATGTAACATAAGCTGAAAAATATTTTTTTCAGCAAATATCAATGCGTGGCACATATTTCGAAAGTTCTTCTAAAACACTTTGAGGTTTCTAAAAAAAAAAAAGATTTAGTGAATATTTTCCGAAATATTCGCTCCGAAAGTAAAAATAAAAAGCTTTATAAATACATCCAACGAAAATTGTTTTCAACATGATTGGACATACCGTTTTTAAGTTATTGCCAAAAAACTGCGCTTCTCAGCAAAAAGACGTAAGTGCCGGGGAGATACGCTCTTTTGTTAGTGTTTTTTTTCATATCGCTTTTTTTCATCTGTAGTGCATTTTTTGTATAAACGGCTGCGGAACCCTTCCTGGGCGAGTCCTACTTGCACTAGGCCGCTTTTTTATATGAAACCGTAAACTTTTCAGTATTGTTATAATATAAAACATACCTAACCTAACCTAATCTATACGATGATCTTTTAAAAGTTATACTAACTTGTTTTTGCTGTTTTCGTTTCGTACTGGAGCCATATAAACTAATTACAGACCTAGATATACCTCATGTCATTGTATATGCAAAATTTCGTTACAATCCAACACGTAGTGTGAGAAGAGCAATCGCGCCGCCCATACTTAATACGATTTTATTTAGCAAATCGGAGTTTAATATATGAATTTATAATTAAGTTTAAAGAATAGAACTAAACATAAACTATCAGAATAAGAAACATTTATTAAAGTTTTATACTTACAATTTAGAAATCAGTGCTTTGGAAAAACTTAGGTAAAAATTCTTGGATTTTTGTAATCTTCTTATAATAATTTATATAACAAAAAAAAAATACTTAATAGCTAAATTATATGTTTTCATCAACTGTAACATGTATTTCAGCAAAAAAACCTGGCACTTCCACATACGTGCAATGTTCGTTGCTCAGTAACTTAGCAGAACTGTTGCACTCTTTTTTCGTCTTTCTATTTCGGACATACTGCGCATATACCTTTTCTACCTAAGGGTATATTTTGATGATCCGATGGCATAAATTGGGAGATTTGGTTTTTCAGCTATTTCCGCTTTTTTTTACATCGGATGTTCTAATGATAAAATTGTGGTCTAAACATCACCAAGACAATTCTTTCAGAAATATTCATAACGAAATTTTGAAACTTGGTATCCGAATCAACTCTCATAGACCCATACAAAACCATGACACTTGATTGCGAGCGTCAAACGCGTTAGGTAATACGGGGCGGATCATTCAAACCAAAACAAAAACAACGCCCAATAATTAATAAAAAAAACTAAAAATCAATATTAATACGATATTTATATCAAAACAATACTACATGCGATGAAAACTAATAATATTTTAACTACAGTAAAACGGACCCACAAACCTTACTTACGTGTGTGGCCGGACAGTCAGCAATTTGCCGCCAAACGCGACTCACCTGTGACAACAACCTTCATCTCCTGAGGTCACTTGCGCACTGAATCTCTTCTAATTTCTAAAATAAAGATGAGGAACGGGGAGGGGCGGGGGGGCAGCTACAGCACTCTAGGGTTAAGTTTCCACCTCATTTGTATGCAATGCTATAGATATCAGGTGCAAAGTTAACTAAACCGGAACCGGGCAGTAATGTTAGGGTAAGTGAAAGTTTGTACGGCACCCTAAGTGCGCGAGTCCCACTATCACTTGGCCGGCTTTTAAATGATTTAAATGACTATAGCAAAGCAAAGAAGGGGATAAGAATTATGACAATTAAAACAAGCTTGCAGTCTCTGATTTTATTTAAAGGTCGTTGTTGCATTGGCGCATATCGACAAATTCTGCAACAAACTAGGCCGTTTTGTATTTGCGCTTAAAAGGCTGAGAGACACTGTCTCAGTTGAAGCAGCATTGACCGCTTATCATGGATACGTATCATCTGCCCTTAGTTATGGTTTGATATTGTGGGGAAACGCAGTGAAAATAGACAGATTCTTTAAAATACAAAAAAAGTGTGTCAGTGTCATAAGTAGTTCGTGGTGGGACGAAAGTTGCGTGCCCCTTTTCAAAAAAACTTAAAATTCTTTCTTTGCCATGCCTATACATACGAGAAATATGTTATTTTGTGAGATTACAGCACTCATACTTTAAAACACGTGGCGAAATTCTGGAAAGGCGAACCAGGGAAAAAATAATGAACCTTTTATATCACCCTCGAAACCACAAGATGATCTATAAGAAAAACGTAGTCAATATGTGCATTGTAATTTATAATCATCTCACGGAGGAACTAAAACTGCTGGAGGGAAACGCCTGTAAACGCAGTCTAACAAACTGGCTCTTTGATCGTTGTTTTTACAGCGTAAAGGCGTATCTCGACCACTAGAATTAGTAGTATTTAGTTATTTGTTATTGGGACATGCCTATTATGTTAACTTTTTCTATAATTTTAATTTATTATTTTACATTTATTTGAATCTATTAATGTATTATTTTTATCATTTTGTCATTTTAATTGTTTACTATATATTTGCACGCTTGCTCGCAAGCTAGATACACGAACCATAATGTACTTAAACATCCATATACTGTATCTATGCAAATAAATGGTTTCTGATTTCAGATTTTGAAATTTATTTTTGTACTATTACGTATCTACTGTTACAGTAAGCCTTGACAGTAAAGTTTGAAAGTGGTTTTTTTGTTACAGCAATTCAGTAATCAACCAAACATGTATCCAAACTACACCGGCGCCCCGCAGCCACAGATGTGGCCCCAGCAGCAACAGCAGTTCAAGCCCAACTACCCCCTAGCCTACCAGCAGGAATACGCCCCCAACGCCAACCAGCTGTTCCAACAGCAGCACCAACAACAGCACGAGGAACAACAGCAGCAGTACAACCAAAACTACCCACAGGGCTACAGCCAGCCCGGTTACCAACAGTACTACCCCAACCAACCCCAGCCGTCCCAAGGCCAACCTAACACGGACAGCTGGGAAGACAACTGGGACTGGGGCTGGGAGGAATCCGCCAAGCAAGCCCAACTGGCGGCCCAGAACGCCGTCTCGCCCCAGCAGCCCTTCAACAACGCCAACGTCATCGAGGAGAGCTTTGCCTCCACCGACACCTGGAACTGGTCAATGGAAGACAAAAAAGATGCCGAGAAACCCCCAACGGAAAGTGCCCTAGAAACAAAACCGGAGCCGTCGAAACCCAGGCCACCGTCTCAAACCGACGACGTCAAAACGCTGAGCGACAAGGAAGCGGTCAAAGAGCGTCTCCCGAATCTCGCGCTGGGGAGACGCTTCAACTCCGACAACCTGACTCCACAGTGGTCTATCGAGTCCCAGATGTCACAGGAGTCCAGCGAGGGCCCGCACACCCACTCCGAATGCACGTACCGCAGCGAGAACCAGTCCAGAAACTCTACCAAAAGCAGCCCCGGATTGAACACTGACACGTCGAACTTCAACTTCTCCCAGGGGCGGGACGAGCTTCTGCCCCCGATAGACTGGCCGACCCCCACTGCAGAGGATATGCTGCAGATAGAGCGAAGGGAGACTCTCAAAAGCCACGATGAGCTGACTTCTTCACTGCAAGAAATGAGCATCGCGAACGAAGAACCGGCTTCTTTAGAGGATAAAGAAACTAGGAGCGTGCAGGAAGCGCCTTCGCCGTCCAGGTCGCCCGCGGCCTCTATGCCCCCCGCGCCGCCCCTGTCCACTGCAAGTATCCCTCCGCACACGGCAATTCTTCCGCCCCCTACGAATTTCCCTCCAACCAGCCAGAACCCATTCAAAAATCAAGGCTCGTTCTCGCATAAAAGCACGCCCAGCAAGTCTAACACACCCAACCAGCCCTTCCCCGGCATGTCCACCCTCACATCACCCGCTGCGGTGAACAAACTGCAGCATAGAGCACCGGTAGGATTCGGGGCGAACTTGGAAACGACGCCGGACAACTCCGAGAGGCCCGACCAGCCCCAGGTGCCGTTCCGGCCTTTGCAGGTGGCGCCACAGGTTCCCGACAATCTGGAAGTGGCTCCGCAGAACGACAGAAACGAATACTTGCAGACAGCGCATCTGTCCACCGGCGACTACGGTGAGAACACAGATTTTAGCCGGAGCATGCCGCCGCCGCTGGGGCTGCGCAGGATGGTGCTGGGACAGCAGGAGTCGGAGTACGGGCAGGCGAGCGCGGAGGAACCTCCGCCAGGGCTAGCCCGCATGGTCCCTGGCCAGCAGACGGAGGCAGACAACTCTTACACCCAATCGAGCGACAACTACATGGACAGGCAAATAGACGGGCAGCCGACCGATGAGAACCCTCGCCCGTACCGACAGGCGGACGGCCAGCAGACCCCCGACAACTACACCCAGCCACCTGCGAACAGAGCTACCGAGAGGCGACCGATCGGTCTGGACAGGATGGTCCCGGGTGAGCCGAGCAACGGCGAGTATTCGCAGTACCAGGCGTCCGGGTACGCGGTCAACGAGCAGAGGGTTGTCACCGGACTCGACCACGACTATCCCATCCCGGGCAATGCCGGCCCTACCGACATCCGGGAGCAAAACGTCGATGGTTCTGACTACACCGAGAACACACCAAGGAATCCATTCGTAAACGTCCGTGGAAACTCCAACGACGAATCTGTCGACTACAACGGTCCGCCCACGGAGCACCAGAGAGAAGTCATGATGGAGGGCGAAAATCTTGAAGATCTTAGCGCTATAGCACCTGCTGACATGACGTTTACAAGGGAACAGGCGTTGGACGGTGCCGACATGAGCGCCACCGACCCAGGTACGGACAGAAAGACGGATTTATCAGAGAACGATCATCCCGTCTCGAGTTCGCGGCGTCAGTCTCTCAACCGTGTGACGTCAGGCGAAGAATCTGAAAGAGACAGATTCAAGGCTTCTCCTAGGCGAGACAGGGACAAACACAAGTCCTCCAAAGACAAGGACAGGGATCACGATGGCAGATATTCCAGGGATTCTAGGGGAACGTATGACAGGGAGGATCGGCGCGCCGGGCGAAGAGAGCGCGACGACAAGGACAGAAGGGACAGGAGGGAGGGGAGAGATAGGGAGGAAAGTCCTGAAGGGAGGAAGCATCGCCGCGGGACCAGGAGCCGCCGGTACGAGACCGAGGACACGGACTACTACAGTGACCGCGAGAGAGATCGCAGGTAACGACCATATCATCACATGTCCCTGATCAGATATTACTTTGTCACTTCTACTATTTTCATACATTCACAACGAATTACTATTGTTTTGATCCTTAGTTAGTGTAATGGAACGTAAATTGAACATATTTTTATAAAAAGAAGTGAATTGAGCTATATGGATCACAGATTCAACTATTCTTCGTACCGTGTTCTGGAGATACATGAATGCTTGTAGGATGTTTTACCAGTCCTCGGCACTGATCTCTATTATAGCATTTATACCATACCACTGGATAAGCTATCCAATACATTTGACAGCTATTTTGTGTGCGAATACGAAGCCCTCCTTGCAGTTAGCGGGTGTCCGATTGAACTAGATTATGCATAAAATTTAATCCTTTTAAATTTTATGTCAAGTAAAAATAAGGCGATATATGGCAACGAAAATTGCAGAAGTCAGCTTCTGAAAGTTTTATTATTAGTATAATTTCACGCTTGAGACAAGCGTTATTGCCAGTTAGATGTCACATTTTATAGTATCCGTGCCGTGTGAACCTTTAGAAGAATATTTTTACGCACCCCCGCCCGCAGACACAAACTTAGATGTAATAACCAAAAATCGATATATTAGTTACAAATGTCGACTTGCGGACATGACTAATTTTTGTGCATTCTACCAGAATGTCGGGTACATGACGCCATTCATTTCATACTTCTAAGAAAGTTAGGAGGAAAATTTTTGGTTTGTCAATATTTTATAACTTGGCTTTTGTATTTGTAGTGAATTCTTGTACTTTTTATTTGTTCTTAAGGTTACTTTCATAGCCGTCACGTATTCGACAAAGTAGACGTTCTGGTGGAATGCACCTTTTAGTTCCATGGACATCGTACCAGCGCCAAAATGGCGATAATCGAATACAGATGCGGTCCAAAACTTTCTGGCAGGAGAAATGTCGCGATTAAAAAACATGTCGGATTATTCTCAGTGTAGGGTTCCGCAGCCGTTCACACAAAAAAATGCTCTACGGATGAAAAAAATACGATTTGAAAAAGTGCACTACAAAAATGCGTATTTCCACGACACTTACTTCCTTTTGCTGAGAAGCGCAGTTTTTCGGCAATACCTCCAAACCGAATATTATCAGAATCAGAATAATTTATTTGCTTCAATACAGTATTTCACATTCTCTTTCACATCTTTGTTATTCGTTTCGTATTTTTCGGACATACCGTTTAGAAAATTAGAAGTAGGGGGAGGGAACAAAATTAGTGCAACTTTCGGAGCGATTAATTCTTTTTTAAATAACTGCCGAAATATGTGTCACACATAGATATAAGTTGAAAAAAAAAATCAGTTTCGGTTACATGTATGGAGTTGCCCCCTAGAAATATATTTTATCATTATTTAACTATCAAATTAAGTAGCGGCTTATACAAGACACCTATACTCCAAATTTCATCAATATACATCCAGTAGTTTTTGAGTAAAATGCCTGTGACATACGGGCGGACGGAGATGACGAAACTATTTGGGTTCCGTTTTTGCCATTTTGGCTTCGGAACCCAAAAAAAGAGTCCTTGTGATTGGTTTTGATTTGACGGCTTTTAGAACAATAAATAGGAAGTCTGAAAGTTGTCGAAACGTTTAAGTTGGAATACCGGTCCGTGATCAACTTCCTGTCAAAGGAACCCGACCGATATGAAAAAAGCTTAGCTGCTCTGCACACGGCTACGTCTCCGTCATTTTCTACCATTAAATAATGGAGTACGCAGTTTCGTTTAGGGCGGGTGTCCATTGACGACGAATCTCGCTCCGGCCTGCCTATGGGGGCACTCACCATGTACTGTTTCAAATTAGTGGAAGATGAAGTTCTGAGTGATCAATTAGTTATGTCTCAAGATACAGCGGCAAGTATAGGGCTTTCAAAACTTCAGTTCTTAGGATTGTTCATGAAGATCTTCACATGAATAATGCTAGGGCCAGGTGGGTGCCCAACCTTCTTTCGTGCTTGCAGCGAAGTGAATGAAAAGCATGTTTTCAAGAAGTAGATGCGTATAGACGACACGGAGAGAGTTTTTTGGAGTCAATTATTACGGATCATGATATTGTTCTATGATCCTCTCCAAAAGGGTATCGATGGAGTGGCGTTATCCTGGTGACGAGCCAAGGTAACGCAATTCACTAAAAAGATAATGACTACGGTATTCTGGGATTGTCACGGAAGACTACTTATTGACATTAAAAAAATGTAGACGAGTACCCCGGTAAATGGCAGCTAGTACGCCATCCTTCACACTATTGCAAAATGTGGCTTCGAGGTAATTTGCCATGCACATCATAGTCCCGACCTACCTGGCCCCGATTGACTATTATTTATTCTCGAAACTAAAGGAAGATTTTCTTCAGATGATGAAGTGACCCGTGTAGTTTACGCCCATTTTGTGGAATGCTAATTAAGATATCAAAAATTTCACTTGCAAAACTGAATCAAGGCAAATAGTCGAACAAATTGGTTGATAGTCATTTTGAGGTGGACTAAGTCTGAACAATTGATTGTTTTAAGCAATTGATACCTCAGTTTAAAGATGATGTAGTTTACCTTTGAGATGCTTCTTTTAGATTGGTTTTGCTTAAGGAAAAAAAATTGGATTGCTACGTCCGATACCCCGAAGGTCATGTTGTTAATTTCCCCTAGCGTGCCATTCCCCGAAAGTCCGATTACCCAATTGTCCGATTCCCTGTATGTCCGATTCCCCGAATATCAAGTTGTAAAATTCTCCGAATGTCTGATTTCCCCAAAATATAGGTAGGTAAATATTATTTATGACAGTACTTCCATAAAACAAATTTACAGGATTTGGACACACCAGAAAGTATGAAGTCTTAAAACCGTAGTACCTGGGCTTTGCTCGGAGGCTGAAACCTGTCTAGATAAACTTATTTTCGGCGTTTTTCACTGTCAATTACATATATTTTCATTGAAATGCGAAATTAATCCTGTCTGTCAGTCTATCTTTCCACGCCAAAGCCAATTTTAATGAATTTTAGTATGAATAAATGCTGGGACATTGAAAGACAGGCAGACTGACAAAAAAATTGTAATGACAAAAAAGAAACAAGTATCTAATAAACACAATTAAAATATGGGTTATGTTTTAATTGTATTATTAAAAAGTGGACCTCGACGGAATTGGATAGTCAAGGACTTTTAGGGGACATGGGCTCTCAGGGAACTAGACTTTTGAGGAAGTGGACCGTCAGGGTATTGTACTGTCGGGCACCAATTGGACGTAAGGGGAATCGGACGCAGCGGGCCTAAAAAATATTTTTTTTGGCTAAAGCAAAACAAGGAAGTTTTGTAATTTTGCATTCAAAATAGTAGTGGGTGCAATTAATAAATTTAGATCGTACAATGCAGTCAATGAATTCAAATGGATACACAACAGGTATCAAGACAAACAAAGATCAGCCAAAAGTTTGTATTCTGCTAATAATTTTACTAATCTTCGCTGAAAGAAATCGGTGCAAATTTGATTCAACGCTAAAACATTATATTATGCATAAAATGCATTATTTTAATCTGAAACTTCGTAATGGGAAGCAAGGATAATAATGTGTGTTAACAAGAAAATATTTAAAAAGAGTTTAGTATTTTACATTTTCTGAAATAATTAAAGTAGCATGTCAGAGTGTTGCACATTGGTTCAGTTGTGCATTTAACTATACACAGTCTTTCTTTCTTTGTTAGGCTGGAAACTTTTGGAGCGCACCTCGTACGTACAAAAATTAGTTGACGGGAAACAGTCGGATCTGTGCTAATATATAGAGGTCAGTTGCCCACGGTTAAGAATAAAATCCGGCCAAGAGCATGTCCGACCATGCTCAGTGTAGGGTTCCGTAGCCGTTCATCCAAAAAAATGCAGTACAGACTATAAAAATACGATATGAAAAAGTGCACTAGCAAAAGAGCGTATCTCCACGGCACTTACGTCCTTTTGCTGAAGCGCAGTTTTTCGGCAATAACTGAAAAACGGTACCTATATCCGATCATGTTGAAAACAATTTACGGTGAAAGTATTTATTAAGCTTTATCTTTGTAATTTTTAACGAAGTGGTTAGGAGTGGGGGGGGACGACGACGACACAAATTATGCTACTTTCAGAACAATTATTTCCGAAAATATTCACT
Organism: Hedya salicella; assembly: GCA_905404275.2. NCBI lineage: Eukaryota > Metazoa > Arthropoda > Insecta > Lepidoptera > Tortricidae > Hedya > Hedya salicella. The sequence goes on from FR990096.1 coordinate 91,312,964, forward strand.
TAACAAATTGATTTTTAGAAACCTCAGTCATTTTTAAAGAACTGTCTGTTGTATGTGACTTTTGGTTACATGTGCCCCCCCCCCCCCCCCCCCCCCCCCCTTGAAGTAATTTTATTTGTAATTTAACTTTTAAACTAAGTAGCGGCTTATACAAGCCATCTATATTCCAAATCTCATCAATATACATCATGTAGTTTTTGAGTCAAATGCTTGTGACATACGGACGGGCGGACAGACGGACGAACGGACGTACATGACGAAATTATATGGGTTCCGTTTTTGCCATTTTGGCTACGGAACCCTAAAAAGGTTATGATATAGTCGTCATCCGTATGTTGCCATGGTTACGTCTCCTGAGTTATTTTTTAAAACGATAGGGGCCATAATAAATACTTTTTCTAGCCAATATAGGTCTATTTTTCAAGGGCCCATCTCGTCACTATGTTAATAATCTATTAGAATTTACCTAAGTAACTTTCTGATTATTGTCTCCTGACTTACCGGACAGAATAACATCAAGAAAAGGTTAATTCACCCAACTACATAATATTAGCTTTTCAAGTAATTTGTCAGGAACATTGTTCGCTTTACTCGTTCCAGGCGCTACCGCGAAGGCTCGTACTCGTCCAAGCCGCCGCGGCCGGACGACTATCGCCGCTACGAGGACCGCCGCCGCTACAACACGATAGAGCGCGACCGCCGCTACGACGACGATGACCGCCGCCGCTACGGCCGCTATAGGGACATCGATCCGACTAGGAAATACGGGAGCATAAGAGACGACAGTAGACGAGGTATGTTGGGAAAGTAACATAATTCTTCCCAAACTGTTTCATTTCACCAGCTTTTTTCAAAATTTCTATATAAAAAATATAACATAGCCTATTAGGTTCGGCTCCAGAAGCGGTTTATAAAACACCGTATGGTCGGGGTAATTTTACCCTGCGAGGTTACTTTAAGCACTAATAAAAGCACAGAAAACCCATTATATCGTATTATTAAATTCTTATAAACATACACACACCAAACGCTTACACAAAATCTGATTGACCACGTGACATCACGGTTAGAACGTAATAATTCAATAAAATGGGCTTTTATCTTATGGTTGGGCAAAGTAACCTTTACGGCTTAAGTACTACGATCTTACAGTAGAGTTCTTTTTTTCGATTTTGTGGGGAAGTGAGAGCCGGGAAATGAAAAGTTGGGACCTGAGGCAGTTTTGGAAAAATTGTTTGGTGAAAAGAAAGGATTCCATGTTAATTTGCTTACATGACTATTTCTACGTATTAAATCGTTGAGGAACGTTATGAAATCGTATCCTGATATCTTTGAGGCTAGCGCCACACGCCATATTGCGATATCGTAGGGCACTTGATGGGACATGACGGTATGAATTAATGTCAACAAGTACCTGAAACCCATTACCGGTAAGGAGGTCTGGCCAGACCTACCCATTTTAAAGTCAGGTTCTAACAACATAATGGGCTCTTTGAGGAAAGTTGAGGGAAAAAAGGAAGACAGGCGCCTAAGTAGCACAAGGGAAGGAGAGAGTGAACGTCGGGTCTGGTCGAAGACAGAAAACGTTGCAATCAACAGTTTTTCTACGACTAAAGGGCCATTCATTAATTACGTAAGGACAATCGCAAGTATCGCAAAGGAAGAGGCCACGAGCGTTTTTTGACCGAATTATACAACTTTGTATATAGTCTTTGGTTTCTTAACTGAGCGAATCGGCCATTGTATTTTTTAAGCCGATTAGCTCAGTTAACAAAAGTCTATATACAATAGTTTTTCACCAACTAAGGGGCCATTCATTAATTACGACAGATTTTTCGAACTCCTCCCCCTCAGGGATCCATTCGTAATTAATGAATGACCCCAAAGCACTATTTAATAAAATAAAAAAAGTCTAAATATACATATTTGCCCCTAGATGTTTCTGGCAGCAAATTGTTTGATACCTCTCGCGCCACGACACAAATTTCTTCGGGAGTAGAATTAGGCTCGTCTTCCTCCATTCTTCTCACTTTCAACAACTTATAACAAGACAACAACCAACTACTTCAAGATGAAGAAAATTAAAAAGCGAGCTGTCAATATCTATGGCTTTCTTATTTTTTTACTTCGCGTATACTTGCCAGTGATGAAATGTTATGATTTAAAAAAAATAGATAAAATATGTGTACCCAAATTTTATAAATTAAATTCATCTATATAGCGAGTATTTTAAGAATCAAGTCAAGCATATGCATTTCTAAAGCTTAAATTAGTGAAGTTGTACTCCTAGAGAAGACCACGTAAGGCCATCGGAATTCCTGAATGGTAAGAGATTTATGGGTTGTGATAAGATATCTTGATTCTAAGTTAGCTAAGCGACTTCATAGTCACAATTTTAAATACTCCTGATGAGAATGGCACCATCGATCTGATGATGGTGCCGGTAAGTAGGCTCCGGATCTCCGTTAAAATTATGTATCCTAGCAACAGTCTTTCCCTAAAACTATACACTGCTAGCGAAATAGGGTAGACTTCAGCATCCGGATAAGCCCTTCCTTTGATGACGATGTTGTATTGATGGTATTGCAACTAACAGATGATTTTATAAAGTGATAAGTGCTTGATGATGACCAGCTACTATTTAACTGCACCGTTGTGTATGGGCTCGTGGGGTTGGTTCAGTCGGGGAATGATATGGTTTTTAACCGACTTCCAAAAAAGGAGAAGGTCATATGTTTGATAGTCTTTATTTTTTTTTATGTATGTTCACCGATTACTCCGCCAATTGTGGACCGATTTTAAAAATTCTTTTTTATTTGAAAGGATATACTCCCGAGGTGGTCTCATTGCCACCAAGTTGGGATCTGATGATGGGATATCCCAGGGAAATCGAGGGCAATCCTCAAATTTTATAGGCACTTATAGTATTTGCATATGGTAGTCATCATCTCATCATGCTGAGCTGATGACGAAAGGTACAACTCCTTAATAGTTAAGAGTTAGAGAATAGTTCTTAAAAAAATCATCTATTATAGGTAGATACGTTAAAACTGTTAGTCATATTATTTTTAGTGTGTCCCTGAAGTAATCTCCTTATCACCAAGTCAGGACTAGATGATGGAATACCAGGGAAATCGGGTTGTACGTTGTTTCATATACTACAGTTTTATAGAAATTTGTTTCAAATAAAATGTTTCTCATATTATCATTTCATAGAATGGTCAAACCGCAGATTACTCACACTTTAGAAAATTTAATCGTAAATTTTTATTGCAAAGAAATTTTATTATTTCGATATTCGTGTCATAGAATTTCACATTATATATTATTGATCCTTATAATATTCAGTTCATGTAAAACTTATTACCTAGACTACTTATTTATAGAATAGTGTTTTTTATAATTTTAAAATCTCATATTATCGTTTCATAGAATGTATATACTTCCATGCAAGTAAGCATTCTGACGCTCCGCTCACTTTGCTCGCTCCGCTATCCATGGTCATAAAACAAACCTAACCTAACCTACAGTTTTCAGTCTTTAGCCTAACCTACTAACTGCTAAATATTAATATACTTCCATGCAATCAAGCATTCTGATGCTCCGCTATTCATGGTCATAAAACAAACCTAACCTAACCTACAGTTTTCGGTCTGTATATACTTCCATGCAAGTAAGCATTCTGACGCTCCGCTATCCATGGTCATAAAACAAACCTAACCTAACCTACAGTTTTCGGACTTTAGCCTAACCTACTAACTGCTAAATTTTAATATACTTCCATGCAAGCAAGCGGTTCCGTAGTCAACTAGGAACCCTTATAGTTTCGCCATGTCCGTCTGTCCGTCTGAAAACTACTGACTGACTAAACATTATATGAAACAGTTTCTGTGAAACAATATTCTATAAAAATCTGTCAGCGAATCAAGAATACATAACAAATAATTTAGAAGAATAAATAATATTTAGTTGATGAGTCTGTTAATAAAAAAAAGAGATTGATTTGTGTTTCTGTGAAATATGTTTCTTTCAAATAAATAGTCTTTAAAACAATAATATTCTAACTGAAAATATATGAACCACATATTCTTTGAAACATTTTCTGCGAAACGAAATTCTGTGAGATTTCTGTCTGCGAAACAAGGGGACACCGGGAAATCGAGAGAAACCCCTTAAATATTATAGGCACTAACAATGCTTTGTATATATTTTTCTAAAGCTATCAGTTGTTTTCCTCTGGTTGTCATCATTTCATGCTGAGCTGATGATGGAGGGTACAATGAACTAACCAACCTTTACATTTCTTACTTCCAAAGACTCGAGATGCGTGGAAAGTGCCTCCTCAATCTTCCCATTCTGGGCGCTAAAAAAATACTTTATATCACTACTAAAATCCATCACTAAAAAGCAAAAAAAAAATTTTTTTCTTAAAAAAAGAATCGACTTCAAACTAAACTAAAAAGCCATAAATAATATTTTATGTACGGTACGGATCGCATTTGAATCACCTTTTGAAGTTGGTGCCAAACCTGAAGTAAATAAAGTTCTTTATTCAACAAAAATACGAATTACTATGACTAAAGATATATCGTCATTCGCTTGTCCTTATCCCATTTACTTGGGGTGCGCGCAGCATGTTTTTTTCTTCCATACCTCGTTCTATCACTCGTCATCTCGTCACTTACATCCCACGGTGGTACCGCCGTAGGTCATAAGTCCGAAAAAGTCATTTGTCTAAATATGGCAACCAATCACACACTTCGATAGGCCGATAAACACGCTTTCTAATGATATATAACATGACCTAACTACTTCAGTTATCATTTTGTTTTTGACATCTGAACTGGCCGCATCGTAATTAGTGCAACCACTCGCTTATCAGTGACTCATTCTCCAGGTTGACGACACGTGGCGATTTTGAGGAATTTGTGTATTATTAGTGAATTGTGCAATATGGATATCCAAGAACAAGGTATGTTTAATATTTTTTCACTAATGTTGTCTTATTTATGTTGTTATATTTCTATACACTATCGACCCTCTACGCCATTGTATTTAATTCGCAATGTATTTTCTTTTAAATAGCCTTCACTTGGTCGTACAACTTTTGTCGGTGGTTGTATTTGATTGAATCGTTCATAACTATAAAGATTTGATTGTATTCTATTGGTTCTATTTGATATTGGCTGCTCATAGTTGCTCGTTTGCCCCACATGAAGCCTCTACGCCGGAGTACAACTTATGCGTAGTGGGTCTACGACAAATCCTGTAAATGTGTGTTCCTTTTTTGCAGGTAATTCCATCCAATGCGTCTTTTCAAAAATGCATTTTTTTGATGTTTGGTGCACCGGAAAAGGCAGTTTTACGGAAAAAAGGATCACGTACTCGAATTTTTCATGCACTGCTTTGATGAATGTGAAAATATAGACTTTGATGAGTTAGAGAAGCGTATTACTGCACTGTGTAGACAAATATCCGTCTATTGGAAAAGCATGTGTAGATGCAAGTCAAAAATGGTGTCTAAATATTCAGATTGGCTAAATATGGTGGAATCCGTCAAATTAACAAGACATGTTAGCCTGTGTCGCGATACTCAGCCTGCCGAAGATGGATCATGTTCGTCTCACAGCCACGACGGGAGCGGCCGTCCAAGGAAAGATTTTGCCGAGCTAAGTAAACGGTCACAGTGTAGGAGATTAGCAGAACTTTCTAATGTTGATAAATCTGCCGTAGATGCACTTCTAAACACTACCGCCACGTCATCTAAGTCAGATAGTAGTTCGGGAATGAACATTAATACCGACGAGGTTTTATCCCTTTTAATAGAGACTAATTTGACCAAGCACCAATATTTATTAATCAAAGATTTTATTAATAGTAAAACTTCTCAAAATATTTTGCCTTCGTACCAAAATGTGTTAAAATCAAAACTTAAGTGTTATCCAAGTAACATATCAGTCTCTGAAACAACCGCCGAAATGGAATGACAAGCCCTTTTGGATCGCACTGTTTCTAGAATACTCGAGTCGCAAAAGAACGTTTTAGGTAGAATTGAATCATCAGGTAGTTTGACTTTGATAGATAAATGGGGATTTGACGGTAGTACAGGGCATAGCGAAAATAAGATAAATAACATCTTATGTGCCACTTCAGTTAGTAGCAAACATGGGTTCCGAAAATAGCAAAATCATTTGGAAGAATCCTCGTCCATCTTCTACAAGATATTGTAGGCCTATCCGGTTTCAATTTCTGAAAGAGACTGCGGAAGTATCTAAGAACGAGGAAGCCTATTTCAAGGAAAAATGTAGGACTTTGATTCCAACATCATTCCCAATACAAAACCAAGTTTTCCAAGTTACTCATTCGTTGCAATTAACAATAGTCGATGGGAAAGTCTGTACGGCTTTAATGGATTCATCAGCTATTAAATGTTACATTTGTGGAGCTACTCCCAAAGAAATGAACCAGTTGGACACATGCGCACAGAAACCGACTGCTGAAAAGGGATTCGAATTCGGTTTATCTCCCTTACACGCGTATATTCGGTTTTTTGAATATTTTATGCATTTGGCTTACAAAATAGACGTCAAGAAATGGAGAGTTCAAGGAAGCGACGAAAAGAAAGTAGTAGAAGCAAGGAAGTTATATATTCAAACAGAATTTAATAAACAACTCGGGTTAATAATTGACAAACCTCGTAGTGGAGGAAGCGGAACATCTAACGATGGAAACACAGCTAGGAAGTTTTTCAAACACTCTAGTACGTCAGCTCAAATTACGGGTTTGGACAAACATTTAATAGACCGCTGCGGGCACATTTTAGAAGCATTGAAATCAGGGTTTAAACCCTGATTTCAATGTTAACATTGATCCTAGTAGATTTAAGAAATACGCTTATGAAACTGCATGTATGTTGGTAGACGAGAATATGTATGGCTGGTACTACCTTCCAGCTTCAGTCCATAAAATCCTCATTCATGGCGCTGAAGTTGTGGAAAAAGCAATGGTATCTATCGAGAAACTTTCTGAAGAAGCAGCTGAAGCAAATAATACACACTTGAAGGCTTTTAGACGACAACATACCCGAAAAATGTCAAGAGTATTAACTAACACCGACTTAATAAATAGACTATTACTCTGCTCAGATCCCTTCATCACTGGTCTTCGGAAACTTCACCGTAAGAAAAAAAATCTATTGTCGAAACAAACCTTAGATTTATTAATAGTTTAGATTTTATTTGTTAATAGTTTGATCGTATTATTTTGTGAATAGTAAATATTTGAGAGATTTGTAAATATTTCCGTTTTTTAAATGTTACGACGTATTTTTTATGGCTTGTTGCTTGATACAATATGTAATATATACAATATTAATTGTAATAATATTTATGTTTAACTATATTTTGCACGTATTTTATGAACCTAAAAAAAACTGACTGAAACTGATACAATTAATGTATGTTAATAGGGTAATTAGATTAAGCATTTTAATTGGTATTGTTTGTATTGTTAAGTTCCTATTTAATACATAAACGTCAAAAATATACACTTATTGGTTCATATTTTGTATTTTTATTTCATACCAAGATGTTAACAACTAAAAAAACCCGACTTTTTAGCTGACGCCTAATTATGACCGCCTTTGTTCTACGCCGGTACCACCGTGGCATCCTTCCTCTTCATGTCATCTCTCACGCAATCCATCCACCGTTTCCTCGGCCTACCCCTCCTCTTACATCCTTCCACATGCATATCTAATGCCCTTCTTGTCACATGGCTCTGTCCATACCACCGTTGGCGATTTGCTCTCAGCTTATCGACTACGGGTGCTATCAACCGTGTCTTCTCTTATACCCCCGTGGAGGGGTGCAGGGGGGCCCTATTTACCACAGTGGGCACTTTGGGCTGTGGCGGGGTCGCGACCCGTGACGACGGGCCGGGCGTGCGTCCTCAATTTGGGGAGGGCTGCGTGGCTGTTGCAGGCCGCGCGAGCAGGGGCTCGCGGCGGCTAGCTGAGAGGGGGGGGGGCTTGCGAGCAGCGCTCCCTGAGGCCAGCGGCTAGCGGGCCTGGCCGGCTTCTTGAGCCCGTCGCCGCGTGTCTTTCCCCGGGGCATCCGTTTTAGCGGGACCGGGTACGGACAGCGCGGCTAGGGCACCGACCAGAGGGCGGCTAAGCCGGTGAGTGCGCCGGGTAGGCGTGAGAGAGAGACACGCCGCGGCGCGGGGGCCGCTGGCGTGTGCCGCGCGAGCGGTTGCTCGCGGCGGCGGTGGAGGCGGTGAGTCGCCATCCGGCCTAGGGCGGGATGGCGAGGAGCTCTCGGGGTAGTCCCCGAAAGCTGGTGTCCGGGGGCCGGACGTAGTGGGGCGCGATGCCCTGGAGATGTGGAACTACGGGTGCTACTTTCAGGCTTCCTCTTATATACTCATTCCTTATCCGATCCATTCTCGTCACGCCACTCATCCACCTCAATATTCTCATCTCCGTAACATGCAATCTGCTTTCATCCGTCACCTTTGCGGCCCAACATTCCTATCCATACATGACGACAGGTCTCACAATGCTCTCGTAGATTTTGCCCTTCAATCGAAGGGGCATTCGGGCATCGCATATTACTCCCGAGACCTGTCGCCACTTCATTCATCCTGCACTGATTCGGTTCTTAATGTCACGGTAAATATCACCATCGCACTGTATGAGTGACCCTAGGTATCAGAAATCGGAGCAGACCGGCAGCGTTACGCCATCGAGCTCTATGGGCGTTAGATTGGGGAGACCGCCAAAATCGCAATACAGGTGTTCAGTTTTGGATCGACTGATTTTAAGGCCAACATTCTCCAATTTTTGCTGCCACTGCTCTAGTCTGCTCTGAATTTCAAGCCACTCTTCACCGACAAGGACAATATCGTCAGCAAAGAGCATACTCCAGGGTGCCTCCTCCTGAGTGCCTGACGACAGAGCGTCTATGACAAGCAGGAAGAGGTAGGGGCTTAAAGCCGACCCCTGGTGTAAGCCCACCGCGACACTGAACCTGTCCGTGGTGCCAGCCGCCGACCGGACGCGTGAACAACATCTGTCATACATAGACCGAATCAACCCCACATACTTCCCAGGCACACTTTTCTCTTTCAAGGCCCATCACAAAACCTCACGAGGTACACGGTCATAAGCCTTCTCGAGATCAACAAACACCATATGCAGGTTTTTTGCGCAAGTCTATATTTTTCACACAATTGGCGTGACACAAGTGCGAATATGGCGTCCGTTGTACTCCCTGCCCGGCATAAAACCGAATTGGTTTTGTGTTATATCACTCTCATCTCTCTATTACTTTCTCCCACACTTTCATACTATGTGACATGAGCTTTATTCCTCTATCATCATCATCATCATCAGCCTATATTAGTCCACTGCTGGACATAGGCCTCTCCTAATGAGCGCCATAGCGCCCTGTCTTCAGCTTGACGCATCCAGCATCTGCCCGCAGTCTTTCGCAGATCGTCATCCCACCTGGCTGGAGGGCGTCCTACACTACGTTTGCCGAGTCGCGGTCTCCACTCAAGAACACGTTTACCCCAGCGGTTGTCGGTTCTTCGCGAGATATGGCCGGCCCACTGCCACTTCAGCTTACTAAATTTTTGAGCTATGTCGACAACTTTGGTTCTCTGTCTAATGTATTCGTTACGAATCCTGTCCTTCAGAGAGACTCCGAGCATTGCTCTTTCCATAGCTCGCTGAGCGACTGTGAAGTGGTGGACCAGCCCTACCGTGAGTGTCCAGGTCTCAGCTCCGTAGGTCATGACGGGTAGGACGCACTGATTGAAAACATTAGTTTTCAAGCATTGCGGTATGGATGACGAGAAGACCCGACGTAGTTTGCCGAACGCTGCCCAGCTCAGCTGGATCCTCCTTTTGGTCTCCCTCTCAAAATTGTTTTTACCTAACTGCAGGATTTGCCCAAGGTAAGGTATACTCGGAAACAATTTCGAGAGGGTGGCCATGTACAACGACCGGTCCCGGATTAATGAGGCCATTGATCATGACTTTGGTTTTACCCAAATTCATGCCGAGACCGATGCGTCGCGAGGCTGAAGCTAGGCCGTCCAGCATATGGTTCAGATCCTCCAGCGATATATTCCTCTATAGTTGTTGCATTCTTGGACATCCCCCTTATTTTTAAAAATGAGCACAAGTAGACTGTCGCACCATTCGTCGGGGATACTCTCCTCCTGCAACAACTTATTGAAGAATAAAGTCAGCCACCTACATCCATCTTCCCTCAAAACCTTCCACACCTCTCCTGGTTTTTCATCTAGTCCGACAGCTCCCCTTTAGGACTTTCCAAAGCCTCATATAATTGGTCCTGAGTTGCTGATCTGGCAATAGCAACTGCTCGTTTAGCTATCTTCTTACACTCTTTATACTCAATTCTCTTAGCTTCCTTCTCACTTTCATTTCCTCATTCAACACTCTGCCATTCCTTAAATGCTTGCTTCTTTTTTTTCACTATTTCTTGCACCTCATCATTCCACCACCACTTTTACTTGTCTAATACGCGTTTCCCTCTCGATTCTCTTAAGATATCTTTCGCCACCTTCCTTATATAATTCGCAATCATGTTCCAATATTCATTTGCATTTAAGTTTTCCATATCCTTCATTCCTATCATTTTGTCTACCGCATTTTCTTTAAACTTACTTGCGCACTCATTCTTCTCAAACATATGCCACTTTATTTTGGCAGGGTGCCGTTCATTTTTACTCCTTGACTGGATTTTTATGGTGACATCTATAACAAGCAGCCTATGTTGTGATACTAAATGTTCTCCAGGTATTACTATGCATTCTTTGACACAGCTGATTTTCCTCCTTTCAACAAGGAAGTAGTCAATCTGTGTCGCATGCTGGCCACTTTTGTAAGTAATCAGATGTTCATCTTTCTTTTTAAACCATGTATTGGCAATGGCTAAGTCAAAGGCTGAAGCAGTTTGCAGCGAGGTTTCTCCCTCCGTGTTTCGGTTTCCATAGCCAAACCCCCCATGTACCCTTTTATAATCTACATTCATTCTTCCCACATGTCCATTAAAATCTCCACCAACATATATCTCTTCATTCCCTGGAATATTCATCATCACTGAACACTGAATCAAATTCTGTCCAGAATTTCTCTTTCAATACATCATCACATCCACTCTGAGGAGCGTACACATTTACAAAATTTAGTACTACGTTCTCAAACATTACTTCCATAGCCATTACCCTATCACTCTTTCTATTGACATTCGTTACATTCTGTTTCAATCTATGGTCCAGCACTATACTAACACCATTACGTTTGCCATCACTCCCACAGTAGTAAAACTTTATCCTTCCCCTATCTCTCTAGCTCTAGTACCCTTCCATTTCGTTTCTTGCAAAAAAGCTACATTTATCCTGCGTCTTTTCATCACATCCGCTAGCTTCCTTCCCTTTTCAGTCATTGCCCCTACATTCCAACTTGCATACCTCAATCTCACATACCTTGGTTCCCGGGCTCGCTTCTTATGTCGCCCCCACCCAGACTGGTGCGACAACCCTTGTCCATTTCCCACAGGAGCCGGGTGCCGCCCCTGCGCGGTTCCTGCAGGGTACGCCCTAACCCTGTCACTCATCACAATTGGTCCGGTATTCGTGCTGCAAAGGATTTGGCTTTTTTTTTACAACCGGCCGCCTGCATGGCGTCAACCCTCCTTGGGAATCTAACTAAAGATATATGTAGGTAGATAATAACTAAAGGCTCGCCGCCGCGGTTCTTAAGAGTAATAAATTAATGGTTTGGCACCGACTTCAAAAGGTGATTCAAATGTGATCAGTACCGTACATAAAAGATTATTTATGGCTTTTTAGTTTATTCTGAAGTCGGTTCTTTTTTTATTTAAACAATTTTTATGTGATGTTGTTCTGTTCAAAAGTAACGACCTTGCGGGTTTCTTGTTCAATAGTTTTTAGTTATCTACTTTTTTTGGGCGGTGAAACAGCTGTTATATACTACATGAAGGTTTTTCAAGGAGCGAGTAAACCTGGCGTTGTAACATCGGCAGCATATGGGTGGTTTCTATAATATATCACATATAACACTAGTGCGATATAGTTACAGTCATCAAATTAATAACTGAACTGACTACATCCGGCCAGAGCATGGTTTGCCACTTTCACATAAATAAAATATTTGGTATTCGCCCTAAAACGATGTATCCAATAATAATATCTAACAATATCTTTGCAGTCGTCACTTTCTCGGGCGACGTGAAAGACTCCGATAGCTCGAAAGGTACCTTTGTGCAGCCATGCATGTGTGAACTCATTAACCATTCAAGTCAAAGCACAAAAATGATAATTTTGTATCGCAAGGAAATTTAATTCGCGTACCGAGGAACTCTGTCATAATGACACGCCAGTGTCTCGAACTCGAGTGATAAGTTATGTTATCGGGTCAATCGACTTTTTTCTGTACCTCGTTGCCATGGTTACGTCTCCTGAGTTATTCTTTAAACTACGATTTTAAACTTTTCAACGATATAAAGGCCACAAACATTTATTCAGTATACGTCCATTTTTCCAGGCTCCAACTTACCAGTATGTTTATTAGTTGGTCCACCCTTTTACGTGGTTTTACGTGGTTTCCATATTTTTTTTGATACCATACGCATACGTATGGTATCAAAAAAGAATATGGAAATTCTATATTAACCTAGCACCCTATATTATGAGCGTATATTATGAGTAGTTATCGAAATATCATGGTGGTTCTGCTGGGGCGATGCTTCCTAGCAGGACCACCGTGCAATCAAATTTACGGCGAAACAATTGACATAGATTTTTTTTAAATGGTACTAGAATTATATAGATTTTATATAGAACACTTCCTATATGTTTAAATTCATCAAAGCCAAGGTGGTTCTGCTGGGGAGCATGGCGTACGTATTGAGTTGAAAAACGAGCTGTTTGCTTGGCTGTAAGTATGGCAATTTGGCAACAAATAAAATGAAGGTCGGAAGTTTTTTCAATTGGATGGTGAATGAGTTTTAAACGCTCCGCTACCTAAGGATTTTCTTGGAACGCTGTTGTTATTTTAAGGGTGAATCAACTTTTAAACCTGCACTTTTGACGTCTGTCGTTACCGAAAACGTCTTTGGAATTACCACGAAATCGGGCTTCTAATATGATATTTCCCTGTTTATTACGTTGAAGGTTTACGCTGTAAAGTTTAAAAGTTGTGGACAGATTTGTGTGGGCCTAAAAATGGATTTACCCCTATTGTAATTCTCATGATCTACATTTCATGTTTGGGGTGTGCACTGTGCAATAAAAAAAATGGATTGTGTTTATTATTAATGCCTGTCAAATTAGATGGTATTTCTACGTTAACGTTATGGGCATTACATCAGTTGAAATAAAAACTTCATTTTTTAATAAGCCTGCCTTCGCTTCATTTATACCAAACCAAACAATGACATGTTACATCCTTAACAGGACTTTGTTTATATTTTTGTAATACCGCCATGTTTGTTGAATTTGCGATTTTAAGCAAGTGCATAACTAACGATGGGAATTTATTGTTTTTAGTCGAGCTAAAAGATATTATTAATACGTTTTGCTGTATTATTACACATACCAGCGTTTATACTGTCTGACATCCACGATCTACATATTTTTGAGCTCGATCGGCCAGAATTCTGCACCCACGCAATATGAAAAACAAAAGTAATCGGTTCAAATTGTTTCATAGCATTGTTCGTTCTAGGCGACCCTTACTCTCCCTCGCGTGCGGAGTCCCGCGATGCGGGGCCCACAGACGACGAGCTGAACGACACGCTGGCGTCGACCGACTCGCGGCGGCGGGACAGACACCGGCGCAGGCACGCGCGTCCCGATGCGTATTACGACGGTGAGTGTGGTCGCCCATCGCACGTGTCTCCACAGCGTGATGACAAGAACCACACGCTTGCGTCGACTGACTCGCGGCAGCAGGAGCAGGACAGCCACCGGCGCAGGCACGCGCGCCACGACGCGTACTGCGACGTTGAGTGCGGTCGCCCCTCTATATATATTAGAGATTAAGTTAACTTAGTCACATTTTAATTATTGTAAGCGCATTTTATTTTATTTTAAACACAATGTATGTATTGTTTATGAATAAAAATAATATCATATCACTATATCAACAAAAAAAACGTATACCTATATAGTAAGATAGATAGTTTAATATAAAATTAGCAGTAGCAGTAGTAGCTTTGAGCATAACACACATTCCCGAACTGAGTAGGTTTACTCTCATGCATCTATACTATTATAAAGTTGTAAAAATGAAATGTCTGTACATTGAAGAATTAAAAAGAAGATTATAACGGACTATTTGGAGGCCACTAAAGAGGAGAAAGGAGGACACACGAGGAAGTCACAACGACACATATAAACATACAAAAAAGACAAAATAAATATTTTTCGATTCGGCGACCTCTAAATAGTTTCGTTACAGATTTTTTATAAAATATCTTTCATGTAAAGACATTTCAATTTTAGAACCTTATAATAATAGTATTAAATCATTTTTTTTTACAAACCTCAAGTTATTTTTAAAGGAACTCGAATTATAAATAATAATAAATAAATAAATATTACAGGACAATTTTACACAAATCGAACTATGGTAAGCTCAATAAGGCTTGTGTTATGTGTACTAGACGACGATATATTTAATAGATATTATTTACTTATTATTTGCATAGAAAACATCCAAGACTCAGGAACAAAAATATTTATGCTCATCTCACAAATATTTGCCCTTACCAGGATTTAAACTCAGGACCTCCAGCTTCGCAGACAACGTTACTACCGCTGAGCCAAACCGGTCGTCATAAATATGTGCCACACATTGATTTATGGCGATTTTTTTTCAGTTTGCTTACATGTATGGAGTGTATCAAACTACTTAGTTGGTTAATAAATTCTGTTTCTAGGTTTTTTTGCAAATAAAATAAAATAATGGTATTTTTTATATTATTACCGTAACATCAATTTAAATTCTAGTTTTTGCCAACTAAGGAAACATACAATTTACTCAAATTTAGTATCTCTACTTTCTTTGCTAACGCTTAAGCTTCGAGACATACCACCGCTGCAATTACGCGCAAGATTTGATGAAAATCTCTTGCTAAAAGTGATCTAGAACCAGTGTTTAAAATGGGTAAGAGAGAAAATGTTATAATTTTCTAAAACTTCTATATTAGGGCTTCTTTTGCAATAGCAATATTTTTTTTGTATCCATCCCTACACTAAATATTCCAATAAAGAAGTTAAGGTGGTTTTTCGGTTTAGCACAGAATACAGTAATTTTGCTAGCGCGCAACTGAACAAAGGACGTAAAACACAAATTCTGGCGATTGTGTCGCCTTGGCTTACATAAATTGCACCTTAAAATAAAGATGAAGATCTGTTTAAAGTCTTTCATAACCACCACCTTTACAAAGAAACTGTATGTCAAATTAGGGACTTCTGTTTGTGTCAAGGTCTCAGAGGCAGTTAAAGAAAATTGTGTCGCAATTTTTTTAAATCACTATTTCCTAAATAGCAAAAATTAGGCTTTAAATTGATGTACGATAATAATATAAATTGTATTAGCCAAAAACTTAGTAACAGAACTTATTAACCAATTAAGTAAGTAGCGGCTTATACAAAATACATGACACCTATACTGCAAATTTAATCAACATACGAATACATCATGTAGTTTTTATGCCTGTGACGTCACTACGGACAGACGGATGGACAGAACTATAACGGTTCCGTTTTTTGCCATTTTGGCTACGGAACCCTAAAAATACCCTGCTTCGAACTGCATACTAAAACGGATTGGTCTGAAAAATGAGACATTGTCAATTAAATTACTTTCTGTATACTCGTAATTCGATTAGCCCTTAATTCGAAATTTCTGTACTGTGGACTCAGAAGAAAGTTAGTCTTAATGTAAGGTTTTTACTCAGGTTACGGCGGTGTATACTCCGACCCTTATGAGCTTCAACGCCAGCAGTACCAGTATTACTCGCACCTGCGTCTCACCAACCCCACGCGCTACATGGAGATATACAAGCAGATCATGGCCGGGCAACCGCCTCCGCCGCCGCCGCCTGAGTACCTCGCCGCGGCCAGCAAGATCACCGCTCTGGAAGGTCAGTGGGGTAAAGTGATAGACCTGGGATAAGTTGATCCGTGCGGTTGGGGCTAAGTATACTCGGATCCTTATTCCAATGTGAGTGGCGTAGATTGTAATAGGTGACATATAAACCTGGGGCAAGTTGATTCGTTCGGTTGAGACTAAGTTTACTTGGATCCCTATTCCAACGTGAGTGGGGTAGATTCTAATAGGTGACATATAAACCTGAGGCAAGTTGATTCGTTCGGTTGAGACTAAGTTTACTTGGATCCCTATTCCAACGTGAGTGGGGTAGATTCTAATAGGTGACATATAAACCTGGGGCAAGTTGATTCGTTCGGTTGAGACTAAGTTTACTTGGATCCCTATTCCAACGTGAGTGGGGTAGATTCTAATAGGTGACATATAAACCTGGGGCAAGTTGATTCGTTCGGTTGAGACTAAGTTTACTTGGATCCCTATTCCAACGTGAGTGGGGTAGATTCTAATAGGTGACATATAAACCTGGGGCAAGCTGATTCTTTCGGTTGAGACTAAGTTTACTTGGATCCCTATGCAAACGTAATTGGAGTACATTCTAATAGGTGACATATAAACCTGGGGCAAGTTGATCCCTACGGTTGAGGCTAAGTATACTCGGATCCCTACTCCAACGTGAGTGAGGTACAAACACAACCTATTAATATCTATAGGTTATATATAAACCTGGGGTAAGCAGTTCCAGCCGAATCCGACGAACGATGTGGAGCACGTCTCAGCAGTTGAGAAAAACCTGGAGAATTACTTCTTGGCATCGATCGAGGTGGAAGAGGACCCCATCATCTTCTGCCCCGGCCAAGTTCAGCGAGAACTGAGACGCACAAAGCCAAGAAAGGCATCGGGCGCCGATGCAATCCCGAACATTTGTTCAATGAGATCCTGCGCTCCGGACACTTCCCGTTACCCTGGAAGCTTGGCGAGTCATCAAGCTGCATAAAGCGGCGAAGAACCTCCGGAAACCGGAAAGCTACCGCCCTTGTAGTATTTAGTAAATGGAGACGCCTTCATGTCATTTCTCCTCTGCCAAAGACGTTGGTACACGTTCCAACCGTTATATAAAAACTACTTCATTCTTCGATCATTGGCAGTCTTGTTATCGTTATTTACGCGTGACAAGCTCCTTCAAAATGCCTGCATGGGCTGTGTTATGGGTGCAAAAAGCGTTCAAATACATCAAGCATCAAAAGGAAGGAATATCATTTCAAATTATTGCTTTTATTATATCATATTACATCATAATACATAAAACGTTTTCAAGAAAATGAGGCATCTTGGAATCGATTACAAAATCAGTTTGAAAAATATCGCATACAATTCGTATTTTATTTTGACAGATTCGAGCAAGTTTGACCCCGTATTTAAGGTTAATAAGGTCCACTAGCCTTTAAAGTTTGTATGAAATGACAAGCCAATATCAGTTTTAGCGAATTAAGTATGGGAGAAGGATCTACCTTTGTCTAATAATTAATCTTATTTATAAGTAATTAAGGTTAAATATTTATTGCTCCTGTTTACATGCTGCAGTGTGCGCTAAACTAAACTAGTGTTGTGAATACAATATCGATGTGAAATGAAATATTATTTGAGATATTTATTCCTGTTACGAATGCCTATATAAACATACTAGAAGGCTCCTGCAACTTCGTTCGCGGAGGAGAAAAAGTCATAACCCTTCATTTTTTTCAGCGTAGTCGGGTAAAAAGTATCCTATAACCATCTGGAGATACCCAGCTACCCGTGTACGGTCAGGGAATTTAAAGGTATGTCACTTTTGAACCTTAATACCATTACATACAGTCGAAAAGTGACAAACCTTTAAATTCCCTGACCGTACCAAAAATAGTTGAAATCCGTTTAGCCTATATTGCGTTATGAAGCCACAAGGACACATACAAACATACATAAAATCCAAAAAATATATTTTTCGTTTTAATGACCTCCAAATAGTCCATAACAAACATTCTTTTTAAATATCTTCAATAAACAGACATTTCATTTTTACAACTTTATAATAGTATAGATAATTTATAAACATTTTACAGCGTTCGTGGTCAACGAGTAACGGAGGAAAAAAAATTACCATTTTCAGAATTTTATTCTTATTTGTTTTATTTTATGAGTGTGAACTTTCGCGATAACCAAAGACAATATTACATGTACATGTGAATAGGTAAAATGTTTTGTCTCCTCTTTTCCAGGAAACATCCTAATGTAAAGTTAGTTAGAAATGTTCTATGTAAAGTGTAACTAAATGTAAACTCGTAGTAGCAGCAGCAACGTTATTTATAGTGTAATAATTTATTTAACTTTGTAATCCAGTAGGATATTTTGATATATTTGTGAAAGTATTCCACAAGTACCAAGTTGCGCTATCTATGACGTCTAGAAAAATATATTGATACGATATTCTCCAGACACTTGAAATCCCAATTAATCGGTTCGATTACGTCTACACCGATAGTTTGAAATTTTGTTCGCATATTTTTTTTTTTACTGCATTAGTGTGATAAGATAATTTAACTTACTATTGTGGTATTGTTTTGGCGTGGGTGCGTAGTAACGAGAGGAAAAAATGCATTTGTAGTTAGATTGTTTATATGTGTGCTACCTCGCCCCTCTCGAAAAACGGCAGAATTTTTTGTTAGGGAATTTGTAGCGATGCGTACTCCATTACTAAATACTCCAAGCTACCGCCCGATTCACACTCTCTCCAAGGCTCCAAGGTGTTCGAGAAGCTCCTGCTGAACCAGCTTCAGTCCCACATCGAACCCAGGGCAGAACAGTTCAGGTTCCGCGCAGCCCACTCAACAACTCTGCAGCTGTCGGGAATGCTGCACGACATGGCTACGGCCATGCACAAGAAGGAAGGAAGCTGCCCTGTCACGGTACACGGTCATACAACCCGACATATGCAGCTCAAAAACTCCAGCGCGCGCTCGATGTTGTGCCAGAATGGCTAGCTCGTTGGCGTATGGGTCGGAATCAAAACGACTAGATTTACAAAATGACCTGCATAAGGACTAGATCGCAAAACGACTACAAATGTAGAAAGTCTATTTCTCAAAATGACATGGTAGCCAAAACGACATCAATTCATCTCTGAATAGCCTAGTATCAAAACGACTAGTTCAAAAAACGGCCACCTCGAGGAAAGTCGAAATCGTTAATTTTTCGCGAAACGTCTATGTTTCTTGATATTAAAACGACTATTTATTAAAATAGCTATACCTAATATCGAAAGAAAATGTATAATATATTTTTAACTAAATTCGGAGATCTAATTCGAGATCTTGTAAAACGTTGGCTGGGAGGGGGTGATCTCTCACGCATTTTTTAAAACGATAGTACGTACCGTCACTTGGTTCAAGTAACAACTAACTCAAGTAAGTGTGCACATGGCCTTACTTTAACTAAAACTGCATGTATTGAATTTGATGTTGTCTTGACAACCCGATGACAATTTTACAATTGTAAACAAAGAATACAGGATGTCAAAATCATGAATGTTATTTCTATTTTATTTTTTGTATTTTAATTATAAATTCTAAAAAACGTTAGGTTTTCAATAATTTATATACACAACCTTATCACACAAATTTATCACCTAGACATGTCCAGATTTAAATAAATGGTTTTAGTAAGTTTACATACTATATCCCTTTTCACATTTGCTGTTTTCCGGCCACTATAAATTAACACATAACCCTCGGCCTCTTTTGACTATAAATAAATCCTGTGACATATAATATTTTAATCAATATTAGTGCCACTTTTCCTATGGGACTACGACTACTGAATGGGAGAAGTGGGATAGACGGTTCACATCACTCTAGTGTCACTCGATTACCCTAGGGTTCCATAACCTATCTGATTAACTGACTGACTGACTGATTGATACTGACATACAAACTGTAACTATATTCTTTAAATAAAGCGTCTAACTTTGAAACGACATTTTTCCCATACAAATTTTGAACTCGTTTTTAACTCCCTTAGGGGATGAATTTTTATAGCAACGCTAAATGATTTGTTTTGTTTTTTAGTACGAAACCTTTATACAAAGATTCAAGTCTATAACTTTCCAAATGAACGATTTCCATACAACAGTCCAACCCCTATTTCACCCCCTTAAGGGTTGAATTTCGAAAAAATATTTCTTAGTACACGTCCATATACGTACGTACTATAAAGAATCTTCGTTACAAATTTCATGCTTATATCTTTAGCGGTTTAGGCTGTGCGTTGTCTGTCAATAGGTCAGTAACGCAAGAGTTTTATTATATGTATAGATAACAGGCAAATTTATATGCAAACTAATATTGGTTTTGCCCATTGGTGAAAAAAATAATTTAATGATGATACGACGATAATATGAATGACTTTTGTGCCTTTTTAATCACAAATATTTTTGCTCCTAAGCCATTCTGAGTTCTTCCGCGATCTAGTCGTTTTACTAATAAGGCAATTAAATATTTAGACTTTCCACGAGGTGGCCATCATCACCGGAAGAATTAGGCAGTCTACTCCCCTCAAGATGCTTGGTCAGGACATCGCGAGGTCATACACTGTGAAGTACCTAGGCGTCACCGTCGACAGCGGGCTCACAGTGAAACAACACGTGGAAAGCACCGCATGGCGAACATAGTCAGCGCGTACACAACTTCACCCAGTTCTCGCAAGCAGCCTTCCCCTCCACACAAAACAGGGGATCTACATAACGTACCCGCGGTCAGACACAAGCAAGAATGCGTGCGCAGCGGGACCAAGCCCTGCGCACAATCGTCTCGCTCCTCGCTATATGAGGAACACGTACGTCGGCAGCACCAGCAACATCAACTCAGTCCTCCTACACCTACACTACACCAGCAACACCAAGCTAAAGCTAGTGTCCGACCGAAAGTAGTTTCGGCAGGTTTGCCGCTGAAAGCGAAACTAAATCGAAATCCGCTATTTTGCCGAAACTGCCCGAATGCAGTTCTCGCACAGTGCTCGGTCATGTTCGTCGCGGTAAATTCCATCCAAGCGACGAAGACTATTTGCCGTGTCTACGTGCCTAACCATGTCGTGACTGGCTTATGTTTGCAGTTCGGTTTGTTTTTTATAGTTTTCGTGTAATTTATTTTGAACTCGGTAAGTTTTATCACATGATATAGCATAAGAGTAGGTAGTAAACATAAAAAAAATATTTAATGTAACAAACTATTACAAATATTATGATAAAATCAAGTTTAAAATAACTGTCTAAATAATTATTTTTTTGGTTAACTTAACTTAGTCGCTAATAATGCTATACTTAAACAAACATTCGTTAGGTACTTGTTATACTATAGGTAGTAATATAGTGCATTATTGGTGATAATATTAAGGATTCAAAGTCAGGAGTTTCAAAGTTCATTCTAATAATTATTACCAAGGTATCCAAGTGGCAAGTACAGTTAGATATTTACTAAGTACCCACGTACATGTACGAATAAAAAAAATCAAACTGACTGATTATAATAACGATTACTAAATTTTTTCCTCAAAACATGATCCTTGTAAGGATTGTTTGGAGACAGTTGACGAAATTTCGGTTTCGGTCGTAAAAACCAGTTTCGGTCGAATACTAGCTACGGCCGCAAAAAAGGCCCCAGTTGTAGTCATCCCAGACCAGACCCAAGGTCCACCCCGCAGCCTTACCCGACGCCTGCCTATAAAGGCATAAATAAGAACACCCGCCTGATGTAGCGGGCGGACAAGATGTAGCTAAAAAGGGGAAAGCCCTGTAATAGCATCCCAACATGTCATCACATGATGTGGAGAACAAGACCACTGGATCGGCCGTCATTTCGTTCCGCGGAGCACACGCATGAATTTAACTAGAATAAGACCAGGTAAGCTACGTACATTCGACGTAGCTATAAGACACATACGTTAATAACACGTTTTTATTACTATACACAAATTTGGCTCAGAGGGGGTGAGGTATGGAGCGAGAGGAGCGGGGAGCGACCCGCTGATATAAGGCTGCGGCTCCACTGGAGCTAAGCCAAGCGGAGCTGTGCGAAATTAACCAATAACATTCCGGAGATTCAAATTTGCTTGTATGGGTTTCATCAGCGACGCACCTTGATTGGTCCTTTAGTCACAGCTTCGCAGTGACGAAGATACATCTAGTTGAAGGGACCCTTCAGCGGCCTAAGCAGCGAGCGGTTACAATTCAAGGCTACTTACAACGAAACGTCAGCGCGTTTAAGCGAAAATGTAGCGACACTTGTGAAAAAAAAAGTCAGCAAATGTCAATGTGTGGCACATAATTCGACAGATCCATGAAAATCATGTAGACGTTTCTAAAAAATGTTTTTGATAAGTGGATAATTACGGAAATAATCGCTCCGAAAGTAGCATAAATTGTGCCCCCCCCCCCCCCCCCCCCTTCTATTTTCTAAATGGTATGTCCAAAAAATATGAATAAAATTACAGAGATAAAACTTCATAAATGCTTTCAACGAATATTGTTTTCATATAGATTCGTTGTATGTATACATGATCAATGTACCGTTTTTGAGTTATTGCTGAAAAATGGCGCGTCTCACCAACAGGACGTAAGTGCCGTGGAGATACGCTCTTTTGCTAGTGCACTTTTTCAAATCGCATTTTTTCATCTGTTGTGTGCAGTTTTTCGTATGAACGGCTGCGGAATCCTACACTGAGCATGTTCTGACATGCTCTTGGCTGGTTTTAATTTATCGTAACGTGAATATTTTTCAAATATTACAAGTGAACAGTTACTTATTTCAGTATCAACTTCCCGTATCGTACATGCAAATACTTTCAACTCGGGTAAATTATTTATCGGCAAGGACCCATGACTAGGCTGCTCTTTTAGTAGGAAGGACCTCGCCATCACAGGGTAGAATACTGAAGTTGCTGCGGGTCTACCCCCCCTCCCCCCCCCCCCCCCACGCTAGATCAGTAGGATTCTGATCAGTCGGTACGTGCATCCACACGAATCCCTTAGTAAGATCGTTTATTTCATTCAATCAGTCCACATTCTTTTACTACGAATATTGCAGAAAAGAGATTCTATAACCTTGGTACATAACGGTGCCCCTAGTAACGCACCACATAGCTCCATATGCGGGATCATCAAACCTAAATTTGGCTCAGAGGGGAGAGAGCTGATATAAAAGAGGGCGCGGTCTTCCTTACATTGTAGCAGGAACTGAGTCTAGCAGTCGTCAGCCGACGTCTGCTCCCACAACACCACCTGCTACATCACAGCAAGCTACAAGATAGGGCCACGGAAGAGGCCACTAGTTCCGGTCATTAGACAAGAACAACGGCCCCCGCCGCAACCTTACCCGACGCTTGCCTGACACAGGCATACGAGAAGACTCACCCGTAGAGATGAGTCAGCTAAAGAGGGTTACGCCCTGGTATGACACCCTACATGCCGTATGGCGTGTTTAGAAGATCAGTGGTTGGTTGGTACATTGTCTATTTAAAAGAGTTTCTGAACCAGCAACAATCAAGAAGAACCTCAAGCCTACGAGTCTCGCCTCGCCTGCAGCCGCCTTTCAAGCAATCAGAAGAGTTTATATTGCTGAATCCATGTCCGTCAATGACCTTGAAAAATCAGGAATCAATTACAATATACAGTCTACTCCCCCATGTGGCAGTAAGCCAGACACGCACGTTACTTTATTCCCTTAATTTTCGAATGATTGATTTATTTGATTATTATTGAGCTTACCATGGGACTAGTTCGATTTGTGTACAATTGTACCGTAATATTCATTTATTATTTATTTATTTAATATAAAAAAAAAGAATAATGTTTCACATCACTTAGTACTGGGCCGAAGTGGCTATTGGTAATAATACGCCTATTGTCCTTGCTTCTTCGATAGCAACGCATTTATTTATTTATAAGTGAGCTTATGCCGGACAATATGGCTGAATAGCTCACAAACTAAGGATCAAAAAGGGTCTGATTTTTTTTTATTCATTATTTCTAATATAATCAATAATCTAAGTGGATACCATATTTATTATTTATTGCCTTAAGTGTTGCTAATGCGCTTATCATTTTAAACAGAAAGATACAGAGGGCGCTGTCATCGTTAGATTGCAAAGATTTTGATTGGGTGCACGTAACGACGTGGTAGGTCAGTAGGAAAAAGAGCACTGTTGCGTATAAACATGGGAGGGTTCGAGTCCGACCTACCACCGAGCACATCTATGTTTTCCCTTTGTCTTTGTATCTAAATTGTACAAATGTATATTTTTTTATTCTTTTCATCGTGAAATTATTTGTTTGGGCCAGTGAAATTCCATATTAAAGAGGCTTATGTTATGATCCCTCGTTATGCTACTATCGATTCTTAATAATGTATTCTTCTTAGGTTACGGTTCCATGGGCTACGACAACAGAGGCGAGGAACGCGGCAGCGTTCACTCTGGTCGTTCGAGCGCTAACGGCCTGAAGGGAACTGACACGTAAGTGTATTGCCATAGTGTAAACGTTGGCTTCACACCCCCAGCTTTTGAGTTTTGGATGCTTTCACTTTGCAAAAACGTTCATAAATCTTGGTGCTTATACGTACAGTAAAAAAAGTATTTTTTCCTTCATGTCACGTCGGTGGTAAACGGGTCATCACATCAACTGTTTACTGTACCTAGTTTCCATAGTTGCGATTTCTGAGTCACTCTTTAAAACAACCATTTTAAACGATATAAAGGCAACAATTTTTTTTGTCAATAACATATAATAATAGCCTACAGATGTAGTGCATAATTAGTTTCCAATTAACCAATGGCCATTTCATCTGATAATATTTAATCAATAGAACACTTATCGAAACAGCTATACTATTATACTTTTGTAAAAATGAAATGTCTGTACATTGAAGATAAATATTTAATAAGTTTCTGTCAAAAATGTCAATTTTGTGATAAGGTTTTATCGATCACTGTACTTTTCCTTGAACATCTATCAGCTATTCACCGAGAGGATTCTAAAGAGCCCGAACTCGATAGCATTATTTTATTACAGACTTTCTATGACCACCTTCCTGCTCCATCATCAGATCAGCTCGATGGTATCATACTATAACAAGCATATTACTACGATTATGCTACTATACGATGGAAACCGGCAAGTGGATCAAATTTAACTTGCAATATTTGATAACAGACCGACAGACAACAGGCCAGGTAAAAGTAAATAAAAGCTCGTAAAAATAATACTTGTAACGGACTATTTGAAGGTCACTGAGACGTATCTGTGGTTGTGGCTTCATCACGCCAAATCGTCTTAACGGATTTCAACTATTTTTAGTACACGCACGGGTAGCTGGGTATCTCCAGATGGTTATATGATACTTTTTACTCGACTAAGGTTGCGGGCACCTTCTACTTTTGTTTAAATTTCTGGAATAACATCAATTAAAATAGAAAAAAATCATTCAAATGAATATACTTTTTTTTATTTAGTTCAATTTAAGTTGGTGTGAATGGCTTAATTACACCATGTCCTTTTAGTTGTTCATGGTTGATAACATCTGATTACATCGACCATTTGACATGCGTAATCAACCGTTAACGCAAACAGTATTGTGAAATTGGACCTATACATTTTTATAATGACAATTAGAAGGTGCCCGCAACTTCGTTCGCGGAGAAGAAAAAGTCATTCCCTCTTTTTCTTCAGCGTAGTCGGGTAAAAAGTATCCTATAACCATCTCGAGATACCCTGCTACCCGGGTATCAAAACTTGTGGAAACCGTTTAGCTGATTTGCCTTGATGAAGCCACAACGACACGTACAAACACACAAACATACAAAAAAATCCAAAAACATTTTTTTTTTCATTCAGTGTCCTCCAAATAGTCCGTTACAATAGTTTTTATAACGTTTTATTTACTGTCACCTGAGTCACCGTTGTCTGTCTGTCGGTCTGTAATCAAATCTTGCAAGTTAAATTTGATCCACTTCCCGGTTACCGATTGAGCTAAAATTTAGCATACTTATGTAAGTTCGGTGACAATGGTATGATACCATCGAGCTGATCTAATGATGGAGCAGGAATAGTCATAGGAACTCTTTAATAAAATAATGCAATCCTACCGAGTTTGGGCTCTTTAGAATCGTCTCGGTGAGTAGTTGATGGATGTTCAGTCAGCGATAAAAGCTTGCCACAAAAATGAAATTTTTGACAGAAATATATTTTGAAAATATTTTTGTTTTACAACCTTATAATTTTATACATTAATCAGATGAGACATTGCACCCAAATGAAATATGCCTGATGGTAATATTTATTTTATTTATTTATTTAAACTTTAGTGCAAAAAAGAAAACTTATTGTACGAAAGGCGAACTTAAAGGCATTCGCTACCAGTCAACCTTAGGGCAAAGCAGAAAAATTGTGGGTGGTGCTGGGGCTTGTGTAATTACAAAAATACATTTATATACTTAAAATACATGAATAACGTAAATAAATATAAAACATATACAAATATATATAAAATTAATAAATATGTATTATATATATATATATATATATATAGCGATGAGACGAATTAAGCAGATGAACTAAGAGTCAAATATTACCTATGTATAAAGGTTTACTAATAGAGATATAATAACGTTTTGTTGCCAATATCAGTGAAACATTTGAAGGGATAACTATCGCAAATTTCTAGCTTTTCCTTAATTGAATATCAATACTTTCATGTACTTTTTAAAGTTTACTAGCCTGTAGGCATGTCCCACCGTTGATCTTAGTTTTCCACCACTTGATTTGATGCTTCTTCCGGCCCCTTACCGACTTGGCCGCAGTCAACGTCAGGTAATATTTTAAGTTGCTAAATTCCTTAAGTTACTAAAGCCAGCCGTTTGCGATAGTCACCCAATTTCTTGCGATTCTGACATCTCCTGTCGTCCTATCACTCACTCGGTCACGTTCATACGCAAGGATGACCGTATGAGAGGTTACACAGTCCTGCTCCGCTAAAACTGCCGTTAAAATGCTTGTGTAAGCTCTTATACAGCTAGTATGCTTCTAGGACAGTTGCATTCGCCATATTGTAACAAACCCACCTTTGAGATACTAATTAGGAAAGCGTAATAAATGGTTAACCAGACGAGGTTGAAGATTAACACCATCATAGAGTATGAAATTTATAGTCTTTCAGTCGAAGAATGATGTGCAACTTTAAAATTGTCAACGTTCTTATTATTGTCATTCTCTATTTTAGAGCTTTAACAAGCGAATGCATTTTTCATGCACTTTTAGCGGAGTCCAGGTATACACGTGCAGCACACGACGGCAATATTCCTATTTAAATACAACAATGTAACGGACTATATCGCGTATATTATCTCATTTGAGTTCCCGACGTTTCGGAAGCTTTTCAGCTTTCCATGGTCACGGGTTGACAAAGAAAAGATATATTTTTCTCTGTCAAAGTTACAATTTGTGCAAACTGCCCACTTTGAAAAAACAAAAAAGGTGTAAATACATGTCAGATGGGCCTAATCTATAAAAACTGTTACACATGTGCCAGAAGGGCTTAATTATTTTATTTTAATTTACTAATTTACCTAGCAGCATTTCACAAATGAGGCGTACTGAGAAAAACCAAAACGTCGGGAACTCAAATGAGATAATATACGCGATATAATCCGTTAAATTGTTTTATTTAAACGAGTAATAATCGCGAAAACTGAATATTAACGTTATTAGATAAACAATGGGTGACCCTAATAAAAGTGAGCCCATTGTCAACGGGATCCTCGCCTTTCTGCAGCAGAAGCTGCTGCTGGAAAGTCAGATGGATGCGGTGACTGCTGTTCAGATCTGTTTGTCGCGTTTAACTGTCGACGAAATCTGCGCTGCGAAAAAGGTGCTGTTCCAGTCTCTCGGGATTGCCGGCACATTTGTACCTCATCGCAGAGAAGATAAAGCCGGAAGGAAGACCCTCGATGACATCATTGAAGTCCTAAGGGAGAACGAACGCGACATGCCTGAGTGCGTGGCGACGGAGGTTCCAGATTGCCGTCCAATACGCCAGACCATGTCGACGTGAGCTGCCTGCTGAAAG
The DNA here is from genome assembly GCA_905404275.2 of Hedya salicella. Lineage (NCBI taxonomy): Eukaryota > Metazoa > Arthropoda > Insecta > Lepidoptera > Tortricidae > Hedya > Hedya salicella. The sequence goes on from FR990096.1 coordinate 91,341,281, forward strand.
AAATTGTGGCGCTTAAAGCAGGCATGGCAGAAATTCAAGAGAAATTTGACAAATCGCAGGCCGTTATTGACGTATTGCGCAAAGAAATCATCCGTTTGCGCGACGGTGCACTAGAAATCAAATCAAATTTCAAGAATAATGACCGGGCGTCAAATGCCAGCTCGGTCAATTCGCGTGTAGCTGACACTGCGCATAGCGATGTCACTGCGCATGCCGATCCGCGGCCTCCCTGCCCCCTCCTCGCGGGGCCTACCGTCAACGCTTCATCGAAACCACGTCGTCGTTTTGCTGACGTCGTTTCTGCTGGTGAGCCTGTTCCAGCCTGCCGGAAAGCCGCGCCCTCAAAAGCGCGTGAAGTTCGGGATCCTCCAAAAGAGGAAACCCCTCGCACCAATGTGGACAAGGAGGGTTTCACAACGGTGTCAAGAAAGCGTAACACACGCAAGAGTCAGTGTGGTACTGCAGAAACGGTTGGCTGTGGTCTGCGGGTCTCCACACCGAGCAAGGCGCTGTACGTGTCGCGCCTGCATCACACTGCCACCGCTGAAGAAGTGACGCAGTATGTTCGCCAGAAAACCGGCTACTCGCTGCGGGTGTTCCAGTTGCATTCGCGCCACTACGTGCACTTCAGCTCGTTTGTAGTGCGCGTGCCGCGGCCGCTCCAGGAGACCATCGCGTGTGCTGATTTCTGGCCGAAATGTGTCGTGTTTCGTCGGTTCCGGGACAACCTACCGAATCCAACACCCGAGATGTGGACACAACGGGGCCACGCCGTTTTGCCGTCTAAATAAACATTGTTCGGTTCATGACGCATTGGTGTATACACTGTAATGTTATGTAACTTGTTTTTAATAAATAAATAAATTTTGTATGAAATTACAAGCAAATATCAGTTTTAGCGAATTAATTATGGGAGAAGGATCTACCTTTGCTCTTATTTGTCAGTGATTGAGTTTGAATATTTATTGCTCTTGTTTATATACTTCAGTGTACGGTAAATTAAAATAGTGATGTGAATGTTATACTTTACGATACAATATCGAGGAGAAACGAAATATTATTTGAGATATTTATTCCTATTACGAATTCCTATATGAACGTATAATTTACGAACATTTTACAACGTTCGTGATCAACGAGTGACTGAGGATAAAAACATTGACCTTTTTAATTTTTTTATTATTATTTGTTTTATTTTTTGACTACCTATCGCGATAACTCGAAGATAATATTATACGTTGTCCCCTCTTTTCCAGGAACCATCCTAATATAAAGTTAATGTATATGCTCGCAGTAGGCAGTAACGTTATTTTTAGTAAGCTCTGTAATTATTTATTTAACGTTGTAAAAGTGAAAGTATTCCACGAGTACCAAGTTGCGCGACGTCTAGTTAAATATGTCGATACGATATTTTCCAGACACTTGAAAGCCCAATTAATCGATTCGATTACGCCTTCACTGATAGTTTGAAGTTGTGTGCGCATATAGTTTTTACCGCATTAGTGTGACAATTTAACTTAGTGTTGTGGCATTTGTTTTAGTGTGGGTGGTAAAGAGAGGAAAAAATGCAATTGTAGTTAGATTGTTTATATGAGTGCTACCTGGCGCCCCTCGAAAAACGGCAAAAAAATTGTTACGAAATTTGTAGCGATGCGTACTTCATTACTAAATACTTCAAGATCGACCTACAGTTGTTGTTATTACAGTTGTTGTTACAGTTGACTTGTTGTAATATTCAAGGCACACATCTTACAGACGTTGTATTTTTCATTTTAGAAGAAAATGTAACGTCAAAGTTGGGTAAAAGCACATGAGTGAAGAAACGGAATAGAGACTAAGGTTCTAAATACCGTGAAAAATGTATACCTAATTTGATAGGGTAGCACAGGTGGACAAAACGATATAAACACGATATTGATAAGTTTTTTTTTTATTATTTCCACAAAAGATTTTGTTTTTATAATATTAGTTTTTTAATCATTAGTCTTTTAATTGAATGATAGATCCTTAATCTAATATGCAGTACTTTTAAATAATCTAGTAGAATGTCTTTTATTATAGTGATATCTCTTAATTTTTTACGATTATTGTTCATTCACACAGTACAGTCGAGTTCATAAATATGTGAGCAAATCCAAGGCTTCAAAAATAATTAAGTATAGAAAGGTACATAGGCATCTCAACAGATTTACCAATCAAAAATATGTACACATATCACCTATCATATTAATCTGAGCCAGTCTCACAATAATATGTAAGCAACTGAAAAATTATAAATATTTGAGCAAATATTTTTCAAAATTATTTAATCAAGTGTAAGTATACAAATACCTACGCAAAGGTTTTTAAAAATATTTATAAACATGCAGTGGAAAAAAAATATCTATACTAAGGTTTTTCAAATCAAATCAAATCAAAATATTCTTTATTCAAGTAGGCCTAGTTACAAGCACTTTCGAAATGTCAGTTACATGAGAGTGAATGTTTGCTGGGAGAAATACAATATGATCCAACATTTGCTGCAAGGATTAGGGAAACCCGGAAAAACCTAATCAGATCATTTAACTTAAGTGTAATATTATTGATAAAATCATCATTTTAAAAATTAAAATAATCAATAAGATAAATCCCAAAAGGATTGTCAATAAAAAATAAATAATCTAGAATGTGTCTAGAATAAAATTCTAAATGTCAGAGTATATAAAACAATTAAGATTAAAATAATAATAATACCTTAGGTATTCGTTAAAATAATTATTCATATACCTACATGACGCTATAATTTACATTAATCCCACGCGGCTTCATCATTCATGTAGTCTTGTGTGCTATAATAAGCTTTAGAAAATAATTTTCGTTTCACAATATTTTTGAATTTATCAATAGACAACTCAGTTATGCTGCTAGAAAGTTTATTATAAAATCTCACACAGTTACCCATGAATGATCTCCTTATTTTATGGAGCCTAGTAGCAGGCACTGCGAGCTTATGCTTATTTCTAGTATTAATATTATGTATATCACAGTTCTTCTTAAAGTCGGTAATATTTTTATGTACATACATAATATTCTCATAAATGTATTGACAATGCACTGTCATTATATTAATGTCTTTAAACTTATCTCTAAGCGAGTCTCTATAGTTCATTTTATATATCGCACGAACAGCCCGCTTCTGCAGAACAAATATAGTATTAATGTCGGAAGCACTGCCCCATAGTAAGATGCCATACGACATGATATTGTGGAAATAACTGAAATACACTAATCGAGCCGTTATCACGTCTGTTAATTGACGAATCTTACTTACTGCAAAAGCTGCAGAACTCAGTCTATTCGAGAGATTAGCAATATGGGGACCCCATTGGAGCTTAGAATCTAATGTTATACCGAGAAAGACTGTACTATTAACTAGTTCCAGTTCCTCACCTTTAACCATAACGCTTGCTTGCTCGTGTTTTACGTTACTCGTGACAAACTTAACACATTTAGTATTTTTCTCATTCAACAATAAATTATTTACATTAAACCAGTTTACTACTTCACAGATAGCATTGTTTACGTCATTGTAGGATCGTTGATTTCGTACGACTTTGAAAATTAGAGACGTATCATCTGCAAACAAAACTATCTCATGGTGGGTCTTTACGAGGTGTGGCAAGTCGTTTATATAGATAAGGAACAGCAAAGGTCCCAATATTGATCCCTGCGGCACACCCATAGAGACTAATGACCGCGGTGAACGCTTTCCATTCACGTCAACCCTTTGTATTCTATCATTTAAATACCATTCAATTTTATGTGAACACGTGAAAGTTCATAAATATCTAAACAAACAGAAGACTTAACATTTTGACAATCATCGAAAAGAGTACCGTACTGTCAAATCATACATTTGTCTCTTTCACTTTAAGTGTGACATCATATAACTGTCATTAGTGTTTGCTTGCTGCTTATTACCAATTTATGCTGCTTTCGATTACGATTGACTTAAAGGAGGTTGTTATCAACTATAATGACTGGCCACATCATTGTCAAAATGTTAAGTCTTAAGTTTGTTCAAATATTTATGAACTTCCAAGTGTTCACATAAAATTGTAAAACCTTAGTACAGATATTTTTGTTCCACTATAGTGACTACATGTTTATAAATATTTTTAAAAACCTTTGCGTAGGTATTTGTGTACTTTCACTTGGTTAAATAATGTTGAAAAATATTTGCTCAGATATTTATAATTTTTCAGTTGCTTATATATTATTGTGAGACTGGCTCAGATTAATATGATAGATGACATGGGTACATATTTTTGGTTGGTAAATCTGTTCAGACGCCTATGTACCTTCATATGCTCAATTATTTATGAAGCCTTGGATTTGCTCATATATTTATGAACTCGACGTACAGTAAACCATTTTTTTTCCATTATAAGCACTGAAAACGAAATACGAAGTCCACGATGCTTGACACGTTAATCCTGCGCTTGAGCACAAACTCAGTGAGTCCAAACCGGTTTCGCTGCGTACGTGACGGAAGAGTTTACGCTCACGCGCACACGCGCAACGCGCTTGTAGTAGTATACCTGTCACAGTGCGGTTGTATGAAGCTTAGTCTCCGTTCTGGTTCTTTACTCACGTGGTAAAGTCCCTGTGGCCAACACTTGTACATTCAACCTTAATTCGTTGCAAAAGAGGCGACATACAGTGTGCCAATTATTGGAACCCTCAACCTTAATTCGTTGCAAAAGAGGCGACATACAGTGTGCCAATTATTGGAACCTATTAAGCATTGGGACATTGCTCTACCTTGCGTTATTTTAAATTAACATTATTAATCTTATATTCCTAAAGATATTCTAAGCTTAATCAATGACACAACTATTTTAATTGGATTCTACGCCTCATTGAAACCAAAAACACCGAAATTTTGTTGTTTTTGTTTTAGCATGCATTAATCACATACACTACACCACAAAGATCGTTATTACCGCGTTGTACACATACACTAATAATAATCAAAATACATTTTATGTTATGAGAACGTTATTTTGCTTTATTAATTAGTTTGTCTAGCTACTTTCTTTCTTATAATTGGAAAATATCCCTTATTTTGATTAGTTCACCAATGTTTAGCAGTTCATTTTGTAAAATTTATTCATCTGTAATTGAGAGCTCATACACAAACACTGTGGGAAAGAGTAACCCGGTGTTTAATGATCGAGTTTAATGCATCAATGCCTACACGTACTACATTGGTATAACGTTCAGTGAAAAAAAAATTGCGTGTAATGAAAATTTCTTAGAGCTAAGATATACGACTATTATTCGACACGAAATATCCTCAATAAAGAGGAAAAATGAAATTGGATACCAAACTTAATACAAACTGGCCAAAAACCATGCAGGTACTGCTTCTGTGTATAAAAGTAGATAGGGGACTACATCATTTGATTATGAGTGATAATGAGAGATTCTGAGATTTATCTATACTATTATAGAGTTGTATAAACGAAATGTATGAACATTGAAGATATTTTTAGTAAAATAAGTGATACTGACTATTTGAAGGTCACTGAATAGAAAAATGTTTTATTTAAATGTTTGTATGTGTCGGTGTGGCTTGATCACGCCAAAACGGCTTAACGGATTTCAACTATTTTGGTACACGGATAGCTGGGATAGCTGTACAGATGGTTATAGCTATACTTTTTACTCGACTAAGCTGAAGGAAAAAAGAGGGTTATGATTTTTGCCTACTCCGCGAAGGAAGTTGCCGGCGCCTTTTATTCTTTATAGTTATATTTATTTTATTCTACGTTTGTTCGTCACGTTAATGCTCCTAATCGGCTGGAATCCATTTGTATGATTTGTTTTGTGTATATTTGAGTGGGTACCTACCTGGATGGTTTGAAAATACAATTGAATCCAAATCAGATAGATGGCGTAATGATTGCGTTTTCTTGAAAACTACGGATATTGCGATTTTTTTGTGCATTCGAGTGGGACCCCAGAAAATTTAAAATTTAAATTAGACTTGGCAGGTAGCGCTGCTATCTGAAAATTATTTTTGACGTGTGTAATGTTTATGTAACTAAAACTTCTTCTAAACAACTTGGCCTTTTTGAATGAAAAAAGTTTTGAGCATTCAAGTGGGTCCCTGGATGGTTTTAATTTTAGGCCCGGTAGGTGGCGCTGCGGTCGAAATCTATATTTTTTTCTAAGTAGTGGGACCGCTACATGTTGTCATTGACGTCTGAACATATTTTCACGCACAAAACCATTATCACGAAGCTCTACCAATTTACCGGATAGGTGGCGCTGCAGTTGGAAACTAGAATATGTTAACACTTTCACAACCGAAGACTACTTTCGTAGTGCTACGTGCGTAGCCTGATAAGGAACAGCAAATAAACTCACGCACAAACCGCTGACAGTAGATATATGAGCAAGGAATTGTGGCTAATTTGGAAACATTTATCCGACAGTCAACATTTTTGCAGGACAGCGTCTGCCGAGTCTGCTAGTGAATTTATAAAAAACAATTAATATCAAAAATTACGCGTTTTCGGACTACATTATATCACTTTATATGTTTCAATTACGCTCTACATTCGATTATTAAAGTCAGGTCGCGTTACTCGTTCCCACCGTGTATACGCAAATAAATAACCTCACATCTCTGTCACCGTCACCATCACTCCCGATTATAGATATTAATTCTAAGTTAGAATGACAGAGGTCAATTTAGTACAATCACGTCTGAAGACATGTATACAGTTCAGAACTTATGCAATATTTATTAATATATCGCATACATTTTTTCAGACCTAACCGTACCACACACTATAAGGCATGTATTAGACTATTCATTGAAAACATATGCACTAGAGCAAAGTTGTACAAAGTCACAACAGCCGGATTGATTAGACCATTAGTAAATATCGTATAGGAAATAAGGGATCAATGTGAGCAAGATTTTGCAACAAGCCACACTGCCGAATGCTCTAGTAGATATGTTCCATGAAACACTACCCTTAATGTTATCGTTCGTATCGCGACCGTATAGAGTACGGTTCGGCGGAACTGTAGCGACATGTTCTTAGGTACTACGGGTACCGTCACGATGCGTCGCTTCGGGACGCCCCCTCGCTTCGCACCGATCTGTCTGACAGGTAAGGAGGAGGTTGTAATAATACACTGGAGACTTCAGTTTAAATATGGAAAAACTGAAGACAAAATCAATAAGATTTACGAAAAAAGGTTTAAAATGTATGTTCAATTCGTATTACAAAATGGAATCTCCAATGTACTATCAAATCTTGGAGCAAGGGTACATGTGGTGTAGACTATTACTGTTAATATGTATGTATATATATATTATAAACTACTACTTAATACTTACTTAGGTTTATCTTTGTATAGGTACAATATATGTCTATCGCTAACTAGGAGATTCCGTCAGGAAAGAATGGACGTGGCATTTGAAATCGGGATCTCCAGTGTACGTCCTTACAAGGGTCTATCAACTTTTATCTGTACCTCGTTGCCATCGTTTCTTCTCTTGAGATGTTCTTTGAAACTACGATTTTAAGCGATATAAAGGAAACAAAAAAATCTAGCATATATAGGTCCATTTTTCAAAGGCTCATGTCGTCAGTTTGTTAATAGCCTAGATTATTCGCATTAATTATTGTCGTCTCAGTTACGGAATAGAATAACAATAAGATAAAGTCGAACCACCCTCTTATACGAGGATGGTAAACGCGATGGGGACCATTTGTTGCGTCGGCCATCTGCGCTCAAGGCTTAGTGCTATTGGTCTATATGAACGTGGCTTTGACTATACTGTGAGCGTAATACCTATCCTATAATATGTGTGCGTAAACAAACTAAAATAAAAATACTAATCCGTCCTTTCCTCTCCAAGACTGTTAAGCGGTAGACCTAATAAATGTTGTTATTTGATTATATATTTGTCACTGGGATATTTGTTCCTCACTACATCGCTTGTCGCCTTATCATTTCCACATTGGCTTGCATTCATTTACTTTGTTTGATCATTCAGCATGGTTTTTATAGGTATTGACAAATAGGTAAAGACCAAACAAGCTTATATACTTTTGGATTAAATTTTGAGGTACAGTACGGTCCATGGCATTCAAATGTGTATGGCGATTAAATTCTGTAAGGAAATCTAAGTGTGAAAATTTACGACTTGGCTAATCCGAAAGTACAATTTTTTATCGTTGGTATTGAAGTTGGTTTAGTACAGCATCAAATAGTTCGACAGGCCAGTGCTAGCGTCCCTATCGTTTGTCATAGACAAACAACAGACACGCAACACGAATATCCGGTAAATAAACAGCAATAGCATTAAAAGTGTCAAATATTTTGCGACGCATCTTTAGTTATAGTTATAACAGTAGCGTTTTGATGTTACTGATTATTTTTTGCTGACTGTGTGTCGTAGCTGGTTATATGTCGTGTTATAAAAATCATATATTTTTAGGGAGCTGAACACTGACGCGTCCCTGAATCTGCACCTTGAGGAGTCCACCGTGCGGTCTGAGCGGATGACGCCGTTCAAATTTTCCACTGCTCACGTCAAGGTAACACTTTTTTCCCCACATAATGCCCACAATCTACGGCTTAGCTAACCAGGGGGGTTATTGTCTAACAAAATTTTGACCATGGACAAAATTTCATTTTTTGAAAGTGACTACAATTGAAATGTCAGGGAAAGATTTGGGCTCTATGAACACATTAACATTATTTTAGGATCACTAATTTATTGAAAAAAAATTGGATATTATTAGCACTTTTTTTTCATTTTTTTTCGCATAAAAAAAGTGTTAACGTGTCATATTGGCAGTACATTTGTGTCATAACTAGTGGCGGGTAAAAATAACGACACGATAAAAAATTCACTGTGATCCGTCGGTCTAGAAAAGTATAACTGTGACTGGTCACGACGGAACGTTACAAAATCACGTAGGTTATGTGAGCAACAAGTGTCATAAAATCACAGTAAAATTGTTATAATGATCTGAATACATTACAGTAAGTAACTTTAACGAGGTAGGTCGGGGTTAGTCGTGGGTAACAAAATCACAGTGATTGTTTTACAACTGGTACGAAGGTCACGGTGATTGAAATTGAATTGTAACGCTTTTCACCATCTCAAGTTATGACACTCGTCACAATGAGCTAGCAAAGTACCTAGGTATGACATGTTTATTACAATAAGCCCACAGATGCAGAATATGTTTTACTTTTTAGTGCGCTTAAGTCCTTATAGAGGTAGTTTTGTTTTATTAAAATCAGTGGCTAAAATTAAAAATTATTAAAAAATACTAAATACGTTCCTTGTAATTTTGCAAATATTTATTCGTAAGTTCGATAAAATTAGAGGGTAAAAAAATTAAATGTTGTCCATTGGTATCGGAATCAACTGTCATAGCCCATACAAAAGCATGACACTTGATTCTGATTCCGAGCGTCAAACGCGTTAGGCAATAGGAGGGCTGTTCTTCGTCAAACTTAGCTAATAGCAGCTCGAATAACATTGGTAAGTCAATTTGAAGTGTATTTCTTGTTTAAAAAAAACTCTAATTCCGTTGCTAATTTAGGTAAGTTTTTGATATACGTCTACACATATAAGATACAATAATTTACCACATTTGAATAGATTATTTGGCTATTGCGAATTTACAAGTTGTTTCCTTGTAGGGCAACATCTCGTCCCGTCACGTGGTGGTCGTCCGGCCGTCGTACCCGGTGGACGGACTGCCTGCCACCGTGCAGATAATGTCGCTGTCGGCCGCGCTGGCGGGCGACCCGGAAGTGCAGGAGCTCGTCTCGTACCCTGGCCCCCTCCTCAAAGGTGAGTGCAGCGCCCCTGCAGTGAACAGGACGTCGGCAATGGGTGGCGCCTACATAATCATATATGTTGTGAGATTATGACCATTATCGATTATACCATATTCTCTAAATATTACAACCTTTAATCTAAAATGGTTCCTAGACAAACTTGGGATTTTTTAAATTGGTACAATAAAAATATGTAAATGTTTTCAGTGAACCAAAAATTGAGAATATTTATCTTTCGGGCATCTAACGCGTGTCTCCAACGCCTCTTGGAGCCAATAAGCCGTAGGCACTGAATTGATCAGCCATTAACTTCATTTTTACCACAGGCATGGATAAAAAACAAACAAAAAAAGAGAAATAGCCCAAATGACGATAAAAGATGTGTTTTCCATTATCTATGTTATACATGTTGCCTATAGGCGTCACGCACAAGAAGAGCGTCATCGAATACTGCGCAAGCCGCGTGCGCAACGCCAACGGTCGCAGTGACATCATCGGCTACGTGCTGCTATGGGAGCTGCTCGCGCTGCTTCTGCGGCAGAACGGAGTGAGTACCCGATTAATCACTTTTTCTTTTCGTGTATTATGCATAATCTGTGAATAACAACTCAGCGAATCATACTAAAAAGGCATACTTTTTAGATTGGAACATCACTCTATGGTTTATATTATATGCCACTAAACTACAATGAAATACAACAACTTCGCACAAAACTATAATAAATGGTTCTCTATTGTTTGCCCGAATTTCATATGAAATAATCTCATATGCCCGAATTTCACTTGCCATAATTTTATACTCCATAATGATTCATATGCCATAATAATAATTTGACATATTTTCATTTGCCATAATTTTATATTCCAGAACTATTCATACGCCATAGCAATCATTTGCCATATTTTCATTTGACATAATTTTATGTTCCGTAACGATTCATATGCCATAGTAATCGTTTGCCATATTTTCATATGCCATAATTTTATATTCCATAACTATTCATATGCCATAATAATCATTTGCCATATTTTCATTTTTCGTAACTTAATATTCCATAACGATTCATATGCCATAATTTTATATTCCATAACGATTCATATGCCAAAATAATCATTTGCCATATTGTTAGGTGCCATAAATTTAATTTTCCCTATTATCAAGTGTTCCAAAATCGTTTACCAGAATATTCAAACGACGACGATGGACAATATACATGGTAACCAAAGATAAATATGTAAGATAAGATGTAATTAAAAACATAACCACTGGCAACATAGGTGGGACAAACATTGAGAAGCTTGTTGTCGACGGTGGCTCTATAAATAATCCTACTGATATTGCAAATAATTTTAATAATTTCTATATAAATCTGACTAATTTACGTAATGAACCTGCACCAAAGCCTGATAGCTCGCTTATCAATTGTAATAATGCTAATTGTAATATGTTCTTAGCACCGACAGATGAAAATGAAATACTCAAATTTATTGACACTTTAAACCATACTAATTCAGCGGGTCATGATGAAATCCAAACTAAAATATTAAAAGGATGCAAACAAAGTATTGCTGCAGTCATGAACTACTTAGTTAATTTGTCATTCACTAGTGGAGTTTTCCCGGAGCCCTTAAAACTAGCTCTTATTAAACCACTTCACAAAAAAGGAAGCAAAGAATGTGTACAAAACTACCGTCCAATCTCGCTTGTACCTGTCATCTCGAAAATATTTGAAAAAGAAAAAGTCATAATCCATCGTTTTTTCTTCAGCGTAGTTGGGTAAAAAGTATCCTATAACCATCTGGAGATACCCAGCTACCCGTGTACCAAAAAATGTGGAAATCTGTTTAGCCGATTTTGCGTGATGAAGCCACAACGACACATACAAACATACATAAAATCCAAAAAAAAAAAATCGTTTTAGTACCTCCAAATTTTAATAATTATATATTCGTTAAAACTGTTAGTCATATTGTTTTAAATGTGTCCCTGAAGTAATCTCCTTATCACCAAGTCAGGACTAGATGATGGAATACCAGGGAAATCGAGAGAAACCCTCAAATATTATAGGCACTAACAATGCTTTGTATATATTTTTCTAAAGTTATCAGTTGTTTTCCTCTGGTTGTCATCATTTCATGCTGAGCTGATGATGGAGGGTACAATGAACTAACCAACCTTTACATTTCTTACTTCCAAATACTCGAGATGCGTGGAAAGTGCCTCCTCAATCTTCCCATTCTGGGCTCTAAAAAAATACTTTATATCACTTCTAAAATCCATCACTAATAAGCAAAAAAAAAAATTTAAAATAAAAAAGAACCGACTTCAAACTAAACTAAAAAGCCATAAATAATATTTTATGTACGGTACGGATCACATTTGAATCACCTTTTGAAGTCGGTGCCAAACCTGAAGTAAATAAAGTTCTTTATTCAACAAAAATACGAATTACTATGACTAAAGATATATCGTCATTCGCTTGTCCTTATCCCATTTACATGGGTCGGTGCAGCATGTTTTTTCTTCCATACCTCGTTCTATCACTCGTCATCTCGTCACTTACATCCTTCCTCTTCATGTCATCTCTCACGCAATCCATCCACCGTTTTACTCGGCCTACCCCTCCTCTTACATCCTTCCACATGCATATCTAATACCCTTCTTGTCACATGGCTCTCATCCCTCCGCATAACATGTCCATACCACCGTAGGCGATTTGCTCTCAGCTTATCGACTACGGGTGCTACTTTCAGGCTTCCTCTTATATACTCATTCCTTATCCGATCCATTCTCGTCACGCCACTCATCCATCTCAACATTCTCATCTCCGTAACATGCAATCTGCTTTCATCCGTCACCTTTGCGGCCCAACATTCCGATCCATACATGACGACAGGTCTCACAATGCTCTCGTAGATTTTGCCCTTCAATCGAAGGGGCATTCGGGCATCGCATAGTACTCCCGAGACCTGTCGCCACTTCCTCCATCCTGCACTGATTCGGTTCTTAATGTCACGGTCAATATCACCATCGCACTGTATGAGTGACCCTAGGTATCAGAAATCGGAGCAGACCGGCAGCGTTACGCCATCGAGCTCTATGGGCGTTAGATTGGGGAGACCGCCAAAATCGCAAATCAGGTGTTCTGTTTTGGATCGACTGATTTTAAGGCCAACATTCTCCAATTTTTGCCGCCACTGCTCTAGTCTGCTCTGAATTTCAAGCCACTCTTGACCGACAAGGACAATATCGTCAGCAAAGAGCATACACCAGGGTGCCTCCTCCTGAGTGCCTGACGACAGAGCGTCTATGACAAGCAGGAAGAGGTAGGGGCTTAAAGCCGATCCCTGGTGTAAGCCCACCGCGACACTGAACCTGTCCGTGGTGCCAGCCGCCGACCGGACGCGTGAACAACATCTGTCATACATAGACCGAATCAACCCCACATACTTCCCAGGCACACTTTTCTCTTTCAAGGCCCATCACAAAACCTCACGAGGTACGAGGTCATAAGCCTTCTCGAGATCAACAAACACCATATGCAGGTTTTTTGCGCAAGTCTATATTTTTCACACAATTGGCGTGACACAAGTGCGAATATGGCGTCCGTTGTACCCCCTGCCCGGCATAAAACCGAATTGGTTTTGTGTTATATCACTCTCATCTCTCTATTATTTTCTCCCACACTTTCATACTATGTGACATGAGCTTTATTCCTCTATCATCATTATCATCATCAGCCTAAATTAGTCCACTGCTGGACATACGCCTCTCCTAATGAGCGCCATAGCGCCCTGTCTACTCCGTCCGTAACAATCATTTTTTTGAAAATATCTTCTATGTACAGACATTTCATTTTTACAACTTTATAATAGTATAGATAAAACTTACCGGTTGACAAGATAAGGGATGGTTCACAAATATAGTCGGCACTGCATGTGAATGGAGCATTCTTCGGTTATATCCCATGTGATTCCTCAAAATGCGCAGAGCATATTCTTGAGTACTGTGAAGGAGTCCATTTCTCCTCTCTCTTTATATTTTTAATCCAAGCCTTCTTTAGCTCTATATCAGCTGGAAACCTGTTTATAATTGCTGATGTTAGTTTCGTTCATTTATGATTCAAAATCAAATTACTAACACAAACGTTCCTACTAAAATTATTGATATAACGATAAACACCTACAACACCAAGTAGTAGGTTAAATGTTAAAATTGTTTACTTGCGTTATTTAAATAAGAAATACAATTACAAACTCCAACGTATGTTCAAAATCGATGTATGTGTATTGGTTTTTATTAATACACCTTGAATAAGAATCAGCACTGTAATTTACAAATTAAGTACAATAATCATGAGGTCAGCTTACCGGTGAAAATATAGATTTGTATTGTTTTCTTCGAAAGCACCTATTCGGTGTGAAAACCAAGGCACTACCCACGCCATAGTTTATTTTAAACATGCACATTAAACTAAAAGATTACAATTCATTCAGAAATTGTAATTTTTTCCACAAAAGACGGCGACGGTATCCAGCTGGCTACCAAACAAATAACTAAGTGGCGCGCAGCGCTTTAAGACGCGATCGAGAAACTATTACCATTTCGTTTTAGCAGTAGTTTTTTTTTATTACCGTTGTATAGAAGAGCGCATACCATACATACCTCTGTTCAACTTAATACAGTCCATCTATGCTATTTCTTTATCTTTGATGGTAACAATACAAACCTAACCTAACGTACTGTTTTCGGTTATTGACCCATTTTGACGCTCCGCTCGCTTCGCTCGCTCACAGTACAAACCTAACCTAACCTACAGTTTTCGGTTTATGACCCATTTTGATGCTCCGCTATACACGGTCACAGTACAAACCTAACCTAACCTACAGTTTTCGGTTTTTAACCCATTTTGACGCTCCGCTCGCTTCGCTCGCTCCACTGTGCATTTTCACAATACAAACCTAACCTAACCTACTGTTTTCGGTTTTTGACCCATTCTGACTATACATGGTCACAGTACAAACCTAAGAATAAGAATAATTTATTTTGTAAAACATAGGTAGGTACATGGGTGTTTCATAAATTGCTTAGGTATACTATGTTTTGCCGAAAGGCCTAACCTAACCGACAGTTTGAGATTTTTTGGTGATTTCGGGTAGCAGGTCATTTTTGTATGCTTTTTCGTAATTACGACAAACTATTATTATGGCATAAATGATTAGGGATTGTGAACATTATAGAAAGTATATATTATGAAAAGTGTTATTATGGTACCTTATAATTAGAGAAGTTGAACATTATGACACTTGAGTATTATGACACTCAAAAATTATGGCATGTAATATTATAGCCAGTGACCATTATGGAAAATGCATATTATGGCACTCGAAAATTATGGTATGTGATATTATAGCCAATAACAAATTAATCTTATGGCTCTCAATAATTATAATATGTGATATTATAGCCATTGACCATTATGGCAAATGAATGTTATGGCATTCAAAAATTATGGTATGTGATATTAGGGTAAATGAAGGTTATAGCCTGTGACCATTATGGCAAATGAAATTATGGGACATGAAGGAATCCCATAATAAATAAAAAAAAAGAACTCATTGTTAATGCAATTATCAGTGTTAATGCAATTATTTTTTAGCTGTGTTTCATTTATTGTATGTAGTTTATGGGCTTTTCGTAGAAATAAAGAATTGTATATAATAGTTATATACGAGTAATTAGCTTTTTAAGTCTCCTACCTTAATTAGGGCACTCAGTGAACTTCGTGGCCTAAACGCGGTACTCGACTAAAAAGGATATATTATATCTGTGGGCAGGATTATACCGACAGATTTTAACCAATGATATTAGTGCCTATTTAGAGAAAAAAAAGTAATATTACCAAACCGTACCAAAAATAGTGGAAATATGCTTAGCCGATTTTGCGTGATGAAGCCACAGCGACACATACAAACATACATAAAATCCAAAAAAAAATGTTTCGTTTTAGTGACCTCCAAATAGTCCATAACAATCATTTTTATTTAAATATCTTCAATGTACAGACGTTTCATTTTTACAACTTTATAATAGTATAGATATGCGGCAATTTTAGACATAGGTAAAAATGAAAAAGCAAAAAAGTTGAAAATCTTAAAAATAATGTAATAGTTTTATTATTTTACAAATTGCTTTATTTTAGGTTTGATATGAGGATAAGACAAGACGTTTGGGGTGTGTTTTGGGAAAATCACCGAGCCACATCACCTGGGGGAGCCCAAATGTGGCATGTTTTGAAAATGTTTTTTAGATTTTTGGAAAACAGGTGGTAAGAGTGTAGTATATTTTTGGAATCGTGGAAAATGGAATTAGTGGAAAAATTAAATGTTATGGTCTAAAGAAAGTACCTGTGTACCAAAAATCGTCGATGTAGTTAGGTATGCGGCAAAGTAGTTTTTTCCGTTGTACCACATTGTTGTAACACAGAATTATGACGACAGACACCTTTTTTTCTTTGAAACGTTATCGTCTATAAGCGTTTTGACACTTTAGAAAATGGAACTGATTTCATCTGCCAATCAAGTACCCTGTTCTGACGATAATTTTACTAACTACTGCTATGGAAAAAGTACTAAGAACGATTATTAATAATGCAATCTTTGTAAAAAAATGTTTCTTTCGTAGGTGGTGGTCGGCACCGACATCGCTGAGCTGCTGATGAAGAACAAACGTGACTTCGAGTACAATTCCGGCGCAAAAAACGTGCAGCTGAATTGTAAATATACTACTTGTGTTCATAGTCACTCCTTCATATGTATAACACTTCACAACATCCAAGCACTATTAAATCAAGAGGACTGTCAAAACTGTAGATCGCGTCCCGACCGCAAGGGGATATTCCAGCAAAAACTAGATGACGCTGTATGCTGCTTGCTCTTACACCAGGCCCCTTTTTCACAATCGTGACAATTGTCAGGTGACAACAACAATTTTATGCTCACGGCGATCCCCGCAAGCTCGATACATCTTTTTACTTTATATTGGGCACGCAATGTACTTGAAATTGTCATTGTCACCCGACATTTGTCACGATTGTGAAACAGGGGCCAGCTGTTATAAATGTTATGTAACGTTATAAAACATTTGTATTACATTTAATAATTAATTAACAATTATAACATAAGTTATACATTGTCATCAAGTCATGATGTTATGTAACATAATATATTTTTTATGTTATACAACAAATTAAAACTTTTGTCAAACATAGTGATGCTCTTAGACTGAGGTTATAAAATGTTCTAAAACGTTATAAAGCACGTTAAAATGTTTTAAATGCTCCTACACTGTTACCAGTGCGCAAATCCTCTTTCATGTCTACACTTGTCGGACCTCGCCCTTGAACTGACATATCCATACTAATATTATAAATGCGAAATTGTGTCTGTCTGTCTGTCTGTCTGTCTGTTACCACTTCACACTTAAACCGCTGAACCGATTTGGATGAAATTTGGTACGGAGATAGTTTGAGTCCCGGGGAAGGACATAGGCTACTTTTTATCCCAGAATAATACCCTTATCCGCGATAAACAAATTTAAGGCGGACGAAGTCGCTGGCAGAAGCTAGTTTACCATATGTTATACGGTGGTACTAGTGTGTGGGAGCGTTTGAAACGCCTAACAAGTTGTAACAATATATTATGAAGTGTTAGTGGATAATATCGTATTTTATAACGTTATATAACATTTATAACTCTAGTGTGGGAGCACCATTAAACCAAAGATGTAACGATGTTATATTTCAACAAATATAGTACATTAACAATTACTTGGTAGCTACAGTAAACATTCATACTGTATCACGCTTGCAAAGTAGAATAATTGTATATTATATTTTTATGCGTTGTAAATATAGGGGAATCTTTTTAAATGGTGATTTGACAGTCCTCTTGTTTTAATGATATTTAATGGTATTTAATGTCCTTGATAATATCTTTATCCCTATAGCCATGAAGATATACCACGATACATTTGCTTAGAGCATTTTAGATAGACACGAGATAAACACGTATGGTGTCGGCCAAGAAATTAGTTTACCACTTTTGAACCTTAACACACATGAAATAGAGTCGTAAAGTTGTAGATCAATTTCTTGTGCGACCGTACGCACATTTCAGAAATATTCCTATTCTTACCAAAAATAAATTGTAACAAGAAACACACACACACACACACTATCACTACTTTGGCAGAGAAGAATGCATCTGTTTGCCATCTCCTATGGTTTCCTATACGTATATTTGGCACTTTGGATTCTATATATTTCATATATTGATGCTGTTTTGTAAACCCATTTAATTACATTTATAGCAGTCGACGGACTAAAGTCCAGCGCCTCAGAGGAAGACGCGAGCGCATCTCCTGCCTCCGACCTTACACGTGAGTACACTCGCAACACGAAAATCTATTAAACTATTAGTAAAAACATAAAAAGGTTCATTTTTAAACTTATGTATGTACAGTAAAGACCTAAAGAGGAACTTGGTCGCCTACGAAGATAACGCCATTCTGCTTTTTCATGCGCCACTTCCCGCCAAGCGGGTGTTTCAAGGGCGCACAGACCCTTCTACACCTCATCACACCAGCGGTATCTTGGACGCGACGTTATGGGCATCCACTGGTCTGACCGCGTCAGGAACACGGAGGTCCTTAGACGTGCTAATGTCGCAGTAATAGAGGCTTATCTAATGAGACGACACCAGCGGGGGTGCGGACATGACTCCCATATGTCAGAAGACAGAATCGAATGGCAAGCGAAAACAGGGTGGCCAAATCCTGCGGTATAAAGATGTGCTAAAACATCACATGAACAGGGCTGATATAAACCCCCAAACATGGGAGACAATCGCAGAAGATAGGTCACAGTGGAGGTGTATTGTGAACACGCACGTGCGGAATTTTGAGACGGAGTGACGTAATGAACTGAACCCCAAGCGCGATTAGCCTAAGGCCCGACCACCAGCGGCCATACGATATAATTATGTCGGAGGGGTGCTGATATGCAGTGAATGGGGCCGCACGTTTACCGCTAAAATCGGCTATGTCAGTCACCAGAGAGCTCATCAGCGTCGCTCTCATAGGTAGGAAGGAAATAGTTGCTGTAGCCGAACTCGGCTAGGAGAGCAGCTCAGGATGTTTATGCATGCCTTTCTGCGTTGAAATTTGGCATATGTATGTTCGAGTAAACAATGCAATATTATTGACCATTAACCAGGGGCCCGTTTTACAAAAGCTTGTAACTCAATGATTTCAATAGAAAGATAAGCCCGCCTGAACGTTTTATACAATATAAGGTCATACAAGAAAACAGTAGCACCATCTACTATAACTGGTACAGTCATCAGCATCAATATCTGCCGTAACAAAGCGGGCGATAATATCTGACACGTCCTACCGGCCCTTGAAATAGAATCGTGTTAGATATGAATGCGCGCTTTGTTGTGGCAGATACTAATGCTGGTGACTGCTCGAACTAGGACCGTGAGCGCGCCGCGTTCACTACTTGATTTACGTGCACGATTTAACCTTGTACGGGCTACGTGAGTATTTTAGTTTCAGCTTATTTTAATTTTTATTTAGTCGAAAACAGAAGATTTTGAAAGTATTAAGTAAGGCAAGAAATTATAAATCAAACGTCTATATTCAGTGTTTAACCGACTTCAAATAAGAGGAGGTTCTATGTACGACTATATTTTTCTTTTTATTGTATGTTCACCGATTTCTCTCGTCAATTGTGGCCCGATTTTCAAGATTATTTTTGTATTAAAAACAGTACACTCCTGAGATTGTTCCATTATCACCAAGTCGGGATCTGATGATGGGATCCTAGGGAAATAGAAGTCAACCATCACATTTCACAGGCATCTATTTAGTGATTTCAGTATTTTAAAAAACAAGTCAAGCATTTGCATTTATAAATTGGTGAAGTGAAAACTCACAAGAATCCACAGAAAGCAAACAAAACTCCTCAATGATAAGTAATTTAGGGTTAGCGATAAGATATCTCGATTAAGGTAGCTAAGCGACTTCATAGTCACAATTTTCAATTCTCCTGATGAGAATGGTACCATGAAACTGATGATGATCTCCGTAATAAAATAATGTATCCTAGCCGTGTTTGGGCCTGTTAAAATCGTCACGAGATGAAGTCTTACGAAACAATTAATTAAAAAGTGAAAAATCATCGTACTATTATTTATGATTTGATAATCCTATGCACAAATCTTATTCCGACAGTCGGTACCAACCGTACGTTTCGCCGCCCTCCAAATGAAAATGAATGCTAATAAAGAAGGGTTTAATTTTCCGTGTGCTGAGAACTGTCAGCGTGCAGTCGCCACACTTTCACTTCTCACTGAAAATTGAGCCTTTCAAGTGGCACAGCCGTAGCTAGCGCGCCCTACCCGCGCGTCTGGGACAACGCTGTACGGGGGAAGTATATTATTAAAGTATTTTAAATTGTCTGTAGAAATGATGTGGTTAATTGCAAATAGGTATGCAGAATTTTTGTAGACTCCATTGAGATTTAAGTATAAGTCAGAGAAATATAATAATGAGGTACAACTGTAAAATAAGGTTTTATTTATAAAATTAATAAATGACCGTTTTCGTTTTTTTTTGCCGTGTAGGTATTTTTTTTTACTACGACCCAAAGAGAACCAAATAAATATAGTATTGGTACTGAAAATTTGAATACTCTTTATGCACATAAATAAATAAATAAAAAGCCCTTTATTCTGGGATTAAAGATGTCCTTTTGATGTCATTCTCCCTTCTTATACACTGTCTTCCACGGCTTCTCTTCCCGTCTCTTGGGTACCACTCTGAAACTGCCTTACACCATTTTCCTTGTTTGTCATGCATCATATGCCCGGTCCACCTCCACTTTAATTGATCGATGCGTAGTAGGATATCAGTTACTTTGGTTTTCATCCTGATGTTGGTATTTCTGACTCTCGGCGTTTTATCCCTGTGGTCTATCGTAGAAAAGCCCCACCTGAATCCAGTTTGCTCCACTGGTTGCTGTTCGTCTAACATGGAGCTCATCCTGATTTTGACATGAGACTTATTGGCCTATAGTTTTGGATGGTTTCTTTGTCGCGAGTTTTTTGTGTAATAGGGTGATGTGGAATTTTGCCCATTGCCTCGGGATACTACCGCTTGATAAAATGTTGTTAAATATGTTTGTAAGAACGGGAGTTAGGTGTTCCATTGTTCCTTTCATCAGCTCGTTTGTAATATTGTCTGATCCTGGTGATTTCTTCATTTTCTGGCTCTTTATTGGTTTTTCGACCTCCCATAGCAAAATCTCTGGGACAGGGTCAGTTTTGGTTTCAGGAGTTGTTAGGTTGTAGGGGTTCGCAATATATTTGTCTGTGTTTTTATTTCTGATCTGCATAAAGTTGGGAGAAGAAGTGGATAGCTAGTTCGTTGATATTCGTCCGGTTTGTAATTGGCTTTTCTTTTCGTTTTAGTTTTGGTATCCATTGTTTTCCTGCTTCACGTAGTTCCTTTAAAGCTTTTTTAGTACCTCCAGTTCTTCGTACTCGTATATGGAATTCCAGAGTTTTTTTAGCTGTTTGGTTTTGCGATCCTTTCTGATACTTTCTCTGACTTTCTTGCTGATTTCCGCTATTCTCTTGATGTTTTCTTTCATAGCTTGTTGTGTTATGTACTTTTTTCTCTTATTAATAAGATGTATAATTAGATCGCTTAGCTAGTATTTCTGAGTCTTCTGGTTTTTGTTTGCATTGCAGTAATTTGTTAGACGTTTTTCCAGGATTTCGTATTTCTGTATCGGATCTGTCGTTTTGTTTATTTGTTTTATAATCTCTTGGTAGTTAGTTTCGTCTTGTTTGTAGGGTACCCTTGATTAATTGTGTACATTTGCTTTTATGTGTTTTCGTGATGATTTTTCTGGGGCCTTCTTGAGTGAACTTCGTACCATACGATAACCACCGTACGGTACGAAGTTGTGATGTGCTGAATTTTAACTCTTAAGTTGTGTTCCATAAGAAATTCGACCAGTCTCTGTCCGTTGCGACTTCTTTTCCTGTGACCAAACTTGCCCAGTACATATTCGTCGAGGCTTAGTCTTGCTCCTACTTGTACATTCAAGTCACCCATGAAGATAATGTGGTTCTCCATATATTTTCGTATTGTTAGTGATAGTTCTTCGTAAAATAAATCTAATATAGATTGTTCTGCTTGTTCAGTAGGCGCGCAGACTTGTATTATCGAACACGGCTTTTTATAGTTTGGTAGTTTCACGTTGGGTACTGCTTTACTATCAAAAAATGCTACTATTTCTTGGGTATATTGTTTCAGGTGATGTTTAATTAAGATGCCAGCTCTATACTGCCCAGCTGTTTTTCCTTCTTGGTATAAGATGTAGTCTGTGTATTCCTCTATTTTTTCTTCACGTCTTCGCATTTCGCTTATACCTAGAATATCGAACTTTATATTCTTCAGGGCATTTTCAAGCCCCAGCAAGCTTTCATGGGCCCGGAGGGATCTCGTGTTCAATGTGGCGATGTTATATGATTTGCATCTTTTTACTAAAAAGTGACGGACAAAATCGCACGCGGGGACCAGCCGTGGTGGGAGATGATTTGTATAGTTGTGTGGTTCATCCGGTTTTTGGTGACAATGTGTTAGTTTCTATAAGTCTTCGTGTCTGACATTGAGTAAGATCTTTCGCGCATGAACTGAATGCATCTTTCCTTTGAATTTTAATAGGGATCTTATTCTGGTTGCCGGGACTTGGTGTTTCAGATCTTTACCTTTTTTAGTATCATTTTTATATCTGTCTTTATCTTCCTTTTTTGCTTGCAAAACTGATTTTAGAAAGTCATGGGTGATGTAAGAGTTGGGCTTAATTTTTTGTTTGTTTTTAAGTATCTGGTTTTTTTCTGCACTGTGGTAGAGTCTGGCTACCTTAATTTTTGTCGCGAAAACAAAAATCTTGGGCTGGTCACACTTTGTGTAGTTAGGAATTATAGTTTGATACTACAAAATATTTTTGATTTTCTGTGCACAAGAAAGGTACCTAAACCTAAGAAAATAAGTAAAATATACATAGACGTGCACTAAAAGTCAGATCAAATAATTTCTACCACTATGTACAGTACAGTAAACGACAGCCACATATGTTTACACTTTCTCACCATATACCATAGTAACAAGGCGAAAAATGAAATTTAGTGTTATTATTAATCCATCACCAAGGTCTGTGGTTAGCTTAAGTAGCTATAGACATGGGTCAGGTTAGAGTCCCTATATAATGTTGCAACGGCACGATGGGCCAAGTGCGGGATTCCATCGACATGCTCGTCGCTCATATATAGGTATTTATGGCCAAAATATTTTATATTTTTAAATCAAATTACGACTGACCAGTCCGCCGGTTTCTTCTGAATATTGGTTTTCAGTAAGTAACTCTTTAATTTCCAATGTTTTAATTTTATTGATATTTTCCAGAACTTCTAGTTTATCCGTTTCTTTACACATTTTGTACTGTTTATGAGATTCAGGTATTAATAAATTCACGTACCTAATCATAGTTATAGGCAAATTTTAGAACTAGTACATAAAGTATCAAAATATTTATAGATCACCAATCTACTAAATTGTTTACGACTTGTAAACATTGCAGTTTTTCGTTGTACAATGCTTCACGTCGGCTTTGCCCATTGTCGTAATTATTTAGGAGCTTAAATAATAGTTTGCGTTCCTCACTAGGTATAGTCATTGTTAATATTACTTATTTATATTCTCCTTTTGCATGTAAATAAATCACGGACCATTTAATTGAATGACATAAATTGACTACAGACTTAATCGTTTTTTTAAATCATAGACTATTGGTGATACCACAAGGAAATATCTGTCAACAATATTTGGCTAGCCAGACTTTTTTTTTCTATTAGCTTGTAAGATTGGTCTAATTTTACCTGTTTTATCACCCTTTTTCCCAGTCTTTGCAGTCTATCAATCACCCCTTTTTCAATATCCACATCTATGTCTCTTAGCGTTGATGTAAAGAGCGTATTCAGATCATCGTGCTTTACTTCCTCATTTTCTGTTATAGATTCTTAAGTAAGTGTAACGCTCGAATGGATTTGAAATGGGTTAAGCTTGCGCGTTTGGTTTTACGCCCCCAGCGTCCGATTCACTTAATGTCATGGTGCAAAATTCCCCAAACGTTCTGTTATAGGGCAGCTTCCAGGGGAATTAAAAAAAAAAAACTCTTAGTTACACCACTAAATTTATTGTAAATAAAAACTCACTTCACACAATTTACACAAAATACAAGATGTCGTTATACTAGGACATAATACGGCGAACTAAACTAATTTACCTCTTTACTTACTTTTATAACTTTCGGTATGACGTCAAAGCGTCGCTTGCCGCATGGTGGCATTGCTGACTTAGCAATCTGTACATGCTATGGCTGGATATAACAGCTGGATATAAAACGAAGCTTTATCTCAAATAGATGAAGCTGAGTTACAAGATCTATCTTAAACATGGAAGCTTATCTAAATTACTTAATGCTAATACTTATCCATATCTAAATTACGTTCAGCATTTAATAAAAGTGTAAGGGAATATTAAAATTACTATGAATAAGTCTTAATGATTACAAATATTTCTGGAAGAATTAAATTTAACCTGATTCACTCGAGGTACATCTTGGAAGATGTGGGTAATGATTTTACGGATTTCTTTTCGTCTTCCGAACTTTCTGACATTTGTATGGAGTTTGAAACAGAGGTTTGGGTCTTATTTTTATGTTTGTTATTACATTGGTTAAATATTTGAATGCAACATTTGGATGCTGAACGTTTATTATTGCTAAAGTTACACCATTTAATACACTTAAAAATAAAATACAATATGACAAAACCAACTAAAAATAAAGTAACACTAGAATAGTATGTCCCGTATCTCACGAGATGAGATTGCCGCTGTAAGTTATCTAAATCATTTTCTAAACTATCTAATTTATGAGAGGCATATTTTAAAGAGTCAAGGTTAATATGACTAATAGAAATAGGGGTAATAAAGTAAGGGTAAAGTGTTATTAAACTTTTCTTTCTTACAGCAGTCATCTTCTATAATATTAAAATCTGAATGCATGTTATTTTGTATTAAGACATCTTTAGATGTGCTGGGAAGCAGCCTGATAGTTTTTGAGTAGTCAAACAATCATTTGTTAGTTTTAAAATACCAGTACCGAACACAGGGTGTTCTTCGATATTATCGTTACATTTTACAGTTAAGTGACATGGTTTTGACTGGACAAATATCCATTTATTATTATTTAAAACATGGCAAATATCTACATCGCCAAAAATCACCTTGGAATCACATTCCTTCGGTAGAGATGTTGAAGCTTTGCTTCGCTTGATACTACGGTACCCGCGTTTAAATCCTTAAATAGTGCGCAATGTAATTTATCGTCGCTTATCGCCATGAAAGAGCTAGTGGGATGTATGAGAGAGAAAGTGATAGGGTTTTCTATTTAGTGAGGAATGGGTAATGGAAGGGTTTTGTAAACAGTATATTTCTCGGGATAAACTAATGGGATACTTAAGATGAACACTAACTTTTGGTTAAAATAATAAGATGTTAACTTAGAGATGTCAATTATAGTGTGGATATTTTGCATAGATAGTGGGATAGGAAGGTCTAAGTTGCGATTAAAGTTATTAGTATTTTTCAATAGTTCGTGATATAATGTAAAGGGTGAAAGTATCGAAGGGTGTAGGATATTGGTTTTTGAAAACAAGATAGCATTCAAATTTGAATCAAGGTAATTGGACGCTGCGAGTAACGAGCTTTCTATTACGTTAACAAGGTTGTTGACGCGTGACATATAAGTCAGCTGTTCGTTTATCTTTGTAACTTGAGTCAAGGCTTGGTTCCTGTGTTCGAGTTGAGTGTTTATTTTTAATTCATTAGCGTTTAATTTAAAGATAGTTGAATTAAAGGTGATTAATGCTTGATTTAACTATGTGAATATTTTCTTTCATTAAATGGAAGATTTCATGCTCATTTTTTGACAGGATTCTATTGCGTCATCGTAGTTTCGGGCGTCGTCTGCATCTAGGGTACCGAAGAAGAATTTTATAATTTCGCCTCCAAATTGTATAGATCGCTTGGATCTGCTGCTGGTAATGTTATGAGATAGTAGATGAAATAGTGATAAGGACTTGGCGTAGTTAGATTCGAGTAGTGTTTGTGTGGAGGTTGCTATCTCAGTGCAGTCGAAAAGAGAAGTTAAGTTAATACGGTTACATAAAGTAGTCGTTTTACTAAGAAGGCGTTCAATACTCTGTAAGTGGAGATTTAAAGAAATAACATTTGTATGAGTTACAACATTCCAGGAATCGTGAAAGAAATGTACGGTAGTTGAGGGGTCAAAATAAATTCCGGGGCTCTGAAGAATCGGTGATATTTTGCTTCCGGCGGAACATCTTTGTGAGAGGGTTCTGAAAAGAGAGTAATTATTTATTTAGGGATGAGCGGGCTTTATTTCGTTAACATGATACTTAGTATGGCGGCGGTTAATACAGAGAGTAAGTAACATTGTGTTTGTTATTGACTTTTATTATTTTGTAAGGGCCTTTCCACACTGGGGATAAAGCCTTGCGGAGTCTGTGGTGTTGTATTAGATAAACAAGATCGCCAGCTGTATACGAAACCTCGCGCGATGGGGAGTCGTAATATTGTTTAGAAGTTTCTTTACTTTTAATGATATGTTCGAGGGCCTTCTCGCGGCTAAAGCGCATGCGGTATTGAAGGGCTTGTATGTATTCGTAATAAGTGAGATTATCGCTTGTTTCATAGAGTGAATTAGGAATGTGGGGTTTGTGTTCATATAGGAGTTCATAAGGGGTGTATTGAGTTACGCTGTGAGGAGTGGTGTTATAGCAAAGGATAGCTGTAAATATATAGCAGTGCCAGACATTTTGATTTTCGTTTACGAAAGATTTTAAATATTCCTTTAAGGTCGTATGACTGCGTTCAAGGGCTCCGTTAGTTTGTGGGTGATAAGGAGTAGACAATAGGGATTTTATCTTAAAGATGCTGTTAATTTGCTCGAATAGATCTGAAGTGAAGCAAGTGCCTAGGTCGGTTAGGATCATTTTTGGGATTCCAAAAAGGACCATGAAATTACGACCTACCTCTTCGCTTGTAGCTGTGATTTGAGGGTATGCACATGAAAATTTGGTGAGGTCATCTTGGAGGGTTAGAAGATATTTAAAAATTTTGAAATCCGGCTTCCGGGAGAGTGCCTACAATGTCAAGGGCTAAACGTTCAAATGGTTTCGTGCTGGAGGAAGTAATTACCATAGGACCTTTATTACATTTTCTTAGTGGCTTATTGATTTGGCATAATTTACAGGACTTTACGTAATTCTCAATATCTGAACGCATTGTTTTCCAGTAATAAGAGGCTTTTATTCGATTAAGCATTCTGTTCATTCCCGGGTGTCCGGCAATGGTGGAGTCGTGATTTTCCTTATCGGAATTTCAGCTGGGGTAGGATAAATCATTTTATTTTTATATATATGTATAGTTAAGTTGGTACTCGTATTATGGAATATAAACGAAATCATATTATATATTTTACTGTATGATATCTTTGTAAATGGCTCCGTGAAGTCTGACACCGCTAGGTCGGTGAGTGTGGGATTGTTTTGTAATATGATATCTCGTAAGGACATAAGCAGGTTAAAGATAGATTTGTAATTTGTTTCATCGTAATGATTTATCTTAGTGAATAAGAAATAGTAAGTTTTATCGTTACTGAGATACGGGAGCACGGTAAGGGATTCGCGTTCGGAATTTCGCAATTCGCTTTGATCTGGTAAACTAGACAGTATCTCTTCAACATTAGGCATGGATGAGTCAAGGTCAAGGGCTGTGGGACATGCGATTGTGTGCTGTTTAGAGCGGAATAAGTTTTCAGAGTGCTCTTCAATTTTAGTGTTGTTTTGCCCGATAGTGTTAGTAAATTGCTTTTTAAAATATTGTTCATAGGTAATCTGATTGGGCGCGTTTGAGCTTTGATTTCGAGTTATAGCATGTATCGGAATTCGAGATAGGGCGTCGGCGTTAGAGTTTTGTTTTCCTGGTTTATAAATGACTTCATAGTCGTACTCTTCTAGTTTTAATCACCAGCGTATGAGTCTACTGCCGGGATCTTTTGCGTTGAATAGCCAGACGAGAGGGCGGTGATCGTTCACGATTTTGAATTTATTTCCATATAGATTATGATGGTGATGATCATATGATGATGATGATGATATTATGTAGGTGATATGATTATGTTGGTGATGATGGTGATGAAGGTGATGATGATGATAATGATGATGGTGATGATGATATGATGACGGTGATGATGATGATGATAGTGATGGTGGTGATAGT
Organism: Hedya salicella; assembly: GCA_905404275.2. Lineage (NCBI taxonomy): Eukaryota > Metazoa > Arthropoda > Insecta > Lepidoptera > Tortricidae > Hedya > Hedya salicella. Next base: position 91,369,650 of record FR990096.1, read on the forward strand.
GTTGATAATATGATGGTGATAATGATCCAATCCTGAGTTTCACTATGGGGGACCCTACTGGGGGTCCATCAGAATCTGAAAATAGTTGACTGTCCGGAAGGTCTTTTTATCCTTGCGAAACCATAATTCAAAAAAGGCACAAACAAATATTTGTATTGACACAACACATGATTCATTCAGCAAGCAGCAAGGTCAAAACAAAATCGAGTAAAGTAGGTAGGTAATAATACCGTCATGACATGACGTAGCGAAATTAACCGGTTCTATTGAAACATTTTACCGTTTCATTGCGTTTCACAAAAACAAATGATGAAACGAATTTGGTATAAACTGGTATCTCAATTAAACAGTTCTTTAACCGGTAACCGCAAACGGAAACGAAATCCTTTACTTTCGCGAGTGAATGACCGCAACCGGTATGCCAAAAGAAACGTATTCCGATCCCCGCACGAGGGGTTAGCCTTGAGGACTTGTTTTTTTAACCGACTTCAAAAAGTAGGTTTTATGTTTAATGCGTGGCTAAGACAGGTCGAATAAATAACTAACAGGAATAACTATCACTATACATTCATTGATTGATAGGTGGAACGAAGTTCACCGGGTCAGCTAGTTTATTTATATATCCCTATATTGACTTTTGATTTGTGTCTCTTTACTTTGCTTTTTTTGTAATCTCGACATTAATGATCCTGCACTGACTGCTAGTTCTGTTTGACCCTATGGTTGGTAGGTAGAGAATGCCTTAAGGCAAATTGTATTGTGCAAAAAGTTTAAATAAATAAATAAAAAAAAAAAAATACGTAGAAGTTGTTGAGGTGCTTCATCACCATAATTAATTGAGTTGATCAATGCACTGTTGTTGTGTCTGCCCAAGCCGAAAACCATAATAAATCATCCCACGAATATTCTCATTCTCACTCATAGTTTGGTAGTGACATGAAAATTCAGTCACCAAAACAAAACAAAAGCGTAGGAACGATTTAATAAAAAGGCCAATTTTTAAACGGGAACACCCAAGTACTCCGAAATATTTTAAACCGAATTTTCTTTTTTCGATTGTCGTAATTCCGAATTTTATATTTCCGTTGTATTAAAATATCGATTATTGAAAAGAACGTAATTTAGTGTACGGAATATTAAAAATGCGAGTTTTTAATTTATTTATTTTATTTTTATTTTTTACAATTTAATTTCACAGCATAACAGTTAGAACTAAAGCACTGTGAAGTTACAGATAAGTTACTTATGACATAAAATTACATTTTAACACGAATTAAGTTAAATTGAGGAGGCACGCACATCCATCGCCTCGCAGAACCTCAAACATTCATCACGCAGTACTACCCATCTACTAGCAAATACATCACACTCGGGTGCTGATGCGAGGAGCCCATTTAAAAGGAGCAAGGCACGAACCAGAGGGGAATTTCGACGAGACACTGTTTGCGATGTTGGCACCGCTAGCAAATGGCGATCACGCGGCCGAAAATCAAATTTGATCTGGGAGGGAACGAATAGACGCACAAGTTGCGCCACCAATTCACTACAGCCAGAGTCTCCACGTAAGATGCCACAGGCTAAAGTGAGAAGCGCAAAATTGCGTCTGACCTCCAGAGAGTTAAAACCCAAGACGCCAAGAAGAAATTTGGTTGGGTATAAATACGGGTAGTACCCGTACATTTTTTTGTACAAAAACCGCAAGAACACTTTTTGTACTCGCTCCAGAAGCAACACGTATGTCACTTCATAGGGGTTCCAAACAGCTGAGGCAGCCTCGAGCTTACTTCTAACCAGAGCTGTGTATAGGAGTTTTATGGTTCTGGCATCCTGAAAGTCCCTAGCGTTCCGTACAACAAACCCCAGCCTCTTATAGCAGTCACGGGTCAACGCGTTTAAGTGCTCATGGAAGTTTAGGTGGGTGTCGAGAGTAACACCTAGGTCCCGAATGGAGTTGACGCGAAGTATTGGTTCAGAACCCAGAAGATAATTGTAACAAAGAGGATTTCGAGCCCTACTGAAACATATGACGGCACATTTCGCCACATTGAAAGCAAGTCTGTTTCTGCTACTCCACTCATACACTCTGTTGATATCATTCTGGAGCGATACGCAATCGGAAATCTCCTGTACACCGTAAATCAGTTTTAGGTCATCGGCATAAAGTAAACACCTGGCAGACCGAAGAACCGACGTCAGATCATCTACCATAACTCCAAAGAGCAACGGGCCCAGTATCGAACCCTGGCTGACTCCCGAGCAAGTCTGAAAGGTCTTCGATACAAAGTATCCGTGTTGGACATACTGTTGCCTGCCGCGTAAATAACTGGAGAAGAACTGGAGTAGTTGAGGGGAAAATCCGATATGACATAACTTGGTCAACAGTACGTCATTATCTACGCGGTCGAATGCTTTTTTAAAGTCGAAGTACAAGACGTCGACTTGTATGCCCTTATCTAAATGGTCTGAAATGGAGTCAACCAGGGTTAGGAGGTTAATATTCCGATGTTTATAACACCGAAGAATCAAAAGCCAGATGGTTTTTTATCCCGAATAATAATAATCCGAATTATAATATGACAGTGCTAATTCGGAATTTAGTCATTCGGAACTATAAAGTTCGTGATTTGTAATAAATCGGTATTTTGATATTCGGTAACATAAAGTTGGTGATTTTTATCAATCGTAATAAAAACAGAAATCTGTATGTTAGGTTAGTTTTGTATTGTGACCAAATTGCTTGCTTGCATGTACACAATTGACAAAATTGAACATGGGCTAAAAACCGAAAACTGTAGATCAGGTTTTTCTGATGTTTCGGACTTTTGTTTAGTCGGATTTATTATTCATCGGTGTAATGAAAATCGGAATTTTAATATTCGGCATTTTAGTATTCGGAATTCGTACTTTTGATATTTCGGATTATTATGCAGTCGGACTTCTTGTTGTTCGGTGTATTGAAATTAGGAATTTTGAAAATCGGAAATGTAAACGTTAAGAGCGTCCACATTTGTATCATTTGCCCGATCAGATCTTCGTCCCGTGGCATGATCGCGTGTCACGATTACGCGTTTTGACGTTGCACCGATCCGATCGCTCGAAATCCATGTTGCTAGGAGTATCACACACTTAGATCGGACAAGTGCGGCGAGATCGCCGCGCCGACAGTGAGCCTCCATGCAGCGTGATAAGCAGTCATGCCACGCCACGGTGATCGGATACGAGCAAATGATACAAGTGTGGATGATACAAAAATCGGATTTATGACGTATCGGAATTGTCATATTCGGAATTTTTATCAATTCAGAGAGAGAATCGGTATTGTAAAATTCGTGATTCTGAATATCTGAATTAAATTTTTCGTATTAACCCCTTTTAAACAAGGTAAATTATATCATTCACATCAGATGTCGCGTTTAAAAATGCTAGTTTGTCAATTTCGGATACATAAATAGCAGCCCTCGTAAAGCCCTACTCGGATAAAATAAATAGTAACATATCCATAACCGTATAGATAATTTGACGTTCCCTATTAGAAAAATGACGTAAGTTCCATATCGATTCTGTACACTATTTCAAGCAATTAGTTAAGTTGTTTAGCTATACATCATAATGTATAGGATCTGAAACTTTATATTTATTTTAAACGCACTAAATTGCAGCCGGCGAAGAGCCCAGCCAGCCGCGGCAGAGCGGCATCGACGAGAAGACGGCGGTTGCTCAGCTGCGGGAGTACCTCACCTACGGCAACAGGCAGGAGGCTATCGGTAACTATTCTAATTGACTACATTTCATTATACATGTTCGTTGCTCTCAATCGAAAATCGTTACGACACCAATACCTACAATGATTATTTTTGTTCATATTTTTCGAAAGTTTGTGGCGCTAAAACGGGATTAAATAAATAAATATAGAAATTTTGATTAAAGGTACGAAAACCTGTGGATACCTGTAGTACCTTTTTTAGCGCAGTAGTAGGCTAACCATCAATGCTGGCGTAAAATTGTAAAGTTTCGGCTAGGCCTGAAATATTTGTATTATAAACATACGTCGTTATCGCGGGTACAATTACCAATCAGATAAAGAGCAGATAAAACAGAATGTCTATTTGGTAGAAACGGGTGTATTCTGCCTACAGCTACTAAACATCTAAGAAGCTCTTTACATGTGGAGAGTTTTCTCTAGAAAAGATCAATAAAAAATACAGCCGCAAAGGGGTATGGGTTTAAACTGTTGTCATATGTTTCCATCTGTTTAGTTAACAAGTTTATACATAGGAAATAAGTAAATTTAATTATCTTTTAACGTGTTTTTTTAACAATTTTAACAATATATACGTACTTGTGTGAAGATAACTGTTATCGTCTACTAATTAAACGCTTACCTACTTAGAAGAAAGTCTATTTAAAAAATAAGAAGACGTGTGTAATTTATACTAACGTGTATTTTTTACATCTATTATTTGGTTTTCGTAATAGATTACAAAGATTTTTTCTAAATTTTCCACAGTCAATTTGCGGCGTCTAGCAGTAAATATCCTTTTAATTGTCTGAATGATCTTTCAACATCAACTGTTGTTGTAAGTGCATACTTGAAACGATGGAAATAATCTAGAGTAGTGTGACAAACTCGTAATGATGATTCAAGTATTATCTCCTGCCCTTGTATCAATTCATTATTTTTTTTTATTATGTCCAATCCAGTATGTTTCTTCAAGACATGTTTCAGCTTTTTAAATACTTATTCTTTTTCCATTAGCACTCAAATTTAATTTTGATACATGCTTGTATGTGTTTTGAACGATGGCTAAACTTTTCACTGAAAGATAGATTCGGGCACTGCAATTTGTTTATAGCGTCTGGAAGTACCTGAAGATATTTCGCTATAAAATTTAAATCATTCCGAATTTTCGCACTGCGAAATGCTGTTTTTGCCTTTGTGATACATGCTGCGTCAGAATCACGAAATGTGTCCACAACGCCTTTTATTTCCTCGAAATACTTGTTATAGTATGTCGCAGCCTCAATCCACGTTCCCCAACGAATAATCGTTGGATTTGGAGGTAATTGTATTCCATTAACCATTTCTTTAAATGTTTTTATTCTTTTTGGCGATTTTCGAAAAACTTTTTTTACATTTGATATTAATTTATTCACTTCTGGAAAAAGAACGCGAACTTGATCAGCAACTCTGTTAAGACCATGAGCCAAACATGTAACATGGAGAAGGTTTGGGTAATTTTTTTTCAATGTTCTACCCGCTTTTTGCATGTACCCTACACCATCAGTTAATAATAACAACACTTTCTCATGTTTATTGTGGTCGGGACCCCACAAATTATCCAGTGCATTTTTGACGGAATCCGTTATACTTATATTGTTAGTTTGTTCCAATTTTTTTCTTGACAATACATGTGGAGTTCCGACTGCATCTTCAAGCAATGCACCGACTATCACATTAGCAATTTGACGACCCCTGGCATCTGTTGTTTCATCAACACTCACATAAATAATTTTTAATGTTTTGTATTGGTTCGTCGTATATTTGGTTTACGTAATTCTGTCTCAACAAACATTCCGAAGGGACCTCCACGGTTTATTCGAACTTTCCAGAGACGCAGTTATTGATAAAATTTTTGAATATGGGATTTTCTAACTGAGACCATGGTATATTACAGCTTACCATAAATTTGGTCAATTCCATCCTAAAATCTTTTTTGACGGATGTATGCTTTTCCTATTTGAAATGTCGTTCCATAGAAGCTTTTCTCTGGGGGAAACTAACATTGCACTTAGTGTAATATAATTTTGTATCGCGAGCCTGTAATTCAGGATAATCCTTTGTCCACAACTCCACAAATTCATCGCACGGTTTTTTCCTTCGCGGCATTTTAAAAGCACTCGGCAATAAATATATTACACACAGTTATCAGTACGGATAATTGATAATGTACTTACTAACAAATGACAATGTCAAATAGGAAAAATTATTAAAGAGTTTGCATTGCGACTGCACAGTTAATCTATTTAAGTTGTATTGGTACTCAAGTCAAGTATGGAGGTTGGGTATTAGAAATACCTAATGTGTGATACATTTTAAACTCGTAGGTGTAGGCATAGATGTTCCTCAAAATGAGTTTCGCGTCTGTTATTGCTTGTTTTTCATAATCTTTCTGTACTGTCAAATCGTTTTTGTACCCGCGATAACGACGTATGATTATAAACCAATACTGTAGCCATATTAGAAACGTGGAAGTGACTCTTAGCCATACCCGTAACATTGGTATAGAAGTATAATTTTTTTCTTGAAAGTGATTAATTTTTATTTTAGTGTCATACCTTTCACTTTTTGTCCTGTACAATGTATATCACGGAAATGTACAGAGTAGTAAACTCGAATATATTTTTTCTAGTTCAAAACTTTTTCATGTCTGATTCTACATATATAGAAAAACATTTAAATTTTTTATGAATAATCATATCTATCTATACTAATATAAAGTTGTAAAAATGAAATGTATGTACTTTGAAGATATTTTCAAAAAGAATATTGTAGCGGACTATTTGAAGGTCACTAAAACGAAAAATATATTTTTTGGTTGTTTTTTATGTTTGTATGTGTCGTTGTGGCTTCATCACGCAAAGTCGGCTAAACATATCGACACCTGTAGACGCAAAGAGCGTAAACGCCGCACAAATCAATGGTGGATACGCCCTTTGAATCCAAAGGTTTCGATATTTCAACAATTGTTGGTACATGGGTAGCTGGGTATCTAAAAAACGGTATTTACTCAACTACGCTGTCGAAAAAAGAAGGGTTATGACTTTTTCTCCTCAACAATATTAATGCAGCGGACAAATACGTGGGCGCACTTTACAGGGAGGTGTCTAATTGTCTATCCATTACATTATAATGCACATGCAAATTGAACCGTATATGCACTTTCAGAGATGTAAATGGTCTGCAGGTGTCAAGTGTATAAAATAATAATAGTATAAAAAGCTTTAAGAAACAAGCATTAAAGCAATACATATAATGACAGACATAATTTCCTGTGTACCAGAATGGGCCATGTCGCACAATCTGTGGGGCCACGCGTTCCAGCTGTGCGCCCACGGGGACAGGCGGGCGCGCGCCGCCGTGGCCGCTCGCTTCCTCGCCGGTGTACCGCGCACCGATCCCCTGCACACGTTGTACAACACGCTTGCGGGGCGCCAGCCGCCCGTGGCCACAGTGAGTCACTGCACCTGTTGCCCCTCAGAGACCTACATCGCACAACCTGTAAGGCGACGCGTTCCAGCTGTGCGATCACAACACGCTTGTGGGCCACCATCCACCCGTGGCTACGGTGAGTCACTGCACCTGTGTGACCCAAAGTGGGCCACGTCGCACCTGTGGGGCCATACGTCCCAGCTGTGCGCTCACAACACGCTCGCGGGCCACCGGTGGCCATGGTGAGTCATCTTTGTTGTGTACCCAATAATGGATCACATCGCACAACCTGTGCAAGCGCCTTCGACGAATATATCTGGGGTACCATATTGGGGTCACTTTCGGACACGTGGGATGTCAGCAGGTCACGGTGAGTGCCCAAACCAGTACTGTCATTGGAGGACGTCAAACAAAGCAATTTAGTTCGCCAAATATGTTTTAAAAAGTTTCGTCTTTAAAAAATTAGTCAAGTGCAAGGCTATCGCAAATCGTTTCATTTATAAAGTGATTCTATTGATATTCTTGTTTGTCCAGTGCGTGTCGGATGAGCGGTGGGGCGACTGGCGCGCGCACGCCGCTATCATACTCTCCAACACCTCCGCGAAGCCCGAGAACGAGACGAGGACACTAACACAACTAGGTGCGTTCGTTATCACGTCAATCGATGCTAAAATATATTACAAAGGCGTCCACTGCATTTCTGTGTACTATAGTCATAACCTAGTCTTTACGTGATTCACGCAAAACCAATGATGCCTAAAATTTTATGATGTCTATAGATAGATCATGATATGATCAACTAAGGTAGCCTCTTCCCGTGCCAGTAATGTCATGTCATTGAACATGGCTACGTCATTATAGTTGTGCCACTACGTGCAAATAAGTTACCCAGGCAAAATAACAAAGAATTTTCATTCACAATCTGGTATGTTGTCTAAAGGGAAAGGCCGCGAGCATTTCAACCGCCGATTCTTTTAAGTTACGAAATATTATTCAAATGAGTTTTACAGGGTCACCTAAAACATGGCCACTTTCGGGAGTGATCAATACATTATGAAATTCGATAAAAAAATGTATGTTCCTATGTAGAAATCAACATCATGACATTATGATTTAATTGACATGGCGGACAGCGTTTTCGCGGAAATAAAAAAGGATTAAATTTGAGTATAATTTTATGGCACGATAGCGTATTTATTATGCTGAAAAATTATTCTCTATGACATTTTATTAAGAAATATACATTTTAAAGTACTTTCTTAAATAAAGAAGAATACCGTATTAATCCCGATTTTCCCCAGGCGACTCGCTTTCTTCCCGCGGTCTCCTCTACTCGGCGCAGTTCTGCTACATCTCCGCCCGGGTCGACTTCTCCCGCCACCCCCTCGCTCCGTTCGCTCCGCCCCCCGCCGTGCCGACACCCCCGCCCCGCTTGGCTCTCCTGCTGGCGGATTCCCGGGCGGACTCGCTCAGAGAGCTGGCTACTAACGAGGCCATATTCGCTACGGAGATTTACGAGTACGCGTTGTCGCTGAGCCAGGAGTACTCTATCGGCGAGTTGCAGGTCAGTTCTTGTACTTCTATTTTGCAGTCCCTGTGTAATCTTGTGCATCGCGTCCCCACCCGCTGCGTTCGGTTGGATCCATACAATACGTACAAGGCCAACTTCATACTCCTTGTGCCTTGCGCACCGCATCCCTCGCCTTCTCCAAGTGGCCGCGGATTACCGTCTCGCGCTTCTCCCATCGAATCCGATAACTGTTAGGGAGTCCAAAACTAACCAGTTAAAAGTTAGATTCCAAAATATATATTACTACGGCGCCACGCGATCCTATAATCAAATGTTAAATATTACATTTCTCTTTCCATTTCTTGCCTCTTGATCGACGGTACAGTGGTTTGGTCGCCGTCGGTCGATAGTTTCAATCACACCAATCGATCGACGATAGATCTATTGCTGTGGTAAAATCCAACTTTAAATTTATTGATCGACATATGAATGATACAAATTTATGTTTTTAATATCAGTTCGTGTATAACAGGCATTAACGCGGATATTTTTGGTCCGATAACCGTTCAGCCCCTAGAAAAAATATATAATTTAGCTGTTTAGCCTGTTCCTGAACACAGACCTTACATTAAAAATAAAATACTTCCCGGTCTAGGGCTTCAATTTTGTATGAAATTCCTTTACAGTTCTCTCGAGTTGTCCCTCCCAAAACGTGACACTTTGAAGCCTGTACGCACGTAATGACGACATTTCATTGAATGTTTAAGAAAAATCCTATTTTATGTTCCCTCCAAAGTTTTTCATACCAAGCTTTATCAATAAACCTGTCAAACTACAGCCACGTTGCTGATTGATAACCTCGAGAACTAAATATGATGTATTGCTTCGCGCGTAATATTTACACTGCCTCTCTTACTCTTAAGATTAATAGTACATTACTACAGAGGCCGGGACGAAAGGGGTTGCCGGCCGAAGACATACAGTATGTAAACTTACTAAAACCATTTATTTAAATCCGGCATTGTCTAGGTGATAAATGTGTGTGATAAGGTTGTGGTATATAAATTACTGAAATACTAACGCTTTTTAGAATTCATAATTAAAATACTATATATATATATATATTTATAAATCATGAATGATATATATATATATTTATATATATATATATATCATTCATGATTTTAACAGCCTGTTCTAAGTTCTTTGTTTACAATTGTAAGATTGTCATTAGGTTGTCAAGACATGTAGTTTTAGTTAAAGTAAGGCCATGTGCACACTTGCGAGTTAGTTGTAACTTGAACCAAGTGACGGTGGCTGTTTTCATGAACGCTACGCATCAAATTTGGATTTTGATAAGCACGTCGCTTGATTTTGTTGAAAGTTTGTACAATCCACAGCCTCATTTCATTGCAATAAAGAAACGTCGGATTAAAAATTAATCTTGACATTTCATTTCAAGCCAAACTTTTTTTGTTGGAATAATTAAGAAAAAAAATCTTTACATTGAAGTGACACTAGTGAAATTGAAATGACATTTAATAAATTAGCACGAAATGATGCTGTTTACATGATAAATTGAAAATAATTTGGCTGCCACGGACTAACAAGAGCGTAAAACGGGTATGATAAAAGAAGTTATACTAATGAACAGATAATTGAATTTCAAGTAGGTATTAACGTATTCCTAGTGGGCTTGCGTTCATCTGTCACGACGTAAACTTTAAATATCACAGGACGATACTTTTGTAACCGACTTTGAAAAAGGTAAGATTTTATATTTTTTACACAATGAGTAAATTAAAAATATTCGACACACACTAGCAAAAAATGTGGTGAGATGCTTAACTCGACATAGCCATCAACTGGCTTAAAGGGATGGTTTTAGTAAGTTTACATACTGTATAGGTCTGAGGCGGGCAACCCCATATTTCCCGCCGAGGTATGTATAGTGCTTTTTTCAAACATGCAATGGAATAAACAAAAAAATTCAAAGATTTGTTTTTTAATACGCATAGTAGCAGAATGTCATGATGCCTGTGCCACAAATTTATGTGGAATGGAAATTAAAAAAGAGGACTTTGCCGGCCTTGGCCTGCATGATTTGTATGAAATTCCATTAACGACCTCTGGTCCTAGCCGCATCTAAAACGTCATACTTCGCAGCCCATTAGGGGTCGTCCACAAATTACGTAACACAAAATTCTTAATTTTTTTGCTGTCGACGACCCCTTATAAGGAACATAACATCAATATTTCATTGCATGTTTGAGAAAAAGGTTTAAAAATAAGTAATCACGCTATCTTTCCTGCCTGATAAATCTAAACAGGTACTTTTTAATATAGCTAAACAGCTACTTTTTAATAGATTTATAACTGAAATATAAACTATAACGTCACAGAGTGGCATTGCCATATTGCTTTTTTTATGGGTTCCGTAGCCAAAATGGCAAAAACGGAACCCTAATAGATTCGTCATGTGTCATGCCTAACTGTCTGTCTGTCTGTCTGTCTGTCTGTCCGTCCGTATGTCACAGGCATTTTACTCAAAAACTATAATATTGTACATAAATGAAATTTGGAGCATAGGTGTAGTGTGTAAACCGCTACTTAGTTTGATAGTTAATTAATAAATATACACCGTGTTTTTCTTTTATTTCCGTTAAATTCGACACGTTGCTCGGTACATTAACAGAAGCTACCTGGTATATTGCTTTTTGTTAAATTCGAAAAAAAAAAATTTTTTTTTGTTTTTGATACATAATAAATCAATGTTAAAGAGTAAAAGGTCCCTTAGAGTTACACAAAAGTTAGTGTCTAGTATGACAAAGTTTAAATTTCATCCATGACAGCACATAGCTCAGTGGTAGATAGTTTGCTTATGGAGTGTGGGGTCCTAGGTTCAAATCCCTATAACTTATTTATTCGATTTATCTTTTTTCTTTGTTTTTTTTGTAACTATCTGATAAATTAGTAAAAAGTGAGATTATTATTTGAAAGTAATTTCTAATAATTTCCTATTCCTGTAAGTAACTTGAAGTTGACATTAAAGTTACCAAAACATTCGGGTACTGTCGGGGATGCCGAGATAACACAACGGCCAATAACAGAGCTCGAGACCGTAACCTAGCGATGATTGTTATAACATGACTATGGCAACACGTCCTTGATGGAACATTTCTGACATTCGGGTGTTGTCGGGGATGCAGAGATAACACAACGACCAATAACAGAGCTAGCGACCGTAACCTAGCGATTATTGTTATAACATGACTATGGCAACACGTCCTTGATGGAACATTTCTGACATTCGGGTGTTGTCGGGGATGCAGAGATAACACAACGACCAATAACAGAGCTAGCGACCGTAACCTAGCGATGACTGTTATGACATGACTATGGCAATGTCCTCGATTGGAATTTAATTGGTCGTTTCACACAACAGACAGTTCGAGAAAAGGCGGAACCAATCCGGACTGACGTCGTCTTACGGCTATACTCGTTCATACGAGTATAGCCGAAAGAGACATCGGGCGAATTTGGCACAACGACTTGAAAGTGAAAACTCTTTACAACCGAAATTTAAAAGATAAATATTAGTACGACGTAATGAAGGACCTTTTACACTGGTTCAGTCATTAAATTTATTTATTGAATATCTCAAAAATAGTAAGAGTTAGAACACTAGTTTCTTGGACAAATTAACTCTATTTGACCAGCAGAATCTTCCCTTAAAGTTAACGGAAAAAAAAAAAACACGGTGTATATATTTCTAGGGGGAGCACTCCATACATGTAACCGAAAGTGAAAAAAAAAATCAGCAAATATCAAGGTTTGGCATATATTTCGACAGTACTTCTAAAAACTTATTGAGGTTTCTAAAAAAAAAATTGATTTAGTGAATGTTTTCCGAAATATTCGCTACGAAAGTAGCAAAACTTGTGTCCCCCCGCCCGTCTATTTTCTAAACGGTATGTTCAAAAAATATTAAAAAGATTTACAAATATAAAGCTTAATAATACTTCCAACGAAAATTGTTTTCAACATGATGGGACATACCGTTTTGAAGTTATTGCCAAAAAACTGTGCTTCTCACCAAAAGGATGTAAGTGCCGGGGAGATACGCTCTTTTGTTAGTGTTTTTTTTTCTTCATATCGTATTTTTTTTCATCTGTAGTACATTTTTTGTATAAACGGCTGCGGAACCCTTCATGGGCGAGTCCGACTCGCACTTGGCCGCTTTTTTTTGGATTAAGCTGATTTATTAAGATTTATATTGACAAATATAACTTTAAATTAATTGACTTGTTTATCTTTATGATAGTATATTCAATGGTTGGTGTCGAATATTATTTATTGACTGTTGGTAACGACTATTTTAACTTTATGCTTAATTGATTCTATATACTTATCTGACCCATTATAAATTTGTAAAAATAAAATGTCTGTACATTGAAGATATTTAATAAAAAAAAATGTAACGGACTATATTTAGATTGAATCGAAAATATTTGTTTTGGATTTTTTGTATGTTTGTATGTGTCGTTTTGGCTTCATCACACCAAATCGGCTAAACGGAATCGAAGTATTATTGGTACACGGGTAGCAGGGTATCTCCAGATGGTTATGGGATACTTTTTACCGAACTACGCTGAAGAAAAAAGAGGGATTATGACTTTTTCTCCGCCGCGAGCGAAGTTGCGGGCGCCTGTAGTTGTAACAATAAATCTAGCATCTGCCGAATTACATGATTGAATGCCTTAGCTACGTATAATCATTCTGTCGTCATAAAATGTCACCATACATACCATACATACCACAATAATATCATGGAACATGTATTCCTATAAAAAGTGCCTGCTTATGAGTATAGAGTTAAAAGCTACGGCGAAATGTTTTTCTTGGAATCATAACTTTGGAACCTTTGACACTAAAAAAAAAATTACTTTTGATACTGGCCTCTATATTTTTTCTTAAGTGTGCTAAGAGCCTTTTGTTCTTGGCGGGTTTAAGATGTCATCTCGCTGCATGTATGAAACTCAAACGTGAAAATATTCATACTATGATTTATTACGACTTTCGATGCAGTTTCATGCAGCAACAGTCCATAGATTAACTAACTTCGACTTTTGGTGATGATGCTCCATCGAAAAACACTATGTATAGTGTGTGTATACCTAGTGTGGACGTAGCGCCAAACTTATAATGCATGACTGTCATGTTACGTATCGCGAGATAGAGGCGACTCTGGGAATTATGTATGACGAGCATTTATAAGATATTACATGAATATTTAGCATTAAATTAAGGCTTGCGTCGAATGTTGCAAGAAAATGTTGACAAAATATAACGGTGGTGACTCGAAAGCTATTCATAATATCTACACAGGTGACGCATCCTGGATCAATGCTTTTGATCCCGAAACTTTGTTGCTTTAACTGCTCCGAATTATGACATTGTAATGTACATAACATTAATAAGGGGAGAACGGTGTTAGTCACGCATAAATTAAAAAAATCAGTTAAAACTTATTTAGGTATATAAAGATTGCGATGACTGTTTGTTTGCTCTGATTTAAAAAAAACTAAACAATAATCAACAGTGGGGTGTGGGTGGTCAGTGGGTGTTTCAAGATGAACCGTACCCTGCGAAAGTAACTAGTGCAAAAAGCACGTTGAAACAAATAATGGCCTGTTTTTTGGTATTAATGGATGAAACGTAAAACGGCTAATTCTAATTTTTTTTCTGATTTCGGAACCATTTGTATTTGAAGAAATACGTTAAAACAACCAGCAACGCAGAATCATTCTTTACCGTGACAATGTAAGCTGATACATCAAGCGAAACAACCTTCCAAGAATCGAAGGTCAGGATATAGAATTAATGGTTCATCCACCGTACAGCCGTGATTTGGCACCCGATAATTTTTATTTATTTCCAAATTAGAAGGCGCCCGCAACTTCATTCGCGGAGGAAAAATAGTCATAACTCCTCTTTTTTCCTCTAGCACAGTCGGGTAAAAAGTATCCTATAACCACCTGGAGATACTCAGCTACCCGTGTACCAAAAATAATAAAAATCGGTTCAGTCGATTTAGCGTGATGAAGCCAACAACGACGCATACAAAAATACAAACTTAATTTTTAATATTTTTTTTTCAAATCAAATCAAAATATAATTTGCGTCATGTAGGTATATAAATAATTATTTTAACGAATACCTAAGGTATTATTATTATTTTAATCTTAATTGTTTTATATACTCTGACATTTAGAATTTTATTCTAGACACATTCTAGATTATTTATTTTTTATTGACAATCCTTTTGGGATTTATCTTATTGATTATTTTATTTTAAAAATGATGTATTTATCAATAATATTACACTTAAGTTAAATGATCTGATTAGGTTTTTCTGGGTTTCCCTAATCCTTGCAGCAAATGTTGGATCATATTGTATTTCTCCCAGCAAACATTCACTGTCATGCAACTGACATTTCGGAAGTGCTTGTAACTAGGCCTACTGAAATAAAGAATATTTTGATTTGATTTGATTTGATATAGTTTTCCTTTGTTTATTTTAGGGTCCCGTAACCAAAATGGCAAAATCGTCATGTTGCATGTTGCATGCCGTCCATCCGTCCGTATGTCAGGCATTTTAATCAAAAACTATAAAACGTATACTGATAAAATTTGAAACATAGATGTCTTGTGTAAGTCGCTACTTAGGTTGTACGTTGTTTCATAGACTACAGTTTGGTAGAATTTCGTTTTACATAAAATGATTCCCATATTATCATTACATAGAATAATCAATTCAAAGAATACTTACTTTATAGCATTTCTTATCATAGATTATTGTTTCGAAGAAAATTTTATATCATAATATTCATATCATAGACTTTCAATTCAAATATTCTTTATCCATATATTATTTAGTTTACGTAAAACTTATTACTTAGACAAATGTTTAATAGATTTTGATTCCGATGAATATTTTTTCCCATATTATCATTTCACAGAATAATCAATTCGTAGAATTTTTTTCGTAGATGATTCACATCGTAGACTTCCAATTTGAACTTAAAGTGATTTGAAAATATTAAATCACTTTAAGTATTTTATTACTTTTTGTTGGTGCTGAAATAGTATAGTATATAATTGGTTAAATAGTTGATCGTATTGTTGTGCCGCATAACGTTTTTTTTCCGAATAACTTATGGCATAAACTTTATTCCGCATAATTTTATTTGCCAAAATTGTTGTTCCTATTGTCGTTTGTCCTAAATATTATTTGTCCTATCGTCTGTTGCGGCTAAGATTCAACAGTCGAATGAATTATGCGTATAATTGTGATGTTCCTAGTATTTAAAGTGCTAAAATTGACCCATTTTGACGCATGGTCACAATACAAACCTAACCTTATCTACAGTTTTCGGTTTTTGACCGATTTTGACGCTCTGCTATACATTGTCACAATACAAACCTAACCTCACCTACAGTTTTCGGTTTTTGACCCATTTTAAGGCTCCACTCGCTCCGCTATACATGGTCACAATACAAACCTAACCTAACCTACAGTTATCGGTTTTTGACCCATTTTGACGCTCCGCTATACATGGTCACAATACAAACCTAACCTAACCTACAGTTTTCGGTTTTTGACATACTATACATTTGGCACACCTTTAGTCACCACAGTTTAGATACTGTAATTGTAGCCATTTTAATGATAAGCAACCCCCCACCCCCGACCCCTCGGTCCCACCATTGTCGTTCCCAGCAGCCGTTCGCTTCTGTTAGGGTAGCAGTTCCAACTTAACCTAACCTAATTTTCTGACAATCGTTCGGTTTTTTAGGTACCTACATTAATACATAATTCTAATATTTGATAATGTTATTAAATAATAAAGTAAGATTTTAAAATTTATCGAATTGCGTTTCTGTGAAAAATGTTTCATTGAAGTAAATAGTCGTTGAAACAATAATATTCGAAATGAAAATACGCGGAACAAATATTACATGAAACCTTTTTCTGCGAAACAAAATTCTATGAAATTGCAGGCTGTGAAATAAGGATACTCGATACATAATTCTATTGCATGATAAGTATGTTGATAAAAAAAATATATTATAAAATTCATTGAATTGTGTTTCTGTAAAAAAAGTTTCATTGAAGTAAATAGCCGTTGAAACAATAATATTCGAAGTAAAAATACAAGGACTAAACATTATATGAAACATTTTTTGTGAAACGAAATTCTACGAAAGTTCTGTCTGCGCGTTCCCTACACCTGCTACTTAGTTTGATAGTTAAATATAAATATATATATTTCTATGGGGGGCTCTCCATACAAGTAACAGAAATTGAAAAAAATAAATAAAAAATAATTCAGCAAATATCAATGCGTGGCACATCATTCGACAGATCTTAAAACATTTTGATGTTTTTAATTTTTTTTTTGATTTAGTGAATATTTTCGGAAATATTCACTCCGAAAGAAGCAAAATTTTTGTCTTCCCCCCTCTATTTTCTGAACGGTATATTCAAAAAATATGAAAATAGGTATAAATATAAAGCTTAATAAATACTTCCAACGTAAATTGTTTTCAACGTGATCAGACATACCGTTTTAAAGTTATTGCCAAAAAACTGCACTTAAAACTCAGTAAAAGGACGTAAGTGCCAGGGAGATACGCTCTTTTGTTAGTGTTTTTTTTTTTCATATCGTATTTTTCCATCTGTAGTGCATTTTTGTATAAAAAGCTGCGGAACCCTACATTGAGCATGATCCGACATGATCTTGGCCGGTTTTTTTCATTTATTTGGGTATAAACAGTCATCACAATCTTATTATTTCTAAATATGTTATAACACAATTTTTCAATTTATGTATGACCAACACCGTTCACCACTTATTAATAAAATAAATAAATAAATAATAAATAAATATTACGGGACAATTTTACACAAATCGCTCTAGTCCCATGGTAAGCTCAATAAGGCTTGTGTTATGGGTACTAGACGACGGTATATTTAATAGATATATTTACTTATATACATAGAAATCATCCAAGACTCGGGAACAAATATTTATGCTCATCACACAAATATTTGCCCTTACCGGGATTTGAACCCAGGACCTGAGCTTCGCAGGCAACGTTACTCCCACTGAGCCAAACCGGTCGTCAAATCGTTAATGTTATGTATATTAAAATTTCATCATTCGTAGCAGTCAAAGCAACGATTGTATATTTAATCAGCGTGCATATTAGATGCACCTGTGTGTGTACAAAACGTGCGTACGCGCACACATGCATATACGTGCACATGCAAACAAAGACAGTAGTTTACATTAAGTTCTTGGATTAATGAAATGTAACTTAAAAGCAGTTACAGTCAGCATCGCAGGCATGCATTAAATTTTTATTCTGATCTGAGACAGCATGATTGAAAATATGGTTATTTAGTTACATATTTATTCATTGTGAGAAAAAGCATCTATAACTAGTTTCCTATATTTGTTTATGCTGCTACCAAAAATATGTATATGATTAAAGTGAGTGTTATATATATCAACGAACCTGTGCAAAGGCGCTCGCGCGCCGGCGTTGGTGCGGCAGTGATCTGTCACGATCAGCCGCTGCGGGCGCGCTGAGCTTTGTTTACGTTGAGGGACCTTAAGACTTAGCTTGTTATTAAGAGCAATACAGTTAAATTGGTTAAAGCAAAGACCATATAGAACCGAAGCTTCGAGTAGTGAGCACCTAGAACTAAGGTCTATGACAATCTTGTATGGTAACATCAATAATGCATGGTATTCAGAAACTTCTTCTGTACAGACTCAAGAGCATCAGAATACTTTTATAATAAGGATTCCAAACTGACACAGCGTGTTCCAATTGTGAGCGTATTAATGATTTATCTGTATATAAATAAGTTTTTCGAGCGCATGACGAAGCCGCACATTTTGAATGCGTTACTATTTAATGATAGAGCTAACATGAAGATCGAGATGCAACTTGGAATCCAGTATTATACCCACATTCCTAATAGAATGTACTAGTTCTAATTAAGGATTACAAAGGTAATAGGAGTTATTCAGCGTGTTTATTTTCTTTGGTAAATTTAATAAGTTAACATTTATCTAAGTTAAGTTTGAGTTTATTAACGCTACAGTAATCCGTTGGGTACATTCAGTATCATTGCTTATTGTGTAATATACTTTTAAGTCATCTTGTTCTCAAATTGTATCATGTTTTTATTCTAAGTGAAATATTGTATTATGATCAATTCAGCGGTTTTCAATTTGTATATATTATTTATACGAGAGTAGTAAAGTAACATCGACGAAAGAACACTCAATTATTACTATCTGATCAACAGAGCCCGGAAAATCCATAGCGAAACAAAAGACTGTCGCAATCAAACTACTGTTAGAAACATTTTTTTATCGATATCGATACTTGCGTAATATGAGAAAAAACGACCCATCAAATGAAAAAAAAAATACAATATTTCACATAGGTTTGTGTTATTATACAGATACAGATGCAATTTCTTCCTCGATATCCACGACAGTACACACAGCAGTACATGACATCTTATTGGATTTGTTATATTGATAGGAGTAGAAACAGTCTTCTCCCAGAGTATGTTTAAAAATTAATGATTATCAAGTCCTATCACTATAACATATCCAATAAGATGTCATGTGCTGCTGTGTGTACTGACGTGGATTTCGAGGAAGAAATTGCATCTGTATCTGTATAATTATACAAACCTATGTGAATTTTTGTATTGCATTTCTTTGTCATTTGGTGGGCCGTTTTTTTCTCATATTACACAACTATCGATATCGATAAAAAATGTTTCTAAGACTAGTCTTTGGTTTGCTATGGATTTTCCGGGCTCTGCTGATCAATTATACCAAATAATATAATCAGCGTTATTTAAAAATGTATTTCAGGCATACAAGTTCCTCTTGGCGTGCCGGTTGGTCGACGCTGGCGAATACGAGAGAGCTCTGGCGTACACGGAGATACTGGCGCGCGCTGTGACGCGCTCGCCGCGCGACTACCCGCCGCCGCTGGTGGCGCAGCTGGCACTGCTGGCGGACAGGTAGCCTAGCCCTAGCCGCGGCACACGCACACACGAGACACCAAGGGTTCTAGCGTTGACAGACCCATTAACGCACCTTAAGTCGGGTTGAACCGATACAATCCACCCCTGCAGTCCTTGTGCCTTGCGCACCGCTTCCCACCCTACTCTAACTGGCCACCGATGAAATCACTGCTTGTGGGTTAACGGGGCACGTATTTGAATATCGAAAGTTAATATAGGGTGGGCCAAAAATTATTGCACTTATGAAAACTATACATGTTTTCTATATTTTATTTATTTAACCTAGTAACAGATAATTGCAATTTATCTTTTAAAAAATACTTTATCCAGATGTCCTCTGTCTCGTCGTTGGCATTCCTGCAATCGTATAGGAAAACCGTGGAAAACTCTCTGACACATACAACAATGGATCGCGGCTATCTCATCATCTTTTTATTAAAACGGCTTAACACAAAAAGCCCGTTGTTTTCCCGTGAAACGCTCTATTACAAATAAAATTTCACGAAGTTTCCTATATTTTCCCGCCAATATCCCGCCGCTTACTTTAACAGTGTCCGAAAAATTCAGTGTTGCTATTTGCAAAAAATTATGACCCACCCTATATATCTAAAGTTAAAATGTCGACGGTCAAAATATCGAAAATGTAAATATCGAACGATCATAAAGTCGAAATTCAAAATGTCGAAAGTATGCATTATCAAATGCTTAAATTTCGAAAATCGGAATAACGACGGATGAAATATCAAAAATGGGAATCTCGAACCATACTAAGGTCGAAATTCTAAATATCGAAAGTCTATATTACCCTATGGTACAATAGTCGAATACTAAAGGTCGAAAATTTCAATATCTACAAGTGCAATATCGTAATATTATTTCGTTGGCTATTTAAATATCGAAAGTATTTCGTATGTTTCGATTTCGTTCCCGTAATTTAGGCATGCAAAAACAATCTAGGGGTAGGGCAGACAAGACGCCGTGGAAGTGGGGTGCTCCGATTCGGTTTTTCCATAGCATATTGTTATAATACCTTAAATAATATATCTATAGGTAGGGTGCCTGTCGTATCGCATAATGTTGACTGTCCTAAAAAATAAAAATTTGAATCGCTTACTATTTTGCATAAAGTAAAGTTTAAATTATTTTGGCATAGTTATCAGAATAATCCGATTTTTTAATTTGAATGAGAGGTGCCTTTTTATGTAAAAACTATTTTGCATGTCTTAAATAAAACAATTCTACTGTATTTATGTGTTCTGTGTTATTTGCTTACTAAATTTTGATGTAATAGTAGACTATTTACGAGCTGTACATGCAAAGCATGCAAGCATTTTGACGCTCCGCTCGCTTCGCTCGCTCCGCTATACATGGT
Source organism: Hedya salicella (assembly GCA_905404275.2). Classification (NCBI taxonomy): domain Eukaryota; kingdom Metazoa; phylum Arthropoda; class Insecta; order Lepidoptera; family Tortricidae; genus Hedya; species Hedya salicella. The sequence continues at coordinate 91,390,867 of FR990096.1, forward strand.
CACAATACAAACCTATCCTAACCTACAGTTTTCGGTTTTTCACCCGTGTTCTATTTTAACGCAGTTCTAAAAAAAGTACCTAGGTTAAGTGAGGTTTGCATTGTGACCATTTATAGCTGAGCGAGCGAAGCGAGCGTAGCGTCAGAAAATGCTTGCAATATTTTACTTTTTTACATTAGGACTGAGAATTTTATACCACTCGATATAGATCCCTATAGGTAATATCCTACAAACAATGGACTACTGGTAATTTTGAAGAGTATGAAAATCTGAGCACAACAACCTAATTTTATTGTAATTTTAAGCCACCTTTTTGGTTATGGAACAGGTATTTTTTATACCCCGACATTGTTGCACTTTCGACCCACGTCTACGCATCGCACACACAGTACATAATTATTTCGCATCTACCCTCGTATTTCCCTGCCTTCAGCATTTGAGCTGTAGGAATGTCAGCCGTCGATATAATGACAGTAGATATTAAGATTGTTCGCTATTTCAATTTTCGATATTATAAACGGTGGTTATTTGATGGTTAGTATTTTATGTTTCGACATTAACATATATCGATCATTCGACTGTCGATATCTTGAATTTTTGATATTTTAGCCTTTCGGTATTAAAATTTTAGGAATTTCAGACATCGATAAAATGATAAAAAGATATTTAAATCGTTCGATATTTAAATTTTCGATATTTTGACCGTCGACTTTTTAACTTTAGATATATTCATTTTCGATATTCAAATACGTGCCCGGGTTAACGCTCCGAATCCGATTATTGTATAGGAGGCCTAGCCAGACGTACTATTGCAATAAACCACTCTGTATAAAGACTTTTCATCACACTTGTTCGTAAACTGTGTCATTACACGCAAGCAAAACGAGCGACAAGGTCTTAATTAAAATCGTGGGCTTTTTACTAACTCCATTAACGCCATAGGCGTAATGACTTTATTTTTTTTTTACTGCATTCACAACTCTACTATGCCAGGTTTAGAACGAAACCGAACGGAATTAGTGAAAATCAACAAATTATACATAATGAAATATCAATAAATACACGTCGGTGCTATACTTAAATACGTTAAAATAGCTTGTCTATACTATTTTACAATTATTAATTTACGTAAAAGATTGTATGCACGTACGAAAAAAAAACGAAACCTTTGTTTATGTTATACTTTATGACACAACTGGTGACACTTGAAAGTAACAAGCTTTTTCCGACTTAATAATTAATGAGTTTCTTCACAAGTGTGATGAAAAACATTGTGTGTTACTCGGGCGGTACCGGAATTACAAACTCGAGTCATTAAAGCCTTATTCAATGTGCTCTCGTTTGTAATTCCTTCTTTACCGCCCACGGTGCACAATGTACTATTAGGATTCCTTAGCCAAAATGGCGAAAACGCAACTCTTACAGTTGCGTGATGTTCGTCCGTATTTCACAGGCATCTTACTCAAAAACTACTGAATGTATATTGATAAATTCGGCATTGTCAGCAAATATCAATGTGTGGCACATATTTCGACAGTTCTTTTAAAAAGACAGAGTTTTGTAAGAAAAAAATACTGAAGTGAATCTGAAATAATTGCTCCAAAAGTAACATAAATTGTGCTTCCCCCCCTCTATTTTCTAAAACAGGCCATCCAAAAAGTTATGAACAAAATTACAAAGATAAAGCTTAATAAATACTTTCAAAGAAAATTGTTTTCAACATGAGCGAATATTACGTTTTTGAGTTGTTGCCGAAAAACGGTAATTCTCAACAAAACGACGTAAGTGCCGTGAACATACGCTCTTTTGCTAGTGCACTTTTTCATATCGCATTTTTTTCCGCTGTAGTGCAATTTTTCGTATGAACGGCTGCGGAACCCTACACTGAGCATGGTCCGACATGCTCTTGGCCGGTTTTTTATTCACACTTTGATTAGCGATTAGCGCGTATTCACATATGTAGTACTTGCGTTTAAAATCAAATTAGAAGTCGTCATCATATGAGTGATCAAGTGCTAAATAATTTGTTGTTGCAGGCTCAAGTACCACGACCCGGCGTTGAACGAGGACCCGCCATTAATGGAGGAGGGAGGAGAGAGCGGCGAGCCCTCGCCGCGGCACCAGCAGTGGCTCGATGACGTCACCAGCGTCGCGCAAGTGCTTTCGGTGTGATATAGGATTGTTTTATATATACAAAATCATTTGTTTTAGTGGAAGTGAATCTTAAATTTGTATAGGCGAACTAATTGATACGTCCCTGTTCGAGAGGCACAGGGGTGTGACCACAGGGGGTTTGCCGGGTAGCGGGCAGGTCCCCGCCGTCACCACTTTCCGCGCATCTTCCTGCAGACGACAATAGGCAACATTTCATTTTATTACACCTTAATTTTATCGAACTATACTTTAATAATATTTGCAAAATTACGGGGAACGTACCTTTAATTTTAGCCACTGATTGTAATAAAACAACTACCTCATTCTAGGGCTAAGCTCAATTCGAGGAAGAATAATGCATCTGTGGCTCATTGTGACAAGTGTCATAACTAGACATGGTGAAATGCGTTACAAATCAATTCCAATCACCGTGACTCTCGTACCAGTAGTAAAAAAACACACTGTGACTTTGTTACCCACGACTAACCGTGACTTGCCACGATAAAGTTACTTACTGTAATGTATTCAGATCATTATGACAATTTTACCGTGATTTTATCACACGTGTTGCTCACATAACCTACGTGATTTTGTAACGTTCCGTCGTGACCAGTCACAGTTATACTTTTATGGACGGCCGATCACTGTGATTTTTTTACCGTGTCGTTATTATTTAGTCAAGTTATGACACAAATGTAAACTGCGAATATGACACACTTTTTTATAATTGCCAACAAAAAATAAAGCAAAGGAACTATCTAACTTTGTACCACGTACAAATCACCGATAATAATGTCCATTTAAAAAAAATGTGATTTTAAATTCCAATCGTTTCACTATCACTTCGTTTGCGGAGGAGAAAAAATCATAACCTCCCTTTCTCTTCAGCGTAGTCAAGTAATAAATATCCTATAACCATCGGAGCTCCGTGTACCAAAATTAGCTGAAATCCGCTTAGCCGATTCGGCATGATGAAGCAACAACAACACATACAAACATACAAAAAAACCAAAAAAAATGTATTTCGAATCGGTGACCGCTAAATAGTTCGTTGCGATTTCAAAAAGAAAATTATTTTTACGGACTATTCGGAAGTAACTGAAACAAAAAATATATTTTTTGGATATTTTGTATGTTTCGTTGTGGCCTCATCTCAGGATAAATCGGCTAAACGAATTTCAACTCTTTTGGGCAACAATACGGGTAGCAGGGTATCTCCCGATAGTTATAAGATACTTTTTACCCGACTACGCTGAAGAATAAAAGAGGGGTTATGACTTTTTCTCCTTCGCGAATGAAGTTGATTTAGATACTTCAAAAAAGGTAAACAAAAACACCACGTGACTCGCGCTATTGGCCAGTGGCGTTGTACCCCAGATACAAGAGATTACGTTGTTTGGCAAAATGACACGAGTCACACGGACATTTTGTTTACCTGCTTTTAAATACCTAAAAGCACAGACTCTAGATAGACTATTTGGTCTTCTTCCCGCTACCCATCAGAGTCCCAAGTCGCCATACCCGTGTGGCTCAGTCTCAGTTTAACGATAAGCTTTTTTTCCTAGAAGAAAAAAAAAAAGAGATTTGTGCATTTTAGAATTTCACACTATTTTGAATATATTGACAGTTCAAAACTCGATCTTAATTTTTACTTTTTAAAATTCACGACGCCTTATGAGGAGTATTAATTTGTTTTTCAGGCCGAAGCGGAAGCGTCCAAGCAGGCGACACCGGCGCACCAGCCACAGCCGCCGGTAGAACAATACGCGCCTTCGCAGTTCGGGTGGGAACAACCGCCCGCGCAGCCCGTTGAGCTCTACAACACGGTACGGACTACCGTACCCTACGCATGCATTGACCACCTTACATAAGCACTAACCACCTTACACTTACACTGACCACCGTACATTTGCACTCACCGCCGTACACTTAATCGCACACATCACCGTACACTAGCGCTGACTACCTTACACGTGCACTGATCACCTTACACTTACACTGACCACCGTACACATGCACACACCACCGTACACTTGCGTGCGGGTGAGCCTGGCTTGACCACTATATCAAGGTAAGGCAAGATGCATACATTCGGAATGGCGCTGACAGATGTTATCTCATACACAAAGTCAAACAACCTATTCTACGAATTTGGACGTACAGTCAGCGTCAAATAATAGGTTTGATCTACGCCTCTGTGTCTAGCATCGTAGCTCCTAAACGATTTGAATTACTTATGAACTCCTTATTTCATTATTTTTAAATTTAGAACATTCTTAGCTACGACCAAGAAAACCTGCAAGTATGTAAACCAATCTTGCGAATTAAATTTGATCCACTTCCCGGTTTCCGCTTGACAATGCAATATGATGATATCATCGAGTTGAGGTGACGATGGAGCCGGAGGTGGTCAATGTGGTCATAGCAAGTCTGTAACAAGATAACGCAACCCTACCTTTGGACTCTTTGGAATCGTTTCAATGAGTAGTTGACGGGTATTAAAAGAAATACAATCGGCAATAAAAGCTTATTTATCGGTTCACAATCACTTATGTTTTTCTTGTTCCAATGTCCTGCCCGCAACCATCCTAACAAAAAAGAACTTCCAAAACAACACCTTTTTTGTTGAATATTTTGACTCACTGCCAGGTCTGCGAGAAGGCCAGAATTGGCATACATATTGAAGGAAGTTAGATGAAAATACAATATTATGACACCATCGAGGCGACCTGATGATGGAGCCGGAGCCGGTCATAGAACTCTATAACAAAATAAGGCAGTCTACAGAGTTATGGCTCTAAAATCGCCTCGATGAGTAATCAATGGGTAGGCCGATCTCCAGCGTTTTGACGGCGTTTATATTTCGTCATTGTCGACTCAGCAAATATAGTTACTACGACTCAGCAATTAAGAAATGATATTCTGGACGGATTCGGATGCGTAATTGAAATAGTAGGCCACGCTGGCGAAGACATGGGAAAATCCTAGTATTTACCCCTATATATTATAGTTTAAAGTGCCAAAATATGGAGTTGGGATGTTTCCTTTGCATTTTCAATGGACAATGTAATTTTTGACAAAAACGTATTCTAACAGCAACCACTACAATCAGCGTACCCGGAGCCCTATCAGCCAGAGGAGCCTTACTACCCTCGTCAGGAGGAGTACACCGAGCCCGAGTGGCGCAAGGAAGAGTACTGGCCTCAAGAACAGTACCAATATGAGGTAAGTTTGTGATAGTACTCTATACTATGATATGAGGTACTTAGTAAGTTTTTGTGAGACTGCTATATTCTCGAAGTTATCGAGAAATACGATATAAATACAAAATGAAGACTATAAATAGGTCAATAAAGGCGATCAGAGCAGTTTTACCATAACATATATGGGGGAAAATCAAAAAGTCTACATTATATACGTGTCGTTTTCAAGCAAAGGCTAACTTATTGTCGATGTGGAGTTATTAACACCAGCATATAGTGCAAGAGATGTTCTTATAGATACAAAGAGCAACAAAGCTCTGACGTGAGTTCTTATTTTTTTATGATCTTTTCAAGTTGCGGAGTAAACATATACAGTTTGGAGAAAAGTAAGCTCTAAGTTTGTGAGTGCAAAAAACCTACTTTTAGGCTGATGTTACAAAGATAATGATTTGATTATGTTGAATAAAAGAGGTGTCATCTGTAAAATTTATATTGTCATTTTAAATTACAACAAATTAGCACCTAGGGTACCGACGCCTGGATAGAAAATAAAATATTTCCTACAGCTCATAATATGAGGATTTGCCACTGGATTATTTTGCGCATGGACTCATGTAGTCTTGTAGTAGGGTAAGTATAAAATCTTTGTCAACAATATTTGTTTTCTCCAACTTGCTCGGAAATGTTCCCATTAATGTAGTAAAACACACCGCGAAGTCCATCGTTATATACGTTGATACGATAAATAATTAAAAAAAAAGTGGCATTACTTCCCGGACAGGCCTGGGAAGTGAACATTATTGTGCAGGTTTTTACTTTTAATTGCATCCAAGACTTTGAAATATCAATAGTAACGTACAATAGCCAATAGTAACGTACAAAAACCGAGATTTAAAAAAACTTAAATTGATTTCTGCGTTTAGTTAATCCATGGTGAATAATAATAGCAAAAAAAAAGAACAATAATGATTGTGTCCTAATCATAATACAGTTTATTTAGTCTTAACCCGTCAAACGACCGTACAAGAAAAAGTCGCGGGCGTATAGTGCCCGTCTCCGACCAGGCCGAGAGCGTATAGTGCCCAGGGTGTTTCGATGGAAAAAAGAAATGACGACCTTCATTATTAAATGTTGAGATTGTGCTTATATGTTATAATTATATGTTATACAAAAAATACTACTTGAAAGCAGAGAAAATAATCTATTCATTTAATGTAAGGAGAAATTAACTGACCTGTTTCATTATCGCAAAATAAAATCAGTTTGTTTGATTTTCACTCAAATTCTATCACTTATTTCACGTTGTTTTGGCACTGATATAAACACGATTAAACTATGCATTGATTAAAAGTATCACTTCACCGTAAAATGCATTATTTACTTTACTATAATTATTTATTTGCATAACCTGGAAATAATAACACCGCGCGCCATTTAATCGTTTTGGTACTGCCCAAAAGTAGCGTTGCCAAAACAATCTATCCTGGATTGACTCCAAAAATATTTTGATTTATTAGTTACTTTATCCTATAATGTAATACTATATTTTATAATATTGCTGTTTTCTTATTTAGAAATTGTAATAACATAAATATTGGTTTCCTTGAAAAGTAGAATTGGACATGATTATTATTTGTTTACTAATAAGAGTTTTATTTATATTTTACCTTTGCACGGCGTAGTGTAACAGAATTGAATGCTATATTTTATAAATATTATGGCTTTGTATTTCAAAATTATCATAAAAGAATTAATATTAGTATATTAAAAAAAAATCGTTATGCTGATTTTCTTTCTTTACTAATAAGAATCTTATTTGTGTTTTACTCCTGCATGGCGTAACGTCATAGTACTGAATGCTATATTTTTTGAGTATTATATTATTACTTAGAAATATATGATTATCATAAGACAAATTTTGGTTAACTTGATTATAGTTATTGAGGCATTGTCAGAGGGGTGCCTAAATGGGGAAAAGAAAGTTGACAGTAGGTATTATGTCTTCAGACATAATGTTAAACTGTCCAACAGTGTTGACAGAAATGAAACTGTAAACAACTAATTATTTTATATGGATAAGCATTATGTACCTAATTGCTTAAAAATATACTTTTTGTCATAATATTATAGATGTCAAGTATAAGACGGCTGTGTTTATTTATCATGTTTTCCAGTGTCGGTATAGTTACTGGCGAAAATATCTGACAGGTTGTAAAGTCTATTAAAATGACTAAACGGACGATTTATACCGTCTTTGAAACGTTTTTGCCGTTTGATTTTTTACCAGTAACTGTATATGTAAATTAATTATATTAATTTTATTAATTTAATTATTAGTAAATATTTTTATTAATTTGATTTTTTACCAGTAACTGTATATATAAATTAATTATATTAATTTAATTATACCTATCGGAAAATTGTGAATAAAATTAGCTGTTTCATATATTGGTTAGTACAGTCGCCATCAGATATATCTCAGCAAATAAGGCGCTCACAAATATCTGAAAACGACCGTTACTAAGGCGTTAGAGTGCTAGTTCAGATATTTTTGAGCATCCTGAAGGTTACAGATATCTTTGATGGCGAATGTACATCCTTTGGTTTTGATAATTTTAGTATTGTGGCGTTGTTGTTTAGTATGATATAGCTTATTTTTACTTCGCTATTTCAAGATTTTTATCAGGGGTAATTCAGGTAGTAGCTACGAGGGCTGCTATTTATATATCCGGAAACCGGGATTACAATCTTCTTAAATAGCATATTTGACCGCCATGGTAAAATTTGAACTTTTTTAAGTATATAAGGTATATTTTTTCTTCCTTATTAACGCTCGTGTTTTGTTTTTGACGGGTTTTAAATGTAATCTCGCAGCAAGAATGGAACTCACTCGTGAAAATATTCGTGCTATGATTTATTATGATTTTCGGCGTGGTTTAACGCAACAACAGTGCATAGATCAACTAACTTCAACTTTTGGTGATGAAGCCCCATCTAAAACTACTGTGTATCACTGGTTTAGTGAGTTCAATCGTGGACGTAGTATGCTTACGGACGAAGTTAAGGCAGGTCGCCCGAAATCGGTCGTTGTACAACAAAATATCGAGGCTGTGCGAAAACTTATAATGGACGACCGACATGTTACGTACCGCGAGATAGAGGCGACTCTGGGTATTTCTATGACCAGCATTAATAGCATATTACATAATTATTTGGCTGTAAAAAAAATTTGTTCGCGTTGGATACCCCACAACTTAACAAATGAGCAAAAACATGCTCGCGTCGAATGGTGCAATAAAATGTTAAAAAAATATAACCGTGGTGACTCAAAAGCCGTTTATAACATCTATACAGGTGACGAATCCTGGATCTATGCATACGATCCCGAAACAAAGCAACAATCAACGGTATGGGTGTTTCAAAATGAGCCGAACCCTACGAAAGTTACTCGTGCAAAAAGTACATTGAAACAAATGGTGGCCTGCTTCTTCGGTATTAATGGCCATGTAGCTACAGTGCCACTAGAAAACCGTAGAACGGTTAATTCAGAGTGGTACACGACCATTTGCTTACCGGAAGTATTTGAACAAATTCGTAAAACTAACCAGCGACGAAGAATCATTCTTCATCATGACAATGCCAGCTGTCATACGTCACGCGAAACAACTCTATTTTTGGAGGGTCAAAATGTGGAATTAACGGGTCATCCGCCGTACAGCCCTGACTTGGCACCCAACGATTTTTATTTATTTCCAAATATAAAGAATAAATTACGCGGTCAACGATTTTCGACCGCTGAAGATGCTGTCGACGCATTCAAACAACACGTTATGGAGGTACCTCAGGCGGAGTGGCAGAAGTGCTTTAAAAATTGGTTCACGCGAATGCAAAAGTGCATAGATCATCAAGGGGAATACTTTGAAAAACAATAAAACTATTTTCAGCCGTGTACGTTTGTTTGTTTTTTTGTTTCCGGATATATAAGTAGCAACCCTCGTAGTAGTAAAAAAACCTTATTTTTATTACAAAAATGTGTTTGTAAAATAAAACAAAATAACATATTAAAGCATATATTTACATTAAATGAAACAAACGCTGGATCCAGCAAAGGGGGCTGGAGCAACTGGATACCCTGTGAAAAAAAAGCTTATAAGATTTACAACATTTAATTTTAAATTTTGTTTCGATGATTGGATGTCAAATATTGTTAAACAATCATATTTACATGATTCGTACAGTTCATGAACACACAACGAAGTGGTTACTACATGACACACACATAATCATGATAGCTTCCAATGAATATCGAAGACTATTATGATCTTAATTGTGTCACGTAATAACCCTGCAGATCGTGAACAATTATTATGTATTTGCGACAAAATAGGTGATTAAAGAGTAGCTGCACTAAAGGCTAGCTGAACCAATAGTAATATTACAAATTCAGCTGTCGGGGTCTAGAGATTAATGTACGAACAGTAGCAGGTGCAATGGCAGTATATATATATTGTTGACAGTAAATTTAGCAATTTGAACATGAATACTATGAAATAGTGAGTTAGAAAAGGCAAACAACATTATTGAAGTTGTATGTGCACATAGAAATTCAAAAAGGAAGATCGCTATTCTCATCTCTTTATTTATTCACGTTAAACTAACAAAGTAGGTAAATACCGAAATTGTTAATTTAAACTGGCAAAATTAAGGCCCCCTAACTCCACCCCAAGAATTAGCCTAATACAGATTGATACCATAAGTAAACATCTGGCGTTTACTATACGGTATCACCGACCTGCCCTGTTTATTGAAAGAAGATTATATGGGAGTACAGAATTCAATCACAAAAAATACCCCGGTGATGAGATTACGGAAGTAAGAGAGATATTTGAACGTTAACTCATAAGCAAAAATAAGAATATTTTTGCTCATCAGTCTACAACCAGTAAATAATTAAAAGGCTGTTCAGGGATATCAAAATTCCTAGTTAATTTCCTATTGGCGCCGCTTTGTTTTCCTGACAAAACATCTCTGCCTGGAAGCTGCTGGAGAGAGTGCCAATCACTCCAACATTCTTCGAAGCAAATGCCCTCGTCACAAGTGACACATTTGGAACTAACCAATTTTTTTATATCCTTACGTTTACAGATATGACATTTGTGTTGTCCGGGTGAGAATTTGGGGCACGTGCACTATGTCCTTCCTTAGCCGCATGATTTCGAAGACAGGAACCGAAATTTCTCGTATTGGCGGGCGATGTGCCTGTACAAGAGAATTCGCCAACTGTTCGCGAAAATCACGATGCGTAATGTCAGACATACTGCGCCGTTTGCAAGAACTCAGCAGCAATATCAATGCATTGTGCACACTGACGTTTAACAGCCTTTTGAATATTTCCATGTACCATTTCAAACATCTCTTCCTATCCATTAAATACATTGACAGTTTTTGATCTTTAAGATCAACACCTCCCATTGTTTGATTATAATCTCGGACAGCAATGGGTTTCACTAGGTCCCGTCCCGCCTTTCTTCCTACGAAGGTTTCAGCAGTGTGGTAGGTATATATAAATAAACGAGTAAAGCAATTTAACGGATTATATCGCGTATATAATATACGCGATATAATCCGTTAAATTGTTTTATTTCAATGAGTAATAATCGCGGAAACAGAAGAAAATATTATAAACGAGTAAAGGTCTGAAAAAACAGACTTGCTAAAAAAATACATAAAAAAACTCATAAAGATATATAAATTACCAGGATTTGAATCTAAGACAACGAGGTTAGCAGGCAGGGCCTTTATTAACTTGGCTAAACTGATCAGCATGTACTCAGATACAAGAGTAGGTACACAGGACGTATACATATATCCAAAAAAAAGACTACTTACTGTATGGATTGCTCCAAATCCCTTTTCCTATTTAAGGAACCCCTTGGAGTCGACGTTAGCGCCACCGCATTCGCCACACGCAGCGAACCACCGGGCGTCTTAATAATCTCATGAGCTACCATGTTTCTGAAAAATAAAATAAATATAAATATTTTTGGCCCTTGTATCTTATTTACAGAAGGATAGTTAAGTGAAATAGTAATACTCACGCGGGAGGCTTCCAGAGTCGGGGCTCTGGCTCCAAGAAAACGTCCCGGTCCTGGGCGGTCACCCGGCTCATTATGAGCTGGCGTCTGGCGGGCGAAGGCGCCTGTATATTTTGTCGGTCCTCGGGCCCTGGGGTGACCGATCGAGACCGACATGATGACATTCTTCTAAAAACATAAGAATAATATAAATTTATTTTATGAATCCTCAAACTATCGGTAGGTATATATACTTGTACGTGCCTAACTGACCTTGATCCTAATTTGGTAAACACAACGTGAATTCACAATATGTAACAAAAACAAGTTTGGTTTTCTTCATACTTCTATGAAAATGAATAAATAAAAGAATAAAATAAGTAAATTCGTAAACTTTGTATGCTGACGGTACTTTGACTCCATTTTTGTAGTATGAAAGTACTTGTCTGCTTAGAAATCCTATTTCAAGCAACTTGTGCATTACACATTTAATTCTCAGTATTTTGATGTATAATACTAGTAGGAAACACTTACCTTTTCATTTTAAATCACTTTTTAAATCCAAGCATGTAACGCACTGTACATTTTGAGTACTGGCGTCGATCGAAAATATTTGGTTCCTTATGAAATATTTATTTTTTCCTGTGCCCCGGATTCTAGAATTTTAGCCAAAAACACGTTTTTAAGTTGGTACATTGTATAACTAACCCAATTTTAGTTCGTTTTCATGTGGCAACTATATAAAACCAACGAAATATTTCGACCAATGAAAGCGATTGCGTTAGTAACACACGTATGATACTAGGGCGCTATGGACCAAATTGCGTTAGTAACACACGTGTGATACTAGGGCGCTCCACGGGTTAATGATCTTCGGGGACTGATAAATATTTTGTAGCAAAGGTATGTTTTTTTTAATGTTGTGCGTTTAGGAATTGCCGATTCAACTAAAAGTAATAATGTATATATTTATTGTAACTATTGCTATGGGTTTTCTTTTTATTTATTTTCATTACTATATTTCATGTGGAACCAAATATACAATTGCGACCCAAAACTTTTAACTTTAATATCCTTAAAAAAAAATAAGGCGGGAACGTGAATTCTATTTTGTCAAAGATTGTCTGTCATGTTATTTATACGAAAATAAGTTACATAAACATGTGTCAAATTTCCTCGCATATTTGGAGAAAAACAGTATACATGCCTCGGCAGGAATGTCATTTCGTGGATTCGTATCTATTGAAGGACTCATCCACGAAATGACTTTTCCCGGCCTCTGCAGTAATATACTATTAATTAATAGATCAAAAATCAACATTGTTCTTTAAAATCTTTACAAATATGAATATTACACTTAGTCAATAAGCACAGCGTTAGACTTGAAACATCAAACTTTTCAAAATCCATTTATATTTTCTATGAAATATTTGCCCTCTAATTTTTTAATATTTGTACTTTAACAATATTTTTGTATGTAAAATAAATAAGGGTACCGGATTGTCGATTTCCGAAACTTTAAGGAAAAAACACATTCGTCTGCATTTTTTACCTAAAATTCTAACTATAATTGAAGGTTAAAAAACTTTCCTGAAGCGAATGCGACATCTCATCTAATAAATTAATTATGGTCCATCTTCACTTCAGGTAAGTTTGTTTAACCTTTAAGTATATTTCGATGACGCATCCTCGATATTTAATTTACAGTGTAGATGTTTAGAGTTCTAATTTCAGAATAGGCCATATATTATGCCAGTTAGCTTTAAACTCGTAACTCGAGTTGGTTCGCAAGATTCGAAATTTGGTGACCCCCACACCTACTACCGAATAACAGTGTAAGAGTTCGGTAAGAAGGAACGTGAAGCACCTCCAGTTTTCGTTTTTCTCTGACTTTAACGGAGATGAAAGGGGAGGATCATTTTGTGGTTAATATACACCGTTATTTTTTTATTTCAGTTAAATTCGACACGTTGCTCGGTACAATAACAGAAGCTACCTGCTATATTGCTTTTTGTTAAATTTTCATACATAATAAATCAATGTTAAAGTGTAAAAGGTCCCATCTCATCTCACAAAGTTGAATTTCATCCATGACAGCACGTGCCAACACATCGCTCAGTGGTAGATAGTTTGCTTATGGAGTGTGGGGTCCTAGGTTCAAATCCCAACAACTTACTTATTCGATTTTTCCCTTTCCTTTGTTTTTTTTTTACTTTTATCCATCTCTGATAGATTAGTGGAAATAAATAAATAAATAAAAAAAACACTTTATTGAGTATCGTAGAAGGTTATAACTACTTACATTTTGTATCGGTAGTAACTTATTATATATAACATTTGGTGTTAGGCACTACACAGATCAGTAATGTAATGAGCGAGAGTAAGCGTCTACTGTTCCCCGTATTAGTTTATAAACTGTATTACGGTGGAACAGGATTCACCAGCCCCGGCTTTATGCGTTATATTACACTTTAACAATCACTACGAAACTTATATTAACAATATCAACTTAATTAATGCCACTAAGCGTGCGGGTAAGTATAGAAATTAACAGATTACTTGGGTTGGTTCTATTAGACTGTTGAGACAAGTATGCATCTAGTATAGGCGACATATCACACAAGAACGCTGCATACTTAACTCGGACGGATTCTAGCTATTGTGCCTTAGTTAGTAGTAAACAAAAAAATTGAGATTATTATTTGAAAGTAACTTCTAATAATTTCCTATTCCTGTAAGTAACTTGAAGTTGACATTAAAGTTTCCAAAACATTCGGGTGCTGTCGGGGATGCCGAGATAACACAACGGCCAATAACAGAGCTAGCGACCGTCACCTAGCGATGATTGTTATAACATGACTATGGCAACACGTCCCTGATTGAACATTTCTGATATTCGGGTGTTGTCGGGGATGCAGAGATAACACAACGACCAATAACAGAGCTAGCGACCGTAACCTAGCGATGATTGTTATAACATGATTATGGCAACACGTCCCTGATTGAACATTTCTGACATTCGGGTGTTGTCGGGGATGCAGAGATAACACAACGACCAATAACAGAGCGAGCGACCGTAACCTAGCGATGATTGTTATAACATGACTATGGCAACACGTCCCTGATTGAACATTTCTGACATTCGGGTGTTGTCGGGGATGCCGAGATAACACAACGACCAATAACAGAGCTAGCGACCGTAACCTAGCGATGATTGTTATAATATGACTATGGCAACACGTGCTTGATGGAACATTTCTGACATTCGGGTGTTGTCGGGGATGCAGAGATAACACAACGGCCAATAACAGAGCTAGCGACCGTAACCTAGCGATGACTGTTATGACATGACTACGGCTACATAACAGACAGTTCGAGAAAGGGCGGAACCAATCCGGACAGAAGTCTTCTTACGGCTATACTCGTTCATACGAGTATAGCCGAAAGAGACATCGGGCGAATTCGGCACCACGACTTGAAAGTGAAAACTCTCTACAACCGAAATTTAAAAGATAAATATTAGTACGACGTAATGAAGGACCTTTTACACTGGTTCAGCCATTAAATTTATTTATTGAATATCTCAAAAATAGTAAGAGTTAGAACACTAGTTTCTTGGACAAATTAACTCTATTTAACCAGCAGAATCTTCCCTTAAAGTTAACGGAAAAAAACACGGTTTATTTAATCAATATCTTTGGGTATAGATTTTTCCTCTTAGGAAATAGCATTTTTAAATTCTAGTTCAATCGGCAAATTGCTTTGGTTGAAACAATCCTATTAATATTTATAACTTCACTTCTTGACTTTTACGTACGTATAAATGTAGTTGGAAAACTAGGCAACTAGCGTCTGCCCGCGACTTCGTCTGCTTTAAATTCGTTTATCGCGGATAAGGGTATTTTTCTGGTATAAAAAGTAGCCTGTATCCTTCCCCGGGACTCAAACTATCTCCATACCAAATTTCATCCAAATCGGTTCAGCGGTTTAAGTGTGAAAAGGTAACAGACAGACAGACAGACACATTTTCGCATTTTTAATATTAGTAGGGATTGTAGAGTTATTTGCTTATTTACCTATACTTCGAGCTCTTGTCGTTGGAGTAAGTAATTTCCAAATTTCTCTATTCTCGGCCTTCCGGACGATTCTAATTGCATTATTATGTGTTTTGGAGATACAAAATAATTAATGGATATGATTGGTACCCTAATCTTATTAATTTGTAAATAAAATAAGCGAGATAAAAGTTAAGTTGTAAGTCTTATTTATATTTGACTATCTTTCGTGAATTGACCCAAAGCGTCTTAATCGGGACCTGTGGTTACTACGCAGGCCTTACATTTAAGTAATTCGCAATTGGAATGTGCGGAAAGCGAATAGTAAACTGAATAGGCAGGAGAAAAAAAGTATGCAGGTATATTGATTGATACACATTTCCATGCTAATGCGTAAGTATTATCCTTATGTGTAGGTAGGTCATATGTTTGCAAGCTAACTAAAATCATTTCAGATTCATAAGTCTGACGTATGAAGCAGTCTTGAGAACCCAAGAAACAAATGTGTGGGATATGCGTTCAAATTAGTTTTTACTGTTTCTGGACAGATCGTTGATGAGGCCTGTTCAAATTAGATAAAGTTTTCGTTTAAATAGATTTAAATGAGTTTATCTCATGAAGATAGAATAATCCCCTTCAGCTTTCGTACATGACATCGTTACGAGAATATTATTAGGGTTACATGGCTGGTAAATTTGTGTGTATATTATAATGTATTTTGTGTTACTAAGTTTGCGATGCAAAATAAATGTATCTACTGATATACCCATCCTAACAACCAATCCATATATTTTTGATCTTGTAAGATCTTTGAGAAAAAATGTCCTCATTTGACAAAAACAGAGGTAAGATTATTGGTAATTTAAAGCATTTAAAGCATATTTCTTATTGTTTATCAAAGACGCCGAAGTTAGGCAATCATAGCCTCTCATAGTGCTATGGTTCTTAAATGTACTTTATATATATATATAAAATATATATATGTAAAGAACAATCGTAGGCTTATTTCACCGTGTCCTTGTCTGTTATCCAACAGCAAGATGTAACGTTGTTACACAGGTTGATTCGCTTTCGAAATTGTCACGTGACTAACCTTAGATAGGTAGCTCTTTCTGCTCCATTACGTCGTATTCGTCACGATACGATTTTAGCTATTAACGGAAAACTGTAATTTCCCTAGCTAGAGCAGAGCGTGTGATACCCGTGGCAGTAAAGAAAAGAAATTACTTGCAATGGCGGGGAAATCATTATTGTTTTTATTTATATAATTATATATATATCAGTTCGAGAAGATCATTAAGTCTAAATAAACTGTATTATCATTTGGACACAATTATTATTGTTTTTATTTATTAAGTATTGGCATTAACTAAAAGGTAGAAAAGAAAACCTTTTTTTATCTCGGTTTTTGTATATGACTATATTGGTCAATCAATTAGTTGTATGGTGAATTTTCAAAGTCTTGGATAACATAAAAAAGTAAAAACCTGCAGTAAAAGTAATGCCACTTTTTAAAATTATTATCGCATCAACCGCATCAACGTATATAATGATTACACCCCGTTACCTAACGCTCAGTTTCGGGGCAAGTGATGGGGCAGTTCTGATAATCTGAGTCGATAAAAAATGAAGTTGATTTACTGACTCAATACCATAGCAAAAGATGTGATTCATGCTTAACAGAGCTCTGCTATAGTGATTCTTTTAATTATTCTGCAATGAATGTTTTTTTTTGTATAGTATTAATTTTTGTATGTTTCATAATAAATAAACAATATTTTTTCCAAATTATATGAAGTCAAACTTCGTCGCCTGCTTGTAAAAATCCATTTTAAAAATGATTATGATTTTTCGACCTCAACAGATGTAACTGGCAAAAACTGTAGTTTTTTGTAATGCTCTATGCAGCTTTTGTTCACAGTACTGTTGTTATCAATTTGAACTTCCTTATTTTCTAACAACTGATTAATATTTTTTACAGATTTAAAGCCTGCATTTTTATTTAATGTGTTTGTTAATTTTGCATGAATTGGTTTCCCCTTATGGTGCAGCCTTACTAATAAAACTTTACTTTGAATATCAGTACAATATTCAATGACTGCTTCAATGACAACTTGGGATCTTCTAATTTTGTACTGCCTGTGGGTAAAATTGTGAAATGGGTGTGTATAAAATTGATATCGTTTGTTAAATCATTGTCCGTCGAAAGCAGTCGTTGTGCTTCAGCTGAAAGAGATGAAATAAATAACATAAAATATAGCCCAAGCAATGCTACTAATAGCATAAAAGCATACCACCTCCACGTCGAATTTAAATAAGTTCAATTTTTGCATTCATCTCCCTGCAAAATTGACGATATTCATCAATATCAAGTAAAAGATTGGCCATGATTTCTCACTGCACATATTATACAGGCACTACGAATGATCGACAAAAGAAATAGTTTATGTCAAAGAAACTGATGGTTAAAAAATAATAATAAGAAGATATGGATAAGGTTTTATAAATTTAAAGAAAAAATACTAGGTACTTATTTCTTCACAAAATTTTAAAAACTAGAACTGCTCGTTATTATTAACAAAACGGGACTTAATCGTGTACTAAATAATTAATATTTACCCCGACGTTGAAATGCTCAAGCTAGGTTAGGCACCTACCTACTACTACCTAGTAAGTCGTCTTTGTACTATTCAATAATTGTCGCCCTTCTATCTGATCAAATATATGCAATGAATGAGTTATCTCAAGAACATTCACAAGAGAAGAATTTTATTTTGACATATAACTATTTATAAGTATATATGAATCGACTAATTATGTGAAGCAACATCACTATTTTAGCTTGCCCCCAAACTGAGCGTTAGATAACGGGGTGTAATAATGATGGACTTCGCGGGGTGTTTTTACTACATTCATGGGAACATTTCCGAGCAATTTGGAGAAAACTATCGCACTTAGGGTGCATGTTAGAAGTGTGCGTTATATTTTTCTAAGACTGATCAATTCATTAAGTAATAAGAAAAGTGTAGCTACCTCAGGAACGGTTGATCAATTTATTAATTATTTTCTACCTATTATGTAAATAAATTATGCTTTATTTTATAAACCATCACATTAGTTTAGGCACAAAGGAATGTCTGATCGGTTTATTGCTTGATTTTTTATGATTATAATTTATGAATTGATTTCAAAACATTTTTAACGCATCGAAATTTAACATTATTTTATCGTTTTAATACAAAACTCAATCATTTTTGCTAATTTCTATTTAGCATTCAGAATAACTAGGTTATCGACAAGGGTATCTGCTGATCTGATCGCTTCAAGGATCGACAATCAGGTGCCCTATTCGTTTAACTTTGAACGTGTTTTTTCCAAGTTATCATTGAAATTTATAAATATTATTAATTTCACATTATAATTTTGAATTTCTATGAGTTAATTTTGAACAAAACAGAATTCCATCAATTTCCGACTGATTTATAAAACGTTCAATATCTCGCAATCTAGAATCGACAATCCGGGCTCTTTTGCCTGAGAACGACACATATATGTATTTTTTTCTTCACAATATTGATGTCTTGCGCTTATCTTACTCAGAATCGTCCATAATCATAAATTGAAATCAAATACAAGAAAAAAATTGTCCTAAAATTCTATTTAACTAGGTATTTAAAACAATCTAAACAATAATCCACGTGACGCGTGTCGTTCCGCCAATCAAGGTAACCAATAACGCCAATTTGTATCAATCTACGAAGCCGCGGCCTGACTGACCCGAGCCACGTGGTTTTTAGTTTAGATCCATTTATATATACCATCTTGTATAGTGTGAACCAATTATATTTCTAAGAAAGTATGGTATTATTGGACAAAAAAGTTTAGTAAATGAGACAAGTAAGGTTGGATAGTATAAAGTACCTGCATATTATTCTGTAAAAGAGTATATCCACAAATGAACGTAAAAAATTGGGCAAAAATAGATAACACGGGTTATTCAAGTCGTAAAGGCCGAGTACTGTTCAACATGGGTCGGGTAGCGCCGCGGTCCACTCGTGTTCATGCACAGATCACCCCCACTAGATAGCTAATCTTTAAAATTATGTCCGTAACACGGCGCACCGCGTTAAGGGGGCATGAATGAGCTTTGGTGCTAGCGCTGCCATTGGCTGTCTCAAGGACGCTCAGATTCGTAGTGATGGGACATCACTACAGGCAAACTGATTGTTGATATTGTACTCGACATTTACTAAATCAATAACAATATTATCTGCCATTAATTATCATGATCAGTATCATTGATAATAACATAACGATCTTATATCTCAACAACTACACGGAAGCCGAGTCGCCTTACATGCTCCGTCTAGCGGAGGTAGTTTGTGTGTTCATGAGTATGGTCCTCGGTATGAACCGATATATATCGAGCAGTACACAGCTTTTACGATGTGAGAAACTGCTAATGTAATCTTAATATGTTCATTTAAAACAAGAAAAATGAATAGAAGTTATATTTCTGTTTGTAGTGTTTTGTGTTTTTGTTTTCTCGCTCTTTCTGAATATTTTTTTTTTGCACTTGTACATAATATTAATAAAGTATATTCAATTTCGCTGCCAGGAGGATAAGGTATACATTCTCGCCATATTATTCATGTTTGTGAATGCCATAACGCCAGAAGTAAATAACTGCAACTATAATTGTAGTAAAAGTTTCTCACGACATGCTATCTTACACACATATTTATATTCAGTTACGAATCTATATATACTAGTAACGTACTATGGCAAGTCCACGACATTATCTTGTTTGTCAAGGTTTCTATATTACGTCGTACAATAGGCATCAAATAGTCTGTAGCACCCAAAGCGCCTCATATATCGCTACACGTCATTGGGTGCATCAACATTTTCTTGTAATTTTCTGTCCTGTGTCTCAGGAGACTATAGTAAGAATTAGGTACTTACAAAAATGCTAATAATCTAGACTATTAAAAGGGGTCTTTGTAACATTGACCTATATTGTTTATAATAAAATATGTTGTCTTTATATCGTTTAAAATCGTAGTTTTTAAAAAGTTACTCAGGAGACGTAGGTGACCGTGGCAACGAGGCACAGAAAAAAGTTAATTGTCCCTTAAATTCTTAAAGGCATATTTGGCGCTTTGGATGCTACAGAACTATTTGATGCTGACTGTACACCTGAGTGACAAAATTCCGACACCCCTCATATTTAAACATGCGATGAAGTCGTTTTGCTGTGACAATGTTGTCACTTTCTTCCAATAATTCCTCAAAGAATCTGTTATAAGTGACAGTGCGACTGCAAGGGAGCAGGCGGTTGAGATATTGCCACCCGCGAGCATTTCAATTTGAATACTTTATTACAATTTACAAAAAAAATAATCATCAAAGTGTATAACAATACTAATGCAACAGACAAATGAAATACCTGTGCACACTTTAGGTGAAAATGTATAGTCTCCGGGTCCATTAGATTACAGCAGGTATCCAAACCCATGGGCTACGAGAGAGAACTCATATAAACGGAGAACTTGTAGTGGGTCCGCTTTTAAGACACTGGAGCAGTGTAAATGATCTTTCTTCCTCTAGTAGTCGGTGTGCTAAACACACGTTTCTGTGTCTTACATAAACGTTTTATTTTCCTTCGTAATTCTGCGCGCATAGGCGCATAGGATAGCCTATAGAAAAAATGTTATTGAGTACATTGAAACACGAATATCTAATTATGATTTACACTTGACATAATAAAGTTATTTAAATATTACAGTGTATCTAAATTTTAAGTTCGGATTCTTTGTCAATCGGCTACGCAACATAATACTAAACGACAGATTGTCAATGTGTAAATATGCAATTGTAATTAATGTTTGTGGTGTAGAATTTGTGGCTCCGAAAATTAAGAAAAAAGATTAATTAGATTCTTAATTACCCGATTCCCACTACTCCAAAATAAAACGCCACGGCTAATCGGCTAAAATAAACCTGATAATTAAGGCGTTTCGTCTCCAGCGGCCCTATGGTGGTTGCGTTTATTGCGCGATAGATGGATGACACAGCCGCCGCCATTTTCTAACCAGTATGCGAGAGCGAGAGGGACGAATGCTTTATCATTTATTTATCGTGCGATATACAATATCATCTCAGGTCGTCTGGTGAAGTAGAAATGTGGAGTTTTGGGATCCTTAAATTTACAGATATACGTTGACTGACCGCTTGTAATTAATGCGTAAGAACGTGACAGCGTCTTGGGATGGAAAATTTCCAAATGCTATAAACCTTTCTATATATACATATATGACTTTAGTTTTTTAGAAACTATTCATGTTGTAAAATATATTTAACCTTGTAACCGCGGCGCATGTAAACGTCTCTTTTACACCTTCGGCATGAAAATATTTACCAGCTCGTCAGACATATTAGAAGCGGTTAAAAGGTTAATGTAATGGCGCAAATTCAACATGACGACACGTTCAGTGCCAGTGCTCAAGCATCGAACTCGCAAACGTTCCAATAAAAGTTCGATTCGACCGACATGGTATAAGGTATTTTCCTAAAACAAAGGTCAATCTACACTACACTACACTTAGTGTGTATATGTCTTATGCCGGTTTGTTTGAATCCATTCTAAGTTGCGTAGCCGACGGAGAAAGACCCTTCCTGGTCCAATGTCCTTATTTTAACTGTTTGTGTTCGGTGACCGCGCGCGCCGCCGCAGCAGTCTCAGCGCGTAAGTACCCGCCGCGCCCCCACCGCCCGCGTCCCGCCCCGCACGCTTAACACCCACACACTGCCCGCGTTCGACGAGTCGCTAGAAATGATAGAGTACCACCGCTCGCCCGGCCTGCGGAAACGCATACACCCTAAAAACAAAACCGTCAATGTAGGCTTCACCGAACCGAGGTGCTCGCCCGGCCGTATGCGGAGCTTATCCCGTGGCAGCAGTGTCGAAAGCGACACCAAGAAGAAACCGCCGCTTTCCGACCTGGACATACAGATAGCTCACAGCCCCCAGCTGGGCATGTCCGCTAACGAACCTACCAAATCGCAGATGTTCGAAGCCAACAGACGGGATCGCTATGGAAAGGTTATAAGCAACACTGTCGACACCTGGGCGAGACAAACAATTCACGTTCGCGACGGCATGTACAAACCTCTTATTTTCGGCGGCACGTATCCCATAGAAGTACCCGCGTCACCGCCGGAGGAGCAGAGAATGCCTGAAAAATGGCCTGTTAACGTGAAATCCGCACCAGTCGCCGAAGTCAAAGCTACCATAGACCAAGCGGCGCACAGACGCGAACTAAAGAAAACTATAGAACGCAGCCTTGATAGATTCGAAGCCATCCTAGCGAAGAGAGACCCCACCAGCAGAAGACAGGCGTTCTCAAAACGCGTGGTGAACACTTTCGATATAGATGAGCCCGTCAACCTAGGCGAGACGAGAGATATGCTGAAAGACAAGGACGCGAGATATTACGTCTCTGGACCGAAAACTTTCAACATTGATGAGCCGGTGTCATTTATATAAATATAAATACAACGTGTTAGTACATTACACATCTAGGGCATAAAAATAAAGTCCGTTTAAGGCTTTACTATCGACGCCCACGATGAGTACACAAGTTGCTTGCCTCCATCTAACCAGTCAGCCTCCGTCTGAACGTATAGCCAAGACGCCGGTAAAAATAATTACAATCCGGGATGATATAGAACATATAAAATCTATTGATAGATCTGAATATATTGAATATATGTTAAATATTTATATTAAAACCATCCGACTTTAGTAATATGTCACAAATACATTATTCCTATAGCCTATTGGATAATCATACGATCATAATGGTCGATTGTAAAACAGGTGCCAGACGACCCGATACAATAGTCGCCGCACGGTCAAGTGGTCAATGTTACTACTTAAAAAAACTCTTATCACATTTGTTCTAACGTACAAACTCACATCGTTTTCCTCATTACCGAGGGTCGTGATCCCCTGCACCAGGAGTAGTCTTGTTCCTGATTATGTTGCGCCACCTGTGCCTGTCTCGTGGAGCGCATCGTGAAGCTTGGTGTTCAGCGTAGAGCGGATTTGGTCCGACCATCTCAGTGGAACCCACGCACATTCCAGGTAGCAATACGCCTTTGTTTGCTGATTGAAATGTTATTATTTGTTTGACCAGTAGTACTTCTGCTAGCTAAAACCTGGAGAGACGTCGTAGTAGCAGCTTCGGTCGCCAATTACACACCACTCGGCCCGGTAACCAAACTGCTGGTTGTTAATCGGATCTTCCAACAAACTCACACTATTGTAGAACTTTCCACCGGGGGGGGGGGGGGGGGGGGGGATTTTCTTGAGCTAGATCTCACGTTGGCCGTCCAATTCCTTCCACGGTAATATTTTAGAGGAGATTAAGATCCTCATGGCTATGAAACAGCTCCATGTATAGTGCATGAAGGTTAATTAATATATTATATTAGCGCCAAGTCGTTAGATGTTTTATAGCTGCTGCCGTTCTGCTGCAGGAAAACCCTCCTCCTTTTTCATTCGGGCTTGGGACCGACAACGGCGGAGTTAGCGGATGGCACCCGTTTGTGGGTTTGCGCTCCCGCCACTAAATCTGATTACTGGTAAGGAGGCCTAGCCAGATCTGTCCAGTTGAAAGCCAGGTTCTAAACACAACGGTATAAGGCGACCGAAGCGACGTATTTTAACTATTATTTTATGAAATTTAATCACTTTGTTGTATTAGTGCAATTGTAATTCCGACATTTTGTTTACACGTTGATTCGTTTTATAAAATGACTTTATACACAATTGTTCACCTTTTATACCTTACTTGTGACATATATACATGTGTTTAATAAGTAGTTCGTTAATCGTGTGCTAATAAAACTAGTGAGCTTTTAATAGAACTTGTACTGTACCTAATTTTTATGTAACCAAATGTGTCAAGTAAACGACTGGACAGGAAAAAGAAAGCTTTGTATGTGCTGCAATATTACAGAATATATAAGATACATATTCATTTATTCAATAATCAACCTGTATACGAATATATAATATTCCATAAAAATAAGTTATTTATTACAGTATAATACGATTTTGTTTTCTTTATTGGAGAACAATCAGAAACAAGTGTGTATAAAATAGGCTTACAATCTAAATATATATGAAACCAAGCATGCACTTATTTCCTCACTGAGATATACACTGATACGAGTCTTCACTGTGACCACCCCAATTGCACCCTATAGTGGCAGTATCCGGGAATTAAAAATAAAATTGCGTGTAGAATATGTGGTCTTGCCTTAACGGAACAATTAACGGACCAATGCTCTCCAAATGTAACCTAAACTGAAAAAAAAAAACAGAGTATCAATCTGTGGCACATATTTCGACAACTTTTTTTTAAATTTTGTGAGGTTTTGCAGGCTCCGAAAGTATGCCCCCTTTCCCGCTATTTTCTAAATCTTATGTCAGAAATACTTTATATGAAAATTACAACACGATCCAATATACCTTTGTTGAGTTATTTCCAAAAAACTACGCTTCTCAGCAAAAGGACGTAAGTGCTGTGGATATACGCTCTTTTGCTAGTGCACTTTTTCATATCGTATTTTTTCATCCGTAGTACATTGTTTGTATGAACGGCTGCGGAACCCTACACAGAGCATGGTCCGACTTGCTCTTGGCCGGTAATTTTTATTGTTGTTGATGTTGTTTTTTAGATCAAATCTTGCAAGTTAAATTTGACCCACTTTTTGGTTTCCGATTGAGCTAAAATTTGGCATACTTATTTAGCATACGTAAAATCGGTGACAATGCAATATTATGATACCGTTTAGCTGATCTGATGATGAAGCCGGAAGGTGGTCATAGGAACTGTGTAACGAAATAAAGCAATCCTACCGAGCTTGGGCTTTTTAAAATCGTGTCAAGGTGGAGTTGACAGGTGTTCCTAGAAAAGTGAAGTGATTTTTTTCCACAAAATTATCCTATAGTAAGTGTACTAGTATTTTACCATTTTTTACCGGTTACATTTGACTTTTCATTCCTATTATTGCAGCAGCAAAGGTCTTCTTTAGTTCTGTGTTTGGCACATAAGAAAAATCAAGCCTTTCCACCACTATTCCCCTGTGTTAAGAGTTACAAAATATTCGTTCACGGCTTAGCGAATAACATCAATTTTATTAGAGAGCTAATTTATTTTTTGTTATGAACAGAGCAATGGTTCAATCTATTGGTGTCTAAAAAATGGGCCGAAACTACTTGTTGAAATTATATCTGTTAGTTTCTTTGTTAAGTTGGTCATTTGGAAGTTACCCTGACGGATGCACGAATAAAATATATACAACCAATCTACTCTTTGATCAACAATGTTGTTTTGTAATTTCGACATTAATTTGTATTTTTCTTTGGTATTGTGTTTTTTCTCGTGGTGTTTCTGTTGTGTTCCAACCAATTAATAATCGGACAATCTCATATAATAATTTTAACTTTTTTGTATTAGTTCTATTCAACTTTCTGCTGATTTTCACTTGTGGAGTTTCCGCTCTTAACGTATTAATTAGGTTTTACATATTTTAAAAAAGGAGGGTATTGGTTACGAGACTTAGGGAGTCAGTGGTTGGAACTTGAAGTACCAATTGTTACCCAGTATCGCATAATATTTAATATATATATATTTTTTACCTACATGTTATTTTATCGAAGTTAGATCTTTATTGTAATGGCACTAACCACATAATAATAATAAATGTAAATGTGATATTGGTTTAAAATGTATAGTTGTCTTTTGATGAGTTCTGAGAGTTTTTGAAATTGTATTGCCATTGTCAATAGTTATGTGCAGTGTAGAAAAGTTTAAAAATAAATGTTCAGTATGATTAAATTGATTTATAATTTACCAGTGACACCTACTCACAGATAGGGTTATATAAAATAACGTAAAAAGCCTATGTATCGCAAGTGGCTTGGGCCTGAGATATTGAGAAATAAGACTCAATTTTTGCTGGCAATGGGCTTATCACACACACGCACACACACTCACACAAACTTAAATATGCACTCAATCATTCAGCCCCACTTCGCTTTCGTCCCCCGCTAACTAAATGTTGCACTTTGTGTATGTATATTCGCTGTTAGAAATATGTATCAATTATGAATATAGTACAAACAGCAGCACACTTAAGTGACAGGCTGTAGGCCTTGTGGGCACTCAAGTGTGTGGATGATGGTACCTAAATTAAACTGCACTTCACTTCTTCATCTGCTAAGGCAATAGTGTCATGATTTTATCACGCTTCTCTTAGAAGCTTTTCACTGTTACTGTCATTTCTTTATCTTATAATGCATGATATGAGTTAAATATCTGTTGCAAACAAGCAATTGTCAGGATCGTTTTTTTATAGTCACGCAATGGAAAAATATATATTAAGAAAGAAGAGTTTAAACTTAGAGAGAGAGAGAGAGATCTAATATATATGTCTCAAGTCAGACGTGGCACTTACAATGCAGTTAGGGAAGCACTGTTCCATGTTGTTTTAACCCATTCTCCGGTGTATCTACATACTGTATATGGATTTGATGTGTAACATAACAGAAATGACTTAGAAAAAATGCATTTAATAGACCATTAAGTCCCTGTTACACAACTAGAAAACTGTACATAAAGATCATTGGAATGATCCTTTTTAAGTTATTTATACTATCACTCACGATAAACAATTTGATCTAAACAAGAAATGGACAAATCAATATCATAAGTTATTTTTGACGCTAACTGTATGAATAACCTTTACAGCGGTGAATGATCCAAGCAACAATATAATAAATATCACTGTACACTGGTGTATCATCAACTAAAAAAAAACCGTCAAAGAAAAGATATTAACTTTTTCATATGTATAACTTGCCAATGATTGAGAGTATGATTTAATCATAAATATTGTAGAAATTAAAAACATCTCTTCTTGAATAAATACTGGCACAAGTATTCTCTTCGATTTAGGAAAAGAGCTGTTTTGATAGTTTTGTTCTATTTGAAAATTACTGCTGTTAATTGCACCTTACCGATTTATTGGTGATGTGATGATTTATTATGACCTTTAATTGATAGCGTTCAATCGACAAGGTACTGAAATATCGGTTAATCACTTTTTAAATCTATACTGCTTTTTTCTCGTAAAACAAGAGACAAAAACTTACTCCACGCACGATGTTTTACATTGTATTTTTCAAGTTAAGATTGTTTGGTCTCTATGTTACTTTTTATGTAACATAAGAGAAAATATAAGTCTAAAAAGTGATTAATTGTTATACAGATATTAATGACAGGTACAGCATCTATAGTTGTTTTTTTTACACACTTTAAATGCATCGACAAACACACGTACGTTTACAGATTTATCATATTGCTTTCATGAAACCAAAAGGAGATGATGTGTCTAGACGCTCGTAAGTGGACTGAATATAGGCTCAAGTTCTATATAATGTACATTCGGCATGTCATGTAGAGTCTGTAACTACCGAAGCGCTATATAATATATATTTATGACCGTAACGTATATTTTCCATTGGTTTTCATAAGCCTATACTTAGTCAGATTTTTTTCGTATATGCTTAAGTGCCTGCATTACTACTGTTGTTCAAAGTATATCGCGGCATTTATATACTTACATATGATAGAATATATTAATAACAAATACCTGAATAGAATAATGGCTCGAACGTTTTGAACGCAGTTACAGCGTAACACGCTCACTCTCTTTATTACGATACGAATGTGAAGCTTTTTAACATCAATACCAATATTTGTTCAGACGCACAAATTGAGAACTAACTACGCCACGCGAACGCGTGGTAGGATTAAGCGCCAATCCACCTTGTCGGCATACCTTTGCGCCGCTCTTTCTCTCTCTCTCCCTCATACACACACCGTGTGTGTACTCAGTTAGGCCGAGCGACACGAAAAAATGTGTAGACTTGTATGAACCTGTTCTGGAGTATAAACGACAGGCGGCGCCGGCACCGTCGTGCAGAACAGGTTTATATAAGTCTACTATACATTTGATCGTGTCGCTCACGCCGACTCACTGCCCGCGGGCGTCCAGCGTCAGCGGCCTAAACGATTGGTCTTTAGCGACGCCGCCGCCTGAACAAATAACTTGGTGGCATTCTACAATGGTTGCTTGCATGGCATGACACTCTTGACCGCAGTAAGCGTTCAAAATATTATAATTGTGGATGTACTCGTAGCATTGATTTACAAATATTCGAAATAAGAAAATTACATACACGAATCCACAGACTCATTCTTCTATAACAAACGCTTTCATAAATATATGTATATATATGATGGCGAGAGATCTATTTATTAAGCAGTAATCGTAAATTTGGTAATATTTTTGGTGCAGCGATCATGGTAGAGTGCCATAGGTGTGGCAAATTTGAACCAAAGTGTAGGATTAGGGTTACAGTTGACAATATTAACTATTTTAAATCGTCTTAAATGATATTTTCCACATGTATAGCGCAACACCATGATCGCTGCACCAAAAATGCTAACATATTTTCGGTCACTGGTTCGAAGCAAGTCTAAAGGTATCAGATCATAGTTACAAAGATGGAATCTAATTTATCAGTAGCACGAGTGTTATATTGATGGTTAGACAACATTACTGGAAACTTCCGTTGAGATCCGTTCAGTAGTTTTTTAAATTAATAGCAACATACATACATCGGCAAAAACATTCATATGTTTGTTCGTTTATCCAGCTGTTACAAAATAACAAAACAACGAATGTCCTAAACGTTTCGTAATTATAAGCCGAAAAAAAAGTATATATATTATTAATAATAAAGCGCATCTTTGTAATTATAAAACTATGCCTTTTGTACTTCCCTCTGTTTAAAAATAATTACGGACGTTCGAGAGAGTACTTAAATATGTGAATTATAATTTATTAATGTTTACACCGCATCACATTCATCACAAACAAAAATAAAATATTACGTAATTGTATGAAAAATAAGTCCCAACCTTAATATACCTAAGATTCTTTTTTACACAAGATGAACATAAATACATTTTTAAATAGAATACCAAGGACCATTAAAACAAGAGGACTGTCAGTCGCTATACAAGAAGCCGTTTCCCGATTTTTACAACGTAGAATTATTATTTACAATTATTCAACTTCGCGCATGACGAAGTATATTTTACGGTTTATTTATTACTAGAAGCTGCCCGCAACTTCGTTCG
Organism: Hedya salicella; assembly: GCA_905404275.2. NCBI lineage: Eukaryota > Metazoa > Arthropoda > Insecta > Lepidoptera > Tortricidae > Hedya > Hedya salicella. The sequence goes on from FR990096.1 coordinate 91,420,638, forward strand.
CGGAAGAAAAAAAAGCCATAACCCCTCATTTTTCTAGAACGTAGTCGAGTAAAAAGTATCCTATGACCATATGTGAAATGCGTTTAGCGGATTTTTTGTGATGAAGCCACAATAACACATACAAACATACAAAAAATATATTTTTCGTTTCAGTGACCTCCTAATTAATAAACATCATATATACAAAAATCTCTTTTATGTACAGTCATTTCATTTTTATACAACTTTATAACAGTATAGATTAGCTGTTTCCGATGTAAGTGTCACTGTACGAGTACTGTTTCATTTTTCAATTATTTATTTATTTATTTATGTACAAATAGTTACACAGCTAACAGTAAAAACTAAATCACTGTGAATTAATATGTATAAAATGGAGATTTTTAAATGAACACTTTATTGATACATCATAAAAAAATAACAATATATGCATCTATAAAATAGAACTACGACGTTCGTCCATCGCCTCACAAAACTCTAAGCATTCCCGACATATATCACTCCAGCTGCTTGCAAAAATATCCCAGTCAAGTGCTGATGCGAGAAATGCATTGAGACAGTTCAGAGCTCGAACTAATGGTGAGCTTCTGCGAGAGACGGTGCGCGCCTCTGGTGCAGCGAGTAAATGCCTATGGCGTGGGCGGACTTATAACATTGTTAAAATAGTACATTACTGCAGAGGCTGGGAAAATAGAGATTGTCAGCCAAATAGGTTGCAGACAGCCGGTCGTAACGAGGCGGGATAGGGATAATACGAGGCTGGTAATCTATTTACACGCCGGGGTATTTATTGTGATTTTCTCAAACATGCAGTGAAATAAAATCAATAGCAAACAATTAAATCTATGACAATTCAAATGAAAAACTTTAAATATACATAGTTATCATAGTAGGATTTCCTTAGATCACATATTTGGCACTTGTAGTGATGAAGCTAAGACATACTTGTTTGTCAAATCTAGCGATTATGAATTATGCAATCGATTCGATCAACCGAACCCATTTTTTTGCCGATTTATTTTAATCGCACGTATATATTTAATTGCTGGGTAACCTGCAAGCTTACTAGCTACTATAAATCTTGACCAAATATAAATTAAATGATTGAATACGCAAATTATGGTAATGCTTGAAAAAAGTTAATATAGGTCACATGATATTAATATCAGAGAATTGTTACTTATTCTTAGGGGTCCCCATGACACAACAGAAGCTTACAGTGTCTTAATTTTAGTAAGTAACAATCTGATATCATTATCGCAATAGAAAGGAAATTTCAGATCTCTGGAAATATGCAGATAATAAATTAAGTAAATATTACGGGACTACCTATCTGACACAATAGGGTACTTGACTGACAAATCTGATCAAATCAGTTCCTTTTTATGAACTGTCAAAACGGTCAGAAAGTATGAAGTTTGAAAGGAAAAAGGCCTATGACGTCATAATTCTATACGGTCAAATTACCTCCTTATTTTTAGTTTTTGATCATTTCAAAATCGCCAAAAGCTTAAAAATAAGTAGTCATGAATGATTTCTACGTATTTTCAGAAATAATACTTAACTGCAAGCGTGACATCATTTATGTTGACTACAGGAAAGTACCCAATTCGATTGTCGATGGTGTTTGTAGACCCCTTAAATTGATTCGTTTCTTTTTTCCTTGTAAACGTAATTGATGAACCTACTCTAAATTAGGAAGTGAATGGAATTCTATTGTAAATGTAATTAAGAAACATTGTTGTTGCATTTCTTTAGGATATAAATTTATCGATTAGATCGATAACTATCAACTTATGAAAAGTCATCTGAATCGAAATGAATCATTTGGTCACAAAGCTGGTCTAAAAAAAAGACGTAGTACGTAATTGTTGGTGCGGCAATTTACTTTTGTAAAATACCCCACGATTATGATATCATAAAATAAAAAGTAAGTTAGTTTAGGCTACATATTGATCATGCACATTTATGTTATATGGGTGTTGTGATGTGTAAAATATGTGATCGAACGAAAATTCCACTATAGTTCCTTAGGGGCGTGGCGGCGCATTTCTCGTCGCGCCGCACCCAAAACATAGTACGTCGGGGCCTATTATAAGAAACAAAACGTCAATACTTCATTTCATGTTTGAGAAATGTTTACTTTTAAAGCGCTATCTAGTTTTTATACTGGAAATTCCTTTGTAGTCGGCGCACGATCCTAAGTATAGCGATTGACAGTCCTCGTGTTTTAATTTTCCTTGGGGACTACATATGTTTCCTTAACGTACATGGGAATCAAAAGTAAATTAGAAATAAGTAATTAAATCGTAAATACAAGCTGCTATGTTCTATATATTATTAGCATATTCATATCGGTTTATAACCGGTTAAATAAAGGCGTTTCACTTGGTTCGGAACTCCCTAATATTGTCTCATTTAGTGAGCATGCATATTCCCTGATGCCGTCCAAATCAATACAAATTAATCTCTCCCTGGGATGTTCCTATTAACCTTAAATTCTTAAATTGGGTATTAAACTTGTCGTACAACTCGTTTTAGATTTGGTTCGAACAACATAGAGTGTTCATTCTTTTATTTAATGACAAATTGCTATAATTTTGATGCATGATCTCCGAATGAGCCTTATTCTACTTTGATCAAAGCCTTAACGATTAAACTTGCGCGTTTTTAACCTTTGAGCGCTTGGTCGTAGACTGAAAACTGCCCCAGAGTAAGCAATAATCCGAATGTATGTAAAGGATACATTTGTAAAGTACTGTGAGATCTTCTTCAGCATAGAGAGGAACCTTTAGCCAGCAATGGGGCCCAAAGATAGGCTAGGAAAATACTGTATAAGTGGAAACTATGCTACCTGTAGGGCACAGCGTTCCGTCGACGTGAGCCGTATCAATCGCTCAGAGGGTTATAATTATAAATCTTTTGGGAGAGATTAAAATCAGTCATCGAGCACTCACTCATACACAAAACACGTACTCTATTGAACGTCCGTCGTTTGCGTTGCGTATTCGGTGCGTGTGTGGCACAGGCGCCGGTGGAGGCGGCAGCGGGAGCGGACGCGGGTGCGCAAGCGGGCGGAGGCGCGGACGAGCCGGACGAACCGCGCCCGATCATCACGATGCCCGGCGCGCCGTCGGCCCGGCCCGCTCTTTACACGGACTACGAGGATGACAGACCACCCAGCGCTGATGTGAGTTTAAAACAAACTCCTATCAAGTAATCTACTGAAAATAAAAATGTATGTAGAAATAGACATACATCTTATTTGGAATCATAAATACGTGATTGTTTTAATAAATTGAAATAAAAAATCGATATCGTCAGTCGAGTCAATACACAGCAACAATCATGAAAGAACTTTTAGTAGTTAAGTAGGTTATTTTTTCTGCTGTTAGTTTTGATTACATACCGACATGACGGCATGATTTAATTGAACACGGCTAGCTGTGTTTTCGCGGGACTAAAACAAGTTTTAATGTAATTTTATGTTAATAAAGCGTATTTATTTTGCCATAATATTTTTTTCTGTTGCTTTGAAAGTACTTTTTCAAACAGAGTAAAATATCCTATTTTGACGCTCTCAGTCATATAGCCTTAAATTTTAACGGCTGTATATGGCTTCGTATGTAGTAATGGGTTGTATCCTTTTTGCATCATTATCAAAAAATTGACCGTCGAGGCGTTTTGGCTCGATGAGGATGTAGCAGGGAAGTGATAACAACTTATGTGGTTTAAATCTCTAAGATCAAAATTTAAAATTACTAACTGTCTTGGTAATTGTACTAGACAAATTTTATGAATCATTTAATCAAATCGGCAAACAATATTTAGTAAAAGGACGAAACTTTATGCATTTCATCAAATCCCAATCCTGTTAGATGAATTACCAAAATAAGCATGTAGCCGCAATTTGTATTGGCTTTCCTCGAGACTTGTTTAGTTATTTGATCAAACACTAATTTGTCAATAGACGAAATCGGTTTATAATATAAAAGTAACTCTTATTTAATAAAATAATTCATCCTTTTTCTCATGCTTTCTCGCTCACTTTGGGTTTACCTTTGCACTGCTATCGATACTTTGTACAGTCAGTATAAAATAGTGTGTACCATCCAAAATGCCAAATGTAATTTCATCACATCTTTATCCTTATGGGTATAAAGATGTGTGTCGATATACGAGTATATAGCGTTTTGCATGCTATAAACTGATACTGATTGTACGTACCCTGTTTTAGCAACAAATTATTGACATATATATACATAAACACAGACTGACCGCGAAACGGACACACCTAAGCCGACCAAGAAAACAGAAGCGAAAAACAACCAGGAGCCCCAGAAGAAGACCGGCTGGCTCGGCGGCATCTTCACCAAACTCACGCTGCGGCCGCCCAACCAGATGATACTACCCGACGACAAGAACCCCACTGTGAGTAGGAAACAGAGTACCAGGCGAGCGAGGGAGATGCCCACTCTACTGTAGCGCGTGTCGACTGGATACATTCATTACGAAACGGGCGTTAACATTTTTGATGCTGAGTTCGTTTCTGGAAAATTGTACTCCAGACATTGTCCAAGCCAAGATTGGGAAGAGGGGGGGCACAGGACGCCAAACAATAAACAACATTTACTACAATTTAGACCGGCAAGTTAAATGGCGGGTCATTTCAATGGGATCCTGGCTTTTCATTGACAATCATTTCTAGAATGCTTAAAATCATAGTATTTTAATTAAATCGGCAACTTTTTTCCCAGTAACCAAAAAAGCCATGATTATTGCAAAAGACGTGTAGACGCATATATTAGGTTAAGTTTTACTTTCTATGTGAACGATATTAATATGTCGATGAAATGAAGTATGCAACAAGGGTAAACTACGCCGTGTATTCTGAGACATTTATTTGCTTGGAACTGTTGAAACTTTCTGTTGGCATATGGAGTAGTAACTTTCTGTACGCTTATACTCGTATATTTATAGGGGCATTTTACCAGTGTCGGGTACGTGACGCCATTATTTGGATACTTCTAACAATGCTATGAGGTCCATTTACGGTATGATTCATAATATTTCATAACTTGATTTTGTATTGTAGCTGCCGTCACGTTTCTGATAAAGTTCTTATTCTGGTGGAATGTCCCTATAAGAGCTGCTTACATTTATGCCATATTTATATTGCAATGAAACCCTTTTCTGTTACAATACAAGTAAAGCCACCGGTCTTTAATTATGGATCTAAAGATCGGGGACCGGTTTAAAGTATGGCTACTGATAGTTTTCTTGTTTTAATCGTCCTTGATTTACGTCTTGATAGGAATATTACATTGATACCACAAAAGACAAATAGAGAGAGTATTTTTTTATTTATGAAAGCATCTAGTCTCAGTTGTAGCATATAATAATAATACAGTAATCATCGTGTAGTCCCAAAAGTTGTCTGGAAGAGATCGCTCTTAAGCGATAAGAGCGCCTATTGTCTACCGCATTTTAAGTTAAGGATCTATTGTACTGTTTCTGTTGTTGCTGTGCAATATTTTTTTTTTTGGTGTTGTAGTCAGTAACATCCACGTGGCTATATACATCACACATTTTACATACGTATTGGAATAAATATGGGCATAAAGGTGCTCTCCCAACGTGTGAGGTCTAACAGATGCTCTCTAGCTTAGTGTGTGACCTCTGGTGGTTTGTACAGTCACCTGCAAAAAGATATATACGATTACACCGTTCAAAAATATTTTTTATCTATGCTTCTATTGACGGGTAATAGAGTCTCGCGACAATATTTCTGACCGGACTAGCCGTGTATAGCTTATTGTAGCTGGCTGTACTCATAACGGATGCGGAATGAAAGTTGGACAAAGTTCGCATTCATCATTTATATAGAATAAAACAAGTAATTTAATATTTAAAAATATGAATTTATTTCTCTGTTATCTGTCAAAATATTGCACAAATTTCTTGGTCGTAGGTTTTGTGTAATAATTATTACGGCAAATAATGAAGAAAGGCGTCGAGACAGCGTGTGTAATCCGGACTGGGTGAAGTCGAGGATCGTGAAACATTTCACTCAAATGGGCTCCCCCAAGCCGAAGTACGATTTATATTATTTTAAAAAAAATTTAATAATTTATTTCTTAAATTAATATAAACGATTATACCACGGACTTTTACTCAAAAGTGTTTTAAACTTTGTCCAAATTTCATTCCGCATACGTACAATCGAACCAACTGAATCATGACCCACTTGCCTGATAATTCGTATGAAACTTTCAAACTTGTAAGATCTATCGCGTATAATGCACTTACGACGTTTTAGGTACTAATAAAATTACGTCAATACAGGTCGCAGACCTATGCAATTTTAACCTTTGTTATCATTGCCATAAAACCACATTTCACACATATACAGTCATTGTTTGAATCTCGAGCTAGTTCTCGCTTATTTAACCTAAACTTTTTGATGATGGAAAAATAAATTTAAAAAATGGGGTGTTCTACAAGTGTGTCATATTATGTCAAGTTGTCAGTCAATGTGAAAAAATAGAAATTAAATGCTTAATAATTTTTAATAATGGCTAATTTAGAAGAACAAAGAGCTCGGATTGTAGTCTTAAGTGAGGAAGGCTATGGCATACGGGAAATATCACGCGAATTGAATATTTCTCGGAATACAGTGAGGACCTGGATCAGACGGCACGCCGAAGAGGGCATCCTCGAGGACAGACGACGCCATAACCACGGCGTTCGCCGACTCACGAACGAACAAAGAGTGGACATGCAACACCATTACGAAGAACATCCTTTTACTCCCACCCGATATTTTGCGGCACAACATGACGTCTGTCTACAAACTATTAGAAATTATTTGCACGGCACTGGACTGCATTACAGACATTATGCTGAGAAAGTAGCCTTAACGGATGATCATAAAACAGCGAGAAGGAATTTTGCAAACGCTTATTTAGACTACGACTGGACTAACACTATATTTACAGACGAAAAAACATTTCGATCTTCTCAACACGGTCGCTTAACTTTGTGGCGTTACGATAACACCCGGTACACAGAAGATCACGTCGTGCCTAATCAGTTATCCGGTCGAATTTCAGCGAATATGTGGGCGTGGATGGGTATCGGAGGAGTAGGTGAGCTTGTCCATATTTCTTCTCGGCAAAACGCAATGAAGTATGTCGATCTATTAGAAGAATCTATGTTACCGACAGTGCGAACAGTTTACCCGCGTGAAGATGTGCCAGTATTTTCCTACGTTCATGACAACTGTCGAGTGCATACTGCCAGGATAGTCTCAAATTGGTTTGATCTGCATAATGATGAAGTTACTTTGATTCCATGGCCGAGTAGATCCCCAGACCTCAACCCAATAGAAAATTTGTGGGGTTTGATGGTCCAAATGTGGGATAACAGAAACGAGAGAACAAAGGAAGCAATTGAGCAACATTGTAACGAAATTTGGGATTACTTGAGGGACAGCGACATTTGCAGTCGTCTAATAGGGTCAATGCGTGACCGATTACAAGCCGTTATCGATAACCATGGTGCACACACTAGGTTTTAGATACTGAATCTTATAATTTAAATTAGTTCTGTTAAAGATTAAATAAAGTTTTTTTTCATTTCACAAATTTTATTACTGTTTTTACTTATATAGCTTGAAAGACCAACAATGGCAAGTTTCTGTCCTTAAAATAGATATAGGAATGACGTGATTGAAACCTGTAATCTAAAGTTTATGCTGGCACTTCACTTGACTGCAAACATGACTGCATTATTTTTGATTTTATATTCTAGAGAAATAAATGCGACTAATAGTTGAGCAAATTTAATACGGCCAAGTGAAGTGGCACCATTACGTTCGTAGAAAACTTCCTATACTTACCTACGTAATACAGATAAAGACAGTAACATCATCTCTTCTTTTTCATATACGAGCATAGTCGATATTATCCGATTTATTTAACAGTGCACTCAGTAAATGTCAGTGTCTAATAAAATGATAACAAGTTCGTTACCAAGGAAATAATTCTTCAAGCGAATTTCGACCTACTTGCATTTAAGGGGTTTAGCAAAATAAGCTTATGGTGGGTCATGATTCAGTTGGTTCGATTGTACATAGTTTGCTTCTGTCGATCTACCTCTTGAGATTATATGGTTGTAGTATAGGGTTGAGGTGGATATGGTATTAGGTAGAATGGGCCCGAAAATATTTTTAAAACCGTCACTAGATGGGTAAGGCCCGGGATTTTGACCAATGTGGCATATAATTAGCATAAATAAGATCAGGCCTTCTATAATTTAAAGCAAGTGTTACAAAGCGTCATCAATGTTTTCGTAACGAAAACTTGGAATTTAGGCTCGATAAAAGAAAGTATGATAAAACAAGATAATTATTTTTTATTTGATTATCATAATTCTCGTGGTCTTGATCGATGGGACTATTGTTACAACATACAATTGACAATATTTCATATTTTTGAATGGTTTAAAAAGAAAGATGAACATCTGATTACTAACAAAAGTGGCCAGCATGCGACACAGATTGACTACTTCCTTGTTGAAAGGAGGAAAATCAGCTGTGTCAAAGAATGCAAAGTAATACCTGGAGAATATTTAGTATCACAACATAGGCTGCTAGTTATAGACGTCACCATAAAAATCCAGTCACGGAGTAAAATGAACGGCCCCCTGCCAAAATAAAGTGACATATGTTAGAGAAGAATGAGTACGCAAGTAAGTTTAAAGAAACTGTGGTAGACAAAATGATAGAAATGAAGGATATGTAAAACTTAAATGCAAATGAATATTGGAACATGATTGCGAATTATATAAGGAAGGTGGCGAAAGATATCTTAGGAGAATCGAAAGGGAAATGCGTGTTAGACAAGGAAACGTGGTGGTGGAATGATGAGGTGCAAGAAATAGTGAAAAAGAAGCAAGCATTTAAGGAATGGCAGAGTGTTGAATGAGGAAATGAAAGTGAGAAGGAAGCTAAGAGGATTGAGTATAAAGAGTGTAAGAAGATAGCTAAACGAGCAGTTGCTATTGCCAGATCAGCACCTCAGGACCAATTATATGAGGCTTTGGAAAGTCCTAAAGGGGAGAAACAACTGTATCGCTTAGCAAAAGCAAGAGAAAGGAATGCTAGAGATGTATGCAATGTAAAATGTGTGAAAGACGATGCCGGAAAGGTGTTAACGGAAGACGAAAGTATAAAGCGTCGGTGGAAAGGCTACTTTGAAAAGCTCTTGAATGAAGAGAACTATCTACTAAAAATAGTCTAAATATTTTTGCTTGGAACTGAGTTTTAGAAAGCCAACCATTGAATATGGGTGTTGTAAAAGAAATAGACATTGATGAAGTAAGGAAGGCTGTGAAAAGTATGAAGAATGGGAAAGCTGTCGGGCCAGATGAAATACCAGGAGAGGTGTGGAAGTTGTTGAGTGAGGATGGATGTAGGTGGCTGACTTTATTCTTCAATAAATTGTTGCAGGAGGAGATGCCAATTTTTTAAAATAAGGGGGATGTCCAAGAATGCAACAACTATAGAGGAATAAAGCTCATGTCACATAGTATGACAGTGTGGGAGAAAGTAATAGAGAGACGAATGAGAGATAAGAGTGATATAACACAAAACCAATTTGTTTTTATGCCGGGCAGGGGTACAACGGACGCCATATTCGCACTTCGCCAATTGTGTGAAAAATATAGACCTGCGCAAAAAAACCTGCATATGGTGTTTGTTGATCTCGAAAAGGCTTATGATCGTGTACCTCTTGAGGTTTTGTGGTGGGCCTTGAAAGAGGAATGTGTGCCTGGGAAGTATGTGGGGTTGATTCGGTCTATGTATGACAGATGTTGTACACGCGTCCGGTCGGCGGCTGGCACCACGGACAGGTTCAGTGTCGCGGTGGGCTTACACCAGCGGTCGGCTTTAAGCCCCTACCTCTTCCTGCTTGTCATAGACGCTCTGTCGTCAGGCACTCAGGAGGAGGCACCCTGGTGTATGCTCTTTGCTGACGATATTGTCCTTGTCGGTGAAGAAGGGCTTGAAATTCAGAGCAGACTAGAGCAGTGGCGGCAAAAATTGGAGAATTAAAATCAGTCGATCCAAAACAGAACACCTGATTTGCGATTTTGGCGGTCTCCCCAATCTAACGCCCATAGAGCTCGATGGCGTAACGCTGCCGGTCTGCTCCGATTTCATATACCTAGGGTCACTCATACAGTGCGATGGTGATATTGACCGTGACATTAAAAACCAAATCAGCGCAGGATGGATGAAGTGGCGACAGGTCTCGGGAGTAATATGCGATGCCCGAATGCCCCTTCGATTGAAGGGCAAAATCTACAGAGCATTGTGAGACCTGTCGTCATGTATGGATCGGAATGTTGGGCCGGAAAGGTGACGGATGAAAACAGATTGCATGTTACGGAGATGAGAATGTTGAGATGGATGAGTGGCGTGACGAGAATGGATCGGATAAGGAATGAGTATATAAGAGGAAGCCTGAAAGTAGCACCCGTAGTCGATAAACTGAGAGCAAATCGCCTACGGTGGTATGGACATATTATGCGGAGGGATGAGAGCCATGTGATAAGAAGCGTATTAGATATGCATGTGGAAGGATGTAAGAGGAGGGGTAGGCCGAGGAAACAGTGGATGGATTGCGTGAGAGATGACATGAGGAAGAGAGAGGAAGGATGTAAGTGACGAGATGACGAGTGATAGAGAGGTATGGAGAAAAAAATCATGCTGCGCCGACCCATGTAAATGGGATAAGGACAAGCGAATGATGACTTTTTATTGTCGAACTCGAAAGAAGGCAAAATTTAAAGATACACGTATTTTTTTATATTTGCGGAAATTTTATTTATTAATGCAAAAATCCATTCATATTATTAGTTCCATGAAAAAAGCGTATGTAACAAACGTCTAAGTATCAGCAAAATGACGTCACAGCTCTGTTTTTCACACTTAAAAAAACGTTCGAAATAACAACAAAATGTAATGCGAACTTTGTCATTTTAGTGCACTCAAACAGTTTTACAATGACGGCAGTTGTCACGGCGTCAAGATAAAAACGTCTAAACTTGAAAACGATACGCAGTGGTGTGATTAATTCAATAATTATGTAGAAAATGCCACGCATAAGATATTGTTTTAAGAAAACTTGTATGAACAACACTCGTATATCGCCTATTCTCTTATATCTATTTGTGCAGATAGGTACTTGGTAAATTTTGATGGGCCCCACGTGCTACGGCGTTATGCGGCATTTAACAAAAAATATATCATTAGGATGCTTTATTTCTACATAGCATTTGCAACATGAGACGTCCGCGAAGACTGTGAAGTTCTGGCACCTCTGATGAGAGAAGAAATTATACTTATCCGAGCTTTGTATAAACTCCATCATCAATATACATAGTCTCCTTCCGAGGCAAATTATTAGAGTTGTCAGCTCGCACAAATCCCTCCGCGTTTCGCATGTCCGGTCTTAATAGCCGAGTCGTAGAAAATTAAAGGGACCGAGCAGTCAAATGAGTCAAATCAAAGTTGAGAAGTGGAGTCGTTGTTAAAGAAATTGCCCAACAGCTTGCGAGTCATCATTAGAGAGAGAGCAGGTGTCCCGTTAGTCCCGTGGCAATGCCGAGTCGTTGAAAAGCTCAAAATCAAAGGCAGGAAACATACGAAAAGTACAAGAAGACATTCGAGTGAAATTAACTGTCAATAGTGTCATGCGTCGAAAGATGTCAAACGGATAACCGGAAGAAGACTATTTTTTATAGTGGCAATATTGGATCAGCTGTGTGACGTTAGTTTCCGTTTTAGCTATTTTAGTAGTTTTGGCAAAAGTATTGTAAAAAAAACTACAAAAATATTTTTTGTATGCTAGAGGCGTTTTTCTCCAAATGGTTTTCGATTTAGGGAAATCGAAAAATATGAGATGTTGTCAATTTTGTTTAAACAATAGCATGATCATGAAAAGTAAAATATCATGAAAATAACAGGGTTTTAAGTTAAAGTTAATTTTCGTTACGTTTTGGATGGAAATATATTTTTTTAGAAACGTTTAAATTAATTAACTGATTAGCGACCTTGACAGTTTTTATCGCGCAATATAATAACATTGTTGTTATATAACCCTCCATGTGTTATTTTTTTTTATCAGCATGACAGATTTGAAATGTCCTAGTTGGTCAAAAACCGCGGCCAGATATGACGCTTATAAAAAGGTGCTAATTGTATTATATTTGTGTATGTATATGTATTTATTATATTATAGCCTGTATTTTCTATGTTCCCTCTCGATTAGTTTTCAATAAATTTAATATTTCCTTTTGGCTTTTTAATAGTCTCCTGCAAACTATCCTATATATATATTTATTTATTGTGTGTATTTTCTAATTAAAACATTTTATTGTATTTTATTCGGTATTTGAAGAAAATAAACTTTTATCATTATACAGACATTGATCGACTTAAAATTTGTAAAAAGGATATAGCGGTAGACAAGTATCGATTCTGCCATCGGATAAACATTTCCTACTAAGTTGGTTGCATAACGGCGTACTAAGCCAACGGCCCCGGGTTCGAAACCCCGTCGGGGCAAATGTTTTCTTCAGTGAAGAGCACGAATGTTTGTTGCTGGGTCCTGGATCTTTTCTACGTATTTAAGTATTATAATTGATCTATGTATTATATATATCGTCGCTCTTAGTACTTAGGCGTGCCATAAGTTCTGTCACAAGCTTTATGAGTGATAAAAACAATCAACGATCTATTTTCAAATTAATGGTATTTTAAAGTTATTTCATGGTGAATTAATTATAATATTACAAACCAATGTCAGTTTTTCATAACTCCCAGCTTTCCTTGCAAAATTCCTTTAAAAAACACGTTAAAGTCACGCATCACATTAATACTACACTGTGCACCGTGGGCGGTAGAGTACCGCCCGAGTAACACACAATGTTTTTCATCACACTTGTGAGGAAACTAATAAATTATTAAGTCAGAAAAAGCTTGTTACTTTCAAGTGTCACAAGTCGCAACAGTGTGTCATAAAGTGTCATTTCGTGATTGGTAGAATCTCATTCCATAGATAACATAAACAAAGGTTTCGTTTTTTTTTTCGTTCGTCCAACAAAGGTGTCATTCCAAACTATATTTTAATTTTGTTGCATACAATCTTTTACGTAAATTAATAATTGTAAAATAGTATAAACAAGCTATTTTAACGTATGTATAATTCAAATTTGTTGATTATCACTATTTCCGTTCGGGTCGTTCTAAACCTGGCATATTAGAGTAGAGAATGCAGTCAAAAAAATAAAAAAAGTCATTACGCCCATGGCGTTAATGGAATTATTAAAAAGCCCACGGTTTTAATTAAGACCTTGTCGCTCGTTTTACCTGCGTGTTATGACACCGGTTACGAACGAGTGTGATGAAAAGTTTATATTAGTCTCTATTTTATTAAATGGTTCTTCAAGAGATTACAAATTACGTTTATCTAATTTTCTAAATGTAATTCCCAACTTGTCAGAGATATATAACGTGCTTTTGTGAAAAGTGAAAAATTAGCTAGGTTCATGAGTGAAATTGCTGGAGATAAAAGATGTCGTAAAGTCAAATGTTGATTGCAAAATATGCACTGAAATAAAGGTTTGACACTATTGGGATGTTGAGTGTACTCAAATAAAAAATCAATTTTGATGCGAGACGGTAGATTCTATGATATCTCTAATAAAAATTGACTACGATTCCTCACGTTTAGCTTATTTTATGAGCCTTTAAAGTTGGGTGGCAATGCTCATTTTTAAAGTATGAAAATATATAAATATATAATAAATAACCCATGAAATGTATGGTAACTTTTTTTATGAAACCGTTTCGATAAACGCAAGTTTTAACAGAGCTGCAGAAAAAAGTTCTTAATTTCTCCGTAGACGGTAGAAACGTGTTACGTCACACATTCCTAGGCTTTAATATGGAGCGTTTTTTGGGAAAGTCCCCAAATGTGATTTGAACTTTGTTGTATCTCGGTGAGTGTTTATGAGAGTGAAGTAGTTTTTCACCAATGTTTATATTATTGAGAGGTCATTCTATAACATACCGCAGAATAAAAAGTCAACATCCTAATTAAAGAGCGATGTTTCATAACTACCTGTAACACTGTTTTTACCCTCTTTTGCAAAGATATATTTCCACAAATTGCTCGCGAGATTTACAGTAGTACTAGAGTAGTAATTAAACATTGAATTTCATAAAGTCAGCATTCTATATTCCAATTAATAACTTATATTGTACTTTGATCTATATAAAATTATATTTTAAAATATGTTTTACATATCAATTATAATGTCTTTTACTTTATTTCATTGATCAAAATACTTTGACAGAACTTATGGCAAGACTATATTGTACAAGCTTTGCCAAGCTTGGGACTAGGACTATTTGTGTAACAGTGTCTCTGATATTTATTTATGTTTTACTTAACTAACATTACGAGTCCGTCCCCCGTAATATATGGTGTATATGCACCAAACAGAGCTCACAATGTCATGTCTCATATATGGAGAGCACTCTGTGTCCCATGGGAAAGAGATTAGGAGACCATGAAACAAAGTAGGTCTTTCTTAAAAACATAGTAAACTCTAGAGGTTCAAATAATGAGCAGTTTGTATACTTAATTTTATTTTAAGTGAGCTATACTAAATTATAATCTGCTTTTATGTGCTCGTTATCTTAATTTGCGGCAAACCACGCAATTTTATTGTATTATTAAAGTTCATGAGCCCACTTGAAAAAGTAGAAACTATACTCTGACGGTACGAATATTCAAGTTATTAAAATACTCTGATAAATCGCATTACTTACGTGTTAGGAGTGGGGTGGGGAGTCACGCGACATTTTGACTACGGGACATTCATTTTTTGAATACGTAAAAAAAGAAAAATACGTCCTATATTTTTAATTAATCTACATGACGGACTAATAATTAAAATTAGTCATTATTTTCCTTAGTGATAAAATATGGGATAGAGAGTCACATGAAGATCTGCTCAAAGAGCCATGGCTATGCTTAAAGATACACCAGTTTAGGCAATGCGTCGTTTACCAGTCAGCGTTATGAACTTATGATTGTTATTAAACCGACAAGTTGAGTACTATCTATTCGATCCTCGTAAGAATTTTCATGTCATGTTAGACCTCATAAGGGTAAAACTTAAACGCAGTCCCGCTACGAGCGCGCACGCAAACGGTAACGAGTGCGAGTTCGGTTTTGTTATTATGTAACAATGTCAGATACAGTGAAATATGCATCATGCAATGTGGTGTTTTTGAATTGTTAGCGTTTATAAGCAACAAAATGCATATGCTGGAGGAGACTAGCTTGAAAAGTATATGTAAAAGTGCCTTTTCGTAAAGTTATATAGTGACCGCCAAACGGTTATTATTTGAATCTTTGTCCAGAACAAATGAGTTAAAAAATCGCAAGGGCGATGGAAAACTGATTCGTGACCTTGAAGATATTATTCTGTTGATAAAGAACTATCGCAATGAGGATACTCCTATTTTTGTGGCAAAGGGTCTGTTTTCATTGCCGCCAGTCTTATTTAACCATCTAGATGCGATTTAGATACTTAAAGTTCTCGTGGAACTTAAGAGTCGTATTGCCACAATAGGGATGATGACTAAATTTTAAAAATTAGTCCGTCTAGTAGATTAATAAAAAATATTGGACACGTATTTTTTCTTTTGTAATTTAATCAAAAAATAAAGGAGATACATTGAGTCAAAATATCGCGTGACGTCACTCCTAACTATAATTTTTACCTAGGAGTAACGTCACGAGCCCCCACTCCTAAACTTTAATGCGATTTATCTGAGTATTATTTTATTAATTTGAAAAGCAAAAAATACGTATCCAATATTTGTATTGTCTAACTGACGAACTAATTAGAATTTTGATTTTCATACCCCGCCATCACGCCTATTATGAACGAGTCTGCTACTAAAAAGGAATTGAATTCAGTGAAAATAGAGATCGACAACCTTAAAAAAGCTTCGTTGGTAAACAACTTCAATATAAACATTGTGTTCAAACGAGGTGCATGCTTAGCAAATACTTTTGACTGCCACAGTGGACCAATGGGACTTCAACTTGTGCACAATGATACTGAGACATTTTCTGAGGTGGAATGCAGCGAAAAATCGAATAAGAGCAACCAAATTAATGTCTTATTATCAACGGAGGGTAGTCGCTCGTCGTACGCCGCACCGACTGTTAACACAGTCATACCTACCGCGCCAGCTGATCATGAGCGCGAGCTCACCGATATTACCAGCTGCCACCGGCGTTACCAGCTGAGATACCTGTGATGACTCATTCCTCACTTGTACTAGCTTCAACGCGCGAGATACCTACGGCGCCGAGGCACACGGATGAGACGTTCAAGACAAATGATAGGCCTCTTTATTCTAAAATGGCTCAGGGTGGCGAATTTAAATCGAAAAACTCAAATAGTGAGTGGATAACTGTCCAAAACAGGCGATTCAGAAATAGGTTTATGGGTCAAGAAGGAAAGGCTGTATTATCTTCTGACACTAAGTTCAAGGCTGCGAATGTAACTGTAGATGTAAATGTCCCTATTTACATCTACAATGTTTCCAAAGAAACGACCGCAAGTAACATCGTGGAGTACATCAAATAAAAAACTAATATAAGTGTGTCACTAGATAAAAAGAAAATGAAGTGTTTGTGCCTAGGCACAAATTGTTTATGTTCTGAAAAGATGACCTTTTGCCAGACGGCATTATATTTCGCCGTTTTGTTAATCTCAAGTGGATCTCTAATGAATATGAAGGGAATAACTTGAAGAATACCTATAATCAACAACGACACTAAATTTATAAGTTTTAAGTGTAGAAGTGTAATACGCTCCGCTGGTTGTATACGTAGTCTGTGTCGCACTACAGGAATAATAGCGTTACAGGAAACATGGTTATTGGAGCACGATTTATCTTTCCTGGGCAGCATTGATAACGAATTTGCCTTCACAGGCAAGTCAGCTGTTGATTCGTCGGCACAGGTACTTCGATGACGACCTCACGGCAGCGTTGCACTATTGTGGAGAAAAGCGTCATCTGTATCGACCATACAGTGCGGCTGCAAGTGTGCGGCTAGTTGCTATCCAGATAGCTCTTAAAGACCGGTCTGTGATTGTTATGTCCGTGTATACGGTGTATATGCCGACCCACTCAGTGGATAACTTAAGTGAGTTTACGAACTGTTTGACCGAAATTCAGTCAATTGTAGAGAGTAATAATTTGGAAGCCGTGGACGTAGTAGGCGACCTGAACGCGCACCCGGGTGAGTTGTTCTCACGTGAACTAACAAACTTTTGTGCTGAACAATGTTTATTTTGTGTGGACATGGAACTTTTACCTAATGAAACGTATACGTATGTAAGCGATGCTCATGCGCGCAGCGCGTGGCCGCGGCAGTTTTGTATAACGTTTATTTTTCTGATGATTTACCTTTGTTACTGGAGTGCGACTTTAATTTGATTAAAGGTAATATTGTAACTCCGAATAACTTGTTATGTAATAATAATAAATAATGTGGTTTACGGTGAGCGGGATTCAAGTCAAATAGATGAATTTTAGTTATTGTTTATGTAAATTTAAAGATGTTAGCTTACCTTCCGAATTTAGATACTGCGCTGATAAAATGTGTTCAGATAGTCATCATAATCAGCTTTTGTCTATATGTACCGTAATATAATATCTGTTCTTACAAAGGCGGCCGAATTATAGCACAAAGACAGTAAACGTGGGTCGCGCAGACCGGTAATAGGCCCTTCATGTTAGCGCTGCTCACCGTTAGGCCCGTTTTTGGTTTCAGTGGTGGTCAACATACGGTAAACCGGTCAGCGGGTTTTTTTTATGATAAAATGTTAGAGTATAATAAAATATTTAAAGCTAAGTTGAAATGTTGTCCGAATCATGAACAAGACATAAAAATTGACATTATTGCTAAGAATCATTCTAAAAAGAACTTTGCCAAATTTTGGAAGAAGCTGAGTCCCAAATCTCGTCTCCCGAAGAGTGTGACTGGCAATCATGAACCCACTTTTTTTTTTGAACCTGACTGAACTGGATAGGTCTGGTTAGACCTCCTGACCAGTAATCGGATTTAGTGGGGGGAGCACAAACCCACAAACGGGAATGCCATCCGCGGCCACTTAAAGTTGGGGGGGGGGGCACTGCGCAGGGCACAGGAACTGCGGAGGTAGGTTGAACCAGAACGGTTCAACCCCCAGTTGGGACGGGGTAGAGAGAGCCAAAAGAAAGTGGGCGTAGGGGAGATTGCGAGACTACGGGCTGATTGACCCCGCCGTCGGGGATGACTCTTAGACTTCATCGTCCGAAGAGTTCGCAGCTGCCATGAACCCACTGCCATCGCAAAGGCTTTTCAACGATATTATAAGGTCGAATCCCCACTCCCATCGACTGGGTTGCTCAGTGTGGGGATGAAGGTGGCGGGCCTCCCTCTGTAAGATTTCCGGCAAAGGATGTCGCATTTAAAATTAATAAAATGCATAGAGGGAAATCTCCCGGGCACGATGGGCTCAGCATTGAGCATCTCAAGTACGCGGGTGTGCATCCTACTAGGGTCTTATCTAAGTTTTATAATCTGTGTCTTAGTCATAGTTATTTGCCGGTCGAACTTATGCATACCACAGTAGTTAAAATAAAAAATAAAACCGGGGATGCCCCAGACTTGTCCAACTATAGGCCAATATCACTTGCTAATTAGCAAAGGTTTTGGATAGTTTGCTGGATGATATTTGAGGAAAAAACATAAAACTACATGACGCTGTATTCGGTTTTAGACCGGCCCCCGTATTGCCTAACGCGTTTGACGCTCGCAATTCGAATCAAGTGTCATGATTTTGTATGGGCTATGACAGTTGATTCCGATACCAAGTGTCAAAATTTCGTTAGGCAATAACCCCGCTCGTTTATCCACAGAAAACGCACTCTTATGTCTCAAGCAAACTGGCCAATGCTACACGCCCTATGAAACCCCGGTATTTGCCTGTTTTTTGGACTTGTCGAAGGCCTTCGACATGGTGTCATATGACTTGTTTGTGGCAAAAACTGCATGACTCATCCGTGCTTCACGACGTAACTTCTTTGTTTAAATATTGGTACAGCAGACAAAGAAACTGTGTAAGATGGGCGCGTCCATTCTCGGATGCATACGTCAAGCAATGTGGAGTGAGGCAGGGGGGATTGAGCTCGATGGGACGACTCAAAAAAATGATAAAGATATGTGAACGTTACGCTGAGATCCATGGACTTATGTATAATGCTTCAAAGTGAGCTCTTGCAATTTAAAGCAGGTAACAAATCATATGAGATGCAGTCTGTTACTCTTTGTGGGACTCCTTTGAAGAGACCTGACAAGTTTAAATACCTGGGTCACTGGGTCACTGAAACAATGACTGATGATGTGTGCTGTGCGTCCGCTGTAACATGTTGCCCCCCGCAGATTCGCACGTGCTAGTAAAGAGGTGAAATTGACTGTATTTAAAGCTTTTTGTCAGACGTTCTACACGTGCGGTCTGTGGTCTAGCTTTACCAGGTGGGGCAGGCGGGCGTATAGCGCTTTGAGCGTCCAGTATAACGATGCATTCAGGATGTTGATTGGGCTTCCGCGGTATTGTAGTGCTTCGGCTGTGTTCGCTGATGCTCAGACTGACTGCCTTTACGCTATCATGAGAAAACGAAGTACCTCACTTCTCAGCCGCAGCCGCGGCAGCTCAAACAGCATCTTGAGCACGCTAGCCTAGCGCTGGGTTTCGCCGCTGGTGTGGCGGCATGAGCAGCTGCATGCACCTATCGCCACTCCAACGCGCCGCCTTTAAATTGTTTTATATTAAAATTCTAACCCTAGGCTTATGTTAATACTGTACTTACTAACAAAATATGGATCAAGTTGTCAGAAATAACTATTTTGAATTTGAATTAAAGGAACCGTGAAAAATCTGTGAAAGGGTCAACAGTGGATTTTTTGGTCATGTTTTTCCAAAAAATTGATATTGATGAGTGATCAGCATGATTAACATAAATGATGTTAACAAATAGTTATGCTATTTCTTATATTTTAAGAATTTTTGTCTAACATTGATCGGCTGTATCTCCGTTAACATTGGGCCTGAAAAAATGGTCCTTCAACTTTCAGGGAATATTATGCTCGTCAGCTTTGTCATGCAATCTGATACCCAAAATGTGCTTAGCTTAAGAAAAATATCACAAAATATTGCCGTTTTATCCCCCCCGAAAGTTAGCGAGGGATCCTTAATATCGGAAACTTGCGATTTATTTCCTAGTTTATCCCCAAACAACCTTTAAAGTGAAAGTTTCATCAAATTCGGAATACTATTCTGCTATCCTCACCTCATTCGATATTTCGACTGGATTTGCGTTTATGTCCATGAAACTTTATTACTCAATGTTAAAAGTAAAGTAAAGATCGACATCTGTTAAGTATTTAATTATTATTATGCATGCGATTATTTTTCGGTGTTACATTTCTCATGTTAATTGAATATGATTCTTTAAGAAATAAATGTCTTGAACCATAAACCATATTTGACATTGATTAATCTGTTAGAAACAGAACATTGAGAGCAGCGCCATCCGAAAACAGGACGGCGAGCGAGATTGCGTACACACATTCCCTTGAGTGGTAATACGTAGGTCACTCGATAAGTTTTGAGATGCTCGAAATTCGAAAATGGAACGCACCTGAATTATATGTTTTTAAAAAGCAAATTTATTTAAAAATAGAACACAAGTTGCCGATTCGCTCCAATTAAAAAAAAATAATATGTTATAGTCATTTTTCTAAAACGGTTCCCGCGTTTTTTCTTTGTAACGATGGAGCTTAACCGTGAACATTTGCGTGCTATGATATTTTATGATTTTAAATTTGGTTTATCTGAACAATTGTGTTTGCAACGATTGCAGTCAGCGTTAGGAGATTCTGCTCCTTCACGGGAAACAGTTTTTAGATGGTTCAACAAATTTAAAAGGGGTAAAACGGTCTGTCACCAGTTTTGTCAGAAGTTTTTTCCCATCTTTTACCACTAAAGTAGTCAGTGGTAACTACTGGGAATTTTTTTCCCACATGTTACCACTAAAGAAATTGGTGGTAACAACTGGGGAAAAAAATTCCCAGTAGTTACCACCAATTAGTTTAGTGGTAACAGTTGGGAATTTTTATTCTTATTACTTTCCACTGGTAGAATAGCTGGCTGACAACTGACACACAGTGTTTTTGACCATCATTTTGGGACAGCCTGTTTTTATTGAATTATCGAATGGAGAAAAGTATCACTAATGCAAGACTAAAATTCCCACGAACCTAGCCATTGCAATCCAAGTAAAATTACCGGTAATGTATATATTTAATAAAAATCTTTTCTGTTTAACACTTAATTTTGCATACCATAGGGAATTGTAAACCACGCACGGGGAAGCCACGACGTCGAAATTTCAAGATAATCGAAAAAATTACTAAATCTTTTTAATTTTTTTGAGACTAAAGTTTTTAGTATTAGAAATTTATTTTTACTTTAAAACATAGCTACATATATGGATATGAACTACTAACACAAAAAAAGTTGACTGCTAAACTCACAGACTTTCAGATTAATTTAAAAAAAACGTACCGGTTCGGTACCGGTTTGATACCGGTTTTTGGTCAAAGTTCTCAATGACACTTTTAAGCAATATCAAATACGATTCCTTATTGCATCCTGTTGGATGCGAAAGAATGCCCATGACAAGTATTTTGTGCAATTCAAAGTATGGAAAATTATTAAACCTACAACAAGGATTTTCTAAATAGTAAAGTACCTACGCCCCGCCGTGGCACGCTTCTCATGTCATGTGGACTGCACGGTCTACCGATTGAATCTTCCGGTGATGCGTAATATGTAATGCGGGAAGAAATCCACCCTCGTTAGGCATGCTGAAACCCCGCAATAGTGCCTCACCCCCGCTTCCTCCAGGTAATATGTATTCAAGCCGTACTAGACTCATAGTGCCACTGCCTCAGCAGCACCTCTAGCATAACTGTGATATGCTACTCTTTCTCGCGCCACAAAGATAGTCTGTCTCTTTTCTTTTAATACAACGCGAGAAAGACAGGTGTCTCGTGACAAGCTTTGTCGCGAAGAGTTGTGCTAGACCGGCTGGGCTTGACCTATCCTGCTGGGGGATGTCTCTCCGAACCCCGATCGGGAGACTTAATTCAAGAGGGACATTAAGGGTGCCAACCCTCATGCTGGTCAGTGACAAGCAAATGAAGCTATGGATAACACCATAGCCGGCACCTACTATGCTTCGGAGGTGGCCGCAAGTACGCTAGAAGTAGGAACCGATAGCCATATACTAACTCGGTTTAATACGTATGTTTCTGGATCAAGAAAGTAAAAAATATAATGGTCGCTTCGGAAAACCGTTTGACCTATCCAAACCGGAAATAAATATTATTTTCAAATCGAATCATGCAAGTAGATTAAACGCACCATTTTTGGCGTCACAAGAGAAACCTTTTTTACTTTAGCGTAGTCTGATAAAATGTATCCTATAACCATCTTGGAATGCTCAGCTACGTGCATACTAAAATAGTTGAAATCTGTGCAGCCGATTTGGTGTGATGTAGCCTCGATGACATATACAACATCCAAAAAGCAAAATAAAAAACGATTTTTGACCGCCATATAGTCCGTATCACTTATTTTGTTGAAAATATTTTTAATGTACAGACATTTAATTTTACAACTTTATAATAGCAAAAAAGACGCAAATTGAGTACACGCAAAAAATGCATCCACCGTGCATGTAAGTAAGACACACAATTACACATTAACACACCAACATTGTTTTTTTGGCAAAATACTTACAAGATTTATCTTAGCCTCACTCGCTACTATTTCATAAATGATAAAAACTAATTTTCGAAAAGTAAACATTGAGAACTTTGATCAAAAATTGGTACCGAACCGGTACGTTTTTAAAAAAATAGTATCTCTGAAAGTCTTTGAGTTTAGCAGTCGATATCTTTGTGTTATAGTCCATATTATGTAGCTATGTTTAAAAGTAAAAATAAATTGCTAATACTACTAAAAAACTTTAGTCACAAAAATAAATACTATTTAGTCATTTTTTCGATTATCTTGAAATTGCGACGTCGTAGCTTCCCCCCGTGCATGGTTTACAATTTGGCCCTATGGTAGACCCTATACGACAACAGTGCAAAATTAAGTGTTACATTCATAAAAATATAGAAAAGACTTTTTTTTAATACATAGGTACATTACCGGTAATTTTACTCGGATCGCATTTTTTCGAAAACTATGATTGCTAGGCTCGTGGGAGTTTTACTCTTGTATTAGTGATACATTTCACCATTCGATAATTCAATAAAATCAGGCTGTCCCAAAATGAGGGTAAAAATCGACATGATTTTATTCTCACGAATTCTTATTCAAATCATGATTTTATTCTTGAGTGCCTAACACTGGACGTAACTTATATTGTTCATCGCGTGGTGTTTTAACTGAATCGCAATCCCTTTTTAGCTATGTCAACTCATTTTTTTTTTTGGGTTATGAATATGTCTTTCTTCTGGGTTAATTTTCGTCTTTTTATGTGGAACTGGAATTAAAAATGAGATTAGTAATTTTCATTTAAAGGGATGTGCCGCAATTATAATAAAAATAAGTATTGTTGCTTATTAAAATGTTTAAAAATATTTTTTGGGAATATTAAAAAAATAAAATACTGAAGTATTTTTGTTCAAATTGAGAGCAGTGTGTACTTGTCGACATATTAAAAATTAGTTCTATTCTTTTGCTTACAGTTATTATAAGAATTGAATTTATTATTTTTATAAGAATTGAAAATTAAAATGAATGTGGTGGTAACTACTGGGATTTTTTTTCCCACCTGTTACCACTAAAGGAATAGGTGGTAACAACTGGGAAAAAAAATCCCAGTAGTTATCACCAATTAGTTTACTGGTAACAGGTGGGATTTTTTTCCCATTAGTTCCCACTAGTAAAAGATGGGAATAAAATTCCCAGCTGTTACCACTGGCGAGAAGTTGGTGGTAACAGGTGGGAATAACCCGGTAAAACCAGCCTCGAAGAGGACCACCGAAGTGGTCGCCCGCAAACAGCAGTAACTGCAGAAACCGTGTGGACTACTGAAATGTTGGTGCGAGAAGATCCACGAATAACATACAAAAACATAGAGAATATCTTAGGCGTCAGTTCGGGGTGCGTTAGCATCATTCTACATCAACATCTTGGAGTAAGGAAGCTCTGTTGTCCCAAGGATACCACGTTTGCTCTCCGATACTGAGAAACAGGCTCGTGTAGATTGGTGACGTGAGATGCGTCTACGATTCGACAACGGGACATCGCAGCGTGTATCGGAAATAATTACAGGTGACGAAACATGGATTTAACAATATGACCCGGAAAACAAGCGGCAATCGTCAGTATGGGTCTTCTCAGAGGGAAAGTTACCAACAAAACTACGAAGACCTCGTAACGTCGGCAAAAAACGGGTAGCTAGTTTCTTTTCACGGGGCGGACACTTATCAACAGTCAACTCTGATTGGTATACTATACTAGCATTGCTGCAAGTTTTCAAAGCAGTGCGAGAGAGGAGACCAAAGACTGGACTTCGGGGAATCTTGCTGCATCATGATAACGCCTCTTTACATACGTCCCTCAGAACAAAGGCGTTTATTGAGAAAGCTGGGATAGAAACCTTACCAGATCCACCCTGCAGTCCTGACTTAGCTCCCTGTGATTTATTTTTGTTCCCGGTGGTGAAAGAAAGAATAAAAGGGAAGTTTTTTCGAGTGCTGAAGAAGCCATGGCTGCATATGAAGAAGCAATTTCGGACCTATCTAATAAAGACTGGAAAAAGTGCTTCAAAAGTTGGTTCAGACGAATGGAACTTTGTATAGAGAGTAATGGAGAGTATTTTGAAAAAAAAATGTAAAATAAATAATACTAATATCTTCAATAGTTTTTTTTTATTTCAAAATTTATCGAGTGACCTACGTAATGCGCTTGTAGTTGGAGATTTCTACCATCTTTGTTTTGACACATGAAAGATGATGTAAATAGTGGTGAGGCAAAAGCGTTTCGATTCTCATAATAACCGATAGTGAATGGTTTCCACAGGTAATCTGAATCGATTTATGCGATTTTGTATATTAATAATCCAATATCTATACGTTTAACTGCTGTAAATAAACGGTATTTAAATAAAATTATGTGGTTGGATGACATATTTATTACAGGGGAGTATGAATGGTTATGAAAAAGATAGGTATTTATGTAGATACTGTACCTATACAATATGCGATAATATGTGAGGCATTCCACTGGCTTGCCCACTATAAAGCAGTAGAAAACCATTACTTACTGGTTTTGGATGAAAAATAAGCCTACATCAGTTTAATGCAAGAATACGTCTGAGAGCCTCTCCACCGTTAAACATCTGTAATCTGTAATAATATCAAATAGTACAAGGGAATAACAAATATCTTTTAAAAGATTCTGTTTGTATCGTAGTTTATAATATCACATATATTTATTATCTGCCCTCGGCTTTGTCAGGCGTTAAATTGCTGGCGCCAATGTCGCAAGTGCCCAAAAGTAGGATAGTAAACAAGATAAACAAAGAAAGCAACATTTACCTAAGTTCATTTCATACGGCATTGCCACACTAGCGCCATTGAGGATTTGGAATTATTCACTGGTTTCCATTTCAATCCGCTGGACACTTTTTAATCTGTTTTCCTATATGAGTTTGGCCTCCTCATCTCCATTCTCCATGGTTCAGATATCGATACGGTTGTTTATACATTAATAAATAAGAACTGGTACTGGTACACACGTAATCTATTTTATTCAATATTTGTAATTCAGTACCTCTGAAGTATTCTATTATCATCGATTTGCTCAATTTACTTCAAATTCGTAAAGAAAGAATTGGCGTTGCTCTGAAATTAAAAATCGTAGAACGTAACTGTTAACGTATAATGGTTTTAATACACGGAAGCGCTAGAAAAAAATTAAATATTGAGTTAGTTGGGGCTAAAATGAGCATATATATTATTTTTCAGTCATTGTGAAACTTACGAACTATTTGATATTTTAATGAAAGCTTCGATGACACGTGCACATTCGGAATGGGTGCTGTGATGTGTAAAAAGAAAGATGGTAGGAATTTCCAGCTATAGCATTATAAATAAAAAATACAGAGGGTGATTGATATCTACGCCGTGATTGCAAAAACTAAATTTGATGAGGTGTACAGTCAGTTATCGTCAACAAGTTTTCAGAAATAGGTGGTCTTACATCAATCTCAAAAACATTATCATCACTAAAGGCGCGTCCGCTGCCTCGAAAATCTAACAAAACATTGTTTGTCTAACATGTTAGCAAAACATCCCGTCTGTTGCAACAACGTTTATGTGAGCCAAAACATTGTTGACGCACAAAAGTCAATATGAATTCTGACAAACAAGACGTGTTATCCCAACGACGGTCAAACACGAAATAAACGCTGCACCCCCCTCCGTAGGCGAACACGGGGAATGTTTTCCATCCGTCGCGGCAAACATGTTTGAGTGTTTTTTGCTAACCAAAACATTTAGGCCACGCCCCTTTTATATTAGAATAACATGTTAGGTGTTAGAAAAACACAAAAACACGGTTCAGCGGACCCGGCTTAACACCTTACAATTGGATACATCAGCCCTGTCAGTAGAATGTCTACTGAAACAAATGTCGTATACTTGTATATGCGTGACAATCAAGTATAAGTGAACATGAGTTGGGCTTATAAATATAATCACAATCGTTCCAAATATTTATATTCACTGTTTAGCCTATTTAATATTCATATTCACTGTTTAGCCTATTTAATATTCATATTCACTGTTTAGTCTAGAGGTTTATATTTTTGAATATTGCTGGCAGTTAATTAGGTAGCAGCTAACATCTTAGTTTTCTTTTTATTTAAATTTCTGCGAGGAATCTGTGATCATGTGCCATTCAAGATGCCTCGAGATAATTGGGATGTTGAACACTTGACAACTTATTTCTGTGTTATATTATAGAACGACCTTTCAATAATAGAAACATTGGTGAAAAACTACTTCAATCTAATGAAATTGAAGTAGTTCTTCACCGAGGTACAACAATGTTAAAATCACATTTCTGGACTTTCCTAGAGAACGCTCCATACAAAAGCCTAGGAACATGAGACGTCACACGTTCTTATCTTGTATGGGGAAATTAAGAATTTTGTTCTGCAGCTATTTTTATACTGCGTTTATGGAAACGTTTTTATAAAAATAGTAACCATAAATTCCAAGGGCGATTAAATGGAATTATTAGTTGTAAGTGTTATTAGGTATACATTTTTGGGAGTCGGTTAAAAATAACTCAAATAACAATAATGTTCCCTTAACTATTTCTGAATGCTGATGCACGCCTGTTATTGGTGCATAAACAGGTCTCGAGTCTCTGTGTTTGTATATGTACTGATATTGTTTATGTACTGTTGGTGTGTCTTATAAATAAATTATTAGTTATTTATATTATCATACTTTAAAAATGGACTTTCCCACCCAACTTTAAAGGCTCATAAAACAAGCTACATGCAAGGTATCGAAGTAATTTTTTTATTAAGGATTTCTACCATAGAAACTGTCATTTCGCATCAAAATTTTATTTTTATTAGAATACAGTCAACACCCCAATTATAAAAACTATACTGTTTGAAAGTGATCATTCTGCTTCCGTTAAGTGCAGATACGTCAAAACAATACAAAAATACCGCATAGAAGATCATACGCAGAACGGGATAGTAATCTTTTTAAAAGAAAAGGCCTGAAATTGCTGAATAAAATAGGGGATTGCTGTCCAAGTACTTAATTATAGATCTAGAGATCTAGAGATATGTGCCGACAATCCCTGTTCGCGCCGAGGCTTGTATAGTGTTTTTCTCAAACATGCAATAAAATATTTCTTATTACTAAAATCAATGACATGGTTCCTAAGAAGAGATTTTCGTATGTATTATAGTTTCAGACTTTCCCATACTGACCGATCTAAATGTGCCACACTGTATTATAAAATATTGTTATTTATTTCATTGCATGTTTGAGAAAAGCTGTGTGTGATACAAGCCTCAGCGCGAACAGGAATTGTCGGCCTGGTATCTAACACTCTGCCATCTATAACGACTTAGCCGGTAATCCCCTATTTCGCAGCCTCTGCAGTAATGTACTATTAACAAATAAGAAGCGAAAGCAAAAGAAATGCTGGGTAAAACCTGGGGTAGAAAAAAAAATAGCACGAGATGCGTTTGAAAATCTCTTGAAGGAGTTGAGAATGGAAGACCGAAGCCAATGCAACTTCCTAGCGCATGTCCTCTGGAGTGGTAGTGGTACAAAATATTTCACTAAGTTCAACACGAAGTAAATTTGTTGCGGTTTTTGTATTCGCTATTTTTGTAGTCTCACTGTACGAGACGTGCTTCAAAAACGGTAATTTAAGTTTCTACCTCATCTGGCCCCTATTTCATAAACGTGATAGATGACATTTGACAACGACAATTCGGCATACATTACTTCTCCATCATAATGCCAGGCATACACTTTTACTCGGCGACCCAGCAATGTACGTCGAATTGTCGTTGTCAATTGTCACGTGTCACGTTTGCAATGCATGTTTACTTATATTTGATTGTTATTGTTACTCACATACAAGTATAGGACACTTGTTTCAGCAAACATATTTATGAAGCATTTTATGTTTACGGTATATCCGGATAAGACTGGATAAAAAAATATCACTGACAACATATTGTGCGTAAGGGATAAAATGTTGCTAGTTATAAAAACATATCTACCGTTTTGCTGGAAATTGCTTTCATCCGATCTTTACTTTGATCCGGTCTGGCACGGGTAACGGGTATACCTTACACCAAACTGACACAGCTGATGTATCCAATTAGATATTTATAAATGGTTTTAGATTTTAAGACTATCAATATTTCAGAAAACATATTGATGCATACATATTTTTGATGCTGACTGTTTGTAACAATGTGGTAGCTCAGATGGAATAAGGACACTGCTGCATATAAATGATGAAACCGTCTACATTGTTGTGGACCACATTGATTTTTTCCTTTGCAATCGATTGTTGTAGCGTTTCGGAGTTTTCCCGATGGCAATAATTTATATAAGTATTGCGTGTATCAGTTGTTTCCTTCCTACTAATAAAGTAATCGTTGCACAGATCGTGTGGGACGCGGTGAACAAGCGCTGGCAGAACCTGGACGTGGATGAGGACGAGCAGGTGTGCGCGCCGCCGCCGCCGCCCAAGACCGCCGACGTACCGGCCATGAAGTCAGTATCTTTTTTGTTTTGTTTTCTCAAAGGATCAGGGGGAAGGAAAGTTGTAGAAAGATAAGCGGAGTATGTATTTTTGTTCTTGTTATTCTGTCCCGTAACTCAGGAGACAATAACGACAAAGTTACCTTAAAAATTGCGAATAAATAATCGATTATACTGATGAGAAAAATATACCTAATTTGTCCTGTCACTATTTTTTGTTGTCTTTATATCGTATTTATATCTAATGGCGTAGTTTTAGAGAAGAATTTAGGAGACGTAACCATAGCAACCAGTAGGGTGGCCTTAAAATCGAAAGTTTGAATTTTCAACCGGACACCCTTTCATCATGTTCTACAAGATGTAAAACTAAGCTGTATTTTTTTTCTTTTTTTTTTATTGACGTTTAGGGGTCGCTACTGAATGACAAAGTTTTTTTATTTTTTATTTTTACGATGTTAGCATAAACCACTTAAAACATAAACATTCCATAACAATTAGAATAGTAACTTGAAAAGCACTTCAAGCGACGTATGCACACTTGGTAAGTGCACCTCTCCCCTCCCTTTCCCCCTGGACACCCGCCACGGGTTCGTCACTCAGTACGTTCTGGTCGTTCAGAGAGCACAAACGCGTCGCACTCGTTACTATTGCAATTTCGCGGTGAACGTGTAACATTCTATGAGGGATTTCTATAATTATAATGGCGTCTACTAGTAGTGGTGCAACATTTACAAGAAGTAAAACAAATGTGTGGTTAATCGGACAAATATCTCCAGTTCTAGCAGAAACAAAACTACCGTCAACCAAGGAAGTACTGCAAGTATTTTTCTACTACAAAATAGAAGGTAAAATGACAAATAATGCTGCCGCCGAATCAACTGCTCACGACGTCTTGACTTTATGGGAAAAAGCAAGCTTACCCACTCAAAAAAAACAACATGTGAAAGCTAAAGTGTTAAAACATTTTAAGCAATGGCAATGTCTGAAAAAGAATAAAGAAAATAAATCTAAGCGGTCCGAGTCAGTTCAGCAAAAAGAAACAACATGGCAGAATGGGCTTGAAACACTTTTTGACGTAGCTCATGCCCGTGCATTGGATATTATCACAATCGAGGAAGATAAGCAGTTTTTGTTAGCACAGAGACAAAATAGGTCCGGAAAGATTGGGCATTTACATAAAGAATATGCAAAACTCATGTCTGAAAAACAATCAAAAGCAATGCGAATGCAAAACTTAAAACAACGACAAGAGGAAAGTATTAGAAGATTGACTGAAAAATGTCCTCTGCCTATTTTATCTTCATCTTCACCATCTATAATAGGCAGTAGCGATGATGAGAGGTTTGCCGTTTCACCTCGGCCAGGCCCTTCGAGCTCTGAAGCACCACCGGCGAAACGGGGCAAAAAAAATATAATAGATGGTCGCTTAGCCGTTAGTCTAGACGTCGCTAAAGTGAGCGATAGGAAAGCTGCCATTCTTTTAACTTCCACACTAAAAAGTGTAAATTGTGATCCATCAAAATACAACATTAACAGATCATCTGTTCGTCGTCAGCGAATACAGCATAGACAGAAATTAGCTCACGCTTTAAAATCAGAATTTAAGCCAGAAGTGCCTCTAACTGTTCACTGGGATGGCAAAATGTGTGAAGACATCTGTGGCCACGAGATAGTAGACCGATTACCTATTTTGGTCTCAGGCCAAGGTGTTGACCAACTTCTTGGTGTTCCGAAGTTAAGCCGAGGCACAGGAGAAGTGACAGCAGCAGCCGTATTTGAAACTATTACATGTTGGAATTTAAATGAAAAAATTAAGTGTATGAGTTTTGATACTACTGCGTCTAACACGGGTCAGAGAAACGGAGCTTGCATCCTTTTGGAACAAAAATTAGAAAAAGATTGGCTTTGGCTGGCCTGCCGGCATCACATACTTGAAATAATGTTAGAAGCCGTGGTGCTTTTGGCATTAGGTCCTTCTAGTGGACCTGAAATTGCAATATTTAAACGATTCAAAAACAACTGGGCAAATATAGATAAAAATGACTTCAAAACAGTTTCCTCCGATGTGTCAATGGTTAAATATTGTGAACCCATTTCAAGAGCAGTAATTAGTTTTGCAAAAGAACAGTTGGCGGTGTACCAGCCGAGAGATGATTACAAAGAACTGTTACAGCTGATTATTGTATTCTTAGGAGGTACAACTGAAGATGTATCGTCCTTCAGAGCTCCTGCAGGCTTGCATAGGGCTAGATGGATGGCAAAAGCGATATATTCGTTAAAAAATTTCTTATTTCGAGATCAACTCAAGATGTCAAAAAAAGATCAGAAAGGCATACGAGATATTTGCATATTTACAGTGCGAATATATGCCAAATATTGGTATGAAGTACAATCTGCACCATCTGCACCTGGCAATGATCTCCAGCTGTTAAAAGATCTCAAGCTTTATGAAGAGATAAATCCAAAAATATCTGCAGTAGCTCTGAAAAAAAATATGGGCCAGTTGTGGTACTTGTCTGAGGAACTTGTGGGTTTAGCATTTTTTGACGACAAAATTAGCCAGGACACAAAAAAAATATGGTGAGAGCTTTACAACGTGAAGGCTTAGAGTACTGTGCTAGACGAATCACATTAGAAAGTGATTTAATTTTGACTAAAAACCTTGAAGATTTTGTCACAAGCAACACAAATAGATTATTTCAGATAACTGGAATGACGCCTGATTTCTTGAAGACTGACGTAGAAGCCTGGGATAATGACGATAATTACAAAAGCAACAAGGCAATAGTTCATAGCATGCGAGTTGTAAATGACATTGCGGAGCGAGGAGTAGCACTCATGGAAGAATACAACCAGTTACATACCAATGATGAAGAACAAAAACAATATTTGTTATTATTGGTTAAAGACTATAGAAAAAGGTTCCCGAACACGAAAAAATCTACTTTGTTGTCTATTTAGAAACGAAAAGTTCTTGTATAATTAAGTAAGCGTGTCACAATATATGTCTAAAATAGTAGATTTAATTGTTTTTGAGAAATAATAAATAGATAATAACAATTTTAAAAATGTTTTTTATTACTATTGCCTCAGGTTTTATTATTAGCGGTAGCGACCCCTAAAACTTGCTTGAAAAATTAAAAAAAAAAATTATAGGCGTTTTTAATGTTATAGATCATTATTACGGGGTGTCCCGTAGAAAACAAAAAAAAAATTTTTTTTTGACCCGTTAAGGACCACCCTAGCAACCAGGTACAGAAAACCTTTTATTTAATTTCGTTTTTAACTTACATTAGTAAACCTTTTATTTAGCTTCCCTTTTAGTTTAGTTGACCTTTTATTTAGTTTCAACTGTCCCGGGGTCCGTAATCAAATCTTATAAGTTAAATTTGACCCACTTTTTGGTTTCCGATTGAGCTTAAATTTGGCATACTTATGTAAGTTCTGTGACAGTACAATATTATCATACTGTTGAGCTGAACTGACAATGGAGCCGGATGGTGGTAATTGGAACTCTGTAATAAAATAACACAATTCTATCACAGTTTGGTTTCGTTGAGTAGTGGGTGGATATTCAAAGAAAAGTGCAGTTAGCAATAAAAGCTTGTCTTAAAAATGTATTTTTGAAGGAAACTTATTATTAGTAGTTTTGGGCCACAGTTAAGTATGCCGCCTCGACTAGAGATGATCTGTTGTTGCAGCCGGTTTACTGTGTTTTCGGCGAAATATGATTTGCTAAATTTTACTTCGCAACCAACTTAGAGTAGGTGACTTTATTTCATAATATAAATTACATTTTAGTCAATTTACACGAATTTAAATTATGATTATGATCGTCAAATACAAAGAAATAATAAAATCATAATAGTATACATATGGGAATGTCACAGATGAAAAAGGTACATATCATTATCTACATATTAATTATTGATGATAGACTGATTTAAATATATACTAATAACTAAATACATAAAAAGGTCAATATCACCTATATGGGATCGTCAGAAAAATACTAAAACTAAATAAAACAATATTAAATATACACAATATATACATCCATATATTTCTTTAAGGAATATAATGGATTTTTCAGAAAAAGTTTCTCGATTATCGTTTAAATGTTTCCTCAGTTGGTTCAGTTCGCAGTTCAGCGGGTAGTCGTTCGTAGTAGGTGGGTCCGATGAAGCGCGGGTTTTTACCTGCAAGTGCCATGCGACGCGGGACTGTTCTTAGTCTTCCTATTGACCGGATCTGCTTGCACTTCAACGCGTCTAAACGTGGCATATTTTTTCTGACGTTCATACAATTACATTTCTGATATTTAAAGTGAGTAGTGCTTCATAATACGCATAATGTTGTGCTTTACGAACAAATCCCTGCAAGAATGTCGAGGATTCACTCCAGTCAGTAATCTAATTGCACGTTTTTGGAAAATTAGGACGCGCTTGGAATCTGTGGAGTTACCCCATATAACTATCCCGTATGACATAAATGACTGGAAATGTGAAAAATATACAGTCCTTTTAATGCAAAGACAGCACTACTGAACTACTTATCACCCAGCCGGTCAACATGGCGCTTGCTGTTCAAGTTGGAGTCTAGCATAAAACCCAGGAACTTTAAGTCGAAGTTTCATTTGGCAAACCAATCGTTGGCATAACTTTATTTCAATAATCATTATTCGATAATATTTTATGTGGCAAATGATTTGATTATGCAAATAACAAATCGTCAAATGTCATTTGGGCAAATATAAACTTTGCAGAATTATTCAATGCATAATGCTTTTGCTTACCATTTACACCTTTAAGTAACTATTGGTATTCCCTTGACTGATCTAATAACTTATTTACTATAGTAAAACTTGTTAGACAAACTGAAATTACATGTGTAGCGAAGCGAGTGAAGCGAGCTGAGCGCCAAAATGCTTGTTGCATGTACATAATTGTCAAAAATTATAATGGGTCAAAAATAGGTTACACAAGAATGAAATGCTATACTGAACAACGAAGTATGTAAAGATAATTAATAATATCCTCATAATTTAGCTATACGGTGCATCAGCCTGCCGACATAATGAAATACAAGCATAACTTGCCACGTAATGAACTAGGTTAGATTGTATAATACCATTTAATGTTGCTAAAAGTACGGTATGCCAATCAATACATTTGACGAATACATAAATGATATCTTAAGCAAATCCCAGATAATAATTTGCGTAACAATAATTTGATTTTATCAAATCATTAATTGAGGAAATCATATCAGTGCGACACGTTGAGTTGGGAAATAATACTTCGCCCAAATAAAAATATGGAATAAATAGTTTGAGAGTTAATAAATTGCTAAATAATTTTCGCCGATATATTAGAGAACCGTGGCAGCAATTTTTATAGTTCACTGTCTAAGAATTCCGATACTCTGTGGACGGTGAGTTGTTGTAACTTTTCTGGGGATACGTCTTATGGGCACAAGTGGCCCACAGAGCAAACCGAAGGAAAAAACTTAATAATACATCTTGGCAGCTATGTGAAAAAAGATGTTCTTGCCTCCATTAGAATTACGAAAGAAAGCATGTAAAATGTTCATCAAATCAAACGGTCAAATATATCGCTACACAGTACACATCCTTGTGCCCGATAGTAAGTATAGACGTGTTGCGATATATCTCTCACCTTGCTCCAAATTATTGTATATGGATTGCACAGCACGGGAAAAGAAAAAATATATATAGAAAAGTACTAAAAAAACGAAATCGGTTTTTAAACAAGAAAATACGCCTGTTAAATGTCCATATGTGTCTTGCAGTGCGTCTTCGCCGCTGCAGCCGCCGACGACAGCGCCCGCCGGCCTGCTGGCCACCGCCCCCGTCTCTAACATATTCAAAATGCAAAAGGGGAGACGTAAGTACCATTATTTGTACAATATAGAAGTTCAACCATGACCTACCACTTTCATTCTGTTCAGTACAACCTATTGAAAATTATTATATTTGTTTAAATGAAGGTTAACTAAGTACTATAAAAATTTTAAACTCATAGTTTTCGGTTGTTTTATATATCGTCTAGAAACATTATGCTACCGCGACATAAACGCTAAGAAACTGTTGTTTATAAATCTATACTATTGTAAAGTCGTAAAAATGAAATGTCTGTACATTGAAGATATTTTCAAAAAAATGATTGTATCGGACGAGACGGAGGTCACTGTATCGGACAATATTTACTTTGTTTTTTTTTTGTATGTTTGTATGTGGCGTTTTTACTTCTTCACGCCAAATCGGCTTCACGAATTTCAACAATTTTTGGTAAACGGGTAGGTGGGTAACTCCAGATGGTTATAGGATACTTTTTACACGGCTACGCTGAAGAAACAAAGAGGGCTAGTGACTGCGGGCAACGTTGTTTTAAAATAAAATAAAACTTAATGTCGGTATGTCATATTCATATACAATACGAGTATGTATGTCATATCCTTGTTTACGAATACATACGTAAAACCTTTATTTGATACAGGAAGGCGCCCGCAACTTCGTTCGCGGCGGAGAAAAAGTCATAACCCCCTCTTTTTCTGTAGCATAGTCGGGTAAATGGTATCCTGCAACCATTTGGAGATACCCAGCTATAGTTCGGCTCTTCACAAGTGAAGCTTTCGCTTATTTTACCTTTTATACCTTAATACTATGACGATACCGTTTGTTTTTCAATATGAGTGTTGTAGTGGCACGTGCTAACTCGATAGCTAGCGGCTATGCGATAATACAGACAATGGCCTTTGTTTGAAAGAATAGGACTCGAAGCGAAAAGTTCACCTGGGAAGAGGCGAACTACACTCACTGTACAGCCAAGAAGATGGTGGCTACGTTTGTCTCCAATTTGGATCACGTGGCTAATATTCCTTTAGAAGATCGTAGAACGGCCAATGCCGATTGGTATACAACCATTTGTTTGCCGAGAGTGTTTACTGAACTCCGAAAAAAACTCTAGTCGTCGTATTATCTTTCACCACGACAACGCCAGCCCTCACACCGTCTGGAAAACAACTGACTATTGGGACGGTAAAAAGGTCGAATTACTGGACCATCCTCCATACAGCCCCGACCTAGCCCCAACGACTTTTTGCACATTCCCCAAAGTCAATGATAACTTATTATTGACAAGTTGCGTGGTCAACGGTTTCAGACGCCAGAATTAGCAGTGGAGGGGGTTTGCAATCCGAATTTTCGGATATTCGGATAATCCGGATCATCCGCTACGCTTGAAATCCGAATTTGAATCCGAATAGTACGGATATTTTGAATACTACCTAAAATAGACGGTGTTCATTATCTTGAACTACACTAGAGATATATTGTTATTCGTATTCCTAAGTTAGGTTTTAAAAAAATTTCAATAATGATTTCTGATGTAAATTAAGTACTTATAGGTCCCTAAAGACATAAAATGTTTTGCACCTCTTTTTTGTATGGGGAATTTTTTTGAATTACATTGGTGGCTAATCGGTTAGAGATAGGTGGGGATGCTCGCCCAAATGTCATAGCTGTTTGTCTTAGCAATCGAGTGGAATTGTTTTTTTTTTTTTCAAGATGGCGACATCAAAATGGCGGCTGATTTTCAAATTGCCTGAAATTTGGTATCGGGGGTTTTCGGGGCATCCGATTCAATTAATTATTGGTGAAAGGTGCTCGAACAAATTTCATAGGCCGTCGTCGTCGTTGACCGATCGTCACAGCAATCGAGTGGTATTGAGTTTTTTTTTTTCAAGAAGGCGACTTCAAAATGGCGGCTTATATTCAAATTGTTCAGAGAGGGTTGAAATTTGGTATCGGGGGTGCAATGGTATTTACGATTCCGAATTTGTCTTCAGATTTGGAAAATTCAGACAAGACGAAAAATTACAAATTGGAGCAATTACAGCTCGACCGAGGGCCGTAGGCACGAGGATGAGCGTCCAAACAGGCGAGGCCGAAGGCCGAGGTTCCACGTAGCACCGTAATTGTGGAGCGTGACGTCGTTACGCGAGCCAGAGGGCCCGAAGGGCCCGCATGGCGAGCCCACCCAAAAACTTAATTTACCTCATGTAATTTTAGCTCGACTGAGGGCCGCAGGCCCGAGGGCGATCGTCAGCGACCGCGAGGCTGCAGGCCAAGCTTTCGCGCAGCACCGAAAGTGCGGAGTTTCACCACCGGCTCCCACCACGTGAGCCCAGGGGCCCTGTGGGAACATTTTGCAAGACTTACTCCTCGGCTACTGAGCACGGCGTCGGTTTTGAGCCGGCTGCTGCCCAACGTGAGCGACCCGAGGGACTTATGCCGCTAAAAAATATCCTCGTTAGGTTATGCGACAAGGAATTGAGGGACAAGGTGTTACCAGGGGCACCTTTACACCCATACCAACATGCCTACAGCCAAGGCAAGTCTACAGAATCAGCACTCCACGCAGTAGTTCGGAAGATAGAGGAAGCAAACAAAAACAAGTCTATGTGTCTAGGCACTTTTATAGATATCGAGGGAGCATTTGACAAAACCAAATTCACTAGCATAACAGCAGCACTGTTAAGACACGGTGTAAGTCATGTTATGGTTGAATGTATAAACAACATGTTGAGCAAGAGGGTCAGCAGACTCGAAACTGCCGAGGCACAGTAGGTAATGGTGGCAAAGGGTTGCCTTCAAGGGGGTATCCTTTCGCTACTTCTTTGGAACTTGGTGGTGAACGACCTTATCGCGACACTAAACAACAATCACTACTACACAGTAGGATATGCTGATGACATAGTGATACTGACGAGCGGCAATCACATTGGTACGGTATGTGACCGTACTCGCTCTGCACTGGCCATCGTGGTACTGTGGTGCAATAACAACGAATTGACGGTCAATACAAGGAAGACTGAACTGGTAATGTTCACTAACAAACGCAACCTGGGCAACTACCGACTCCTCAAATTGTTCAATACAGGGCTCCAACTATCTACAGAGGTTAAGTATCTAGGGGTAATACTGGACAGCAAACTAAATTGGAGCAGCGACTTAAACAACAAAATTGACAAAGCTACAGACGCTTTCTGGCAATGTCGTAGAATGGTAGGTAAAACTTGGGGGCTGAATCCCAAGATCACACTATGACTAAACCAGGCAGTGATTCGCCCAATGGTAACCTACGGTGCGGTAGTATTTATGGTGGCCACGAACGAAACTATCCACCGTTGAAGCCAAACTACAACGACTCCAGAGGTTGGCATGTATGGCGGCCACGGGTTGCATGAGGACCACACCCACTGCAGCCCTGGAAGTAATACTAGGCCTGCCGCCGCTGCATCTCTTCGTTAAACAGGAGGCGGCAGCCACAGCGGTACGTCTTAAAAAACGGAACCTCTGGAAAGCAGCCAGGGTACCGCATACCGAAATCCTCAGCGAGGTTGTAGGTAAGGAACCGCTGATGGAACCAGCGACCGATAGGATAC
Organism: Hedya salicella; assembly: GCA_905404275.2. NCBI lineage: Eukaryota > Metazoa > Arthropoda > Insecta > Lepidoptera > Tortricidae > Hedya > Hedya salicella. Next base: position 91,459,652 of record FR990096.1, read on the forward strand.
CCAAGCAATTCGTCTTCGACAAAAAATACAGAATACAACCGTATGAGGATCCTAGGGAAGGTCTCAACCCTAGGGAGCTGAGAATCTTCACAGACGGGTCCAAAACAAGGTCAGGCACTGGCTCTGGAACATTCTCAGAGGACCTAAACATACGCATCTCGACGCCATTAGGAGCTCGCAACACAGTCTTCCAGGCAGAACGTATGGGCATTATAATGGCTGCACATGCAATCATCTCAAGGAAGGTAACGGACTACCCCATCCGCATACTCTCCTACAGCCGATCTGTTTTACAAGCTCTACAGAGCTACACCGTTACCTCAGCACTAATATACGAGTATCACCGAGCCCTGTCAGAAGTATGTCCCGATAACAGTATTACCCTGCAATGGATCAAAGGCCGCAGCAACTCGCGTGGGAACGACGCAGCAGACGAATTGGTAAGAGGGGGTTCGGAGATGGATGTGGAGGGACCTGAACCCATTATACCTCTACCATTTGCCTGACTGCGAAGCACACTGCGGGAGAACACGAAGGTTGAACAGCAGCAATACTGGTCCAACTTTTAAGCACCTGCAGGCAAACCAAGGAGGCCATCCCGACAATCTGCCCCGGGTTGCCACGTAAGCTGAGACGGCTGAGAGGCCTCAGCTCCGACTCGTAACTGGAACAATAACTGGACATGCCTTATTAAACAAACACTTATTTACTCTAGGTGTCACTAATAGTCCTCTTTGCAGGGCCTGCATGGAAGCAGAAGAGACAGCCGCCCACGTCATTTTCGAATGCCCAGGGGTGGCCGAGTACCGGACACAATACCTCGGAATTCTGAGGTCACTCCCAGAAGCCTTCGGCAACGTCAAGGGTCTCCTAGGCTTTCTGGTAGAGCTGGGTTTGCAAGAGTAGAACCACCAACCCATCACGCAAAATAGGCGCATCAAAGACGTTGAGTTGCGGAAAACCAGCCCGCGTATACCTATAACCTATGCCGAAGGCTCTTCGCGGGGATTGTGAGGAGTATGGCCCTATATGGGCGCCTATGTGGGCGGACTGGCTTTCATTAAAAAACAAGTCCCTTCTGCGGAGGCAGCACGTGGTGGCCCTCCGGATTATCCGGGGGTATAACACAGTCTTCACGCGGCGGCATGCGCCCTTGCCGGTACACCAACCTGGGATCTTGACGCCCAGGTGCTGGCTGAAAGATACCACATAATATCGGAGGCAAGGGCGAGGGGAGAACGCCCGGATCCCGAGAGAGCCCAACGACAGGCAATAGACCGTATGGTGGGCGAGGGTTGTGAGTAAAAAGTCCGGAGAAGAGAAGAAAACGTTTAATGTCTAAAAAAACTACTGCTAAACACACTGTTACTAAAGGCTAAGTTAGTTTAAAATGTTTCTAAATGTTAAAATGTTATAAAACTGTGTTCGAATGTACCCGGTCGCGACGGTATCCGTAATTGCATTAAATTAATAAATTGAAATTAGTGTTGATGTTGAACTCGTATCCTCTGGAGTTGTTAGGGTGGGAGCAGATAACCTGTTCAGTCGCCACTGACAGCGTGTTTTACGACATACGAGCACTGAGACCACGATGATCATCGCAGCCCAGAGGCAGTATATGGCAGCGTAATGGTGCACGTCATGTGCCGAGTACTGATCTATTGGAGATTGAGTCTCTTTTAAATTTTTTAACTTCTGTTGAATGTTCTTCTGTTCTTTGTCTTCGTTTGTCAAGGTCAAATTATAGTTTTCATTTTCATACATTGTTATGTTAATTATATGGTTTATTGGGTCTATTTCTGGAGTTAGAATCTCATATTTTAAATTCAATTTACTTTGCATATTCATATGTGTGTGAACTGCAAAGTTATCCGTTTTTACGATGCAGTTTTCTTCAATATAAATAATGTTAGTTCGGGTTACCGATTGAGCGGTAACTCGATCCGTGCATATTGTTCTCAGCGGACAGTGATCACAACAAAAATATAAGTAATGGTTTGGCTTTGATAAACTTATCCACATGTTCTGGCACGCAGCGATACTTGTTTTACATTTATGATTTTCGGTCTCGTCTTTAATGCATAGATCCTTATCATTGTTCATTTTGTAAATCGGAACCTTAAGATAGCATAAGTAGGAAAACGAATCTCGCAGAAGGCAATTTTCTAGGTCCTGTTCTCGTAAAGGCATAAATGCATCCTTTTGTAAGTTCATGGCTATATGTTTTGCTATAGGAAGGACAGATATCATGTTCTTTGCTGAGCTTTGCGGAACTGGAATAATTGTGTAAAGATCGTAACGATCACGAGTTATTAAAGGAATGCGAATCTCAAATATCATATATAGGTCAGTGATTCTTGCTTTCACTTTTAACACCTGGTAAATACTGTGTAGATTTGTTTGTATGTTTTCGATGGGGAGAGTTAGGTCATTAGTAAGCTGACTGGAAATAACGCTTAGTTCTCGTTGGAGTTGCTGAGGACTCATAATATGTATGTTCATTTTTTCATTATAAATGTTAGTTATGGTATCAATTAAGGTATCTTGTATTGTCTTGAGGCGGTTTAATAAATTGTTTGCAGCCATGCTGATTATTGTAAATTGAGAAAGGCATTCTGCGGCGGTAATTTCCTTTGCCATTACGCCTGTGTCCTTTTCCAAGTTAAGTAAATGTTGATGTATTAGTTTATGTTGTTTTTGAATTGTTTCTCGGGTTCTCAATAGCATGTTGTATTCGGCTTCAACAATAGACATCTGATTTTTCCACATTGTCACGAGGTGTTTTTCATTATCTCGAAGAAGACCTATGTCTTTCTGGTATTGTTCAGCGAAGCGGTCATCCGGGACTCCGAATAACGTGTTCGCAAGGTTTCCAACGCCGTTAATTAATCCCCGTCGCCTGCGAGTCTGCCGTTTCAGCTGATTTCGTAATAAAATGTTATTATAGTGTTGCAGTTCCTCGTACGTGTGACGCAGTTGTAACATGACGACGTCACAATGGGATAAGGTTGTTATTTGTTTACAAATGGTTTCTAATTGATCATTATACTTTTTATACGCAGATACGCCTTCCCAGTAGGGGCTCATGTCGTAGTATGCAACTAGTTTACAATCGTCCCTTACTAATTCCATGTTTCCTAGTTTATCAAAATACAATCCTTGCCTGTCGTTGATATGGGTAATTTTCACGCAACTTCCGGCGGTTGACAATGTAAGAAAATACACCAATCTTGCGATGATTGTTGCAAAACATCCTCTTCTTTTCTGTTTTGGTGTTTGTGTTTTTGTTTGTTTTGTTTCTTCTAATGTTTTTCGTTTTGCTAAGAGTAGGACCGAGAGCTTCACTACTGGCCTTTTCATTACCCCATTTTTTGTTTTGAGTGTCACTACTGTTACTAGTCCATCTTTCCCTGGATGTACTTCTAGGACTCGTCCCATTGCCCACTTCCCTGCTGGTACCTCTTCATGTATGACCACAAGATCTCCAATTTCAACGTTTTTCTGAGGTTTGTTCCATTTTTGTCTTGCGGTCATTTGGGTTAAATACTCAGCCTTCCATCTCTTCCCGATATCACTGAATATTTTTTGGGTCAAGTGCCACCTTGTCCGCGCATCTTCTTCTGTTTCTATGACTGTTACGCCAGCCCTTCCGGGGAAGAAGTGTGCTGGGGTGAGAGCGTCTAAATCATCAATGCTTTCCTTTAACGGGCAGAGTGGGCACGAGTTTAGACACGCCTCTATCTGGGCTAGGACGGTGCTGTATTCTTCGTAAGTGAGTTTTTGATCCCCCACTACTCGTTTTAAGTGCCCCTTTAAACTTCTGACTCCCCTTTCCCATAATCCTCCTGAGCTGGGCCAGGATGGTGCTGTGAAGTGCCATTGGATCTTCATCTCAGCTACTTCCGTCATAAAGCTGTCAGTGAAAATTTTTTGAAGTTCCTGCCATTGTTCTTGCAATCTGTTGTCTGATCCCCGGAAGTTCGTGCCATTATCACTGTAAATATGATGTGGGGCTCCCTTCCTGGCTGCCATTCGCCTCAAAGCAGCTAGTAATGCTGAACTCGTTAAATCTGTTACGAGATCCAAATGCACCGCTTTTGTAACCATACAGACAAATCCATACTAATATTATAAATGCGAAAGTGTGTCTGTCTGTCTGTCTGTCTGTCTGTCTGTCTGTTACCTTTTCACGCTTAAACCGCTGAACCAATTTGGATGAAATTTGGTATGGAGATAGTTTGAGCCCCGGGGAAGGGCATAGGCTACTTTTTATCCCGGAAAAATACCCTTTTTCGCGATAAAAGAATTTAAGGCCGACGAAGTCGCGGCAGAAGCTAGTATGACTATATAGCCCTTCAATGTTCTGCTTCCACGACCTTTGCTTGCCCTTAAGGTTACAAATCCAGTATAGGCCACTCCCGTATGATAAAACGGCTTTGCTTCTTTTACACGAGCGGTTGGAAGATCTCCCATAAGCTGTTGTTGTGTTTTCCCGTCGATTTTCAAACATTTCACGCAATTCCTAACTTGTTTTTTAACTTTGTTATTTCCACCAATAATCCAATATTCTTCTCGTAACTTGTTCAGGGTCAGTTTGGCACCCCCGTGAAGTGTTAACTGGTGAGCCTGGTCGATAAGTAGCGTAGTTAGCCGGGAATCTTTCGGAATAATTTCCGGATGTTTCATGTCGTAGGACCAATGCGCTTCCTCGAGTCGACCCCCAATGCGTAGAATGTCGTCACTGTCAATAAAGAGTCTCAACTTGAAAAGTGCACTACTTGAATCAACTTTGTTCTGTCTGCGTAAATATTCTATGTCCGTGCCCAGTTCGCTGTTCTGTACATGATTAATTATAATTAATTTTGCTCTTTGTAGCTCGGGTAATGTGAGATATGTAGGTAAAGCGCTGCGCTTCGGTGTCAATGCCCGTAAAATGTATGCAACGATTCGTATTACTTTAGTTATAAAGCTATGTTTTTCTAATAATCTATTTATAGCACCTTGGTTGTTATTGTTTTGAATCGTATTTGATTTATACGATCTTTTCTGTTCTTCGCTTGTTATAAATTTTAGTTTCCCTGATTTTTCTAGGTCTGGCTGAAAAGTTGCTAGCCAAGTCGGGCCTGTCCACCATAACGTATTTTCTTTTAGTTGAGATGCAGTTTGACCTCGGCTGGCAGCATCTGCTGGATTTTCCGCTGATTTTACGTAGCGCCATTGCTCTTCTGGTATCACTGGAGTTATTTGTTCGACGCGGTTCGCCACGAACGGTTTCCATCGGCTTGGTTCGCCTTGCAACCAGCCTAGTACGATCTTCGAATCAGTCCAGCAGAATGTTTCTGTTTTACGTAACGGTAAGGATGCTTTGACTTTTGCCATTAATTTGGAAAGAAGATGTGCGCCACACAATTCTAGTTTTGGCAGAGTCAATTGTTTTTTGTGTGGTACGAGTTTTGTTTTAGCGGCGACCAGTATAGGTTCTGCTTGATTGTTGATTCGCGCGTATATAGCACCAGCGTAGGCAGCTAAGAACGAGTCACAGAAGCCGTGTAGCTGGATGACGTCATTTTCCTTACATGACAGCCAGCGCCTTATCTTGCATTCATTGATGACGTGTATGTCTTCCTGTATTTGGGACCACTCTGTGTATATTTCTTGTGTTATTTGTTCGTCCCAATTAATGTTTTGTTCCCAAACTTTTTGGAATAGAATTTTAAGCTTCGTGCTCAGAGGGGCTAGCCAGCCCAAGAGATCAAAAAGTTTGGAGACCTCTGACAGCAGTGTTCTTTTTGTTGGTATGCCTATTTGTTTTGTTATTTTGCATTGAAAAATGAAGTTATCTTCTTCTGGGTTCCAGCATAGTCCGAATGTTTTTGAAATGTTATTCTGTTTGCAGTTGACCAGTAGGTTTTTGTTGTTGGATTTGTCTTGAATGTTTTCCAATACCTCTTCTCTGTTTGTAGACCATTTACGCAAGTTAAATCCTGCTGATTTTAGAATAGCGATTAGATCCGCGATTAATGTTTTGGCCTGAACCACGGAATGCGCTCCGTGTACTAAGTCGTTCATGTAAAAGGATTCTTCCAATACTTTGGCTGCTTCAGGGTACCTGTCTCTTTCGTCCGATGCTAGTTTTCTTAGCGCCATCATGGCCAAGAAAGGGGCAGGCTTTGTACCGAATGAGACGGTTGTTAGCAAAAATGATTGTAGTGGTCCATTACCTTCCCTCCAAATGATCTTCTGTAATGCTTGATCTTCCTCGTGGATACGTATCTGGCGATACATTTTCTCAATGTCCGCGGAAAATGCGAATTCGTATTGCCTCCATTTTAACAGCAATGTTTGTAAATCATTTTGTAAGTTAGGCCCAGTATACATAAGATCGTTTAATGAATATCCTGTTGAGGTCTTGGAGGATGCGTTGAAGACTACCCTGTATTTGGTGGATGTGGACTCTTCACGTACCACCCCATGATGTGGTAAGTAACATTCGATTTCATGACTCTCTCTTACCGGTTTCATGTGCCCGAGGTCACTGTATTCCTTCATGAAATCTTTATAAGCCTCCGCTAGTTTCTGTTGTCGCTCGAACTTCTTCTCCTTGTTTCTGAACTGAGCTATGGCTTTTGTTCTAGATTCACCCAATTTCTGTTCAAAGTTAGGCTTCATGGGAAGACGCACCTCGTATCTGCCGTCATTGTTGCGTTTAGTGTTTGCCTCGAAATGCTGTATGCACTTAATATCATCTCGAGATAGATCTCCATCTTCTGATATGTCTTCTACCTCCCAAAACTGTTGTATTTCTTCCAAATTGTTGATCACTACGTTGCAGTGATATGTTTGCGCGTTGCCACATAACAGCCATCCCAGGTGAGTTTGTTGCGCCATAGGTTGTGAAGTGTCATCTCCTTTTATCATTCCGCTCAGAAGTATAAGGGAATAAATGTCTGCCCCCAGAAGTAAATCTACCGGGCGACTGATGTTAAAGTCGGGGTCAGCAAGGTTAATGTTTTGAATCATGGACCAGGAGGGTTTCGCGAATGTTCTGTTTGGCAGGCTCTTTATAAGATTGTTCATGATAATAACTTCCGCGTTAAACGCAAAATCATTATAAATAGAAGAGCAAGCTATGTTTCATTTACCCTTGCAGTTATTTTCTTTTTGACCTACACCATAAATAACTCCTTTACATTTTTCTCTTTTCAAATTGAGTAGTTGAGCTGCTTGTTCGGTAATTAGCGAAATTTGACTTCCTTGGTCGATCAAGGCCCTAAGGAAATGATAAGTGCCATCTGCTGCTTTGACTTTCAGTTGTGCTGTAGCCAATAAGATTTCAGAATGCAATGTCTGTGAAGTGTTAGTCACGTGTTCCGAATGTTTTTTCGTAATAGCTGCATTCGACGTGTGTGTTGCGGTCGACGACTGTGCTGGTGCAGCAGATTTTACACATGCCTCGTGTAATAAAGTGTTATGTTGACCTGAGCACTTCTGACATGTTTTATTCGAATTGCATGCGTTGCCATTATGACTAAACAAACAATTTATGCATAATGCAAGTTTATTGACCGTATAATGCCTTTTTTCCATAGGCATTTGCAGAAATTGACGACAGCTATAAATGCCGTGCGGATTCTTGCACAACGGACATTTGATACCGGCTACGTGCATTGTTTTCGCAATAGTTATATTTCCATTATTTCGGCTTGTTCCGTTAATGTTCTGATTGTTATTGTAATAAGGGCGATTGTTGAATTTTTGACCTGGTTTCTTTACGTAGTTAGTGTTCGATGCTTGCTGTAGATGAGTTCTAGAATACACGGGCTCCTGTTTGCGGCGGGATGATTCCAAGCTTGTGAATTTTCCCTCCAAGAAATCAAAGAACTCCTCTATTATGGGTAGTTCCCGAGAATTTTTTAAGGATTCTATGTAGTCCTTGTGTGTTTCGGAGTCCAGTTTTTGAGTTAGAATATGGACTATTATTGGGTCCCAGGTGTTGGTATCGACTCCGAGATTCTTAATAGCATGTAAGCATAAAGTCGCTGTGTCAGGCATTTTCTTTATTTGAGCTATCGATTGTTGTTGCATGTTTGGCAGCCCAAATAAGATGTTCATGTGAGATGTAAATATAAGCTTAGTGTTATTGTAACGGTTATTGAGAATCTCCCAGCAAACTAAATAATTGTCAGAGCTTATTGACAAATGTTGAATCAGCCTCTCAGCTTCTCCCTTTATTTTTGCCTTTAAGAACTGCATTTTCTGAGCGTTCGATAGCGCAGTGTTATTATGAATTGCCTCGTAAAACAAGTCCTTAAAGGAAACCCACGCATTATAATTGCCATGAAAAGTAGGTATGTCTAAAACCGGGGTTGACTTCTCCCGGTGAGCCACTGACCAAATCATTTTATTAATGTTTTTCTTTAGCATGTTATATGTTTTCTCATGTTGATTGAATGTCCCCTCATAAGTTGAGTTAATTTGAGTACCCTCGCTTTCGATCTCCCAATGCAGAGAATCTACAACTGACCAACGCGTTCCTAACGATTTAAGAGCGTCCTCCAGCTCCGACTTATCTGTTAATAACTCAATATCGATACTGTTGACAGTTCGCACAAAAGCTTTCATATTAGCTGCCTGCTTCTATAACGTTTCATCCATCTTGCTCTCTAATCCCTTATCCTTCTGCCTCGGTGCCTAGGTGGCGGAGGAAGCGGAGGAAGTGCTGCATTGTCCGTCCGTTCCTCTGTTTCACTATCTTGTGTCTCCATCTGTCCCAACCCTGAAGTCCCTGGTTCAATTTTCGGATCATAGGGTTCCTCACTTAGCTTCTTAAAGCTCTCAACTAGCTTGGAGTTAAATGTTAAATAAACTGCCTTCGTGCTTTCAAAGATACGATTAGTAAAATAAGGATCATTTTCGGTTGCTACCATACAAATTTGTTCATGGTTGAACTGAAATTCAGTCCAAAAAGCGTTTAAAGTGTCCAAACGACTTTTAAAGTATTCAATTTTCGACTTTCTATCCGCCCCATCCTTCTTGAAATTAGCTAAAGCATATTCAATGTTACGCTGAATTTCTCCTTGACGTTGAATGTATGCCATCTTGACTGGTTTCGTGTTAGTAAAATAAGGAAAGATCTTACTTGAACATCTCCTTAGTGCTGTTACTGTTTACTGCCAATACCACTGCTACTGTTGCTGCCTCTCTACTCCTTCAATCGCTCCAACCCCCACGCCGCTGATGATGTTCACCCGTTCTTTCACCTCACACGCCACTCAACCACAAAGCTCACGACGCGAGAGATCCGGTTCGAAGGACCAATGTGGTGGGCGAGGGTTGTGAGTGTTATGTTAAAAGTCCGGAGAAGAGAAGAAAACGTTTAATGTCTAAAAAAACTACTGCTAAACACACTGTTACTAAAGGCTAAGTTAGTTTAAAATGTTTCTAAATGTTAAAATGTTATAAAACTGTGTTCGAATGCGCCCGGTCGCGACGGTATCCGTAATTGCATTAAATTAATAAATTGAAATTAGTGTTGACTTCAATGTAGCTGGAACGCATACGTACGCAGGGGCGCGTCACGTGTTAGGTGCATATTGCACCGAACAGACCGGCTCAAGGAGAGGTGGAACACGGGACTGGGGGCGTCTCCCTATGATACCCGTACCATAGGGGCACTCCTCCCATTATTCGAGGGCTGGCTGAGCAGGGAGTTTGGCCACTTATCGTATAGGTTGACCTAGGTGATGTCCGGGCATGGCTGTTTTGAACGTTCTGCGTAGCACCGAAGGTGTGGAGCGTTACGATTAGCTCCCATTTACGCGAGCCCAAGGACCCTAAGGGCCTGCAGGGCGAGCGTCAGCCAGCGCGAGGCCGAAGGCCGAGCTTCAAAAAGTGTGGAGCGTCACGACCGGCTCCCACCTATGCGAGCTCAAATGCCCACAGACCCGGATTTTAGCTCGACTGAGCGCCGCAGGCCCGAAGGCGAGCGACAGCCAACGCGAGGCCGAAGGTCGAGCTTCCGCGTAGCGCCAAAGGTGCAAAGCCTGACGACCGGCTCCCACCGACCGAGCCCGGGCTGAGCCCACCCAGACACTTGCAACCTTCACTCCTTCTCGAGCAAACACACCCGCATGCAGACTCCATCCCCTTTTCACTCTCCTTTCACTTTCCCACTGCAAATTTCAAAACTCGAGTGATTCCTGCCCCTCCAATTATACACGAGTGCGACTCCTGATGAGAAAACATAGCCCACACAAGGCTCACGGGGCGCTTGCGCTCCCGCGCACAATGCAGAAACTAGATTCACACTTGTATTTCTAACGGCTAATTTTATAAGTTGGAGTATGTTTATTGTTATGTGCACTTTTATTTTGCCTTATAAAGACAACCTTTTGCAATTAAATGACTTGGAGTCTTTTATTTTATTTTCTACAACATGGAAATAATCCGAAAAATCCGGATAATTCGGATTTAAGAAACGGATAATTCATATTATCCGAATCCGAATAATGAACGGATTTTGCAAAACCTAAGTAGAGGCCTATAAAACAGCCATTTTGGCGACCCCTACTTCAGAGTTCAATAAGTGCTTCAAGGACTGGTTTCAACGCATAGAAAAGTGCATACAATTTAAAGGAGAATACTTTGAAAAACAATAAAAGTACTTTTATTAAATGTAACTGCTTATTTTTATCCATTCCCGAAACTTTCAGTTTGACCCTATCAGTAGATATACCCTATAGTTACACAAATCCACTAATTTTATTATTCAACTAATTGTAACAGCTTTGTTTGGTAACCATTAAGGATTATTTTTACGAACAGCTTCTGTCCATGTTACCTTTTTGTCTAGATTTGTTGGAAGTCTGCATATTATAATACACTATAAAAAATTGTATTGTGCATGCAATCAAATATCTCAACAAAAATTCGTGATGAAAATGTAACTCTTTACAAAACCAGTTCTGACAAAAGAAATTAAAATTAATATGTTTACGACTTTATAGTTGAATTATCGAGAAGATGGAATTGCATTTGTAGTGGTTGTACCGTTTGCAAACGGAGCTGTCACAAGTATTGATAATAAAATTTTCTGTTATTTGATCCATTTCTCCTTCCTGACATCGATATTTATTTTCTTCACTTTCGACGTGGTGACAAATATTTTCCCAGTCCTCAGCAGTGATGGTATTCATTCGTTCAGTTGCTAAACTCATAATGCCTTGCATGTTTAATGAAACGTTTCTTTTTGCTACATATCCTTTTACCATGGAACAAATATTTTCGATCGGATTGAATGTCGGGTGATACGGTGGCAATCGTAATACGGAGTGGCCATGTTCTTTTAAAATTGCATCTATGTGGTACTCGCGAAACCGCTCTTTATTTTGTTTAATTAATTCATACAAACTGGTTTTGTACATCAACCGGTTATACGAAATGTTGTGTTCTGTCAACCAATCCATCATTTCTTGTTTATTAGAATTTGACGTTGAAGCACGATTCAAAAGTTTGTTGTGATATGACGCATTATCCACGATAAGTACGCTATTCGGTTTGAGGTTCGGTATTAATTTTTCTTTTAACCATTTTTCGTAGTTGACAAAGTTCATCTGGTCATGGTAATCTCCCGTTTTTTGGTTTGCCTTAAACATTAACAAAGCGTTGGGAATAAAACCATCCTTTCCTCCTGCGTGCACTATTATTAACCGCTGGCCTGTACTGATTTGTTTTTTTACACCAAATTCTGTTCCATCGGTCCAAGCTTCTCTTCCGGACACATGTGAAGTGTGGATGTAGGTTTCATCAGTATAAACTAGTGGTCTATCTTGAGATCGATATTCCGCAATTTTGATAAGGTAATTTATTCTTAGCAGTTGTATGTTGTGTTCTTCCATTAATATTTTTCGGTTGTCCTCGGTCTTTTTCCATTTAAATCCTAATTTTTGTATTTGTTTTCGTAAGGTGGAAATGCCAAATTTGTAATCTATATCGGATTTTAACACAGAGTGGAGTCCCTTTAAGGTTGGAAATTGCTTATGGGACAGATGAAAATTGTATATAGTTCTCCGGATGACTTCCTGATCAAAATCGTCTACTGCTGATGACGGACAAGGACGCAACTTTTTACTGTGTGTATTGTGTGCAGACATAAAGAAGTCGTACGTGGACGTGTTCAACCCTCGCGGCGCGCCGACGCGGCCGCTGCCGCCCGCCGCGGAGGTACTCGGCCCCGCGCTCGCTCCCGCGCCCGCGCCGCACCTCTACATGCTCCCACAGCAGGTACCAGACGTCACCAATTTATAATTATCTTGTAGACCCAGTCGAGCTCGTCTCCCATATATGGAGCGCACCAATTTGAACCCCACTAGGTTATGTCCCATATATGGCACATAAAACTGAACCCCACAAGGTAAGTTAGTGTCCCATATTTGGAGCACACCAAACTAGACCACATAGGGTAGCGTATCATATATCGAGCTCACCAATATGAACCCCACAAAGTCGTGTCGCTTATATAGAGCACACCAATCTTAGACCCCACAAGGTCGTGTCCCATATATGGAGCACATCAAACCAAATGTCATAATAAACATTTTCAAATAATATATATAAAATAATCGAGGCCCATTTTGTTAATTTATTATCAGGGAATTCAAATCAAATGAGGAACTTTTGAAACGGTTTTATGTGAAATGTACAATGTGGTTTTATTTATTTTTGTATACTCTATTTGATTTTATAGGAAAAAGCCTGGTTAATATATTTTAATCCAATTCCTATTAATAATAACTTATTTTGATAAAAAAAATTCAAAAACCAAGGTTTCATTGTATTTTCGCGGTTTCTATTAAAATAGCAGATGGGAATTCTCGGTTCAAATTTGGACGTGACGCGGCACTGGCACCATCAACCTGCTACCCTGAGTAATGACTACTTTGCTCTGCTCAACGACTTATAAATAAATCACGCCCCATGCCACATAGACGCACATACAGCCATAGACGAGGCGACCAGTTTTCTTTGCCTGCGTTCTTAGCAAGTAACTACTAAATGAAATTAAAGGCGTTTCACGTCAAAGTATTTTTTCCCATAAATATGTATGACTATTGTAACAATTTGTTTCTTTGGTGCTTTCTCGCTGCTAGGAGGCAGATGCCGTAACTGGCTACTGACAGGTACATATTTAAACCAATTCCATTAAAAAGCCTTTAAGAAATTATTCCACAGAATACAGATAACCCAGACCTGTCTGTTCATCCGATTGGGCCTCAATAATATAGTAAGGTAACAATACTTACCCGTACATGATAAAAGGGTTTGGTTACACTAATTAACGCTATTTGCTACTTATTAAGAAGCTTATAATCGTCAAAATGTCATAATCATAATGGGGAAGGTGGTTAAAAAGCTCCTAACATTCAGATATATTATATACCCAACATAGACTACCTTATCCCGATTACACAATTTACAATTCTCAAAGAATAAGTTAAATATTCTAATCATGTGGAATATTCTACGTGAAGATTCTAGTGCAAAAACAAAGTCACTCCACCAGAACATGATATATTTTACAGAACTACGACCCGACGCCAGCTGACGACACTTACAACTCCGGCTACTGAAGCGCTGATGCCAACTGTGCTGCTCGACACGTTACATTCGCCATAACTACAACCGGTGTAACTCCGACTCGTACGAGACTCTTTTGGACGCCACCTACACGTGATATTTTATAAAGCATCTCTTACACCAAGATGCGAATGCGTTCGATATCTGTCACGGTACGGTACGTGGGCATTTAGGATAAGATTGGGGTCATATAATAGGTTTCGGTTATTGCTGTTATATATATTACTGTCTTGTTCCGCATGAACTTATTATAACTATTTTAGAAACTAAACGTCAATGCAAAATAACCTGTAATTTTGAATTATTGTCTGATTTTTGACGTTGTTTCCATAGATTATGTGATCGCGACAATGTCACGTAACATATCGAATAAAATAGAGCAAATAAAAAAATATATATTTGTTGTACCACAAACATTATACGGAGCTGTGAAATCCCCTTTAGACAGTAATAGCGATAAAGCTCGGTAATATAATCGCCGGGTATTAACTGCTCTATATATTTACAATATTGTAATTTGCCACGATAATTTAATTACAAGAATATATCTGATTTTATCCGACAGTAGCCGAACCCTATTCTAAGTGCTCACGGAATAAGGTAAGCGTGCCAATGCTTGACAGCTTAATTCAAATAATTGACACCCTATTTGTCACATTCTATGTCCACGAATTAAGGATGAAGCTGCCAACAATGGGACAGTGTCGGGCACTGGGGAATTTACTTATACGCAAAGTTGATTGTCTTGTCTCATTTTTAACCATGCCGATGCTTAAAAGGGTATTGGCCAAGCGAATATATATGATAAAAGGCATACGCAATTCACGTGATATACATTTTTTAACATCGATTAATATTGTGCGAATCCCGACAAATTCTGAAGAACCACGCATAAGTATGTGTCGTGAAATGTACTATAGGTGAAAAATAGGAGTTACTAAATAGATTCGTAGAATATGCCGCGAATCGTACAATACTCGTATAACCGATGTTTATTTATAATGAACGCATTGGACGGATATCCACGTACGGATATCCGTCCAATGCGTCCACGGATATTCTGTTTGAAATCATGCGTCCACAACTGAGTCTGTATCAAAACAGTTAGACTATACAATTTTATATACCAACAGACATATACATTAATGATTGTGAGCTTTACTGTGTAATATTTAAGGAGTTTGGGCCTTCGACTACTTCAATATTTAACAGTTGGACATACGTAATGTTTACTCAAACGTTACGTGTCAACGTCCCAATACTATGCAAATTAGCATAACCATACATTTGTATTTTGACAATGGCCTCATGTCCTCATCTTTATGAACGCCTTGCTTGTGTACATATTAATCGACAAAATAAAGAAACAAAATCTTAGTTTCACTTCACTACGCCTCGTCCTTCAATATATACGAATCCACGAAATGACATTCCTGCCGAGGCATGTATACTGCTTTTCTCTAAATATGCGAGGAAATTAGACACATTTTTATGTAACTTATTTTCGTAAAAAGAACACGGCAGACAATCTTTGTCAAAATGAAATTCACGTTCCCGCCTTTTTTTTACTTTAATATTAAAGTTAAAAGTTTTAGTTCCGAATTGTATATTTGGTTCCACATGAAATATAGTAATGAAAATAAATAAAAAGAAAACCCATAGCAATAGTTAAAGTAAATATATGCATTATTACTTTTAGTTGAATCGGCAATTCCTAAACGCACAACATTAAAAAAAACATACCTTTGCTACAAAATGTTTATCTGTATCCCAGAAGATCATTAAGACTAAATAAACTGTATTATTAGTTGGACACAATAATTATAGCTTTATTTCTATTATTATTGATATTAACCATGCATTAACTAAACGCAGAAAACAATTAAAGTTTTTATAAATCTCGGTTTTTGTACGTCGGTCTTGGATGAAATTAAAAGTAAAAACCTGCACAATAATGTACACTTCCCAGGCCTGTCCGGGAAGTAATGCCACTTTTTTTTTAAATTGCTTATCGTATCAACGTATATAACGATGGACTTCGCGGTGTGTTTTTACTACATTAATGGGAACATTTCCGAGCAAGTTGGAGAAAATTATATTACAATACGATTATTTTACTATGTGGTTTTACTGTCTAATTAAATAATTTATTCGTTTTTGTATACATTTCACATATAAATTAGCATGTTTATTGTTTTATTGAATTTTAAAAGTATATATGATTACTTTTTTGTGTGTATTAATGTAAACGGCCGAAAGTTCATATTGTTTTGTAATTGCGCCAAATATATCGTAATTGAATCAAAACGATTCCCAAGTAGTAGCTCTCTAACTAATAATCATTTCATTTATAAAAAGGAAGGAGGACTACCGTAAGTGATAGTCTCACAATCATAACTGTATCATGCCTGTTCATGCCTGCCCATACGAGTTCAAAATTACATAACTATAATGTTTAAATGTCTGAAGGTCTAAGCTCCGTAGATTAAATGTTCCCATTTTTCAAAATGCCACATAATTCTCTAGCAATATCAATATACATTAAATATAATAGATGTTTGTTTATTGTACTGTTATGAATGTGAATCCAAGCAATAACCGCACAAAACGGCGTTAGCTTAGCTTCACCAAAGCGCCGTGGCTGTAGTGTAATTTTGAATGTATAAATGAAATATTGGTGGAGAGTATGTACAGAGACGTATTTAAGCGACACTTTGTTGATGTAGATTTTAAGACTTGCAGATAGTCACTTAATTGTGTCGTCAAGTACATGCGGTGCTATCGTGCGCTACGCTCTAACACTTGTATATTAACTTCTGCGTTATATATTTTATGGCAATGGATCCTGGTCACGGCATTAGTTTGTGCTACCCGGCTCATGTATGAAAGGATTTAACTTATGTAATTTACCTAGGTAATTACGTCTCTCTTTGTAACAGGCCCCATACACTATTTACCAGTCTGAATGACACGCCGGGATGCAGCTAGAATGGGATGGTTCAGATTTTCTAACTAGTTACGTCACTGTTACCGTTCCGATTCAGTACTTGGGGTTTCTAAGCTAGGCAAGTGTGCTGTAGTTTTTTATGACTGAAATATAATCAGTTGACTGCGAGTTCTGTAATAATTAAATTAATATCAAAATATTTTTGGCACTTACTTCAAATTCGGCAATTCCACAAATTGAAGCGCAACGTGGAACATACCAAAACATATCTAACAGTCACAACTATATTTTGCTGTTTCTACTTTTATCACAACACTTCAAAAAGTCATCGAGACCTTACTGACCTGGGGCCCGTTTCATAAACGCTTGTAACTTGTATTACAAGGGGAAGTCTCTCCACAACAATATGTATTCAAACGGAATTATTGTGAAACGGGCCCCTGCTCTTATACATACTTGCGGCCGAGATTAGTACGCATATGGGAAATGTATTTATTTCAGACAAGAATTAAACTTCAAATAAAAAAAAAATGAAATCACTGTTTAAAAAAATATATAAAACGAAATATATTAAAACTAAAAGTTAAAAATAAAACTATAACTAAAAAGGGCCCCCGTGGCATCGTACCAAAGATGCTGGCCGCATTACCTCGCTGTATAGCTATACTATACGCTGGGCGAGGATGCTGCCAGCTCTTGGGATCTAATGATGTCGGTGAGTATTAAGTGCCCATAGATCGTCAATATTTCACCTCATACATAGACGATTGTATATGAATTTGTGTATAAGTAAATTGCGGAGCTTTCGATGTCTTGATGCTTATAAATTCATACTTAGTTGTTCCATTATGTTGACTTAAAATACAAAGTAAGGCTGAGATATGGCAACGACGCTCTGAAAAATGGCTGTAACTTATTTAAACAAATTGATAGAAAATCGAGGTATGGAAATCTGAAAGATTAGATTTGAAATTATATTACAATGTCATTTGGGATCAAATCCAAGAGAGTAAAAGATATAAGCATGCATTGAAGAAAAGTGTCGCTTCTATATTTCAGTGTTATTTATATTATAATAGTGATGTTAATATTGTTTTTAGTTCTTAGCAAATTGTTTACAGTTCCGATATTATTATAAAATGTTTAAGTGTAAAATTGTAATTATATTAATTTTAATAATTAGAGGCGTGGTTGTTTCGGGGGCTGTGTTTTAGAAAACGCAAGGCGTTTTATTTTTATTCTAGTGAGCGTAAAAATCGCGTCTTTTCACCAGTACCGGTATATCGTAGTTAAACAGGGCTAAATGATAATCAGTGAAGAATTGTCGAACATCTTTTTTGTAAGTATTACATTATTAGTAACCCTTATCCATTGCTAAGGCATCGTTCCAAATTTGTAACTTATCGTTCCGATCATTCGAACACTGTTTACAAGGAAAGCGAGACAGACGCCACTATAAATCCTCGGGATTGGGAGCAGACCCCGATCATCGGTATGGTTTCGACTATGCTCTAGAATATCATTCTAGTTTATTACTATAAGAACAAACATGACCAATCATTTTAAGTCACTTAAATAATAGTAACCCTTACTATATTTTATTCATCAAAAATCCCTGAAACGACGTTATAATTATGACTTTTATTTAAAAATTGAGGTTTAGTATTTGTACGTTAAATTCTTTACGATGTCTAAACTTAATATAAATTTTAAATGTAGTTAAATAATATAAATATATATATATTACATAATAATAGATAAAATTGAGGAAAAATTTCTAAGAAGTCAAGTATCTTTTTAATTCCGTAGAGAAAAACCAATGTTCAAATGAACGCGCCTCCACTGAGTGTACCCTTGGAGGCATGTTGCACAGGTCGGTCGGTGGAGCGGCGGCGGCGTCATGTTTGACATTGGGTTTACTCTAGTTATCCCACGTTTCTGTTCATATTTTTATTTGGCCCTGTGTTACGTCGGTTTTCTTGAATAACCCATGTATACGGCTTAACTGGGTTATTTCTTTACGGTAGGCCTTTAGACGTACAGTCGGCGGATATAATACTTCCCATGGCCTTTGGTTATACTATAGTCAACAAAGAAAGATGTTAAAACAAACCGCTCAAAAATATCTCACACACTTTAAGATTTGGGATACAATTTATCATTCCAGTACAGAAGCGTTTAGTGCTGAACATATGTCGACCCCAAAGATTTCCACACATAATGCTCGCGTGGTTTTACGAGTACTAGACATCACTCGGCGTAAGCCAATCTTGTCGAAAGCCGAACCGTGCGACCTCCAATTCGGCAGCATTCCATTCGAGAGTCCATTCTTTGAGCTAATAATTGAGTTGTATCTGATAATTTTGGGTTTGGTCCTTTCAGTTATTCATGTCGGCAACGGTACTGATATGTTGAGATATTGAAGCCCACTGTACGCTCGCTTTTTCAGTTTACTCGAACATTATGTTAGCATTTGCGATATGTGAATTAGGTTTTAGTTTTATTATTTTGATTTGTTTCGGGTTGTTTTCGTAATAGGTGCAATAACCAATGTAACGACATTTCTGTGAAGAGGCAAAGTTGGTAGCCTATATCTACATAATAAAGCTGTCAAAGTTACCATGCACCACGAGGCATATTTTCTCCTTGTCTTTTAATCTTGTTAAGACAGAGATAGTCGCATGGAGAATACGTAAAGCCGGGTCCGCTGCGACGTGTTTTTGTGTTTTTCTAACACCTAACATGTTATTCTAACATAAAAGGGGCGTGGCCTAAATGTTTTGGTTAGCAAAAACACTCAAACATGTTTGCCGCGACGGATGGAAAACATCCCCCGCGTTCGCCTGCGGAGGGGGGTGCAGCGTTCATTTCGTGTTTGAACGTCGTTGGTACTGTGTCGGGTGTTATTAATAATTGTTGGTATATGTTAAAAGAGCGTTGCTGCAAGTAAGGCCTGATACAAAAGCTATTTTTTTCCGACTTATGACCAAATCTACCACTGCCAACACAGATAACACGTCTTCTTCGTCGGAATTAATTTTGACTTTTGTGTGAATAATGGTTTTGCTCACAAAAACGTAGTTGCAACAGACGGGAAGTTTTGCCAACATGTTTTGCTAACATGTTAGACAAACAATGTTTTGCTAGATTTTCGAGGCAGCGGACGCGCCTTAAGAACCGCCTTTTGTATGTTCTCGGGCAACTGTCTAGTATCTACGCGAGCCACGAACGTGTGTCTCTATAATATTGATTTATTGATGTATTCAGTGACAAAAATGTAACTCATTTTTAGTATACTGTCACTTTTTATACTTTGACAGATTTCAACTGTAGCAGTATTTATTACGACAAAGTACCAACAATATTTGTTACTTTTATAGTCTGCTCTTATCCCGATGCACCAATGAACATTGTCAAAAATGTATAATTACACGTCGGTGAAACTTACAGTGTCAGATGTGAAAATAAAGTGGCATTAAATGTAATCGTTCGAGCAAATGGAGATATACATTGTGCAAGTGGTACGGATTTTGGCAGCTCAAGATCCGTGCCTTTACAGTGAACGTCACAGACATATAAAACCGCTCAAAAATATGTAAACAGCTTAGAAGTGTTGATCAGCGTACGTATGTACAGTCAGCATCAAATGAACTTTAGCATCCATAGCGCCAAATACGATACATTGTCTATCACTACTGGACGTAAAAAAATATGATACCTATACTAGAAGAGGTGCCCGCAACTTCGTTCGCGGAGCAGAAAAACTCATAACGCCTCTTTTTTTCTTTAGTGTCGTTGGGTAAAAAGTATTCTATAACCATTTGGAGATACCCAGCTAGCTACCCGTGCACCAAAAATATTTGAAATCCGTTTAGCCGATTTGGCGTGATGAAGCCGCAACGACACATACAAACATACAAAAAATAAATATTTTTCAATTCAGTCTCCTAATCGATAAAATTACCTATAAACTAAACATTAAATCTAAAATAAAACTAAACTAAATTATATCTAAAGAGGGCCCGTGCGGCATGGTCCCGAAGATGCTGGCTGCGTTACCGCGCTGAACTGCTAGGCTAGACTCGGAGCACTATGGCCCAGGGTCTCGACGCCGAACGGGACAAATTTGTATTCGGCGCCAAGACCACGGTATTTGTATAACTTTATAATAGTATAGACTAGAAGGCGCTGAAGTGCTCGCGGAGGAGAAAAACTCATAACCCCTTTTTCTTTCGACAGCGTAGTGTGGTATAAACAGCTGCCCGTAAACCAAATAGTTGAATTCTGTTTAGTTGATTTGGCGTGATGAAACCACAAGGAACAAACAAAAAATCGGTTTTTTTAATCTATTAACCCTTTGAACGCCAAGAAACAATTTTGTTTCATTTTGCACGTTGGCTTGTATTCCACATTTTGATGCGAGAGAGAAAGCGTTCAAAAGGTTAAGGACCTCCAAATACATAGTCTGTTACAGTTTTTTTTTAATAATATCTTCAATGTACAGACATTTAATTTTTACAACTTTATAATAATATACATAAATAGCCAGCTAGATGAAGAGTATGTAGGTAAGTACTAAAATTAGATTTCTTGAATAGTACCTTCATATTCTCATAAATATCCCCGGAGTAGTATTACAAATAGCGTGGTAAACGACTGTCACCAGTAATTAAATAATCTGGCCACTTACTGGAGATGTGCCCTATGACGTCAGTCATCACGTATTGTGATACGTATAATAATAAAGATGTGTTGCGATATATTTAGCACTCTGGATGCTACAGACTATTTGATGCTGACTGTACATGTACTAGAGACCTCAAAACTGGTACAAGTTAACTTTTCACCTTTCCGCTGTTAAACTGCTTATTCTGACAAAAACGTATGGGGTGATGGAAACGTCACAGTCAAAATCGCTACCGTATGTGGCGCTAACTTTTGGTTTAGGTTTTGGTTTTTGTTGTCAGTGTACAGTCGGATAGAGCGGGGTCTGGGGGTGTATAGTAGGTTACGAGTTCGTAAATGAAGTGGTTGGTACGCTAGTACGAGAAGCCGGTGACGAAACGGCCCTTGGCTACGCAATGCGACGTTAATTTAATTCATATTTAAGCCTAATTTCACAAGGTTCTGTTAACGTTAACAGTTGTTTGACGGCAACAAGCAATAAGCAGCCGTTAACGGGTCAATCAACTTTTTTCTTAACCTCCTTGCCATGGATACGTCTCCTGACTCACTTTAAAACTACGATTTGTAAAAGCAACAAAAATATTTTATATATACGTTTTGTAGCCACTATAGGTCCAGTTTTCAAGGGCCCATCTCGTCAGTATTTTAATAGCCTAGATTATTAGTATTTCTCTGAGTAACTCTGTCACTATTTTTAGGACAGAACCCACCCTAATCAGCTGTTATCGCGAACAGGGCACGATGAAATAGGGCTCTATTTGCCTCAGTATGATACAAGACCATGGTGTTTGTAACCGCGACAATGTTGTGCTTGCTCCAAAGATCATATAATCATTGCGTATTAAGGAGACGGGACCGCCATAGATAAAAACACAATCGTCAGTATTTGTATGAAAAGTTCAGCAAGCGTCCCTGTAGTGACAACATATCTCAAATAATGACTTCAGATTCTAAGTGACAAAATTACATTTTTATGGCACTTTCGAGACTAAGTAATTGTGTTTTTGAATGCGCTATTTTTACTCTTGTTTTTAAATTCTGTATGAGGGTCGTTCTTCTTTTTTATCGTGAATGATTCCATATTAAAAATGTGTGACGGAACTGTAAATGACGCCCTCAGTCACGCTAATTTTAAGCAAACGGATAAAAATATAAATGTGAAAAAAAAAACATGTTCAATATATGACAATGTAACATTTAAAATATATTTAGAACTGGGTTCTTAGGTACCAAGTTCAAAAAGTGTGAAAAAGAAGAACAACTCATCAATAGGTTGTAGCATTGTTATCCGTAACAATGCTATTAGTATTAATGTATTTACTTTGTTACTTATTCTGTATAATAGAGGAAAACATTTCGGGGTATGTTTTTCCGAAGCAATACCTATCGTTCATGCAACAGATAGTCAAGCAACTTTGTAGTAAGCGTTGCGTAGCCAGTACAGTAGGTTTCAGAGACGAGTATGTTTTTTCTGTAGTGGACTGTACTTATAACCGTTCAAGTTTAGGCCTTTTTGACCGCTGGCTCGTTCCCATTAAATGACAAGGTAGCGACGTAGCATGAAAGCAACAGAGCTCACAGGATTCCTTACTTTCTAATG
Source organism: Hedya salicella (assembly GCA_905404275.2). Classification (NCBI taxonomy): domain Eukaryota; kingdom Metazoa; phylum Arthropoda; class Insecta; order Lepidoptera; family Tortricidae; genus Hedya; species Hedya salicella. The sequence continues at coordinate 91,482,520 of FR990096.1, forward strand.
ATCAAATGGTCGTTTAAAGGTTTTGTGAAGAGTAAATTATGCGAGTTTAAGTAAGGTACGTCCCAATGCGTAATAATCTTATTCCAATAATTGGCACCCTTTTTGCCACATCTATTGCTTTGAGTTAAGGTTGAAGGTGCCATTTAATGAGGCAGTGCCCTGCGCTGGAATATTTGTTTCTTATATAATGCGAGAGAATCGACGTTTAACTAAACGAATAAGCTGAAAACGGTCATTGCAAAGCGTAGATGTTCATTATGTTCCAAAGTTGTAAATAATCAAATAGCCCGTAACATGGGTTGTAAATGTGGCACACGTGTATCCGATCTTTAGTCCTTCAGGTATAACATGTGTTGCGATATACTTGTTTGATATTACAGACACGGTTGTTCATCAATATAACACATGGGTGGGCTTGTTGCTCGTTTGCGTAGCTGCCGTGTCGCTCATTGAGCCGTGCCGTCTACAGGAATTATGTGTATATTTGGGCGAATGCTGAATGTATTCTGAATGTATTATAAATTCAATTGAAATATTTAAATAAAATATTTATGTTAATGCTTACGGCTTGTTTCTTTTTTCCTAATGCTTGTCTGCGTGACAAGAGGTAAACATACCGGACATTCATCGCAAAAAAAAGAAATTTCAAGCGGGCTTCGGGCATTACTTACTTAACTTCTGGCATGCGATGTCATTTTGGTATTTAAATTGCAAATGTATGAAATTTTAAATAGAATGTAAAATATGGTTAGGATCCTTATCAGTCACACAGGAAGGGTTAAGGTTGTCGCACACGTAACCGCTCGGTAGCGCCCCCTGTCCCATCTGTCCCTACCGCTATATCCCCCCTGATGGAAATGGGTGGAATATTTTTCCTTTCTTCCCCACTAGTAGGGATATATGGAAATAATATGTCCACTTATCCCTCCTAAGCCCCACTGACAGGGGTAGATGGAATTTCTTCTAACTTTCTCGACCTCGGTACTCCTTAGTAGGGACAGTTGGAATTTTTTCCATCTTTCTCAACCACGCACTATGGGCGGGTGTCATACAAGCATGTGGACATTTAAGTCTCTTAATCTATAAAGTTATTCTTTTGGTGCAAAAGTTTCATAATATTGTAGTATAATTGGTTTATTAGGCAATATTTTTTAATATATATAATCAACTACGACGTTATAGACCTTCGAACTTACATGATGCGTAATTGACAAGATTTCATATTTGGCTATAACCCTAAATTGATATCCAATGTATAGAAAACTGCATATACAATCCAAAAATATATTTTACATTTTTTTTTCTCCTATTTTTCGAAAAAAATAGCTGAAAGTGCTAAACCGGAAGATGACGTCATTTAGAGGATGGAAGGTCTATGCCTTCCATAGATTAAAAAAAATCTCTTTTCCGGTTGGCACTAAGTCACGTTTGACAGTTAAATCCAAATATGTCATTGCTTTGTCTTGCTCAAATTTCGTCCGTGATATCAGCATTCTGGTTTGCATTTTGTTTTGGCGATTTTATTCGATGCTATAATTGAGTCGGTTAACTTCAAACTCAGATAAATCCACTGTACCACTCGGGAGATTATTGAAAAAAAGCGATAATTCGGTGATTTGAAAGGCTGATTATTTGTATTATGGCTAAAGCATTAAAAACTCGATCCTGTTCGACAATCTCAGCTTAAAAACCATCTAAACTAGTGTATTCTTATATAAAAAAAAATTGATTGGATTTACCTTCATTTGATATAATTGATTGCAATTTATCTATCTTTGAAAAAACTCAGTGTGGATTTGTATAATTTTGATTTAACAGACCTGGATTTATCTAGATTTATTAACGCAGAGTTGACGTCAACTGACAGCCATATTGAACAAACTTCTTTCGCTGATTGGCTTGGATGGACTTGCCCAAGACTTGCCTTCATTTGAAATAAAGTGTCATATGGATTTACCTGATTTTGAAAAAATATTGTGATCTTAACTTTATTTTTCTCAAAAACTACACGAAATTATACTTAACCCATGAAATAGAAACAAAACCAATTTTTTAACCTTTTATTATATACAAAAATCTTAAAAAATGTCAAAAATGAATTTACCCGAGTTTGAAGTTAACCGACTCAATTTATTGGGACCGAGCGCGACGACAGCGTCACGTGACAGGTCGCTATTATGGAAAATTGTCACCGCTTGCAAACAAGAAGTAAGTAAATATTGTGAAAAATATTAATGAAATCTTGTGTTATTTTACTATATTACACAATTCACAACAACACATCTTACCACGACCATATTTTTCTCTCAAAAACGATTAGAAAATGTTTACTGCAATATGGATTTGACAGCTCAAGTCAGCGACAAAAATGACAATTTTAGCCGTAGCGAGCGCTGTGATCGTTTAGGCTAACCCCTCCACCCGCTTTGCACTCTGCCAATATCCGTAAAATTTAGACCTTGCTGTTTTCAAAACTTGACTCCGAGCAGTATCAAAACTTAAACAACCTACTTCCTAATAACTGACTGAATTGAATTCGGAAAATTGACATTGGCACAAGCTGCGAGCTGCCAGTTTTGAAAATAATAATAATAATTTCGTTCGTGCACTATTTTCCCGTTTACGATTGTTCTATTGCGACTCTGCTTTTCCACGGACACTGATTCGCATCTTTTTTACGACTCGCCTTTTCCACAGATATTAGTTCTAACCCTTTAAAAAGTCGACTTTTCCACGGATTTGAGAAATGAAGAACTCCGACTGACTCACTCAAGCTGATAGCACAAACTTGCCACGAGTAGAGATGCTCATGAATGGAATATACTCAAAGCTGTGATAATTATTACGTGGCCGCCTTAAGTTAAGAGGTGCCAAAAGTAGTATAATCATAATCACAACGCAACACTTTAAGTCGATAATGCAGTGGGGTACGTGGAGGTACGCTGAGTCTTCAACATATGTTTTGCGCAATGCCGTATATTACTCCAGAGCATCGCGTCTGAAACAAATTGTAAAGGATTACCGTACCTACAGTTAACACTATAGGTGATGCAGCGTGTGATGGAGTATCAGCTTCTTGAAGTGGTATTGCTCTGTCTAGGTTTAGGTCGGGGTTTGCGATATATGCCGGCTTAATGTTATTGATGGATACGACTCGTGGAGATCCATTGACGATTATTATGAAGAACTTATCTTGTCTCTTTGTGACTAGGTAGGGTCCATCGTAAGGGTTTTGTAAACCTTTTCCATTAAATTTGCGTATAAAGACATGTGATGTTGTTGCGAGGTCTTTATGGACGAAAGTGGATGGTTGTGAATGACGCGACATCGGAATTGGAGATAAGTTTGCAAATGATAATTTAAGTGCTGAAGCGAATGCTGTTGGTTGTAGAGCTGTTAAAGGTTGAGGTGAGAGGAACTCTCCGGAAAGTCTTTTATTTTGGCCGAAAACCATTTCTGCTGGAGTGGTGCTGATGTCCTCCTTGAAAGCGGCGCGGAGTCCCATCATGATCACAGGTAGGTCATCTGACCATAAGCTGTTATTGTGGCATTTTAAAGCGGATTTAAGTTGACGGTGAAGGCGTTCAACAAGGCCATTTGCTAAAGGGTGGGATGGTGTAGTATGGATGTGCTGAAAACTACATAGTCGTGATAGGCAGGAGAAAAGGTCTGACTGGAATTGCCTGCCTTGATCAGTTGTTACACGGAGAGGTACGCCGTATCGGCATATCCAACCGTGGAATAGTTTGCGTGCTACCGTCTCTGCTTCCATATTACGCAATGGGTATGCCTTGGGCAGTCTGGAGAAACGATCAACGACGGTAAGTATGTAGCGGTACTCTTGCGATAGCGGTAAAGGTCCCACTAGGTCGACATGGATGTACTCGAATCTTGTATTCGGTGGTGCAAAATTTACAGGTGCAGCGTTTGTGTGACGGCTGGTTTTAGCAGCTTGGCACGCAAGGCATGAGCGTGACCAAGTCGCACAATCTTTTTTGATTCCGGGCCACATATATGTGTCGGTGACTAGTTTGATGGTGCCTTTGACACCTGGATGTGCTAGATTGTGGAGTGAATCGAAAACCTGACGTCTGAGTGGTGATGGGATATAAGGTTTTTCTGAAGGTGTAGAGATGTCGCAAAAAATCAGGGTGTTTGTATTTGGGAGCACCATTTTCTTAATGAGTAGGCTGGTTTCTTTGTCGTTGCTGCGAAAGCGCTGCAGTTCTTCATCCGAGGCTTGAGCTGCGGCGAGCTCTTGTGGGCTGACTGGTCTGCTTATTGCATCTACTCTTGACAGAGCATCCGCTACTACGTTGTCATTACCATTGATGTGCTTGATATTTGTTGAGAATTGGCTGATGAATTCCAGATGACGGAACTGACGGGGACTGCTTTTTTCAGGTTTATTGCTGGAACGCGAACGTCAACGGACGGTGGTCAGTGAAGATTGTGAAATTCCTTCCTTCTAACCAGTGTCTGAAGTGATGAATGGCTTGGTAAACGGCGAGCAGTTCCTTATCATAAGCGCTATATTTGGATTGAGCAGACGTAAGTTTTTTTGAGAAAAATGCAATGGGTTCCCAAGCGTCATCGCCTTTCTGGTGAAGAGCTGCCCCCATTGCGGTGTCTGAAGCATCCGTGTAGAGGGCAAGTTCACAATTTTGTCTGGGGTATGTTAGCTTTGTGGCGTGGGCGAGACATTGTCGGCATGTTTCAAATGCAGCATAAGCTTCGGGAGACCAATCGACAGGTGCATTACCTTTAACGCCGTCTTTGAGTAAGTTGTGGAGAGGAGACTGAATCTCAGCAGCGTTTTTGACGAAACGCCGGTAGAAATTAAGTACTCCCAAAAATCTACGTAGCGCTTTGACTGTCAACGGTTTGGGGTATTGCTGGATGGCTTCGATCATCGATGACGGAGGATCTATACCGGACGGTGATATCCTGTATCGCAAAAACTCCAGTTCCGACTGACCAAACAAACATTTTGATTGGTTTATGATGATTCCGTAAGATTCAAGCTTTTGGAATAGTCTCTTGAGGTGGTCTATGTGTTGGGATTCGTTTGCTGAAGCTACTAACATGTCATCTAGGTATGGAAAGGTAAAAGGTAGGTTTCTGGTCACTTCATCCACAAAACGCTGGAACGTTTGAGCGGCGTTGCGTAGGCCAAACGGCATTTTGACGAATTCATAGAGCCCGAATGGCGTGATTACAGCAGTTTTCTGAATATCGTCTTCATGAACCGGAAGTTGATAAAACGTGTTAACCAGATCGACCTTGCTAAAGATGATAGCGCCTTGAAGTGACATACTAAAGTCCTCAATGTGACGGAGAGGGTAGCGGTCGGGCAACGTGCGCGCATTAAGCGCTCTATAGTCGCCGCAAGGACGCCAGCCCCCGGATTTTTTGGCTACCATATGTAGAGGGGATGCCCTGGGGCTGTCACTGGGTCGTATGATACTTTGCTCAAGCAGCTCGTCGAACTTCTTTTTGGTTATTTCCAGTTTGTCCGGAGGAAGGCGTCTTGCTCGATAGGCCGAGGGAGCACCTGGAGTGGTTTTTATGTGATGTTGCGTGTTGTGTTTGAAGTTGTTGGTATCACAAGTAGGTTTTGTGATAGATGGAAATTTTGCTAGGAGCTGATGGTATATTGTGGTGCCTGCGATGACTTTAACGGATGGGGAATCATCGATAAACGCCGGTCTTGCTGGGGTGGTTATGCTCGTTGTAGGGTCTATTAGACGTCGGTTTTAAGGTCAACGAGGAGACCGTAGTGCGTGAGAAGGTCAGCCCCAATGATAGGTCTGCTGATATCAGCGATAATGAAGGACCAGCTGAAGTCGCGTCGAAGCCCGATGTTGAGGTTGATGCTAATTTGTCCATGTTTTGATTGGTGTAAAATTTGCAGCATATAGTTCGTAGGAAGTTGGAGGGCGTCGGCGTTTAAGGAGATTATAGGGATATACACACACATCTGAACCAGTATCTATAAGGTAGTCTATTTTTGTTGCTCGATCCATGATATAAAGGCGGTTAAGGTAATTTTTAGGTATGGTGGTAGGGTCACTTACCGCCTCTAGTAACCCTACTGCTGGTTTTCCTTCATGTAGCTACAAGGTTGCTCACACTTGCGGGCATTAGGGCCGAAATTGTTGTGATACCAACATAAGTTGTTGTTGGCGTAGCGTGGGCGAGACCTAGACCTGCTTCTACTGCGGGGGTAGGATCGATTAAATCTTTGTTGGGGCTGACAAGTTAAACTTGCGACAATGCGTGTCAGCTCGTTTATTTGTAATTGCATTTCAGTCATTTGGTTTTGGTTCGGATGAATGGGTTTAAGAAACTCTGACTGGTACCGGCATGTATTTCCGATGTGTGGTTGACGCTAGAATGCGGATAGGCTGCCGCTGCGAGCAAGCCCGGGTGTCCATTTCCTATTACGTTGTTGGTCGAAATCGGGTAATTTTTTTCCACGCAATTACATTGCCTGGGTAAACTGACTTGCTGCACAAGGTGGTGGCTGTTCATTTGTTCATTGTCATTCCATAAAGTTTGTCTGCTAGTTCACCGAGATCATCTAACGACATCGTAGGAGGCTGCGCTATGAGACTCGTCTGAATATATGTGGGCAGCCTTCCTACCCAAATCGTCTTTATCATTTGGTCTGATCCTGCGCCATTTGCTAAAGCCCTAAGGTGACGCAAAAAAGAAGAGGGCTTGCGACTTCCAATTTCCTCTTTTTCTAACAAACGGCGTATCATCTCATCGGAAGACTCCGAGAATCGTGATATAAGGGCATGTTTCAGTTTCGTGTATTGCTCGTCAACTGGCGGGCAAGTAATGATTTCCTCCACCTCTGCAGCACTTTTCGGGTCTAGTTGCGATATTGCATAATAAAATTTTGTATGTTCTTTGTTATATTATTTAAATGAAACTGGGCCTCTATGCTAGCGAACCATATTGCGGGGTGGTCGGGCCAGAAGGGCGGAACTCTAATACCAACACGGCTTACCTCTTTTTCCCCTTATGGCTGCAGAAGCGTTGACGTCGTTCTTTGGTTGACGGCGGTATTGTCAATTCCGTGACAACTGGCTTCACTCGCGGTGCCGGCGGCAGCGGCTGCGGCGGCGGCGGCACCTTTATTAAACATGGTGCAGGAGATGCGCGAGGGTGTGGTGCCGGCGTGCGTGTGCGACGCGTATACGCAGGTGCGGGTGTGCTAGGGTGCGGCAGGTGCGCGTGGATGCGGCGGCGGCGCGCGAGTGTGGCCGGTGCGCGAGGTGCGGCGGATGCGCGAGGTGCGGTGGCGCTGTATAGGTGCGGCGGGTGTGCGAGAAAGCGGCGGCGCACGGGTGCGGCAGGTGCGCAGGATGCGGCAGGTGCGCAGGGTGCGGCGGCAGCGCACGGGTGCGGTAATGCGCGAGGGTGCGGCGGCGGCGCACGGGTGCGATATGTGCGCGATGGTGCGGCGTCGGCGCACGGGTGTTGCAGGTGCACGCGGATGCGGCGGATGCGCGAGAGTGCGCTGATGCAGCTGCGTGCGGATGCGTGCGAATGCGTCGGCGCGGCGTGCTGGTGCGGTGGTGAGCGGCGCTTCGGTTCTGATGCGTGCGGATGCGTTGGCGTGCTGGTGCAGTAGTGTGCGGGTGCGGCGCGTCGGTGCGGATGCGTTGGCGTGCGTCACTTTGCGTATTCTAAGTCGGGGTCACCACTGAGGTCTTTTGAATCATTCGATGTAGGTGTCAAATTGCAAGACCGGTTAGCCATACATATAATTTTAATTCAATGTCCACAAATACTTAAATATCGTAAAGTCCACAGTAATTAAATAATTAAACTATTCACTAAGTAACCCGAACGCGATTGCGCGCGAAACATAGGCGCAGGGAAGAGAAGCGTGACCGCTCGCTAAAAGTGTTTCGGACGAACTGGCGTGGCGAGCGCGCGGCGCGGCGGCGCACGCGTCGGGCTATCGGCCTTGGAGGCGATAGTTGCTTAGCGACGTCCCGTGTGGCATGTTGGCAGGCATACACCGTGTTGGCATTGAGATTTAGGGAAATAAATGAATATAGAGGCGGGACGCCTCACGTGCAATAAAGTTTAAATAAATAGAATATCACTCTAATGTCTCTGAAATAAATGACTAAACAATGTGAAATTTTAGTGGTTGTTTTCCCGCAGCGAGATGATTTTGAACATGATACTGAACAACTTTCCCCATAGAACATAGATCGAAATATGAAAAAAAAAAATCGGCTCCCCATAAGTAGACTTGATCAGCTGATTACACATTTTCTATGGGAAGTCGAAATTAAATTGTATAATTTCAACAATAAAACATATATTTAGTAAGATAAATCGTTTATTTTAAAGCTAACAATAACAGTAGTAGCTTTGGGCATAACACATCACATCACACACTACCATCCGCCCGCAAGACACCATTCAGCTTTATTTTCTAGAGGAAGTGCAAATAACTTTTTCCAGCACACGTACCGTACAGCCGTAATTTTAAACGTTTTTGCGTAAAAATATATAGTTTTTCTCAAATTTGTAAACAAATATTTGAACTAGCACTAAACGTCACTATCCAATTCCATAGAAACGTAATATTACGGCTGACTCACACGACAGATGCCCGTTTGGTGTATTTAAGCGGATTATTAGACTTTTGTTTGCTAATTAGGTTCTATTTTACAAACATTACTTCACTAAATTTACGAAATCAGATCTGAGTACGTTTACAGACATGATGTAATTATTAAAATCGTTTGCGTGTATGGCAGTCTTTTGATAAACATAACATTTTTCTTCGTTGGCAACACATCATCCACTAAATGACGTCATTATGGCGGTTTCGCTTTTTTAGAAAGAGTAACTCTAAAACTTGATTTTTTGCTTCGAAATGGAGGCTTTCCAGGAAAATAAAAATTACGTATAACTAGAAAAAATACCCTCTTTCGAACTGCATAATAAAAAGGATTGGTCTGAAAAGTGAAACATTGTCAATTTGGTTAAAATCGTATAACTGTAATTGTTATGACTTCCGGTCAATGAGCTAGCACAAGGCAATTGTATTAAATTTTTCTTAAATAAGATATAATGAAGTATGCGTTTTCATAATTTCGAATTATATATATACATATTGGTTTGTCTGTTTTCAACAGATTTTTTTTATAGGCGTATATAAAAATGACTAAATTTCGAGTTTTAAGTAAGTTCTAGAGCTAGCTTCAAGTAGTGGCTAGTTGTATTATAAAGCTCACAGATAAGGCAACACGTTCCTTAAAAAATATTCTTCGCCTAACCGAGGTCTTTCGACATAAATGACTTTTTCTAACAAAAAGTAATACTCCTTACAGAAGTTTTATATCAACAAGTCTAAAATGTGTGTAGTAATCCTTGAATATAATTATTATAATAACACTTTAGACCATCAAAAAATGTCATCTCCTCCAGGTTTTATGTCATTAAAAAATGCAAATTAAATTCTTGGACCAAATGGAACCGAAATGCCTACGGTATTTTTCAATACAAGCAATTTTAATGCCAGTAGTCGGTGAAAAAGTATTGTGGGCGCGTGATCCAGAAGAAACTGTAAGTGGAATAATAAGACTTTGATTTTTGGATCAAGTATCAATCGGTATCAGTGCATTAAAAATAAACACTATTATTTATTATCAGATCTATCATTTTCCACCAATGTAAGAAAATCAAATAAAACATTAAGTATTGACGCGAAAATTTTAATAGATGATCTAGAAACTGTAAACGATTTTTTATACCAATTAAATATTCAAAAACGAATGCAATCCGTTTTATTCATTTTCCTAATGTCAGAAGTGATATATAATATAACACAAAGAGATCTACAGCGATTGTTTGCGCCATAGCCATTTGAGTGCGCCTGCATAAGTGAAAATGTAATGTTCAGTTTGACATTTCAAGTTATGTAGGCGTTATATCTGATGCTGATAAAGATAAAAGTGTATCGTATATTCTTTAACAATATTTAGCTTATTGTATCCAAAATCGCAAAAATAACACCCGATTTCGATTTCTTTAAAATTTAACAAAAAAAAATTTTTTTACAATTTTTTTTATATAGAAAATGATTTTCGAAAATATTATAAGCAAATAATTTTAAAGAAAGTAGTTTTCTGAACGTAAAAATATCAAAGTTACTACGGGGTACGGTGGTAGAGAAAGGTGGAAGAAATTCCAATTGTACCTCCTAAGGGGTACGGTGTTAGAAAAAGGTGGAAGAAATTCCACGAGTCCCTACCAGGCAGGATGGATCGTTGAAATAAAATCCACGATCCCCTACTGCAGAGTTTTAGTAGGGATATATGGAAATATATCTCTACTGGTGGGGAAGAAAGGAAATATAATCCACCCATCCCTATCAGGGGGGATGTGGCGGTAGTAGGGAATGCAATAACCGGTAAAAATTCATAACCGGGTATTCTATCTGTTATGATCTAAAAATAACCGGTTATCGGTTATTGTATCGTATTTTTGCAGAAATCGTAAAAACACATGTCTAAAATGGATATTAAGCTGCACAAATCTGTCTCTTACTTTCATATTAACAACTTTAGTGACAGTAGCATTGCAATGATAAGCTTTTAGACTTTAGTACGATAGACACGTAGTTACTTAAGAGGATGGTAGTGTGGATAGTGGCCATTACTCCATACAAACGTAATCCCCCGTTTCCTCCCTGGATAATTATCTTAGAGCAATTTTTTTAAATATATAATCTGTCATTTAAAGCGGGAATTTCATTATTGCATAGTATTTTATTAAAATGAAGCGTCAAGAATATGAAGCATTTGCTAATAGTTCCTCTATTTTACGAGTCTCATAATAAAAATGAAACAGTAAAACACTTTCTTCAAGAAGGAGCTAGGCGAACTAGTATATATAGAATAATAAGACGTTATGAAGAAATGGATCAGGTTAGTTTTAAGAAGATTCCGGGAAGAAATAGGGCAGTGGCGATACCTCGAAATATAAATTGGGTTAAATCGACTTTTGATAAGATTTCTTCAACGTCCGTCGAAGTGGCAGCGAATAAATTAAAAATAACAATGTTGTCTGTCGCCCGAATGAGGAAGAACGATCTAGGTTTAATAGCATATGTGAAACAATCAGCTCCTAAATACATAAAGGACCAAGAGCAACGTGCCAAAAGGGGGTGCCGAAAAGTTTATAACAGTCAACTGAGGAAAGTACTCGTTATCGACGATGAAACTTATGTCCCGGCGGATCCCAATGATGTTCCTGGGAAGCAGTATTTCCATTCAACTAGTCCTTTATAATCAAAAAAATGAACAAAAAGCCAAATTTTTCACGAAATATTTAGTATGGCAACGAATTTGGTACTGTCTCCGAGCCATACATTTCAGTCAGCCTCCATGAACACAAAAGTGTATCTGAATGAATGCATTATTAAACGGTTAAGACCTTTCATATGCAAGCATCATTCCAGGGATAAGGTTATCTTTTGGCCGGACATGGCAACGTGTCACTACGCGACTGAAGTTACTCGGTACTTAGAGTGTGAAGAGATCGACTTTGTACGTAAAGAAAAGAACTCTCCAAATGTACCACAAGCTTGCGGTATCGAAATGTTTTGGTCCCTATGCAAAAGAAAATACAAGAAATGATCAGAAAAACCAAATTGTCCAAAGAATTGGCTGCAAAATCTGAAACAGCCGTAATGCGGCGAGCCTCCGACAATCTAATAAAAATTGCTTTTAAGGGTGTCGTGGGCGCAAATTTAATGTAAACCTAAAATTTTCATAATTTTTTTTACAACTTTCAACCAAAATTATTTATCATAATGTTTACTTTATATTAAGAAATATATATAAATTTGTCTCTTTACTTCTGGGACACCCCAGTGTTTTTCTTAATAATTTGTTTCTTGTAAGAATTAGAGCCCCTAAAACTGCAAAAAATGCCTCCATCCTGCGCCATAAGCAAACGTTCATTAAACAAATTTAACGAATATAAAAGAAAAACAGAAAACATAGAGCCATAGCCGAAGCCCTCATTATAACATATGTGAAAGAAAAACTAAAATTAGTCCAGTTTTGGAAAAGGAAATAGGGGACTACGAAACCCTGTTTTCGCCAATTTTTTGTAGCTCAGATCGTTCTCAGCTGCAGTTGTCCCTTTTGCACTGTAATACGGGGGATTTGAGGGAGGGGATAATAGGGGAGACTTAATATGTACACGGTCACAAAAGTGATGTATCGTAGTCGATAATTAAGTTCATGGATACCCTACGGTTGTTTATCGTTATCGACATTTTAACTCGTTGGTAAGTTGTCGTCATAATATAAACAGGTGGGCTCAAAATTTAAATCATTCAAGTACACACTAGTTTAATTTTGTAGGTAATGTTGTCAGTCTTGGCATTATACTTGCTCTGTCGTGTGAACTCAATACGCGAAACGCGATTTTGTAAAAACGGCCATTGAAACTTTTATTGCGTTTTGTCGATTTTTGGGCGCACCTTAAAATTTACAGACTAGTGCCAGTATCATTACATAGGTATTTTGATTACCTATGTTGACATGTAAACAAATAACGAAATAATGTTAAGTATGCTTTGAGGCTCGTGAAGATATAGGTTCCTTAAAATATACCTTAATAAACATTCTTTAAGACAAGAGAAATAAAGTATAACAAAATCAATTATTTTTTGTAAAAAATACTAAAAAAATTTAATGTTTCATTTCCTTGTAAAATCCTTGAATGGACAGTGGAGATCCTGGAATGGACACATTTATGAGGGAAGCATTAACTTATTTTGAAAATGGCGTCCATTTCGGAATCAAGATGGCGGCAAATACTTTTAGTGAAATAGTCATCATAGACGTTGTTTTTTAGGTTTTTGGGGGTGCATATTTAGAAGAGGGCCTTCATATTGGAATTTAAGATGGCCGAAATCACTTTTAATGATTATTTCATCCTTTTATAGTGTCCAGAATTCGAAATTTCAAGATGGGATGGATATAATTTAAAATTTACGCACCGTACCAACGTTGGTTGTACCCAGCGCACATCGACTCCTTTGATACTGTTTTGAAGGAGTCTGTAGAGTGCACATTGAATGTCTCTCTCAGCTCGGAACAGTGGGACTTGCCATCATTGCCCATTCGGAACGGTGGACTGGGCATACGGCGTACTAGGGATATGGGTTTGCCGGCTTTCTTGGCGTCGGCGCATGGGGTGGAGGGCCTGGTCACTCAAATTTTATCCTTAGATGATGGTGACAGGGCTACCATGCCATATGCTTCCGATGCTTTGGCGGCTTGGTCGGCTCTCAACCCGGGTACGTCCGCGCCTGAGAAACTGGACCGTCAGCGGCTGTGGGATGATGTAGGGGTGAAGCGGGTTCTAGACGGCCTGTTAGTTAACGCCAACGGTGTTGAAAAGGCCAGGCTCAACGCGGTGTCTAGGCCTGATGCTGGGGCGTGGCTACATGCTCTCCCATCTCCTCATTTGGGCACCCTCCTCGATAATGACTCGTTGCGGGTGGCCGTTGCTCTCCGCCTGGGCTGCGATGTTTGTGAACCCCACTTATGCATCTGCGGTACAATGGTGGAGAGTAGCGGTCATCACGCTTTGAGTTGTTATCGGTGTGCAGGGAGATTCCCGCGCCACCACGCTCTCAACGATATTGTCAGAAGGGCACTTATCTCTGCGGGTGTTCCTTGCGTGTTGGAACCTCCAGGTTTGAGGCCGGATGGTTTGACCCTGGTGCCGTGGGAGAGGGGCAGGTGCCTGTTATAGGATGTGACTTGCGTGAGCACTTTTGCCGCTTCGCATCTTAGTCGTACCATGCGAGTGCCGGGAGCGGCGGCTGAGCTGGCAGCGGTACGTAAGCGGGAGAAGTACTCGGTGCTCGCTAACTATTTGTTTGTGCCGCTAGCGGTCGAAACGACTGGGTGTTGGTGCTCCGAAGCCAAAACCTTTTTTGTGGAAGTGGGGCGCCGTTTAAGGCAGAGAGGTCTGGACCCACGCTCGGGGTCATTCTTGGTGCAGAGGCTGGCTGTCGCTGTTCAAAGGGGTAATGCCGCTAGCGTGATGGGCACCTTTGCGCCGGGAGTGACTGGGGGTGGGTTATTTGACTAGGTTTAGTTTGTAGAGTTTAGTTTTAGCTTATTTTAGTATTTTGTGGTTTGTTTAGTAATGTCTAAATAATTATGTATGTGCTTAACTTTGTAATTAATTAAGCAATCAAATTAAGTACTATAAATATTTAATTACGCAGTTGAGTATATTTTTATTTCTTAGTGCATTTTTGGAGTCGGTTTTAGTTTTTGATTTGTCAATATGGTTCGGAGTGCATGTAATAACAATTAAGACATTGTTGATATAATAAACTTAAGTAAATGACTGTTTTCCAAAGTCAAAGGTAAGTTAAAGGGAAGGAACACTGGTGTATCCGGGTGTGTTGAAATTCCACACAAACTACACATTTTTATTGAATTTTAAAATAGACGCCATTATAGATTGCCAAATCTGCACCCTCATAAACCTAAAATAACCGACCAAGTGCGAGTCGGACTCGCGCACCGAGGGTTCCGTACAAATTTTTACTTACCCTAACTTTATTACCCGGTACCGGTTGAGTTAAGTTTACACCTAGCATTGCATACAAATTGGTTGCTCAAATAGGTCTTTTGCGAATTAAAAAATAAATTAGTTAGAGACATGGCTATAATTTTCGTTTCAAATCGGAGATCGAATTCGAGATCAAAAATGTAAACAAACAACTGTCAACGTCAAATTAACGTGCCAGGGGTAAATCATCTTTTTTATCTTATTTTTTTATATCCGAACTTTATCGACCAAATGTTTGTTTAAATGCAACAATAACAAACTACAAACAACGAAAAGCATATTCATTCGACAAAGGTCAGACAACGAATTACGAATGTCGTGTGAAGGACAGACGGTTAAAATAAAATGGCCCCTGGCTATCACATCAATCGATTTAAACCTTGTGGTCTAAAGTAGGTATGTCTTTTTTCTGCATGTTGTCTCAGAATATTTGAAAATTAAATTACAAAGAAACTTATTTTTATTACTATACCAAATGTTCACAACTTCTGATCATTACCATATATGGTATAAATTAAATCTCCGTTTATTTTATTTGAACTACACAAATATGTAATAGAAATAAGAATATTTGCTGTTTAATTTGAAAAATATTTTTAACTACTCGTACGGTCCTATTTAACTTTGAGTAGTTTTAGTTGTTATGAGTATTTCAATGATTTTATTAACCACCACTTGCGTTAATTTTTTTATGGTGCCAACCCATTTGTTTACAATTTTGATCTCGAATTCGATCTCAAACTTTAATATTTATGTTTATTAATACAAATTGTGAAAATTTCAAAATTTTCGATTGGTAAGCTTCGGAGATAAAGGGGGGAATGGCGTTTTTTTTTCACATTTTTCTTATTAAAACAAAAACTAATTACAATAAAAAAAATGTTTGAAAATGTGCAGGTTAAGCTCTTTCATATTGATACCCTATTTGACCCAGTAGCTAGACTTTAAATTTTTCACAAAAAGTAATGTCCGCCATCTTGAATATCAAAGTGTATGCCATTTTTGAAATCTGCACCCCCAAAAACCTTGAAAACGACTCCCAAAATTATTTTTTATTAATAGTGATGTCCGCCATCTTGAATTACAAAATGGACGCCATTTTCGAAATTTCGGCTTGCAAAAACCTAGTAACAAGTTTTTTATGGACCCTCTTTTTCTCGGCAGCTTCGTTTTTTTTGTTTCTATTTCGGTGAGTTTTGTACTTGATTTTAACAAATTGTACATCACTGGATAGCCATAAAAATTGCCAAGAATCAATCAAGTACAATGTTCCAAGATTGGATATCTACAAAAAATATGATACAGTACTAAACAATGTCTATAAATAATTCTATTTATATTCTAGCGCGCTATAACCTTTGAATAATAATTTTTCAATGTTCTTACAAAATAATGTAATAATAATTTTATCTAATGAAATTAGAAAATATACACTTGAACTAAACCCAACCTTCTTAACGATTTTGTTAAGAAAATTGCATAATTACAAAAATACACCGCAACCCAGTTTTATTTCTTTTATTATTTATGAACAAAACGCATTGTCATATTTTTCTGTAGTCTATGGAAAGTCTATACTTTAAGGAACCAAATATTGTTACTGCTTAATTTGTCTCCTTTTTCTTTATTTTCGGTTTTAAATACAAGTTTCTACATTACTGGATCCATACATGTAGGTACATTACTGGTTCCTCTACGTTATGAGAATATACTTGGATAATGTGTTGGCGTAATTTTTTGGCGTTTGGAGATGCATGCAAAGTCCACTAGCTAATTATCATGACCCAAGAAAACATATTCTTTTACCATGCTAATTACGAAGTTTGTTTTTGTTTATTAAAATTATCCCAAAACATACAGTTTGTGAACCAGCGATAGCCGTGATGAAGTCTTAAAGTGTCACCCACGTGACCGCCTTCATTTCGGAAGAACATTCCTGGCGAAGTATTTTCTTATACCATGTAGTGTTAGATATGGGTATCACGGCAGATATGCACCTATTAGTAAGTAGCTGAATATATTGTACTTGTTCGACCGATCATTACTCACCCTAATAAAACATCCTTACTATATTTTAAACGTGAAAGTATATTTGTACGGTCCACTATTGCGCAAAAACTAAATAGATTTGCGTAAAACTCTTCAGTAATATAGCTTAGATATCAGAATAGGACAACGGAAGACCTAGCTTACCCACATCTCATTCAACTGCATACAAACATAATTTAATTTCTTTATTTAAGACTACACTAAGGTTGGGATAGTTTAGGAAATATTCGAGCTGTTACAAGCGTACCCTATTACAACTGTACTGTGCCTACGTATACTTACTTATAGTGCTTGAGTGACATAATCTCACTGCCATATCTCAATGTCGCACGCTTTCCTTTTATAGTGACGTCACGATTCATTTATCGAATTCATTCTTATATCGACTGTCACAATGCCATTCCGTTTCAGAAACCTGTTCAACAACGTTATCTAGACTGACGATCTAGACGGCCACGTTAACCATGCGCAAACATGCCGAACGGTTGTGCCAAGTGCTGGGCGGAATTCAAAGGATGGCTCAAAGCGTTCACTCCTTTAGAAACCCTCCTTACCTTACTAGAGGCCTTTCTCCTAGTGCTACTACTGCTATTCTTAATTTTTGTAATATTACATTTCCTCGCGTGCCACGCTAGACTGTCCCACGTTGAGTACGAGGTGCTCTCGACGACGGCTCGTGACGATTCGAAACCCGAAACAGTGACTGCCTCAACAACGCGTCCAACGTGCACGTACACTTCCCAACCTATTGAAAGTATACAAGTGAAGACAAGCGCGGTGACACTCGACCCTGAGAATATGTACGACACCGACATTTTGTTGGAGAGCAGTAACAACGGTTTCCTGGCCCCGGATGAGACCGACGGGGTGTTGGCCGATGACGATGAGCAACAAGTCGTGATGGCGTTAGTGAAGGTCAAGCCCGGCGGTTTAACCTTTGGCTGCATTTTGACCGTGTTGTCCAAGTTCTGGACCGCCACGGCTGCGAGCTGCATAGACTCTATAGAGGAGGTAACTGAAACTGTTTAGCATTAGTGGTAATGTTAATGGGTTCTTGGTTTTGAATATATGTATTTTGGTATCTCGGAAAATAATGGTGTGGCTACTAATTGACATAAAAATATGCTAAAAACTCGTATACCTTTAGGAACAGAAAGTTGAATTTCTAAAATGTTGAAATCTCAAAAAAAAATATTTCCCAGTATGTTGATTTCCTTTAGTTTCGCAATTTTTTATATAAATCTTTTAATGTTGAATTATTTTAAAGTTGTATTTCCATATTGTAGGTCTTTTTTATATTCGCAAAGTGTTGAATTCGTGTGATGTAGAACTGCAAAAAATTTTGATTCCCATAACAGTTTGACGTACCTTTGTGTCTATGAGGCCACAGGAAGAGGCGTCGTTGTTTCTAAACGAATGGACCAGTTTTGATGAGATTATGTTTTTTTTATAGCTGATGTGATTCTTAGCTTTACTTTATGACGAATCAGCCCATGAGTTTGGAGACCATCAGCTCATTTGTGTCAGGGATTTTTATCTAGGTATAATTTACTGGATACGGTCATTCGCTTAAGATTTCTTTTTATTGTACGGTGGGGGAGAAGTGGCATGAATGAGCCAGGTTTTAAAAGAGCCACTTGCATTATTTCGATAGTTTCGAATCGAACTTTGCACGATTTTTTATTTTTACGTGGCAACACTCATTCCCCGCCACCCACAAACGTGTAACTATTCACCGAAACCAACGGACGCAGGTGGATCAAGTCAAAATTTAGGGCACCCAAAAGTACATATTCTGCTTCATATGTCTTTTTTTACATTTTATTATATAATACTTAGGTTAATGGATAGTAGAATTGGTATTTGCATGTATTTGGCCTTACAGTTACTTAAAAATACTAGCTTTTGCCCGCGGCTTCGTATGCGCAGAAGAATACTAAGCCATTGTTATTGTTATTTAAAAAGCCATACCAATTAATATCACTATAGCTTAGCTCTACTTGGCCTTTAGTACAGTCAGGGAATTTGAATGTTTCTCACTTTTGAACTTGAATATGTTACATGGAGCTCAAAAGTGACGTTAAAATTCCCTGAGAGAAGTATATATTCCCGGGAACTGGCCCCAGGGCGGGCGGTCTAGGCGGGCGGCCTGCGAGCCTATGATGGTTGCGTTTGTCACGCGATATATAAATGACATAGCTGCCGTCACCTGACACGTATGTGAGTGCGAGAGTGACAGGCGCTGTATCATATCATTTACCGCTGGATGGGCGGGCGACCTGGGTGGCGGCGGGCGGACTGGGCGGGGGCGGGTGGCATCGGCGGCGGCGGGCGGCCTGGGCGGTGGGCGGTCTGAGCGGCGGGCGGTCCTGGGGGGCGGCGTGCGTTGGGCGTCGGGGTGTCCACCAAACCTAAAAAAAAAAACGTTACCACAAGGTCCCAGGACTCTCAGACAGCTGTGTTACGATCTACGCGACGTCCTGCTTCAACAATACGACGTCTTACCTAAACCCCGGTCCCTTGCATTGTGTACGTGAGTGCGGGTCCCTATTGTTCTGCGCCGGGTTTTATTACGGTGCGCTTGGCCGAGGTGCGTGACTCGTTGCTTCCTTTCCTTTTATTATATTTATACTATTCAAATTATTAACATATTTTCCCCGTGTGTGCATCATATACCTACAACCCTATACTCATTAGTCAGTCCAATACGTACACTTTTCATCTGATCCAATTACTTTCTTATTGGGAAAGCAGTTTCAACATAACCTAATAACCCACTACTTACCGTACTGTACTGGTACTCTGTCTTTCTAAACGACTTCTAAACGCTTTTGTGTAACACATTTTATTTCTTATACCTCTCTACTTTAACAAACGAAAACGCTCCATGTTTGTACAACGTAACCTATATCGTAATACAGTTATGGCAAAGTTTACTTACATTCCTTTGATTCAATTAACACATTCACGCGTAGCCGATAACATGGGAAATGCTTATGTAGCGAAAACCTGTTACGATCAGTGCACCCACCTAACCTAGTCATGATAGTGTTAAGTGGGCAATTTGTTCACAACCGACTTCAAAAAAGAAGGAGCTTCTATGATTACATGTTATAACGTGTTTGACTTTTTCAAGCCTAATCCTCCCCAGCATAGCCTTAATTTATATTTTATCTTATATTAACCAACTTCAAAAAGGAGGAAATTCTATATTAACAGCTATTACGTAACTATAGCATTCTGAACGTGGCCTATCTTTAGGTGACCTAATGTTACCTAGTATTCTTATCTTATTTACCTAAGCTAATAATACTAAAACATTATGTTCATGAATTATATCAATTGCAAAACGATACGCCTCTAAGTATGCTAACATTTTTAATGACAGACTAACCTACATATGCAAAGATTCAGACATATTTATTACCGTACGAGATACGATCTCACATACAATCTAATTTGTCCGTTTCTAACTAAGATTTTGTAATTTAATATACTATGAAGAAAGCACCTAATATATTTTCTAACTTGCAGTAACATGCATCTCAGCGCGGTAAGTTAAACAGAACTCTATGTTTATTGTTCTTTAATCACGTACTGGGCATACAAAATTAATGGTAGATTTTAAAAATTGTAGCGGTTCCTAAACTTGTATTGACATGATCTTTGTATCTGGATGCATTGAAGCGACTTGGTTTATGGGTGTCTGTTGTTAATTTATTGATGTGTAAAGTTTGCTTCATTCCATTGTCTATTGTTCATTTTATTATTTTGGGTATTGGTGTACGTTCAACGTAAAAACTTGTTGAGACCTGAACGAAATGGATGGTTATTGTGTCCAACCATATAAAAGCCAACGAGTCGTGTAGGGGCGTTAACATTTACAAAGCAGCAGTGATCAGCATCAGAGCTCCCTCCCGTGTCAGTGAACAAACAGTAAACAAAAATTGTGCCGTGTCTCGTGTAGTGTTTATAAATACAGAATCACTAATGGATGTAAGTATTTCTTGACTGTGCTGTTTTTTCTTTAAAGTGTTTATTGTCTTGTTTAATAGCAGTGTTTTAAGCAGTTGTGTAATTTCATATTTGATATTTTTTCAGTTCACTAATAACACTTTCAAGAATTTTTACTACCCTGAGAATAATGACGAGGGAAGTGATGACGACGAAGGCACAGTTGCATACAAAGTTAAGCGAGCAATAAGCAAAAAGCGCCCGGGCAACAGTATTGGCGGTTTCTTTGAAAGGCCAAAGAAGAAAACGAAATCTTCACAAATATCGTCGAGTGTCGCAAACTCACAGCGGCGTCGCCTACTTGTCCTCTGGGCAGGACGATGGTGCGTATGCATCCCATCTCATTAAAATTGAGATATATGGTCTAGAAAAGATCAAAAACATTGCCCCAGAGGAACATTAGAAGCACGCTGACGTAAGAGTTCCATCAAACATTAAATAATCTTTACGGTTGGGCTATATCACAAAGTCTTCCTACCGGTAAATTTGAATGGGTTAATCAAGACACTGATTTTAATGTTTCAGACGATACTACACATGGTTTTATTTTGGAAGTCGATTTAGAGTACCCTAAAGAATTACATGACTCTCATTCAGATTTACCGTTCTGTCCTGAGAATGTGTGTTTTGGTGGTTCGAATGACAAAAAATTGATACCCAACTTAAACAATAAATATACTTACGTCATACACTACATACATTTAAAACAGTGTCTAAAAAATGGTTTACGTTTACTTAAAATCCATCGAGTGTTGCAATTCAAACAATCAAAGTTGTTAAAAAGTTATATAGATTTAAAATACACACATGCGTTCACAGGCAACGACCGATTTTGAGAAAGATTTTTTTAAGCTTATGAATAATTCTGTGTTTGGTAAAACTATGGAGAATATATGAAACATGTGAATGTTAAATTACTAAATCACTGGGAAAATCGTGGAAAATCGCAGGGTGGTCAATCTCTAATTGCAAAACCTGAGTTAAACAGTTTATCCATATTTTCTGAGAATTTAGCTGCTGTGCAGTTAAAAAAAACGAAAATCTTATATAACAAACCAATTTACCTATGATTTTGCATGTTGGATCTATCGAAAACTCTAATGTATGAAATGCATTACGACTATATGAAAACGAAATGCCAGGACAATCTCAAGCTGCTGTATACAGACACTGATAGTTTAGTATATCAAATATTTACTGAAATCTTTTACGAGGATATAAAATTGGACCTAAATTTACATTTTGATACATCAGATTACTCTCCTAATAATGAACATGGATAACCGTTAGTAAATAAAAAGAGATTAGGTTTTTTCAAAGACGAGAACAATGGGAGAATTTTTAAAGATTTGAATTTGTTGGTCTTCGATCAAAAATGTATGCTGTAGATGTCGAAAATGTTCGTGTTGTATGCAAAGCAAAAGGAATTAATAAGTCTGTCACTGAAAAAATAACCCTTGACGATTTTAAAAGCTGCTTGTTTGAAAAAAATATACACCATGCCCAAATGCTTCGGTTCAAATCAATAAAATATGTAATATTTACGAAAAATGTAAATGAAATATCATTATCTCACAATGATACAAAAAGATTTTTATTAGAAAAATGATCGGACACTCTTGCGTGGGGCCATTATCGCATACCGCATTAAACACAAAACTAGCAATTATCACGGAACATTCAAAATTTCAAAATTATTTTTTTGTACATTGTGTATTTATATAAATATTGTTTAAGAATAAAATTAAGAATAAAATTGTAAATATGTGTTTAAAAATAAGATGTTTCTTATTTCTATTTAAGTTACTTGGAAATAAACTTCTGTTCAGTTTCATATTGTATGTTTTGTTAACAGTATAAAGCAGTGTAAATAAACCTTAATTAAATGTTACTCGCATGCAATTGATTTTTTTATTCACTACCCCTTTTATTACTTAAGATTTATTTAAAGAGCACTTGTCCATGAATTGTTTCATTCGAAGATTATCTCTTTTCATATCAACACATATTACGAGTCAGTATTAATTTTTACCACCCATTTACTGCCATTGTGGCGGGGCCGAGTGGGTGTGGTAAAACTAGGTTTGTCAAAAACTTTTTAAGTTATTCAAAAGAAGTTTGTAATGTTGCATTTGATGAAATTATTTGGTGTTAAGATGAAATGCAACCCTTGTACAATCTTGAAAATGTAAATTATAGTCAAGGAATACCAGATTTTTTAATGTTTGATGGAAAAAACCTAAACTCCTCATAATAGATGATTTGATGAGAGAATCGGACGGACGAATCGTAGACATTTTTACAAAAGTTAGTCACCACAAAAACTTAAGTGTTTTCTATATTACTCAAAACATATTTTATCAGGGGAAAGGACAACGAGATATTTCGTTGAATACAAGTTATATTGTATATTTCAAAAACCCGAGGGATTAAACCCAAATTCGCTTCTTGTCGCGACAAGTTTACCCAGAAAACCCTAAATTTGTTGATGAAGCCTACAAAGATGCTACTAAGGACGCCCATGGTTACCTTATGATTGATTTGAAACAAAATACAGACGATATAATATGTCGTTTTAAAACGAAAATATTCCTTTTCGACGGACATTGTACAGTATACGTTCCTAAAAAGGGGTTTAAATACGACAAGAATCAACAGGTTGTAATCAGTTCTAAATGATGCTGCACGCAAGAGTAAACACATATAAACATTTACTTGAAGCACTGTAGTTACTAAAACCAAAATATCGCACGGCGTTATTGAAATATTCTGATGATGAAGAGATCAATATTATTTGTGAGTGTATTTATAACGTTTTAAATGGAAGAATTCCTTTGGAAAACAAAGATAAATCAAAACTAAATAAATATAAAGACACATTACGAAAATTTGTTTCAAAAGGGAAACATAAATTAAGAAAAACGGTCATTGTTCAAAAGGGTGGTGCATTTTTACCAATTATATTAGGGGCGGTTTTAAGTGCCTTAATTAACTCTTTAGCATAAACAAAATGGAAAACACGAAAAAAATGGTCTTATGGAAATACTGAAACGTTACGAAAATCTTCCTGAAAATGTATCATCCCGCCTAGATGGACAGATGCAAAAAAATCCTAGGAGTAAAACTAATGATCGTGAAAAGTGGGCATTATATTCTCAAGCATTACAACGATATCTGCATTTTATTGAAACAGATCGAAAACCGTTTAAAATACCAATAATTATGGACGGGATTGATCAGCTCAATAATGAATGTAATGACTGTTAAGAAATAATAAAAAAATGAAAGTTAACAAAAAGGAGGAGAGTGACAATAATGAACCAATTGCAAATAAACATTTAGCCGAAGGTGATGTTAATACTACAGCTTCAGGGTCTACTGACACAAATCCAGAAACTATACAATTTAGTCCATCTCGTATCATCGTATAGATGGTTTACCGAAAACATATGAAAGAAAAACTAGAACATTGTTAAATATTATTGTTTTAAGTAGACCCAAAATTTGGTGGAAAACGAATGGTGAGGTTGTAATAAACAATCGTACCATTCCAAACAGTAATATTCTTGATTTGGTAAGCGATACAATCAGATCTCTTAAGCGGCCTAAACCAACAGGATGGGAAGATTTTGCATTACTTTTAAGGGATATAAAAGTTCCTACATCTTGCATAGGTAATCCTACGAATTTAGAATTTATTAGTAGAGACCTCGATTGAGTGAACCTACCACGTCACCTGCATTGAAAAGTACAAGACCATCATCATCATCATCGTCTAAAGACCCAAGTACAAGTACACCTCTTTCTACTGGGTTGGCTAAGACAAGCAAGAAGACAATAAATTGGGAGAAATGGAGCCCTTACTAGAAATTAATAGGATTTTTATGATGTCTCTAATCCTGATGGATACAGTAGTTTAAATAAATTAAGTCAAGCCATGACTGATAAAATGAACAAACCGGAAGTATAAAAATGGTTACAGTCTCAAGACACGTACACGTTGCATAAACCTATTCATAAACGATTCACTAGAAACAGATACATCCTATCAAATTTTAATGAACTCTGGCAAGCTGACCTAAGTGATATGACTACTTATAGTCATCATAATGATGGATACAAATATATTCTTTGTGCTATTGATGTATTCAGTAAATATGTATAAAAAGAAGGACTCAGCAACCATCAAATAATGTTTTGAAAGCATATCTGCTGAGGCCGATTCCGTTCCTCGGCACATCCAATCTGATAAAGGTACAGAATTTGTTTCAAAGGTGGTGAGAGATTACTTTAAGAGCAGGAACATAAATTATTATACCACTAACAATCCCGATATTTAGGGGAGTATAGTAGAAAGGTTTCAAAGAACTTTTAAGATGAAAATGTGGCGTTACTTTACTCATAAGAATACTTACAACTACATTGAAATTTTGCAAGACCTTATCTATTCTTATAATCAAAACTCTAGTATTAAAATGCGGCCTGTTGATGTTAACTCTAGTAATATCATGACTGTTTATTGTAATTTATATAATAGAAAAAAAGACAAATTTCTTTGGAAAACAAAAAACTTAATGTACGTGATCATGTTCGAATCACTAAATATTAACATATTTTCCAAAAGGGATACGAAACTAATTGGAGTGATGAAATTTTTATCATTAATTCGGTTGTTAGCAGATTTCCGCGAATAGTCTATACGTTAAAGGATCTAGAAGGTGAAACTATAATTGGAACATTTTATTCTAAAGAATTACAAAAAGTTACTTATCTCCTCCCATTGAATATAAAATCGATAAAATAATACGTTCACGTGGTGTTGGTGCCAGAAAAGAATTACTAGTGAAGTGGCAAGGTTATCCTAGTAAATTTAATTCCTGGACACTCGCGTCAAACTTGAAAAAAATATGAGTGACAACAGTTTTTACATAACTTTGTTAAGTAACAGCTCATCGAGTTACTATACGGAAAATACGACTGCACATTTCATGACTAAATTACCCAGGAGCATAAAGTTGTAAGGAAAATGGGTAGTTGGATTAGTAGAATTTCAATATCCCTGTTCAATGTATAATGTTCAAGATCATGAAAATATTATTTATTTAAAAAAGAAAGTAGTGTCAGCACTGATAAAATAAGCAAAATTGTAGATATCAAAACTCATATACCAGCTACTACATATGACAACATTGAACATTTTATTCAAGCTTTTAATGAAAACCCACAATTAAAAAATAATGTAAGATTTAAAAATGATAATATAACTAAAATGGTTGGAGCAACATCAATCAATAATGACATAACCTCTACCGTAACTACTCCTATACTACGTTAGCAGCTGGGTTTTAAACCAAGAACAAATTTAAAAGAAAATTCATTTGGAAAAAGTCCCGTTAACCTTTATTTAGGTTTACCATCACAATTATTCGTCTATACCGATATCATCCAACCACAAGTAGTTGGAGATGTTATAACAACGTTGCTCAGAATAATACCTTTAGATCCAACAAAATTCATCTATGGAGCCCACAACACACACATTTTTTCACCCGCTCACTACGTACCTGTTTTACGGAGAGAGTTTGATACTATGGAAATAGATATAAGAACAACAACCGGTGCAAGAGTGCCATTTCAATTTGGAATTTCCTGCGTGAAACTACACTTTCAACGACTAAGATGAACTATAAAAGATCATACAACTCTTGCCCTTACGATCATTATTATTCACATCAAGCCGGTTCTGGTATAGGAATTGTCTATAAAGGTGTTCCATTTCAACGAGGACATGGTATAGGAAGTTTTTTGGGAGGGCTATTTAGATCCGTGCTTCCTTTTTATCCAGTGGTTTTAAAACTGTAGGCAAAGAAGCGTTAGATGCAGGAGTCGGTTTGTTATCTGATATGGTAAATTCACGCCCTATGGATAATTCGATTAGGTCTCGATTCAAAGAAGCTAGTACTAACTTAAAAAGAAAAGCCGACAAAAAAAATGATTCTTTAATGTCAGGATCAGGGTATAAAATGTCTACTAAAAGACGGGAGCCCCTCATTACCTTGAAAGCGTCGCGCCGAAGAGGAGCTAAAAAAACAAAATTAGTAACGATATATTTTCGAAGTAAATAATGTCATTCCTACATAGCCATTCGTGTGAATGCGCAAAATCTGAATTAGATATTTTCGCCCTTCCATCGACTTAGACAAGCATTGAAAGTGGGCAGTGGGTTCATTACAAACCAATTTCATCTTTAAGTGATGATGGTCCTATTGAATTTCAAGTCCCTGGATCGGGTGATGATTATATTGATTTGTCACATACATTAATGCATATAAATGCTAAAATATTAAACCAGGATGGTACTAAACTAAAACCCGACACTCAAGTGGCACCCGTTAATAACTGGTTGCATTCCCTTTTTAACCAACTTGATGTATATTTAAACCAAAAACTCATATCACCACCAAACAACACATTTGCTTGATTCTCCATATAAGCACGATCTTATATGGAGAATCTTCTTAACTATGGACCAGCCGCTAAGCAAACTCACCTTACTTGTGGATTGTGGTACGAAGATTCGTTACATGGATACCGTTGACGCAAATAATAAAGGGTTTCACAAAAGAATGGCATTCGTCAAGGATAGTCAGCAAGTTGAAATGATTGGACACTTACATGGTGACATGTTTAACCAAGAAAAAATCTTAATAAATGGTGTAGAAATGCGTGTCAAGTAAGATCAAAGGAATCATTTAATCTAATTTGTCACCAAGATCAAAAATTTAAAGTTCAAATAATGGACGCTAGTCTTGAAGAGCTAGAATCAGTCCTAGCGTTTTGTTAGCCCACCAAAAAGTGTTGGCATCAACAACTGCTAAATACCAAGAGCAGAAGTGAAGGTTCTAACAATACCGTCAGGTATACAGGGTAAAACTTGGGATAATATATTTCTTGGACAAGTACCTAAAAGATGTATTATTGGTTTTGTTTCCAATTTATCGTTTAATGGTAATTTTGCACTCAATCCCTTTAATTTTCAACATTATAATATCAATTCGTTTAGTTTGTTTGTCGATGGTCATGAAATTCCTTCTAGAACACTACAACCATCCTTTAGTTCTGGTTTAATAGCATCAACATATCATACTTTATTTTCCAGGACTGGTATTCATTTTCACAATGAAGGTAATGCTATAAGCAGAACAGATTATGGAGATAGTTATTGTTTGCTGTGTTTTGATTTGACCCCCGATTTATCTGCTAGTTCGACCTCACACTGGAACCTTATAAGACACGGAAGTGTTCGGATAGAAGTTAGCTTTGATTTAGCTCTAACCACTACTATTAACTGTATTGTGTACGCCGAATTCGATAACGTTATTGAAATAAACAAAAATGGGGATGTATCTGTCGATTACAACAGTTAATAGTTTTATACCTAAATACAATGTCACCTACATTATATATATATATATATAGATATATGTACAACGATCAAAGCGCAAACAAAAACACGATAGCTCTCGCACGTGGTCACACCAGGAATCGCGCAGTGGGTTGCACAACGGCCTGCGAAGCTGGCGGTCCCGGGTCCGAATCCCGGCCAGGGTTTGTGTGATTAGCACGAAAGTTTGTTCCTGGGTCTTGGATGTTTTCTATCTATTTACATATTATAATTTATGTATATATTATGTATATCGTCGCCTAAATCGTACCTAAAAGCTCGGCTTAGTTTGGAACTAGGTAGATTTGTGTAAGAGTGTCCGTAATATTTATTTATTTATGTATCCACATGTAGATATGGATTTTTAATACCATGTACCATTTTCTTTAACATTAGCTATACTTAATATAACAAAACACTGTTACAGGTGGACTCTTTGGACAACTTCGTGATACTGGACAATTACGGCGAAGCCAACAAGGGGCAGTCGCACTCGGTGTCCGACGTGCGCGTGCACCCGCTGTACGAGGGCCGCAATAGGTCATACGACCTGGCACTGCTGAAGGCCGGCGATGCCCTGAGGCGGAGTCCGGCGCTGCTGCCGTCGCTGCTCGAGTACTTCAGCCTTACTATAGGTGAGACTGCGGAGATACTCGGCTTCGGGCACTTCCGGTGAGTAGACTAGACCTTTCTCTTGAGATATGACGAGATGGCCCGCTGTACGGGGGCCGCAACGACCTGGCACTGTTGATGGCCGGCAACGCGCTGTATTTCGATTACATCGCCGTATCAATAAGAAAAAGGCGTAGATACTTGGCTTTTATTATTAAATTGAACACGCAACAGTTTTTACGTAGCCTTTACTGCAGCGAACGAACAAAAACATAGTACAAAGTACAACAACTAGCGTCGTAAGATAACCGCACGAAAACGGAGTGGAAAAAGACGGGGTGTCCAAAGTGCGTCATACGGGCTGTCTACGTGCACGTGGCGCCGCCACTCAACTGTCGCGTAAAGAGAAATATGCAACGTCTCGAACTGAAATAAACATTAATTACTGTTAGGTAAAATTGTGTCAGACACTTTGACAAACACAACAAGAAAGATGGAATCGCTTTCATCTTTAAGTAAAGCCGTAAACATAATTATTTTAGTTGGTTTAGCTGTAGTAAGTACAGGTAAAAAATGCGAGCCCTCCAAGCTGCAGAAATTAATAAAAAAATCTTGCAACCTCAACTTCACACTGATATAATAAAATATACAAAGTGATTCTAATAGTATCTCATATGCCTTATCATAACTTATAGTTAAGTATTCGGTAATAACTTCGCGTCCGTAATAACATATTTCTGGCCGTAAATGTAGCGATTTTGATTTTAGGGAAAATTAACTTGTTTATGATAAACCGTAGCCTTAACAGCTGGTAATTGGTATTGGTCTGTTAGTTGGTATTTGTCTATCTCAGAGCCCTCACAGGTCCATCATCTTAAACCCCATCTTCCTTGTTACCTGGGGTCCGTTGAGTTTTCTTAGTATTTTCGTTAAGTTTTGTTACGTTTGATTGTAATTGTTGTAATAGCGGCTTACACCGTCGAGGAGAATGCCGTTATGTTACTGGTCTATGGAATTGCTGATTCAAACGCAAGCGAAGCGCAAATAATTTATCAAGCACATTATCTGAGCCCAGGATCTGTGCAACGTACAGGGGGACTTGTGACTACGAATCGGAAAAGGTACCATTTTGGGGCTTCGGAGTCCATTACTTAGGATGAATAGCAATAAAAGCCTACAAAAATAAACTACGTACTTCCGAAAATGAGAAAGCGAGACAATTTTTTTTAACTGCGTAGGATATGGTAATTGGTAATGGTAAAAGAAACCGCTACAATGGACAATATTACGAACGTATTTTGTATTTTTAAAATATTTTTAATTTTAGCCACTGATGTTAATAAAATAAAACTACCTCATTCTATAAGGGCCCAAGCACAATTCGAGGAGGAATAAATTTATACTTAAAGTAAAAAAATATTCGGATTCAGTGGGCTCATTATGATAAGTGTCATATCTAGAGACAGTGAAAAGCGTTACAAATCAATTTCAATTACCATGACTCTCGTACCAATAGTAAAATAATCACTGTCATCTTGTTACCCACGACTAAACCTGAATTACCACGTTAAAGTTACTCACTGTAATAAATTCAGATCATTATAACAATTTTACGGTAGTGCCACTAATATAAGTTACAACGATGTAGTACCACGCACAAAGCATTTTTTGAAAACAGATTAACTAATTATAAGGCAGTGCGTTTGCGCGGGTAAAATCGGAAACGCTCATTGGCTACAATGTAGCGCGCGTAGCGGGCGACCGCCATTTTGTCTGGCGCCGCGTCAGACGCCATGAGCGAGAGCACGAGTTCAACTCTCATTGCTCATTGCATATGTACCGTACGTATAGTGCAACAAAGGCTTTATTGAAATGGTCACACATTCGGTTTCATTCAGTACTTGTTTGCACTCGTCGGCGTGGCCGAAGTTTGTCGATGTAACTTATAGGTATTCGTGGTACTACTGTAGCCGACGTACCTAAATAGATAAATAAATTGATGCCATCAAGGACGCTATCGCAAAGCCACGTGCATTTCCGCGAATCATCGCACAGGTGCAGCGAGCAGATGTTAATTTCGATTTCCTGAATTTCCCGCTCTACGAGCCCTAGTTTTAAGTAGTAATCCGTGTGTATAAATAGAACCAAATGTTGTAAACAAAATCATTCCATATTCACGCTTTGACATTGATTTATTAGGAATTACTCTGCCCTTCAACCTATCGGCCTCCATCTCTTTAAGTGGTGACCCGGAAGAAAAAATGTCATCAAATTGCCGTAGGCAGCCAGCAAGCAGAAATTCTACCTGCACCTGCAACTGCGCCGGTATCTGTACCGCGTGAAGTCGCCGGAATCGCCCTCTCGCTGAGAATTCCGTCACTTTGGCGTGACAAGCCGCGTCTGTGGTTTGTAAGTTTCGAGTCCTCAACCGCCGACCTGAAGAGAAACCAGACCCAGCTCGCTCAAATGGTCATCGCACAGCTGGAAAAGCAAGACATCGAGCAGCTCACCGACATCCTGTGTCAACTACTACAACGCCATGAAAAAACGCCTAACCACGCTGTACGAAGAGTCCGACAGTCAACAAGTACAGAAGCTTCTGTCGCAGATGGAACTGGGAGAACAGAGACCTAGTAAGCTGCTGGGAAGAAAATTCGTTTGCGATTAGAAATAACTATAGTTTTGGTGTTAGATTCGATAATTGTTGTTAGTGAGCTAACTAGAAATGTGGTCGCAATGTTTACGTCCTGCATGTTAAATATTGGTTTAAATCTAGTTTTTGCATATCTAGCTCAATTTTTTCGTCATCAATTCGCTCAAGTACTGATTTTTCAGATTTTTTTTCATGGACCCCTGTATAAAAACATGATGACACAGTCATGATCAGTGAGAGAGGAATTTACAATACAAGAGCGAGCAGTTAATTTTGTTTTCAGCATCAGGTGGTCCAGGCAGGTTTTGCTATGAGTGGGGATATTATGAGCTGGTAGAAGGTCGTGTGTAGCCATCAGGTTTAGGTAAGCCGGTGCTCGTGAGTCAGAGCTATATTCAGCAATATCAATGTCCCCAGCGAGGATAATGTTTTGGTAGCTTGAGTATTTCTCAAGAGGTTGATATATTTCTTTGGGTGGGAGGTCGATACACAGCAATAAAAGGTGTATAGTGTTTATTTTTAGGAGTAAACTGTTTGCATCCTGGAGTAGTGGTTCCTCAACATTAACAGTTAAGCCTTTCCTACAATAGACAACGACACCTTCATTTTGGGTTCTATTGTTTGCGGTGCTATAGGCAATATAGTTATCTAGTGTAGGAATTTGTAAGGTAGTGGGCAACCAACACTCTGTCAAAAAAAAAAGTGTCCAAAAATATTTTAGATCAAGCTAGCAGGGCATGGTTGAAATATGTTCAGCCGATTTGGCGTGATGAAGCTACAACGACACATACGAACATATAAATATACAAAAAATAAACATATATAGTATTTTATGCAATCGTTATATAATGTATGCTTTTTCAGTCGAGTACCGTGTTTAGGCCACGAAGCTTGCTGAGTGGCCTAAGTAAGGTACGAGACTTAAAAAGCTAATTATATTACGATTGTATACAATACTTTTTCTACGAGTAGGTATCATCATCATCATCATCATCATCATCATCATCATCATCATCATCATAATCATCATCATCATCATCATCATCATCATCATTGTCATCATCATCATCATCGTCATCATCATCATCACCATCACCATCACCATCACCATCACCATCACCATCACCATCATCATCACCATCA
This sequence comes from Hedya salicella, assembly GCA_905404275.2. Taxonomy (NCBI): domain Eukaryota; kingdom Metazoa; phylum Arthropoda; class Insecta; order Lepidoptera; family Tortricidae; genus Hedya; species Hedya salicella. The sequence goes on from FR990096.1 coordinate 91,515,084, forward strand.
CCATCACCATCACCATCACCATCATTACCATCATCATCACCATCATCGTACCTCAATTATCTTCGACTCATTCATTCGACATATTCATAAGCCAACACTTCAATTCAAAGTGTTGGCTTATGAAATAAAGTGTTGGCTTATGAATATTTCAGTTCAGTTGGAAGTGCCATAGAGTATCCGACATTGAAAAGTATGCTAGTAAAGTTTACTCTATGAAATTCTTATTGAGGGATTAAAGTCGACGAGTAGAAAAAATATTTTTCGATTCAGTGATCTCCAAATAGTCGGTTACAATCAGATTTTTGAAAATATCTTCAATGTACAGATTTCATTTTTACAACTTTATAATAGTACTAGCGGCCGCCCGCGACTTCGTCCGCCTTAGAATCGTTAATCGCGGATAAAAGGTATTTTTCCTGGATAAAAAGTAGCTTATGTCTTTCCCCAAAACTCAATATTTTAGTAATTTAAATGTGAAGCATATTACCATGATTTCAAGTTCCTATCGTGAAAAAATAGTTATTGTCCATACAAATTTTCATCCCCTTTTTCGTCCCTAAAAGGAATGAAAGTTGACATACATTATAGCCATAGACATCAATTAGAATAGGACATATCCTATTCTAATATATAAGGTACATAACTGGAAAGTTTCGTAAAAATTCATCCAGGAGTTTATGAAATTAAGTGGAACGTACATACATACTTTCACGTTTATAATATACTAGCGGCCGCCCGCGACTTCGTCCGCGTAGATTGAACGGAATTTTTTGATTGGAACGTGTATTCTTTATAGTAAACGTCCACGTACTATAAAGAATACACGTTCCGAATTTCATGCTTTTTTTGCGGTTTAGGCTGTGCATTGTCTGTCATTAGGTCAGTAAAACGCAAGAGTTTTATAATATGTATAGATAATTCTTCGGAATAAAAATTTCAGAGTTAACAAAAAGTGATGACTATCGATTTATTGTTGAAAAGAACCCGTTTTATGTTTTTATCTTATTTTTAAATCATACTTTTGTAACAAAATGTTTATCATTCAGAAATGATCGCAAATCCAAAATGTACAACGGGCTATTATCCGGCTATATTCAGATATACTCTTATTTGTATGATACACGTCATATACGGAAGGTGTGTTCTTTGCTTAATCGTTTAGGCAGTATTACTGTTGCTAGGTTACCAATTGTTTATTCATTATTTAGAAATGAAAATGTCACAATGTACAGGTCATGTTATTCCATTTATTGTTTAAAAAAAACCGTTTTATGAATGAATACCCTCAAAAGTTGTAGCCTATGTCCTATTCTGATATCTAAGCTACATTACTGCAGAATTTTACGCAAATCTGTTATGTAGTTTTTTCGTACCAGCGTCACGTACATTCTCACAAACATTCACGTTTATAATATGTAAGTTATACGAATAGATACTTACGTGTCAAATTGGTTTCCTAGCAACTGTTTGTTGATATAATTCTTCGCAATAGAAATGTCACAATCAACAATACTCGGAGTTTACAAAGCTTGTCCATTTATTGTTAAAAAACCCATTTTATGAATGAATAACCTCGAAAATTGTAGCCTATGTCCTATTCTGATATCTAAGCTATATTACTGAAGAGTTTTACGCAAATCTGTTGTGTAGTTTTTGCGCAATAGTGGAACGCACATACATACTTTCAGGTTTATAATATAGTAAGGATATAATAATATAATATAGTAAGGAAGTAAGGATAGATGAATGTACTATAAAAGCACGCTAAACAGTGCGTTTATGTACCATTGAGCATAGAGTTTTCGCCAACTTATTATCGGTGTTATTGTATATGACTTAGCGACTGTAAGTATATAAATGTCAAATAAAAGTACAGGAGTAGAAAATAGTACATTATTGGCGAGGCTGGGAAGTGAGGGATTGCCGGACGAGTATTAGTTTGCAAGGACGAGCGATAACGAGGCCTTGCTATATACGAGTCAGGCAATCTCTATTCCCGCCGAGGCATATATAGTGCTTTTCTCAAAAATAAAAAAGAATACAATTTTATTACTCAAACATATACAAATTATTTCATATTAAACGAATCGTGCGACATAGTACAGTTGCTAAATGTTAAATCTACACCAGGAACACTCATATTATACTATCCTCAAACCAAACAGACGACTGAGGCAATAAACGCCGGCGGCCGTAGGGATGGCGGCATGTCGATACTGGATTTATTTAAATGTCGATAAGATTGATTATATTTTTTGCATAGCTTAATACTGTAACTTATTTTTATGGTTTTATTCGTTTATGTTATTTTCAGTATCGTGCTGATACCGTAGGTCATTAGACTATCACACTAATTATTTTACATATAACAACACAATGACAGTCATTAGGGTACGCCGATTTTATTATAGTATAACTATTAAAGATGACAATTAGTAGAAAAGGATTACAAATGGAGTACCTACATGATTTCTTAATCACCAAGTGATTAATACTTTCTACACGCAATACCGCAGGTCATTAGATTATCGCACTAAGATTGTACATTTAATCACACAATGACACAGTCATTAGAATACGCCGATTTTATTATACTATATTAAAGATGACAATTACTATAAAAGGATTACAAATAGAGTTCATACCTCATTCGTCACACGGATACCGTCTGGAAGCATACACCATAATGGAAGATTTTTGCAGTGCATCTATTACCAAGTTAAAAGGTGATATCGGTTTAAAGATCTTTATTTCTCAAAAAGAATAACAATAATTCACTTACTTGAGAAAAACATATCATGCATAAATTGTTATAACCTAAACTAGTGAGCGTAAATACATTTCTGTTTTTTCGCAAAAGTCGCAAAGTAACGAACTGTAAAAAGTAACATTTGGCGGGTGGAATTATAAATGGAAGCATACAAAACAAGTTTGCCAACGATCGCTGCCTGCTTGTGGGCGCGCTGCGCTGCGCGGTGCGAGCGTAGTAACTAGATAAAGATAACATCGTACAAGGATATAAATTGTTTGGAAGTGTGTCAATAAATGCGTATGTTTTGCGGAATGACTAATTTGGTGTTAACTGATTTGTTGTACTATTTTTATGAATATAAAAAGAACAGTGTGTGTGTGTATTTTTATTATTTGTAATTTATAGTACATATATGTACGTATATATATATATTTTTTTTCTAATATACTGATTTATGGCCAAATGTATCACTATTGAAGAAAAAAAAAGTTGTATAGTTTAAGTAGATTAAAAACGGATGTACTTTACTTTTATAAATATATACATGTATTCATGTTATGAACGAGTTAATAGATGGTGTTTAAGTAGTCTTTTGAACGTGCGTAGTGATTTAGCATCTTTGATATCGATCGGAAGTTTATTGTATAAGTTAGCTCCCTCATACAATATGCATTTTTTGCCGTAATTAGTCCGCGGGGGGCGGAGAATAAGGTTATTAGCGTTTCTGAGTTAAATTTTTTGAATTTGTTGTTTTTTTGTAAAGGAAATTTGGATATGAAGGTCATTTGATAGTATTTTTCTTATAAGAATACAAGTGTGATAGATGTAAGCTTGGTGAATGTACATAAGTTTAGTGTCTTTATAAATTTTATTTGATGGCGTCAGAAAGTTATAACCAAATAAAACTTTAATGAGTTTGTTTTGGGCTCGTTGTAGACAGTTTAGGTTAGTAGGTGATGCCGCTCCCCATATCTCGATTAAATACTCAATGTGAGGTTTCACAAGTGTATTATAAATTGTGTAGCGAACTCGTTTGGGAAGACATCGTACTATTCCCTTTAGTGAACCGGTTAGAGCGGTTATCTTGTTTTTAATTTTGTCAATATGTGGTTGCCAAGATATTTTCTTGTCTAGTATGAGACCTAGATATTTTTCTTTGTCAACTTTATTTATGGGCTGATTATTTATAGTTAAAGGTTGGTGATCCGGAATTCTTTTGTTTTTCGACGCGAATATTATATAATTTGTTTTAATAATGTTTATTGTCAGAAGATTGCTCTGAAACCATATTGATTCACAATCTCGACAGCTCATTTATAATGTCTACGTGTTTTTTAATGAACTGAAGGAAAATCCTGATATTATGAAGACTATTGACTTTCAACAACCAAGAAAGCTGGCGGCCTTGATGTGTGGAATAAGCGTAACTACTGTGGATCGAGTACGGAAAGCAGTTTTGGAAGCAGGGACCCCCAATACCCCAAGAAAAGGGTACAAAGGATGTGCTACGGTTACCAATATAGATGACTTTGACAAATCTGTGATAAAAAGAATTATATCGTCATTCTATGCGAACGGAGAGTATCCAAGCGTAGAAAAAGTGTTACAAGAAGCTCAAAATAAAATATCAGACTTCAAGTGCTCTGTTACATCCATGAGAACTATAATGCTTGCTCTGGGATATAGATTAAAGAACACAAAAGATGGAAGAAAAGTACTTTTGGAACGCAAAGATATTGTTTGTGCAAGAATGGATTTTTTAAGGAAAATGGATCACCTGCGGGCCTCTGAAGACACTCGGCCACGTTTTTATTTGGATGAAACTTGGGTGAACCAAAATCACTCCCGCAAGCGAATGTGGGTCGATAATGAAGATAATGGAGGACTTAATGCACCGATTGGAAAAGGGGCAAGACTTATAATATGTCATGGTGGATCATCAAAAACAGGCTTCATCCCCGAGGCAAAATTAGTGTTCAGAGCTGTCAAATCGGCGAATTCCGACTATCATTCAGAAATGACTTCGGAGGTATATATGGAGTGGTTCAAAAAGTTTTCATATTAGACAACGCCAGTTATCACACAAAGGTATTACATCCAATACCTAATTCTCGATGGCTCAAAAAAGACATTCAAGCCTGGCTGGATAAAAATAACATAAACTACTCGCCGTTGGAAATAATTGAGGAACTTATACGAAAAGTACAACAAAGCCAACCAAAAAAAATATACGCAGTGGATCACCTCGCCAACCAATACAGCCACGAAGTTATCCGCTTACCGCCATACCACTGCCATTACAACCCAATAGAATTAATATGGGCTCAGATTAAAGGTGAAGTAGCGGCGAAAAATAAAACTTTTAAAATGGTTGATGTTGAAAAGTTATTAGATGAAGCCATCATGAATGTAACTACTGAAAATTGGATTAAATGTGTTCGTCATGCCGAAAACCTTCAAAACGAAGACTTAGAAAAAGCATATTTAAAAGATGCTCATCCTCTTATAATCAATCTTCAAGAGGATAGTGACAGTGATGAAGAATATTTTTAATTTTAATACTATTAATATAATATTTATTTATTTATTAGTCTTACTATGTTTTAGTTCTAAAGTACCTAATTGTAGTTTTAAAAGTATTTATTTCATAATATAAAATATTGTATGCATTACTTTGTTTTCATTTTTGCATGTTATCTTATCGACATGCCTTGTACCGTGTGCTTTCTACCTGCCCTATGCGGCCCGGCTGATAACAGGCATGCTGCATAAGGGCGTACGGGTGCGAAAGAGACAATACGATGTTAATTGTTTTACGATCCCAGTCGTCTATTTGGTTTGAGTATAGTATAGTATGCTGAATTTCGGTTTGTGTAAGTATTTGATACATTCCGTATCATCATCACTTGAACTTATTTTACAATTTGTAAGAAAGCCGTGAAAATATTGTCACCATACCACTTTTTTTTAATCATGAAAATTGCCAGTATTTTTCTACAGAAAACGATAAGCCATTGCGGATACGGATAAAAACGCAGCGTTTTTAGAAAAAAATCTTTTTAATTTGGCTGTATACGACTTGTGCCTTCGTTTTATGTAGCCGTTTCAAACTTTTTAAAAAGTTAACAACTAGACAATAATGAAAATCGTATGCAACATTATTATCGTCCAGCACTTTCCCATTTTTTTTTAAATTGAGATTGACCATAAACTATGCACTTCGCCTTCTAATATCAAGACAATAAGGACGACTTATACGGACATTTTTGAGAAAAAGTTAAAACCAAATGTAAGAAGCATATAAATGACTCTTTATTTCATAGGTGCGTATTGATAGTCGCCATCATTTTGGTATTATGAAACGCCAGCGCTATGAGCCAATAATAATAGCCACTTAGTTATTCTCATGGATTTAATAACTACACTGGATTGAGTACTGATTTTTCTTAGCCAATCAAAATTGAAACATATCACCAAGCAAGACAGTCTACAATGCTGTGGTGGTAAGAGACTAGAGAATGCAGTCCGAGCGAGAGCATCAAACCCGAGGGCAGTCTAACGCTACTAGGAACAAAAAAAAATTATATGGACTTTGCATGGCCAACCGTTGCCGGGACACTGGACCAGTACGTCAGCACAGTTTATCTGTCATGTCATACATTGTCATTGTCAACCATATTGCTTTGCTTGTCATTGCGGCTCACGTGTTTTGTATGTTTGTTTTTCGGTTTCTAATTAAATTATTCTTAATTGTTATCTAAAGTAGTGAAATGTGATTGAACACTATTTAGTGAATACATTTTGTGAAAATTCCATCGAAAAGTCGCTTTATCACATGTGAAATTTGTGGAAATCGAGCTAGTAATGAAAATTGCGATAAAGGATGTTTATGGCGAAATTTCTCTGGAATGAACACCGGTAAGTATTGCCTTAGATTCTTTTAGCAATATTTAAGTGCAGCATGCTAAATAAATAAACAAAAGTAGATATTTTATATCTATTTTCATTATGTACAAGGGATGTACTGTAACTATCGATAACTACAGGCTCATTTGTTTATCAGTGAAAATAATTATACAAAATAATTCGAATTGCATGAGAACTTGCATGAAATATGATCATAAAAATACTTCGTACCTACGTTTCAACTGAAAAGTTTACTGCCATCCATACCAGAACATATAAGGATTCTTACATTTATTTGTTGAGTAGTAATTATTTAATATTTTCACCTTGAATATAAGAAAATATGTCTCTGTTGTAATTATAAAATATTTTCAGATGAAGACAGTGGGCCAAGTCTCAAAAGAAGATCTAATAATGCTAGTAAAACAATAAATAATTACATTAAAAAAAGATTGTTATTTTATTTCGGGTTCACATTCTGTCCAACTTTGTATCGGCACATTTAAATAAATATCCACTGTACAACATAGGACTTAAACGTGGACTCAATTATAAACCAAATTTCGATTACAAAAATTGTTGACATGAGTCTATATTCCAACCCAGTTCATTTTTATCGATATTTATAAAAATCGCAAGCGTATAGCCTACTACACTATTTTAGTCTGTTAGATTAGTACTACTGCTGTTTGACGGTTCTTTGACGTACATGTTGGTATCAGTGTGCCATGCAAATTGATTCTATTGGCTAGTATGAGAGTCCCGCCTCTTAAAACGTAGTCGTTATATTCTCTTTGCCCGAGGGCGGTGTCTCACTCGCACTAAGTTGCCAATGTAAAAAAGTGTAACGTTCTGGTATTAAATAATTTAAAGTATAGTGGACATAATTACCTACTTATACTAACTAGGACTGCATTTATATTAGGAATAAGTTACCTTTTACCTAATTTTTAAATGTTTAAGATATCAACATTTTTTACTGATTAAATACGATATTGCATTAAACATAGTAGTAATTTTAAATATTGACTGTTATCCACAACGTTGACATAGTATGTCAATGATTGGAGACAATATTATTGTCTCATGGCATCAATGTGCTTGAATAAGCTAAATATGGTCAAAATATATATAGTGTGAAGGGATGTAAAAGCGAAAGCTTCACGAATTACGGAATATCATTTCACAAGTAACGAACAATTGGTTTCATTTTACGATAAAACAACAAGACCATATGTCAAACTTATTAGGGTGGCTATGATTTAGGCCGGTTTCGCAAAAATCATAACTAGTAATGTTAAGGTACGTTTATTTTAACTTATCCTTTTGTCAGCTGAACAGTGTTCTGAGGATGTAATAAGCGCGTAATATCTATTATTTATCCATATAAATAAAAATAAATTGCCGTGCGTTAGTCTCGCAAAAACTCGAAAATGGCTCGACCAAATGGTAAAACATGGTAGGTAAGGAACCCTTATTGTAACCAACATCTTAAGAGACTCTTGCTAGATGGCTGGATCAAGGTTCATGTACAGAAGACAGTAATTCTGGACACGGTCCGCATCGTTAGATTCCGCTCTGTGCAGCCTTTTGCTTTGCTATTTGCTTTTTGTATTTTACTTTTTATATTCATTTTGTAAAAAAAACAGCTTCAGATGTAAAATAAATAAAGAATATATTATTAAAACTTAAATATTTTTATTTAATTTACCAATTTCGATTATGTCTTACTGAGTATGAATTTACACAGACATATTTCAAAATAATCCTAATAACCATAGATGTTCTTGGTCACCCTAATTAAAACGAGATATAATTTTCTGGTTTGCTTTCTCTGTCGGACACACTTTATTTTCGCAGTGCTCAGTCCAGTTCTAGTTATTGAGTCCATGGTTATTCTGAAATCCACCAATCACATTTATTTATTTTGGGTAATCGAAAGTAGACTGATATTTTGGCCTACTCTTATTGGTACTACAACGCGCATATATTTAGAATAATTACCCCATTCGATACTTAAATTTTGTGAGAAGCTCGCGTTCTATGTTTTATTCGTTCACTGCTTTTCTGTCTTTCAGGTACAAATCGATTTCGTTCACGTTCAAATTCGGTTTGACTTGGTAATTGGTTACAAGTCCCATTAGACGTATCCGAAGAGCGGCAACTTGTATTACAAATGTGCTTTTTATCGTTTCAGAACGATAGATCACAGCGTGAACGGCCAGCGTGTCCACTCGGCCGCTGTCCACATGTTGCCCGTCAAGCACTGCCTTCCCCCCGGCTTCGCTAACCGTCACCTCGTGGAGTTGGAGCCGGTGACGCACGGGCGCTGCGGGCTGGCCCCGATGTGCTTGGGCGTGCTCTACTCCCGGGGCACGCCCTGCAACTTCTGCGCGGGCGCGCCGCTGATGCGCGGGCGCACGCTGCTGGGTGTGATGGCGGACAGCGAGCAGTGCGGCGCGGCATGCGAGCCCGCGCTCTACGTGAACATGGCTGCGGCCGGGGATTGGCTCCGGCAGGTGCTCACTTCGTAAACGATCCTGCGATATCTATACACAGTCCAGGGCCCCATACATGGGTTACGACGAAATATCTTCACAAGTCCGTGCCCCACATATGGGTCACTGCCCGTGACGAGTACGCAATGCATGATTTTCTGATATTTTTTACTAAATCTAGAAAGAAACAATCAGACACTTGATGTGTCATAGTCATATGTAGACATTATGTAATAAATTGCACTATGCATGTCTTATAGTATTTTTATTTAAATTAAACAGTGTGTTACAAAACTACGTCTAAAGCCGAAAGGGGATTAAAAGGTCCCTTGTAAAGAGTCTATTGGCCATAGTTGCAAACCATAGTGTGAATAGAAAAAACTAATGGGTAAAAAAATAAAATTAAATAAATACAACCGAATTGAGAACCCCAAAATATCTTGGAAACAAAAGAGTAGACTAGGTAAACAGAAAATTGATTACATTCATAGGTAGGTACCTAATTTCCTCTGAGAGGTAAATGACAACGACCATAAAAAACTACTTGATTATTAACAGTAATAATAAAAGCAAACTTCGTTTTACACTTTTAACCAACCTAAATAAAGTGCTAATTTTCCAACTAAGTTAGGGTGCGTCCTCACTTGTATCATTTGCTCGTATCCGATCACCGTGGCGTGGCATGACTATGTATCGCGCTGCTTTGACGCTCACTGTCGGCGCGGCGATCATGCCGCGCTAGTCCGATCTAAGTGTGTGATACGCGTAGCAACATGGATTTCGAACGATCGCGGGATCAGCGCAACGTCCAAACGAAGATCTGATCGGGCAATTGATACAAATGTGGACGTACCTTTAGAGGAGCGGCTCAAAGTGTGCTCAGTCTTGCTGGATACATAAACTCGGTCGTGGGGATACGGCGTGTGTTGCATTTCGAACCATCGTGTTGTTAAAACGGATCTCACGAGATTATTAAGGGAACACCCAAATAATCCGAACCAACCCAACTGTCGAAATTCCGAATTTTATATTTCCTCTGTATTAAAATAACGATTAAGGTACCTGACCCATGTAAGGCCCACCTTATTTGTCTTCAAGTACAAAAAAACCATGAATGCTGCAATAAAACAAAAATGTTTATTTAATTATTTATTCAATAATCAAAGTATTCATAATAATTATGATTATGACTTAGAAAACAATGTTCACTATTAACTAGTAGCTTTTTTTTTAAAAGCGACTTTTCGGCCTTATTCAGACCACTGTCTTTTAATAAGGCCATACCCGGGCCTTATTATGGCATTTATGAAAGAATTAAATATGTTTATTTTAATGTTCATATTCAGTATTTTCTTTGGAATCTATGCTATGGCAACGGCGGCCATTCAAGGTTAGACACTCGACGATGAGAGCTCAATCCGTTTGACATTGTATAGTTTTGGATATTTAAAATGTGGGCTTTATTGGACACTGGGCCTTAGATGGGTCCGGTACCTTATTGAAAAGCACGAAATTTAGTTTAACGAATATCAAAAATACGAATTAATAATATTCCGATGTTGATAACCCCGAAGAAGCTTTTAAAGCCCGATGTGTTTTTGCCCCGAAAATTAATAATGCGGATTTTAATTATCCGAAATGTCATTGCTAATTCGGAATTTTGACATTCGGATATACAAAGTTCGTGATTTTAATAATCAGAATGTTGACATTCGGTAATATGTTCGTGATTTTTAACAATCGTAATAAAAACCGAAATCTGTAGGTTAGGTTAGGATTGTATTGTGACCATGTACAGCGGAGCGAGCAAAGCGAGCGCAGCGTCAAAATGCTTGTAGGTACACAATTTACAAAATGGAACATGGGCCAAAAACCGAAAACTGTTGATTAGGTTTTTCTGATGTTTTGGACTTTCGTTTTGTCGGATTTATTATTGGTCAGTGTAATGATATTCGGAATTTTGAAATTCAGCATTCATTTTGAAATTCATACTTTTGATATTTCCGATTATTGTTTAGTCGGACTTCTTGTTGTTCGGTGTATTGAAATTTAGAATTTTGAAAATCGGAAATGTAAACGTTAGACATCTTTAAATTTCGGATTTATAAAAATCGGATACATCGGAATCATCGTATTCGGAATTTGGTTCCATTCGGAATTATAAGAATCGGTATTATGAAATTCGTGATTCTGAATATCGGAATGAAATTTTTCATATTTATGTATTGTATCCAATTATGAAACTAGGCAATAAACAGGAAGACGATTTTCATACATTATCTTATGTATGAAAATCGTCTCATTGACACGTCGGCTAAAGTCGCAAACCCCGTAACCCATCCAATCCATTTTTTTTTCAAAATAATGTGCCAATACATTTAAACTTTTAGTTACATAGTTAGTCTGAATGCATATAATGGCAAAACTCTTAAATGCTAGGAAAAAACCGTTTCAATTTAAAAACCGAAATAGGAAACCTCGCAATAACTGACCGCCATATTGTTAAACTTTAGTTTTTTGTGCCTCCTGTAAAATTTGATCCTATGGAGTTACAAGGTTTGGGAATTTAGCCGTTGCGACAGTTTATTAAGGGTGGCACTTTTCTCGGCTTAATAAATATTCTCTTATTCGGGTAATTATGTAACACGTTGTATAATGTTCCCCGTCAGACACTGCTACTTTAAAAATCAGACACTGTCACGCCAGGGACTGACATGTAAATGGGCCTGTGATATCTCTACATTCTCTGATAAACAGCACGATGCATCATTTTATGAATATTTTTAACCGACTTCCAAAAAAAGGAGAAGGGGCGACCTCTGTCATGAAACTCTACGTTATTGACACACATCGTGTGTATCGCACGATCGTTCGAGTTACCAGCGCCACAAAGGATGAAAAAATTGCTCCGCAATGGTGCTGTAACATCAGTACTAGCTTAAAATCCTATATTTTTATTCAAACTGTAATGTTGCCGATGAACCACTGACTGCGCGGGTTCACCCACTTATGCTTAAAGGTGCGTCCACATTTGTATCATTTGCCCGTATCAGATCATCGTCGCGTGGCATGATCGCGTGTCACGATCACGCGTTTGGACGTTGCGCCGATCCGATCGGTCGAAATCCATTTGCTACGCGTATCACACACTTATATCGGAAGAGTGCGGCATGATCGTCGCGCGGTGATCGGATACGAGCAAATGATACAAGTGTGGACGCACCTTTAAGCGGTGTTTATTTCCGAGGGATGCTTTATTGCCTCCAAAATGGTCCTGGGAATAAAAGGTAGGTATACGATTTGTAATAAATGCAGTACATATTTCGTTTTTAGTTTGATTAAAACTTATTATTTAGTGACTATACCATACTGCGCGTGTACCTCTACTTGGTACATGTAACCTTTCCTTTTGCAAAAATAGAGTGTTAGGTAGATGGTATTATTTAATCAATGGATGAATAATGTCTCCAAAATCTAACAAATACATAATATACTATCTCACGCTGTATCTACTGCACTGGAACTGGAAGGTGTTAACACCTTCCAGTTCCAGAATAGTCCGTTTTCTATTGGGAAACAGTATGACATTTTGGAGTACAGCAATGCCATTTCGTACGAATGTTATACACGTCTACCTAAGCCCAAAACGTCCGGTAGCCAGTTTGAACTCTGCGATAGGTGGGGGAAGGGGGGGGGGGGGGGGGGGGGAGAAGGGGGGAAAGTACCGAGCTCCCAGCTCTCAGGAAAAAAAATCTGGTGGATTAGTTTGGACTTTTGAGTCAAGTTTGGTGTCGTTTTCACGTAACTAGATAATGCCCGATTCATTCCCCATACCATTTTTTAGGGTTCCATAGCAAAATATGACGCAATACGTAAAATAATAAAGTTTTAGTAGTAACGAAATGCAAACAAACCCTCATATTTTCATATTTTTGTATGAAATTTGGTTTATAAAAAATACTGTCCGAAAGCCCATTTAATGTACATTCTAAAAATATTTACAATAAATATAGATTTGAATATTTTCGATATAAAATAAAATATTGAAAGTACTACGACATTCGTCAGCGCAGCGCAGCGGAAGGCAGAAAGACCCCATAAACAAGTACTAACAAAAAACGAACAAAAATCCAGCCAAGTGTGAGTCTGACTCGCGCACCGAGGGTTCCGTACAATTTTTACTCATCCCATACCATCTTAACTGGTACGCCCGGGTTAAGTTAAGTTTGCACCTAGTATGTATCGCGCCGCATACAAATAAGGTGCAAACTTAACGCAACCGGGTTGTCACCATATAACTTTAAAAAACACATTTTTAACAGCATAATTGCATGGACATTTGTCAGAAAGTTTGCTTTGCAGCGAAACGAGACGCCATCTATCCGGTAACGACATTGGTTTCATAAGATCTTACTAGATGGCGTTGATAACTTAAAAATATTTAAAAAAAAATCGGTTGAACTTACGATTGCCAAACACACACGGCAAGTCACTCAAATATTCAATTTACATTATGGAACGTATTTTCAGAATCCAGTATTTTTTAATGCACCTTCAATTAAATATTGAAGGTGCATTATTATTGCAAAAAATATTGAGTATTGAGTATTGAGTAATATTACTAAGATTCACCGTCATATATAAACCAAAGCCATCGATGATTTTGCTAATTCAAACACAAAATACAAAAACGCTCCTATACCGTGTTCGAGAGGATTTGAACCCGGAACATTCGTCGTATAGAAATCCCTTAGCCATCTAGCCATATTCGACATGGATGAAATTTATAACCGTATTTGTAATCACTAATCACCTAAGTTTGCAAGGCATGCGTTTAGTGTTAATAGTTTTTTAAGTTTATTTTTTGAGATTATTTAACAGCTGCTTAAACAAAACATTTTTATTTAAACAAATAAATATTTATAATTAAGTCACATGTTGAATAGTTGTTGAATAGTGCAACAATTATATAAAAATAACCGCCCATACTTAGAGGGTAGACTTAAGATTATGAATATACTGTAATAGTCTTTATACAAAGAAACTGTTCGTTCGTTCTCTTGCGGCTGCCGTCCGTTTGATTGTATTTTTGATTGAGTTTTAGTATGTATTTAGTTCTTTTATTTTGTAATAATGGGTTCTCGTTCTAATATTGACTTAGCCACAATGTTACAAATAATTACTTTGCATAGTCAAGGCAAAAATTTGACAGAAATTGCCACAGAAACCGGTGTAAGCGTAAGTATTATTGTTTACATTTCTTTCTAGATTTATTATATCTGTATGCTAATTTAATAATGATTATACATTTCAGAAAATTATTACTGAGGAAAACAGTTGTGTTATGGGTGCGACAATTAGATACAGAGGAAGGATAATATAGGATCTGCACCGCCAAAGGACCGGTAGACCTCGACTTATAAGCGCACAGCGGCGTCAAAGCATGGTCCAGGAATATGAAGAAAATGGTTTTCCACCAACAACCCATTACACCCGTTTATTTAACATAGGCGTGGACACTGTTCGCCGTGTTCTACCGGGCTTACATCCTCGCAAGCATGCAGTCAAACCCTTGCTGACTCCACAGCTCAAAGAAGCGAAACTAAAGTTTGCTCGAGAATACTTAAATGCCGATTGAAGTAATGTCATTTTCACTGACGAAAAAACGTTTCACTAGTCAACACGGACGTTTTAGCTTGTGGCGTCCAAATAATACGCGTTATAATAACGATCACGTAGTGCCCAATGTGCAATGTGGAGTTGGATGCGCGGGGTTGACCCGGAAGAACTCGACAGAGTGCCCAGTCGGGCTAATTGCTGATTACGTCAATGTGCTGGAGGAGACCATGATTCGAAGTGTGTATCCGGAGGAAGAATTACCCATAATTTCATTTGTGCAGGATAATTGTCTTATACATCATTCCCAAAGTGTGAGTGAGTGTTTTCGCCGGCGTTATCATATAAATATCATTTTGTGGCCTGCTAGATCACAAGAATTAAAACCCATTGAAAACCTGTGGCTATACCAATTAAGGACAGAAGTAAGTGGAGATAGGGTTACACTGATGTTTATTAGTAGTTAAACAGCGCTTCATTGCGTTAAGTATATTTTATTTTTATATTTTTCTATACTATGATAGTAAATAACTACATTTTTATACTACAAAACGGGACTCAATTACGTATTGTTTTTTTTGCATATACGCTATTTTGTGACAGTAATTACGATATTTTTTTCATCACTCAGTCTTTGAATTATTAAGAAATGATAAGTTAGTAAAACAGTAAAAGGTAAATGTTAGAGTGCGTTCGCCTACAGTGATAACCAGTCTCAGATTTGTAATTAATTGTATTCGCTCATAATACTGTTTTGTTGAAGGGAAGCTTCAATCCTCTTTCCAATTTTGGAAATGAATACTTAAGCTATACCCTCAACAAAATCTTAAGAAGAGATTTTACTTAAATTATAGATGAATAAAAGGTGTTATTTATCTTAAATAAATATTGTGTAAGAAATAAAATTATTTTTTTTCATTTCAGAGTTGTATTATTTCTAGTTGTAAGTATAGATAGTTATTAATTGGTTGTAATTTTAAAAAAATACCTACTTTTGAGGAGTATCATTATAAGAGAACTTGTGACTATTTTTCTTTTACCTTACCTTTTATAAATACACACAGTCAATTGTAAATTTTCTTGTAATAACTATATAATTTAATAACCATACTAATATTGAATCAGTATTTCGATTGCTATAAGTGTAGAATGCTCATAGTCAATATTCAGGCAAAGATCCAGGCACAAACAATGATTATTTTGTTTCAACCTAGTCAATTGTCAATTGACTATCTCTTCATATTATATGATATTATAATAGATTTTCATCCCTGATGACTTTCAAACAACTAGCAACGCAACTTTTTACGGAAATTTGCATCCAAAGTAGAGTATTTTCCAAAGGAGGGTATTCTAAAGTTCCACCTTGCTTATTATATTATTTTTATTAAAGTATAGTGCCGTAATATTCATGTCAACGGCGTCATCGCATATGTTATTGAAGTGTGGATGAAGTTAAGTATGTTTAAAAACCTCGTAGTTTCATGAAGAAACAAAGTTTAAATGGCGGTATATTTGCAATGAGTTCTGTTATGATAGTAACAATACGCTTGAAAAATACATTTTAAAACAACCTTACTTAAAAAAAAAAACATTCCAACGAATTGAAAACCTCCTCCTTTTTCTGGAAGTCGGTTAAAAAGAAGCGTGTTCCAAAAGTTAAATACAGGTGCTGTTTTAATTTCAGTGGAAGCTTTTCTTTAATAGTAATTATATTTTATCCATTATTCTATTACAGAACAATTTTAGTGCTTGTGAGACTTACATATCAACAAACAAAGCATTAAATTCTTCTTGTTCGTTTTGATAACAACGCCATCTAGTTTTTTTTTTTAACCATCATGCAATGCCGAGAGCTACGTGCTCTCAGCATCTTAAGACAGCCAAGCGATTATCGTCTTTGCCATGTCCATGCAATTATGCTGTTGATAGTACTTGTAGTAGAAGACAATATTACTTGGCAAATTTCATAGTTCTAGGTCCAACGTAAAGTACCCTATAAACTTAGATTCCCTTGAAAGTGGCGAAATATACATAAACGGCCGTATCTTGTATTACGTTTACTTAGAAGTTTGATTTTTTTACAGTTTCAAGGGACTGTAAAAAAATTCTACTTCATGACCTGGTGATGGTTTTAATTTCAACTCGATACCTCCACGCCTTTTCGAGATGGACGGTCTTGACAGACAGATCGACCGACGGACAACAAAGTGATCATATAAGGGTTCCGTTTTTGCCGATTGAGGTACGGAATCCTTAAAATAAGATATCCATAGCTTTCATAATATCTATAAAATAAAGTCCTTACAATATTATCATTTTTGGAATAGATATTATTTTATTCATTAATCATTATGTAAAATATTTTTTTTTCCTTACCTATGTCTTTCTTCTTTTTAATATTATACTAGCTGCGCCCCGCGGTGTTACCCGCGGTTAAAAAGAAGCCTATGTGTTAATCCGAGGTGTCAGCTACCTTCATACCAAATTTTATCAAAATTGGTCCAGCCACTTGAGCCTGAAGAAGAAGTAACAAATACACACACTCACAAGCTTTCGCCTGTATAATATTAGTGTTATTTTTAATAATCTTCGCGTCATAGGTAAATCATACTTTTAAGTTAACTTAAAAAAATATGCGGCTGTTTATGTATATTTCGCCACTTCTCAAGGCAATCAAAGTTTTTTCTATTTAATGGGGGGCAAACGATCACCGTCGCCCATAGACACCTGCAACACCAGAGGAGTCACAAGTGCGTCGCCGGGCTTTCAGGTGGGAGTCGGCTCTTTTCTTGAAGACTTGAAGATTGCATCGATCCGGAAATACTGCAGGCGACAACTTATTCCACAGTTCAGTCATGCGAGGCAGGAAATTTCTAGCAAAACACACAGTTGTGAACTGCCAACCATCTAAGAGTGGGGAGGATGGAAATATTGTCGCGTAGGACGATGGCGGAAAGATTCGGCAGGGATCATCCCGAACAATTCCACGGAGCACTCCCCGTTATACACACGATAGAAAATGCAGAGTGAGGCTACATCTCTACGCAGTGCCAAGGAGTCAAGCCGATCTGAAATACGCTGGCAACCGACGATACGAGTCGCTTCGGTTGAATGCGGTCTAGAGGGAGAAGCTGGTACTGGAGAGCCGCAGCCCACATATGAGAACAGTATTCCATATGTTGCCGGACCTGCGCCTTGTAGGCGGTGGGCCGGAGTGAAATACTGTCTCGATCTGTTGAGCACGCCGAGCTTCTTAGAGGCTAATTTCGCCTTACCCTCTAAATGGCCGCGGAACTGGACTTCACTCGACTTACATGGTACTTTCCGTTGACCCAGAACTGTAAAATTTGGCAAATAATATCGTCTTATACTAGAAGTACAGGGAATAATCTGAAAACTATACATTTTTAATTAAATCATAAAAAAATGTGTTCTCAAAAGTCATATGAGGAAACCCTGGTTGCGTTAAGTTTGCACCTTATTTGTATGCGGCGCCATTCATACTAGGTGCAAACTTAACCCCGGGCGTACCAGTTCAGATGGGATGGGATAGGTGAAAATTTGTACGGAACCCTCGGTGCGCAAGTCAGACTCACACTAGGCTGTTTTTTTTTGTTAGTTTTGTGTTAGTACTTGTTTTTCGGGTCTTTCTGCCTTCGCCTGCGTTGCGCTGACGAATGTCGCAGTACTTTCAATATTTTATTTTACATTGAAAATATTTAAATTTATATTTATTGTTAATGTTTTTAGAATCTGCATTAAATGGGCTTTCGAAAAGTATTTTTTATAGACCAAGTGTCATACTAAAATATAAAAATATAAGGGTTGGTTTGAATTTTGTTACTACTAAAAGTTTTTTATTTTAAGTATTGCGGCATATTTTGTTATGGAACCCTAAAAAACTGGTATGGGGAATGAATCGGACACCATCTAGTTACCTGATAACGTCACCAAACTTGACTCAAAGTTCCAAACAAATCCGCCAGATTTTTTTTCCTGAGAGCTGGGAGCTCGGTAATTGAACCCCCCCGCCTGTCGCGCAGTTCAAACTGGCTACCGGGCGTTTTTGGCTCGGGTGGACGTGTATAATACCCGGACCAAATGGCATTGCTGTACTCAAAATTGTATTCCTCTCCATACAAGCATTCCCAATAGAAAACGGACTAAAATAATTGAATCGTCGTTTTCGTAGATCGGCGTTGTCACTAGCCTCTCAACAAATTCCGGACAGTCCGAAGTCCCACGGAGAACACGACATGCAAACACAAGCAGACTGCAATTGCGCCTGACTTCTAGGTAATTAATAGTTAACGTGCCAAGAAGAAATTGAGTAGGATAGAGGTAAGGGTAGCAGTGGCGTGGCGTCAAACATGTTGTCGGTAATTCCGGAGTATACCTATTTTCTCTTATGTTTTCTTTAAAAGCAGCAAAATAAAGTACTCAAATGCCTGGAAGTAGGCAAGCCGATGAGAATCGGGTTCTATTAACGCCACGCCACTGAAGGGTAGCATCCATATTCTTTCTTCTAGAGCATTATCAGAAAAGCTTTTTGAACCTTTTCCAAAGGGTTCCATACAAGAAAGCATTTTACAGAGTTTTTATATCATGAAAATCCTTGACGTTGCAAGTAACGAAGCCAAGTCTACGAAAGCTACTAGTGGTCAGCGCTTTATGACCCAGTCCATTAAGCACAGTTAAGGGATCAACCTCGGAATGAGAGATAACAAGCTGAAAACTCGTATACACCTTCATTTTTGTGCTCTAAAAGTTGTCTCAAGCCACTTAAAATGCCTGTCTGCGTCGTAAGTTATTCAAGGCCAAATGTCACAAAAATCAGTTTTTCGTGATTATCTCGAAAGCGGTAGGTACCTAATAGGTATAAAGGTGCAAGTCACACAGAATTCCCTTTAGAGCACAGTCGTATTTTTTTTTAATCCTTTTTTTAACTTTTTAGGGTTCCATAGGCAACTAGGAGCGCTTATAGTTTCGCCACGTCCGTCTGTCCATCTGTCTGTCCGTCCGCTTAGCTCCGTGATTATTAGGACTGGAAAGCTGAAATTTGGTATGGGTATGTGTATGTATCACGCCGACAATACGGTAAAATAAAACTTACTACGTACCCTAAGGTGGGGGTTATTTTTTTTTTCATTTTAACACTAGTGTGTGGGATGTCGTTGAATAGGTCTTTTAAAAATAATACGGGTCTCTAAACATTTTTTTTTATAAAGTCAGCAGTTTTGTAAATATTAGCTCCGGAAATAAAAAAAATAGCGTCCTCCCCACCCCTCTATCTTTTCAACCATGCAGTGTTCCGTGTAGAACATCGTAGCTGGACAAAAATATATTTTTTTGTATTTGCCTATTCTATGGCCTACATTGAGTATTGTTATACCCTATTTTTTTTTTTTTTTTTTTGGTCTTGGTTCTTAAATAAAATGTAACATTGTAAATAAAAACCAGGTTAAGTACACGAACAAATATATTTGTTCAAATTATACCATAAAGTATACCGAAATAATAAGCTTAATTACAAATTTACACTTAAAATTACTTATATATTCTAATAACCTTAGCATAAAGTACCTACAGAAATAAGAAGCTTAATTACATATTTACACTTAAAATTACTTATATATTCTAATCACTCTCATTATCATTATCATCAAAGTCTTCCTCTTCAGAATCGGCTTCATCATAATCCTGTGTATTCAGCAGTTTTGTCTAAAACCGCCTCAAGTTCAATTTCAGCCCATGTCTCGTTAACAAATATTCGTTCTGAGGCAGGATAACAATCAGATTTCGCTTTTCTAAAACAATGGAAAGATAGAAGACCTTGTGTCCTGCAGACATCGCCCACTCGCGATTTTGCGTGTAAAGTAAAAGAAGTATTCGACTCCACGTAGCACGACAAAGCCTCATTCTTCGTTAAACACCGCTGATTCACACTTGCAGCCGATTGTACATGCTTCATCTGCTTACACTTGTCAGGATCTTCACTAGCTTCCTTTATGACAGTAGCCAAATTTCTGTATCCCGATGCACGTGCTGAAATTTCTGCTGCAGAAACCAATTCCTATTTATAAGTATCCCGCGAGTTCACCAAATCTGCAAGTCGTCTTCTCTTGGTTCGGTCACTTATATCATGAAAGTCCTTCCGCGGTCATCCAGGAGCTAAAGAACTACCCGAAATTGATGGTTCGGATTGTAATCATGAACACCAAACTGTACATCCCCTGTTATCCAGCCAGAAAATCTACTCAGGAAGTATTAGCGATTTCTTCCGTATTAATTCCATTTTTTCTCCAAAATCGACGAAAATCTGCTTATGGTCTTCTTCATCTCGACCGTGGACTCTTCAGTAACTCCTGACAAATCAAATTCTGCCATTACAACCTTGAAAAGCATGCTATTTAATTTTCTTTTGCATGTAGAAGCCACTCTTCAAACAACTCCATTTTTGAAACACAGTGTACTCTGAAAAAATAAGAATGGTTTTGCAAATGTTTTGCAATAAGAAAGTATTATATTTCTTAAATTTAGGCTTGAGGCTTAAAATTTAAATTCTGATATCTTTTTTAAGATAAACACAGTAAAAGAATAAAATACTGACCTTTAGCTTCAAAAACCCCCCAAAAATAATTCAAATAAATAATATTACAACAGTAACAATGTACCCAAGTAACAAAATTTGGATAAAGTCCTGGGAACGTTTTTGGTTGTGCTAAATAGTGTTAATGATTAGCACTATAACGGTGTTGTAAATGTTTACAGAACCCCAAAGAGGCCCTAGTTTTATTACTGATTTATTGTATAAACATTACATAAAGGCTCACCCGGTGATAAATCAGCTCTGTAGTTGAAGTATAAAAGTGTCGTAAAACGCTTTTTGGTACTAATATAGTGTTGTCTGCAACGTTTATGTCACAGTTTGCAACTATAGAACTAACCAAAACATGTTTATAGTGCTATTTTGCACCATAAACGATTCCAGTGCTCTTTTTTATCACACCTGCTCCTGCGCTATTTTGTTAACAAATATCGCTAAGTCATTTATGTTTTATTTCATTCGCCATTTTTGCTTAAGTGACATATGTTATGTAGGTAATAAAAGGACGTACTAAATAACATTCGTGGACCGTAACTCAGTCGGTACTTTCACTTGCGAAAATAATTGTATTGATAAAATCGTTATGCTGATTTCAAATTTGACAATGCCCCTTCATTATTTTCGTGTTTTAATTAAATTTTAATTAACAAAATAAGGACTTGTCCCGACTGCGGCTGCTATAGTACACATAGGCTCCAGCCGTGCTGCTAATGTGCTATCACGGCAGAAAACAGCAGCCATATTTTAACAGATTAGGGTTCCGTTGTCTAAATATAAAATAGTGAAGTCAAAATATATTTATTTGAATGGAGTTATATTAAATGCACAATGGGGCATAATGAGATGTGGTAAATGTGTTACCACACCAATTCTAAATCTGTTGGCTTTCCTTCTCCGGAATATATCCCGATCACAAAAGCAGGTAGCTAGGGCATTTCATAAATATAACACAAAATTGGCCATATCTGTTATTTTGAGCTGTGATAAAGGGGTAGTGTCCTCACTCTCATATTCGTCATCATTATTACTGGTTTCACAAGAAATAACTTTATTGCTACAGCCCTATTGTGGTACAAAACAAATATTTTGTGCAGAACCACGTGCTATATTTATTGGACTCGCTTGACCAGTATGAAACCTTTTATGAAATACTAGTGATATATTTGGCACTGAAAAGCTAGTATAGATCTAAGTAGTCATATAATTATTATTTTTAGTGCTATTATGTCACGCTTTCGTCTCGTAACAGTAACACAAACTCACTTATAGAAGATATTATGCTATTTAGAATTTAAGTTTATTAGTAACTTTACCAGGTAACTTATAGTACTATTTGATACTATAAACGAGTTTTAATGACTTTTACAGAACTCTAGCCCCATAGCGGTGTTGAGGGAACTTTTAAGAAGCTAAAACGTTACGTAAAGGGCGTGCAAAGTCCTTTTATAGTGCAGATTGATTCTGTAATAGTGTTTTCGGTACTGCTACAATACTAGTACTATAAAAGTTATTTTGACGCATTATTAGTGCAAAATAGGTACATAAGAGTGTCAGTAAAGTCGTCTATAGTATTATATAGTACTATAATTGCTTTTTGCATATCTATTACAGTGCAACACTTTAAAGATTCTATTGTATGGTTCTTTAAGCGTTCTAAGAGCTACATTATAGAACTTAAATGCTCTTTAATCTTATAGAACCATAACGCTCTGTAAAAAACCTTTATAGTACAAGCAGTCACAATGGTTACCATTATAGGCCTACTATGTCACTGTTTGGTGATATAATGCCTTAGTTATAGAACCTTTTGTTACTTGGGTATCATACCACAAGCAGAAATGCAAATAATTTCAAGCTGAATTACGCTTTTCATCTGCGAATCGAGTGCGAGAGTGACAGATGCTTTATCATATTATTTATCGAGTGATAAACGCGACCATCATCCGCAGGGTCGAATGCGGGCATTATTAGGCCAGACGGCAGCTGACAGACATGTCTAATACATATCAGCGGGAATCTCTATTTTATACGACCTGTAATCACCCTTCGGCTTCAGTTCGTCAACAGTGCATACATTACTTTGGGTGAGAGTCATGAGATAAGCCGTACTTCTTCTACTCCAAGATGATTAATTAACTTTTAATCCACTCCCATCTGCCCCCGTATTGCCCAACGCGTTTGACGCTCGGAATCAGAATCAAATGTCATGACATGATTTTGTATGGGCTATGACAGTTGATTCGGATACCAATGGGAATTATGCATGATTTTTTATTGTTGCTTTATCAAAAGCTCATTCATGTTACAAACAGTACACAAATATTTTTTTACGAATATGTATAAAAATTACCAAGATATAAGCCATCAAAGATTTCATTCTATCTCTTTCTTCCAAAACGGAATTTAATTTGGAGTTTATATGGCCGGGGTGCACGATGACGTAACAGTGCATATCGGACCTATCTGTCTAATTAGCAGATTTAAATCATTAAAATGCCTACATCATGCTTATTTCTTGGCCGATTTTAATATTTCACATATTGAAATAGTTTTTACGGTATTTTGATATTTAGTTGAGAAAAGCGATAAAAAAAATCATGCATGTACCCTATTGTCAATATTTCGTTAGGCAATAACCCTCACAATAACCCCCCTGGTCTTTGTAGAGGTCGGTTTTGAGAAAAAAATATAAATTCGAATTCTGCCAAAGTGACTAATATTTTCGCCGTTTATAATTTTAGATTTCAAACCCCTAATTTTAAATATTAGTCTCAAAATTGTCTCGTGGTATGTAACACTAGAAATACATTACGCTAGCTGGTGGAATACCGGTAGTTTTTTGAGACACGACCAATCTTTCCTTTTGGCTTTTAAACCACCACATATTAAGTGTTATATTATTATGTAAAATTGCAAAAAAAAACTGTGCTATCAAAGGGCTCCAAAGATAAAAAGCGGAATAATTTCTTTGCCGCATTTTAAATAAACACTAAATCCTGTGTGACACGAAGATAGCTGAGCTGAGCTGCAGCCAAGCTGATGTAACAAGATAAGATGAACGGCCGAATTGTTCTTTTGAAACTGCTGCTTCTCGTTGGCATTTTAACATTCACGGCCAGTTGGCTAATTGACCAGGATCCAGCTATAATGAAAAGAGGGCGTTTGTTATTAGAAAAGTGGATGCCAACGTTTACATAAATGACTTAAGTGTGTCACTTCTCTCACCAAACTGTTGTAAGAGTGAAGAGCAGACGATGGCTGTTTAGGCTAGTGAATATTGTTACCTAATAAACTAGGTACTATAGCTTGACCAACACCACTTTACGGCGCCTAGGTATATGCGAGCGGCGGTACGCACAAATAAGTTGTGTTTGGTTGCCAACCCTAGTAAATGTAGTGAACAAAGCAATTGGCATATTTTTTCCCCAAGCATTTGAAAATTGAGTTCTGTGGGCTTCGCAGCGATTGGTGCCATCGTCATGCACATCTAATGTGTCTACCTCGTACTAAATACGATTTGTATAAGATCGAAGAAGGACGAACGAACCTGAACGAAGAACTCACAACATTAGAAAGATCAGGCCGTTAGTCGTGTAGACCTTCGGTACGTCGCGGCACTTCATTGCCTGCTGTTTTTGTTTTTAAATGTACTTACATGAATTATGTGGTTCTATTTAATGTACCTACAACAACATTAGGTGAAGAGAAACAGATGATGAAGACACAAGCCATCAGTTACCACTGAGGGCTCTACTAGTGTTATTTAATTCGCGGATCGCAAGTCGATTTATAAAATTATTTATTCGGTTAAGAGTAGGAATCTCCAACTTGGTCCCATACAATTTTGGTGAAGATCTGATGATAAAATCGGAGGAATGGATGGAATTCCTCAAATGTTATGGGCACATCTATGGTGATTTTGGTGTTTATTAAAGTAGAACAAGCATTTACACTCGAAAATCATCAACAAGACATAATGAAGACTCAAGCCTCCAGTTACTAATTAGGGCTCAACCAGTGTCATTTAATTCAGTAATCGCAATATAATTCTTTATCATATTTTGCTTAGAGGCAGAAGTTAGTTAAGAACAGGGTAAAAAAGTGGAGCTGATATTGTAGAACCAGAGAAATCCTCGACGGTTATCGGCCCTGATTCTGAAATAGCAACGATCAGCTAAAGGTCGTGAGCAATTGACATTAGAATGCATTATGGCTGTAAGTGCCGTATAAAAGTCGTAGAAGTAGAAGTCATAAAAGTCGTATTATGTGTGGCTGCGATCGTCAGAAGGCAGATTTCGTCGTCTTGTTATTTCCGTTAACGATCTCTCATCATGTGGTCGATTTAATAATTTGTTGGCGTCCAAATCTAACAAAGTTTTGACACGGCTTAGTGCAACATATATTTGCCCTTAAGCGAAATTCTTTTTATCAACGTCTGTCACAGCTTTCTCGAGGGTGGTACCTTGTAGCTTATGAACAGTAACAGCCCAACTTAATATTAAAGGTAACATACGACGCTCCACATCTTCATCTCCTTCTCCACACCTCCATCCCCTTGTCGATGTCGCTTGAAACGTAGTACATGATGGAGGTATGGGTATGCAACCGTCACTATCTTTTAACCTAAAACCAACAGTTTCATCGTCAAATTTTACGTATATGGCTTCCGGGAGCTCCCCGTCCTCCAGCTGATCTCGTCTTAAGGCCGGCCATTTAAGTTTTTTTTTTATGCCCATAGCTCCATTCACTAGTCCATCAGAGACGCAAATATTCCGTCTCAACATCACTCGAGATTCTACGCCAATTTGAGTTGCAAGATAATTCTTTAAATATTATGGGTCAGTTGAGACTGTTAGTCGTATTCTTTTTGAACCAGCAAGATACTGGACTTAACCATTTTGACCTGGCCAATTCTTATATTTTAGATTTTATTTACAATAATCTTATGAACAATTGGTCTTATTTATTTAAAATAGGGCCTCCTCAATCTTCCCATTTTGGGCTCTAAAAATACTTTATATCACTAAAATCCATCACTACAAAGCAAAACTAAAAAAAATTTAGATAAAAAAAGAACCTACCTACTTCAAAATAAACTAAAATGTCAAAAATAAATAATCACCTTTTGAAGTCGGTGCCAGACCTGAAGTAAAGTTCTTTATTCAACAAAAATACGAAATACTGTAATTTAGGTAATAACTAAAGGCTCGCCGCCACGGTTCTTGCGTGCCATTTGTGTTAATAGTAATAAATTAATGGTTTGGCATCGACTTCAAATAGTGATTCAAATGTGATCCGTAACTTACATAAGGGATTATTTTTGGCTTTTTAGTTTATTTTGAAGTCGGTTCTTTTTTATATATATTTTTTAATTCTATTTCCTGTTATGTGGTTATAAAATAAAGGGAAAAGATTTTCTTTGTCCTGCGTGGTATTCGAACTATGCGGCATTTTACAAACAAAACCGGCTGCCGGACAACCCCTCTTGATGAGAATTCCGGTATTTTTTTTATTTTATTAATATATATATTATTATTAATATATATTTTGATTTCAACTGTTGCTCGATGTAGATAATCGGAGGCTGTTTCCGAAAAAAAATTGTACATTATTGTAAAACCTTTCCACACCTGCGTGAAAGTCTTGCCATAAAAAAATACTACTTGGGAAATTGACCCAACAATGTCCGTTCGCTTCGAAGCCCAGTGCCAAAGAGAGCCCTCCCTCGAAACGAGAGATCTGCATACCGCGCGGCAGAGGGCGCCTTGGTGCCAAGTTCATGCTAACAAGGCCTCTCCTGACTGACGATGGTGCGTCTTGACCCACGCATTCCTCCACTGGCTGGGGGGATGAATGTTAACTCCAATTGCCTCTGGAATAAAACATTTTTTTTGCACTAATAAAAAACATTCAGGAATGTTCCAAATCAAGATAAGGGACATAACTTCAGTCGGCTTAAAAGCAGAGTTTACTGACAAAACTGCGCAGTGTGAAATAAGTCAGAGTAGGTATATGGCAACCGACAAAACAAAATATTTACTCATGCCTTTAAGTAAAATGTTCACCAAAAGGGTTGACATCAGGCAAAAGTATTAATTAAATCAGGACGCGATACAAGGTGACAAATTAATCATCCCACTAAACCACAGAGCACAGAATCCTCGCAGCGCGGCCCTCCTAGAAACGGCACTAAAGAAAATATTCGTGCCGTGCCGTTGCACTGATGGCAGTGGTCAGAGGTCAAGGCCGTTACGTCAGTTTCTATTTGCACGTTGTGGAGGGAACCCTCTTTTTTGCCTCAGTGGCATAATGGCTTTTAGACACTCAGCTTTTCACTTCGACTGCGAGAAAATAAAAAAAACTTAACATTAAAACAGCATATATTTCATGAAATATTAAAAGTACAGTCTGAGCAATTCGATAAGAAATATAAGCCAATCTGATCAATTTGGTTTATTAGTTTTAATTATTCGCAAGTAGTATGTAGCTGGCCGCAAGATTTTTTTTTCATTTTCATAGAAATTTGTATGGGATTATATGGCTTTCTTTGAAACCTTTGGGGCTCCATGTACTATTTTAGTCTCGCTATAATATAAGCTATTATGACGTACTTTTTGAGCCGGAGAAATGAAAAATATTTTTCGATTCAAAGACGTCTAAATAGTCCGTGCAATATATATTTTTTTTAAATATCTTCAATGTACAGACATTTCATTCTTACAACTTTATAATAGTATTAGCTTTTGCCCGCGACTTCGTCCACGTATAGCTCGAATTTTAAAGAATCCTTCTTTAGTGCGCATATACATACTAGTACACGTCTAAAGAAACATGTGTTTCAATTCTCGTATAACTTTTTTATAATAGTTGTAATTTGAATAAAAAAAAGATTTAGGTAATTGGACACTGGAGATCTAACTATTGATAATATTGAACATCAGGTCGTTTTTATAAATAACGAAAAAAATGTTGCAGTACTTCTTTATATATTTACCACTAACTAAAAAAATGGCTTCTAACGGATATATAAAAATATCCTACCCTTTTCCCCCATTTCCTATTTAAACCATTTAGGAAACGAAACTTCCAACGAAATTAGTTGTCTTTGTTTTAAATGTAGGTACACTCAAGAATCACACGTTTCTCATACAAACTTTTACCCCTTATTTCACCCCTTTCAGGGATGATTTTCCAAAAATATTGAAATGGGTTTTCTAGATTTTTAATGAAGAGAGTATACGTAAAATATTATACCAGTTACCTATTCAAACAATCATAGGTTACCTATACAAAATGTTAATACTGAAATTTGTTTTCTTAGTTTTAAATGAAGAAGTTTATGCGAAATATTATAACAGTTACTCAAATAATTACAGGTTTTCCATATTAACTTTCAACACCAATTAAACCCTGTTAGGGGATGAATTTCCAAAAATTTCTTATTTCTTGCCTACGTTATAAATAACGTCTACTGTGAAAATTTCAAGTCCCTAAGTTCAGTAGTTTCGGCTCTGTGTTGATATGTCAGTCATTACATTACGTAGTTAGTTATTTTTATATGCTATAACCTGGCCAGGGTTTTTCTCGACAGATTAGTTAAGTTTGCATCAAAATCTGCTCAGGCGTTTTCACGTGATGTGCGTACAAATAAACAGACAAACAGACTAAAAATCTAAAGACTGTTGGAATGTAGGTACAGTTAATCCATCTAGCGATGACCATCTGTATTCATTCTTCCTATGCGGTCGCGATATTGTATAAATTTACATGACAGTTCAAAAAATGATTAATATTTCATCCGTTAATGATGATGATTTTTATGATGCAAAAATTACGCAAATTATTAAAAATAAAGAACGAAAAAGCGTTTACAACTAACGCAATCCAGTTACGCAAACAGGTCATATTGGTTAACGTGTCATATTGGTTTCAAAGCAATTATTACTTTATAATTCTTCGGAATTAACAAAAAGTGATGATTTTCCCGTTTTATGTATTAATCTTATTAATAAACCATACTTTTGTAACAAAATGTTTATCATTCAGAGATGATCGCAAGTCAAAAATGTACAACGGGCTATTATCCGGCTTTATTAAGATATGTATATTCTTATTTGTATGATACGTCACATACGGAAGGTGTGTTCTTTGCTTAATCGTGTAGTAAAAAATCGTGTAGTATTACTGTTGCTAGGTTACCAATTGTTTATTCATTATTTAGAAATAAAAATGTCACAATGAACTAAAAGGTTATGTTTTCCATTTATTGTTAAAATAAAACCCCTTTTATGAATGAATACCCTCAAAAGTTGTAGCCTATGTCCTATTCTGATATCTAAGCTATATTACTGCAGAATTTTATGCAAATCTGTTACGTTGTTTTTGCGTACCAGCGCAACGTACATTCTCACAAACATTCACGTTTATAATATTAAATTCACGTTTATAATATTAAATTCACGTTTATAATATCTATTTATCTATCTATCAGCCACGGACGTCCACTGCTGGACATAGGCCTCCCCTGTAGCTCGCCACAGGGTGCGACCCTGCAGAATATAGAACTTAAAAATGTGTGTTTTTCCCCGCTAAAACGACACGATATGTTTTGCGGCCGAGATGTCTATCTCCCTTCTGCTGAATAGAGCCGCGATAACCTTTATGGTTTTCTAAAGGGAGGTCAGATTTCTACTCTACATTTTAGTTAAAATTATAAGTCAGTAAATACAATCTTTATCGTGGGGGTTATTGAGAAGCTTACAAAGATTTATTACAATTAAATGAAAATTTTGAGAGAACGGATTGCTAAACAATACTTTAAATCGTTATAGTTCCTAACTGGTCATTCAAAATTAAATATGATGAAAGAAACCTAACAATGATTTTTAAATCCCTATATAATATATCCCACTCAACATAGTACGTCGATCTTCATTTTTTCTTTTTAACAATATGGTGTCTCATTAACTCATTATCGCCATTGTGAGTTTTCATAATTTTCATGTGTTTTGTGTGATTCGAACAAGTAGGTAAGACGAATCGATACACGTAGGAATCATCCAAATCGGTAGCTACACACGTTTGCGCTCTAGTGTGCCAGGTTGGAACAAACATACATACCAACATACTAATAAATAATCCTTTGCGTCGCGCAGTCAGGTAAAAATGTGTGCTTTTCCTCGCTCAAAAGGCACGATCTTTTGCGGCCGAGGAGTCTATCTCGCTTCTGCTGAACGGTAACGGAGGTAACGGAGCCGCGATACGTCTATGGTTTTCCAAAGGGAGGTCGGTCTCGGAACAAAATGCACTAGACCAAAAGTAAACGCAGAGTAGGTAGACTGTTTACGTTGATTACTGAAAGTCATCAAACAAATACGGAACACGCATGAAAGGTCATTGGGCGTTTTTGACCCGCTTTCCGAACTTTCGCGTACAGAGACCAAACTAGTTTTAAAATAGAGAATTTAATCTCACTTTTCTAAATATGTATTTTAGTTTTATGTATACACCGGCAGAAAAGTTATTCAACAGTATGTGTACGATGTAGTGATACTATCAATTAAAGTTTTTACTTGTAGCATTGTGCAAAGTATCCTCTGTAAAAAGTCAAAAGTCTGCACAAAGATTTTTTTTATTTTCGTTCGTCTTTATATTAAACAATATAACAACAGCAACGCAATATAACAGCACCTCTTCAAATTTTTTTTGAAATAATTCCAATAGTTCTGAATTAATTATTTGCAAAAATGCTATTTAAAAAAAATGTTTTTTTTTTTTCTCAAGTCTCTTAGTAGTAGATACATTTACCTACAGACCTAGCCTTATTTCGTAGTAAGACCTGTCATTGTGAGGATCTCTAATTACTAGCACATCTAAGAATGCAAGTGAATTTTGATTTTCCAACTCCATAGTAAATTTAATTTTACTACGCATGGTCTAAGAAAGCTGAAACACTAGATCTAGGTAAGATATTAAAGGTATCATCTACGTATCTTTTAAAGATCCTCGGCTTGCCAAAGAGAAAAGATATTTTCCCAGAATGCTACGCGAGGCTATTGAGATTAAAAAGCATCCTAATTTCAATAGAGAAGATGGGTTGTCACTACCACCAGTTTGGGATCCTGTAATACATCTCATCAAGGAACAAGCTAGACACAGGACTGCAAAACCTTAATTTCCGAACGGTGTGAAATATCTCATCTGTTAAAAAGTAGTTTAATAGTCTGTTTTTTTTTTAATATTATAATAAGTAATGAGGTAGTCTGGAAGTTTTTCTTTGCAGCGTTTCTTTTCTCCTCAGTACCCCTCATTGGTGAATTGCTGCTTGGTAAATTATTAAAATAAAATAATTAAGCCCTTCTGGCACATGTTTATGTGTCTTTACAGCTTAGGCCCATCTGGCATATATGTACACCTTTATTTGATTTTTCAAAGTGGGTAGTTTGCACAAATTGTAACTTTGACAGAGTAAAATATATCTTTTCTCAGTCCACCCGTGAGAAGTTGAAAAGCTTCCAAAACTACGACTGTCATAGTATAAAATGTAAATAGTTTTTACGGTATTCTGATATTTTAAATAAAACAATTTAACAGATTATATCGCGTATACTAACTCAAATGAGTTAATATACGCGATATAATGTGTTAAATTGTTTTATTTAAAATATCAGAATACCGTAAAAACTATTCTTAAAACTGACATTAAAATTAAAATCGGCCAAGAAATACGCATGATATAGGCATATTAAACTATTAATTAGACAGCGATTTCAATTTGTCAGAGAGGTCCGACATGTACTGTTACGTCACAGTCTACTACGGTCATATAAACTCCATATTAAATTCTGTTTTGCTAGAAAGAGATAGAATGAAATGTTTGAAAGCTTATAGAGTCTGGCTACTGAAATATTACCCAATTTCTTGGCGCGAAACTCAAAAAAACTTGGGATTGTCACACTTTGTGTAGTAGGAATTATAGTTTTGATACTAGAAAATATTGTTAATTTTCTGTGCACACGTAAGATACCTAAGTCAGCTCATATAATTTCTACCACTATATGTACAGTACAGTGAACGACAAACACATATGTTTACACTTTCTTACCATATACCATCGTAACAAGGCGAAAAATAAATAAGATCTAGCTCGTAATACCATAATATTAATCCATTACCAAAGTCTGTTGTTAGGTTAATTAGGTATATAGACATGGGTTACGTTAGAGTAATGTTGCACCGGCAGGATGGGCCAAGTGCGGGATTCCATCAACACGCTCGTCGCTCATATATAGACATTTTTGGCCAAGATATTTTTATGTCAAATTACTACTGACCAGTCTGCAGATTTCTTCTGAATATTGGTTTTCAGTTACTCCTTACGTTTTGATTTTATTTATATTTTCCAGAACTTCTAGTTTATCCGTTTCTTTACACATTTTGTCCTGTTTATGAGATTCAGGTATTAATAAATGCATGTACCTAATCATAGTTATACGCCAATTTTAGAACTAGTACGCAAAGTATCAAAATATTTATATAGCACCAACCTACTCAATTGTTTACGACTTGTAAACATTGCAGTTTTTCATTGTACAACGCTTCACGTCGGCTTCGTACAATGACGTAATTATTTAGGAGCTTAAATAATAGTTTGCAGACCTCACTCGGTATAGTTATTGTTAATATTACTTATTTATATTCTCCTTTTGCATGTAAATAAACCGCGGAACATTTGAATGAATGACAATAATTGACAACAGACTTTTACCCGTTTTTTTAAATCATAGACAATTGGTGATACAAGGAAATATCTGTCAACAATATTTGGCTAGCCTATCTTGGTTATTTTTATAGTTAATCGAAAAAGTATTTGTCTCCACAGTTTGTTACATGAATAAGTTTTTAAGCAAAAAAAAATATATATGCATATTCCCTATTGTCAAATTTACAGTGACAAATAATAATAACTTTATTCTGCATTTTTGGCTGTCTTGTATTAAATAACTTGACTGCGTACGATATTCTAGAAAAATCTTAGCTTAATAACCCGCGTCTACAGATCTGTTGCAATCTCATGATAGTGCTACATTAATACGTTTTATTCTCGCAACAAATCATGAACGTGCTTATGATAATTGGTTCGATTGTGATGGCTATATACACAATTGCAGTGTTATCTACAGCTATATACCATTTTATTGATGCAGCTAATAATTCTGACTTTGATGACAATTCGAACAGCGTTAATACTCAGACTGAAACTTCGACTGTAGTTAATGATCAAGTTGCACAAACAGACAACAACCAGCTTACCCGAAATTATTTTTCCGAGCGCCGATCGTCTGAGAAATCGTGGTTTTCCGCATACTTCACTACACCTGCCAGCCAGGCTCGGAATCAAGGCGGCTTCAGTCCTCTACCTAAATATATCAATTTGACACTCGTGCATCAAAATGACGGCCTCAATGCGATGCCTCAAAGCGTACGGGTAGAGCTTGTGCCACAGTAACAGTTAATTTGTCTGAGGTCATATTAGTAGGTCGGAAAAATGAGGTTCCGGAACATGCAGTCATCTCAAGATAAGTCAATGCGTTCAGTATGATCTCCAAAATCGCTCAATATGAGATGACAAGAGCGGGATCTGTAGGGGTAAAAACTGTGACGTCATAAAGGTGGTGGGGGTTACAGAAATACAGCATACTATAAACATGTCCAATATACTTGGTATAACAATTATAAAACATTAAAAGCAAATTAAAATTCTGTGTTCACTGTTCACATTCTAAATTGAAAACTACTGTGTAGATTTAACAGTGTAAAATAAATAAAAAAACCGGTCAAGTGCGAGTGGGACTCACGCACCAAGGGTTCCGTACAAACTTTCACTTACTCTAACATTATTATATTACCCGGTTCCGGTTGAGTTAAGTTTGCACCTGATATCTATAGCATTGCATACAAATAAGGTGTAAACTTAACGCTACCAGGTTGTTCAAATAGGTTTTTTGAAAATTAAAATAAAAGTTGGCTAGTAAGAGATATGGTTATAATTTTCGTGTAATATGTATAATTATTTAAACAAATTGTGAAATTTTGAATACTTCGGAGATAAAGGGGGGGAAATAGTGTATTTTTTTTACATTTTCCTTAATAAAACAAAACCTAATCACAATTAATAAAAATAAACAAAATCTAAAAAATATGCGGATCAAGGCCTTGCATATTATGATATACTACTTGACCTAGTACACTTTTAATTTTTGGCCCGCCCCTCATATTCGTCGGTTTTATAGAAAATAAAAATAAATTAATTACTTCGTTAATATTTCCTTTGCCATACTGACCATGTTTATAAAAAGTTCCAAATTTCAAATAGATACCTATCATAAGTAGTTTTTGAGATATGGCGCTTTAATAGTCTCTTAGACGGACAGTCAGACAGAGCCGCACCATAAGGGTTCCTTTTTAACCATTTTTGGTACGGATGATCCAGTCATATAAGGATCTCACCTCAGAATGAGAGATAACAAGCTGAAAACTCGTCTACATCTTCATTTTGGTGATCTGAATGAATTGAATCGAATCTAAAAGTTATCTCAAAAGTCACCTAAAATCACCTGTCTGCGTCGTAAGTTATTCAAGGTCAAATGTCACAAAAATCAGTTGTTCACGATTATCTCGAAAACGGTAGGTATTAGGTTAGATTGATTGACAAGGGGCTAAAATAAGCCACTACGAAGTGAGCGAGGACAAATATGTCTGAGTGTCATAATGGCTTTAGCCACGTGTAAAAACACTCTGCTTATCACTTCGACTGTGAGAAAATAAAGAAAGAGAAGAGAAGAGAAATTAAAATTGTATATTTTGTTAATTGTGTAGTTTGAGCAATTCTATCAAAGTTTGGCCAATCTGATCAGGTTGGCTTGTTTGTTTTTAGTTATTCGTAAGGTGTGTGTAGCTGGCCGCAAGTTTATTTTTCAGTGTCATAGAAATTTGTATGGGACTATATAGCTTTCTTTTAAACCCTAGGGGCTAAATATACTATTTTAGTCTCGCTTCGCGAAGCTTAAATGACGTACTTTTTGAGCAGGAGAAGTGAAATAGTTATTTGTTTTGCAAGGCTGCAAAGTTATTATTTGGCGCGAGTACTGCGCGTACCGTTTAAGCTGTCATATAGGCCCACCAACACCTTATCATCTTTTTATTTTTTTCTAAGTCACAGAAAAATCTGTAATTTTTTTTGACGATAAGGGGACTTCCTACCTATAAACAAAATTTCAAGATTTTTGAAAATTTTCATGCCTTCTCCATTGAAAGCCGAGCAAGCGAAGGAAGCTAAGATTGAACCACGAGTGGAGCGAGTGGTTTAAATATAGATTCCTAAGCGTAGCGAGGCTTCAAGGCACGAGAAGCCAAATAATTTTGCAGCCGTGCGAAACACAACTTTTCACCTCACTAAAGCGAGGAAATGTGTGATGTAATAAAATTATGAAATATATTAAAAAAAAAAAACAAAGTTTTTTTTTCCATTTAAAGCTAGTACCAATGAACCGCCTCCTCCTCCTTGCGTCGGTTTCCTCATTGCTGAGGGTCGTGGTCATCTTCTCGGAACAGTCTCTCTCGGATGATGCGCCGGCATCTGTTCCTGCCAGTCGCCGTGTGTAGGGCATTGTGTACTGTAGTGCCAAGTGTTTGCGAATCTGGTCTGTCCAGCGTGTCGGGCTCCTGCCTCTTGGTCGTTTGCCGTCAACTTTTCCGGTGAACATCAGTTTCTCGAGATTATCACTGTCTTTCCTGGCGATGTGACCAAAGTATTCTAGGACCCTGCGAAGACAAGTTGCGGATAGCCTAGTTCGGATCTTAAGTTGGGCTAGGACATAAACGTTGGTGCGGCGTCCTGCCCACGGTATACGCAGCATTCTTCTCCAGCACCACATTTCGAAAGCATCAATTCGATCACGGTCAGCCTTCTTCAGGGTCCAAGTCTCCGAGCCGTATGTACATATGATGTAATCATGGAGAACACAGGAGTTCGGACTAGGTTAGCCTTGGTGTTGGTGGAGATGTTTCTGTCCTTCCATATATTGTCAAAAAAATACGAGTGCAAAGCATACCACTAATATGAGTAGTTGTATAAATAATGATGACGACACACCTCGAGACCAAATAATAATTGTGGATACGGATCCAGCGGAATCAACCCTATCAACAAAGAAAACAGCTGATCGAGACTGGCAAACCGCTCAAAGCCGCCACCACCGCCGTAAAAACCACAAATCCACTGTAGCGATAAAAGGAACCGCAACAAACACGTCTCTAGAAGGGGTTGAGTTGAGATCTATAGATACCTACACGGGTGCTTTTTCAAGAAGGAAACAACACCTGAGAGCATTATAAACCATCTAAAAAGTATTCATGATGGCGTCCTGTATACAGTAGAAAAAATACAATCAAAAAGAGATACATACAACTCATTTAGGATCGGCATCCCAGCCGCTGTTTATGAAAAGTTTTTGTCAACGTCCGCCTGGCCTATAAATATCAGCATATCCGAATGGCAGCCGTTTCTCCGACCCAGGGGGATTGGGCCTCCCAGAAACCATTACACCTCAGACCAAGGAGAACAATATAAATAATAATTTAAACATACTACACCTGAACATAAATAGACTAGCGAACAAATCCTGTAAACTCGAAAGCGAGCTCCAGCTACGTGATCAAATCAACGTACTCTGCCTGACGGAGCACTGGCTCGAGCCTACCCAAATACCATCGGTGAACATACTGAACTACTACCTCGGAGCCCACTACAGCCGGCCCTCACGCATGGGTGGAGGAGCCAGCATTTATGTCAGGCAAGATATCCTCACCATGGAACGCAAGGAAGTAACGGACCTATCGTTAGAAATGCATTTTGAAGTGTGTGCCATCGAATGTATCGAACTGGATTTGACTGCAGTTTAGATATGTATGATTGGGATTCTGTTCTAATAAAAAGTAGCTCCCCGAATGACAGGACTGAATCGGTGTTGAATGTCCTTAAACATTATTATGATGTACATTTTCCAACAAAATATTATCCTGCTAAGGTACCTAACGATGTGTGGGTCAATGATCTTGTTAAACATGAACGGAATAACATACGTAAAATTAAGGTCAAAATCTCACATAACCCAAATGATGCCGGGTTACCTTCAAAACTTCTCAAAAGTGAATCTACATACTGGACACTGTTAAAAAACGTACGCAGACATTATATAAACGAGCAAGTCTTAAAAGGTGGCGATAACATGTGCCGCTGCGTTTGGCGAGTGATATCTGACGAGACCTGCAAGAATAAAGGGCGCGGGAGCCGTGCACTTGACGTGTTCGTTAGCAAGGCGGCGGGCGACTGCGCAGCGCAGGTGCGCGCGCTGCAGCGGCCGCTGCGAACCTCAATAGGTACTATCTTGACGCTAACGTTAACAATGCGAAGCCATGCTGTCGCACGGCTCTCGAATATCTGTGTGAATATATGAAGGTTACACCCTTACCACTCGTTTTCACCCCATTCACCTTAAGTGAAATTATCGATGCGTGCAAAAACATTAAACGTAAAATTTCTAAGGACGTAAACGATATGTCGACTCAGATCTTAGATTGTTTACCTCTAAAAGTCATATCTTTACTCCTTTATTTATTTAACGAGTGTGTCAGCGCAGGCGTGTATCCGGATGTTTTAAAATTAATAAAAGTGCAACCTGTTTATAAGGGCAAGGGTGACTTACACTCACCTAAATCATATCGGCCTATATCGTTAGTGCCTATTATTTCAAAGGTGTTCGAACGTCTACTTAGTGACATAATGATGAATCACTTTATAGCCAACCGATTGTTGAACCCACAGCAATACGCCTACCAGCCGGGTCGCTCGACGACTGATGCGGCGCGCGACGTGGTGTCGCGGGTGCTCGGCCACCTGGAGGGGGGGCGACAGGTTGCCGCCATCTTCTGTGATCTGTCGCGCGCCTTCGAGATGGTCGACCACTCGCTACTCCTCAAAAAACTGTCATACTATGGAATCACCGGCTGCTTCTATGAAACAATCGCGTCATTCCTAAAAGACCGTAAACAAAGTACGTACTAAACGAGAAGTCAAATCTCGACACCATTGGTAGTTGCGCGGTACCGCAGGGGTCGGTCACCGGAAACAATCTGTTTCTGATTCTAGTCAACGACATCACAAATGCTTGCTCTGATCTAAGGCCTGAATATGTCATGTTTGCCGATGACACGTGCATTATAGTTCACGCCGACAATTATGACAATTTAAAAAATAAACTATGTCTCGCTGTCGATCAAATTACCAATTGGTTTTCAGTGAATGGTATGCTGCTTAACTTAGAGAAAACTAACATTGTACATTTCCAATTAAAAAATACGAGCAATAACAGACTTAATATTGTAGTCAATGATATCCCAATACCACAAGTGGACTCCGCAAAATATCTCGGTTTTGTAATCGACGCAGGGCTCACGTGGGCTCCGCACATACAGGCAACCTGTGACCGATTAGCTTCAGCGTGCTATGCGTTATCCCGGCTTGCGCCAAGCTTGTCCGTTGAAAATCTGAAGTTGGCCTACTACGGATATTTCCACTCGATTCTTACTCAAGGTGTCGATCTCTGGGCTACAGCTGCCGAGCGTGACAGACTGTTCAGAATTCAAAAACGCGCCCTGCGTATAATCGATGGAAAGCCCGCCGACCACCCAGCACAATCCCTGTTTAAGAAGCACAAGATCTTGACACTGCCGTCCATATATATCCTGACAGCATGTGTGTATGTAAGATTAAACAAACATACGTACCAAACAAGCGGAACTACACGCGACACCCCCGCACGCAGGCGGCCGCTGCTGCTCGCCGCACGGCGCCGGCTTGCCAAATCACAAAAGTTGATGTGCGTTTTTGGACCAAAAATTTACAACGCCGTACCGCCTGACACACAGGACGCTGAAAGTGACGTCCTGTTTAAAAGCAAATTAAAATCACTGCTCTTGGACCGAGCCTATTACAGCATTGATGAGTTCATGGTAACAGATCGCTGACCCATCACATGGACATTTAAGTAATTAAGAAATATGATAATATATAATGGTGTAACAAATTAAATAATTGATTAAATTAGAATTAAAATGAACCACTAAGGGTTTACGAATTTAATGATAATGACTTGTAAAATTGTATTGCTTTTTTTACCAATAAATTCTGTATTCTGTATTCAAGCTGAGACATTGCGCCTTTGGCCATTCCAATCCTTCTGCGAATTTCCGTCTCACATGAACCATTGTTGCTAATGCTAGAACCCAGGTATATGAAGTTATCCATGATTTCTAAATTAAGTGTTCCACTGAGATCTAGCTTGCCTTGGCGATCAACAATCATGAGCTTGGTCTTGGATCTGTTGATTGAGTCCGAATTCTTCCCTCGCGCGCGCCATCCTGTCCAAAAGACAACCCATCTCGGCTTCGCTAGCTGCCAGGAGGGTGGTATCATCGGCGTATCGCAGGTTTGAGACTTTGCGTCCACCAACAGTAATGCCACCATCCCAGCCGTCGCATGTCCTCTTTACGATGTATTCGCCGAATATATTGGACAGGATGGGCGAAAGAATGCAACCTTGTCGGACACCCTTTTGGAAACTGAAGAGGCAGGATGAAGTCTTATCGATCCTCACTGTTCCTTGCTGCTAAGTGACTGTAGTAGCGCAGTGAGGTGGTGAGGAACACCCAAATCCGTCAAAACATCCCACAAGCATTCCCAGTCGACACTCGACACAGTCGAAACGCGAAAGCCTTGCTATAATCGACAATGCACGAGATGACAGGTGTGTTGAACTCGTAGCACTTTTCTATAATTTGCCTTACATTTAATATTTGCTCCCTCGTTCCTTTTCCCTTCACAAAACCCGCTTGTTCTTGCGGGATCTGTCAGTCTAGATAATGACGAATTCTGTTGTTAATCACATGGAGTAAAACTTTACTAGCGTGAAAGATCAGAGCAAGTTAGAGTTGTGAATTTAAGTTTCGAGGCGTAAACTACAAGACTCGAGTCGCAACTGCTGAGTCTCGAAGCCTTGAACCTTAAAGCCTCGACCGTATAAGCCTCAAATTAATAAGTTCGCGTTGCTGCTTACGATCACAGAAACCTCGAGTCTTCAGGCCTCAAGCTTTAAAGCTTCCTAAGCTTTGAAGGTTTAAGTCTATAAGGTTTGGAGCATTTGAAAGTCTTAAAATCTTTTAACAAATTAGATCAATCTATGGCATATTTGCTAGTTATACAGAGTGCCCGTGAGGTACCCGAGAGATTAAATAAAAATAAGTAAACATTTTTTTATATATTTTTTTGTGAAAAAGGGGGAAAAAACGAAAAAATAAATTTGGACTTTATCGCATTTTGGGTGTAAGATATCAATAAGAGTGGGTAAATAGTACCTCTAAACGTACAGTTAAAGATTTTTTCGACTACAGATCAGTTTTATGAGTCTTAGAACGCTCATTGTTTGAGCTCTTAACGCTTGACTCAGGCCTTCTTCTTCTAGGTTCGGGGGGCTTGAGTTTTCAATAGGCCCAAGTTTTTAAAGCTTGAGCTCTCTATGAAGCCCGAGTCTTAAAGAATGACATATAATCTCCTTTGTGTATATATATTTGTCTATGATGTTGACACCCGTCACATACATGAAATGCCTGTCATAGTTATTTTATTCTGCAACTTGTCTTCTTAAGTTAATTAAAGCCAAGTTATATATTTGGTATTTCCTTTGAATGTAGCAATTTAATTAACTTAATCACGATTTCTGAAACCAAGAAAGAACAGGAGAAGATATCATCATTTTCTTTAGCCAGGTATCTTCGACCTGATCGATTTTACATTGAACCAAATGCCACCGGAGCAGGAGAACAGTGGTCTCATTGGTACCAAACCTTCTCAAACTTCCTTTCTGCAGAAATACCTGCCGATATTACAGATGCCATAAAACTAAAATTACTAGCAAACCACTTAACTGCTAACATTTATGTACACATAAAGAATTGCCAAACGTATGATGACGCTGTTTCTGTCCTGAACAAAACTTATCTCAAGCCGCAAAACGAAATCCTAGCTCGCTTTGTCCTCGGCGCACGAAAACAAAAACATAACGAGACTATTACTGATTATTGTCGCACTTTACAAATATTAGCGCACAATTAATTTAATTTCAAATCTGTCTCTGCCGATAAACATAAGAAGCAAGCTATACGTAGCGCCTTTATTACGGGAATTCTGTCTTCTAAAATAAGGGAACGATTACTTGAAAACTCGACTCTTTCGATGGATGAAGCGTTCAACCAAGCCGTGATCCTCGAAACCGCTGAAAAGGACTCGGCTACAATGGGCGTTAGTGTTCCGAACACTCTTAATGCCCTCCCATTGCCTGATCCACGACTACAAGAACCACAAGTGCCAATTCCTAGCAATACAGCGGTATCACCTTCACCTACGACGAAACGTTGCTTCTTTTGCGGTGGGAAGGTGCATCAAAGGATCAAATGTACAGCATTTCACGCCTATTGTCAACTCTGTTCTAAGAAGGGCCACTTCGCTTCAGTTTGCCGTTCCCGTAACACCCATCAACTAGCAATGCTGTTTCTTGTCCGAGTTCTGCCGTTCCTGCCGAATACCACCAATCACCAAGTCCTTCCGAAGCGACTAGCACTGTTTACTCTGCTGCATCTCCGTCTAGTTTAGTAAAGGCTACGATTAGCATTACCGTCAATCATACTCGTGCCGATGCGCTGATAGATACTGGAAGCTCAGTTACTTTCATTGATCGCAATATAGCACGAATGATGAATCTCAAACAACGACCTTGTAAACAAACATAAATCTGGCATCGCTTAGCCATACATCACATGTCGAAGGGATTTGCTTTGCTACGCTAGAAATTAACAAACACATATACAAGCAACGGCCTCTTCTCATAATAAACAACTTGTGTGCAGACGTCATCATAGGCCACGACATTCTTAAGGATCATGCCAAGCTTGAATTCCAATTTGGAGTTATCAGGGAGCCTCTGCAAATATGCGTGATGGAAGCTTCAGTGCCACCTGCATCGGTCTTTACACACCTATCTGCTGACATCTCTCCCATTGCCATTAAATCTAGACGTCACAACAACGATGAAGAACAATTCATTCAGGCTGAAATATCAAAGCTCTTAGAAGATGGAATAATAGAACCGAGCGTATCTCCTTGGCGCGGTCAAGTACTTATCACTGGGGGTGGAACTCATCGAAAGAGGATGGTAATCGACTACTCAAGAACTATCAATAAGTTTACATACTTGGACGCCTATCCACTGCCAAATATTGAATCAATCGTGTCAAAAGTGGCTAAATTCAATAACTTTAGCCAGATTGATTTAAAAAGCGCGTATCACCAAGTGCCTATTTTAGAACGAGAAAAAAATTATACGGCTTTTGAAGCCTGTGGCAAAATATATCAATTCAAAAGAATTCCATTCGGCGTCACAAATGGAGTCGCTGGCTTTCAACGTACACTTGAACACATAATTGGCAAAGAAAAGCTGCAGGGAACTTTTGCATATCTGGATGACGTCACGGGGTGCGGTAAAGACGAGGAAGAACATGATAAAAACTTACAACAATTCATGGCCGCAGCAAAGAAGTATAAATTAACATTGAATGAACAAAAGTGCAATTTCGGGAAAACTTCCATTAGTCTCTTGGGCTATACAATCAAAAACAATATAATAGAGCCTGACAAAGAAAGACTTGACCCTCTTATAAAACTACCACTTCCACGTACCGCCGCTGAACTCAAACGAGCCCTAGGCCTATTTGCTCATTATGCCAAATGGGTTCACAAATTCTCTGAGAAGGTACAACCTCTTGTCAATAACGTGATCTTTCCATTAAACGAAAACGCACGATGTAGTTTTGAGCAATTAAAGGTGGACATCGAAAAGGCAGCATTAGTTGCCATAGATGATGAAGAAACCTTAACGGTAGAAAC
Source organism: Hedya salicella (assembly GCA_905404275.2). Lineage (NCBI taxonomy): Eukaryota > Metazoa > Arthropoda > Insecta > Lepidoptera > Tortricidae > Hedya > Hedya salicella. Next base: position 91,558,523 of record FR990096.1, read on the forward strand.
TGATGCATCAGTGTTTGCTATAGCTGCGACACTAGCCCAGAAAGGACGCCCTGTTGCATTCTTTTCAAGAACATTATCGGATAGTGAACGCAAGCATGCTTCTGTTGAGAAAGAGGCTTGTGCTATTGTCGAGTCTTAGAAAATGGCGCCACTACCTCATCAACAGACACTTTCTTCTTATTACAGATCAGAAATCAGTTAGCTATATTTTCAACCAAAATCATACAAGCAAAATAAAAAACGATAAAATCGAAAGATGGAGGCTAGAACTGTCATGTTACAAGTACGATATAATTTACAGACCTGGGATTGAAAATGTTGCTGCGGACGCACTGTCAAGGGTCTGCGCGGTCGTGAGTAACCACAAATTATACGAATTGCACGACGCACTCTCTCATCCTGGTATTACAAGAATGTACCACTGGATTAAACTAAAGAATCTTCCCTATTCTCTAAATGATATAAAAGAGAGGACTGCTTCTTGTCGCGTGTGTGCGGAAGTTAAACCTCGTTTCGCCAAAGCAAAAGGGACACTGATTAAAGCTGTATCACCATTCGAAAGATTAAACATAGATTTCAAAGGTCCTCTGCCTTCAAATACGAGAAACAACTATATACTGACAATAATCGATGAATTTTCAAGATATCCTTTCGCGTATGCGTGTCCTGACACAAGTTCGGCAACTGTTATCAAGTGCTTAAGGGATCTTTTCTACGAATACAGTCAGCCTTTATATATACATAGCGACAGAGGATCCGCTTTTATGTCGGAAGAAATACAAACCTTTCTCAAGAACTGTAACATTGCCACTTCTCGCACGACACCTTATAATCCTTAGGGGAACGGCCAGGTAGAGAGACTAAACGGAACGCTTTGGCGGACGATACAGTTAAATCTCAAATCGAAGAATTTACCGATTGAAAATTGGGAGCAAGTTCTGAAGCCCTCTTTACACTGTGTACGATCTCTACTCTGCACCTCGATAAACGCTACTCCCCATGAGAAGCTATTTAACTTCCCTCGAAGAACGCCTGTCGGAGAATCACTCCCGTCATGGCTAGTTCCTGGACCCGTACTATTAAAGAAGTTTGTCCGCTCGAAATCCGACCCCTAGTTGAGGAAGTTGAATTACTTCAAACAAATCCCAGCTACTCATATGTACGGCGGCGTAATGGGCAAGAGACAACTGTATCAAATAGACATTTAGCCCCACTTCCTGCACCATTGGATGATGAAGACCCACTTGTCAATAACGGAGAGGTTGGAAGTCCCGTATTAGAGGACAGGGCTAATAATGACGAAATTCCCGAGGAAGATATTTTCAGAACTCCTCCGCAAAACGTTGAACCTCCACAGGTCAGAAGATCCACAAGACCTAAGAGATTACCACTACGTTTCAATGGCTATCTCCTCGATGAAGAAACTATAGAGGGGGAGAATGACATATAATTGAATTCAAACCGGTCACTCTATTGCAAAAAAGTGCCGTTGCGAGCTGGCGACTCGCGTATAAGGTTCATTATTGTATTTATTCAGATAGAGTTTTTTCATATCGCGATTGCGATAATGATGACGATGACGATGATGATGATGATGATTAAGATGATGATTATTATTATAATTTGTATCTCACATTGAGTCACAGGCTCGTTTATGTCCCGGATTTTTGGGAGGCTTGCGTGGGGATATGGATCCAACACGTAGAGGCCCTTTCGAGAAATTTGCTGTGGCTGTACTTCTGCTGGGACTCGCTCCTGATCATATCAATAAGAGAATACGTCCACGAGTAGGTCCCAGCAGATGTTGGAACTATTGCATTTTAAGGAAAGAGATGTCGGGCAATGAAATTGTAGTTTGGATGGACTTTTTTTGTCTATTGCAATAGATATATGTCACCCGCCATAACCACCAAATCGATCGTTATCTGTGGCGGGTGGTGACTCGCCACTCACTTGATGGGCCCCCGTAATTGCCGTCAAACAATACACAATTATTATTATTATTATTATTGTCCTCAGTCGAAATGAAAAGTAGTGTTTAACTCGAACTATTAAGAAATGTCTCGTGTGAAATGGGTCACTTTCACCCTTGGTTAACCATCTACTATTACAAGGGAAAAAATCATATATTTTTTGAGAAAATGGCTGAAAATTGGAAGAATCTGATTTCCTTGTGAAATCCTAGAATGGACAGTGGAGATCCTGGAATGGACACCCGAATCATGCACATTTTTAGGATGAGGGACTCATTAATTTCGAAAATGGCGTTCATTTTGAAATTCAAAATGGCGGACATCACTATAAATGAAAAAGTCATTGTCGGTGCCATTTTCGAGGGTTTTGGAGGTGTGGATTTTTAAAATGGCGTCCATCTAGGAATTTGAGATGGCGGGCATGACTTTTAACGATAAATTCATCATGGTAGTTGTTTTCTAGGTTTTCGGGAGTGGAGATTACGAAAATAGCGTCCATTTTGGAATTGAACATGGCGGACATCACTTTTAACGAAAAAGTCATCATTGGTGTCGTTTTCTAGGTTGTTCACCGAACTAGCAACATGTTATTGTGACGGTTAATTTATTCAGTAGTACCTATCCATGTGAGCATCTATCCAACACCTTTGTCATTCATAAAAGTTCATCGAATTAGTTAGCTAGGAACATGTTATTGTGACCGTTATAGTGATCGTATCAATATTACACATCTTCATATTTTTAATAAATAAAATGACTTGGCCATCGCACGGCAACATAATTAAATCTCCTTTCGGGCCAAGTTTACGTTTAGAGGGCTAATTAAATTAGGTAGGGTTTGCTGCATGTAGTTTATTGCCGTGTGCGATTGGAAAAGTCGTTTTATTTATTAAAAAGGTGAAGATGTGTATATTGATACGATCACTATAACGGTCACAATAACATGTTCCTAGCTAACTAATTCGATGAACATTTATGAATGACAAAGGTGTTGGATAGATGCTCACATGGATAGGTACTACTGAACGGTTTGGTCCATGACGTCTAATTCCCCAAATGTCAAGTTGCCGTACGTCAAATTCCCCGAATGTCTAGTCGCTGTACGTCCAGTCCCTGAATGTCTCGTCGCCATGTGTACAGTCCCTGAACCTCTAGTAGCCGTACATAGTCGTACATATAATACCGTGTATAGATTGGGTTTTATTCATACATAAAATACTGTTGAGCAGCAGCTCTCAGTTGTCATTTCATACCTATTTAGTCTCCATAATACCTAGTAGGTATAGATGTAAGACGAATCTCGCCTTAAGTTCTAATATCGGGTCATTACCACCAACATCGAAGATCGAACTTCGAATAGTTCCGTCCTTATCGCTTTAGCTGTTTTGCTAGATTGCTAGCTGGAATTTTGAAGTATAAGCCCTATTTTTTTTATTCCCCTTTTTAGTTAGGCACTAACGCTTGTCACCAAGGATACTAGTATCACGGGAAAGTAAAATTTTCTTTCACTTTACTGGTAGTGGCAAGTGGTAAAAACCTATGTAAAAACAGGTATATTCCTATAAGACATTCGCGGAAATAGACATTCGGAAAGGTAGACATTCGGGGAATTAGACGTTATGGACCAAACCGCTACTGAATAAATTAACCGTCACAATAACATGTTGTTAGTTCGGTGAACATTTATGAATGACAAAAAAGTGTGGGATAAATCCATCCCTGGATAGGTACTACTGAATAAATTAACCGACTTGGTTATGTTATAGTTTGTGGTATTTCTTGGATAGTGTTTGGGAAAGATGCTCTCTGAGCTCTATGATCTGAACTAAAGACTTAAATATTTCCTTATTCAAGCAGTTACAATCACAACAAATATTGTCTAGACAGGTTTCACTACTAATTCCCACGCGGGTTGGCTCAAAGAACAAATTTACGAAGTTAAAAAATTTAAACAAACTTATCAACTTAACAGAGCTACTAATCGATTCAAGGTTGAAGTCTCCACATAATATAACATGTTTTTTGCCTTTAAATGCTATTTTTAAGACATTTTCCATAGTGAATTCAAATGTATGGAAATCAACAGAAGGCGGTCTGTACATACATACAATGAAATAGGTCTCTAATTATACACAAGCAATGTCTATAATCCGTTCTAGTGATAACAAAACAATATCTGCTCGCTCTTTGGATTTGATAGAACTTTTAACAATTATAAGAGAACCCCCATGAATGGCTAATTGTCTAGCAAAGAAACTTACTAACTTAAAGTTTATAAAATTAAAAAGTAATTGTTCCTGTTAAAATTAATGTACAGTATACACATAACTTGAATATTATGATTATCTAAAAATAAACCTATTTCTAATGCCTTGCTGGAAAAACCCTGAATATTCTGGTGTATAGTGTTAATATTCAAAAATGTTTCCGCTGTCTCAAAATAAGAAATATTCATGATTTTTTATTTTTGCATTTTACAAGCTCATTCATGTAACAAACAGTAGACAAAATTATTTTTTCGAAAAACTATAAAATTAACCAACATATAAGCCATCAAACATTTCATTCTATCTCTTTCTAGCAAATCGGAATGTAATATGGAGTTTATATGGCCGGAGTGGACTATGACGTAACAGTACATACCGGACCTCTTTGTCAAATCGCCGTCTGATTAGCAGTCTAAAATGCCTATATCATGCGTATTTCTCGGCCAATTTTAATTTCAGTTTTTGAAATCGTTTTTACGGTATTTTCATATTTTGTTAAGAAAAGCGATAAAAAAAAATCATGCATGTACCCTATTTAGTTTAAATGTGACAGGGATCTATTACCAATATGAGCATGCTGAGGCCTAGCTAATGTGGTAATATACAGGGTGGAAAGACACTTGTGTTATAGTTAAATGTTACTGAACCTAATGAGGGTTGTCACTTGCAGTATTTTACATTAAAAGTTTACTAAACTGCCTATAACTTCAAAACGCTTACGAATATGACCCTAGTTTCTTTAGAGGAAATACAGTACTAAATCTAAACAATCCCCCCCTTTGCGGAAAGGATCGTCGTGCCTTTCTTTACATAAGAGATAGACTGGCAACTCTGCTCTTTTGACGAGGCTTAAAAAGGGCGCCATCTATTTGCTAGCTATGTACAATTATTGAGCAAGTGTTTAGTTATAATATATATACCTACAGTAATGTATGTGTGCAGTTCTTTTCAGTGCCGTCATGATCATGACGTGTGTGTGTGTGTTTGTGACGGCATTCTCACTAAAACGTGTACGACACCCCACTTGTTGACTCAGATGGATTTGGGTTGGTTTTGCTCAGAATCGACAGTGGTCGTGATTCTGAGTAAAACGAGCCGAATAATTCCATAATCTGAGACAACAAGTGGGAGGTACACGTTTTCGCGAAACTGCCCGTGACCCGTGATGTAAGGTGGAGTCTTGTAATTGCAACTATCACTGTTTTGAACAGATAGGCATGATATTTTGTATTGGAGATTGCAGACAAAGACTCCACCACCGTCCTCGCAAATCGATGATAAATAACGAAAACACTGTAAAGCAGAAATATATGCATAACCTTAAATGAGTGCGGACAACATACGTAAGTAAATAAAACATCAGTTTATTTTTATTCTTTTACATATATTTTGTTTTTTTTTGTCAGAGTATATTGTTGTTTGAAAGAATTTTTCGTTTGTTTGCACTCCTGTAGTTTCCTTAGCAGCAATTTATATTCTTTACGCTTGTACCGAGACACGACTCCTGTAATAAAATGAAATAAGTTAAATAGCATAAAATACCAATTAGAAAGAAGACTAATCAAAAAGGATGAGAAGCTCTTGTTGGTGCTTGAAAGGAAGTTCCTTAGAATATTGGGTGCAGTGCTGGAACGTTGACCGTGGCGAACGTGGTACAACCACGAGCTTATGACATCTTCGCGGAGCCGAATGTTATAAAAACTATCAATTATAGGCGACAGTCCCAAAAAAGGCGCGTACAATACATACAGACCTACATATACAAGTAATGAAATCTAGACAAAGTCGTGCCAAGTCTAAGGTTCTTTACTGCGATTTTTTTATTATTATAGTTAATGTTGTGTGACTTGGCCGTTGAAGGGTACACAAGAGTATAAAACCAGGTGCTCCATGACACCATTGCACCAATCGTTGACGGTCGGACGTCGGATGGTTCAGCGGCCAAGTCACACAACATTAACTATAGTAATAAAAAAATCGCAGTAAGGAACCTTAGACTTGGCACGACTTTGTCTAGATTTCGTTACTTTTTAGAGATAAACAAGCAGCTCCATCGAGACTTGGCTAGTTTTTTACATAATGTTTTTGGTGGGATTTCACTTCTTTTTGTAGAAACGTGGGCATAGACCTTCGATTTTTGACATCAAATGAAGCGGCCCACCAAGTTGAGTATGTTTTGTAAAGGCGGTATGTCGATCTCTAATAGTTTGGTTGGGCTCTTGTGTTTTCTAATCAGGGTCACCAGGTACTCCAGATCTTCGATTATTCTAGTTTGATAGTTTTCCCTTTATGTGCCCATTAAGCCCTAACGGAATCCCAGGGGGTAGCAGCTGGTCGACTTCATGGAGAAAGAGGGACTCTATGCGATGAACTCTTTCTTCAAGAAGAGACCCCACAGAAAGTGGACCAGGATTAGTCTCGATGGTTCCGTAAGAAATGAGATTGACTTCATCATTTCGAATAAAAAGCAAATATTCAACGATGTCTCCGTGATTAACAGGGTGAAAACCGGTAGTGACACAGGATGGTCAGAGGCACGATGAATCTGAATACTGCACTGGAACGTTCGAAATTGATGAAGTCAACGCTCCGTCCAACCCCTTCCGATATCCAAAATCCCGAAAGTTTTCAGCTCTAGCTCGAAAATCGTTTCCAATGCCTAGCAGATTGCGTTACTGTGGACGATATCAATAAGGGGCTGGTGGAAACTGTCCATGCCGTTGGAGCTAAGTTTTACAAGCCCCGACGCATAAATAAAACCAAAAAGATTTCCGACGATACTCTCAAACTCTTAGACATCAGACGCGAAACGGTACTGCAGTCCTCAGCTGATATTTCCGTATACAGACAGCTAAATAGACAGATCTCCAAATCTCTCAGACGCGATACGAGGCATTTCAACACCACCTGTATCAAAAATGCCATTGAACGGAACAAAGGCTTCAAAGTGTTCGCAAGAGATCTGTCTATTGGACAAAGCCAGCTGGCTAAGCTGAGGACCGATCGTGGCAATATTGTTTCATCCAAAACTGAGATTCTGAGAGAGATCGAAGGATTCTATTGACAGTTATACACCTCAGCACAAAAGCCCGTTAATAGTCTCGATATAGACCCAAGATCGAAACTGACCCGACACTATACCGAAGATATCCCAGACGTCAGCCTGTATGAGATTAGAATGGCTCTGAAACAGCTTAAGAACAATAAGGCACCGGGTAATGATGGAATTACGACTGAACTTTTGAGAGCGGGTGGAAAACCAGTACTCAAAGTCCTTTAGCAGTTGTTCAGTTCCGTTATACTCGAGGGCACGACGCCTGAAGCATGGAATAGGAGCGTGGTGACAATGTTCTTCAAGAAAGGTGACAAAACCCTATTGAAAAACTACCGGCCCATCTCGCTCCTAAGCCATGTTTATATGCTGTTCTCCAGTACGAATCGTCTCGCGCACTGGTTTGACGACTTCCAGCCTCCCGAACAAGCCGGATTCCGAACAGGTTTTAGCACCATAGGCCACATCCATACGCTACGGCAGGTTATACAGAAGACCGAGGAGTATAACCGGCCACTATGCTTAGCGTTTTTGGACTATGAAAAAGCCTTCGATTCGATCGAGACATGGGCTGTACTTCAATCCCTCCAGCGTTGCCGTATTGACTATCGATACATCGAAGTGCTGAAGTGTTTGTACAGAAACGCCACTAATGCCACTATGTCAGGTCGCATCCAAGACCAGAGCTCGGAGCCAATTGAACTGCAGAGAGGAGTAAGACAGGGAGACGTCATTTCTCCGAAACTGTTTACTGCTGCGTTGGAAGATGCCTTCAAGCTACTGGATTGGAACGGACTTGGCATCAACATCAACGGCGAGTACCTCACTCACCTTCGATTTGCAGATGATATCGTGGTCATGGCAGAGTCGTTGGAGGAATTAAGTGCTATGCTCGAAGGCCTCGGCAGAGTCTCCCAGCAGGTAGGTCTAAAAATGAACATGGACAAGACAAAAATCATGTCGAATGACCATGTCACACCTTACCCGATAGCTGTCGGAAGCTCTGCTCTCGAAGTTGTTGACGAGTATGTATACCTGGGACAAATCGTCCAGCTAGGTAAGTCCAACTTCGAGAAGGAGGTTAATCGTCGAATCCAACTCGGCTGGGCAGCATTCGGGAAGCTGCGCTATATCTTTTCGCCAAAAATACCCGTGTTTGAATACGAAGGTGCGCGGCGCTAAAACAGTGCGTGTTGCCAGTGATGACCTACGGAACTGAGACATGGTCGTTCACAATGGGACTCATAAGGCGGCTTAGAGTTACGTAACGTGCAATGGAAAGGGCTATGCTCGGAGTTTCTCTTCGTGATAGAATCAGAAATGAGGATATCCGCGGAAGAACCAAAGTAACCGACATAGCTCACAGGATTGCATCGTTGAAGTGGCAATGGGCGGGCCATGTAGCCCGGAGAACGGATGGCCGTTGGTGCAGTAAAGTCCTGGAGTGGCGACCGCGTATAGGAAAGCGCAGCGTGGAGCGGCGCCCGACTAGGTGGACCGATGACCTTGTGAGGGTCGCGGGGAGTCAGTGGATGCGGTCGGCGCAGGATCGCACCCTGTGGCGATCTATACAGGAGGCCTATGTTCAGCAGTGGACGTCCGTGGCTGATAGATAGAAACCCTAACTCTGTACCAAATTTCAGCTCTCTGAGTTTATAGGAAGCACTAGTTCTATTCTGATGATCATGAGTGAGTAAGTGTCATAAATGCGAAACTTTGCTTTGGCTTAACTTCCGAACTAAATCACCTACAGACTTGAAAATTTGTATTTTAAGTATGTGATTATAGCTTACTGGATGACGAAAATTTCTGCGTTCTGGTCTTATCCAGAGGTTCTCAAATAGTGGCCTGAAAATACGGCGAAATCATTCCAGTAAAGGATGGTACAGCGGTGTTTGCTTCGCGCTCGACTTTGCGGGGGCACTGCCGTGCCCCCTGATAACAACATTAGCCGCACCCACACAAAGTGAGCCGCCTCGCGAGGAAATTTCTTTTATTTTCTAAAAAAACGACGTACATATGAGGGGGGGCCAAAATGAAGTCTACTAGGTCAAATAGGGTATCATGTGGGTATCATATAAACGGGCTTAATCTGTACATTTTTGAATATTTTTTTTATTTTGATTAGAGTTCGTTTTATTAAGGAAAACGTGAAAAATATCAATATTCTGCATTACATTTTAATTCAATTCATTCGTACAACGTACAATGTAATTAATTAAGTCGTGCTTGCCCGGAATAAAAAAGTATTTAAAGGTAGGGACGGGGTTTTTTCTACCATTTTCTCAGATCTTTATAATAAGTGGACCTTAAAGTTTGTTGATCCGGTTATTGAGATATAAATTTTACTAATTCTCTATAAATAAATATACGAGTATATATGTCGTTGTGTATTATTGCATGAATTGGTTACAGTAGAATCGAAATATTTAGTACCTACAGGCCTTTATTTTATTACGGATTTACCTTTGATTTTATCACGACACGCCACTGAAAACTAGGTGAATAGTCTTTAAAACTCAGTTAATGTCATGATTCACTCACCAAAGTCCCTCCTGTCTGGCTCGCCCTCTTTTTAACTGGCCTCCGAGAGCTAGTAAGCCTCCCGGCTTCCCTCTTCGCGATGATCTCCAACCTTGATCGGCCTCTTGAACGGCCTCGCTCGACATCCAAACCGAAGCTGTCCAGATGCCTTATTTCCCCCGAAACCTCCCCCCAGCCTCCTAGGCTTCCAATCTTTCATGACTCTCTCGACCTCTCTTTGTACGATAATTTCCACATTGTCCACGTACTCCTTGTGTTTGGCGAGGGCGCGGTCCACTGTGGAGCTGTGCTCGAACTCTATGAAGGCGTACTGTCTAGATTTTCCGGTGACTACGTCTCTGATGAGACGGCAGCGGACGATTTTGCCACAATCGGAGAATTCTGATACGAGAGTGTCCTGAAGATAAGGAAGTTGAATACTTGAGTATTTTAAGTTGAAAACAAACAGCTAGAGCATGCGTGTCATTGTTCTGTCATCCATGCCCCAGGACATCACAATCACGAAACGTTATGTTTGAATCGCCAGTACCTATGCCACAAAGATCGGAAATTCCCTCTTTAGATTTAAGCCTATTCATTGTCAGTCACCCCATCAATTTGTTTACCTTATGTCACTTTCAACCCTTGGTTAACAATCTATTATTATAATTTTAAAAAAGCTTAGACAACTGGCTAGATTGGCAGTTCGCACGGTTGACCGCGCGACTTCCACTGAATATGTCACGTCTTTGGTAGGTAGGTAACGTAATGGCTCCAGTAATGGACGGCTTGAGGATCTTTTGGAATTGTTTTGGTTATATTTGGTTCACTTTTCAAGTTTAACGGTTAGTTAATACATTAAATTTTTTCAAAAAGTCATCATGGGAGTCGTTTTGTGGGCTCTCAGGGGTGCAGATTTCGAAAATGGGGTACATTTTAGAATTCAAGATGGCGAACATGACTTAACGAATAAGTCATCATGGGTGTTGTTTTCTAGGTTTTTAGGGGTGCAGATTTCTAAAATGGCGACTATTCTGGAATTCAAGATGGCGGACATTATTTTTCTGAAAAATTCATCATGGGAGTCGTTTTGTAGGTTCTCAGGGGAGCAGATTTCGATAATGGGGTACATTTTACAAATCAAGATGGCGGACATGACTTTTAACGAAAAAGTCATCATGGGTGTTGTTTCCTAGGTTTTTAGGGGTGCAGGTTTTGAAAATGGTGACCATTCTGGAAGCCAAGATGGCGGACATTATTATTTATGTAAAAGTCATCATGGGGGTCTTTCTGTGGGTTCTCAGGGGTGCAGATTTCGAAAATGTACATTTTGGAATTCAGGATGGCGGACATCACTTTTAATGAAGAAGTCATCATGGGTGTCGTTTTCTAGGTTTTTGAGGATGTGGTTTTCGAAAATTGCGTCCATTTTGGACTCCAAAATGGCCAAAATCACTTTTAATCATTCCGGCATTCGTTTTATAGGTTCTTTAACGAATATTTGTGTGATGGGCATAAATATTTGTTCCTGAGTCTTGGATGTTTTCTATGTATATAAGTTATATATCTATTAAATATATCGTCGTCTAGTAACCATAGCACAAGCCTCATTGAGCTTACCATGGGACGAGTTCGATCTGTGTAAAATCGTCCCGTAATATTTATTTATTTATTGTTTATTATTATTTGGAGATGCGGAATTTGAACATTCAAGGTGGAGTGGCGATAACTTTAAAATACACGCCATTAAAGATAGCCGAATCAACACTCCCAAAAACCTAGAATACGACTCCCAAGACGACTTTTCCATAAAAAGTTATTTGCACCATCTTAAATTCCAAAATGGTCACCATTTTCGAAATCTGCACCCCTAAAAACCTAGAAAACAACACCCATGATGACTGATTCATAAAAAGTGATGTCCGCTATCTTAATTGCCAATATGGACACTATTTTTGAAATCTGCACTGCCATAAACCTAGAAAGCGACTTCCATTAAGACTTTTTCGTTAAAAGTCATGTCCTCCGTCTTGAATTCTTAAATCTACCCTATTTTCGAAATCTGCACCCATGAGAACCCACAAAACTACTCCCATGATGACTTTTTCATAAAAAATAATGTCCGCCATCTTGAATTCCATAATGGTCAATCATAAATCAATTATAAATTAGTTATAACACAATTGTAAAAGTTTTAAGTATAATTAAGACAATATTGTAATAGTTAATTGGTACACGCATATTAATTGTTTTATATACTCTGACATTTAGAATTTTATTCTAGACACATTCTAGTTTTTTTTCTTTTTATTGATAATCCTTTTGGGATTTATCTTATTAATTATTTTAATTTTTAAAATGATGATTTTATCAATAATAAGTAAGTATTATACTTAAGTTAAATGATCTGATTAGGTTTTTCTGGGTTTCCCTAATCCTTGCAACAAATGTTGGATCATATTGTATGTTTCCCAGCAAAGACTTCTCTCATTGTAACTGACAATTCGAAAGTGCTTGTATCTAAGCCTACATGAATAAAGAATATTTTGATTTGATTTGATTTGGTCATCATTTTTTTAATCTGCGCCCCCGTAGCGCAGCGTAGCGTAAGATTTAATTTGTACGGCCGCATGTTTGCTTTGACCGTTGTTGTAATTTGGTGTCTTGTTGGTGTCGGTCGGGTCGATTGAATACCGCTGCCGACTTCAGTTGCCGACTGCGTCACTATCCCACTTACTAACGCATGCGACGTTGCCACGTTTATGGGTATCCAGTACTCGAACCGAAATCATTCATGTATCCGTTTTATCGGTCAGCGTAATAGTACGGGTAATTTTTCGGTGAGTACCTTTATTTAAAACGGTGCCGTTTACCTTAGCGGTACCGTTTTAAAAAGGTACCTATTAAATTTTATTTATTTGGACACCGTTACTGTTGGATACCTTTTCAACTGATACCTTTATTTTAGGTTACCGTTCTTTTCGGTTTTTCAGTCCCTGTTTGAAACTGGACACTTTGTTTAAGGCAATACCGCCAAGTGTCACCGGCTCAACTGTTGGCAAGGTCTTGTTACCAGCACGAAAGACGAGTATTTCACTTTTTTTATATTATACTCGTATATGAGCCCGTGAGACTCCGCGTAGGTATGTGTCACACACCTTCAACAGTTTATACATTGCACCGATCGAAGGGCTCAGCAGCACCATTTCGTCGGCGTAACTAATATTGTTTACCATTTTACCATCGATCGAACAGCCAACCATGGTGTTACTGAGCTCGACGATCAGCTGATTAACATAAATCTGAAACAGTAATGGAGATATAAGTCCCCCTTGCCTTACTCCACATTCAGCCCTATAACCGTCCGAGACCGACTTCCTCCACTTAACAAAATAATGCTGGTTGTTGTACCAATATTTTAACAACCTTGTTAGTTCTTGAGGAAGACCCCTCTTATGCAACTTTTCCCATAGTTTATGGTACGACACTAGGTAAAGCTTTTGAAATATCTAAAAAAGCAGCGCAAACGAAGGGGGGGGGGGGGTTCCTCCTGTATATCCTGTAAGTGTAGTACCTGACGGTGTGCTTTAGAACCAAAATGGCACTCTCAGTAGATAGACCAGCTCGAAAACCAAATTGTCGTTCGTCTAACACTGCGTGTCTACTGAGGTGACGCTCCAGCACACCATCAATAACCTTCGCTACAATAGTGGCTCACGAGATTGGCCTGTAATTAAACATGCCTCGTCAGGTTGGTAGGAGTGCCTTAAACTAAAAGTAAAAAGCATAGCCAACAGTCTGTGGATGTGGTGGCCAGCGTGTTGCAGGTGCTCGATGCTTAGCCCATCGTGCCCTGGAGATTTTCCCCGAGTTATTTTTTTAATATCAGATGCAACGTCTTTAGCTGTAATGAGAACAGGGGGGCTCGCACAGTGAACAGCAGCATCTAGCTAGACCCTGCACATCGCTGGTCAGTCTCGGCTTTATCCTAAAATGATTTTGAAACATGTTGGCTTAGTCTTTGTGGTTATTACAGCCACCCACGCACATATATATGTATATGTATATACAAATGTAATTAGCAAAAAAAATCCGATCTGCCAAATATTAACAAGTATTTGATAGTTTCATAAATACACACAAAGTCTTAAGAATAATGTAAGCCACGTGAAGTTATTTCTCTACCAAAAAAAATCGTACGTTCAAAATCTGACGCCGACTCAAAAATTCAAAATTACCGCTTTTTTTTATTTGTCCAAATCTATGTTTCGGTCGCAGTGCAATCACTTTGGAGGTGTGAATTCGGAGCGAGATACCGATGAACAGGTTAAGCTTGGCAACCAAAAGGGTTGTCAGAAGTTGTAATAAAGCAAATTAATTATTTACATTTTAACTGCCGTAAAATGAAAATGTTAAAATTGGCGTGAAGTTGACCGCCTTTCCCTTTCACGTAAGTTTGAGGTCCGAAGCGCTCCTGATAAGTTGTCAAATCCTGGGGTATTTTAAAGCTTCTAAAGGAAGGCCTATACTTTATATGAGGCATGGGGATTTTGGAAGATGTTGGAGTTTTAAATTGCAAGGAGACGTCCACGTCCTCCAAACCGACAACGGATGTTCTGTCAATCATTCTGTCAAGTCTGTCTTTCAAGTAGCTCTTGTTCCACTTGTTTCTCACGTTTAAATCTTATTGTAAACTTGTCATCTGCTTCAGTTATAATGTGACGAGGCCTACAGATTCCTTTCTTAGGCGGATCCCCAGGCGAATAGGCGACAGTGAGAGAGTTAGTATTACGTTCGGAACGCTCGAAATACTTTTTGGGCCAACATTTTAAAATATTGGACCACGGAATTGTATGTCTACGTTCTGAACGAAGCCAGGGGCGTCAACCACTCGCCTGAGAAACCTGTTCTGAAGAACCTGGAGCGACGGAGCTTTCCACGTGGTCCCTGTCCGAAGACAACACTAGTATAGGAAAACACCGGCCGGACGCAGGTATTGTGATATTAGTAATTTTGTCCAGGATAGCTTGGATTCCTGGACAGAAGGCAGTGCATTCCGTTCAGAAAGAAAACCGCACGATTTATCACTATATCAATATGTTTCCCGAAATGTAACCTTCTGGCAAGAGTGACACCCATGTATTTTACCTCGCCCCTCCATGGGATGGATTCCCCCAAGAGAGTGATGTTTCTTTCTGTTTTGAATTTATTTTTGTCGTTGGTGCGAGTGAAAATTATTGCGGCACACTTCGGGGATTCCATTCTCCAGATCCCGCACCATTGCCCGAAGGCTTCGGATGCAGTCTGGAGAAGTTTTAAGATTATTTTCAAGTGGGGTACGAGGCAAAAAGAGCGGTGGCATCAGCATATTGTGCGTTAGAAACACCTGAAATTTTTGAGATGTCATTGATAAAGTGAGAAAAAAGGGTCGGTGCAAGAACCGATCCTTGTTATATTTTGAGGAAATGACACCCTTGATCACCTTGAATGATCACCTTGTAGCTGAAAGTTCTGTCATTTAGGTAGTCGGCAATAATAAGTACAAGTCGGTCACGTATATTAAGGTTGTATAGTTTGTATATTAACCCTTCGTGCCATACTCAGTCGAAGGCTATTTAGATGTCAAAGAATATGGCATTTGGACGCACGAGTGGTCGGCCCTGAAGGCGAACAGCTCGTCTGCCGGCAGGTGCTTTGTTATTATTTGTATATTTAGTCGGTTTAGGATGACCTTCTCATAAAGTTTTCCCGGGGTGTCAAGCGGGCTAATGGGGCGATAGCTAGTGGGATCTTCGCGGGGTTTTCCCGGTTTGTGTATACCTATTACTTGTGTGTGCTTCCACACCCTGGGGAAGTGGCAATTTCCCAGGGAGGCATTGTATATTGCCAAGAGGATGATAAAGAGGTTTTCTGGTAGCATATCGATCACCCTCTTAGAGACTTTATCCGAATCTGGGGACTTTTTACTTTTAAAAGTTTTAATAAGGCTTTGTAGTTTTGTTATTCTGAGAGGCTCAAGAGGTGTTCTGCGAGAGGAGCTACTAGGTGCTAATCAACTACATTCTCACATGAGCTAGGTGCAACGGCTCAAGTTTTTATTCCAACAATCCTAACTAATGGTATCATATCTACTATCCGAAATCAAACCTATTGTTTTTATCTCTATCCCTTATTATAAACTTGTTAAGTATCAGATATCTGTTTAAGGGTTAAAGGCAGAAAAACAAATATTTTTTTGGATTTTCTTTCTATTCTTTTTTGACGGGGCAACGGAGCCTATGTGTATGCTAGGCTCAATGAGATTTTTCTACAAATGCAGTTAGAGAGCTTATGCCATTCACAGACTACTTTTTTCTGTTTGAAAGGTTATTATCGTGATGCTCACTATATGGATATATTAAGTTATTAGGACATCCTTCATGAAGGCACGTAAGGGGGGAGCCTACGGGCAGTACCCTTGTTGAATCTTAAATAAAAAATCGACTTCACGCCGCGCCGGCGACGCCGGGTACAGAACCCAGCGCGCCACCGCCGGTATTTTTACCTGCGGCGCGTATCTGTACTGCAACATCGGTTGACAAAATTGTCAATTTATAATTTGGATCTTTTGAATACAACTCGTAAAAAAACAATAACACAAACCTACCGCTGCTCGCGCGATGTTCTATGCGTTCATGGTAATATTACCAGCATCTACGACTTTACATTACTTTATACTTTAATATCACCTGAAATGACAAAAAGCAGTGCGGTCACGCATCAAACTTGTGTCGGTGAGCGAAAACAAGCTCATTATGGCTGACACGTTATTCAATAATAAGCCAAATTATACTTGTTGTAAATATCACATTCGATTGAACTCATTCAAAACCCTATCATAGGGAGACCACGTGATAGGGTTTTGAGTTATGGTAAGTGGGAAGTCAAATTAACTGGATCAATAGGCTTACCTTATCATCGAGGTTACCATATCATAAGGGTACCAACGGTCCTTAACGGGTAAAAAAAAAATTTTTTTTTTGTTTTCTACGGGACACCCCGTAATAATGATCTATAACATTAAAAACGCCTATAATTTTTTTTTTTAATTTTTCAAGCAAGTTTTAGGGGTCACTACCGCTAATAATAAAACCTAAGGCAATAGTAATAAAAAACATTTTTAAAATTGTTATTATCTATTTTTTATTATTTCTCAAAAACAATGAAATCTACTATTTTAGACATATATTGTGACACGCTTACTTAATTATACAAGAACTTTTCGTTTCTAAATAGACAACAAAGTAGATTTTTTCGTATTCGGGAACCTTTTTCTATAGTCTTTAACCAATAATAACAAATATTGTTTTTGTTCTTCATCATTGGTATGTAACTTGTTGTATTCTTCCATGAGTGCTACTCCTCGCTCCGCAATGTCATTTACAACTCGCATGCTATGAACTATTGCCTTGTTGCTTTTATAATTATCGTCATTATCCCAGGCTTCTACGTCAGTCTTCAAGAAATCAGGCGTCAATCCAGTTATCTGAAATAATCTATTTGTGTTGCTTGTGACAAAATCTTCATGGTTTTTAGTCAAAATTAAATCACTTTCTAATGTGATTCGTTTAGCACAGTACTCTAAGCCTTCACGTTGTAAAGCTCTCACCATATTTTTTTTTGTGTCCTGGCTAATTTTGTCGTCAAAAAATGCTAAACCCACAAGTTCCTCAGACAAATACCACAACTGGCCCATAATTTTTTTCAGAGCTACTGCAGATATTTTTGGATTTATCTCTTCATAAAGCTTGAGATCTTTTAACAGCTGGAGATCATTGCCAGGTGCAGATGGTGCAGATTGTACTTCATACCAATATTTGGCGTATATTCGCACTGTAAATATGCAAATATCTCGTATGCCTTTCTGATCTTTTTTTGACATCTTGAATTGATCTCGAAATAAGAAAATTTTTAACGAATATATCGCTTTTGCCATCCATCTAGCCCTATGCAAGCCTGCAGGAGCTCTGAAGGACGATACATCTTCAGTTGTACCTCCTAAGAATACAATAATCAGCTGTAACAGTTCTTTGTAATCATCTCTCGGCTGGTACACCGCCAACTGTTCTTTTGCAAAACTAATTACTGCTCTTGAAATGGGTTCACAATATTTAACCATTGACACATCGGAGGAAACTGTTTTAAAGTCATTTTTATCTATATTTGCCCAGTTGTTTTTGAATCGTTTAAATATTGCAATTTCAGGTCCACTAGGACCTAATGCCAAAAGCACCACGGCTTCTAACATTATTTCAAGTATGTGATGCAGGCAGGCCAGCCAAAGCCAATCTTTTTCTAATTTTTGTTCCAAAAGGATGCAAGCTCCGTTTCTCTGACCCGTGTTAGACGCAGTAGTATCAAAACTCATACACTTAATTTTTTCATTTAAATTCCAACATGTAATAGTTTCAAATACGGCTGCTGCTGTCACCTCTCCTGTGCCTCGGCTTAACTTCGGAACTCCAAGAAGTTGGTCAACACCTTGGCCTGAGACCAAAATAGGTAATCGGTCTACTATCTCGTGGCCACAGATGTCTTCACACATTTTGCCATCCCAGTGAACAGTTAGAGGCACTTCTGGCTTAAATTCTGATTTTAAAGCGTGAGCTAATTTCTGTCTATGCTGTATTCGCTGACGACGAACAGATGATCTGTTAATGTTGTATTTTGATGGATCACAATTTACACTTTTTAGTGTGGAAGTTAAAAGAATGGCAGCTTTCCTATCGCTCACTTTAGCGACGTCTAGACTAACGGCTAAGCGACCATCTATTATATTTTTTTTGCCCCGTTTCGCCGGTGGTGCTTCAGAGCTCGAAGGGCCTGGCCGAGGTGAAACGGCAAACCTCTCATCATCGCTACTGCCTATTATAGATGGTGAAGATGAAGATAAAATAGGCAGAGGACATTTTTCAGTCAATCTTCTAATACTTTCCTCTTGTCGTTGTTTTAAGTTTTGCATTCGCATTGCTTTTGATTGTTTTTCAGACATGAGTTTTGCATATTCTTTATGTAAATGCCCAATCTTTCCGGACCTATTTTGTCTCTGTGCTAACAAAAACTGCTTATCTTCCTCGATTGTGATAATATCCAATGCACGGGCATGAGCTACGTCAAAAAGTGTTTCAAGCCCATTCTGCCATGTTGTTTCTTTTTGCTGAACTGACTCGGACCGCTTAGATTTATTTTCTTTATTCTTTTTCAGACATTGCCATTGCTTAAAATGTTTTAACACTTTAGCTTTCACATGTTGTTTTTTTTGAGTGGGTAAGCTTGCTTTTTCCCATAAAGTCAAGACGTCGTGAGCAGTTGATTCGGCGGCAGCATTATTTGTCATTTTACCTTCTATTTTGTAGTAGAAAAATACTTGCAGTACTTCCTTGGTTGACGGTAGTTTTGTTTCTGCTAGAACTGGAGATATTTGTCCGATTAACCACACATTTGTTTTACTTCTTGTAAATGTTGCACCACTACTAGTAGACGCCATTATAATTATAGAAATCCCTCATAGAATGTTACACGTTCACCGCGAAATTGCAATAGTAACGAGTGCGACGCGTTTGTGCTCTCTGAACGACCAGAACGTACTGAGTGACGAACCCGTGGCGGGTGTCCAGGGGGAAAGGGAGGGGAGAGGTGCACTTACCAAGTGTGCATACGTCGCTTGAAGTGCTTTTCAAGTTACTATTCTAATTGTTATGGAATGTTTATGTTTTAAGTGGTTTATGCTAACATCGTAAAAATAAAAAATAAAAAAACTTTGTCATTCAGTAGCGACCCCTAAACGTCAATAAAAAAAAATGAAAAAAAATACAGCTTAGTTTTACATCTTGTAGAACATGATGAAAGGGTGTCCGGTTGAAAATTCAAACTTTCGATTTTAAGGACCACCCTAACCAATATGTAAGAGTTTTTAAAAACCACTTCTAAAATAAGCCCATAGAAAACACTAATTAGCGTAAGAGGTTCCGGTCATTGGTATGCCAATGCAATGATGAGTGAGTGCATGCATAAACTAGACCTGTATGGAAGTAGATATTTTCATTTAGAAGGGCATTTAAAAAAGCAATATCACAAGTTGCGGTATAACATCACAGATACCTGTGTAGTCTTAGGATGGAGCCGACCAACAAAGACGGAGTGCCTCGGGTCACCTCTCACAGCCTTGTTGGGCGTGTACTCGGAGCACAGCGCGCGAATGATCGCACGGTCGTGCGGCTTTGTATCCGTACCTTGCCAAAATAACTTTGCGTGATTCCATGAAATTCGGTTAACTCTATATCCTCTAATACTAATTTTAGTAAACTATCAAGTATACCTTTTCAGTAAATCTCAATCTTATTCCGTAATTACATATACTACAAGGTCATAAAGGAAATATTAAAATTATATCAAAAATTGTTCTCAATGGAGGCAATTGTCAGTCCCTAGTTCATTTTTTACTTTAATAAATTTGAATATTGTATAATGTTAAACTATCATGTACAAAGGTAGAGGTAGTAGATAGAAATAGATACAAACAATATAAGTATAGTATCTGTACATTGAAGATATTTTCATAAAACTAGGTGATACAGGCTATTTGAAGGTAGGTGCCAGATTTGTCATAGGCTTGTTTCTGAATCAAAGGTTTAGGGATATGACTTATGAAGTAGAAGTCACTTTCTCTATAAGTCTATTTCTGAGTAGGTCAGATTCTGAGTAGGTCACGGTCTCACGGTCATTTCAAAGAATTGCATTTTCTAATTACATATGTCATATTCGTAATACATCAATTGCAAAATATGTCCGAATATATTAAAAATAAAAACCAATTCTGAAAGCTATTATTTCTTAGTAGGGCAGCCTTGTAATACGTTATCATCTAAAAAGGTTAAAAAAATAATTAAAATTATTAAAAATGGAACAAGCCTTGTTTTAAATGGCCATAAGTAAATATCCAGTTTATTTGAGCATTCGATTTTTACGTTTTTTCTTCGATAGAGGGGCAAATGTCACGTTGCATTTTATTATAATGCAAATTAATGAATTGGACAACATGTTTGTTACTTTTCCTATTCACTGTACGTGTACACTCGCCTAATCTGTCCAGAAATGGCTGTCATCAATTATCAGTTCTACTTAGAATATAACCTGCACGGAATCCAATGGGCTTAGAATCTAACGTACTCACAATTAGACGTAGTGAAATTCGGGGTATATATGTATAATAAGCTGACCTACACAGAATTCGGCATTATGAGAATCTGAAGTGCTTAGAATTTGAGTTATAAGTAAATAATCTAACCTTTTAAGAACTTGACTTATTCTATTTAGAATCGTACCTATTTAGAAACCAAAGTAAATAGAAACTGACAATCTCACAGTCAGATGATTTCAGATTTTGACCTAAAGCCTAAACTGGCTAAATCCAAATACTGCCGGGCCCACCTAAAGGTCGGTAGCTGGTCATCCACAGATGGTTATATATAGGATACTTTTTATCCGACTACACAGTATAAGAAAAAACCGGTCAAGTGCGAGTCTGACTCATGCACCGAGGGTTCCGTACAAACTCACTTTTTTTTTGTAGGTCTCTGGTTTTTTTTTTGGTCATTAAAAAAAAGTAAGACAGACAGATACATGGTTGTAATTTAGTAGTAATATTCACATTAATTACATACTTCCAGAAAATTTTAATTTTTCGCTTGGTAAACTTCGGAGATAAAGGGGGAGAATGGTTAATAAAACGAAATTAAAACACAACAAAAAAATTGATCAAAAATTTACAGATCAAGCACTTTCATATGATTAAATGGGTTAATATTTTTTCTTCTTCGCTGATAAAGTCTAGTTTCTGTTAATTCAACATATATTTGACGAAGGACTGACGAAAGTTAACCGAATATCATGGAATGACTCCTTTACACGTAAAATTAGCATCAATTAAGACGCTGATTTTGTAATTTTCTCAGGTTATAAAGGCTTATTAGTATAGATTAGATTAACGATGTCAGTTAATTTGCCAAGACTATAATTTTATGTTCAATCCTTAAACTTAAGTATTGTGTTTAGTGTTTACAATATTTAGTTCTTACCATCGATTGAACCAATCTTAACAGGATCGTACTCGCTAGCATATTTTTGAAATCCACCTTCTTGATGAGACATTGTATTTCTACAAATAAGAACAATTTTACCAAAAAAGTATACCGTTTCATTTAGTAAACAATTTAATTAAATAATTTGGTTTTTTGCTTCCATCTATACTGTATATGATTCCGCCAATGTCGAGGTTAAATAACACACGTGTTTATGGTTCAGAATTTGGCCGGTGATTTCCGATGACAGGTTCACTCAGAAGAGAATCTACGGCAAAACACAAAACAAACATACATTTAATAATTGTTAACCTTAACTACTACAAAAACAAATTGTTAATTTTAACAAATTGGCTACGAACATACACGACAGGGGAGTTGACTAAAATCATTTATTTGCTTGAATAGGGTCAGATTACAGATGTTAAATATATTGATTTTGTATCTCCTAATTCAGCTATCCACGAACAGCGTGCAAATATTACTTTTGAATTCAATTAAAATGGGATACATTATTATTATGGAATGCAATTGGTTAACCGATTTGTATGAAATAACCGTCGGTTTCGGTTAAAACCCGGTTTTTTTTCCATACTAAAAATAACCCTTTGCATTCCCTAATTATTATTTATTATACTTAATTAGTATAATTCATTCTTATATTTAGTAAAGTAGCAAACATTGTGTCCCCCCCCCCCTCCACCCCTCTATCTTCTAAACGGTATGTTCAAAAAATTTGAAAAAATGTACAAAAATAAAGCTGCATATTTCCGAAAATATGCACTAAATCTCCCCCTTTTATTATTTCGCGGCCTACACAAGACACCTATACTCCAAATTTCATCCATGTACATTTAGTAGTTTTTGAGTAAAATGCCTCTGACGCGATGGACAGACATGAGCTCATGCTCTATATAAAACTATAAGAATTCCGTTTTTGCCATTTTGGCTACGGAACTCTAAAAATGGCAATCTGTGAACTATTATTGAATATTTTGTTATCTTTTACCTACTAAGGACTGATTCGAAATGGACTTGCCAAATTCAAAACCTACTTTCTCGATTTTTTGTTCAAATATTGTTTGTAACTGGCACTTTAGATATTGACAGTTCATTTCAAAATATGACGTAAATAAAATATTTTCGCATCAAGTTCTCAGAGAAAACCTATATTATTGTGTTCTGTTAGTATCAACTGTCTACCGTGTAAGCGTTTTGGTGTTGCTACAGTAAGCTTATATGTGACGAAATAAAGAAATTCAATTCAATTCAATTCAATTTTTTTTTTCCCGGTAGTATACGTTATGTAGACTCAGAATCTACAGACGGTTTATTTTTCGAAAAATACGTGCGTGAGTCGGCTCGTCAGTAAAGCATCCAGTCGTAGTCCAATAAACAGCGCGGGTTCGCCGTGAAGTGCAGGTAAGTCGGAATCCAGAGATCAGGGCCAAATCGTCGTTAAAAACTCCAGAAAACCGCAGACACAAAAGCAAACGTAGCTAACTAACAAATCCGTTAATTCATTTGACAATGACTGTGTCACAATTTTTTTTTTTTCCTTTTTTTTCTTTTTAAACTATGAATCAAAGTAAAAATGTATAAGTTCGACTGGATCGAACAAATTTCACATGGAGGATTTAAAAAAACATATCTAAAAACCAACACGGCATAAAAATAAACCGTCTGTAGATTCTGAGTCTACATAACGTATACTATCGGAGAAAAAATTTAATATGAACACGTTAGGGAAACTTAATGTTCCCAATTCGCAAGAATCGTACTGGGGTGTTCCAGAAGTAAAGAGACATATTTATTTTAAATTTTTTCAATAAAAGTCAACATTATAATCAATATTTTTGGTTGAAAGTTGTAAAAAAATTAATGAAAAAATTTTTAGGTTTATATTAATTAGCGCCCACGACACCTTTAAAAACAATTTTTCTGTGATTATCGGCGGCCCGCTGCATTACGAATGTTCCAGATTTTGCATTACGAATGTAAGATCACAATATATCTACGAAAATCTCTTGTATGCACACAAAAATATTGATATATTTCATAAAAAAAGCGATTTCCATAACTAACTGTAACTTAAGAAATAAAGATGATCTAACTGCACCCGGTAGTAGGCTCCATAGAATAAACAGATTGTTTAGCGGCACATGTTTGCGGTACTAATAGGCTACCTAAAGATGCATATAACATGTCAATTAATATATTCAAAGAATTTATAAAACCCAAATTAGTCAAAAAGGCGTACTATGACACATCATCTTACCTTAATGATAAAGATCCATGGACATAGCATTAAATAAACCACTCATCTGTCAAGTTATTTCATGCCAAACAAAGTTAATTGTGAAAATAGATATAAGACTTCTTGCTTAAATAATGACATGTTTTAAGTGTAATAATGAAATTATCTCTGAAATAAAATTATATTTCAAATTGAATTTGAAGTATCATAATGACTTGAGCATCACCATAATGATGACACAGAGGGGCAATGGAGTCAGATAGATATTTTTTATAGATCTTCGATTGGTAGGTAAAAATTCTAGCCGCAGTCCTATAGTCAACGTACGATTTGGACGTTTTGATATTTTGGTGTTCAGCTTTGTGGTCAACATTAGCTAATCTGCATTTTGGACTTTTTAACTATTTGATATTTTACGTACTTAGACAAGTCGTTATCTGGTCGTATCGCTTTATGGCCAACTAGCTTCTGCCCGCGACTTCGTCCGCCTTAAATCCCTTTATCGCGAAAAATAGTATTTTTCCGGGATAAAAAGTAGCCTATGTCCTTCCCCGGGACTCAAACTATCTCCGTATCAATTTCATCTAAATTGGTTCAGCGATTTAAGCGTGAAGAGGTAACAGACAGACAGACAGACACACTTTCGCATTTATAATATTACTAGCTTCTGCCCGCGACTTCGTCCGCCTTAAATTCGTTTATCGCGGATAAGGGTATTTTTCCGGGATAAAAAAAAGCCTATGTCCTTTCCCGGGACTCAAACTATCTCCATACCAAATTTCATCCAAATCGGTTCGCGGTTTAAGCGTGAAGAGGTAACAGACAGACAGACAGACAGACACACTTTCGCATTTATAATATCAGTATAAGTATATGGATAGTATGGAAGTATGGATAGTATGGATATGCTAATTGTGTATTTCACAATTTAGGCATCTTTACAAAATGGTCAATACGTAGGTCATTCGATAAGTTTTAAGATGCTCGAAATTCTAAAATGGTCGCACCTGAATTACATGTTTTTAAAAAGAAAATTTATTTAAAAATAGAACACGAGTTGCCAATTCGCTCCAATTTAAAAAATGAATATGTTACAGTCATTTTTCTAAAATGGTTCCCGCGTTTTTTCTTTGTAACGATGGAGCTTAACCGCGAACATTTGCGTGCTATGATATTTTATGATTTTAAATTTGGTTTATCTGAACAATTGTGTTCGCAACGATTGACTGCGCTGACTGCGTTAGGAGATTCTGCTCCTTCACGGGCAACTGTTTTTAGATGGTTCAACGAAATTAAAAGGGGTAAAACCAGCCTCGAAGATGACCACCGAAGTGGTCGCCCGCAAACAGCAGTAACTGCATAAAACGTGTGGAATATTGAAATGTTGGAGCGAGAAGATCCACGAATAACATAGAAAGACATAGAGAATATCTTAGGCGTCAGTTCGGGGAGCGTTAGCATCATTCTATATCAACATCTTGGAGTAAGGAAGCTCTGTTGTCGTTGGATACCACGTTTGCTGCGTCTGCGTGCATTGGTGTCGTGAGATGCGTCTACGATTCGACAACGGGACATCACGGCGTGGATCGGAAATAATTACAGGTGACGAAACAAGGATTTACCAATATGACCCGGAAAACAAGCGGCAATCGTGAGTATGGGTCTTCTCAGAGGAAAAGTTACCAACAAAACTACAAAGACCTCGTAACGTCGGCAAAAAAATGGTAGCTAGTTTCTTTTCACGGGGCGGACATTTATCAACATCAATGCTGGAAAATTATAGGTCAGTCAACTCTGATTGGTATACTACAGTAGCATTGCCGCAAGTTTTCAAAGCAGTGCGAGATTGGAGACCAAAGACTGGACTTCGGGGAATCTTGCTGCATCACGATAACGCCTCTTCACATACGTCCCTCAGAACAAAGGCGTTTATTGAGAAAGCTGGGATAGAAACCCTACTACATCCACCCTACAGTCCTGACTTAGCTCCCTGCGATTTCATTTTGTTCCCGGTGGTGAAGGAAAAAATAAAAGGGAAGTTTTTTTCGAGTGCTGAAGAAGCCGTGGCTACATATGAAGAAGCAATTTCGGACCTATCTGATGAAGACTGGTAAAAGTGTTTCCAAAGTTGGTTCAGACGAATGGAACTTTGTATAGAGAGTAATGGAGAGTATTTTGAAAAAATGTATAATAAATAATACTAATATCTTCAATAGCTTTTTTTTACCTACCGACGTATATGCAGAGACGTGTAAGATGTGTACCGGACGACTTCTGACAAGTGACTGATAAACCTCCCCCCCATGTACCCCCATTATATAGGCGACACAGGGACCTCAATTCGTGTACCCGATAAGGCATAAACCAAATGCCCATAAACTGAAAAATATCGGGCCAGTTTCCATGTCTGGTTACTTTTTGTAGAGCTGAGATTTCAAGAAACACGACCTCATTCAAATATTTTTTTAAATAAACCCGTTTACAAAGTTATTTGGTGCCGGTGAAAAAATACAGTGATGCAATTATTTTGCTTGTAAGTGTATGCTTGTAATTTAAATTAATTCTAGTTCAATAAAAACACATTTTGTAATTTTTTTTTTTTATAATTTGGGAATTTGTTTCGGATCAGTCCTTGTGCTAGGAAATATTTTAGACATAACTTTTACACGTTAGATTTAAAATGAAATTGCTGTTAATTCCAGTATATGTCAATATTTACATTATCTATATAGCAACCTTATATAAGAACTTAATACTGTAAATCATTTATATCTGCGCTGTACCTTGAGAACCCTTTTCTTACTAAACTTTACAACCAATTTAAATATAGAAATACTTTAGTCTTGTACTTTATCAATATACAAAAAACTAAGTAATGATTTTGAAGCATTTTACTAAAATGTTGATATCTCCGTAGGTAGATAGTGCCATAAGGACCCACTTCTGATAGAATGTCATATAAGGACGGGTAAGGGCAATGGTATAGCATAGAGTGGATAATATTAGGATTTGGGTGAGGAACATATACTCATACAAAGGTAATGTCTACAGCAGACTGCAACAACATATAAACCAGCAGAATCAGGAGGAATAGATATTTGAGAAAAGGTTGCATTTCTGTTTAGATAAAGAGCATAAACAGCCCATCCATGATCCCTGAGGAATATCCAGACACCCTAACACTTCAGCCAAGGGCTATTCATAAATTACGTCATCTATTTTTGACGATTTTTAACCCTCCCCCAATCATCCAACCATCATAATTAGAAAGACCCCCCCCCCCACTAAATAAAATGTGTCATGTCATGCCCTTTCCAAGTGTCATTGTCATTTCCAAGAAATTAGTTTTTAGCAATGGTTTATAGAAACACGAATTTCCTTCCTTTTTTACGGTTACCAGTACCAAGAAGGTAAAAAAGGAACCCTTATGGTGCGACTCTGTCTGTCGGTCTGTCCGACTATTAGAGCGCTATATTTCAAAAACTACTTATGCTATCTATATGAAATTTGGAATATTTATAAACATGGTCAGCCCATATGTATTCGGAAGGAAACATTATAAAATATTATTTTATTTTCTATAAAAATGACCATTATTAGGGGGGTCAAAAATTAAAAGTCTAGTCACTAGGTCCAGTGGGGTAACATATGAAAGGGCTTGATCTGTACATTTTCGAACAATTTTTTTAATTTTTTTTGTGCTTAAATTTCGTTTTATCTAAGAAAATGTAGAGAAAAATTCCATCCCCCCTTTATCTCCGAAGTTTACCAAACGAAAAATCTGGAATTTTCTGGAATTATGTAATTTAGTACAAATATTACACGAAAATTATAACACATCTATCTCTCTTGCTTTCTTTTTAATCGCCAAAAATCATTTTTATGGTT
The DNA here is from genome assembly GCA_905404275.2 of Hedya salicella. NCBI lineage: Eukaryota > Metazoa > Arthropoda > Insecta > Lepidoptera > Tortricidae > Hedya > Hedya salicella. The sequence continues at coordinate 91,586,602 of FR990096.1, forward strand.
CCATAGCCAAAATAGCAAAAACGAAATCTTTATAGTTTCGTCATGTCCGTCCGTCCGTCCGTCCGTATGTCACAGGCATTTTACTCAAAAACTATAAAATGTATATTGATGAAATTTAGAACATAGGTATCTTGTGTGAGCCGCTACTTAGTTTGATAGTTAAATAAAAAATATATATATTTCTAGGTAAAATTGTTTTCAACATGATCGGACATACCGTTTTTATTGCCAAAAAACTGTGCTTCTCAGCAAAAGGACCTAAGTGTGAGGGAGATACGCTCTTTTGTTAGTGTTCTTTTTTCATATCGTATTTTTTCATCTGTAGTGCACTTTTTTGTATAAAACGGCTGCGGAACCCTACATTGAGTATTGTCCGACATGCTCTTGGCCGGTTTTGAATAACCCGGTTTGGTTAAGTTTGCCCTTCATTTGTATGTGAAGCCATAGATACCAGAGCCAAACTTAACTCAAGCGGCAAGTTAAGTCGGAATAAGTGAAAGTTTGTACATTTGTACGGAACCCTCGGTGCGCGAGTCAGACTCGCACTTGACCGGTTTTTACTCATTGAAGCACTTTTTAAAGATGTAAAAGATGATTTCATCTTAGGAATGACCCCTCCCCCATCATGCTACCATCATCCAATGACCAGACCCCCCCCAATTTTAAATAACGAAATTTATGAATAGCCCCTAAGTCTCAGAGGTGGCAAGGATAACCTAACAATAATTATCAATTAGTTCAATTAATTCCTGTTTTTTATTTTTGATTTTCCTAGTACTGGCAGGCGAGAGAATTCAGGACATTTAAGGTCAGTAGATGCAGGCCATAGCAGAACATGCAAGACACTTGAGCGTCAGGTACCGAGCAACTGGTTACTTAATAATTATAAGAAAAGACATTTATTCACTATTTGCAAGCATACATAATTGGGTTTTGACTTATATGGTACAGAAGGAAGCAAAATATGAAAAGGAACGTGGTTTAGAGCACAGCAAGCACACTATGAATGACACTGATCTTTAATATGGCCACATTAGGGTATTCATGGCACTGTAGGCAGTGTGTAGGTTTTAACTGGAATAGACATACTGAAGCAGAACCCTTCAGCCTTTTCAGGAAGCTTCTATCCCAGAAATGTTAAAACCACATGACAGTATCTACTAGAAGGTTCCCAAGAATGTTTGACCATCAACCTGTTTTTTTTTTTAAATAAAACAATTTAACGGATTATATCGCGTATATTATCTCATTTTAGTTCCCGACGTTTCGGAAGCTTTCCAGCTTTCCATGGTCACGGGAGGACTGAGAAAAGATGTTTTTCCTCTGTCAAAGTTACAATTTGTGCAAACTACCCATTTTTTTGAAAAAACACAAATAAAGGTGTACATACATGCCAGATGGGCCTAAGCTGTAAAGACAGTTACACATGTGCCAGAAGGGCTTAATTATTTTATTCTAATAATTTACCAAGCAGCATTTCACCAATGAGGCGTACTGAGGAGAAAAGAAACGCTGCAAAGAAAAACTCCCAGGCTACCTCATTACTAATTATAATATTTTAAAAAATAGAGACTATTAAACTACTTTAAACAGATAAGATATTTTACACCATTCGGAAATTAAGGTTTTGCAGTCCTGTGTCTCGCTTGTTCCTTGATGAGATGTATTACAGGATCCCAAGCAGGTGGTAGTGACAATCCATCTTCTCTATTGAAATTAGGATGCTTTTTAATCTCAATAGCCTCGCGTAGCATCCTGGGAAAATATCTTTTTTCTTTGGCAAGGATAGAAGGTTTATCAAACTTAATTGAGTGGTTTGGTTTGTCAATGACATGTTCACAGACTGCAGACCTATTACACCGACGGTGCTTGACATCTGCTATGTGCTCCTTCACCCGGGTTGATACACTGCGTTTCGTTTGACCAATGTATGAAAGACCACACTCGCAGTCTAGCTTATAAATGCCTGCACTCTGCAAAGGGGTGCTACTCTTCACGGGTCTAAGGTATTGAGACACCTTCTTCAACGGCTTGAAATATGTTTTTATAGAAGCACGCTTCAATAAAAACATATTTTTGACAAGTTGAAATCAAAACGCACTAGGAATGAAACGCTCCGTGGAGGTAATCAAACGTCAACGTCAAATGCCGTTGCACCTGTAGTGAATATTAGCTCGAAAGATCTGTCGGACTCACAAACCTTGCTTCTTAAAAAAGGGCTTAATTATGTTGTTACTCCACGGAATATCCCTTTTGAACAGATTATAGTCGGTGTGGAAGATTGTTTGGTCCAAAATCATATGCGTAAGGAGGATTTGGAGGCCGTACGCCAGGATGTGTCTTCAATTTTAAGACGAGCGAAGTCTCCTAAAGTTAACTTACCCAGAACTGAATTCAACGCTTTGAAGAGCTTGCGTGAAGACCCAGACATCACCATTCTTCGAGCTGACAAGGGAAATGCGACGGTTGTTATGGATACTAGTGATTACAACCAGAAAGTGGAAGTACTTTTGTCAGACACTACAACATACAAGCTTGTTAAGCGAGATCCAACGGCGAAAGTAATAAAAACGACAGCCGAGCTGATAAGTAAGCACTCTGAAAATCTTAATCTGGATGTGAAAAGTTTAGTGCCTTCTTGCCCGGTGCCACCAAAGTTGTACGGGTTACCAAAGATACATAAACCTGGTGCTCCGTTACGCCCTATAGTGAGTCAAATCGATGCTCCTACCTATCGATTAGCTCGGCACTTAGCAGGTGTGCTTTCTTTACTGCGAGGGAAGACGGAAGCATACACAAGGGATTCGTACCATTTTGTCAGTGAGATTAAGGATTTGAGACTAACTGATGATGAAGTTATGGTCAGTTTTGATGTCCAGTCTCTCTTCACATGCCTACCAGTTCAAGAATGTATCGAAATTGTGAAAAGAAGATTGGGTGAACAACAGATGGCAATAGAATATGCTGAGTTATTACAACACTGCCTTACATCTGGCTATATGCTATGGAATGGTGAATTCTACGGGCAAGTTGATGGTGTGGCAATGGGGTCTCCGGTGTCTCCTGTTGTCGCCGATATTTTCATGGAAGACTTCGAGGAGAGAGCGCTTTCATTGGCACCTGTCAAGCCGAGGATCTTTAAAAGATACGTAGATGATACCTTTACTATTTTACCTAGATCTAGTGTTTCAGCTTTCTTAGACCATCTGAACTCCATGCATAGTAAAATTAAATTCACTATGGAGTTGGAAAATCAAAATTCACTTGCATTCTTAGATGTGCTAGTAATTAGAGGTCCTAACAATGACATAGGTCATACTGTATATAGGAAACCTACGCATACAGATAGGTATTTGAATGGCAAATCTCACCACCATCCCTGTCAACTTGCTACAGTGGGTAAATCTTTGTTTCAGAGAGCCAGGGGTATCTGCGACGATCAACATCTGACTGCTGAGTTGCAGAATGTCAAACGTGCGCTTCGAGCCAACGAGCTCCAGATACCACGTTCCAAGCAGAATCCCAGTATGAAGAAACCAACAGTCGAGCGTAAACCTGCCGTATTACCATATGTGAAAGGGGTCACAGACAAGATCGGAAACATCTTGAAGCGTGCTTCTATAAAAACATATTTCAAGCCGTTGAAGAAGGTGTCTCAATACCTTAGACCCGTGAAGAGTAGCACCCCTTTGCAGAGTGCAGGCATTTATAAGCTAGACTGCGAGTGTGGTCTTTCATACATTGGTCAAACGAAACGCAGTGTATCAACCCGGGTGAAGGAGCACATAGCAGATGTCAAGCACCGTCGGTGTAACAGGTCTGCAGTCTGTGAACATGTCATTGACAAACCAAACCACTCAATTAAGTTTGATAAACCTTCTATCCTTGCCAAAGAAAAAAGATATTTTCCCAGGATGCTACGCGAGGCTATTGAGATTAAAAAGCATCCTAATTTCAATAGAGAAGATGGATTGTCACTACCACCTGCTTGGGATCCTGTAATACATCTCATCAAGGAACAAGCGAGACACAGGACTGCAAAACCTTAATTTCCGAACGGTGTAAAATATCTTATCTGTTTAAAGTAGTTTAATAGTCTCTGTTTTTTAAAATATTATAATTAGTAATGAGGTAGCCTGGGAGTTTTTCTTTGCAGCGTTTCTTTTCTCCTCAGTACGCCTCATTGGTGAAATGCTGCTTGGTAAATTATTAGAATAAAATAATTAAGCCCTTCTGGCACATGTGTAACTGTCTTTACAGCTTAGGCCCATCTGGCATGTATGTACACCTTTATTTGTGTTTTTTCAAAAAAATGGGTAGTTTGCACAAATTGTAACTTTGACAGAGGAAAAACATCTTTTCTCAGTCCTCCCGTGACCATGGAAAGCTGGAAAGCTTCCGAAACGTCGGGAACTAAAATGAGATAATATACGCGATATAATCCGTTAAATTGTTTTATTTCAATGAGTAATAATCGCGGAAACAGAAGAAAATATTATGTACACCAGTACGGACTGGATGTTTTTTTTTTGTTTTGATAACAGGGCCTGACCTGAATGCCTTCTGGAAGTTCCTACAAAGTCCAGTCCAGGGGTATCTGCCAAACTCCACCCATGAGAGATATACAGAACCTAGGAATTGCCACTGTGTGCTTATGTGTGATGCAACATAGGATTATCCAAGAATGTATTGGCTTCTAATGCAGTTTAGAAATAAATACGCAAATTGTTTATGTACTTTTAAATTCTTTCATGCCAGCCACTTTATAATTATATATGATTGAGCCATTTTAAGAGCTTGCATACATCTTGGGGAATTTAGCTGGTCTGCATCGCACCCAGATACATGAATGAACCTACGTAAGATTCAGAGTACATCATGTCTTATCCATTTTCGTTCCCTGGTCGTACACAGGTGTGCTGTAAGGAGGCATATGGAGGACTTGATTATTTGCCATGTAGGACTTTCCCTTCATTTGGATCTCCACTAGGCCGTTTTTTGCCAGGTCTAGGCTCTTTAGAAATGGATTTACCTCCTCCCCTATCACGGGGCTCTGTGTCACATACCTCCATCACCAACGGACTAATACGCGCAAAATACTTACCTAAGTATTAGTTATAACTCCACCAACAAAAATATTAAAATCTCAGTGATTTGTACACAAAAAAAAACACAAAATATCGCAATTAAAACCCGGGCACGTGCGTTAGCTAACACAGAGACTAGCAAAATCCCATTTAATAAACGTAATGCAATAACCCAAACACGACATAAACATAACCTCAAAATCATTACTGTCAATACTGTCAGTTTTTTTTTTTGGGCATTTTATGGCCTGGTTGCAAGACTTTTAAGCCACAACTTTATTTCATTCTTCTGATGGCATTTCACTGGATTTCTTTTTTCCTCATTTTTAAATTGTTTGCACAGTACTTTTTATGTATTTATATATCGGTATTTTTTTTTTTTTCGAATTTTATGGCCTGGTTGCAAGACCTTCAAGCCACAACTTTATTTAATTACTAGCTTCTGCCCGCGACTTCGTCCGCCTTAAATTCGTTTATCGCGGATAAGGGTATTTTTCCGGGATAAAAAGTAGCCTATGTCCTTCCCCGGGACTCAAACTATCTCCATACCAAATTTCATCCAAATCGGTTCAGCGGTTTAAGCGTGAAAAGGTAACAGACAGACAGACAGACAGACAGACAGACACACTTTCGCATTTATAATATTACTATGGATTCTGATGGCATTTCAGTGGATTAATTTTTTCCTCATTTTTGAATTGTTTGCACAGTACTTTTTATGTATTTATATATTGGTTTGTAGGTTTCAGCGTCTTTTAATAGTTCTATAAGCGGCGGCGGGCGGGAAGAAAATTCACTGTAATTTTGACACACTTCACTAAGTTCATGGTTTAAGAAAATACTGGTATGTTCTTTCGAAATGAAGGCTGTCACGTGGGTGACACTTTAGGACTTCATCACGGCTTTCACTGGTTCTCAAACTTTATGTTTTGGGGTAATTTTAATAAACAAAAACAAACTTCATAACTAGCATGGTATAAGAATATGTTTTCTTGGGTCATGATAATTAGCTAGTGGACTTTGCATGAATCTCCAAACGCCAAAATTTACACCAACACATTATCCAGGTATATTCTTAATTCTCATAACGTAGACGAACCAGTAATGTACATGGATACAGTTATGTACAAAACTGTACAGCGAAAAGTAAAAAAAAATAGCAGTAACAACATTTTGATCCTTAAAGTATAGACCTTCCATAGACTAAAGAAAAATATGACATGTGCGTCAACAATTTTGTTCATAAATAATAAAATAAACCAAACTGGGTTGCGATGTTTTTTGTAATTATTTAATTTTTGTAACAAAATCGTTAAGAAGGTTGGTTTAAGTTTTTGGGTATATTTTCTAATTTCTTTAGATACAATTATTATTACATTATTTCGTAAGAAACGTAAGACATTGAAAAATTATTATTCGAAGGTTATAGCGCGCTAGAAGATAAATAGAATTATTTGTAGACATTTTTTAGTACTGGATCATATTTTTTGTATACATCCAATCTTTGTTCATATCATGTTTGTTGTCTTGGCAATTTTTTATGGCTTGCCAGTGATGTACAATTTGTTAAAATCAACTACAAAATGTCTCACCGAATTAGAAAAAAAACGAAGCTGCCGAAAAAAAGAGGGTCCAGAAAAAACTTGTTATTAAGTTTATGAGGGCGCAAATTTCGAATATGGCGTTCATTTTGGAATTCAAGATGGCAGACATCACTTTTAATTAAGAAAAAAACATGAGTCGTGTTCTAGGCTTTTGGGGGTGCAGATTTCAAAAATGGCGTCCATTTTGGAATTCAAGAACGCAGACATTACTTTTTGTGAAAAAGTCATCATGGGAGTCGTTTTCTAGGTTTATGGGGGCGCAGATTTCAAAAATGGCATCCCTTTTGAAATTGAAGATGGCGGACATTACTCTATTACCGAAAACCTAGAAAATGACTCTTCTGATGACTTTTTCGTTAAAAGTGATTTCCACCATCTTGAATTCCAAAATAGACACCATTTTCGAAATCTGCACTCCCGGAAACCTACAAAACGACTCCTATGATGACTTTTTCGTTAAAAGTGATGTTCGCCATCTTGAATTCAAAATAGACGCCATTTTCGAAATAAGTAAATTCTTCCTTCATAAAATTATTGGGGTGTCCATTCCAGGATCTCCACTGTGCATTCAAGGAAGATGCAAAAATCACATTCGGTGCAGACAAGGAAATGTGACTAAAAATTTTCTCAAAAAATATTTCATTTTGTTATACTTTTTTCCCTTGTCTTAAAGAATGTTTACTGAGGGATATTTTAATGTATTAACTAAACGTTTGTTACCCTTATTTACTAGTGGCTCTGTGAGCTGTAGACCTCGCTTAGTTTCGAAACGTTGGAATTTTTTTAAAATTTTTTGGCCAAGCTGAAACGGAGACGATTCCCTCGCTCCGTGAATTACAATATGCATAAAGTTTACGAATTCTTAGTAAAGTGTATTGACAAAAAGGTACTGATATAAACACATAAGACAAACAATTTTTGTTGAAAATGTAATAAACCTTATATGACCGCCTTGAACACTTCTAATCTTACAGTTCCGAATGGAACAACCAACCGTTTTTTAATTAGTATATATTATTACAGTTTATTAGTATATATTAGTAGTCAAAAACTAAAACATTACATAATGTTTATAAAATTATTGAAAACCTTACAAACTTTAATACGCGTTTGAAGTTTGACAATCACTGCGGTCAGTGGTATAGAATGAGAGAGAAATATGCAATTCAAATATGACAAAAAGAGATGGTGATAAACGTCAAAACGGCGGCCATTACAGTCAGTGGTATATCGTAATACTCCTCACATCCCGTGATGCATATCAAAAAATTGCGAGTGTTGTCAATAAATTATTACGAAAAAGTAAGATTTCTTTATTTTATTTACTTTTAAGTCAGAGAAAATGACAATTTAAGTGCATAAATTTATTTTTCTATGAGTGACGTAAGAAATTATTTTCCTTATTATTCATTATGTTACTGTAAAGCGGCAACTATTCAGTGACGTCCTAAAGTGTCAGTAACCGGAGGATCAGATCATAGATGAGAATGTATATAACTGAAATAGATAGGCAACTTTAAGTCCTGAAGCGGCGCATGTAGTGCTGCCATCTAGTTGTTGGACACTTAACTAAATGTTTAACTGACTTCAGATAGGAGGAGGTTCTGTGTTTGCCTCTACTTTATTTTGCATGCTTCCCGATTTTTTGGAAACGGTTCAACTCATTTGGATCGTATAAAATGTATCTCATTGAGGTAGACCCAACGATGATGCTGGTGCGATCTTCAGCGATGTGGAAAATTTGTGTTATGTTTCTATGTGGCGCCCTTTACTCTGTATATTTGATATATTTCAGAATATAGATAAGTAGTATTTCAGTTTTCCATCCTATTTTTAATTAATACCAATAATTATTTAATTGTAATAAGATAATTTTTCTTCTCTTGTTTAAGTATCGTAATTTTTACCTTTTCAAAACACACATCATGTTATTTCCGTGTTTTCAATGAAAATAAAATATTCGCATAGGATATCGTTAAGAATAAACAAAAAACAGTCCGAATGACGGACAGCAAAGTGATGAAAGGGTTTTGTTTTTTTCATACGGAGGGAGGAATGGAACCATAAAATGAACACGAATAAATTTAATGAACAAATTTTAATTAGTTTATTTAAAATAACAGCCTCCATAATCATAAATTTACATGGTACCGAAATAAATAATTAACTTTACCTACACCCATATAAAACCTCTTTTCTCCAACTTGCTCGGAAATGTTCCCATTAATGTAGTAAAAACACACCACGAAGTCCATCGTTATATATGTTGATACGATAATCAATTTAAAAAAAGTGGCATTACTTCCCGGACAGGCCCGGGAAGTGTATATTATTGTGCAGGTTTTTACTTTTAATTTCATCCAAGACTTCAGAAAAATTCACCATATAGCCAATAGTAACGTACAAAAACCAAGATTTAAAAAAACTTTAATTGTTTTCTGCGTTTAGTTAATGGATGGTGAATGCCAATAATAATAGAAAAAAAAACAATAATTATTGTGTCCAAATCATAATACAATTTATTTAGTCTTAATAATCTTCTGGGAAATATTTTGTAGCCAAGGTATGTTTTTTTAAATGTTGTGCGTTTAGGAATTGTCGATTCAACTAAAAGTAATAACGCATATATTTATTTTAACTATTGCTATGGGTTTTCTTTTTTTTGTTTTCATTACTATATTTCATGTGGAACCAATATACAATTCGGACCTAAAACTTTAAACTTTAATATCCTTAAAAAAAATTAAGGCGGGAACGTGAATTTCATTTTGTCAAAGATTGTCTGTCGTGTTATTTTTACATCCACGAAATGACTTTTCCCGGCCTCTGCAATAATATACTATTAATGTATTCAAAAACGATAGGTTACGATTACGACCAGCTTTTCATGATATCTGAGTTAACCCGGCGTCCCCCATTTTCTGCGCTACATTGTATGCGACATAGCTAAACTTTCTTTACAGTTATGGCTCAATGGTTGCACAATGCACATGAAATACATGAAAGAGGATTTAAATTATAGATGTAGATAAACTAGTGTATGTAAATGTAGGTACAAAATTAGGCCTTAACACGTTCGCTGCCAGTAACACTACGTTTGTCATCAAAAAATTCTAACCCTTATTCTCGTGACACGCTTGCGCACGTACTAGACTGGTTTTATGAAACGAGCTGAAGGCGAGTTTTGTAGTGATATCTCACGAGTGTTTTAAGACCTCTCATTATGTAACAGTTACAGTTAGTTAAACTACTATTATTTTGTAAAAAGGCCACAAATGCACTTTTACAAGTCTGTGCTCATTTTTTTTTAACAATTCTTATCTATTACAATATAAGTACTTAGCCTATCTCAATTATATCTTTTTTAAGTATACACTATGCGTAGGTCTACAAAAAAACATCAACATTTATAACACTTAAATTACAATAGAAGAAAAAACAAACGCACGTTTGATATTCCTTCTTATAAGAACCGTATCCCCGTAAAAGTAAGTTATTTGCTTCCTGATTTGGGTCATGCATTTTTGTCTGTTAAATAGTCCTCTACCGTATAATTATGTTTTTGACATTAGAAGCTTTTTCAATTTGTTTTTGAAAGCTGGAAATGGGAATTTTACAGCATAATCTGGTAATCCATACTAATATTATAAATGCGAAAGTGTGTCTGTCTGTCTGTCTGTCTGTTACCTCTTCACGCTTAAACCGCTGAACCGATTTGGATGAAATTTGGTATGGAGATAGTTTGAGTCCCGGGGAAGGACATAGGCTACTTTTTATTCCGGAATAAAACCCTTATCCGCGATAAACGAATTTAAGGCGGACGAAGTCGCGGGCAGAAGCTAGTTTATTATAAAGACGAATAGATTGGCCTACGAATGATTTGTATAGGTGCTTTATGAACACCGAACTTTATAATGGCAATTTTATTTTTATTTTTAGCATTATACTTTTATACTATTGTTTTGGTTGATACAAAATGAATTATCTTACTTCTGAGCCATGTCTATTAGCCGTTGTCTTTCAGCCTCCCGAACAAGCCGGTTTCCTCAAACCCTTCGGTACGATAGACCACATCCATAGGCTGCGTCAGGTTATACAGAAGACTATGCATTAGCATTTGTGGACTATGAGAAGGCTTTCGATTCGATCAAGATCTGGGCGGTGCGACAGTCTTTACAGCGGTGCCAAATTGACTATCGATATATCGAAGTACTGCGGTGTTTGTATGACAACGCCACTATGGTGCCCACTTCCCTAAAAGTTGGAGACTCTACGCTCGAAATTGTAGATAACTATATATACGTGGGACAAAGACTCCAGTTGGTTAGGTCCGACATCGAGAAAAGATTACTCGTCGAATCTAACTGAGATGGACAGGTTTCGGGAAACTACGTAATATCTTCTCGTCCCAAAATACCGCAGTGTCTTAAGACGAAGGTTTTTAACCAGTGTGTGTTGCCAATGATCACATACGGCACTGACACGTGGCACTCACTATGGGCCTTAAAAGAAGGCTCAAAGTATCTCAAACGGCAATGGAGCGAGCTATGCCCAGAGTCACCTTGCGTGATCGAATAAGAACTCAGAAGATCCGCAGAAACAGCAAGGTCGTCGACATAACTCAAAGAGTTGCTAAACTTAAGTGGCAGTGGGCGGGGCACATTGCCCGTAGAACCGATGGCCGACGGAGCAGAAAGGTTCTCGAATGGCGACCGCGTACAGGATGACGCAGCGAGGAGAGCCCCCCCAACAAGATGGACCGATGATCTGGTGAAGATCGCAAGAAGCCGTTGAGCGAAGGCAGCGCACGATCGATCATTATAGACGTCCTTGGAATGAGGTGATGATGATGATGATGATGTTCGATTACTTTTATATTATCCTATTTACTCTGTCCTCTTTTTTATGTTTTAAGCAATAATTATAAGCTTTTTGCTTTATGCAATCGTCTTCGTCCCAACAAGTTGTGTTTCCTGAGAGGATTTGTTTAATTTCCCTACACCAGTTATTCACAAAGAAAACAATACTTCTTATTATCAAGAACTTAGCTATTTGTTCTTTGTGATCCGCGCATGTTACAAAATTGAAATTAACGTTTATATTAGCTATCAATTCTATATATTCAGTGACAGCTTTTGAATGACACGATGTTTTTAAAATTTCTAGTCTCATTTTCTAATTGACAAAAAAAGTCAAACATTGCCCAAGTTGGATAAGACAACCATGTTTTGTCGTTTTCGTATTATTTAATTTTGATATAAGAATGAAATTCTTGAATACTTTTGCTTTCAAGGTCATTTTTACATGTCTCACAATTTTTGTATATTTTTTTTCAAAAATTGTTCAAGCCAACCACTGCAATAGGCTATTGCTGCGCATTTTTCTTTTGCCATTGCAGAACTAGTTTTAATAATTTTTAGTGTATAAACTAATTTTATGTTTAAAGGGTTCTCGGTACACATTTCTTCTAGAACTGATTCTGATACTGCTATTTTTTCGGTCAGGAAAAATTAGAGCCCACGGAATGAGGTGATGTGAGGTTGCCTATCAGCAGAGCTCTATAGGATGCCATGAAAGCAGAGGCGCTGGGCATTATGTTTCTCAATCCGTGAGCTCGAATTGCGCCGAAAAAGTTTTCAAGAGGGTCCTGATTGAAGTGGCGCAGCAATAGCGAATGTAGACCCAACGAGTGCTAATATTTGGTGACTTCTTGAAAGGCTTCAATTGTCTTAATCCAACTCGTAATCGAAGGGACTACACTTTTAGTGCCACTTGGAGGTACATACTTCATGGATTTTAAAATCGGTAAACTTTTGTACCACAATTTATGATGCGGCGACCGTGGTGAAACAGCAGCTTTATATATTTTTTCTCCCATTAGGTTTGCTGAAGCTGCCATTGACAGAGTCAAAAAGCTTATCAAAAAACAGCAGAATGTCTGCCGTGTCCACACTTTCTTGAGGCAAATCCCCAATTCCTGAAATTAAAATTAAAATATTAAAATATATACTTCCATTCGCCTTAAATAATCCATACTAATATTATAAATGTGAAAGTGTGTCTGTCTGTCTGTCTGTCTGTTACCTCTTCACGCTTAAACCGCTGAACCGATTTGGATGAAATTTGGTATGGAGATAGTTTGAGATTCGGGGAAGGACATCGGCTACTTTTTATCCCGAAAAAATACCCTTATCCACGATAAACGAATTTAAGGCGGACGAAGTCGCGGGCAGAAGCTAGTGGTTTATAAACTCTACTAGAAGGTGCCCGTAACTTCGTTTGCGGAGGAAGAAAAAATCATAACCCTCTTTTTTGCTTTAGCATTATCGGATAAAAAGTATCCTATAACCATCTGTGGATACCCAGCTACCCGTGTACCAAAAAAAGATAAAATCTGTTTAGCCGTTTGCCGTGATGAAGCCACAACCACATATACAAACAAACAGTTCTAGTTTACATTTATTTTTATGGAAAAGAGGCAAAGACCATTTCAAATAAAATAAGTATTTATAATTTACATATATATATAACTAAACTAACTTTTGAATGGGGCGGCGAGCATGGCGACTGTTAAAATTTAATATACATACATATAAACACTCACCTGCCATGTATCCCATTGTGACACCTACATTTTGACTGAATACTTGGGTACAGTATTTTTCCCTCATTTTCGGGATCAGGTTGGGTAGCACATGTTGCGCAGTTACTTTATTGATGAGGCGCACTCCCTTATATCCCGGACCTCTCCTATACAGCGCCTCTAAATGCGCCCACTTGGCTCGCCTTGTACTTCCGTCCATTTGGTACTCAAGATCCTTGTTGAGCATATTGTTTCTTATGCCTATAATGTGGTGGATCATATATGGCATATAATTTGTTGTTCTCCACTTCAAAAAATCCGCCTTTATATTCTTTGTTTTGCCTCAAATATGCACTTTTTGTGTCAATTAAGAGTGCGTTTACTGCTGCCATATTTGTTGCACCCTGGTCGCACACCGTACTTACTATGTGTAGGCCAGTAGCCGTAACTTTTTTAATTATGTCTTTGAGTAACGATTTTAAATCAGTTGTTCTTGTCGTTCCAGAGCAAAATGTGAAGGCCACTGGCTGTTTAAATTTTTAAATAATGCCCCGAACCATGAACACCAATACATGATCACAAAATGTGTTTATGCGTTGGACGCCGTCGTCGACAAAACCGTTGATCATATCTTTTCTTTTATCGAAGCTAACATGTAGGGCTATTGCCATCTCGTCGAATATGATGGTACATAATATGTGGTGGTTAGACATTTTGTCCACTCTTTTCTTTAAATGATTAAAAAGCATGTCATTTATCCCTAGCAACAGATTGACTTTCTGCAGTAATTTGTCCAGGGTTTTACGTTTAGGTAAAATGCAGATTTTACCTAGAAGCTTGTATGCCTTCGGGCATGGTTTATAAACCGACAGCGCCAATATTTTTTCGTCTAACGAAAATCTTCGACCTCTTGGTCTCTTTCCGAATTGGGAAATCTGCTTGCAAAAGAAAGTTTTCGCCGCGGGAGACATTTTCTTGCTAGCCATTTCAAATGCTGAAGTTTTAATTATTTTGTTTGCCAAAATCAATTTTGTCTTCAGAACGTTTATCGATGTTTTACATTTTGCGAGGGTATTTTTTGTGCACCTTAGAGTGTCTCTTAACTCTCGCTCAATTTTTGACATCCTCTTCGATGAAACACGAACTGATCTTGATCCTGAAAGTTAACTATAACCGTTTAAAAAATAATAATATGTTTGTATAGCTAAGCTTACACATAAAAATAAACTTAGGCGACTATGCTTGTACAGTCGGCCAAGAAATTGGTCTACCACTTTTCAACTTTATATCAGTGTATTAAGGTTTACAAATGGTAGATCAATTTCTTGACAGACCGTACCTCGATATACATATAGATGAATACATGATTATATATCTTACGTATAAACATCCAAAATTCAGGAAAAATATTCGTGCTGGTTTCGTAAGCAAGGTCACTACCAGGTTAGCAAACCTACATCTAAATACTATTACTATGTCCATACGAATCTCTACTCATATATAAGATGCGAAAGTATGTTTGTTCGTTTATCAATCTTATTCATTTACGCATTACATTACATACTTTGCATACATAATAAGTACACTTTTAGAGCCGAAGTGACATAGGCTACTGTTTATTCTGGAACACAGACGGATAGACAACAAGAATCTAACCTTTGCTAAATTGATGCGCTGGATGTAGATGGCACCGGAGCATGGTATGGGAGTCCACCAAATACTGGAACTGGCCCGTGTGAAACACTTTGCAGACCTAAAACATAAAATAGAAATTATAAACAATTGGCATATCGTTTTTTCCGATGGTATTGCCCCATATAGATATTATTTTATTAAAAAACTTTACATTAGCTTGTATATTATATTATAAATCATGACGCAAAGCGGCTAGTCCATTAATGCGAAATTGGAGAGAGATTATATTACGCATCACGGGAATC
Organism: Hedya salicella; assembly: GCA_905404275.2. Classification (NCBI taxonomy): domain Eukaryota; kingdom Metazoa; phylum Arthropoda; class Insecta; order Lepidoptera; family Tortricidae; genus Hedya; species Hedya salicella. Next base: position 91,601,816 of record FR990096.1, read on the forward strand.
GAGGTGTCATAAAAACGATCAACCGGATGGGCGGATGGACGGTCATAGACAGACAGAAAAACAGATCAACAGTAAATGGAATACAAAACGGTGAAACCGTGGTAAATAAACCGAACCGCAAAACTAAGTTTGTTTGCGGACGGACGGACAGACGGACAGACCTTTTTGCCATTTTGATACGAAACCCCAAAAATACCTTTACTGTTAAGTTCCCGCGGCGCTTCTCAACAAGCTCTCATTTTATGTTGTGATGGTTGACACAAACGTGTACATTTGCCCATGTGGCCTACTTACGTTCATTATTTAATTATTTACTTATAACTTTGAATTTCTTTGCACTTAAACTGTGAAATTGTACTACACTTTACAAATTATTACAAATAGATATCACAAATAAAATACGGCCAAAAATAAAATGAACGGACGAACGATCGGACGGTCGGACGAACGGACGGTCAGACAGATAGACAGACAGACGGACGGATGGACGGACGAACGGTCGGAAGGACGGACGAACGAACGGTCAGACAGACAGACGGATGGATGAACGGGCAGATAGACAAACAGACGGACGGATGGACGGACGAACGGTCGGACGGACGGACGGACGAACGAACGAACGGTCAGACAGACAGACAGGCGGATGGACGAATGGGCAGATGGAAGGACGGACGGACGGTCGGACGGTCGAACGGACGGACGGACAGACAGACAGACAGACAGACGGACGGACGGACGGACGAGCAGATGGACGGACGGACGGACGAACAGTCGGACGGACGGACGGATGGACGAACGAACGGTCAGACACACAGACAGACAGACAGATAGACAGGCAGACAGACAGACGGACGGACGGACGGACACTGCTAAGTTCTTGCGGCGCTTTTTAACAGTAGGTATCATCTTACGTTGTGATGGTAGACACTGACGTGTACATTTGCCCATGCGGCCTCCTATTTACCTACTGAAGTTCATTATTTCATTACGTATATGAAGTTATAAAAATGAAGTGTCTTTGTGGTACACTGTTAGCAGGGTATCCACAGATGGTTACAGGATACTTTTTACCTGACTACCTGTCGAAAAAAGAGGGGTTATAACTTTTTGTCGTACATGATCGCTCATGTAGGACAAAAAGTTATAACCCCTCTTGCTTGTAGTCGCGGGCACCGTCTAATTCTACATATAACTTCTAATCTCTTTGCACTTAAGTTGTGTAATTGTACCACATTATATAAAGTATTACAAACACATAAAACAAATAAAGAAAATCCGGCCAAGAGCATGTGTGACCATGCTCAGTGTAGGATTCCGCAGCCGTTCTTACAAAAAAATGCACTACTAACGAAAAATACGAGATTGGGCCCCTTAGAAATACATTTTATTATTATTTAACTATCAAACTAAGTAGCGGCTTATACAAGACACCTATCCTCTAAATTTCATCAATATACATGCAGTAGTTTTTGAGTAAAATCACTGTGACATACGGACCAACGGACGGACATGACGAAACTATAAGGGTTCCGTTTTTGCCATTTTGGCTACGGAACCCAAAAAACCGCCCAATAATATATAAGGATAAACGGACATCATACATACAGGCAGAGGAGCACCCAATACTGGAACTTGTCCTAATGACTGACTTAATTAGCAACCTGTAATACTAGTCTGTATCTATATCGGTACTATTATAAAGTTGTAAAAATGAATGAATGAATTAATTAATTTATTTATTTATTTATTTGCTGGGTATCCACAGATGGTTATAGGATACTTTTCACCAGACTAGGCTGAAGAAAGAAAGAGGGGTTATGAGTATTTCTCCTCCGCGAACGAAGTTGCGGTTGCGGTTGGTTGCGGGCATCTAAATGTACTATTAAAATTTAATGTCTGTACAATTTCAAAAAATTAGTGATATTGGACTATTTGAAGGTCACTGAATTTTTACTTACTATATATTTTTACTTTTTGTATATTTGTATCTGTTGTTGTGGCTTAATCACGCCGAATGGCTAAACGGATTTCAACTATTTTCGGTAGACGGGTAGCTGGGCACACTATAGATGCTTATAAGATACTTTTTACTCGACTACGCTGAAGAAAAAAGAGGTTATGATTTTTGCTCCTCCGCTGGCGGTTGCGGGCACCTTTTAGTATTTAAGAAATTGATTAGTGGTCTGTGTGTGTGTGTGTGTGTGTGTACCTGGCGGCGGGTTGGCGCTGAAGTTAGGCTGCACTTGCACGAGCGGGAAGCCGGGCTGCTGGTGCGGGGGGAAACCTTGCAGGGGGTTGTTCGGCTGGAAGAATAGAGCGCCCGCCGGAAACAGAATCTACAACTCTAGTCTTTTTCTAGATCTCGGGCTCTTCAACTTTCTCATGCAATGTGGTACTCAAAATGTGCTTAAGAAATAAAAGTCAATGATTGAAAAAACCCTGAAAATTTGGAAGATTGTAAGGCACTTGTCCCACCGCCGGCGATAAGCGATGAGCTATCGGCGATTTTCTCGCCCAAGAAACGAAGAAAAGATAATCGCTCCCGTGTAAATAAAAGAGAGAGATAAATGGCCGGCAGTGTGAACAGCCAGCGATGAACTATAAATATATCTCTCTCTTTTATTTACACGGGAGCGATTATCTTTTGTTCGTTTCTTGGGCGAGAAAATCGCCGATAGCTCATAGCTCACTCGCCGACGGTTCCCATCGTGTCTACGGGGAACCAATGATAAAAACTTAGCCTATTTTTTTATCATTGGTTCCCCTTTTAGCCCCTTTAAGCCCCGCAGATAAATGCTAGTTAACTATAAAGTATTTACGTCATATTTCTGTTACCCATGGTACTGTACAAAATATTACAAATTATTGAAAATAGATATATATATAAACACTGACTAGACCTTTTTTATTAAACCCTAACTATATTATGCATTCTGTAGGTATGCAGATTGATAAAAGTTGTCAAAATTCATTATTGATTTTCCTCCAAGTCAGACTCTTACCGTTAGTTGAAGCAGTCGGTACGACAGGTACTGAAGCGCTGGACATTGAAGGTGTTGGAGCACCCAGCACTAGCACTTGCCCTTGTGACAGACTTAGCAACCCTGAAAATTAATACAAATTATAGTACGTTACTTACCAAGGGCTGTAAAAGAAAGCCTGAAATCGCAGGTATTTGTGACCCGAGCCGCAGGCGAGGGTTGTAAATATGCGATAGAGGGCTTTCTTTTTTACTGCCCGAGGTGAGTGCACACTTTTACATCTTCATCACGCGTAGCGTGCGGTATAACTCACATTATGGCCAGGTACTGGTGCATTCATACATATCATGTCACTCAGTTATAAAAAACCGGTCAAGTGAGAGTTGGACTCGTGCACCGAGGGCTCCGTACAAAAGTATTTATGAAAATCCAGTGTTACCCTACCCTACTCCTAAGCAAATTGTACGCGGTGTTCGATCATTTTACATTGGTTACTGACATAGACAGACAGACATAAAATTATACTGTTTTTAGTATTTGTTGTTATAGCGGCAACACAAATGCAATCTGTGAAAATATCAACTGCCCAGCTATAAAGGTTCATGACATACAGCCTGGTGTGACAGACAGATAGACGGCGTCTTGGTAATTGCGTCCCGTTTTACCCTTTGGGTACGCAACCCTATAAAAACCTTACATTTATCTAGAAATACTTTAAGTATGTATTTGTTAATAGGTACATTGAAATGAGGGTTTTCAAAAATGGAAATATCACCAGTTAAATCAATCACAGGATGTTGACATTTCTTGTCAATTAGACCTTACATCACGATGGCCCCAACTGGTGATAATTCCTTTTAGAAAATTTAAACATGACTTTATACCAAGAAACTACTGACATAGATTTTTGACATTGTAGTAGCCCTCATTAATAAATATTGTATACGTTAAACCACCATAAATAACTGGAACTGCCAAGGCAGTAAAGCCAGTAGGACCGAAATATGCACATGGTACTATGTAACTATGTAATTAATTTACAAAATTGTAATATACATAGTATTGAAACTTACCTGGTATATGTAGCGACGGTGTAGCCAATCGAGTATGCGCTTATTCGGAAACAAAAAGATATCCTCAAAGTGCCGATGCCATACTTTTCGGTTTTGGTGTATAAACCAGTCTTCTTTGTCCACAATGTCACCTCCAATTCTCATAACCCATGTTCGAAATGTCTCAAGTTCGTCAGGTTTACAAAGATTTGTCGGATTTGGGAAAGAGTGCATGGGCGTACCTGAAAATTTTAAAATACATTGACGTTTTAGAAGTTTTGTATATATACCCACCAGGTGCAAGATACTTCAAATCAAATCGAATCAAAAATATTTACTATTTACTTCAGATACATTATGGCAAAAAATGTATTAAACTTATTAAATATCAAATAATTTACCATCCTTGAATCACTGTGCAAGACGGTACACAACATCGTCGTGGAGCCATCACAAGGCTGGTGACGATTTGCGTAGAGAGGTAGTCACAACACTAATTTCTAACAAAGCACTTCCACTACAGTTTTTGGTAACTATGGTTATTTAATGGAGGAACTAGGGCGCTCAACTCAACATTAATTAGCCAGAAATGTATTGAAAGCAGCCGATAACCAAAATGAATCACAATATGCTCTAACATGTGGACCGACCGATGACAACAGATTCAAATTTGAGTGCCAGGAGCCGGGTATTGAAATTAGTTTCTTTTACTCGTCGACTGTAATCCCTCAATAAGAACTTCATAGAGTAAACTTTAATAGCATACTTTTCAATGTCGGATACGCTATGGCACTTCCAACTGAACTGATATATTCATAAGCCAACACTTTGAATTGAAGTGTTTGCTTATGAATATGTCGAATGAATGAGTCGAAGGTAATTGATGTACGATGATGGTGATGATGATGGTGATGGTGATTGTGATGGTGATGATGATGGTGATTGTGATGGTGATGGTGATTGTGATGGTGTTGGTGATGGTGATGGTGATTGTGATTATGATGGTGATGGTGATTGTGATGGTGTTGGTGATGGTGATGGTGTTGGTGATGGTGATGGTGATGATGATGATGATGATGATGACGATGATGATAATGATGATGACGATGATGATGATGATGATGATAATGATGATGATGATGATGATGATGATGATACCTACTCGTAGAAAAAGTATTGTATACAATCGTAATATAATTAGCTTTTTACGTCTCGTACCTTACTTAGGCTACTCAGCAAGCTTCGTGGCCTAAACACGGTACTCGACTGAAAAAGCATACATTATATAAAGATTGCATAAAATACTATAAGTGTTGCCAAGGCAACCACTGATTTCTACTCATATTTAGTTACAGTTTCTGCTTTCGTTACAATGAGGTGTTCTAATGTGGTGTTCTTTTAAATACAGAGTAGCAATAAATCGAAAATTATATTAAGAGTTAAGAGAATTATATGAGGAGTATACGCGAAATGTTATAACAGTTACTCTATTAATTACAGGTTTTCAAAAGATACTTTCAACCCAAATTTAACCCCGTTAGAAGATGGATTTTGAAAAATGCTTAATTTATTTTTCTTAATTTTCAATTAAGAGTCTATACGCGAAATATCATAACAGGTAATCAATTGATTACTGATTACAGGTTTTCCATACATACTTTCAACCCCAATTTAACCCCATTATGAGTTTAATGTTCAAAAATTCCTTTACCAATGTTTTCACTGTATATTAGGCTTGTGACCGAAGTTTTAAGCGTCTAACTTTAAAAACGACATGTTTCCCATACAAACTTTCAACTCATTTTTATCCCCATTAGGGGTGATTTTTGAAAGCAACGTTTAATCTTTTGTTTTGTTTTTAGTAAGAAACTTTTAAACAAAGATTCAAGTCTATAACTTTCCAAATGAACGATTTCCATACAACGGTTCAACCCCTATTTCACACCCTTAAATATCGAAAAATCCTTTTTTAGTACACGTCCACGTACAATAAAGAATATACGTTCCAAATTTCAGGCTTATTTTAGTTTAGGCTGTGCGTTGTCTGTCAATAGGTCCGTATCAGTAACGCAAGAGTTTTATATGTATAGATGATTTTGACTAGGTACCTAATTTAAAATCCATAAAGTATGACAAATAATTTAATACCAACCCCTCCATAACTTCAAAGTGCAGTGTTTTTTGCCGTCCCAAGCTTTAACCGACGTTTTCTCAATTGTCCCTTTTTCACTTTTGCAAGTTTGAAGAATTAAAAAAAAATAACTATAGCACTTAGAGACATAATTTTTTCACCGAAAGATAGCTTATGCTTTTTTATATTACAAACTACTCATAACTCCATAACTTCAAATTACAAGTGTGTTTTTTGCGTTCAAAAACTTTAACCAACGTTTTCTCAATTGTCGCTTTTTTACTTTAACAAGTTTGAAGAATTCTTAAAAAATAACTGTAGCACTTAGTGACATATTTTTTTCACCGAAAGATAGCTTATGCTTTGTTATATTACAAACTACTCATAACTCCATATCAACAAAGTAGAAATTTTTCCCTATAACAGGCACAAATATGATATCGACGATTCTTTTAGTTATTCGACAAAGTGGGACGCTGGGCACTAAACTTTGAGGCCTTAAAAAGGTGCTTAAATTGGTCATTTATGGGTCGACATCAAAATCATACGTTTATTACAGTATGTTCTATCAGTTTTCATTGAAAGTCGATTTTCGGTAGGTTTTGCCATATTTCACTAAACTGCCCGTAACTCCGTAACTAGAATCGACAAAGTGGGACGTTTTACTAAACTCTCTCACATATAATCCATATTTGGTATACTCCTCATTTTATAGAACAATAATTTGTTCGAAAGTTGCCTGTTCAAATAGATTAGCAATGTAATGGTATTGCTTCCAATTTATCATTGAAGTTATTTTCAAAATACCATATTCGTACCTACTTATATAATGAGTAATTCAGATATGAAATAAAAATGATAATTTGTGCATATTTTTTTCATGCCTTCAATTAAGTATTCCTTAAATAAACCTCCTAACATAAGCTACTTCATTAGAAGCAGTTCGGCCTTAGCGCTTCGCCGGCCGCTGCCGCGGCACGCTCGCTTCGTTCGCTCGGCTCGCGAGCTGTTGTGGTTAACTAACGTAACCTAACTTAGTTTAACCCAATCAAAGTTTATATGCGACAAAAGAGGCACATTGTCATTTAAATATGAATAACATTATAGGGATTATATTATACTACCTTCTGCCCGCGACTTCGTCCGCTTTAAATTCATTTATCGCGGATAAGGATATTTTTCAGGGATAAAAAGTAGCCTGTGTCCTTCCCCGGGACTCAAACTATCTCCATACCAAATTTCATTCAAATCGGTTCAGCGGTTTAAGCGTGAAGAAGTAACAGACAGACAGACATACACACTTTCGCATTTATAATATTAGTATGGATTTCGTTCTTATACCATTTAATTATTCTATGAAAATAGTTTTCCATATAAAGTCCGTTATATCAAATGCAAATTATAGTAAATAATAATCTACTAAATGTGTTTATAATAAATAATTAATATTTAAAATGTCGATTCTATGAAAAGTTGTTATATCATTAGAATTGTATATCAGTAATTGTTATATCGATTGAAATTATAATAAATGTTGTTCGATATAGTGAAGCGCACCCGAAAAAAATACCATGTGAAAAAAAAGACAAACAAAAGAGCGTATCTCCCGGCACTTAAGTGCTTTGGCTGAGAAGCGCAGTTTTTTGACAATAACTTAAAAACGGTGTGTCCGATCCGATCATGTTGAAAACAATTTTCGTTGAAAGTATTTTTTACGCTTTATATTTGTAAATTCATATTTTTTGAACATACCGTTTAGAAAATAGAGGGGGGGGATACAAATTTTGCTACTTTCGCAGCGAATAATTCCGAAAATATTCACCAAATCAAAAACTTTTTTAGAAACCTCGAAGTGTTTTTAGAAGATCTGTCGAATGATGTACCACACATTGATATTTGCTGATTTTTTTTTCAGTTTCGGTTATATGTATGGAGTGGCCCTCTAGAAATATATAATTTTTTTATTTATTTATCAAACTAAGTAGCGGCTTACTAAGGACACCTATGTTCCAAATTTGATCAGTAATAAATCTTATAGTTTTCGAGTATTTTACTCAAAAACTATAAGATTTATTACTGATTTTTGAGTAAAATGCCTGTGTCATACGGACGGACGGACGGACGGATATGACGAAACTATAAGGGTTCCGTTTTTGCCATTTTGGCTACGGGCTCCTAAAAACGGGAAAGTGCGAGTCGTACTCGCGCACCGAGGGTTCTCACTTTATTACTCGGTACCGGTTGAGTTAAGTTTGCACCTGATATCTATAGCATTACAAATGAGGTGCAAACTTAACGCAACCGGGTTGTTCAAATAGGCCTTTTGAAAATAAAAAATAAATTGCTAGTTAGAGACATGGCTATAACTTTCGTGTTATATTATTAAGCCCTTTCATATATTTTTGCCCCCCCTTCATATTGGTCGTTCATTAGAAAATAAAAATGTATTTTTAAATATTCCTGTGCAATACATGTGGGCTGACCATGTTTATAAATATTCCAAATTTTAAATACATAGCGTAAGTAGTAATAAGTAGTTTTTGAGATATGGCGCTCTCATAGACGGACAGACAGACAGACAGAGTCGCACCATAAGGGTTCCTTTTGTACCTTTCTGATACGGAACCATAAAATATATAATTTGCAATTGGGCTAGCCATGTTCATTATTATAACTATTCCATTTCAAACAGATGTAGATATAGCGATATAGCGAAATGTAACAGTCAGACATACAGACAAATGGATTCACATCATAAAGTTTCTTTTTTACCTTTGTGGTACAGAACCCTCAAAATGCTGATAAGATAACTTTTAAACGGCTGAACCGAATTTCCGGAGCCATTGCTAAGTAAAGTTAGTACAGTCAATGAAGTCAGTCACCTTTCAAACACAGCGAAATCTGAATCTATCCATCTGCTCCAGCGCTACGATGCCACAAACAGACACCCAAGACACACACAAGACCCCTTTTCTATCGAGGGTTTAAAATCTGTGCAACCACATTGCATTCTCATCAATGTTCCATGCCAAATTTTGAATCGATTTGGTAATGATTAAAAAAAAGAATAAAATCTGATACAAGAGTTACCAAACTTTTGAATAGGAATGAAACGCGATATGCATGAAGCAGGATAAATAAGAGCTTGTACCTATTTAGTATTAGTACAGGGAGTTCATGTACAGTCAGTATCAAATAGCATATAGCGTACAAAGCGCCAAATATATCGCAACACATTATTCAAAGGCGCTGATGCTGACTGTGCCATACTCTGTTTTGTTGTATAAAGTAGTTCTATGCAAGCAATAAATGAGCGCAACTTACATTTTACTCTAGTAGGTCTAATGGTGAAAAAGCTCGTAGTATATAATCGCAAGTCCTTTTCGTGATAAAACTGGGTAAAATAAAAATAAAACCACCCAAATATAATGAAAGAAAGCATGTTACACTTTTAAAACTAACTGAAAATATCTTTCAATAGGTATAATCTTTATAATGTTACACTAAAATGTGCACCGCTATTATAACACGTATCGACAATAATATGAATATATAATAAACAATAATCGTTCCGCACTTTCTGTTTTATAGAACAATAAAATCAACATTCACCAGCCGGCGCGGCATCACACACGCTGCGAGGCACGGAGCCGCAACACAACACCTAATGAATCATCTGCTGGCGCGACCGAAGGACATTATCCAATCATGTCGGGCCCATTACTTAATCCCCACAATATTCAATTACCAATTCAAGGCTCAAGGCTCAGTCCTCGCAACGCGTGTCACAGGCAGGGGCAATTCGCACAGCAAGACACACAGGCCAGCAAGGCGGTGGCAGAACCAGACCGGCTTCCATCATATCAGACCAAGGCCTATACGAAACAACCACAACCAAGACATAAAGTGAAATATGAGACAAGATTTTTAGAAATACAGAGACAGACACTCACTAATAGTGTTTTATGGCATAGCTATGGAAGAAACTGGTTCAGCCACCGGCTGCCAGACGCATTCGCCCACAAGCGCTCAGTCTCAAAGCAAGTCACATTGCCACAGGAGCTTCATATAATTTCAACATGTCCCATTGTTCTATAAGTCCGTATTACAATTATATACAACCTAATTCTATGCGGGGCTAAAATTAAATTTACTCTCAACGTGTTATGTCTTACTTGGTGTATATCATTAGGAGCGGTGTTCACTAGACTATAGTAATAAGCAACCGGTTACAAATCAATATTACTATGCGAGTAGCACAACATGTACAACAACCCGCCTCAACAACTCTTCGGGAACAGTATTTTATTAAAAAAATATTTATGTCTAAAACCTTAACCATCATACCATATTGTGTATTGTAAATATGTCTATGTCAAAATGAGATTTGCATTTCAATTCCTAGCACGGGTCGCAGGTCACTTGGTCTACAGCAAACAAATATGATTCCAAACTTTAAATTAAATTGCTTTTGGATTAGAGGGAATAATAAGCTTGTAAAATTATATTTTACAAATAAATTATGGTCTGTAGCTCGAGATGAATCACTGACTCGGCCACCCGTCACGACACAGTCCTTCCGAAATAGCTGCCCGGCGGCCTCGCACTGGCGGCCCTAGTTCAGTGAGGGCGAGCTGCCCTCGTCCCACACCAGGTCGATGCTGGGCCACTTTGTCTGCAGACAGGTCAGCATGGGATCAGCTGAGGCAGCCCGCATGTGGCACTCGAGCAGCGCGGCACGCCCAGCACGGTACGCAACGCGTCCGCCCGGATTGCTGCGCGCCAGCCCATTGTAGTGGTGCAGCGTGAAGGTATCTGGGCAGCCACGGTCTGATGACGGGAAAAACTCGTCCATGAATGCACTTAGCAGGATTATCCCCAAGTTCTCAGCATCCAGCTTGCGACGCATCAACTCCACATATTCTGGTTCTGAAACTAGCTCGGCAGCGCACAGGACATCCTGTAGCGCAGCTGATGGAATGAAATTGTTGCCCTCAGGGTCAAAGGAGCGGAAAATGCGCTCGGCGGACTCGCCCGCGGTCTCCGGCGCCGCCAGCCGTCGCTCAAATGAGAACAGCACAGTCAAGTGAGTTTCTGAAGCCAATACCCACACTGGGTGCTTTGGGTTCTTATAGAATGACCCGACCGTGCAGTACTGCATGTGTTCCATGATAGTCAGAAATCCGATGTCATTCTGGCGCTCAATGCCTCGGAGCCGAAGCCCTCCAACTACCTGGTCATGGTCCCAAACATGGGCCACTGCACGACCTGTAAGCATCAAATTTATCAGTCCTTGTGAACCATAGCCATATGTGGAGTGTATAAGTGGATCTGACAATTCTGACAATTCTGCTTCAACAATGCTCACACCCTTGCTCAAGATCACACTGTACAACAGAAGAAGTACTCCATAATTGTCCTTCAAAACACGAATGTTTCTTGTGTAGAATGCCTCCACTTCTGACAATCCTTGAAAGGAGTGAATCTCTATCTGCCGATGAAACTGTTCAAGTGTCTCAGTAGTCTCTTCCGTGATGTTGGCCGTGCTTGTTTCTGCCTCTGTTTCATTCTTGCGTTGGTACACAGCCACATTATACTTAGGTGCTAGACACTGGCTTAGTATTGTACACACAGCCCTAACAAGAAGGGAGTTGCACTTCTCGGAGGTGAGGTCCCGCAGGCTGTGACCAGGGGTCTCGGAGAGTAGAATCTTGAGAAGGAAGCCTTGCACGGGCGCGATAGCTGCGCAGGGTCCGCCCTCCTGTTGCGTGAGGGCGCTGGGCTCGTCTGCGCTGAACGTGAAGCCCTGTGCCCAGCGGCGGAACACCTCTTCCTTCACCTGCTCGCCCCACAGGAGTCGCCGCGTGTTGCTCAGCTCCACCGCCATGCCTGCTTCGCAGCCCGCCGTCGCACCCACGCCCGCCCCGGCGGCACAGTCGCTCATTTCCTCTTTATCCTCTAAAGCTCGTACGGAACCACTTGCCTGTTCTTCGGTGGAACCGATCAACATTTGCAATAATGTCGTGTTGTCTACACCTCCTGAAAACACATTCAATATTAATCATCGCGGGTCAAATGCCGGCACACGCCACCGGTATCTCGGCCGACTCGACCCAGCAAAGGCTATGGTCGTGAAAAGAACATAACCACGTAATTATACTTACTACATATATGTGGCTCATGGCTACTCCAAATTGTGTTAACTATTTGTCCCTCTTGTAAAACCGATTGATCATCAGAATTACTTCAATTCGCATCATAACCCGTCAATAGATTGTTAATAAAACTTTTCATTACTAGAAAAGCTTACGACATAAAGGCTGCCATTTTTTAAGAAAAATATCAATAGCGTTTCGTTTTCGCTATTTCGATACGTTCCGTTTATATAATCAAGAAAAATAATACAAATATAAAACTATTGTTCTTATTCTTCTTAACTAGATTGTAGAATAAAGTATTACGTTGTGTCTGTTTAACCAACCTTGGAAATTAAATCAATAAAATAAACCAATAACAATACAAAATAAAATACACACTCTTTAAATTAAATCGTACAACAAATGAAATACTTTTATATGTGTAGTGTTTACAGGAGAACGTTACTTAAAATGAATAAAATACAATTTGTTAACATTTTTATTTAATTGTATCTTTTGATTTATAGTTTCTTTCGATGTAGTCTGAATGATACATAACATAATAGTCTATAACAATAAAGCTCCGTTATTAAAAAAAAAATGGTGTTGCCAGTATTAAATTAACTGTACCTTGGTAGATTTCAATTCCATAATTTATAAGATAAAAGAAATTCAACAATATCATGCATGTTGCGAAATTTGGAAAAATATGTCGCAATTAATAAAAGAATACATTTACAATTGCCTCAATATCAATACATATGCGTTTGTATTTTTTATTACTTTAATACCTCTGAAACACGAATAACTAATGTTACTGACTAAGGTTGCCACCTTCACCACCACCGGAGACAGCACAATGAAAGTTGTTGGAGGAGGTCTATACCAAAAGGCACACCAAATTACGTGATATCCCAATTTAAGGAAGGGACACGGGACACGGTTCTTATAAGGTGACATATCAAACGTATGTAATTTGTTTTAAATTAAAAAAACATTATTTAGCTTTTTATATTCTATATTTTATTACTTTTATAAGTGTTGATCTGTTTTCTTCAAGAACTACGCATTGAGTTTATACTCAAAACATATATTTAGGATAGGCTAAGTACAAATATTGTAATAGATATAAGACTTATTTCGAAAAAATGCCTGACTGTTGAGTTTGTTTCAGCTTTCTTCTCCTCAGTGGTCTCCTCTTGGGAAACGCTGTAGAGTCAGACTTGTAAAAGGGCCCTTGCGGCCTACTTACAGAATAAAGATCATTATTTCATTATTATTTCATTTCATTAAGAAAGTTACATGTAAATTACGGATTTCTGAAATAAAAGGCTACTATTATTATAACACGAATAACTGGTGTTGGAGAAAAAACCGTCAGCCTCAAGTGGGACATGGCTGGTCACGTCTACCGCATGTACCCGGACAGGTAGGCTAGTGTGGTCACTAAATGGGTGCCACAAGATGGGCAACGTTCACCTCACAACTCAAAACTATTAAAATATAACAAAACGATTATTTTTTCATTAAAAGCTACTGATTATGACCCTACAAAACACGCTCAAATCAAAATAAACAAATAAACATGTAAAACAAATCTACCTTCAAATTACTTTTCCACGCTAGCAGATAAAACGAACTTTTCCACGCAGATTTGCCGCTGAAAATAGAGATTTTCTTAGCGAGTAAGGTTAAAAATAATGAAAGGCTTCAAAACACGAGTGCGGTTTTATGAAACGAGCGTTAGCGAGTTTCATAATAGGATCACACGAGTGTTTAAAGGCCTAATTAAGTACAGATAAGTACTCTAAAATGGATTCAGAAATAGCCGTAGAGAAAAGATCTGCATTCTTACTAGTGCTACCTGTAATAGACTATAAATAATAAAAAAATGCAAAAAAAAATATCGAATAACTACAGAAACGAATTAATTATTCACATCGAAGTCGTGCGTTTGTTCATTCTCCAATCTAGAAAAAAATTGTACTTTTTTACTAGTACTAAATTTGGGTATCGATTATTCTGACACCAAGTTATTTGTTGCAATCGTGGCCGCATTTACAATATCCGACGGAGTGTTCATATAGTTCTCGGATTCACTACAACTCATATTTTCAACTTATTAGTATATTACTGCAGAGACCGGGAAAAGTCATTTCGTGGATGAGTACGGTTTTGAAGAACGAGGCGTAGCCGAGTGCGGGAGCCGTAACTTATTTTCGTAAAAATAACACGACCTTAGAACACGTCAGACAATGTTTGACAAAATGAAATTCATGTTCCCGCCTTAATTTTTTTTAAGGATATTAAAGTTTAGGGTCCGAATTTTATATTTGGTTCCACATGAATTATAGTAATGAAAATAAATAAAAAGAAAACCCATAGCAATAGTTAAAATAAATATATGCATTATTACTTTTAGTTGAATCGGCAATTCCTAAACGCACAACATTTAAAAAAACATACCTTTGCTACAAAATATTTATCAGTCCCAGAAGATAATTAAGACTAAATAAATTGTATTATGATTTGGACACAATAATTATTGTTTATTTTTAAATTATTATTGGCATTAACCATGCATTAACTAAATGCAGAAAATAATTAAAGTTTTTTTAAATCTCGGTTTTTGGACGTTACTATTGGCTGTATGGTGAATTTTCAAAGTCTTGGATGAAATTAAAAGTAAAAACCTGCACAATAATATACACTTCCGAGCCTGTCCGGGAAGTAATGTTACTTTTTTTAAAAAATTGATTTTCGTATCAACGTATATAACAATGGACTTCGCGGTGTGTTTTTACTATATTAATGGGAACATTTCCGAGCAAGTTGGAGAAAATGTAAATTACAAACAACCTTTCACAATTCTACTTTCGTAACAGCAAATAACCAACAAACAAATTACAATCCTCCGTCAAAACACATGTTTTTTTTTAAATCATAGACAATAGAATGAAGTCCTTATTCTCATATCACTCGAGATCAAATGTGCGGATTATATTTTAAAAATATACTGAACTAACGTTTCGTATCGATAACTGTTTTAATATCTATGGATACTAGAATAGACATCCACTTGAGTTTTGACCGCTGTTCCAAATTTAAACTCATAACCTTACAAAAATCTATACTGAAATAACATTAAAGTAGAGATTTTACCTACTACCACAGACAAGAAAGTTCTCATAGTAAAATTGGTTGTAATAATGCTGGTCATTTCCTACAGTTTTTGAACACATTTTAGAGCACTAATGTAATGTAGGTAAATAAAAAATGTTTTGTAATTGGTTGTTGACTTCATACTCATAATAAAAAAACCGGCCAAGTGCGAGTCAGACTCACGCACCGAGGGTTCCGTACAAATTTTTACCTACCCTAACTTTATTACCCGGTACCGGTTAAGTTTGCACCTGATATTTATCGCATTGCATACAAATCAGGTACCAACTTAACGCAACCGGGTTGCACAAATAGGTTTTTTGCGAATTACAAAAAAATTAGTTAGTTAGACACATAGCTATAATTTTCGTGTAATATTTATGTTTATTAATACAAATTGTAAAAATTTCAAAGTAGGGAATATGCAAAAATATTAATTTTTGCTTGATTAAAAGTTCATTCATATTACTAACAGTAGACAAAAAAAAATCGAATAACTATAAATATAACCAAGATATAAGCCATCAAACATTTCATTCTATCTCTTTCTAGCAAAACGGAATTTAATACGGAGCTTATATGGCCGGCGTAGACTATGACGTAACAGTACATGTCGGACCTCTCTGTCAAATCGCCGTCTAATTAGCAGTTTAAAATGCCTATATCTTGCGTGTTTCTTGACCGATTTAAATTTTAATTTCACATATTGAAATCGTTTTTTGATATTTAGTTAAGAAAAGCGATAAAGAAAATTTATGCATGTACCCTATTTTTGATAATTCGCATAAGCAGTTTTTGAGATATGGCGCTTTAATAGTCGGACAGACAGACAGACAGAGTCGCACCATAAGGGTTCCTTTTGTACCAAAAATAAGCTACTCTAGCGCCATTATTGATGTAGTTTGAACTATTATTTACTGCTTTTCGCTAGATACTTTTTCATCTGTTTTCATATGTGAGATTTATATGATTACCATTGAGTATAGAAAAGGTAAGGAGTTACCTTTTCTATACTCCATGGAAATCATTGTACTAAAAAAATACTTTATATACATACTTTATACAATGCAAAATAAAATACTGAAAATTAAATGAGGGTGCAAATTTCTACGTAATTGTGACATTTTTGACGCAAAATGTTTAAACATGGCAACAATTTAGTATGTTTTCTTTTAGTTCCATTTTATTTAATTTCTACTCAATCAGTTGTAAAAATGAAATGTCTGCGCATTGAAGATGTTTTCACAAATAAAGGTGATACGGAATATTTAAAGATCAGTGAATCGAAAAATATTTCTTCTGGATTTTGTGTATGTTTGTATGTGTCGTGGTTTCATCACGCCAAAACGGCTTAACGGATTTCAACGATTTTTAGTATACGGATCGCTGGTCTTCCACAGTTTTTTCAATGTAGTTTCTTTTTTGCATTATTATGGCACTTTCATTTAAAATTGCAAAATATTTAACTAGTCATGTTTACATTGGTGATATTCAATGTGACATTCAAGGACTTAATCTGAAGAGTTCCAAAATTCTCTGACGATACTGTAGTTTTGTTTCACGGGAAAACATCCCAGGAGACTTCTAATATAACGGAAGTAGAAATTAAGTCTATTAATAACTGGCTGAGGAATCATTTGCTCACCTTAAATAACAAAAATACTAAATATCTGCGTTTCCATAAAACAGCAGCCTCGAACCCCAGTCCTACAATACACATGAAGCCCATACCTGTAATATTTGGGCCTCACAATCATGTGGCATGATGTGCCCGTACTTATCCAACGTTTATCCGCTCTAAAATATTTAGGATATATAGACGAAATCATAAATTTTAAAGGTCACATCTGAAGGCCTATCTTTTAAAAAGAGCCATGAAAACCATTTCAATTGTTTAAAAAAATTAGAGACTTAGTGTGCAAAGACGTCTTGAAAATGGTGTATACTGTATATACTGTTAAGCCAATCGGTGTTAGGCTACTGTATTACCGTCTGCGGCGGTGCTGAGAAAACAGATTTAAGAGACTTAGAGATATCTCAGAGATTTCATGCATTGGTCAAACGAAACGCAGTGTTTCAACCCGGATGGAGGAGCACGTAGCAGATGTCAAGCACCGTCGGTGTAATAGGTCTGCAGTCTGTGAACATGTCATTGACAAACCAAACCACTCAATTAAGTTTGATAAACCTTCTATCCTTACCAAATAAAATATATATTTTCCCAGAATGCTAAGCGAGGCTATTGATATTAAAAAGCATCCTAATTTCAATAGAGAAGATGGATTGTCGCTATCACCAGCTTGGGATCCTGTAATACATCTCATCAAGGAACAAGCCAGACACAGGACTGCAAAACCTTAATTTCCGAACGGTGTAAAATATCTTATCTGTTTAAAAGTAGTTTAATAGTCCCTGTTTTCTAAATATTATATTTAGTAATGAGGTAACCTGGGAGATTTTCTTTGTAGCATTTCTTTTCTCCTCAGTTCGCCTCATTTGTGAAATGCTGTTAGATAATTTATTAAAATAAAATAAATAAGCCCTTCTGACGCATGTGTAATTTTATTTAGAACTTGGGCTCATCTGGCATGTATGTACAACTTTATTTGTTTTTTTCAATAATGGGTAGTGTGCACAATAACTTTGACTGAAGAAAATCTATCTTTTCTCAGTCCACCCGTGACCATGGAAAGCTGAAAAGCTTCCGAAACGTCGGGAACTAAAATGAGATAATATACGCGATATAATCCGTTAAATCGTTTTATTTCAATGAGTAATAATCGCGGAAACAGAAGAAAGTATTATCTCAGAGATCTGTTAGAGTCTGGCTATTGAAAGATGAGATTGGAATCAACTGCGAAATTTAGAAATGTAGCTGCAATGTGCCCGAATGAGCTAGAGTTAAACAAATTTATTGATTTTGTCATACATTATTAAGTTATTAATTAATGAGAAAAACATTCAATTTTCTTTATATGTAGCTTATAAACGCACACCGCCGCTACTTTTCTAAATTTCGCGGTTGATTCTAGTCTCATGTTGCATAAGCCAGACTCAATCAAAGTGATACTTACTTTGACAACCCTTCAGATACCCCACAACACTATTATTAAGTATTGTGAATTAGAAAGCTCTTCATTCTGAAAACCGGATTAGCCACCTACAAGACTTGTTTTTAAACCAACAAGACTTCATATAATAAGTTTCACTACTTGAATCAAAGAAGTTACCCCTTCCTTGAATTAAAAATTCATTTGTAAGACGATTTGGTGAATTTGTAAGTTGCATTTACAATTTTGTTTCCAAATTGTATAATTTAAGGGATATAGCTACACATAAAGCAAAACATATAATTACTAACTAACAGCCAATCGGCTGCTCACTATAGATTACCAGACAACAGAAGACCTGCTTACCTACACCTCATTCAACTGTACACAAACCTAATTTTATTTCTTTATTTAAGACTACACGTGTGTTTAGTGCAATTTAAGTCATAATCATAAGTACTATTGATTAATATTTAATGAATAAGACTTAACTAGTAACAAACACTCTAATTTCAGCCGGTACCTCAAGATACAGGCTTAGCCTAGTTTCGGGACCTCTGTTATTTATTTAAAATACGTACGTAAATGCCTGCCTCTAGTAGCGTAGTGGATAACTTAACTAGTACCTAATTATTATAACTGTAATGCATAAGATGCTACTGGTGTGAAGCGAAATTCTATTGTTCTAATCCATTAACCACCTGTAACTATATATTTTTATACCTACTGACCCGGCAGGCCCTTCTTTTCCGGCGTCTGCAGAAATGTACTATAATTCTACCAAATATTGTGGTAGATTTTATTTTTTTGTTACGGTGTTCGTGTCTAATCTACCCACTACCACCCACGTCACGCGTCTTGAACAAACTTTTCCCGTTCTGTATCTGTCGGTCGAATTTCTGTTCGTTCTGTCAGTCTAACATGAGCGCTCGGGGGTGACGTTGCGCCGCCTTCTTCAAGTAAAGACGTTAAATATTTCGCATGATATCTTGTTACTTGGTCAAAGTTGAGTTGTGTTAGTGGAAAACATTATGTACTAGTCAATTCGATGTGTCCTAACTAGTGAAAGTGGAGTTTTGCTTATTTTATATATTTGCGATGAAGTCGGACTCTGTAACTGGTAAGCGACGCGGGCGCACCGCGCTCGGCAGCCTCACAGGTACGTTATTACCTAGCGCCATTGCATTGCATTCTTTGTTTTAACATGATATTCATATTTTCATGTTAGAATTAAAGTTATTTAATGGCAAATGGACAACGTGAAAGCGCTTTGTTTCAATTACCTAGTTATTTATGTTTCAAAACTTACACGCCGCGCGAATGTGTTTTAAGTGTTTCTAGATACTTTTGACTATCATAAGTACCTTTCCTTCCACTTGGATGGGTTTTTGTCCGTGTTAAATAAGTTAAAAGCTTTTCTCAACATTCTTGATACGATATTTTGTTTCGATCGCACAGCGGCGATGTTGCGTGTGCGAAAGAGAGCGAGCATTTGAAAAGTTTTTACAGGTGAATGAATATACTTAATGCACATTCATTCATAAGTGTTGGCATTCCGCTGTATTCTTACGATAATACCGACCTTCCCAGAGAAAACATGTCGTGATTTTCAATTTATATTGCCGTGCGAGCTTGTCTTTTCTGCAAAGTTGCCATGGTGATTTTGGCACAACATTTCCAAAACTCTTCATTTACTATCTTATATATTACTAGCTACTGCCCGCGACTTCGTCCGCCTTAAATTCGGTTATCGCGAATGAGAGTATTTTTTCGGAATAAAAAGTAGCCTATGTCCTTTCCCGGGTCTGAAACTATCTCCATACCAAATTTCATCCAAATCGGTTTAGCGGTTTAAGCGTGAAGAGGTAACAGACAGACAGACAGACAGACAGACAGACACACTTTCGCATTTATAATATTAGTATGGATTAGTATGGATATAATGTATACATATGTTATTTAGCATGTATGAAGAATTTTGTGTGTAGTTTTGCCAAAACTATATATCTCTGTGAACCCTTTCAATAAAATATTAAAGTCACATAAACCACCCTATTGTACAAAGTCTACAAAGTGCTACCGATCCAAAATATAATCTCAATCAATGCTCATAAAGTGCAGTATTGTTTACATATACAGTTACTTTACAGGCTGATTTAGGTATTCTGATCTCTAGGCAGTTATTATCACTTTTTTTGGATTTGCTCACACTCACTATAGGTACTTGAAGTACAGTTAGCCTAATAGATACTTATAATATAAGTCTCTAATTTCTGTCCTCTTAATTACACTAACATACACATATCCTGTAACAATTTGAAAATACATTCTTATCCAATTACTAAATAATTCAAAATACTAAGCTGACATTGAAATCCTATATTTGTGTAAAAGTTAGTAACATTACGTAATAATACTTGCTGGTCAAGCCTAGTGAGCCTAAATACCTACTTACTTATACGTATAATCACCACATGGCGATGCATTCTTTTCAAGATAATTTAAAATTACTGTTAGGTGACTCATATTACTATGGCATGAGATATGGTGTATACAATATGATGCAATAGACATTCATTGAGTAGGTATTAATCTTCTCACAGTAAAAAATGTCAACATAGGTACAATAACAAAAAATATCATAAAAACTAATTTGCCTAAATAGGAATCAAATCTAGGACCTTAGAAGGCAATAAATAGGTTTAAGCACTAAGCAGCTAAAAAACGTAAATTATTGATTTGTTAACTATGAAATGTCGGCTGCATAGGTACCTATTTTGAACACAATATGATTAGCGAAATCCCAGCTCTGACCAGATAACGAAGCAAACAATATGTCAGGTACATACAGGTATGTAGATTATTAAAAAAGAGTATTGTTGTTAAATAGGAAGGTACTAGGTACATAGGCTTTCGGGTTACTTAACTAATCTTTGTCTAAACTTGTCAATTGCGTAAAAATAAATAGATAACTACCTAACTATTTTTTTTAAATTTTAAGGGAATAAATCAACGTAGTACTGTTTGTGTGTTGCAATTGTATATGCTTATAATTCGGATGTAAACACACCCTACACTTTACATACGGACACATCTCCTAGAAAGTCCCTTATAAGTAGGTACACCCTTTCAGGAGTATCTACCGCGGCAACTGACAAAATCGACTTTAACAGAGTGCTTAAACGTTTTTTGCCATAACTACCAATACATTATTAATAGTAATAAAAAAGAGGTATGTCTTGCTGAAATGTGTGTACATAGGCTGTTTAAGATTTAGGTTGGAGCGGTGCGCAAACGCAGGTGAAGTCGGCGGCGCGTGACGACCTCGGATACTGTGGCTCCGACCTCGGAAATTTCGGAAAACGACATTACACCAGCTAGGCTGTCCGCACTCTTCCGCGCCTCGACACTTAGTACCTATACCTACAACTAGAATTACCACAGACAAATTCGGAAAGTACGGAGAAAAGTCCTGAAATTATGTCACGCTTACTCATTATGTTTTTGTTTATGCTGGTCGTAACTTTTTAATTTAATAGAAAAACTATTTGGTATCACATTTTTATTTACCTATTGTTTAAATATTATATAACATATAAGAAGAAAAATATTTATTATTTATTTTTTTCTAAATTTTGGAATAATATTTTATTGATCTTTTTGATGCCTGTAGTGAATTTTATTGTTAAATCTTTGATCATTATTCTTATAAATACAAAGATTGACTTTGATTGATTCAAGACTGACCAGATTTGAACCAGTGCATTGTGCCTTGCCGAGCGAGGTCTTCATGTCTTCAAATTTTGTCACTTACAAGGTCTGCATTTTTGCATCTTTAACCGGCTCTTCTGCTGCTAGCGCCATGGTGAGCATTTATGAAACTAAATTTTCACCGTAACAGAGCGATTCTGCAGTCTTGAAATTATTGTCTTTGTATATATGTACTTTATATGTGAAAAAGTTTACTTTAAAAATCGGAAAGATCGTGATGGTGAAATATCAAGATTTAAATAAAAAACAATCTTTTATCATCATTGTTAACTTAGGGTAATATATACTTATCTTGATTATGAGGACATAAATAATTATATTATGTAGTACTTTAAATATTTTAATATGTTTAAATACAAATGAACGTTATAATTGTTGAATGTTAATTAATTTCGATTTTTTTTTCACGGAACGATTAACAAGGTTATTGAGAAAACTTCACATATCATTTGTAAGGCAATTACAGCATATTTCGCCGTATTTTAGTCTCATTAATCTATGCTATCATAGCTGTTTTGAAATAATCGGTAATTGTTGTTCATAACCGATATAATAATCGGTTATGAAAATTCGTCGGTTATTGTACTCCTTAATTCGTAGGTATAATAACCGACGATTCTGATATTTTCAAAGTCCGGCCGCAATCCTGTCATGACCCCAAAAACTCAAAATATCGGATGGTAACCCTACATTAATACAGACTAGGGTTAGGTTAAGTAAATGGATTGTTGAAAATAGTGATATGTAGATGGTGAGTGAGAGATTCATTGTAGATTGTTTGACAAGGGGCTAAAATAAGCCATTAATACGAAGTTATAATTTGGACGACCTCACAAAGTGAGCGAGGACAAATATGTCTGAGTGTCATAATGGCTTTTAGCCACGTGTTAAACACTCTGCTTTTCACTTCCACTGCGAGAAAATAAAAAACCGGTCAAGAGCACGTCGGAGACCATGCTCAATGTAGGGTTCCGCAGCCGTTTATACAAAAAAATGCACTACATATGAAAAAAACGCTAACAAAAGAGCGTATCTCCCCGGCATTTCCGCCCTTTTGGTGATACGAAAAAATTAAAATAAAAAAAGAACTGACTTCAAAATAAACTAAAAAGCCAAAAATGATATTTTATGATGTACAGTACGGATAACATGTGAATCACCTTTTGAAGACGGTGCCAAACCTGAAGATAAGTCCTTTATCCAAAACAAAACTACGAATTACTATAACTAAATTTAGGTAATAACTAAAGGCTCGCCGCCGCGGTTGTTGCGTGTCATTTGTGTTAATAGTAATAAATGAATGGTTTGGCACCGAATTCAAAAGGTGATTCAAATGTGATACGTACTGTACATAAAAGATCATTTTGGCATTTTAGTTTATTTTGAAGTCGGTTCTATTTTTATTTTAAAATTTTCGTATACATATTATGAGCTTCACGCGTCAAGGTAAAGGTATCAGAGATAAACTGAAGACGGTTAAACGCGAAGTGTCAGAGTAATATCCGTAGATTGCAAAGAGATGATTCAATAAATTGGAAAAGTGTATCTACATCCTACACTCAATAAAGAAACTACTGTCAGAAAAACATCTACGAGATCTATAGTGTGTCACACGGCAGTATCTCGATATAGTTCTGTGGCGGCAGCTAAGTTCGCAAGGGGAAACGGCGACACACCCGCCGTGGGCTATATTACACTTAAATAACGCGGCACCGCATCCCCTAGGATAGTGTTTTTTTATAGGTGAACAACGGGACACGCCCCTTTCGTTATACTTGAGGCATCTGTTTAACTTTATAGCTAACGCAGACGGTGTTTTCTTTTTTAATGTGACAAGTGGTAAAATAGCCACCTGATAGTCATTTCCGCAAGCGGATATGACTTCTCTTATATCTGCGAAATGTGGTGTCGCTGCTATAATAAGACTATTACAATAAGACACGTATCAACTATGTATTTGCAATCATAGGTCTTTCCCTTGGTTTCGTTTTCTTGAGTAAAATTTGTCATGTTGACATATGTAGGTAGTAAGGTACCAATATATTATGAGCATTACTCGTAATTTTGAACTTGCAACACTACTTCACGTGTCTATTTATGGATGGGGGGGCGGTTATACGCGAATTATCAGAATGACACTCGAGAAGCTGCGTATATGACATCGTGGTGATTTCACACTGCACGATTATTACACAAAAAATCTAATATGCAGTGAAATAATATCTACTGCATATTTAACAAATTATATAAAAATAGGTATCTATCTCTATCAGCCACCGATGTCCACTGCTGAACATAAGCGCCTACAGCTCGCCACAGAGTGCGATTCTGCACACACTGCATCCACTGGCTCTCCGTAATCCTCACGAGGTCGTCCGTCCAAAATCAAAAAATCTAAGGTTCGAATATTACGGCGCGTTCATTTGAAAAAAGAACATGCTTCGTTCTTTTGTTTTTGTTTCACAGCCATTAATAAAGATTGGTCTGAGTGATTTTGCAAACATGGACAAAATTGGTCTTCGATATGTGATACAATACTCCCATTTGAAAGGTGTAAGTCCAACTGATGTTAAAGTCGAGCTGGATCTACTCTTGGAGAGTCTGCTCCTTCATTGACAACTGTAAAATATTGGGTTGTTGAGTTTAAAAGAGGTCGCACGAGCTGCAATCATGAACATCGCAGCGGTCGCCTAAATGAACTGACTACGCCAGAAATGGTGAAAAAAATCCTCAAATTAGTACCTACTGAAAGTCCGTAGACTAAAAGTGCGCAAGTTACGTATTTCTAAAAGTGCCAACCATAGCATATTAATTATATTTACGTCCAATATCCCGCAGTGTCTCAATCCGAAAGTCTTTGACCAGTGTGTCTGGACTGGGCAGTGATGACACTGATGACTTACGGCATCAAAACGTGGTCGTTTACGAAGGGTCTTATAAGTAAACTCAAAGTCACCTAGAGAACAATAGAGAGAGTTATGCTCGGAGTTTCTGTGCGAGATCGAATCAGGAGTGAAGAGATCCAGAAGAATCAGAGTAACCGTCATGACTCGAAGAATTACAAAATATAAGTGGCAATGGGCAGGGCGCATTGTTCTTAAAACTGATGCTCGCTGCGGTCGACGACTTCTTGAGAAGTGACCACGAACCGGAAGACTTAGCGTGGGTAGGTGGACTGATGACCTGGTGATGGTCGCTGGGGCTCTCGGGATGCGGGCGGTGCAGGGCTGGTGATGGTGGCGTTCGTTGGCCTATGTCCAGCAGCGGACGTGTTTTGTTTCACGATGATCATGATGATGATGACGAAGCTTGCCTATGGTTTAGGTATTAGGGTTACAGACTGTAGGGTTTCATTCCCAGGGGCCTGTAGATATTATTATTCACATACTACATAAATTGTTTGTTTTACTTATTATTCTCTCATTTCTTTTAATTCTTATGCTAGGTCTTTTATAAATTATACGGATATAAAAAGTAAAATACAAAAAGCAAATACAAAATACAAACACATTTTATTTATTTACTGTTATAAGGACCTACAAACGTAATATCGGCTCTGTAAAAGCAAAAACCATGTCACAGAAATGTATGAAAACAACACAATACTAAATATGAAAGCTACACACAAAAAGCAATATTTGTAGTAATTTAATTTGTGTACCCTTTCGTACCTTATCATAGTGATATTGATATGGAATATCTATCGGCTTTCATATTGATTTTGACTGTGACAAGGTACGAAATGGTATATAAATTAAATTCCTTGACGTACCTACTAGCCATGATTGAATATATGAGATATAGCATGGCGTGTGTACTTCAGGCATTGTGTATTTCATCATATCATAACACGCTTAACAGGCTAAGAAACCCCGTGTGAAACCATCAAAAGTATGACAGCGGCGGGTTCAACGATCCGTCATTACAGCAGCACCGTTGGTAGAACGGTCAAAACACGAAAACGCGAACGGTACCTATACTGTGAAGTTAGGGTTATGCGTAGTTGTGCCCCAGTTTGGGCCTGCGCTGAAAGCATCGCACATCACACATTGACAAATCAGCGAAGTTCGAGATGGTCTTGCGCGCTGAGCGTTTAGCTTAGGGGGGGGGGGGGGGGGGGGGGGCACTCCATACGACTGGCTGCGGAACCCTTCTATTGAGCATGGTCCGACATGCTCTTAGCCGGTTTTTAATGTATGAAAATATTTAACTAATAATACCATTTAATACCCATGAAATTTAAGATAACTTTTGTAATGAAACTCTTTCGATTAACGGAAGTTTTAACATAGCTACAGAACAAAGTTCGTAATTTCCCCTTATACGTGGAAAGTGTGACGTCACACGTTCTTAGGCTTTAAATGATTTTAACACGTTTTTCACTAATGTTTGTATTATTGAGAGGTCGTTCTATAACATACCACAAAAAAGTTGTCAATAGTAGTTTATGCAACTGATACATATACAACGAGTGTGGTTTTATGAAACGAGCGATATCGAGTTTCATAATAGCATCACTCGAGTGTTTTAAGGCCTAATTATGTACCGATGCATACACTACTTTATCTACACACATATCATAAGTACTAAGATGGGTTCAGAAATAGTCGCAGGGAAATTTCCTGCATTGTTACTAGTGCTACCTGTAAAATATCAATAGACTATAGATATTAAAATAATGCAATAAAATATAATAGAACAAATACAGAAACAAATTATTTCTTCGCATTGAATTCGTGCGTTTGTTCATTCTCCAATGTAAAAAAATCTTTGTACTTTTTTACTGGTACTAAATTTGGCTATTGATTTTATTTCTTTCTCTATTAAGTTATTTGTTGCAATCGTGGCTGCATTTACGATATGCGGTGGAGTGTTCATATATTTCTCGGAGTCACTACAACTAATATTTTCAACTTAAATGTAAATTACAAACAACCTTTCACAATTCTACTTTCGTAACAGCTTAAAACCAATTATCAAATGACAACATAAATAGCGGCAATTCGATCATCCGTCAAAAAATGTTTTTTTTTTTTTTTTAATCATAAACAATAGTATGAATTCCTTATTCTTATATCACTCGAGACCAAATGTTGTATTGTGCGGTTTATATTCAAAAACATACTGAATTGACGTTTCTAGACTAGAATAGAGATCCACTTGAGTTTTGACAGCTGTTCCAAATTTAAACTCATAACCTTACAAAAATCTATACTGAAATAACATTAAAGTACAGATTTTACCTACTACCACAGACAAGAAAGTTCTCATAGTAAAATGGGTTATAATAATGCTAGAAATTTCCTACGGTTTTTAAACGCATTTAAGAGCTCTAATGATATGTGGGTAGATAAAAATTATCAACATCCCAATTCCCGTCTAAAAGCCTGGTGTGTGGTTTAGCGTGTGTATTTGTGTCACTGTAGCTCCCAAACGGATCAACCGATTAGGATTTCGTTTCTTTTTGTTTGCAAGATAGTTTGAGCTATGATTCTATACTACATGTTCAGCTGCTTGAAGATTATCAGCCTTTTTCTGCCTCCGCACTCCTCGCGCCTTGCGAACTGCCTCCCAGCCTAACTCTTACATTTGCGGGTTTGCGCTTTCCCCTATTGAATCCGATTGCTGGTAAGGAGGCCTAGCCAGACCCTTCTAGGTCAATTTGAGGTTCTAAACAACGCCTTTTCGTAGTTGTGTTGCTGGTGTTTTTATAGTTTCATCGATTACTTGCTGGTGGGACGGTGTTTTATTTTCTCTGCCAAAGTACATGTACATATTGCATTACAATTTCTACGATAAATAGGCCAAATGCCGGGTTACGCAATGCGACATTCTAATAAGTCCGTCAGTTAGATAATAAGAAAATAAAGGATACATTTTTAGCTTTTTTGAATGAATAGAAAAACTCGCATAAATCGCATTAAAGTTGGGGGGTTGTCTTAACTAGACAGGGTTGGGCATTCAAGAATACAATCATTATTTGAATAAGTATTCCTTAAGATAGAATCACTTTGTTTTTGCGTCAACATTATTTAAAGAATTTCGTCGTGAATAATTCATATGAGAAAATTGAATAACAATAACTTATTCTTAATATTTTCTTCTGTTTCCGCGATTATTACTCATTGAAATAAAACAATTTAACGGATTATATCGCGTATATTATCTCATTTTAGTTCCCGACGTTTCGGAAGCTTTCCAGCTTTCCATGGTCACGGGTGGACTGAAACGTCCACTCGGGTGTCGGGAACTAAAATGAGATAATATACGCGATATAATCCGTTAAATTGTTTTATTTCAACTTATTCTTAGTCAACCTAATTAAGTCACGATTTTTTTATTTGAATAAAATTCCATGAATAAGAATATAGTCTGTCCCGGTGCAAATGTGACTTATTTATTAAGTGTTGGTTGTCTTAATAGTACTGGGATGTGATCATGTGATCTAATTTAGGTATAAAGCCTGACAACAGTTTATTTAACCCTGTGTTAGTGTCGCTGCAAACAGCTTACGTATGGCAATAATGAGCGTCCGTCATGTATAGTCGAGGTTGTGGGCATTGGCTATACTCATATAATGTCAAAACATTGCTTGGCGATACTCATATAATGTCAAAACATTGCTGACAGAGAATTCGGTTCTTGCAATTAACTATTCGTCAAAATCTGATTCTAAATATTCAATATTTCTGTATTCTTCGTTTTCTGACTCTGACGAAGTCTGATTTTCATCCGATGATGTGTCGCTTTCAGGACCTCCAACCTCGATTATAAAACGTTCAGTCTCCAATTCGATTATAGGACCTTTATTCCTATAATCATCTTGCATTTTTTTAACATGGCCACAGCAATTGCTCCAATTTTCTTGAGTTACTTCCTATACGATAATAATTTATTAAAAATATAAATCATTAATGATATAAACTGAATTCAATATAATTCACATAACTGAAATAAAATTTAAACATTAAAATAAGTTTTATACCTGAAAACTATCTTCAGCAAGCTTTAGAAAAGCCTTATTATCGATAGCTACATTTATATTATTTGATTTGAAATTCTGAGGTTTCTTTCTTTTCCTCTGTCGAAAATAATTATCATTTCCTCTGTCATGTCGGTTCTTGCTTATCGATATTTTAAATCGATAAAAATGCTACTACAATAACTTGAGTCATCTAATTGAATGACAATTATGTACGAGTAAATTGTTTGTCATCACACGAATAAAGGTATATATTTAAGTACTTCTTTTCACAACGAAGACGAACATCCGATGCACAAAAATATATAGAAATATACTTCAGTGGTCCGATGTTTTTGACTTCGCCGCGCAGCGCGCACGCAACCTCCAGCTTCTATTGTTGTTATCCGACTATTTTTGTTTGTGACTGACTGGGGTGGGGCCGCGGCGCGGTGTGGTGGGGGTAGCTGTGTATATAATCAGTGCCGTGTTCTAATCGATCTGTGAATCGATGCTATTGAATTGTTTTCGCGCGGCTTATGTTTCCCATCACTAAATTACATTTGTGGCGTCAAAGTACCTACGCAAAATGTTACACGCTCGGTTCTCATATAAATCGACGAACTCTTTCCTTTTATCTTGATATAGTTCTGGGGCACATACACTCGAAAGTCAAGGTAGCAGTAGGTATGGTATGCGCGCCGCGGTGAGGGTGCGTGATGCCGCCGCGCGCCGCAGGATAGATAGCATATAAGGATATTTTTCTACTCCTGTACTTCTTTCTGTCATTTAAATGGTTACCAACTCTAATATAAAGACATACATTACTTAACACTTGTAAAACTCTATAGTCTATTTCCCAAAAAAGCATTGCTAAGCGTGTTAGAATGTCGCTATTAACGTATTCCTTGGTGCCACAGAGTACAAAATTTCAATCTAATAATTTATATTCAGTGAGTCTTAAACTAATGTTATTTGAAATAATTTATATTACCAACTTAACAAACCGCCGAATTCCTACAGTTTTGAATAAAAATAATAATAATGTACGTAAATGCATTGCTGCCAACTTAAAAAAAATTACGCACACATATTTTATCGGCTATTTTTTTTTTCTAATCATAGCATGTTTTCATCACTGGCAAGTATACGCGAATATAAAAAATAAGAAATCCATAGATATTGACAGC
The DNA here is from genome assembly GCA_905404275.2 of Hedya salicella. NCBI lineage: Eukaryota > Metazoa > Arthropoda > Insecta > Lepidoptera > Tortricidae > Hedya > Hedya salicella. The sequence continues at coordinate 91,632,251 of FR990096.1, forward strand.
TCGCTTTTTAATTTCGTGGCGCAAATTTTTATTCATCTTTAAGTTGGTGGTTGTTGTCTTGTTATAAGTTGTTGTGAAAGTGAGAAAAATGTAGGGAGACGAGCCTAATTGTACTTACTCCCGAAGAAATTTGTGTCGTGGCGCAAGAAGTATCAAACAATTTGCTGCTAGAAGAATCTCGGCCCAAATATAAATATTTAGACTTTTTGTGTTTTATTAAAAAGTGCTTAGGGGTCATTCATTAATGACGTATGGATCCCTGGGGGGGAAAGGTTCGAAAAATCTGTCATAATTAATGAATTGCCTTTTAGTTGTAGAAAAACTATTGTATATTGAATTTTGTTTTAAACTGAGCTAATCGGCTTAAAGAATACAATGGCCAATTCGCTCAGTGTAAAAACCAAAGACTATATACAACGTTGTATAATTCGGTCAACAAACGCTCGTGGCGTCTTTCTTTGCAATACTTGCGATTGTCCTTATACGTAATTAAAAAATGGCCCTTTAGTCGTAGAAAAACTGTTGTTTGCAACGTTGTATAATTCGGTCTAAAACGCTCGTGGCGTCTTACTTTGCGATTCACGCTATTGCGCTTACGTAAATAGTGAATGCCCCGTAGTCGTAGAAAAACTATTGTATGCAACGTTGTATAATTGTGTGAAAAAACACTCGTGGCGTCTTTACTTGTCTTTGCTCGCCAAGGGTCGCATCGCAACCCACGCCACTCGTCTTTTTTGACCCCTATTATACAACAGTTGCATAAAATACTATTGAGAGATAAGTACCAAAAAGGTAAAAGAAGGCCGAGAGTATTGTAGGGTTTCGCAGATGTTCATACAAGAATACTTCAAAAAAAAAACACATAAGGATTTTTGAGGGATACGTACCAAAAAGGTAAAACCGGCCGAGAGTATTGTAGGGTTCCGGAGATGTCCATACAAAAATAATTTAAAAAAGCACATAAGGAATTTTGAGGGTTACGTACCAAAAAGGTAAAAACTGGCCGATTGAGTTAAGTTTGCACCTGATATCTACAGGGCGTCCCACGGCCATGCCACATGGAGGGAAAGTACCTTAAATATTGTAGATAGAACATTTTACTGAAAGAAGACATTATTTTAATTTCAAAAACAATTTTAACTGCATTCATAGATTTTTGAATAATTACACGTTTGATCCGGGAATCGAACCCGCTACACGAAAAAAAAATCATCCTGTAGCTTTATCATACCGATCGAAAGGATTCATCAGAAGGATTATTTTTTGCCAGATAACATAGCGTCAGAAATAAAAGGAAGACCATGAATTTTAACTTTTTTAATACAAAATTAATCAATTTATCAAATGCTCAAAATGTCTCCCCTCCTGTTGAATACAAAGTTGCACTCTTTTGATGATTTCACTCCCTGTCGCTTTTTTGATCTTGCTGTGGTGGATATTTAGAATAATACGCCTAAGTTCTGTTTGTAGCTCGTTGACACTTTCATACGTATTCTTGTAAACTAAATTTTTTACATAATCCCATAAAAAAAAATCTAAGGGGGTTAGATCTGGGGATCTTGGCGGCCATTTGTTTGTCCCTTGGTTCCGATCCAGGAACGAAAGTGTTCATTGAGATAGTCTTTTGTTCTGTTACTGTTATGAGCCGGAGCCCCATCTTGCTGAAAAATAAGGTTTTGTCGTTCTGCAACCGGAAGATTATTCATCACATTTCTTAAAATCTCAAGTATATCTAAGTACCTGTCCGTATCCAAATGCCCTTCATAAAAATGTACTAAGAGGATCCGGTTATTTACAATCCCACACCAACAGTTGAACGAAAAACGCACTTGATTATGAGTCTCGCGGATACGTAAGGGATTCTCCCTGGACCAAATGCGATTATTGTGTCGGTTGTACATACCATTATTGCTAAAGTTTGTCTCGTCTGACCAGATAATATTATTTAGAAAATACTGATCCTCTCGGATGAACCTCTCCAATTCATTGCAGAAAATACGTCGTCTTTCATCATCACCCGGCAGTAATTTTTGCACTAATCGCCCTTCAATGTAACTTTTGAATTTATATTTTTTCAGTACACGGTGTGTTTTGCTTTTCGAAATTCCCATTATTTCTTCACCTTCCCTCACTGAACTTTTAGGATTTGCCTCAAAGTAAATCAAAATGTCGAGTTCATGGTCATTGTTCATCATTTGGTGCCGCGGTTGTGGTACGCGATGATCGAAACGTCCCAAATTTAGCAGATTATCCACCAACCGTTTCATAATATCATAATCGAGATGGCGTATTTCTATCAGGATATCTTTCGCGGTGCCATTGTAAGGCTAATGTTATATTTTTGTGATTCAAAAAGTATGCTTCCATTAAGTCAAAATTATTTTGAAACGCCATGGTTATGTGAAAAATTCCCAATACAATACAAAAATTCCACAATGAATATCACAGAAACAAAAGAATAAAAGTTTGAAAATGGAACACAATTGAATTATTTCTTTATAGTCAGCCAGCCGCATTGCGATGAACAAAATAATTTACGCGTCTTTCGGCTCAGGATACGGCTCGATTTGTTGCATACAACCTGCTAATTACGTATCTCTTTATCATTTTATCTTATCATGCACTTAAATTATAATAGGAAAATGATGCATATTTCTCAAGTGGGTACATTGATTTGTAATAGGTACTTATGATAATTTCAGTTGTATGTCCTTACGGCAATGTTAGTAGCTCTTCATTATCTGAACGAAATTCCACATCAAATGTTAAAATTCATGGTCTTCCTTTTATTTCTGACGCTATGTTACTTAGCAAAAAATAATCCTTCTGATGAACCCTTTCGATTGGTATGATAAAGCTACAGGTGATTTTTTTTCGTGTAGCGGGTTCGATTCCCGGTTCAAACGTGTAATTATTCAAAAATCTATGAATGCAGTTAAAATTGTTTTTGATATTAAAATAATGTCTTCTTTCAGTAAAATGTTCTATCTACAATATTTAAGGTACTTTCCCTCCATGTGGCATGGCCGTGGGACGCCCTGTATAGCATTGCATACAAATGAGGTGCAAACTTAACGCAACCGGGTTGTTCAAATAGGTTATTTGCAAATAAAAAAAAATGCTAGTTAGAGACATGGCTATAATTTTCGTGTAATATTTATGTTCATTTGTACAAATTGTGAAAATGTCAAAATCTTCGTTCGGTAAACTACATAGAATGGTGTTCTTTTTTAAAAAAATATGTTTGAAAATGTGCAGGTCATGTCATGCCCTTTCATATAATACCCTATTTGACTTCCTTTAGCTAATCTTTTAATTTTTACATTCAAATCTCTATTCTGCGAGTAGGCCTCAAGGGCACTTTACACATGTCTATAAACAGACGAAAACATTCATAATCTAGATAATAAAATAACACTAGCGAGCGCATGCTAGATTTTAGTTGAATACTTAGATATACAGCGGATCAACTTTTTCTGTTACTTGCCCGATGCTGTTAATCTTTGTAAAAAAAATACTCCAAAGATATTCAGCGACCAACGGATTTTATTCCTTTATTCCATAAGAAAGCAACACTGGCACATTTAATTTGAATGCCTGCCAGACTATGAGAAGAAGAGACAGGCGAAGTTCTCGACACTAGCCACAATGAAATGGTCCAGAAGGTAACTCGGCATTTTAAAAGGATAGAATTTTAAGGCATAGCAAAAAAATATCCAAAACCTAAAATGTGGTGAATTGCGCACCAGCGAATACTTAATGCATGTAAGCGAATTCAATCATGCGATTAGTTTGTTGGTCTACAGGCTAATATGAGAACCATGAAATATTATTATTATAAATGTTGCAATTGACTAAATTGCTTAAGAAGCTTCAAAAGTATAATAAAGTACATAGACTTATTGTGCTGATAGACAATTAACAGCATGTATCGCTAAATATCGGAACAAAAGGTTTGGTACACATAATTATAATTATTATACTGGGTGTCCTTAAAACCAACGCCAAAATGAAGTCTGGTGATAGAACAGCTCAAAAAGTATCGAAATCTTTTGAGCTGTCACTAGGGGCCGCCCGCGTAGATTTTAGGTAAAAACAGAGATATGAATGAGGAAACCTTTTTTCTGTCAGTTGTCCGATGCTTATACTGTTTAAAAATATATATATTTAGAAGATATTCAGCGACCAACCGATTTAGATTGAGAAACTGGGGATATTGAACATTATTCCATAAGAAGGCAATACAAGCACTTTTAATTTTAACGCCTGCTAGACTATGAAAAGAAGAGACCGGCAAAGTTCCCGACACTGGCCTAAATGAAATGTCGTAGAAGGTACCTCGGCGTTTCAAAGGGATAGTATTTTTAAGGCGTAGCAAAAAATGGTTGCCTGTAAAGTCGGTTTACGAACGATAAATTGTACGTGTTACCGTCACAATCACTAGAAAACCAGCGTCATAATTTTCCTACACCTATTTTTTGTCTCTCCGTCCTTCCCCCCTCTCTCTCGCTCTCTATATCTCTCCTTCCCTCTTCCTCTTTCTCTCCCTCTCTCGCTCCCTCCCTCCCTCTATTTATTTATTTATTATTATTATTTATTAATTTATTAAGGTTCACCAACAGTTGTTACATTAGAACATTCGAGAATTTAAATTATAAGGTGCTAAGATTAATGCACAACTACTTATAGGTAAACACAGCATGCACAGTTATTAACCTAGATTTACGCCTAAACGGAGCAATAAAGTTTAACAGCAGCTTCCTAGCACAGAAATAAGGATACTAACACTAAACGAGAAGTTAGAATACTTAAAAGTATAAAAAAGTGAGCAGCAAAATAGCAGATTTAATTGATTTCCACTAAGGTATACAATTTTACACACTATTTAATATTTTTGTTGCAAAGCGCGTTTATCGTCCTACGAAATTTAGGTAGTGAGTCAGCGTGTATGTCCACTGATCCACTACAAGCATTGACTAGCTTGCAAAGACGTGATATGGGCGAGTTAGAGCCGAGTACAGTGCGACGAAGCGGCGGACATAGAGGTGTAATTTTCTTACGCGGATTTCTACCAGGTGCTCGAAACTTAATGAGACTTAGAAGGTGTGGGCGGTCTATCTGATGTCTAATTAGTTTGTAGAAGAAAACTAAATCTAGAGTCTCCCTGCGTGCGCTGAGAGAACACATTTTAAAATGGTTTAATCGCCTGTTATAAGAGGATCTGCTTATGGCCAATCCTAACGGTCTCGCGAGATACCAAAGAAATCGTTTTTGGATTCGCTCGAGTCTAAGCATATGTGTCGCATAATGCGGACGCCACACCACACTGCAATACTCTAATGTACTTCGCACTGCAATACTCTAATGTACTTCGCACTAAGCTGTTATATAACAATATTTTAGTCGATGGTTTTTTAAACATTTTTGAATTTCTTATCAGAAAACCCAACATTCCCGAGGCCTTCTTAATTGTTTTATCTATATGTGGTATAAACGTAAGTTTGTTGTCAAATAGCACACCTAAATCTCGTATACAGTTTACTTCATCTAGACAGATTTTATTAACATAATAACTAGAAGGGATGATTTTTTGCTTACGAGTAAATTTAATATGAGTACATTTTTTGGCATTGAGAGTCATACAGTTTATATTACACCATTCTGTTAGGTTGTTAAGATCGGATTGCAATAATTCTATATCATTCTTAGACTCTATAACTCTAGAAAATTTACGATCGTCAGCAAATAGGTAAGGAACTGAATTCTGAAAACAGATGGGGATGTCATTGATGAACATATTAAATAAAAGGGGTCCCAGATGGGATCCTTGGGGGACGCCCGACGTTATGTTAAAATTTGAGGAGTTATACCCAGTAACGACAACAAAAAACTGTATTTTTGCTAAGTACGATTCAATCCAATTGAGAATAGTGCCACTAATTCCTTACGCTAAAAGTTTCTGAATAAGTATGCTATGACAAACCTTGTCAAACGCTTTACTAAAGTCCGTGTAAATTACCTCAATTTGTTTGTGGGCATCGACGGACTCAACTAGTGACTCAGTGAAGCTAATCAAATTAGTGTTTGTGGACCTAGCTGTCATAAATCCATGTTGATGTTCTGTTATATTTTGTTTTAAATGAATGTGAATATGTGGAAGTACTGACGCTTCTAAGACTTTACTAAAGGTGGATAAAATGGAAATAGGCCTATAATTACTGACTACAGTTTCATCGTCCGATTTAAAAATTGGGACAACTTTAGATAGTTTCCAAGCAGTTGGAAAGACCCCCGACCGAAGCGATTCATTAAAAATTATGAATAGTGCGTCAATCAAACCCGTGGCACACGTTTTTATAAATATTGGTGGGATACCATCTGGACCGTGTCCCTTAGTAGGATCCAACTGCTTAAGTCTATCCAGAATAAAACTGCGGTCTAAGACCAGCGAAGTAAGGCTTTGACTACTGCTTGAAATTTTATTGAGATATTCAAATTTTACAAAAATATTACTCGAACTATCCGATTCAATACTGTATACTGACGAGAAATAGGTAGCAAACATATTACAAATATCTGACCCTTCTGAGGCTGTGGCTGTGCCATTCGTCATGCACGCCGGATATGTACTATTTCCACCACGTTTTGATTTGATAAAAGACCAAAAGAATTTGGGATTGATAGCAATTATTTCTTCTGTTGTCCGTATGTAGCTATTATAACATTCTTGGGCTAATTTTTCACATCTTTTACTGATCAATTTTAAGGACAGTTGGTCACGAGGATTGCCATATGTTTTATACTTTTTTCTTATTTTGTTCTTATCATTTAACAGTTTTATAAGAGGTTTATTAAACCATGGTGGATATTTATTCCGTGATTGCATTTGACGTTTAGGCACATATTCATCAATACACTTATTAATAACGTCATAAAAAAGATCTAACATTTTATTGACGTGATGGCCAGATAAAAGGTTATGCCAATCGGTCTGCTCTAATATTTTTAAAATGGACGGGTAGTCTGCTTTGTGATAATTAAGTCTTTGTTTTTGTTCGTTTGTTTTTAATTGATTTTTAATCTGTATATTTATTGTTATTTCTAAGGGTGGATGCAGGGTATCGATCGTACAAAGGTCACTGGTAGAACCACATACACAACAATGAGGCAAGTTCGTTAATACTATATCCAGTACTTTATTCTTGCTGGTGGTTATGTTATTACATTGCCTAAAACAGTTTAAGTGAGCAAAATCTATCAATAATTGTCCGACAGTGGAGGTCTGATAGTTTATGCTGCATGATAGCATTATGTTGATTAACAAGAGACCAGTCTATTCTACTCAAATTAAAGTCACCGACAATACAAATGTAGTCATTCCACTGATCTATGACAGCATAACAATTGTTACTAAAACTTTTGAACAACGTTTGATGAACAGGAGGCGGTAGGTAGATACCACAAAATGCAATTTGAGACACAGAATTATCTTGGATAAGTTCAATTGTGACCCAAACCTCTTCACAAATACTTTCCCACGCTAATACCCGTTTCGATTTGAGTTTCTTCGACACCGCAATCAAAACACCACCTCCGTCCTTTTTGTTATTGAAGCATGTAGTCTCCCTGTCTCGCCTGTATACTAAATACCTGTCATCGAATAATTCTGAGGACGATACACTTTAACCAAGTTTCTGTTAATACAATTACATCGTAATTAGAGCAGCATAACTTACTATAAAATAAGTTTGTTTTCATGCGAAGACCGCGAACATTTTGGTAATAAATACTTAATGCGAAAATAAGTTAGTACATTCCAACACATGCATCAATTTATGTTAAGATTGTGTTACACTAGTTACCTAAGCCTATTTAACATTTCTTTATTTCTAACTAAAATAGATTCTGATGATTCATTTTTTCGTAAGAATACCTGATCCATATAAATGTATACCCCAATTCTCTTTTCTTCAATCTAGCTGCCGCGTGGAGAGCCTTGTTGGCAGCAGACAGGTGTTCCATAACATATATAGGCACCTTGTCTTCGCCGAGGCCCAGAAGTGAGCTATTAAGCTTGTTCGATAAATTAGACTTGTTGTATGCAGTAGATGCCGCTATAAAGTTATCTCGAGCGTTCGGTGAGTTGAACTGTACTATAATTGATCGCGGACGGGTACTCTCCGGGTTTAACTTAGCTATGCGCGTGCAATGAATGATGTTGTCTTTGGTTATATTGCATGAAATCACTTTAGCCAAGTCAGTCACAAGTTCAACAATATTTTCCGTCTTCTTTTCTGGCATACACTGGATATCTATGTTGTTACGCAAGGCACGTTGCTCAAGTTGATTTAGTCGTGAGTTTAGAGTATCGACAGTTTCCTGTAGGATCTGATTCTGGGTTTGAAGGTCCTTGACAATTTCTCCGTGCGCCCTGAAGTCTTGCACAAAGTCGTCGTACTGACTGCTCATGAAATCGACGGATTCTTTTACTTCTTGGACATCTTTTTTTATATTTTTTAACTCGGCCGTAAAGGAGCACTGAATTTGTGAGAGTAGTTCACCCATTTCCCTTTTTATTATGTCCTGTACGACATCGCGCACCTGATCTGCAGTTAATATTTCGTTTGAAGATCCTGGTGGAGAATACAGCGCGCCTGCCTCTTGTTGGCCCTGGTAGAGGTCTTACTGGGATTGAAGCGGACCGGAGTATTGTCTTTATTATCAGATTTACTGCCGCGGCCAGTACATAAAGGACAGGTCCAGCTCGAAAATGACGTTGACTGCGCCATGGCCATGACTTACTGTAGTCGACAAGCATGCAAGATGATAAGCTATGTTGCATGAGGTGCATTTCACAAATTGATTATCTTCCATTCCAAGATTGCAACATCCCCATGACAATGCAGTGTCCTCAGTCCCCATTGTATGAGCGACGGCTAAGCAAAGCAAACGTTCTTCAGAAACAAGTTGTTTAGTCGCTAATGATCGCTTCACTGTTATTTATATTTATAAGTTTTGCACTAATATCGTCGATATGATGATAAAATCAGGTAACCGTCAGGTGTACAGCAGATATCACAGCAAAAGGACTTAAGCGCCATGAAAACGCGGCGCTTACGTCGTTCTTGTCCACGCGTTACACTTGTAGCACTGTCGGTATTTGAGATTATAACGTTATCATTTTGTCGATGTTTTTATAATTAGTAATCACTTTTTCCCGTTAATATCACTACTGTTCACTCCTTACACTTAAATGAGCAATATAAAGCACAGTTTAGTTCCTTATACTCTTTTTAGACACAAAAAACAATTATTTTAATAGGAGCTGGCTAATGACTTCTTTGCTCCGCTATAGCGTGGGTAGTGTTTCTCTCGCCTCCCTGCCTACCCCTCTCTCTCTCTCTGTTCCTATCTCTCCCCCTACCTCCCTCCCTCTTTCACTCTCTATCTCCCCTCTCTCATTCTCTCTTTTTCCCCCTTCTTCCCTGTTATCCTCTCTCTCCATTTCTCCCTGTTTTCCTCTCTTTCCCTCCTCCCCTCTCTCTCCCTGTCCCTCTTTTCTCTCACTCTCTCTCACTCTCGCCCTCCCTCCCTCTTCGTGTTTCACTTTGATAATTCATTAATTAACACATGACCCACAATGTTTTTGCATTTCAAGTTCCTAAGTCCAAAGATTTTACGTTGCACATACATAATTCCATCCTTTGTTTTGCCCCCTTAGGTGATGAATTTCGAAAAATCAAGAATAGTAGTTTCTTGATTTTAAACACACAATCTTTTCACGAAATTTCAAGTTTCTAAGTCCAAAGATGTCACTTTTCTTATACAAACTTTCATCCCATATTTTACCCACTTAGGGGATGAATTTCGAAAAATGCTTTCGTATCCCTAGCCTACATTATAAATCTAACGGACTGTGAAAAAATCTATTCTATAGCATTAGTAGTTTCGGCTGTGCGTATATGAGTCAGTCAGAACTTCTTCTTTTTAACACGCTTTTATTAGGTCGACCAGTATGTAACTAGGGAATGCAGACCGGTTTTAACCGAAACCGGGTAACCGGTTATAACCGCCCATATTGCCCAATTTTAATACCCGGTTATTAATTAGAAAACCGGGTTCGGTTTCGGTTATTTTTTATAGATATATTTGGTTAATTATATATATTTTTTATTTTTTTTTATTCATTTGTCTGTGAATTTGAAAGGATAGATTTATTAACATATTTTAGGTACTTCAATTTTAGTATATTAGGAAAGTTCTAGAAGTGTTTCAAGCGCTATCAATTTCCTATTGCATATTTGGAATTGGAACAAATAAATGACAATGACTATAAAAATTTGGTAAATCGATATTCAGTGCTTACGGTGCAATATAATTGATTAAAATTTTACAATTATTACGGCTCCTTCAATATAGGCCACAGGCAGAAACCTGATAATGATTGAAACGAAGAAGCAGTGAGAACTTTTTTATTAATGTTTTAAATACTTAAGAATAAATATAAAACTACATGAGAAAACTCTACCTAGTTGGCAGCCGACGCCACACCGTTTTCTAGTAAAAAAACTGTATAAAAAAATATTTCATTGCAAATGGCTTTGAAGAAAATGGCAGCTAACGTAGATAGTTTTAATCTAAAGCATACCAACAGTTATTCTCAACGTTGATGCTGATCATGTGTTTTAAACCGCCGGATATTCATTTCTGCAGTAAATTTTATCAAAGCAAAGTTATGTGCCTAAATAATAGGGATTTTTTATAGTATAAAAAAATGTAAAGATTATATAAGATCCTGATTAAACAAGCAATAGTACATTGTGCACCATGGGCTGAAGAGAAGGAATTACAAACGAGAGCACATTGAAGCCCGAAGCCGCAGGCTAAGGGGCTTTAATGACTCGCGTTTGTAATTCCGGTACCGCCCGAGTAACACACAATGTTTTTCATTACACTTGTGAGGAAACTAATAAATTATTAAGTCAGAAAAAGATTTTTGAAACTAACAATATTTTTCTAACTTAATAATTTAGTGTCAAAAGTCGCAACATTGTGTCATAAAGTGTCATTTCGTGATTGGTAGAATCTCATTTCATAGAGAACATAAACAACGGTTTCGTTTTTTTTTTGTTTGTCCAACAAAGGTATCCTTTCAAAACAATTTTTTAATTTTGTTGCATACAATCTTTTACGTAAAATAATAATTGTAAAATAGTATAGACAAGCTATTTTAACGTATTTAACTATAGCGTCGACGTGTATTTATTGATATTATTATGTATAATTAAAATTTGTTGATTTTGACTAATTCCGTTCGGTTCCGTTCTAAACCTGGCATATTAGAGTAGTGAATGTAGTCAAAAGATATTTTTAAAAAAGTCATTACGCCCATGGCGATAATGGAATTAATAAAAAGCTCACGGTTTTAATTAAGACCTTGTCGCTCGTTTTGCTTACGTGTAATGACACCGTTTACGAACAAGTGAGATGAAAAATAAGTATGAAAATATTAATAATACCATTCAATAACCCATAAAATGTTTTGTAATTTATGTTATAAAACCGTTTCGATAAACGCAAGTATTAACATAGCTGCAGAACAAAGTTCTTATTTTCCCTATAGAAGATAATAGCGTGTGACGTCACATGCTTGTAGGCTTTAATTTGGAACGTTTTTTGAGAAAGTCCAAAAATGTGCTTTAAACGTAGTATCTCGGGGAGTCTTTATTATATTGGAGTACTTTTTTCACCAGTATTTCTATTATTAAGACGTCGTTTTATAACATACCATAAAAAAATTGACAAATATTCTATAGTTTTATATTCTTTCAAACAAAGTAAATAATTAATCGTATAGATTTGATGTAAATCCGCTAATACTAATGATGACAAACGATTTAACCATTTAAACTTGTTACACTTTTGCCATTATTCTCTGTCAAAATTGATTTCAGTATTAATTTAGTAGACTTAAGTAACTACGTGTCTATCGTACTAAACTCTAAAAGCTTATCATTATCATTCGAATGCTACTGTTACAAAAGTAAGTTGTTAATATGAAAGTAATTGACAGATTTGCACAGCTTACTATCCATTTTAGACATGTATATCCACGATTTATGCAAAAAACGATATAATAACCGATAACCGGTTAAAATCGGTTATCGGTTATTTTTAGATCATAACCGATAGAATACCCGGTTATGAAATTTTACCGGTTATTGCATTCCCTATATGTAACTAACTATGTAATGGTATCTAAGGAAACCATCTTCCAAAGATCGTAGGTGCCATGAAAATTGGCAGCTGTACGTAGTTCTGATGACAATACAATAATATGGTACTGTTGAACTGATCTGATGGAGCTGGAAGATATGAACTGGAACTTCATGATGGAACATCGTATCTTAGGGGCTGTTCATAAATTACGTCACCTATTGTTGACGATTTTTACCCCCCCCCCCCCCTCCTAAAATCATCCAGCCAGCATAATTCGAAAAACCCCCTACCAAATAAAATGATAGAAACACGAATTTCCTTCCTTTTTAGGGTTCTGTTCCCGTACCAAAAAGGTACAAAAGGAACCCGACTGTCTGTCCGACTATTAGAGCGCTACATCTCAAAAACCACTTACGCTATTTGAAATTTGGAATATTAATAAACATGGTCAGGCCACTTGTATTGCACAGGAAATATTAAAAAAATATTTTTATTTTCTAAACGACGAATATGAGGGGGGGGGGGGGGGTCATATGAAAGGGCATGACCTGCATATTACACGAAAATGCAAATAACCTATTTGAACAACCCGGTTGTGGTAAGTTTGCACCTCATTTGTATGCAATGCTATAGATAGGAGGTGCAAACTTAACTCAATCGGTACCGGGTAATAAAGTTAAGGTAAGTGAAAATTTGTACGGAACCCGCGGTGTGCGAGTCCGACTCGCACTTGGTCGGTATTTTTACTCATTGAACACTTTAAAGATGCAAAAGAGGATGTCATTTTGGGTAGGACCCCCCCCCCCATCATCCGATGTCTAGACCCCCCTCCCCAAATTTGGAAAAACGTAATTTATGAATAGCCCTATAGCTGTATTTGGATTTCTTAGAAAAGTCTTGTAAAGCTGAAAGTATGTATGTACGTTCCACTATTGCGCAAAAACTACACAACAGCTTTACGTAAAACTCTTCAGTAATATAGCTTAGATATCAGAATAGGACATAGGCTACAATTTTCGAGGATATTCATTCATAATATGGGTTTTTTAACAATAAATGGAAAAGCCTTAGAAAACCCCGAGATTTATTCATTGTGACATTTCTATTGCGACGAATTATATCGACGAACAGTTGCTAGGAAACCAATTTAATTTGACACGTTATTAAAATGATATAATATAAATATAGGTAGATATGTTACCTACACGATAATCCACGTGTAAAAATGGTCGGGCTTTTCATGTTATATCATTGCGTTACTATCTATTTCAATTCAATTCTTTATTGATAACAACAGTTACTAGTCAAGTTACAATGATATACATTTCATGGTTTATATGATTATAATTACTTACATTTACTTATTTCTACTATAGTATCTTTTATTATTTCTACAATTACATCAATTTAATTTAATTATTATGATTTAGAAATTCACTGACTGCGTAAAAAGCATTATGTATCAAAAAATTCATTAAACTACTTATAAATATGTTTTCTGAAATTTTAATTTCTTTACAATTTGTTGGTAACTTATTATATGTTTTGGGCCCTATGTACCATACACACTGCTCAGATTTCGTCAGTCTGTGTCTATTTGGGAGGAGATCTTTTCCATTACGACTGTCAGGATTACGTTTTTTTATATTCATGCAAATTCCTACGAACTATTTTAGCCACCTCTAATATGCAAAGTCCTGGAAACGTTATAATTTTCAACTCGCGAAATAGGTTGCGGGCAGGCGTATCCCAAGGCCATTATCCTGATTGCCCTTTTTCGAAGGATGAATATTCTTTGCCTATCTGCCGCCTGTCCCCACATATCAATACCATAGGTGGTGATTGATTGGGAGTAGGCAAAGTATGCATTTCTCACACTTTGGTCATCGAGCATTTTTGCCAAACGTGATATTGCAAAACATGCTTTGGCTAACCTCTTGCTGACTTCAATATGATCACTCCATTTTAAGCCTGAATCTACCATGAAGCCCAGATATTTTGCTTTATTTACTACTGGAACATTAGTGTTATCAAATTCGACCCTTAGTGTTCTCGGTGGTAAGCCCTTTAGATTAATCTGCATAACATTTTTTTTTCCAGGTTTAGTTGCATGTTGCATGCCATTTACAGTGAACCAATTTTTTACGTCTTTCACTAGATAGTTTACTTTACGCTGTAGCTCATCAAAATTCGTACCCGAAACAACAAACGCGCTGTCATCGGCATATGCAACAAAAAACATAACCTTTTTTACATTGTGACATTTCATTTCTAAATAATAAATAAACAATTGGTAACCTAGCAACAGTAATACTACCTACACGATTAAGCAAAGAACGCACCTTCCTTAAATGACATATCATACAAATAAGAGTAGGTATATCTTAATATAGCCGGATAATAGCCCGTTGTACATTTTGAACTTGCGATCATCTCTGAATGATAAACATTTTGCTACAAAATTATGGTTTAAAAGTAAGATATATACATAAAACGGGTTCTTTTCAACATTCAATGGATAATCACCACTTTTTGTTATAACCACCACTTGATATGTAAACACAAACTTGAATCTTTGTATAAAGGTTTCTTACTAAAAAAACAAATGATTTGGCGTTGCTATAAAAAATCATCCCAAAAGGAGGTTAAAATTACTTGAAAGTTTGTATGGGAAACATGTTGTTTTTAAAGTTAGACGCTTAAAACTTGGGAACACCCAAATAATCCGAAATATTTTATTCCTAATTTGCTTTTCCGATTGTTGAAATTCCGAATATTATATTTCCTTTGTATTAAAAGATCGATTATTAAAAAGCACGAAATTTAGTTTACCGAATATCAAAAATCCGAATTTTTAATATTCCGATGTTTATAACCCCGAAAAATCAAGAGCCCGATGAGTTTTTGCTCCGAAAAAAGATAATCCAAATTTTAATTATACGAAATGTCATTGCTCATTCGGAAATATAAAGATCGCGATTTTTATAATCGGAATTTTGAAATTCGGTTATAAAAGTTCGTGGTTTTAAATAACTGTAATAAAAACCGAAAACTGTAGGTTAGGTTTGTACTGTGACCATGTATAGCAGAGCGAGCGAAGCGTCAAAATGCTTGCTTGCATGTATCTACACAATTGACAAAATGGAACATGGGTTAATAACCGAAAACTGTACGTTAGGTTATTCTGATTTTTCGGACTTTTGTGTAGTCGGATTTATTATTGGTCGGTGTAATGATATTCGGAATATAAAAAATTCAGTATTCGTACTTTTAATGTTTCGGAATAAAATAGTATTCGGTATTCGTACTTTTGATGTTTCGGATTATTGTTCATTCGGACATCTTATTGTTCGGTGTATTGAAATCCGGAATTTTGAAAATCGGAAAGGTAAACGTTAGACCTTTTTAAATTTCGGATTCGTTTATATTCGGAATATTGATCCATTCGTAATTAAAAGAATCGGTATTATAAAATTCGTGATACTGAATATCGGAATTAAAATTTCGGTCACAACCTCCTTCAATGTACATTGGAAAACATTGATAAGGGCATTTTTTCCAATTCATCCCTTGAAAGGGTTAAGATGGGGGTTGAAAGTTCACATAAGTAATGTGTGATATTTTGATGTTAAACTGTGGCCAGAAACATGACAGCAGGTTTCTTTTGCAATAGGTAGTGCTATCCAGAAATATATTTTTTTAATTAATTATTAAAGAAAAACCCAATGAGGGAGGGAGGGTGAGAGATGGAGGAAGTGAGAGAGGGAGGGAGGGAGAGAGAGTGGGAGAGAAAAGGGGGAGGGAGGGAGAGAGAGAGAGTGAGCGAGTGAGCGAGAGATATGGAGGCAGGGAGAAAGGGAGGGAGGTTGAGAGAGTGGGTGAGAAAGGGGGGAGGGAGAGAGAGAGCGAGAGATATGGAGGGAGGGTGGGAGAGACAAAAAATTGGTGTCGTAGTAAAATTATGACGATGGTTTTCGTATGAAGGTAGCACGTAAAATTATCGTTCGTAAACCGACTTTACAGACAACTTTTTTTGCTTTGCCTTGAAATACTATCCTTTTGAAACGCCCGAAAACCTGTCGTGTCGGGAACTTTACCTGTCTCTTCTTCTTATATTCTAGCAGGCATTCAAATTAAAAGTGCCAGTGTTGCCTTCTTAAGGAATAATGTTCAATATCTCCATTATCTCACTGTAAATCCGTTGGTCGCCGAATATCTTCTGAGTATTATTTTTAATCATTAACAGCATCGGACAACTGACGGAAAAAAGTTTTCTTCGTTTATTTGTCTGGTTTTACCCAAAATCGACGCGGACGAAGTCGCCGGCGGCCGCTAGTGAATTTATATATGTATAGATAGACTAGAAGATGCCCGCAACTTCGTTCGCGGAGGAGAAAAAGTCATAACCCCTCATTTTTTCTTCAGCTTATTCGGGTAAAAAGTATCCTATAACCATCTGGAAATACCTAGCTACCCGTGTATCAAAAATTGTTAAAATCTGTTTAGCCGATTTTGCGTGATGAAGCAACAACGACACACAAACATACAAAAAATCGTTTTAGTGACCTCCAAATAGTCCTAAACAATCGATTTTCTGAAAAATCTTCAATGTACCGACATTTCATTTTTACAACTTTATAATAGTATAGACTGTTTTGTAGTCTAGTTCCATTACATAATTAAGGCGGTCTAAGATTCCTTTTTAACATAACAGGTGCTCAAACTTTAACATTTATTATGGGATGTGGAAGTATAGAACGGTTTAAACTAGTTTTTTAAGAATTCTACGGGATAGTGTACGGCTTCATCACTTTGTATAACGGAATCGAAAGATTTGTATTGAGCGATCTCTGGTTCAAAAGTATGTACTTAGTAGCAAATGATTGATAGCGGCAGCATTATCTGTTTTCAGGGTTAGAATTGCACGTTCGTTCCCACAACCATTCTATTGATATGTTATGAATATTTTGTAAATCAGGATATATTGCGGCAGTTACTTCAGGTAAAAGTGTAACTATTGTACATACATTTTGTGGAAGCGTGATATTACCATCGAGTAATGGATAATTTCCATTGCCTATTCTGAGTAGCGAATCGGCGAAAACACCAGCAGATTCATCGCCTCCTAAATGAACCCACATTATTTGTGTTTTGTCTAGTTGTGCCCGATGACCAGTGACAGGAATAGGTTGAGTATATTTAATTATTTACGTACAATAGGGTACATTCATGAATTTTTTTTATCGCTTTTCTTAACTAAATTTCAAAATACCGTATAAACGATTTCAAAATATGAAATTAAAATTGAAATCGGCCGAGAAATACGCAACATATAGGCATTTTAAACTACTAAGTAGACAGAGAGGTCCGACGTGCACTGTTATGTCATAGTGCACTCCGGCCATATAAACTTCATATTAAATTTTGTTTTGCTAGAAAGAGATAGAATATCGTAGAAAGATACAGACCAACAAAATCCTATTTTTCTAAATTTTAGCTTTGTTCAAGTTAACAATCGATAAAAATATAAATAATTTGGGTCTTATTTTTTAGTCCATCAAATTTGCTACAATAGTGTATAGGGAAGAAGCCAAAAAAGGTCCAATAGTTTATTTTATAAAAAAATGAAATCTTCAGATGTTGCGGCGGTCAATAATGAGAAAATTAATTTTTTCCGTGTTATTTAAATGGGAAAAATTCAGACTCGATGGAGGACCCCTTAAAATTATAATTACGAACTCTCCTTTGGACAGGACTTTTGTTTCGACATTTTCTACGATATTTTGAGCGGTGAGTGAGAAAAAAAAATATTCGATTTTTTTGGCACACCCTAGTGTATATATACTAATAGTGAAAGATAATGTAACCGCTGTTTTCCACTTTATTTGTAACATTAGTATGATTTTGAGGTTACACCTTGGAAGATAAATTACTGCCACTTCCTGACGTCAGATTGCGTTAAATTTGTTACACTTGTGTATTTTTGTTGAGAGTATAGTAATATGGCAACATGGAACTGGCCTGATGATGAAGGCAGAAGGGAGCGACAAAATAAGCTTGTTTCAAAAATTAAGAAAAGGTAAACATACTCTACCTATTCACTGATGATGACTTTAATCAGGCTTTCACTTAATCTGCTCTCGTACCCGTAGGCATAATAGGCAATGTCTGACGAAACTGTCCAGATACATTTCAATGTTTTATCGTTTATCAAATGATTATTATATAATTTCATTCGTAACGGTAACGCTACCTGTGGTGAATAATAGGTTTACTTATAAGATCTTGACCATATAAGTTACAACAATCCAACACGTAGTTTTAAAATGAGAACGAAACTCCGTTTGTATGGGAAGGTGAAATTCAGCTGAGCTTGCCGTGGACTCTTAACACGGGCACTAAAAAACGCCCGGACACCCCACTCGCTATTTAAACCCATTTGTCTGTTAGTTATGTACTACTAAGCATTAAATATTCTGTCGACATTTTCAAGCATCCTTTATTTTGAAACTATTTTCAGTTCGAAACAGATTAAAAAGTATTCGTTCGTTGTATGAAGCTGCATGTAAGATGGACTTAATTAAAATCGTGACCTAGAACGGTACTTAAAATGTTGCAAATGTACAAGTGGTGGGGGGGTAAAGTCCATATAAATAAACTTTAATTTCTTTTTAAGGGATTATTTCGAAATATTTTTAATGGTTAAGTTTATCTTAGGTGATTCCTGTATCAGCAATTCCTAAAAAGTTTATAATTGATTGACTACTTGAGAGACAATTTAATGTTAGAGTACTTTTACAGTGCCTAAATTGATATTTACTGTCTGTCTTGTTACCTTAAAGACTAATTGCCGCAAATGGTATCTGGTTCAGTCGTAGTATTAATATCCTCTCAAACTGAATAGGCGAGATAAGAAGGAAGTCGAACAGTTAAGACATTCTCCTGACTTCACGTCAAGATACGTCTCAAAAACAAATGCTTTTTCACTTCTCCTGTTCACAAAGTACGTCATATTTGCTTCGCGAAGCGAGATTAAAATAGTACATTTAGCCCCTAGGGTTTAAAAGAGAGCCATATAATCCCAAACAAGTTTCTATAACACTGAAAAAAACTTGCGGCCAGCTACATACTCATTACAATTGATTAAAAACAAACAAACCAACTTGATCAGAGTGGCTAAACTTTCAGATAGAATTGCTCAAACTGTACTTTTAGTTTTTCATGAAATATACAATTTAATATTAAGTCTTTTTTATTTTCTCGCAGTCAAAGTGAAAAACAGAGTGCTTAACACGTGGCTAAAACCCATTATCACACTCAGACATATTTGTCCCCGCTCACTTCGTAAGCTCGTCCAAATAATTACTTCGTGTCATAATGGCTTATTTTAACCCCTTGCCAAACGATCTACTATAATTCTTGTTTCCAACAGTAAACAATCTATTATAATACTTTAATATAATTAATAAAATCACAGCCTGTTCCCATTTGTCTCCCAATTAAATAGTGAGTCGTTGGTGTGAAAAATGTTTTTTTAAACGCACAGATGGCGTTGGGCTCCATAAAGCGTGTATTTAACGGCCAGAGGGATCCTTGAATATGCAAGCCTACGCAAAGCGACGGTGGCTCAGTTATTCCGTGCGTTGTTTTTAATCACAGGGTCTTGGATTCGAATCCTCATGCTTTAATAATTTTTAGAAAATGATGACCATAGAAAACGGCAGTGGTCCAAGAAAAACTATCTAAACAGACCAAAATCAGACGTGCATGTTCACACGTTCAAAGTAAAAAATATATATTACATACACGGTGGAAAAGCATGACGATACGTTCCGCAAAAGGGGAATTGTTTAAATTTAGTACTGTATTTCCTCTAAAGAAACTAGGCTCATATTCGTAAGCGTTTTGAAGTTATAGGCAGTTAACTTTTAATGCAAAATACTGCAAGTGACCAACTTCATCAGGTTCAGTAGCATTTAACAAAAACACAAGGGTCAGTGACCCATATCAAAGCAACATTTTTGTCCATAATATTGTGTGATTACACTTATATTTAGGTAGATAGTACGTAGTAATAGCAGGGCTGTCACTAAGAATAAAATGAATTAATTTTAATATTTTTACTAATTGTTCGCGACAAAATTTCAACATTACGAATCGATTCTCCATCACTTAAACTAACCCGCCTTTGCGGAGAGGATCGTCGTGCGCTTCCACCCTGTATACACTTATATATGTTTATTTTAACGCTATCGCTATACGTACATATAGGTATTTTAAACCATTTGATACGAGATTAAAATATAGATTATTTTTCCTTGTGGGTCGTTTATTTTTTTATGAGCCTCAACAAAAACAAATATATTAAGACGATAGTAATAAATCATAACCCTCTTTTTACTATATCGTAGTTGGGTAGAAAGTATCCTATAACCATCTGTAGATGCCTAGCTACCCGTGTACAAACACCAACACACTTAAAGTGACCAGCTGTAGGCTTTATGTCATTGTTAATAAGGTCTAACAATGTTCAGTTTAATGTGTGGCTGATGGCACCAACATTTTTTGAAAGCCGTTAACCATTTTTGTGTGGTTAAAGCCACGACCCGTACAAAAAATAAAATAATGAATGTTTTTCATTTTAATGACCTACTTTTTTGCAAATATCTGCTGTGTTTATTTGAAAAACAGACATTTCATTTTTAGTTCTTTAAAATAGTAGATGCAGATGTACGCTCATTTTAAATTAATATCAAGGAAATTGAGGTAAGCATTAGATTTGTGGAAGCAAATCCGGTTGAAATTATTTGAAACATATTCGGGATTATGGCTCATTTAGTTCAACCGCTTATTTAATAAACTGTGGTTCTGTGCCTATTACTATCAATCCGTAATCCCCGGCTCACTGTGTGGTGATTATTGATGAATATTGATATACAAATCAGGGAATACGTTATGGTAACGGTATTTCGTGTACGAAGGTGGGACCTGTGTAGTGTATGGTCAAGATCGTCATTAATTAAAGCATAGACATGTTCTTCTTGTTCTATTATTTAGCAGATGTATATCAAGTAATAACATAAAAATAGTATGTTTTGTCATTTATCAAATGTAAACCAAATTATTTTAAAACATGTAAGACTTTTCAATGAATTGAAAATAGTAATACATTTGTACTACTTAAGCTACCTAATGAATAGCCTTACATCTATACGTAAGTCTAAGAGAAATTATGTTTTATTTTGTTCTAGCACATGTAAATCAAACGAGGTGATATCTCAAATGTACACCAAATTATTTTGAAACATGTAAGACTTTTCAATGAATTGAAAATAGTAATACATTTGTACCACTTAAGCTACCTAATGAATAGCCTTACAACTAAACGTAAATCTAAGAGAAATTATGTATTATTTTGTTCGAGCACATGTAAATCAAACGAGGTGATATCTCAAATGTACACCAAATTATTTTGAAACATGTAAGACTTTTCAATGAATTGAAAATAGTAATACATTTGTACCACTTAAGCTACCTAATGAATAGCCTTACATCTATACGTAAATCTAAGAGAAATTATGTTTTATTTTATTCTAGCACATGTAAATCAAACGAGGTGATATCTCAAATGTACACCAAATTATTTTGAAACATGCAAGTAATTAAGAAAAAGGACTTCAAAGATAGTTAATTGGTACTACCAGCGCCACCTGTTGACGAATAACCATAATTCTACTAATATTCTTAAAAAATTGAACATTTTTCATGTTTTGTTAAGCAGATGTACATCACATGATACCATAAACATTTTTTCTACTCCTGCACTTTTATGTGTCATTTACATAGTCGCTAAGTCATATACAATGAGACCGATAATAAGTTGGCAAAAACTCTATGCTCTATGGTCTATAAAAGCATTGTTTAGCGTGCTTTTATATCATACATTTTTCATAAAAGCACTGTTTACCAAGGTAATAACATTAACTTATTTTTGAAGTAAGGCTTCAGTAAAAAACAATATTACACAAAATAAACTCAAATTTACAAGTTAAACATTGTATACTTATTTATTTTCAATCTTAGGGTAGGTTTTTTACAATATATAAAAAGTAAAATACAAAAAGCCATAACATTGTATTATTATTATGTTATTTACTATTGTATGTAACAAAGCCATCATCAATTCAGTTTTAACTACCAAATTTTATTCATTTTAGATATTTTTATTAAACTAGACAGTTGGCATTACTATCCAGTGCAAACAAATTAAAAAAAATAACAATCCATAGACAAACGTCATATTTGAGTTCCCACCAAAAATTGTAACTTTTTAAGTTCCAAGTTACTATTGAAAAGATAATAGACGTTAAATAAATAATTAATTTCTTTCTTCTTTCTTTTTTTCTAATTAAATATTGTACTTAAACAGATAAAGTATCTTTTGTCTCCATAAATAAACAAACTGTACATACATACCCTGATTTTGTTTTATTTAAAAGTAGGTAGTCGTAGAAAAAGTATTGCATGCAACGGTGTATAACTGGTCTAAAAACGCTCGTGGCGTATTTACTTGCGATGTTCGCCAAGGCTCACATCGCAACCCACGCCACTCGCGTTTTAAGACCCTTCTTATACAACAGTTGCATAAAATACTATTATGTTTCGGTCATTTAACAAATTATCACACAAACTCTTTATACGAAGTTTCAAATTTTTAACTACAAAAATTCCATGTTCTGTGTTCAAACTTTCATTTCTTGTTCTATCCCCTGATCTTTAAAAATCTAGAATTTAGGTTTCTTCATTTTGAACACACTATCTTTTTGCGAATTTGAAGTTAGTAAGTTCAATGATTTTACGTTTCACATACAAACTTTCGTCCCTTGTTGGTCTCTTTTTACCTAAAATATACGCGGACGAAGTCGCGGGCCGCCGCTAGTCCTGATACAAAACTCCCATCTAATAAAGAGCGATATTTTTTTCTTGGACAAGCTTTAATGTATAATTAATTAGATTACAACACAACTGCAAACAAATATGCCTGATATCATTGTTTAGTAAATAGCAACAATGACAAAGGTATTCGAAAGAACTGTGTCTTAAATTAGGTCATTGCGATTGACCACCAAAGTTGTTTGATATAACAATTTCACTGCCCGTACGAAATGTTTCAAATGCAATCTACGCGGACGAAGTCGCGAGCGGCCGCTAGAAGATAGGTAATGAAATATGAAATTGCCCATTTTTTTCCTTCTCAAAGATTGGCCTATCAAAATTTAATAACACCAATCGATTTTTTTTAATGTTCACACTTTATTAAACACAAAATTACTGATATTAGTAGCAAAACAATTTAGAAACAAATCATAACATACTGAACTTTTTTTTCAATTATTCAAAAATACTCCATTCTAGTGATCGAACACGATCTGTTCACAACGTGGAAAACTTAGAATATCGCGTTATTTACGAATATGTATGACAGCTTCTGTCCGCGACTTCGTCCGCCTTAAATTCGTTTATCGCGGATTAGGCTATTTTTCCAGGATATAAAGTAGCCTATGCCCTTCCCCGGGACACAAACTATCTCCATACCAAATTTTATCCAAATCGTTTCAGCGGTTTAAGCGTGAAGAGGTAACAGACAGACAGACACACTTTCGCATTTATAATATTAGTTTGGATTAGTATGGATTTTCACCCTGGTACTAGCGCTGCAGAAACCGCTCGAATGATTAACGATGTGTATAGGGCAGCTACTGGGAATGTTGACCTACAGAACAAGCCCCGTGCACTGCCGGGGACCCCAAGTTAATAAAGAACAATTACAAGTGATCTTGAACGCACGGCAAAGTTAGCGGCATTAGTAATAAAAACTGTTTTACAGGACAATTTTAACACGAATCGAACTAGTCCTATGGTAAGCTCAATAAGGTCAGTAAGGGCTATGGTAGGCTCAATATGTTATGAGTACTAGACCACAATACAATGATGGAAAAGCTAGCCGCTAAACAACCAAGGTTAGACCATTGCTCTAGCCACACTCTGTTTCAGGACAACGCAGGGTGTCGCAATTTTTATGTTTAAGTTAATTTATCGCATGAGTTTTATTTCGAAACATAATAAAACAATTAAACAACGAAGACATTTGCATAGCACGTTTATGAAGTTAATACGAGACTCCATGATTGCTAGTTGCGGGGTGAGAAAGTTATGGTGTGCATTATTTTATTTTCTTCAAAATTAACTTCTAAGGAGGCGAAACACTCAGCTTTAAAGTATACACGTGGATGAAGATGAGGGATTGGATCCATTATTGTCAATTCAGTCATGTAACCCATGAATGATATTTGCTAATTTTCCATTCTCTTTTTAACCGACTTTAAAAAAAGGAGGGGGTCCTCAATATATAATTCGGTTGTTTTTTTTTTTTATGTTTGTTACCTCAGAACTCCGTTATTTACATGACGATTTGGAAAATTATTTTTTTGTTCATGAGTAGGTATATATCCAAATTGGTCTCATTAAATTTTGGTGAAGATCAGATGCTGGGATCCATGTAGGGAATGCAATAACTATCGGTTATTATATCGTTTTTTGCATAAATCGTGGATATACATGTCTAAAATGGATAGTAAGCTGTGCAAATCTGTCAATTACTTTCATATTAACAACTTACTTTTGTAACAGTAGCATTCGAATGATAATGATAAGCTTTTAGAGTTTAGTACGATAGACACGTAGTTACTTAAGTCTACTAAATTAATACTGAAATCAATTTTGACAGAGAATAATGGCAAAAGTGTAACAAGTTTAAATGGTTAAATCGTTTGTCATCATTAGTATTAGCGGATTTACATCAAATCTATACGATTAATTATTTACTTTGTTTGAAAGAATATAAAACTATAGAATATTTGTCAATTTTTTTATGGTATGTTATAAAACGACGTCTTAATAATAGAAATATTGGTGAAAAAAGTACTCCAATATAATAAAGACTCCCCGAGATACTACGTTTAAAGCACATTTTTGGACTTTCTCAAAAAACGTTCCAAATTAAAGCCTACAAGCATGTGACGTCACACGCTATTATCTTCTATAGGGAAAATAAGAACTTTGTTCTGCAGCTATGTTAATACTTGCGTTTATCGAAACGGTTTTATAACATAAATTACAAAACATTTTATGGGTTATTGAATGGTATTATTAATATTTTCATACTTATTTTTCATCTCACTTGTTCGTAAACGGTGTCATTACACGTAAGCAAAACGAGCGACAAGGTCTTAATTAAAACCGTGAGCTTTTTATTAATTCCATTATCGCCATGGGCGTAATGACTTTTTTAAAAATATCTTTTGACTACATTCACTACTCTAATATGCCAGGTTTAGAACGGAACCGAACGGAATTAGTCAAAATCAACAAATTTTAATTATACATAATAATATCAATAAATACACGTCGACGCTATAGTTAAATACGTTAAAATAGCTTGTCTATACTATTTTACAATTATTATTTTACGTAAAAGATTGTATGCAACAAAATTAAAAAATTGTTTTGAAAGGATACCTTTGTTGGACAAACAAAAAAAAAACGAAACCGTTGTTTATGTTCTCTATGAAATGAGATTCTACCAATCACGAAATGACACTTTATGACACAATGTTGCGACTTTTGACACTAAATTATTAAGTTAGAAAAATATTGTTAGTTTCAAAAATCTTTTTCTGACTTAATAATTTATTAGTTTCCTCACAAGTGTGATGAAAAACATTGTGTGTTACTCGGGCGGTACCGGAATTACAAACGCGAGTCATTAAAGCCCCTTAGCCTGCGGCTTCGGGCTTCAATGTGCTCTCGTTTGTAATTCCTTCTCTTCAGCCCACGGTGCACAATGTACTATTGCTTGTTTAATCAGGATCTTATATAATCTTTACATTTTTTTATACTATAAAAAATCCCTATTATTTAGGCACATAACTTGCTTTGATAAAATTTACTGCAGAAATGAATATCCGGCGGTTTAAAACACATGATCAGCATCAACGTTGAGAATAACTGTTGGTATGCTTTAGATTAAAACTATCTACGTTAGCTGCCATTTTCTTCAAAGCCATTTGCAATGAAATATTTTTTTATACAGTTTTTTTACTAGAAAACGGTGTGGCGTCGGCTGCCAACTAGGTAGAGTTTTCTCATGTAGTTTTATATTTATTCTTAAGTATTTAAAACATTAATAAAAAAGTTCTCACTGCTTCTTCGTTTCAATCATTATCAGGTTTCTGCCTGTGGCCTATATTGAAGGAGCCGTAATAATTGTAAAATTTTAATCAATTATATTGCACCGTAAGCACTGAATATCGATTTACCAAATTTTTATAGTCATTGTCATTTATTTGTTCCAATTCCAAATATGCAATAGGAAATTGATAGCGCTTGAAACACTTCTACAAGTTTCCTAATATACTAAAATTGAAGTACCTAAAATATGTTAATAAATCTATCCTTTCAAATTCACAGACAAATGAATAAAAAAAAATAAAAAATATATATAATTAACCAAATATATCTATAAAAAATAACCGAAACCGAACCCGGTTTTCTAATTAATAACCGGGTATTAAAATTGGGCAATATGGGCGGTTATAACCGGTTACCCGGTTTCGGTTAAAACCGGTTTGCATTCCCTAGATCCATGAGGAGTCGAAGGAATTCCTCGAATATTATGAGCACATCTATGGCGATTTCGGTATTTATTACAGTAGTTTCAGCATTTACATTTGAAGATCAACATTTAGTGAAGAGAAACCGATGATGAAGACACAACACAAGCCATCAGTTACCACTGAGGGCTCTACCAGTGTTATTTAATTCGCAAATCGCAAGTTGATTTGGAATATTATTTTTTCGGTTAAGAGGGACCAACTTGGAGATTCCTACTCCAAGTTGGTCCCATAAAATTTTGGTGAAGATCAGATGATGAGATCGACGAGGAATCGAAGGAATTCCTCCAATGTTATGGGCACATGCATGGCGATTTCGGTGTTTATTAAAGTAGAACAAGTATTTACACTCGAAAATCATCATTTGGTGAAGAGAACTTGATGATGAATACACAAGCCACCAGTCACTAATTAGGGCTCAACTCAACCAGTGTTATTTAATTCACTAATCGCAATATAATTCTTTATCATATTTTGCATAGAGGCAGAAGTTGGTTAAGATCAGGGTAGCAAAGTGGAGCTGATAGTGTAGGACCAGAGAACTCCTCAACGGTTAACGGCCCTGATATAGCAAAGTTCAGCTAAAGGTCGTGAGCAATTGACATTAGAATGCATTATGGCTGTAAGTGCCGTATAAAAGTCATAGAAGTCATAAAAGTTGAGACAGTTAGTTGTATTCTTGTTTAACCAGCATTGTACGGACTTAACCATTTTGACCTAGCCAATTCTTATAATTTAGATTTTTATTTACAATAGTCTTATTTACAATTGGTCTTATTTATTTATAATAGTCTCAATCGTTGCATTTTACGCAACGCTTTTTCTTCGTGTGGTTTCTTCAGTAACTTGTTTGGTTCTAAGTCGCAAAGTGCTTATACCCTCCAATATCTTTACACGATTTAGAGCAACATAGACTTGGCCTTTTGCGATATGTTTCTTACCTAAGTCAATCACGACTTTGTTAAGGGTGGTGCCCTGGACTTTATGCACCGTTACCGCTGAACTAAGTCCTCCTTTTAACATCCCCATAGCCTTTAGTTGCCGGATATTATTGCAATCAGCATTAGGGGACTCTGCTTCATCCCGAGCGTTTTTAAATGGTTGAGTGAATTTTAAAAGAGGTATAATGAATATGTATTAACCAACTTTTACATTTCTTACTTCCAAAGACTCGAGATGCGTGCAAAAGGCCTCCTCAATCTCCCCATTCTGGGCTCTAAAAAATACTTTATATCATTAAAATCCATCACTGAAAAGCAAAAAAACAGAACCGACTTCAAAACAAACTAAAAAGCCAAAAGTAATCTTTTATGTACGGTACGAAATAGTACGGATCACATTTGAATCACCTTTTGAAGTCGGTGCTAAACCTGAAGTAAAGTTCTTAATTCATCAAAAATACGAATTACTATAACTAAATATAGTAAACTAGCTTCTGCCCGCGACTTCGTCCTCCTTAAATTCGGTTATCGCGAATGAGGCTATTTTTCCAGGATATAAAGTAGCCTATGCCCTTCCCCGGGACTCAAACTATCTCCATACCAAATTTCATCCAAATCGGTTCAGCGGTTTAAGCGTGAAGAGGTAACAGACAGACAGACAGACACACTTTCGCATTTATAATATTAAGTATGGATATAAAATATAAATAAATAACACGCGGACAATCTTCCACAAATCGACCTAGTCCCAAACTAAGCAAAGCTTGTACTATGGGTACTAGGCGGCGATATACATAATATATAGATAAATGATAATACTTAAATACATAGAAAACGTCCAAGACCGAAGAACAAACATTCGTGCTCATCACACAAACACTTGCCCTGGCCGGGGAACCGGGGACCGCCAGCTTCGTAGGCCGTTGTACAACCCACTGAGCCAAATGTGTCGTCAAAATATATAGGTAGCTAATAACTAAAGGGCCACCGCCGCGGTACCTGAGTGCCATCTGTGTTAATAGTAATAAATGAATGGTTTAGCACCGACTTCAAAAGGTGATTCAAATGTGATCCGTACCGTACATAAAAGATTATTTTGAACCGACTTCCAAAAAAGGAGGAGGTTATATGTTCGATAGTTTGTATTTCTTTTTTATGTCTGTTCACCGATTACTCCAATTGTGTACCGATTTTAGAAATTCTTTTTTTATTTAAAAGATATACTCCCGAGGTGGTTCAATTGCCACCAAGTTGGGATCTGATGATGGGATCCCAGGGAAATCGAAGACAATCCTCAAATTTTATTGGCACTTATAACGTTTTTCGTACATTTTCTTAAGCTATTTAAGTATTTGCATATTTATTTATTTATTATTAGACACACCAACAAAACACAGGCTTATTTAATACAGTAAAAGTTACAAAAAAAATTGGTATCACGTCCAGCCTATGTCTCAATTACAGGTGTGCAACAGCAGTCACATAATGGACGGCTAGGTTTATAAAAATATGGTAGTCATCAGCTCATCATGCTGAGCTGATGACGGAAGGTACAACTCCTTAATAGTTTAGAGTTAGAGGATAATTCTTAAAAAAAAAAAAGATCTATTGTAGGTAGATACGTTAAGACTTTTAGTCATATTCTTTATAGTGTGTCCCTGAAGTAGTCTCCTTATCACCAAGTCAGGATAAGATGATTGAATACCAGTGAAATCGAGAGAAACCCTCAAATATTATAGGCACTAACAATGTTTTGTATATATTTTTCTAAAGTTATCAGTTGTTTTCCTCTGGTTGTCATCATTTCATGCTGAGCTAATGATGGAAGGTACAATGAACTAACCAACTTTTACATGTCTTACTTCCAAAGACTCGAGATGCGTGCAAAGCGCCTCCTCAATCTTCCCATTCTGGGCTCTACAAAATACTTTATATCACTACTACTAAAATCCATCATTAAAAAGCAAAAATTTTTTTTTTTTTAATAAAAGA
The DNA here is from genome assembly GCA_905404275.2 of Hedya salicella. Classification (NCBI taxonomy): domain Eukaryota; kingdom Metazoa; phylum Arthropoda; class Insecta; order Lepidoptera; family Tortricidae; genus Hedya; species Hedya salicella. The sequence continues at coordinate 91,662,135 of FR990096.1, forward strand.
GTAGAACCGACTTCAAAATAAACTAAAAAGCCAAACATAATGTTTTATGTACGGTACTTATTACATTTGACTCACCCTTTGAAGTCGGTGCCAAACCTTAAATAAATAAAGTTCTTTATTCAACAAAAATACGAATTACTATGACTAAATATATAAGTAGGTAGATAATAACTAAAGGCTCGCCGCCGCGAGCGTTCTTAAGAGCAATAAATTAATGGTTTGGCACCGACTTCAAAAGGTGATTTCAATGTAATCCGTACCGTACAGAAAAGATTATTTTTGTCTTTTTAGTTTGTTTTGAAGTCGGTTCTTTTTTTTATTATATTCCATTCCTCTCGCATACCATTTCTTACAGCAGTCAAGACACTAAAAGTGCATTGGTTAGTAATGCGCACTATTTAATCCGTGATAACTATAAAGTTGATTTTACTAGGTAAATAAATAAAACGGAAACCGCATGTGATGCAAAATGTACATACAGTAAAAAAAAAATATGTAGAACGTAGGTACAATTCGGCACACGCAAAATTTACCTACATGTCACAAAATGTACAATTGCCAAATGCACGCATTGCAGAATGTAAAATACGCAAGATGTAGAACAACTGGTCCGTACGTATTTTTTCAGAGTAATATATCATGTAAATATAATAAGAATAAGTAACTAACTACGACTTAGCCTTGTAGCGTACGCAACGCCACCTATCGTGCTAACAAGAAAACTACGATGAGCATACCAGCATGAACGCGAGGGAGAAAAGAAGATGCACACCTTATCCGAGTGCGACAGATAAAGAAAGAGACGCGCTGTGCACGAATGCGAGCGAGAAAGAAAGATACACGCCTTGTCCCAGTGCGAGAGAGACAAAAAAGACGCGCGCGCAGGTCGAAATCAAGGCCGCGAGCGGCGATTCAGTCTGGCGGAGGGTGTGCGGCGATTGTGATAGCTGCTTCCCGCTTCGTATACCTCTTACACTGGCCGCCACCGGAACCAACTCGGCCGTGGCGGCGACCCTGCCCTCCTGCTTCCCCCAGTGACGGCATCAGTACCAGCGGTTCCCAGAGCTTATACCATCCCGCTGTGGACTCCCCTGACTCGTGTTTTTCCTAGATATGTATAGCATGTACTAACCATACCTATTGTGTTGTGCTACGTGTGACGATGTGGTGACTTACACTATAGTGTGTCAATTTCATTATTGCTTGTTTCAATTAGCATCACTTCCACCTTCTGGCAAGAACGGACCCCCCTGTTAGTATCAAGTAAAGTCCCTGAGATTAGTAAGTAGAGAGTAGTAACTAAAACCTTACAGCCTTAGCCACTATTAAGTGGCTAAAGCTGTAAGGTTTTAGTTACAGACAGGTAGAGACGGCTTTGTAACCTCAAGTCCCAATGTCGTTGCGTCAGCGTGACGTCTGTCCAATTGAATTGTGTGTATCCAGCGAAACTATCTCCCCGCATAATTACAACTTTCACATTTACACGAAGCTGGGGATGTGAATCTACCAGCCTGAGGCACTAAATGACACAGACAGACTGCTTTGTGACGTAAAGTCCCAGTGTCCAATAGTTATGCGACGGTTTCAGCGGAACTGTCTCGCCGCATAATTATAACTTTCACACGAAGCTGGGGATGTAAATCTATTAGCCTGAGCCACATAAATGACAGAAAGTGACAACTTTGTGACCTCAAGTCCCAAGGTCGTGGCACAGCGTGGCCTATGTCCGATTGAGTATATTATATTAAAACAGTTGCAAATCTGTATCGCTGTATGAATTGCATCGACTCAACTTATGCGTTCAGAATTATATTCAACAACATTATAAAAAAAAACCGGCCAAGTGCGAGTCGGACTCGCGCACCGAGGGTTCCGTACAAATTTGTACTTACCCTAACTTTATTACCCGGTACTGGTTGATTTAAGTTTGCACTTGATATCTATAGCATTGCATACGAATCAGGTGCAAACTTAACGCAACCGGGTTGTTCAAATAGGTTTTTTGCGAATAAAAAAAATTAGCTAGTTAAAGACATGGCTATAAGTTTCGTGTAATATTTATGTTTATTAATACAAATTGTGAAAATTTCAAACTTTTCGATTGCTAAACTTCGGAGATAAAGGGGGGAATGGAGTTTTTTTTTTTCACATTTTCCTTAATAAAATAAAAACTAATCACAATAAAGAAAATAAAAAAAATATTCGTCAATGCGCAGGTTAAGCCCTTTCATATGATACCCCATATGACCCAGTAGTTAGACTTTTAGTTTTTACCCCCCCCCCCTCATTCGTCGTTTTTTTAGAAAATAAAAATTAATTTTTAATAATTCCTGTGCAATATATGTGGGCTGACCATGTTTATAAATATTCCAAATTTCAAATAGTTATCATAAATAGTTTTTGAGATTGGCGCTTTAAAAGTCGGACAGACAGACAGATACCGTGCACCATAAGGGTTAATTTTCTACCTTTTTGGTACGGAGCCCTGAAAACCAATGTTTCTTATGGAATTTTAAACTTTATGACATAAAATCATTAATATAAGCTAAGTACCAATTTTAATAAAATTCTTAAAGCATTTATTTAATGATAATTAATATCGAACAAACCATTATTTTGAGCGTTTTACGTTTTTTTATCTATCAAAAGCTACTTAAACACGCTCCAAGGTCAAAATACTTTCCCTACTAGTGGATAAAATGCGTTTTTACCTACTTGTCTTACAGGATAAAAGACGTCTTTCCGAGCTAGGGAGGGGAAAATTATTTTGGTTAATGGTTTAGCTTCATGTTAATGCACAAGGCTTAGCGCCGGTGACGAAGCGCCCGCAAAGCGGGTCTTAAATTTTTCGCTTTGAGGGACGCAAGGTAACTAACGAACCTTACCAGGATAACTAGTAGTGGTTAGATAGGTTTTTTTAATTATTTCTCCGAAACAGCAGTGTACTCCAAATTTACCTAAGTCTCTTCTATAGGATAGATTGGGCAAAGCCTAAGACGATTTAACATTCGAATTTTGACTACAATTATATACTTTTAGTTTTGCCTAAAATACGCCAGTTAAAGGCCGAAATTGGAATTAATTTCGGGTTTTGTCGAAAGGCGTTAGTCGAACCTAGAATTGGGGACATTAAGTTTCCCAGAGGTGCACTTACATATTGTATTTTTTCTCCATATTGCACGTTATTCGGAAAAGCACCGGGCAGGCAGAGCATTGGAGCGGGCACGTTATCAGAATGTACAAATAGTTTATTTTTAAGTTGTTGCATTTTTAGGGTTCCGTACCAAAAAGGTAAAAAAGGAACCCTTAAGGCCAAGCCACACCGGATGCGTGCGCAGCACGTGCACGTGCGCGTGTGCGTGGCGTGCGCGTTGTATCGTATGAAATGCCATAGTAGATGGCACACCACTTGCGTGGCGTGCGCGTGACTTGCACGCAACGCAGCTCCGTCGAGATAAAACCGCTGCATGCTGCGTGCACGCGTTCAGGCAGCGGAGTGCTGTGATGACGTTGTATTTACCGGCGTTCCCTATGAGACGGCGAACCGAACAGGTCGGGACACGCACTGCTCGGTGCTGCGCAGGTGCTGTACAGCTCTCTTGTGTTCATTTACAACTAGGCCAGGGCGCGTGGAGGTTTTTGTAATAATAATAATAATAATAACAAGTTCGGCGGAGCAGGGGGTCTCTCTCTGCCGCTTGGATTGACTACAAGAAGGCCTTTGATTCGGTGCCTCATTCATGGCTCGAGAGGATTTTGGAGCAGTTATAAAGTAGATACAGCTCTAAAATCCTTCTTAGGTGCATGTATGAGACAGTGGACCACAGTCCTTTGTCAACCAGGCGGCCCAGACGCCCGCCATGCTCCGCAGGACTTTTTAAGGATCAAGAGGGGTATTTTTCAGGGCGACAATTTGAGTCCACTGTTGTTCCGCCTAGCCCTGAATCCACTCAGCACTCTGCTAAAGGATTCAGGACTAAGTTGCCGGCTTCGGAGACGGGGTGAGATCATTTCTCATCTGATGTACATGGACGACCTCAAGCTGTTTCCAACAAAACGACCGGAACTGGTGGAGCTACTGAAAGTCACAGATACTTTCAGTAGCGCCATCAAAATGGAGTTTGGTGTAGACAAGTGTGCGGTCATGCATGTACAGCGGGGGAAAGTTGTAAATTCAACGAATTTAGAGCTTTCGGAGACAATGTCTCTCAGATCTCTCTCCGAAACTGAAACCTACAAATATCTTGGTATGTCACAGGCATTAAGTATTGCGGATGGGGACATTAGGCAGGCAGTGAAGCAGCACTTTTTCTGTCGCCTGACAAAAGTACTTAACAGTTTTTTTTTTTGGGTGGTAACAAGGCGCGCGCCTTCAACGCTTGGGTGATGCCCCTGCTCACTTACTCATTTGGCATACTAAGGTGGACCCAAACTGAGCTGGACGCCCTGGATAAGAGGATCCGTCTGCTGCTCACTACACACCGCATGCTACACCCACGCTCGTCAGTAATGAGACTGTTCATCTCGCGTAAGTGTGGGGGCCGTGGCTTTTTAAACGCCAAGGACCTCCATAATCGCGAGGTGTGCAGTCTCAGGGAGTATTTCCTAAACAACGAGTGTGGGATACATCGCGGTGTAGTGGCAGTAGACAAAGGCCTCACCCCTCTATCCTTGGCAAACGAGAACTAGCGCAGACCAACGGTGCTTAGCACCGTAGACCGCATAGACGTATGGAAGAGTAAGGAGCTACACGGGCGGTTCTACAAGGCCTAGGATGTAGATCTGCTCGCGTCGGTGAACTGGCTACGTTTCGGCGATCTCTTCGGGGAAACCGAAGGTTTTGCCTGTGCAATTGCGGACGAAGTTATCATGACGAACAACTACCGGAGGTATATCCTGAAGGACGGTACGGTCGACATTTGTCGGGCATGCCGCCGTCCCCGAGAGTAACTTAGGCATATCGTGTCCGGTTGTTCTCATCTTGCTAATGGCGAGTACTTGCACAGACATAACCAAGTTGCCAGGATTATTCACCAGCAACTTGCTGTTAAATACGGTCTTGTGGGGTCCGAGGTGCCATACTATAAGTAAGTATGTACCGTTGCCAGTTCTCGAAAATGGTCGTGCCACGCTGTATTGGGATCGATCTATCATCACGGACAGGACTATTGTAGCCAATAAGCCTGATGATATCGTGCTGGTAGATCGATCTAAGCGCCGGGCAATGCTCGTCGACATTACCATCCCACATGACGAGAACCTCGTGAAGGCCGAGAAGGACAAACTCAGCAAGTACCTTGACTTGGCTCACGAGGTGACCGCCATGTGGGATGTTGATTCGACGATCATTGTGCCCATAGTCGTTTCGGTAAACGGTCTTATAGCGAAGAGTCTCGACTAACATCTTAAGAGACTCTCGCTAGATGGCTGGATCAAGGGTCAGATACAGAAGGCAGTAATCCTGGACACGGCCCGCATTGTCAGGGAGGTTCCTCTCTGTGCAGCCCTAACCACCGGTAGCTTGAACCCTGCCCCGCTGCCGGCGGCGCCCTAGGTTAGGTTTTTTATAATGTGTTTATATTTTGTATTTGCTTTTTGTATTTTACTTTTTATATATGTAAAAAACCTACCTAAGATTGAAAATAAATAAGTGTAAAATAATAATAATAATAGTAAGTTTATGTAATGAATTGCCAAATAAAAAAGCCAAATGGAATAAAAAAAATTAAATAAAAAAAGAACCGACTTCAAAATAAACTAAATGCCAAAAATAATCTTTTATGTACGGTACAGATCACATTTGAATCACCTTTTGAATTCGGTGCCAAACCATTCATTCAATACTATTAATACAAATGACACGCAAGAACCGCGGCGGCGAGCCTTTAGTTATTGTTATTACCTAAATTTAGTAATAGTAATTCGTTTTTGCATTGGATAAAGGACTTTAGTTCAGGTTTGGCACCGTCTTCAAAAGGTGATTCAAATGTGATCCGTACCGTACATAAAATAATATTTTTGGCTTTTTAGTTTATTTTGAAGTCGGTTCTTTTTTATATATTATTATTTTTTGCTTTTTATTGATGGATTTTAGTGATATAAAGTATTTTTAGAGCTTAAAATGGGACGATTGAGGAGGCCCTATTGTAAATAATAGACCAATTGTAGATAAGACTAAAGTAAATAAAATCTAAATTATAAGAATTGGCTAGGTCAAAATGGTTAAGTCCAGTAGCTTGCTGGTTAAAAAAGAATACGACTAACAGTCTCAACTGACCCATAATATTTACAGAATTATCTCGCAACTCAAATTGGCGTAGAATCTTGAGTGATGTTGAGACGGAATATTTCCGTCTCTGATGGACTAGTGAATGGAACTATGGGCATAATAAAAAAAAATGGCCGGCCCTAAGACGAGATCAGCTGGAGGACGGGCAGCTGCCGGAAGCCGTGTACGTAAAATTTGACGATGAAACTGTTGGTCTTAGGTTAAAAGATAGTGACTATTGCATACCCATACCTCCATCATGTACTACGTTTCAAGCGACAAGGGGATTCGGAGATGTGGAGCGTCGTATCTTACCTTTAATATTAAGTTGGGCCGTTACTGTTCATAAGCTACAAGGTACCCTAGAGAAAGCTGTGATAGTCCTTGATAAAAATAATTTCGCTAAAGGGCAAATATATGTTGCACTAAGCCGTGTCAAAACTTTGGAAGGCATGGCATTGTTAGATTTGGATGCCAACAAATGATTAAATCGACCACATGATGAGAAATCGTTAACGGAAATAACAAGACGACGAAATCTGCCTTCTGACGATCGCAGCCACACATAATACGACTTTTATGACTTCTACTTCTACGACTTTTATACGGCACTTACAGCCATAATGCATTCTAATGTCAATTGCTCACTACCTTTAGCTGATCGTTGCTATTTCAGAATCAGGGCCGTTAACCGTTGCGGAGTTCTCTGGTTCTCCACTTTGCTACCCTGATCTTTTCCAACTTCTGCCTCTAAGCAAAATATGATAAATAATTATATTGCGATTAGTGAATTAAATAACATTGGTCGAGCCCTAATTAGTGACAGGTGGCTTGTGTCGTCATCATCAGTTTTTTTTCATCAAATGATGATTTTCGAGTGTAAATGCTTGTTCTACTTTAATAAACACCAAAATCGCCATAGATGTGCCCATAACATTTGAGGAATTCCTTCGATTCCTCATCTATCTCATCATCAGATCTTCACCAAAATATAATGGGATCAACTTAGAGATTCCTACTCTTAACCGAAAAAATAATTTTATAAATCTACTTGCGATCCGCGAATTAAATGACACTGGTAGAGCCCACAGTGGTAACTGATGGCTTGTGTCTTCATTATCGGTTTCTCTTCACCAAATAGTGATTTTCAAATGTAAATAAATGCCTAAACTACTGTAATAAATACCGAAATCGCCATACATGTGCTCATAATATTCGACGAATTCCTTCTATTCCTCATGGATCGCGGCATCAGATCTTCACCAAAATTTTATGGGACCAACTTGGATATACCTACATATGAACAAAAAAATAATTTTCCAAATCGTCGTGTGAATGACGGAGTTCTGAGGTAACAAACATAAAAAATGAAATAAAAACAGAATACAACCGAATTGAGAACCTCATTTTTCTGAAGTCAGTTAAAAATATAGAACCTGTGCGCAAATACGAATGTATTTATAACCAAAAACACGAACATTATAAAAATTCGTCGTATAAATGCTTGTTATGGGAACTAGCCTTATTCCTGTAGTTCGTATCAATTTTAACCGACTTTCAAAAAAGGAGGAGGTTATATGTTCGATAGTTTGTTTTTTTTGTATGTTCACCAATTACTCCGCCAATTGTGGACCGATTTTAAAAAATCTTTTTTTTGTTTGAAAGGATATACTCCCGAGGTGGTCCCATTGCCACCAAGTTGGGATCTGATGATGGGATCCCGGGGAAATCGAGGGCAATCCTCAAATGTTATAGGCACACATTATAACGTTTTTCATATATTTTCTTAAGCTATTAAAGTATTTGCATATAGTCATCACCTCATCATGCTGAGCTGATGACGGAAGGTACAACTCCTTAATAGTTACGAGTTAGAGGATAATTCTTTAAAAAATCATCTAGTATAGGTAAATACGTTAAGACTGTTAGTCATATTCTTTTAGTGTGTCCCTGAAGTAGTCTTGGGAACTGAACCAGGGAAACCGAGAGAAAATCTCAAATATTATAGGCACTAACAATGTTTTGTATATATTTTTCTAAAGTTATCAGTTGTTTTCCTCTGGTTGTCATCATTTCATGCTGAGCTGATGATGGAAGGTACAATGAACTAACCAACTTTTACATTTCTTACTTCCAAAGACTCGAGATGCGTGCGAAGTGCCTCCTCAATCTTCCGTTCTGGGCTCTAAAAAATACTTTATATCACTACTAAAATCCATCAATAAAAAGCAAAAAAATGAATATTAATAAATAAAAAAAAACCGACTTCAAAATAAACTAAAAAGCCATAAATAATCTTTTATGTACGGTACGGATCACATTTGAATCACCTTTTGAAGTCTGTGCCAAACCTGAAGGAAATAAAGTTCTTAATTCAACAAAAGTACGAATTACTATGACTAAATATATGTGTAGGTAGATAATAACTAAAGGCCCGCCGCCGCGGTTCTCAATAGTAATTAATGAATGGTTTGGCACCGACTTCAAAAGGCGATTCAAATGTGATCCGTACCGTACTATCAACAGCATAATTGCATGGACATGGCAAAGACGATAATCGCTTGGCTGTCTTAAGATGCTGAGAGCACGTAGCTCTCAGCATGGCATGATGGTTACAAAAAATAAACTAGATGGCGTTGTTATCAAAACGAACACAGAATTTTATGCTTTGTTTGTTGATATGGAAGTCTCACAAGCACTTAAATTATTCTGCAATAGAATAATCTACCATTAAAAAAAAGCTTCCACTGAAATTAAAACGGCACCTGTATTTAACTTTTGGAACACGCTTCTTTTTAACCGACTTCAAGAAAAAGGAGGAGGTTCTCAATTCGTCGGAATGTTATTTGTTAAGTAAGGTTTTTTTAAAATTTATCTTTCAAGCGTATTGTTACTATTGTAACAGAACAGAGTCTGTTCTGCAACAAGAACTCATTGGAAATATACCACCATTTACACTTTGTTTCTTTATGAAACTACGAGGTTTTTAAACATACTTTACTTCATCCACCCTTCAATAACATATGTGATGATGTGAATATTACGGCAGTATACTTTAATAAAAATAATATAATAGAATACCCTCCTTTGGAAAATACTCTACTTTGGATGCAAATTTCCGCAAAAACTTGCGTTGCTAGTTGTCTGAAAGTCATCAAGGATGAAAGTCTAATGTAATATCATATAATATGAAGAGATAGTCAATTGATACATAGACTAGGCTGAAACAGAATTATCATTGTTTGTTCCCGGATGTTTGCCTGAATATTGACTATGAATACCTACACTTATAGCAATCGAAATACTGATTCAATATTAGTATTATTAAATTATATAGTTATTACAAGAAAATTTTTAATTGACTATGTGTATTCATAAAAGGTAAGTAGGGTTTTTATTTTTTTCATTACAACCAATTAATAACTATCTATCTTAAAACTAGAAATAATACAAGTTTGAAATGAATAAAATAACTTTATTTCGTTCACAATTTATTATTTAAGATAAATAACACAATTTATTAATATATAATTTAAGTAAAATCTCTTCTTAAGATTTTGTTGAGGGTAAAGCTAAAATTAATAATAAGCATGGTCTCCTCCAGCACATTGACGTAATCAGCAATTAGCCCGACTGGTCACTCTGACGAGTTCTCCCGGGTCAGCCCCGCTCATCCAACCCCACATATTCACTGTAATGCGACCAGATTGCACAGTGGGCACTACGTGATCGTTATTATAACGCGTATTATTTCAACACCACAAGCTTAAACGTCCGTGTTGACTAGTGAAACGTTTTTTCGTCAATGAAAATAACATTACTTCAATCGGCATTTAAGCATTCACGAGCAAACTTTAATCTCGCTTCTTTGTGCTGTGCAGTCAGCGAGGGTTTGACTGCATGCTTGCGAGGATGTAAACCCTCAATGTGTGGAGAACACGGCGAACAGTGTCCACGCCTGTGTTAAATAAACGGGTGTAATGGGTTGTTGGTGGAAAACCATTTTCTTCATATTCCTGGACCATGCGTTGACGCCGCTGTGCGCTGATAAGTAGAGGTCTACCGGTCCTTTGGCGGTGCAGATCCTATATGATCCTTTCTCTGTGAATTGTCGCACCTATAACCCAACTGTTTTCCTCTGTAACAAATTTCAGAAATCTATAATCATTGTTAAATTAGCATACAGATATAACTAATATAAATAATCAAGAAAGAAATGTAAACAATAATACTTACGCTTACACCGGTTTCTTTATCAATTTCTGTCAAATTTTTGCCTTGACTATGCAAAGTTATTATTTGTAACATTGTGGCTAAGTCAATATTGCAACGAGAACCCATTATTACAAAATAAAAGAACTAAATAAAAACTAAAACTCAATCAAAAATACAATCGAACGGACGGCAGCCGCAAGGGATCGAACGAACAGTTTCTTTGTATAAAATTTATTACGGTATATTCATCATCTAAGTCTACCCTCTAAGTATGTGTGGTTACTTTTATATAATTGTTGCACTATTCAACAACTATTCAACATGTGACTTAATTATAAATATTTATTTGTTTAAATAAAAATGTTTTGTTTAAGCAGTTGTTAATTAATCTCAGTAAAAAATAAATAAATAAAAACTATTAACACTAAACGCATGCCTTGCAAACGTAGGTGATTAGTGATTAAAAATGCGGTTATAAATTTCATCCACGTCGAATATGGCTTGATGGCTAAGGGGTTTAATGAGTTGATCTATACGACGAATGTTCCGGGTTCAAATCCTCTCGAACACGGTATAGGAAAAAAGCGTTTTTGTATTTTGTGTTTGAATTAGCAAAATCATCGATGGCTTTGGTTATGACGGTGAATCGTAAGTAATATTTAATTGAAGGTGCATTCAAAAATACTGGATTCTTAAAATACATTCCATAATGTAAATTGAATATTTGAGGAACTTGAATATTTGAGTTACTTGCCGTGTGTGTTTGGCAGTCTTAAGTTCAACCGAGATTTTTTTTTAATATTGTGATGTTATCAACGCCATCTAGTAAGATCTTATGAAACCAATGTAGTTACCGGATAGATGGCGTCTCGTTTCGCTGCAAAGCAAACTTTCTGACAAATGTCCATGCAATTATGCTGTCCAGTGTACATAAAAGATTATTTATGGCTTTTTAGTTTATTTTGAAGTCGGTTCTTTTTTATTTATAATTTTGTATTATTATGATTATTCAATATACAAGACTCCAATAAACCATGGAGTTCTTCAAAAGAAGCTCTGGACATATGAGAATACAAAAAAAGAACGATCTTCATACGATTCTAGTTCGCGGCACAGGTTGTGATATATACTGTATTTTTGTCTGCTTGCATTTCTTGTCATGAACCCTCAGTCTGTTTGGCGCTGCACGAGTTTTGTGAGTTGAAAGTAGAAGCAGTAAAGCTTCTTCTTCGTCTCATGAACTGCTATCAAGCATAATCAGTCGCGCGCAAGCAACCGAACGCGCACCATCGTATCGTATCCGTGACGGCGTAATAATGCACGAAAATGTCTTCGCTTACAGTGAAATGTAGTCAGTGTCAAATTGCGATTGACGAAATGCTTTGTTTTATTCAAAACAAATTATCTGTAATTGACAATAAAAGTCTGAAAGAGATCTGTGTTTCGTCTTTTACAAGCGAAGAAATCAAAAAATTGAAATCGCTTCTTTTTGACGCAGTACCGAGTGATAGACGTAAAATAGATCGAAAACAAAAACGTAAAGAAAACAGAGATGTTGGTGACATAATTGATCTTCTGCTGGAAGTGTATCCGGATTTAATTCAAGTGTTTGTAGCGCGACGGCTTGAAAAACTACCCTCAATTTTATGGGATCATCTGGACGTTTTTTCGCTGCTAAAAGATCTAACCACGCTTAAAAATCAAGTTATATTGAGACTTCCTATGTAACACGGAGCGAGTTTGATCATATTAATTTGGAGCTTAATCATATGAAATATGCGTCATTGCCCCGGATCAACACTAATGTGAATATGAAAAGAGGTGGTGGGGCTACATACTTAGACAGTGGCCCTTTCGGGCTTTCGTATGTTAATGAACCAAGTTCCCAACATTCCAACAATGTAAATAATATGCAGCTTTCGGACCCCTTCACCGATCAACGCCCAATTACTGGGACTAATTCCTCGCCACCCCCATTGTCATCAAATAAAGTTCGTGAAGAAAACAATGTCATTTTAACGATGGTTGAGCCGCTTATTAATGATAATCTTAATCAAGACACAAGTCATACAAATATAGATAAGACTAAGCGGGTTGATAATTCGCTCATAACCGAAACCAGTTTTAAGGAACAACGGTCCCCGACGCACACTCCCGTGTCTATACATACTCATACGTATGCCCAACAGCTGATTAACTCGAAGACGTTACTGTCTGACAGAGTCGATGAAAACGAAAACTCAAACAAAAACCAGTGGCATAAGGTCGAATATCGTAAATCCAGGTCGAGTAAATACCGATATCATGGAAACAGAGGTGCAAGTACAGAAGTTACGGGAACTTTTAGAGCGGCCGAACGAAAGATACTGATGTTTCTTACGAATGTGCATAAAAGCGATATTACCTCACATATTTATGATAAGACTCAACTAAACGTCGAACTGCAAAAATTCGCCTTAAGGAAACAGACCGATTATAATGCCTATAAGTTTTTTATCGCCGAATCTAAGGTCCCAATGTTTTTGGATGAGCTATTATGGCCAAAGGGCATACTGTTTAGACGTTTAGTGTACAACAATTATAATCAATCGGCCAGAACTAATTCTGGAAGTGACGCGCAATTGAATACTAATAATTGATGATGGAAAACCAAACTTATACGTTTGCTAGTTATAACTGTAAGAATGTCAAACGGACAGTGGACGATATTCGTCAGCTTTGTAAATCCTCGGATTTGATAGCGTTGCAGGAAACGTGGCTGTTAAATGAAGATCTGGATTATCTTAATAGTATTGACAGTAAGTTCAGCAGCACTGCGCGGCCGCCCCTTTGGGGGGGTTGCCTTGCTTTGGAGGGCTGCAGTTATTTCTGACGTCATCGTAATATCCTGTCATAATCCACGTATCTGTGCCGTTAAAATTGTTATGTGTGAGCGCCCAGTGTTAGTGTTTAGTGTTTACATGCCTACGGACTCGCCAAACAATTTGGCAGAATTTACGGATTGTCTTTCGTCAGTGAGTGCTATTATTAATAATCACGATGCTGAGGCGGTTTTTATCATGGGAGATTTTAACGCCCACCCAAACGAAAGTTTTTTCTATGAACTGAGCAATTACTGTGTTGAACAGGACTGGTTTTGTGCGGATATTATTCAATTGGGTTTATCGTCGGATTCTTTCACATTTATAAGTGATGCGCATGGTTCGACACGATGGTTGGATCATTGCGTTGTAACTGAATCAGCTTTGAGCACTATCAGCAATGTTTATGTTGACTACAATAGGTTAAGCTCCGATCACTTCCCTTTAGTATTTAACTGTAATTTGAGTTTAGTTACCCCTAAATTGAATATAAATAATGTGTGTAACAGTAATTACAAAGTAATTTGGGGGAATAGAAATAGAAATTTACACAACGGAATGTAATAAGCATTTGCGTTTAATTGATTTTCCGGACGATCTGTCTAACTGTTGTAATAGTATGTGTAATAATCGTAAACACCACCAGATCATAGATAAATTGTAATTAAGTACTGTAATCGCCTTAAGGCAGGCAGCCACTGTTAGTCGGGGAGATAAATCCCATAATAAAAGACCTAAATGTGTAGTTGGATGGAATTGGCACGTGAGTAGTGTTCACGGGGAGGCTAGGTTGAAGTTTAAGTACTGGCTGGGGTGCGGCAAGCCCACATCAGGTCCAGCCTATGATGATATGTGCCTTACGAGGAGAATATTCAAATCAAGGCTAAAATGGTGTCAAAACCATAAAGACCAGATCGAAATGGATAGGTTAGCTGAACTCCATAAAAAACAAGATTTTCGAGTTTTCTGGAAGGGTACAAATGTTGTAAACAATAAACCTAGTCTCCCGGTGAGCATTGAGGGAGTGAGCGATTTGAAAGATATTGCTAATCTATTCAAGGATCATTTTATTGTAAAGTCGCCCACTCCCCCTGACTCTAGTATGAGCAGTACTGAGACCTGTGCACAAGGAGATGACTCATGTATTCAATTCCTCTCAAAGGAAGTTGCTAATATGATCAAGTCCACCACCAGAGGAAAGTCTCCGGGGCGTGATGGTCTCAGTGCTGAACATCTGCAGTACGCGGGTCCACATTTGTCGCGTGTATTGGCCATGCTGTTTTCGTTCTGTGTGGGGCACTCATACCTGCCTAAAGAGTCATAGTGCCTATCGTCAAAAATAAAACCGGTGACATAGCTGATAGGGGAAAGCAGGCCGATCTCACTGGCCACTGCCATTGCGAGGGTATTTAATGGCATGTTGAACTCGCGCCTTAATAGTTATGTAAATCTGCATAACAATCAATTCGGTTTTAGGCCTAACCTATCGACAGAGAGTGCAATTTTATGCCTAAAACATGCTGTCAGGTACTACTCAAATCGGGAGACACTTGTGTACGCTTGCTTTTTGGACCTTTCCAAGGCTTTCGACCTGGTTTCATACGATATTCTGTGGAAAAAGCTCATGGACATTAAATTTCCTCCTGAGCTTATTCGTATTTTCAAGTATTGGTATGAAAACCAGGTGAATAATGTGAGATGGGCAGGCACACTGTCGAATGAATTTAGTTTGGAGTGCGGGGTGAGACAGGGGGGTTTGAGCTCACCCACGCTCTTCAACCTTTATATTAACAAGCTGATCGTCGCGCTGAGCACTTGTCATGTCGGTTGTCATATAGACGGAGTTTGCTTTAATAATATTAGTTACGCAGTCGACATGGCACTGTCGTACATCTGTGAACAATTTCCTACCAGTCACGGCCTGAAATACAACCCTGTAAAAAGCGAGTTCATGGTTTTTAAGGCCGGTTCAAATTGCCCGACAATTGTACCGTCTGTCAGATTGAATGGTGTCCCATTGAGAAGGTTTCACGAGGTCAAGTAGCTTGGGCATGTGGTAACTGACACCCTGAAGGATGACCGGGACATTGAGAGGGAGTGGAGAGCGCTGTCTTTTAGAGCAAATATGATTGCCCGCAGGTTTGCTCGTTGTTCCAATGAAGTAAAAATTACATTATTCCGAGCTTATTCTACTACATTTTACACGAGCAGCCTGTGGATCAATTACACTCAAAAATCATACAGCGCTCTTCGCGTCGAGTTCAACAACGCGTTCAGGTCACTGCTGCGGCTGCCCCCTTCTGCAGCGCCTCGGGCATGTTTGCTGAAGCGCGCGTGGATTGCTTTTTCGCCACCATGCGCAAGAGATGCGCGTCGATGGCGCGGCGGGCGCGGGACAGTCGCAACAGCGTCCTGAAGGTCGTGCCAGACAGGCTGGATGGCCCTTTTATCAAACACTGCTGTGTAATGTTGCTGCACGCACCAGCGCCTCCATTTGTGCGTAAATTGTAAATTTATGTGTACTAACATTAGTTGTAATAAATAATATTGTAATTTACTAAAAAAATGGATGACATTACCTGAATAAACGAAATTATATTATTATTATTATTATTGTTATAATGAAAAGACTACGCAAAACAAAATGGCGGCTAGTCACGCAACGGTGCTGCAGCGTGCGCCACCGTTGCGTGCACAGCTTTGCAGCACTGCGTGCGCAGCTCTCGGTTTGACAAGAGTACTGTGCACGCCACGCATACGTGCACGTGCACGTGCTGCGCACGCATCCGGTGTGGCTTGGCCTTTATGGTGCGACTCTGTCTATCTGTCTGTCGTACTATTAGAGCGCCATATCTCAAAAACTGCTTATGCTATCTATTGGAAATATTGAATATTTATAAACATGGTCAGCCCACATGTATTGCAAAGGAAACATTTTTAATTATACAATACAATACAACGATTCTTTATTCGACACCATCAACAGAAACAGTACAATAGAGCCTAAACATAAAATATATTTAATTTTCTAAAAAAAAAACGACGAGTATTAGGGGGGCTAGGTCAAATAATAAAGGGAAGCATATGAGGGCTTTATGTACTAATTTTCGAGCAATTTTTTTAATTTTTTTATTGCCGTTATTTTTTGTTTGATTAAAGAAATAAAAAAATTATAAAGTGTATTTGGATCAACTGCACAAATTTCATATCGAGGTTAAAAACAAAACAACTTAAAAATAAACGGTTTATATATTCTGTATCCAAATAACGAGCACTATCTTAAAAAAAAAATACAATTTGGACACTTCTGAAAAACTGAATGCTGCCAATGATCGAGTCACTCCGCAAAGAGACCATAGAGTGGACGCCTCAACTTGATTTCTTGTAAAGCCTGTGAGCCGATCGGTCTCAGTCTGTGCCGAACAGGCCCGGCAGCTTTAGAGATTAATGAGTTCGGTATCATACTGTTGGCCCTTAGAGCTTATTTTGGGCCGTACCTTGCACTTTTTCAACCAAGGAAGCCACTTCGCCCAGGGGTACCTATAAGTAAACTGAGTTGATTCTGACCTGGAGCCAAGAGCAGCGTGCAGGGGGCGGCGGAGGGGGGAAAAATGTCGCTCCGCCGCGCTCCACTCTAAGCTCAATATCTTCGTAAATAAAGTAATTGTATCGTGTTTGCTTTCATTTTCAGATAATTTAAGGGTGCCGAATTCATTTTTTTGATATGATAATAATACCTTTTCATATAAAAAGCGAGATTTTTGAAAATTATATTAATAAACTATTTTTGTTTTCAAAAACCTTGTATAATACAAAAGCTGTTAGTTTAAACTCTATGAAAAAATATAAGTAGATAGCCCGTTTATTTAGAATTATAAAAATGTACACTTTATTGGTATAATTGTCTACTGAATACTCTAAAAAAATATTTATTACCGCGCGGCAAACAGGTTCGCTAAAGGCACTTTTCGTTCTGAGCTTGTTATTTGCATAACTTAGGCAAATACATCAAGTTATATCAAATTATTAAATAATTTTAAGATGTTGACTTTATTTTTGGTAAATAAATACAAACTGTTCAACGAAAAAAAAATATTTTGATAAAATAAATAAATCTCATCTATATTTTTTGACTAAATCATTATGAAATACAAAACATAACGGTCTATACACTTGAACAAAAATACTATCAAATAGCCTACTCATTCACAAATTTAAATATATATACTTTAATGGTATTGTTATCTACCAAAAACTTATAAGTAAGTATTTATTGCCGCGCGACAAACATGTGCAGGAGTACTTTGCGCTCTGAGCTTGATAATTGCTTACATCGAAAATTAAATAAATACTGTTAGAAAGGGTAAAACAGATTTCTTTAAATAAAAATACTTCAATTTGGCCAAAAAATATCAGCAATTAAATAAACATACAGTTTAGTAATGTACTTCATTCTTTATAAAAAAAAATAGTTTATTAAAGAAATGAGAAGAAGCACCTAACTAAAAATGCCAAATTAAAAAGAACTCTGCTCCGCAGCCAGAGGGTTCCGTGCATTTTTATTTACGTAGCAGTTTCACCTTCCTGCTTGCATCTGCATTTAATTAATTACATAAAGGCTGTTGCTGCAGCCGGCAAAGTTGTCCAAATGGGCTCCCAGCCACTTGCCCTAATTCAACCCCAGTCAGTAGGACTTGGCAATTCCTGCGTAGGTGTTAAAATTTGGCCCCATACATGACCACCCTGTTACAGTGCCCGTTTTAAGTGTTGTAGTGATGCGTCTTTAGTAGGGGGCAAATTCTCCAACTGCCTATCTTTTTTTGTAAAAGAGAAACTTTCACTTCACACGTCCCAGATCTAAAATCGTAAAGTGAAAATCCAATTAAGTATCTATATATATATATATATATAAGTGGAACTTGCAACTATAAAGTCAGAAACTATTCCTCATAATTTAGACTTAAATACTTGTCGTACATAAAGACCGTAAAGGTTTCTAAAACGGACAGTGCTCTCTCTAGATCGCCTTGTAAGCCATATTGTAGTCCTGCTGTCGCATCTGGGTACTCCAAGCATAGAAGGCGCTCTCTTTTTTATTTTTCCTCCGCAAAGCGAAACAGTGTCACACTCAGTAAATGCATGAAGCAGAGGCAGTACTTGCGCCCTTTGTGGCCCTGAAAACAAATTAGAAAATACTGTAACCAAGACTATACTCTATACGATACTGTTTTATGCGCTTACCCAATGCATAATTCGGCTAAAAAATACTATTATTCTTGTTCAAGTGTATAGACCGTTATGTTTTGAATTTCATAATGATTTAGTAAAAAAATATACCTAGATGAGATTTATTTATTTTATCATAATCATTGTTTTTTCTACGAAAAGTTTGTATTTATTTACTATAAATAAAGCCAGCATCTTAAAAGTTTCTAATAATTAGATATAACTTGATGTATTTGCCTAAGTTATGCAAATAATAAGCTCAGAACGAAAAGTGCCTTTAGCGAACCTGTTTGCCGCGCGGTAATAAATATTTTTTTTAGAGTATTCAGTAGACAATTATACCAATAAAGTGTATATTTTTGTAATTCTAAATAAACGGGCTATCTACTCATATTTTTTCATAGAGTTTAAACTAACAGTTTTTGTATTATACAAGGTTTTTGAAAAAAAAATAGAAACCATATTTTC
The DNA here is from genome assembly GCA_905404275.2 of Hedya salicella. Classification (NCBI taxonomy): domain Eukaryota; kingdom Metazoa; phylum Arthropoda; class Insecta; order Lepidoptera; family Tortricidae; genus Hedya; species Hedya salicella. The sequence goes on from FR990096.1 coordinate 91,681,173, forward strand.
ATATTTTTCAAAAATCTGGCTTTTTTATATGAAAAGGTATAATTATCATATCAAAAATGAATTCGGTATCCTTAAATTATCTGAAAATGATACCAAACACGATACAGTTACTTTATTTATGAAGATAATGAGCTTAGAGTGGAGCGCGGCGGAGCCACATTTCTTCCCCCTTCCCCGCCCCCCTGCACGATGGCTGCTCTTGACTCCAGGTCAGAATCAACTCAGTTTACCTATAGATACCCCTGGGCGAAGTGGCTTTCTTGGTTGAAAAAGTGCAAGGTCCAACCTATAAGAAAGTCCAGTATCTTGGGCTTAGCTACTTTTGATCATTTGAAAACGGCTCTGACCGATTTTAGATTTTTTTTGTTTAAAAAGAGGTATCTTCAAATAATAGTTAAATATTGAAATATAACAATTTAACGGATTATATCGCGTATATTATCTCATTTTAGTTCTCGACGTTTCGGAAGCTTTCCAGCTTTCCATGGTCACGGGAGGACTGAGAAAAGATGTATTTTCCTATGTCTATTAAAGTTATATTTAAAGCGATTTGGGTATTTAAAGAAACAAGTCAAGCATTTGATTTCAAACCTATGCATTGGTAAAGTAAACTGATAAAGAAGACCACAGAAGGTCACCGAAACTAAGAATAAGTGATTTATAGGTGGTGATAAGATAAGATATCTTGATTAAGATAGTTAAGCGACTTCATTAGTCACAAATTTAAATGGTCCTGATGGGAATGGTAATGTCGATCTGATTAGATGACGAAGCCGGACGGTAGGCACCTGAGGGGTTACTACGAATCTCGAAATCCAAACGTGCCGATCCTCTCGCTCTCATGTTAAACATGTATTTGAGTGAGCGCCATACGAACTTCGAATTTCAAGTTTCGGAGTAGCCCCTCTGATCTGCGCATTAAAATAATGTATATAAATATTCATTGCTATACCTACAGGGCGAGTTATCTCGATGGACCTATTTAACGATCACAAGTTTCTTTATTAAAGTACATTTTTGTGACAAACTTTTATCAGCGACTGAACTTTTCTTTAAACATCCATCAATTACTCATCGAGTTGATATATTAAAGAGCTCAAACTCGGTAGGATTGCGGTAACTTATTACTGTTTCTGTGCCCACCTTCCGGCTCCACCACCATATCAGCCCGATATTATCATAATATTGCATTGTCACCAATCTTTCAAATTTTTAGTACAATCAGAAACCGGCAAGTGGTTCTAATTTAGCTTCCAAAGAGTGCTACATCTTCATTGGAGACTAGTTTGATTTGCGTAAGGTCTATGATTATCTATCTATCTATACATATAATAAAGCTGAAGAGGGTCAAAAGTCTGTACATGGAAGATATTCGAAAAAAAATTGGCCGAGGATACTTAAAATCGATAATAGAACACGTTCCAACAATTTTTAGTTTTTTTGTCTGTTTGTCTGTTTATCTGTTTATCTATGTATCTGTTTATCTGTTTGTCTGTTTATTTGTGCGCGCATCACGTGAAAACAGCTGAACAGATTTTGATGCAAACTTTACTAATCTGTCGAGAAAATCTCCGGCCAGGTTATAGGCTATAAAAATTCAACCCTTAAAAGGGGGGGTAGCCACTATACTTCATTGAGTTAAGTTTGCACTTGAATCGTATGGCGCTACTTACGAAGGAAGTGCAAACTTTTCTCAAATATGTGCTTCGAGCCGAGTATCGAGTACTTTTCTAAACTAACAGGTGGCGCTAAAATTAATATCTTTTTGTCAAATTAACTCTAAGTTTAGAAGATGGGGTATGGATATTAACAAATTTAATTGAATAATTTATTTAATAATACAACAAAATACGAGATAAGTGGCTCGGTGGTATCAACAAGGAGGAGGCTCACATGTGCAAGTATTCGCCCAGGTACTGCTTCAGGTTGGAGAAGAACTTCTGGAGGAAACCAACGGCCTGATTCGATTACCAGAGACGTTATGCAAGATCGTTCCATCCGTTGAAGACCACATTCGGAGCGTATACGGAGACCTGAGCCAGGTGACGCGACGTGAGAACTCTTTGGTTTGTGAGAGAGCCGTTAATGCGCGGATGTTGGCGGAAATGGAATGGACGCTTCGTCACAACATACTTGATGGAGTTCCTTAACTCATTGAGCGCTTCAGGACTCCCAGCACACACATTAACGCTGAAAATTGGAGTTCCGATCATGCTTCTTCGGAATTTGTCACCTCCAAAGTTATGCAACGGAACCAGGCTAAAAGTAGTGCAGCTGCAGCGAAACCTCATCGAGATCGAGGCGCAAATCCTGATGGGGTAACTGTAAATAAAATGTAAATACTTGGCCTCAATATTTATATTCACCTTTCCTCTAATCTTACTTCTAAATGATTAGACCTAAATTCGAAAGGTTGTTAGGAAGAATGGATTTCTATGTGTATATTTCTTACCTTCTCATGCTTAGACTGATTTGACTGGAGGACCGATTTGGAGGATATTTGTCATGGACTTGATTTAGATAGTACTACAGTCAAGGACGTAAAAAAAGAAAAGTGGTACTGTATCGTCCGATATACACCTCTAAGTATATACTCTATGTCTTTTAAATCACGTCAAAAATTTAAATAAGTGCGAAAAACGATTGATTTTGGAGTGTAGTTTTATTTAGTGGTATTTGTATAACATTATATCAGGACTTTACTTTAAGTTTCGGCTCCAGGGGAGAGGGGTGAATTGGCCGCTTACTGACACAGACTGAATTCCACGTGGGCGGAGCCGCGGGCACAGCTAGTTTAAAAATAGAATAAACCGTAAATTAAATTTGATTAATTCGACGATTCTGCCTACAAAAATATTCTTTACTGCATGAGACCATCTACTAGGTATGCGATTTCATGGTTGCTGTCATGTTGGTACTATAAAACGTCAGCGCTAGAAGCCAATCACATCCAGTTATTCTGAAATTGGCAAATCACTATTATTTGTTTTGGGTAATATAAAGTATACTGATATTTTAGCCAACTCTTTTTGGTCACACAACGCGCATGCGCTGTTCGCTGTTAGGGGTAGATTGTTTGCTTATGGAGAGTGGGGTCCTAGGTTGAAATCCCAATAAATTACTTCATCGATTTTGCTTTTATCTTTGTTTTCTTTACTGATATCTACCTCTGATACATTAGTGGGAAATGAGATTATTATTAGGAAGTAATTTCTAATGATTCCCAATTCCTGAAAGTAACTTGACTTTGACATTCAAGTTTCCAATATCTTCGAGTGTTCTCGGGGATGCCGTGATACTACAACGACCAATAACAGATCTAGCAACCGTAACCTAGCGATCATTGTTATAACGTCACTATGGAAACGTCCTCTATTTAACATTTACATACAAACATTCGGGTGTTGTCGGGGATGCCGAGATAACACAACGACCAATAACAGATCTAGCAACCGTAACCTAGCGATAATTGTTATACCGTGGCTAAGGCAATGTCCTCGATTGGAATTTAATTGGTGGTTTCACACAACATACAGTTCGACACCACGATTTTATAGGTCTAAGTCGATTTGTGTAAGATTATCCCTGATATTTATATTTAATTATTATTGTTGTACGCATTGTTTTTTTTTGAGATAATAGCTGTTTTAGGTTTTGAGGTTAATTGCGTGTTTGCTAACTAAGACTAAGGATAAACCGTAGCGTCGTCGCTACACCATCGCACGCGCCGGCTAACGGTGCTTTAAACTTAGCCTTTTATGTTCGCGGTCCAGATATCACAATGCGCGGAACTGACTTATAAGTCACTGACTGTGCAGTCAGCTGCAAAAAGATTTACGGTCACGATTTGCCCATTTACAAATATTATCACTAGACTCTAGTGAAATTAAAATTAAATGGGACCAATCTGGAGGCACCTTCTTTCAAACTAGAAAAAATGAAATCACAAAAAAATTAATGACGGAGTTTTGAGATAACAAACATAAAAAAAATATACCACCGAATTGAGAACCACCTCCCTTTTTGGGCGTCGGTTGAAAAGAAGAAACTGACCGACTGACTGACATATCAGCACCCAGGACAAACCGCGGGTTCTAGAGATTCCAAATTTGGCACATGGGTCCCTTGTAAGATCAAGAGGTGCACTAAGAAAGGATTTTTCAAAATTCAGCCCCTAAGGGGATGAATTGGGGGTCCAAGGTTTGTGTGGGGAAACAAGATTAGTCAGACTTTTTAATCGAAACTTCACAGGAGTGTTCCTAAAGATAAATTAATAAAGATGTGTTTCAGTTTTTTGAGAATTCAACCCCTAAAAGAGGGGAAAATGATGACAAAGTATGAAAATCAAAATGGGTATTGTTTCTATGGTTTATCGGGTCGTCGATTACCAAATCAACAACGATTTGCAAATACAACATGGCGGACGTAAAATACCATCTTCTCTGTTGGGTGTGATAGGGTTGAAATGTCCAAATATCAATATGGATATCGTTTTTATGTTTTCTGGGACATTAGTTACGAAAATGGCATCGGTTTTGATATTTAATATTGCGAACATGAAAATTCTTGAAAGTATTTCTGCCAAATTGCAATTCAATTGGTCCGGTAGTTTCGGAGTGACGTCATGATCCCCCACTCCTAAACTTTAATGCGATTTGTCTGAGTATTTTATGATTATTTTGAAAAATCAATAATATAATTTTTATTATCTAACTGACGAAGAATCAAAATACTAATTTTTGATTTATATACTCCGTCATCATGCCTATTACCACCTATCATCTGCATTTTTCAGAACATGATTCTAAATAACTGTTATTTGTCCAGAGCATGTTCTTCTGTAACAGTTTTCCTGTTTGACATAAACTCGCCATGGATGGTAATTTTTCTAATGAATTGCAAGATTAAATAGTGGGTGGGCATTGAGTCTGAAACCAAACTGGTCGCCATACCGTCTGTGAACAACATATATGTCAACTAGCGGCCGCCCGCGACTTCGTCCGCGTAGATTTTAGTTAAAAACAGAGACATGAATAAGGAAAACTTTTTTCTGTCAGCTGTCCGATGCTGTTTATGTTTGTTTAAAAATACTCAGAAGATATTCAGCGACCAACGGATTTAGATTGAGAAAATGGGGACATTGAACATTATTCCATAAGAAGGCAATACTGGCACTTTTAATTTTCAAGCCTGCAAGACTATGAAAAGAAGAGACCGGCAAACTTCCGGCCACTGCCCAAAATGAAATGTCCTAGAAGGTACCTCGGCGTTTCAAAAGGATAGTATTTTAAGGCGTAGCAAAAAATGGTTGTCTGTAAAGTCGGTTTACGAACGATAATTTTACGTGTTAACGTCACAAGAAAACCGACGTCATAATTTTACTACGACACCAATTTTTTGTCTTCCTCCCCCTCTCTCCCTCTCTCTCTCCCTCCGACCCACATTCTCTCTCTCCCTCCGTCCCTTTCTCTATCTCTTTCTACCTCTCTCCCTCTTCTCTTACTCTCTTCTCTCTCTCCATAATTCATAATTCATTAATTAACAAAAACCCACAATCTCTTTGCAATTTCAAGTTCCTAAGTGAAAAGATTTTACGTTGCATATACAAATTTCCATCCCTTGTCCCCCTTAGGGGATGAATTTCGAAAACTTAAGAATATAAGTTTCTTGATTTTAAGCACACAATCTTTTTGCGAAATTTCAACTTTCTAAGTCCAAAGATTTTACGTTTCCCATACAAACTTTCATCCCTTGTTTTACCCACTTAGGGGATGAATTTCAAAAAATGCTTTCTTATCCGTAGCCTACGTAATAAATGTAACCGACTGTGAAAAAAACAATTTTCTAGCGTTAGTAGTTTCGGCTGTGCGTTGATGAGTCAGTCAGTCAGGACTTCTTCTTTTATATATATAGAATTTCTACCCAGATATTTTGCCCCTGCGATATATTTACTTCATCAAAAGCAAACTTGAAAGCAAACGGAATACGTGTTACAATTACTGTTTCTTCTTGAGCTGGTGGTATCTACAAAATACTTGGTATCTGACTTGCAATCACAAATTGACAACAAAGTTTGATTTTAGGTAAATAGAACATGACAAGCGTATCCAAACGTGGTAAAAAGTTGTGATATGGAAGACCAGGTGCGTTATATTCAAAGTATTTAAGAACTGTACTGGATGATTTTACCTACTGCATCGTCAGTGTTTACCACCGTATTTCTGTCCTTCAAAGGACTTCAGGCTTTATAACCGCTGCTTGGTCGTTATCAGACCTTCAGATACTTTCACTAAGGGCCATTTAAGCCAAGCTTTTATTTCATCACTTTCCCCTTGGGCCTATTGGAAAAGTATGATGATAGTTTTCGATCCTTATTTTTCTCAAAATCAACTTAAATTCAACAGTTTTGCCGGTTCTCAAAATGTTACCGACTTTTCATCTGTAAATGAAAATGATTTGAGGCGATGCGATAGCAATAGTTTTTAAAAGTACCTAATTTCCAAAAGGCCTTTTGCTAGTATATCCTCTTAAATTACAAAAAATATATATCTAGGGGGGCACTCCATACATGTAACTGAAACAGATTTTTTTTATTTTAGCAAACATCAATGTGTGGCGCATATTTCGACATTTCTTTTAAAAAAACAAACCAATGCAATAACTATTTCTTGCACACCTCACGAAACAGAGTACAGAAACCAATACCTTCAAGGAGATCTGTAGTGCATTTTTTTTGTAGTAACGGCTGCGGAACCCTACACTAAGCATGGTCCGACATGCTCTTGGCCGATTTTTAAATTCAAAATTACCCCGAATTTCACGCGAGCAAAGCCGCGGGCAAAAGTTTATATTCAGGAGTACAAATCTGCATTAATTATAATCTCTTAATAGTAGTAAATCGTTGCCGGATAACAATTAAACAAATATTGCAATAAATTCTTTAAAATAAAATAAGGGAACCGCCTTCACCAAAACGTCGTATACCGAAACCTCCACAATGTAACAAATACTTTCCAAAAACCGGATCTAAATCGGTTCAGCCAAACGCAAAATGATCGCGGCCAAACATACATACCTACGTACGGGTCAAACTGAGAACCTTCTTTTATGTAGACGGTTAAAATTACGTTTAGTACGCTGGCGAAGCCGCGGGCAAAAGCTAGTTAATTATATAATGAATTTATAGTGTTAATTCGATGCACTACACTAGTTTAATGTATTTTTATTTCATAATCAATAAGATAGAGATATAAATATTATATACTACGTTTCTTAGTTTATTGAGATAGACACATCACTAATCCTCCTGAGGTCTAATGTACTAATACTAGTACAAATTAAATTCGACTATTCAACTTTCATCAAATGCCGGAAGGTTCGAAATTCAAAAATGGATAAATTAATCTGGGCCGTAGGAGGCTATAAGTACTAATATTATAAATGTGGAAGTGTGTCTCTCTGTCTGTCTGTCTGTTACCTCTAGAGATGGGTAACTACCCAGGTAAATACCCAGTGTTGGGTATTTACCCGGTAAATACCCGATATTTACCTACCCGCGGGTAAATACGCGGGTATTTATTCTTATTTCTAAGTTGTATATATTTAGTCATGTCTGGGCTTAAAGCTAATGCTAAATTGATTATATATTGTAATATTTAATTTTAAAAAATGCAATACTAGACAGTAATGTAAATAATATTTTGATTATGAGTTTTGATTGTCATTGGTAATCATTAACAAGCCCAGCATTTAAGAGTTAATATATGATTGTACACTAATATTTACTTAAAAAGTAAAAAAAATTTTTTTAACTTATAACGGAAAATGGTCTAATCCTTGGTGTCATTATAATGTTCAATAGCAACCGACTCTCGCCGAATATATAAATTTTATTTCACTTGCCTTAACGCACAGATCACCTCCACCCTTAACGTCAATAATAGTAGATTGTTAGACCCTTGTCTAACAATCTACTATTATTGACGTTAAGGGTGGAGGATTTTAGGCCCTTGCCTAAAATAAGTCATTATGACACGAAGTGATTATTCGGACGAGCTCGCGAAGTGAGCGAGAACAAATATCTCTGAGTGTCATAATGGCATTTAGCCACGTCTTAAACACTCTGCTTTTCACTTCGACTGCGAGAAAATAAAAAAGTTACATTAAAATTGAATATTTTATGAAAAATTAAAAGTACAGTTTGAACAATTCTACCAGAAATTTTGGCCAATCTGATCAGGTTGGTTTGTTTGTTTTTAATTATTCGTAAGAAGTATGTAGCCGGCCGCATGCTTTCTTTTAGTTTCATAGAAATTTGTATGGAATTATATGGCTTTCTTTTAAACCCTAGGGGTTAGATGTACTATTTTAGTCTCGCTATGCGAAGTAAATATGACGTACTTTTTGAGCAGGGAATTGAAAATGTTATATACTTCATGTGTTTAATTTAGTTGTTGGTGTTGGAACTAGTCAATTTTGTTCCTATGCTACTTTAGGGCTGATTATTACTGTGATGTTATACAATTACGCCAAATCTTCATTTCAGTTACGGGTCCACCCGTGACCATGGAAGGCTTCAGAAACGTCGGGATATACGCTATATAATCCGTTAAATTGTTTTATTTCAATGAGTAATAATCGCGGAAACAGAAAAAAATATTACCATTAACATAATTTCCATTAAAATCGTTTCTTTTGTGCAAAACTTCCCAATACCGATACTGATACCGGAATCTCGGTATTGAGTCTGAATACCGATTTGCAATACCGATATCGAAATTTTTCTGTATTTGTATGCCCTAGTCGCAATAAATAAGGAATATGAACATATTTTTATAATAACATTTAATTCTCGTCTACAAAATTTGTGATTTAGTGTTGATTTTATTTACCCTTTACGTTACACTTGCTCATTTTTGTCGATTAAAAGAAGTAGTAAACAACCTCTGTAGACTTTTATTGCAAATCTGAATCCGTGAATCGGCATGTCTAAAGTAAAACGTATCTACCCGAGCATTTGGGTAGATACGGGTAAATACCCGGTAAATACCTATTTACCGGGTATTTACCTGGGTGGGTAGATTGGGTAAATACCCACGACCCATCTCTAGTTACCTCTTCACGCTTAAACCACTGAACCGATTGAAGTGAAATTTGGTATGGACATAGTTTGAGTCTAGGGGAAGGGCATAGGTTACTTTTTATACCGGAAAATACCCTTATCCGAGATAAACGAATTTAAGGCGGACGAAGTCGCGGGCAGAAGGTTGTGAAATATATTCGTATAATGCCCATCTCTCAAGAAGATACGACCATCTCGTGTCTTTTGACTAGGTACCTGATTATCACAACACAAAAGAATGAAGATCGTGTAAGTTTAATCAATGTTAGGTACCTGAGTATTTTAAAAATAAAACATCAGAACACATATCAAAGTAAGCCTATTATTCAGACAGCGCGCAAAAGAGAATTAATTATTATTGTAATCCGAGTGGAGAGGCCTTACAAAATGTTATTTCGTTTTTTTTTTCATTGGGAATATCAGCATCGGTATGAAAATATAAAAGGAAGTAGATTTAATACAGCCAATAATGATGTCCACAGTTAGTGGAATCGGTTAACCGGTTTGTACATTCGATTTATGATAAATGTATTCAATAAGTCAACCAATAAACAATATTTCATTTTTTCCCTCTTATTTCATGGTACTATGTGATAAATAATATTTGCAAAATTCCGAAGACCGTATTTTGTATTTTTAAATTATTTATAATTTTAGCCACCGATTTTAATAAAAGAAAACTACCCAATTTTATAAGGACCTATGCGCAATTTGAGGCAGAATAAAAAGTAAAACACACTCTGCGAGATGGGCATTAATCGATTAATTTTAAAATTAATTAAATAATCGATTAAAATTAATCGTGATTAATTTAATCCCGATTAAGTTAATTGACAGAGGTTTCGATTAACGATTAATTAATCGTCTTTTTACTCGATGAAATATCACGATTAAGTCTCGATTAAAAGTTGGAATCACGCTTATTTGTGCACGTTTCAAAAATGCAATATGTCATGTCATGTGTACACTTGAGAAATCATTCTAGTGTGCTGTGTGAAATAAACTTGTTCCAGTAATACAAGGTGGTTTATACAGTGCAGTACTCTTGAGTCTTCTAGGTAAGGGTTTACGGCTTAGATAATGTAACCTATTTCAACACTTAACAGTAGATATGAGCGCCGATGGCCAATTCCGCGGCGGCGGCGTGACAGGCAAAATTCCGTGGCAGCGGCGGCATCACGGCGGCGTAACCTTGAACTTTAGATTTTTATTAGGAAGCAATTTGTGAAAAAAAAAAAACTTTTTCCATTTAGCTCTACCGACAGTTGGCCAAATACTGTCCAGCAAAAGCTATATGTGTTTCGTGGAAAGATTTTTCATTGGCATTATGTAAATGTCTTTTATTTTCGTTTTGTAAACATCAATAGCAATCGAACTTGACGCCATTGTTTACGACACAGAGTACTTAATCACTACTGGTTTACGATGCGGGTCAAAAAAAATAACACACGTTCAGCCGGCAAAATACTTGACTCGACTGAAGCCATCGCCATCATGCGAACGAATGCGGGTGGGCTACGAGTGCGAGCGAGACAGCAAATCGCAATATGTTGGGCCGGCGCGCCGTGTATTTCACTCGGCGGCGGCGCGCAGACTCGAATTGGCGGCGACGGCGGCGCGCCGGCGCGGCGCTCATATCTACTGAACAGTAACGATGTATTCCTGCTCGAAAAAAAAAAATTATAACTTGTATAGGTACCACATAAGATGGATGGTGATGATTTTTGAATGCAGTACCACAAAAATAGACCTCAGGATTGGATCAACATACACCAGTGATGTTTAATTGAATGGACTTTGGAGGGGAATGAGGAGCAGCTTAATGGACTTAGAATGAAGAATATTTAGATACCACCAAATAGTCCTGATGATGGACCCTAGGGGTATATAATGGAACTTAGGATTGGATTAACAGAGATAAGTATTTTTTTAGTTTTATCGACTTAGAATGAGAAGCATTTAGATAGGGTACCACCCAGAGTTGGGAATTTTTATTCAAATATGATTATTTCAAATATTATTCAACAATCGTAAATTATTCGCGTGCAATTTCGAATAACGAATTCGTTATTTTATTCGAATGAAACTACGATTAAACTACGAATAATATTTTGGTAAACCGTATGATTTTATATATATAAACAACTCAAGCGTATTAAGGGCAATGGATGGTAATTGTATTGCAGTAAGAGAAAACGACGGCAATTTCTCGTTACCATCATTTGATGATCGGGAGTGTTCCTTCAGCGGGGTGAAGCTTGATTCTTTGTGCGGGAGGGTCTTATGACGTCATCTTTTGATTGTGTGGGATTTCCACATTTTTTATAGGTACCACAAGATTACCTTAAAGCTAATTGTTTGAAACAATAGACTTGAGTGAGAGACTCATTTATGCTTAGAGAGACTGGTTTTTATGTTAGTGCTGATAGTATAACAGCGAAAACAAAGACAAATAAATACATAAATTGATTTAGAATTTCTTTTCAGAACAACCTATTGAAGATAGCTTTCATTTCTTCATCACGGTCTACATACTGCGATCAGTTTCAGCAAAGAACTGAGTCATCATGACTTCAGCTCTTGTTCTAAGAGTAATCCTTTGTGGTACTTCTAGTACACGTCTGCTAGTCTAGCTCTCAGAACCCGATCCGAAATTAAAAAATAGTTTTTGGGCATTCCAGGTTCGTCTCCACCATTCCGATTATTTTATTTTGTAATATCTCTTGTTTTAACACTAACATTTTTAGGGTTCCGTAGCCAAAATGGCAAAAACGGAACCCTTATAGATTCGTTATGTCTGTCTGTCTGTTTGTCCGTCCGTCCGTCCGTATGTCACAGGCATTTTACTCAAAAACTATAAGATGTACATTGATGAAATTTGAAGCATAGGTATCGTGTGTAAACCGCTACTTAGTTTGATATTTAAATAAAACAAATGTATATGTCTAGGGGGGGCACTCCATACATGAAACCGAAACTGAAAAAAAAATCAGCAAATATCAAGTACAGCCACAGCAAACTTCTCGAAAGGGACTCTACGGATGGATCCATATCCCCACGCAAGCCTCTTATTTCGACAGTACTTATAAAAGCACTTTGTGGTTTCTAAAAAAAATTTTTGATGTTATTGAATATTTTTCGGAACATTCGTTACGAAAATAGCAAAAATTGTGTCCCCCCCTCTATTTTCTAAACGATATGTTCAAAAAAAAATCCGACCTAGGCCTTCAATTTTGTATGAAATTCCTTTACAGTTCTCTCAAGTTATTCCGCCTGAAACGTGATACTTTGAAGCCTGTTTTACCGCACGTAATGACAACATTTCATTGCATGTTTGAGAAAATATATATTTATATTGTCCAAAAATGTAGTATTTCTATTTAATATGCACACGACTAATTATCATTATTAAGTACGACTTCAATTCTCCATCCAGGAAAAAAATAAATGAAAAGAGGTTGACAGTGTTGGCAGACAAAACAAACAGATGACGGATATTAAAAAAAAAAACAATGTACCAATGAGGTTTGCACGGAAAAATAAGTGTATATTATGTTAGAAAGATGTTAAGATAAATGATAGTATTTTGGGATTTTTCTTTAGTATCAGTAATTTCTTATATAAACATTATTTATGCAATAAAAAATACTTTGAACACTAAAAATTAGATTCCCACGTTAAAAAGTGACATACAAATTAAAAAGGGCTTAGTATATTATAGTATATTATTTATAAGTAAAATTTAAAAAATATAACACTATATGCTTTCAACACAAATGCCATTCTGGCCTCGTTTTATCGGCTCGGTCCGTTTTACGCCTCATGTTTGAATACCATCAAAAAGGGTTAGTATGAAATCCTCTACATATATGCAGTTTGCTTTAATTTTTTTGTTTAACCTTAATTATAATCAATGACATTGATAATTGATGACAGATTACTGATTAAGTAGATGTCCAGTACAATACTTTGTATCGACAATTATGTTGCCTGTGATGAATATGACTTAATTGTCCCATCACTACGAATCCGAGCGTCCTTGAAACAGCCAATGGCAGCGCTGGAATCGCACATTCCGCACCGCATTTATGCCCCTTAACCTAAACGCAGTACGTCGTGTCACGAAGAAATTTTTGAATATTAGCTATCTAGGGGGGGATGATCTGTGGTCCAAAGTCAGCTTCTAAAAAATAAAGGCTTACTCGTTTTTGTTAGGAAAATACCTTCAACGTAACGACATATCTTTTTACAATTTTATAATAGTTATGTAAACAAAACGTACAGCTGACTTGAAATCTATCCTCTTTAAAAAATATACGCGGATGTGTACACGCCCGTTTGTGCGACTCTACGCTGGTGAGTCGTTACCGAAAGTGACAAGTGACTCATGCTAGTGCGTGACGACATCGCGGGCGCGCACGCGCAGCCTGTCCCTGACATATCATAATGAATATCAGTTGTAAAAATAATTAATATCTGTTCATTAAATATGAAACGGACTTTTTGAAGCTCACTGATTCGACATTTTTTATTGTTTGTATGTTTGCATGTGTAATAGTTTCATCACGCCAAGACGGCTAAACAGATTTCAACTGTTTTTGGTACACGGGTAGATCCTCAAATGGTTACTAATATTTAAGGATAGTTTTTACCCGACTACGCCTAAGTAAAAAAGAGGGTTATGTCTGTTTTTTTTGTGGTCGTTGTTGTCTTAAAGTTGCAGGCACCTTCTTCAAAATAAAATGTTAATAGCGAATTAAGTTTAGAAAACATTAACCAGGTCATTGCTGTCGCACAGCTAAATATCAAGTACGAAATTGGGGGATGAACATTTTAAATGCATATGTATTGTGCGAATCACCACTGTTTTAAACCTGACAACGAACTGTTTTACCACGAGATGTATCCGTGTCACGAATACATATTTCTGTGACACAGTTATCTTTAAACGATTGACTAATTCTTAGTCAATAACATTCCATACTTTCCGTCTCTAATTCTTCATTATGTATTTTTAATATTATGGCATACTACTGCAGTACGACGCGCGCGCACGATGACGTCACACGGCACCGTTGTCTCAGGGTTCGGTAACCGTCACAGCTACGCGATTACTTTTAGGGGATCTGCCTAATAGTGCCCCTAATATAACCCTTCTGTACTTCTTATGGAGTCCAATTTAATTTGTATTAAAAATACTGTACTATGATGGTTAAGTTCCCTGTCGTTATCCTAGTGTGTTAAAGAGGTTTTTTGCTTGAGTCAGGTGAATCATGGGCTTTCTGCGATACTGAGAAATGAGATAAAGCCTACGGTGCGTAATGAATGGAAGAAGTTACTCTCAGTGATAACGCGAAAGCAACAGTGCAAGTGAGTGCACCGTCAAAATAAACTCCGACCACTTGGTTACTCCAAAGTTCTGAATTCGAAGTTCGTATCGTGCCCTCCCTCTAGCTCTCGGGTTATACTGTATTTGGGATACGGGGATAGCACCAAACGAACTTCAAATTTCGAGCTTCAGAGTAGGTAGCCCCTCAGGCCAGTACGGACAGAACAGATCAGAACTGTGGAACTACAGCAAAAAACAACTCAGAATTATAATGGGGGTGTTCACAGGCCATTTCGGAGTCAAAAGACTCCTGGCCAAACTGGGACTTTCTGACAATACGGATTGTAGAATGTGTGGTGAGGAGACAGAAACAATGGTACATATATTATGCGAATGTCATGCCCTTGTCAGGCAGAGAATGAAGGAATTTGGTATTGGTTACCCACAACCAAAGGAATTCCAGACGCTACCAATGGCATCTATCATCCGGTTTATGGAGATGGTAGAACAAACCATTGAGTAGGAAGAAGGGGAAAACACAAAAGATCCCACTAGGTCGAAGTGTATCCGCAAGGACCCCTGACATCAAGATAAGATAAGATCAGCGGCATTAATATCTGCCACAACAAGCGCGCATAAATATCTGACACGACTCTATTTCTAGGGCCGTCAGGACGTGTCAGATATTTTCGCCCGCTTTATTAGATTAGGAAATGCCTACAACTTCGTTCAAGGAAAAGAAAAAGTAAAATTCCAATTTTTCTTCGACGTTGTCAAGTAAAAAGTATCCTATAACAATCCAGCTATCCTTATACCAATATTGGTTGAGATCCGACCTCCCGGTTTGACGTGATGGGGCAGCAAAGATATTCCGACAGAGAGATGTCGCTGTCATCAATTACTTTTGTTAGAATCACGACCCCTATTGCGCAACTGCTATTCATAGTTTACTGTAGTTAAGAGTATGCTAGCTTGGCTGTTCCTGAACAGCGGATGAAAAATAAACTTTCTCACCTCAGCAGCTCAAACATGCGGGTTTTGCTGCTAGCTGACAGTGTGCAAAATGCGATTTTGCTGCGAGTGTGTGGCAAAGTAACTTTTAATTTTTTTTAATTAGAATGGCGCGAGTTGTCATTTTTCAGTGTTGTGTTTATTATGAATTCGAAATATTCTATAATAATAATATTTTTTGAACTTCGAAGCACTTTGTCCCTTTCATATCCGTATAAAGAAAGCGAGTGACAAGAACATTCCAATTCTATTTCGATTTTTGAATTAGACACCGAAAAAAGAACTAAACCCATGGAGTACAGAACTAAGAAGTTTCTATTCTCTTTATATCCAAACAGGCCGTAACAACAAGCGCGTAAGATAAATTAGCATAATAAAGCCAAAAAAACCACAACGATGCAAGGAAATCATTTTAAGCACGATTGAATACTTACATCAGAAGTAGAACGGAGGATTGAGTATATTTCGATAAAAATATTTTGTAATTGGTTATTGACCAAAATTTGCACAAGTAATTGCATATACAGGATGTCCCAAGAAGTAGTGATATACTGAAGCTGGAAGGTAGAGGACCTAGAGGGCTATCTAAATCACCCCTATGTATGTTCCGCGATTTTTCGTATTTTCGGAGTTATGACTTTTTTTTTAATTTTTAACCTATCGCCGAGTACGATGAGATTTTTATTTATGGTGACGTGAATTATTGCGGTAGTTGCTTGATTTTTGTTTTGTGTGCTAAGCTGATAGATAGGCCAATTCAGTATGGTAACATTTACTATCGTTAGATCTTTGAATGGATAAAAAAAAAAAAATTAAATGCCAAGAATGATAAAATTACCCAATATGTTCACAACTTCAAGGGGCTTTTAAAAGATAAAATCACTCAAAAAAAATACCGTTTGGCTTTTAAAAACTTGCTCTATCTATCAGGTAGCTACCCTGAAAATTTCATTTTATTATTCATAAGGCTTCAATCAAAAAATTGAAATCTAAATGTGGTAAGTGCAAAATTTTAATTTACATGACGATTAATACAAACAAAGTAAAACAAATTACAAGGTGTTTAATTACAAGAAATTTTCAAAATGTTGCTCAATGCAAGCCCCCCTGTTGCTCAATGCAAGTGCGACATCGCCGAAAAAAGTTGTCGTTTAAACGTCTGAATGCACTTCTATTATTTTTAATGGTTTCTTCTGCTACTCTCAATTTCCGGGTTAACTCGTCCAAATTGCGGCATTCTCTTGAGTAGACGAGGCCTTTGTAGTATCCCCATACAAAAAAATCAATGGGGTTTAGGTCGGGGGACCGTGGAGGCCAGGCTATAAGGCAGGCGTCACCCCGGCCGCAACGACCAATCAAAGTTTCAGGGTATCTTTGATTGAAATAGTTTTTTACGTCTAAGGCAAAATGGCATGGTGCACCGTCACACTGCAGTACTATGCTTCTGCTTGTCTCCAAGTCCACATCTTCTAACAGCAGGGGCAGATCGACGCGTAGAAAATTTAAAAAGTGATTGCCGCCCAAGCGGTCTGGCAGCTGAAAGGACCCGATTATCTGACTGTTAAGTATGCCAGACCAAAGGTTAACATTAAAGTGTTCTTGGAATGTCGATTCCCTTTTTTTAATTTGGATTTCCAATTGCCCATGAGTGATAATTGTGCATATTAAAAATCCAATTGCGTCTAAAGTGGGATTCATCCGTCCACAAGATTTGGTTAAAAAAGTTTTCGTTTTCAGTTTGTCTCCTCAGCATTTCCTGACAGATATCAATTCGCCGATTGTAATCTTCCGGTTTCAACTGTTGCACTTTTCTAATGTGAAACGGATGATATCCTACGCTCTGTAGTGTACGGTGTACTGTACCTGAGATATAGAAAGTCCGGTACGACGTTCCATAACTCTCACACTGGTCGACGGGTCTCTTTCTACTTCTTAAACCACTGCATCTACTACATCAGGATCCGGCATAGTGGCCATACGGCCTGATCTGGTACCCGGTATGTAACCTTCCAAATACGCATTATGTACTCTTAAGATCATGCGAAAGTCAGGAAACGTTTCAGGTTGAGGCCCGCCTCTTCGTTCCATATGTTTCCGGTACAGCCTTGAAGCTTCCGCCGCATTCCCCCTAGCATAACCGTAATAGTAATGCATTTCTGCGTAGTCACGTGAAGTAAACATGATCACTTACACGCAAACTCAAGTCCAGTTAAATAATGCGAAGTCGTCGATTGCAGGTAATAACACTAATTCAAATCGTAATGCAAGTCAAAGTCCATATGAATAGCCAAAATGATTAGAGAAACGAACAATTAGCAGTATTAAAACACAATTTTTAAATTATTGAAAAGTACCAACGATGACCAAACAACGTGAAAATGAAGAAGAACAACGTCAAAAAGAAGTTTTTGAAACGCAACCATGCTTTGTAGGAATAAAGTTTAAATTTCGAACGAACTAGGAGTGTGATGTGGCTCATGCATCAACCGTCTTTTGTTTTTTGTTCTTTTTCTATTGATGGCCAGTGCGTGATTTAGAACGAAATTTATTTGGAAAGTTAATTAATTTTGCACTTGCCACATTTAGATTTAATTTTTTTGATTGAAGCCTTATGAATAATAAAATGAAATTTTTAGGGTAGCTACCTGATAGATAGAGCAAGTTTTTAAAAGCCAAACGGTAATTTTTTTAATGTGATTTTATCTTTTTAAAGCCCCTTGAAGTTGTGAACATATTGGGTAATTTTATCAATATTGGCTTTTTTTTTTTTTTATTCCATTCAAAGATCTAACGATAGTAAATGTTACCATACTGAATTGGCCTGTCTATCAGCTTAGCACACAAAAAAAATCAAGCATCTACCGCAATAATTCACGTCACCATAAATAAAAATCTCATCGTACTCGGCGATAGGAGAAAAATTAAAAAAAAAAGTCAAAACTCCGAAAATACGAAACATCGCGGAACATAACTGGGGGGTGATTTAGATAGCCCTCTAGGTCCTCTACCTCCCAGCTTCAGTATATCACTACTTCTTGGGACACCTATATATAAATAATAAAACGAGGGTGCCGGAAAGATTTCCTAAAAATTTTATTTTTTCTCCATACAAAATGTATGGGTTAAATTTTTTTTCGTCACTATTGGTCGCGGCACGCCTTAATTTTTTTGTTCGTGTATATGCCGTTATTTTTGCAAATCTTCGTTAGCCTAGATCTTAGGGACGGCGGTGCTCATCGGTTTCGAAATAACGATTTAATCGATTTCTTATTCTACGTTTTACAGTGTCAAGATGAATTGGTCCCATTATTTGTTACTTTTAGTTGCAAATAATAAAACAGCTTCAGATTCTGAAATCCAGCGGAAAGAAAACAGGGCTTTTCCGCCTTGAAGACTACTTTTCAAAGGGCTGGTAGACCCATATTCAGCCAACTTAACAACTTTTCGTAAATTTCATCTGAAAAAAACACTTCACCTATTTTATTTCTATGGGTCCAACATTACTAAAAGACGCGTTTTTTTGTAAGCAACACAGAAAACAAATCATACAGTTTTTGTATTTAACAACCTTTACTACCATTAGTGAGCCAATATTATAGGATGTTAAATCAGTAATAAGCAACAGATTAAATGGGTGTTGTTCAACTCAGAAATCGATAAAAGAATATATTTTTGGATCACCCTACTGTAAGCCCTGATTTTACTTATTACACCTTGGTTTCAAAAGTATAGTCTGTCCGTTTCATAGAGAAGAATTCAAATTAATAATATTTTCACAATTCTCAGGAAAAACTATTTAAGTAGTAAAATTTCTTAATATTTTTGTTCGTCATGGGGCACGGTAGTGCCCCCGCCTTTTTCCTGTTCTGTGTATATAAATTGTAGGCTCCATTTCAAATTTCAACTTTCTAGGGCATCGGGAAGTATTTCAGTTTTACTAGTTCCGTACCTACCCTTTTCAGGGGAAGGAGGGTGAAAGTTGCAGATTTTTTGATTTTCCTATTCTTTGTATGCCAATCCTAGGCTCCATGCCAAATTTCAGCTTTCTAGGTCATCGAGAAGTACCTTATAATTTATATACGTGAGTGAGTGAGCCAGTGACAAAATCGGCGTATTTCAGGTATCAATAAAACCTAACTACTAACTACGCATGAAAGCTAGATCAATTAAATTTAGTGCATTTCATATGTTCCCCGACTACATCTTAACCTGTGAATTTGGGCTCTCAGGTGTTAACTGGGACGAAGCTATGAGGGTTTGAAAATGTGACGAAATGATTCGGGAAAAGGTAGGTAGTGCCCCGCTTTTTTTTTTTCGTCTTGGCGGGATTAACTTCATCTCTTGACTGTAAATATTCTTTTGTATGACTTGTAACAATATACACACAGAATGGTTGGAAGTACAACTACAATTGTGTATAATATTATGTTCTCACTGCTGAGGTGAAAAGTTGTATGTGCCATACGAGACTAAAGTTATTTGCATCTCGTACCGTTTGAATCACTCGCTACGCTCAGGATTCTAACTTAGAATTTTCGCTTGCTCGGGATTCAACAATTGGCACTCGCAGCAAAAAACAACTTTGCTCTCTTGTTGCACAAATAACTATTGTCACGCCGCGTTGCGGTCAGGACGGGGATGGTTTTAATTCCTGTCCGTTGCGTTCAGCATCCACTAATTGATTCTCTTTCCGACCGTTAATAATAATAATAAGGCCGCAGGGCAGCTTGTGGCGAGCTGTTGGGGAGTGACGACCCCACGGACCCGAGATCTCCTGAGAGTCGGTCAGGGTCCTCGCCTCCGGTGTGTTTTCATCGGCCGGAGTGCATACCCAAGACGACCCGTAGGACTCCCAGCTCTGGCTTGCCTTCATTGGCTGTCCAGAGAGGAGCGTTAGAGCTATATGCTTCAGGGGTGGAAGTGTTAAAGGGAATAACGCCGCGAGTAACCTCGGAGAAAGCGCAGCACACCTCTCGACACCCCTGAGCCCTCACGTCCGTGTTGCTTTCGGCTGTCTTGTTTGACGGCAAGTACGGGGGCCCATCAAGTGAGTGGCGAGTCACCACCCGCCACAGATAACGATCGATTTGGTGGTAATGGCGGGCGGATATTTCTATTGCAATAGACAAATAAAGTCCATCCAAACTACAATTTCATAGCCCGACATGAATGAGCACTGCATGCGCGCATACTACGGGGCTACAGAGGGGGGAACCCACCTGTCTGCGTACCGGGACAGGATGCTACTTCTGTTCCAGACCCTCGAACCGGCCATCGCCGTATCTGCACAGCGGCTATCGGATCAAGTGCGCGCTATCCAACGGCGTAAGTTGCTGGACAACGCGATGTTTGATCGACTGCGCCTGGAAGTACTGGCTGCTCGCGCGGCCTCCACGTCGTCTCGGAATCCACCTGCTACGTCGCCGGTTTCGGCGCCAGCACTCGACCTGGTGCCTGGTGCTGGGGCGCCGCGGGTCGATCCCGGCTCTGACGAGGAGCACTGCGCGAGTAGCGTAAGTACCCAGGCCAATGAGCAATTAAGGAGGACTCTGGAAGAGACGATTGAGCGGTATCGATTCGCGCCTGACTCTAGGCCGCGATTACCACGCTTGCCCATGAATAGACGTAACTTAGCGCTAGTGGGAGCCCTGAACGCTTTGCTAGACCTGTATCTGCGGGCTAGCAAAGATCTAGCTGATACCCACTCGATCATGTACTGTGGGGCCATCGTGGCGTGCCGCGTTACTCGTGTCAAGTTCCCGGACGCTGACCGAGCACCGCAGACTGCCGGTGGTGTCCCCGCCTGGCAAATACAGATCGAGCGGCGTATCAGCACGTTCAGGACTCTCATTGCAAAGCTAATCTGCTTTAGAGGGGGTAACAACCGCCCTCGGAATAATAATAATTATGACAGTTTGTGAGTAGATACTCACAAACTGTCATAATTATTATTATTCCGGCCGTTTTCGACCACGGCGACTGCTTTGACTCCGGGTTCGGTGGCGTTCGTGTGATCTTATGTGGCTCACGTACCCAATCTTATTCGAGAAGAATCGCGCGCATACCGGGCACTTGAGCACACCGTCGATGATATTGTAACTCATTGCTGCGGGTGGTCGGGCATTCAGCTCGTCCCGTCTTACGTCAAGTTCCCTCAGCCGACGGGACTCAAATTCGAGTGTAGCATTTTGGATTGAAGATCTCGAGTTCGGGCGGTTAGCTGCCAGATTTTCCCATTGTGTGGGGTTAATATCGCAACTTTTCAAGTGACGCTTAAGCACATCCTTGTACCGGAGGAGTTGTCCGCCATGCCTTCGCTTGCCCCCCTCGAGGTCACAGTAAAAGATGCGCTTAGCTACTCGACCCTCAGACATCCTTGAAACGTGGCCGCCCCAACGCAGTTGGCATCACATAAGATAGACTTCGATCCACCTACTTTGGCTCTCCGCAAAACCTCGGTGGTCCGCACGCGGTCGGACCAGCTGATCTTTAAAATTTTACGGAGGCATTTCAGGTGGAATCTGTCTAAGTTGCGGATGTGACGACGATATACGGGCCATCACGTTTCAGAAGAATACAAAATGTTCGGGAGCACAACTGCCATGTAAATGGAGATCTTCGTTGCTAGTTTTAAGTCGTGCGAGCGAAAGACCCTACTATCTAGTTTGCCGAACGCTGCAGCAGCGGCACTAATCCTGCTGTTGACCTCGGCATCAAGGTCACACGTAGATGGTACCGTGCTCGTGCTCCCAGGTAACGAAACCTATCGACCTGCTTCAACACGTCCTCGCCAAGTTTGACAGTTAGCATCTCTCGACCATGAATGTGTAAAGACATTACATTACCTGTCTTCTTGACACTGATTTTTAAACCAAACTTGCAGCATGACTCATGGAAATCGGTCACAAGTTGCTGTAGGTCACCTGGCGATTCCGCAAGGAAGCATAAGTCATCCGCATACATGACCTCAGTGATCAATGCATGTGTCACTTTGGTGCTTGCTTTGAGCCTGACCAGGCTAAAGAGATTGCGATCGGTACGAAACCGGATGCGAATTCCTTGTGGCGACTTCTGCAAAACTTCACGAACGGCAACAGCGAAGAACATGGCAAAGAGTGTGGGTGCCAAAACTCACCCTTGCTTCACCCCACAGGTAGCAGGGAAAAAGCTGGACTCCACAGAGACGCAACATTCCATGTCGTCATGCAGTAGTCTTAGGAGTCGCACAAATTTCCCTGTGCATCCTAACTTTCCAAACACCATCTACAGAGCTTCTCGGGGCACACTGTCAAACGCCTTCTCGAGATCAACGAAGCAGAGGTACAGATTTTGACCCTATTCTCTACTTTTCTCCTGAAGTTGACGCACTGAGAAAACACACATGTACCCCGGTTAGGTTGGAAGCCAAACTGTGTTTCAGGCAAGATCACTTCAGATAACTGCATGAGACGGTTTAAAAGTATTCTATGGCAAAGACTTTTCCAGGGACCGTTAGAAATGAAACACCACGGAAAGAGTGGCAAACCGCACGGGCACCCTTATAGAGAGCCCTAATGCGAGAGAGTTTAAAACTAGTCGGAACGCGCTCTTCCTCCCACATACGAACAAAAAGTGCCCATATAAAAGACTGCAACTCCTCACCGCCGTACTTCAGCAGTTCACCTGATATAAAGTCGACGCCAACCGCGCTCTTATTTGCTGTTGTTTAATGGCACGAAAAACTTCGTCACAAGACAGAGGCTCATCCAACTCAGTAACTTCAGGGGATTGAGGTATCAGGCTGATATGTGATAGATCGGCTGTTCGATTTACATTGAGCAGTGAATTAAAGTGATCTGCCCACCGTTCCAGTACATCCTCCCTGCTGTTGAGAATGCATGCACCGTCAACCGACTTGAGAGGTACTTTTACACGGTAGTTTGTATCGATCAACTTTCTTACCTCTCCGTAAAACTCCCCAAGCAAGTTGGTTTGTATCTGCGACCCACTGCATGTGACGAGCCTTGTCCTGCCACCACCTTTCTTTCGTTTCCCGAGATAGTTTTCTCAGCTCCTGGTCTCTGTCTAACCTCCGCAGAGTTTCCACCTTGCCGTAGTCCACTGCGTCCCAGTCCTCGTTTTTTCTTACTGCTGAACCAAGGGTAGTTCTCGCAGTGTCCAGAATGTGAGAAGACAGAGACTTCCACAGAGCATCGACATCGCCACTCTCATGACTCAGGGTCGGCAGCGCACCGGCCAAAGCTTCAATATATTCCTTCCTCGCCTCTAGACCTTTCAGCCTATCCACGTTTAAACACGCTGGCTTTGTTTTCCCGGATTTACGAGGACGGCGAAGGCAGAGACGGAACTTAGCGACAACAAGCCGATGATCTATCTGTCCAACAGTGTGCACCACGCACGACGCGAGTGACTTGTACCTGGGAAACGTCACTTTACCTTACGATGGCATAGTCAATCAGATGCCAGTGCTTCGATCTAGGTTGCATCCATGTTGTTTTGTGTTTGGCAGGTAGTCTCAACATTGTGTTAGTAATAGCAAGGTCGAATGGGGAATGAATGAAAATTTTCAAAAATCTTGAAATATTGTTTATAGGTAAGAATAAGTCTCCTTATCGTCAGAAAAAAATTGGCTTATAACCTATAAACAAAATTTCAAGATTTTTGAAAATTTTCATCCATTCCCCATTAACCAAGCAGTAGATGACCGACATAGTACATCGATTTTCTTTTTTTTCTTTTTCACAATATGGACTCGCCATTTCGAGATTTCATCATTTTCATGTTTTTAGTGACATTCGGACAATTAAGACGAATCGATTGACGTAAGAATCATCAAAATCGGTCCACGCGTTGGGTCTCTAGAGTGCCAGATTAGGAACAAACATACATACATATATACATTCATACATACATAGACTGATAAACACATTACCCTCCTTTGCGTCGCGCAGTCGGGTAAAGAATAGGGTTATAACTTTGTCTCTCTTCCACTAACGAAGTTGCGTGCAGCTTCTAATAACAAATAAAACAAGAATCTCGTCTTGTGCCGTGCTCCAGACCTCCCGTGATCAGGTCGAGTGTAGCTCATCTTTCCGTGTGACCTGAGCCTTAACGGTTTGCCGCCGGATTTCTAAACTGCTGCACTATTGTTGCTCTTAGGCGCAGGCG
Source organism: Hedya salicella (assembly GCA_905404275.2). NCBI lineage: Eukaryota > Metazoa > Arthropoda > Insecta > Lepidoptera > Tortricidae > Hedya > Hedya salicella. Next base: position 91,705,802 of record FR990096.1, read on the forward strand.
TCACAGAAGAGACGTAAGACGAGGACGCGTGGCAGACGCGGTGCCCCTTTAATGGATTTTCATACAAAATGTATAGAAGCGTCGCGCTGCAATACAGACGGAAGAGACGGCCGAGACGCGTCCTCGTCCAGTCTGCGCCCTTCTGCAAAACACACAATAAAGACGCGACACGGGCGAAGAGGGCAGCGGGAGCAGGGTGCGGCGAGTTCTATGCCTGCTGTTTCGTTCGCGCTTGCTTCATAACAACATAGTTCTGAAACGGGCGCGACGCAGACGCGTCCTCGCCCTGTCTTTTTTCAATATAATTTAAAAAAGACACGCCCTCGCCCCGTTTGCGTTGCGTCCTCGCCCTACGTGTTTTCTGTGTGGCCTGCGCATTTAACGTTATTTTAGTAACAGTGAATTATTTTATCTACTCGCACATACTAGGTGCCCGCAACTTTGTTTGCGGAAGAGAAAAAAGTCATAAGTCTTAACCCTATTTTTTACTTCAGCGTAGTCGTGTAAGAAGTACTCTATAACCATCTGTGGATGTCCAGCTACCCGTGTATCAAAAATAGTTGATATCCGGTGAGCTGTTTAGGCGTGATGATGCCGCAAAGACACATACGAGGTTACACAAATCCAAAATCTTTATTAGTGCCAATTGACTAATTGAATGATGTGATGAAACCGCAACGTTACATACAAACAAATAAAAAAATCCGATTCAGTGACCTTCAAATAATCCGGTTCACTTATTGTGTACAAAAATCTTCGATTTACGATTTAAAATTTCGCAAAAGAACCCTCAGACGCTAAAATATGGGTGTAATAAGTTTAAGGGCACCCGCTGCGTTGATAGGCAGGCCGATTTGGGCGTCCGCTCCGGGCGCCGTTTCCTGTATATTCATAGACCAGCACTGTGTCTAGCGCCCTAGCCTGAATAAACCTGTTCGTTTTTAGTCTTAAAATGAACTTCATTAATAGCCACCCAGTGTTCTCCACAGGGGCCATCCACATACTTACGTCACCCACAATTTTGATGTTTCAGACCCCTTCGCCATGTTTTTTCTGATATCTTTAACATGTACTGTCACATAATATTATTTAGATGGCCCCTAGCTACGATCGAAGACAGTCGGTTCAGTCGATTCCGATTGTGATTTTTAGGTATATAGCGGCTTTTTAGGGTTCCGTAGCCAAAATGGCAAAAACGGAACCCTTATAGATTCGTCATGTCTGTCTGTCTGTCCGTCCGTATGTCACAGGCATTTTACTCAGAAACCATAAGATATATATATTGATGAAATGTGGAACATAGGTGTCTTGTGTGAACCGCTACTTAGTTTGATAGTTAAATAAAAAATATATATATTTCAAGGGGGGGGCACTCCATACATGTAATTTTTTCAGCAAATATTTCGACAGTTCTTTTAAAAACACTGAGGTTTTTGATTTAGTGAATATTTTCCCAAATATTCGCTCCGAAAGTAGCAAAAATGTCCCCCCCCCCCCCCTCTATTTTCTAAACGGTATGATCAAAAATTATGAACAAAATTACAAATATAAAACTTAATAATTACTTTAACTTATTGCCCAAAAAAACTGCGCTTATCAGCAAAAGGACGTAAGTGCCTGGGAGTAACGCTCTTTTGTTAGTGCTTTTTTTAATTCGTATTTTTTCATCTGTAGTGCATTGTTTTGTATAATCGGCTGCGGAACCCTACATTGAGGATGGTCCGATATGCGCTTGGCTGGTTTTTTTGTTCCAGGCCATTAATAGACATTGTTCTGAGTGATTTAGCAAACATAGACAAGAATAAAATTGGTATTCGATATGTGATAAAATACTTGTATTTGAAAGGTTCTCGTATAAGTCGAACTGACATTAAAGTCGAGCTGGATTCTCCTTTGGGTGCGTCAATCTTCATTTGCAACTGTAAAATAATGGGTCGCTGATTTGAAAAGAGGTCGCAAGAGTTGTAAAGATGAACATTGCAGCTGTCGACCACAAGTCAACGAAAAAAATCCTCAAAGTAGGTAGTACTGGAAAAACGTAGACTCTAAAAGTGCTATTATCGCATTATTGAAAATTTTAGTCGTGAGGATGTTTCAATCTAGTGTTTGGAGAAATTTCAACGCAATGGGCCAATAAAGCACAGTTTTTAGGACGATTCATCACGTGATATAACATGGGTCCACCATTTCACCCCTGAGACGAGGAACAGTCGAAACAATGGACTGCAAAGGGAGAACCGTCTCCCAAGAAGGCGAAGTCAGTTTCATCTGCAGGCCTGGTCATGGTGTCAATATTTTGGGATGCGCATGGGATGGCAAAACCATCAACGGCGATAACTATGCAAAACTATTGCAGCGTTTGAGTGACGAAATTGACAATCTATTGAACATCGCTGGGAAAAGTGTATTAATGCGTTCAAATGAGACCATACGGAGAAATAAATATGGACGGACTGACGGACGAACAGCGTAGCACCATAAGAATTCTGTTTTATTTATAGAGGTATATCCTTTAACATTTCTGAGGATTTTAATTAACTAATTTTATCTTTTTGCATGTTATGACGCCATCTCAGTAGAATTCAGTCAAATTATTATCCCACCAAAACATTCTGTAAAAAACTAGCCAAGTCTCGATGGAGCTGCTTGTTTATCTCTAAAAAGTAATGAAATCTAGACAAAGTCGTGCCAAGTCTAAGGGTCCTTACTGCGATTTCTTTATTATTATAGTTAATGTTGTGTGACTTGGCCGTTGAACATTCTTTATACGTTAGTGGGTACACCGCAATTTTGTTTACACGTAATGTTATATCTGTTGTAACTACCTGTTTGTTAAGCGAGATAATAGCCCATACTGATATTGGTAATCGGACGCTAGTGTCTCATTTTAGGCTGTTGTTGATTGTGCAACACATGCATTCAGCATTGACAATGCTGACTTCTGCTCACTTCTTTTAGGAGCGTAAAATCGACCACCGATCTAACATAAAATAGACGTACAGACGGACTTCTATCAATGATTAGAAGTCCGTCTGTACTGGAAAAATGTTTCATTACTGTTTGTTTCAGGCTCGCCTATACATAAGTATTATTGAAATACGCAGCTTTATCAAGCCTACAATCGACTGGTTATTGAACCAACGTTTTCCAAGTGGCAATTTTCCATCGTCAATGGGTAGCGGTTCTGGCGACAGATTGGTGCAATGGTGTCATGGAGCACCTGTTTTTGTACCCTTCAACGGCCAAGTCACACAACATTAACTATAATCATAAAGAAATCCCAGTAAGGAACCTTAGACTTGGCACGACTTTGTCTTTATTTCATTACTTTTTTAAGATAAACAAGCAGCTCCATCGAGACTTGGCTAGTTTTTTACAGAATGTTTTGGTGGGATTTCACTTCTTTTAGTAGGCCGGCCCACAAAGTTGAATATTTTTTGTAAAGGCGATCTCTAATAGGTACTCCAGATCTTCGATTATCCTAGTTTTATAGTTTTCCCTTTATGTGGCCATTAAACCCTAACTCTCTACCAAATTTCAGCTCTCTGAGTTTCTGGGAAGTACTAGTTCTATTCTGATGATCATGAGTGAGTGAGCGTGTGTCATAAATGCGAAACTTTGCTTTCGCTTAACTTCGGAACAAAATGACCTACAGACTTGAAATTTTGGATTTTAAGTATGTGATTATACCTTACTGGATGACGAAAATTTCTGCGTTCTGGTCTTATCCAGAGGTTCTCAAATAGGGGCCTGAAAATGCGGCGAAATGGTGCCAGTAAAGGATGGTACGGCAGTGTTTGCTTCGCGCTCGACTTGGCGGGGGCACTGCCGTGCCCCCCATTTTTAATTTTATCGCATTTCGTGACGCCTAAGACCTTATAAATGTCTGAAAAAAAAATAGTTTATATTTTATATTAACATTGATCTGGAGAATCTGTACATCTCCTCTGCGTGTACCAATTATAAATTACTTATAACACAATTGTAAAGTTTTAAGCATAATTAAGACAATATTGTAATAGTTAATTGGTACACGCATATTAATTGTTTTATATAGTCTGAAATTTAGTATTTTATTGTAGACACATTCTAGATTTTTATTTCTTTTTTACTGACGATCTTAATTTTAAAAATGATGTTTTTATCAATAATATTATACCTAAGTTAAATGATCTGATTAGGTTTTTCTGGGTTTTCCCTGATCCGTGCAACAAATGTTGGATCATATTGTATGTCTCCCAGCAAACACTTCTCTCAATGTAACTGACAATTCGAAAGTGCTTGTATCTAGGCCTACTTGAATAAAGGATATTTTGATTTGATTCTCTTTTTTACTTTTTTGGTACAGTACCCTACAAATATGGGTATCAAGTAGCCTGTTATCCCAGCTAGCTGCAGGGCTAACTTAAACAAAAGAATAATTCCTAATCGATACCTAACGAGGCTTAATTGGATTGCATGCCGCGAGTCTGTCTTGTATTGTCGAGCGTGGATCGGCCTGGCCTGGTCTCGGTATTTAGTGTCGCCAATTGACCACTTCTAGGGCTATATGTAACACTATTCTGCACAATTTTTTGCACTTTTCTCTGATGTTATCTGCTGATTGTGCGGCAGTGTGTAGTGAATGCTTGAGATTCTGTGAGAAGAACTTGTTACCATGGTGCAATAAACGTTATTATGATTATGAGGGTAAGACAAAAATAGGTGTTGTAGTAAAATTATGAGGCCGGTTTTCTTATGAACACAACACGTAAAATTATCGTTTGTAAACAGACTTTACAGACAATATTTTTTTGCAATGCCTTAAAATACTATAGAGAACATTTCATTTTGGCCAGTGTCGGGAACTTCGCCGGTCTCTTCTTCTCATAGTCTAGCAGGCGTTAAAATTAAAAGTGCCAGTGTTGCCTTCTTATGGAATAATGTTCAATATCCCCATTTTCTTAAATCCGTTGCTCGCTGAATATCTTCTGAGAGTGCTGCGAGGGACCGCATCACATGGAAGGAGCTACAAACTGGAAACTTATAATAGTAGTCCGCAATCAATTTTAGTTTAATTTATTTATCTTTAATTTATTATATGCATGCATAATAATGTAAAACATGAATGAAGATTATAAATGTAAAAAAAAAGTAGATTAAGTAACACATATCACATAATATATCAATTAAAATAAAGATTAAAGAAATAAAATATAAGAGTATAGTAATACAAAAATCAAATAATGAAGTAACTATGTATTCTCCTAGCAGGGCTGGTAACCCATGAAGTGTTATTACCGTGCCTCCTTTATTGAAGGAGAGGCCATTTTACCTTATTACATGTAATTTAATTATAATGTCTGATTTAGTAAATTAATAAAATATTAGATTTTAGTAAAACCCAGTAAAAATAAATATATATTAAAAGTCTAATAAAATTATGTAATGAAATCGTGATATGAATTGTAAGAAACAGAATCAAATAAATGGCTATTTTATTCTATTATATTCTATTCTATTCTATTTACAGCATCGGACAACTGACAGAAAAAAGTTTTCCTCATTCATATTTACCTAAAATCTACGCGGACGAAGTAGCGGGCGGCCGCTAGTTAAAAAATATATTTCTAGACAGCTCCAATTATTATAAAAGAAACCTGCTGTCTTGCTGTCATGTTTCTAGCCACAGTTTAACATTAAAAATCACTTAAGGGTTGAATTTCGGAAATACCTTAAAAGAATAGACGTTTCAAATTTCAGGCTTTCATCTTTAGCGGTTTAGGCTGTGCGTTGTCTGTCATTAGGTTAGTAATGTAAGAGTTTTATAATATGTATAGATAAAAGTCCTTTATCGTCATATATACTTGTTTTCATACTTTTGGCCTTTGGCGTATATTGCATACAGCAACTTCATGTATGGATAGATTTATGGGTCTGTTTTGGAAATATAGGTCATCATCATCACCCGCATCCTTATCCCGGCCGGCGCAGCATGTTTTGTTCTTCCATACCTCTCTATCACCAGTCATCTCGTGACGACAATATACGTATGAGGTATAAATACATTGAAGGAAGTGCCATCAGAAAACATGAGTGGCCACCCCTCAGGCAGGCGTAACCCTGGGTAACCATTCAAAAAGAGCATTTTTAGACGATTACACTTGCTATACAATTTAACATTCATAACGTAAGACGCTTTAAGGAGATGGTCCACACAAATCTTATTTTTTAATAGCGGCCGCCCACGACTTGGTCCGCGTACATTTGAAATGAAACCTAAGATAATAACTCAACTTTTGTCTGTCAGTTGTCTGATATTGTTAATTTTTGTAAAAAATACTCTAAAGATATTCAGCGACCTACGGATTAAGAGTAATAGAACGGGAGATTGAACATTATACCATAAGAAGGCAACATTGGCACTTATTAAAAATTTAGGCTCGTAGTAACGTGAAATACCACATTTTGGTCGCGTTTGAAGGCTTAAAACTAAAAACTGGCCTGAAATATAGGTCTCAAAAAAACATATATGATGAACTGATATGTCCTCTTCAATCTGAGCTGCGGAAATTGCGATACGTCCAAAATTTCTTAACAAAAAAAAAACAACTTTGGCATTATACAACGTTTTAAATCGCTACTGTTCAATATCTAGACATGTTTTTTACACGGAATGTCCAGAAAATCAAACATAATTCTGTTTTTTATAATCTGAGCTGTGGAAATTGTAAAATAATCATTACTTTTGACAAAAACCTTAAATAACTAACAATACGATAAAAATGTATGGGTGAATGCGCGCGCGGGCGACGGGGAGCAGTCTGCCGCCGGCTTTCGGAGGGGAAGGTTGTGTCGCTTTGCGCGCGACGTCCATACGTTTTAATTCGAAAACTCATCGTTACTGAATTTAATTTGTAATGTTGCTCTCGACGGTCACTGACAGCTGACATTGACAGGGTGTTTAGGCAAGGAAAGAAAAGCGTAGACTGCAAGATTTTTCATTGTGAATGACTTCTAGTTTTTTCTATTTTGCGAAAAGACGCTTGATTATCATAACATAAATATAGTGCACTTATCTTTTTTTTCGAAAGGACGCTTCTGTGTGAATGGACGCTCGAGTGTATTAATATACAATTGATATTCATTCAAAATGCCACGAAGAAAAAATGCCTGTAAAAGATGGGCTATAAAGGCTTAAATAATGCTTAGAGTATTTTATGCAACACGCGTAGATAGTGCCGAGTAAGTACAAAATAACATTTCGTTTACCATCTGTTCGGTATGATAAAATACCTACACTAATACGGAAGTAAAAATAATATTATGTTTCTACAAAAACATTATTTACTTGCAGGCGTGATGTGCTCAATAGACCACAACAGGATCACCATGACAATCTCGCTGGAAAGCATTTTGCATAACGACGCGGGTAGCATCTCAGCTGAAGTAAGTGGGGTAAATCCACCAAACATTGACTCGCTACCTACGCAACATAAGTGTTCACGATGAAATAAGAAAAATAACTACGTCTTCTAATTCAAATCCCCTCGACCTCCACCTATAATCAAGCAATCTACAGTCCACTGCGCCCCGTGTGGTTTCTATAAGCCACAATAAGTAAATTAATAAAAAGCAGTAGAGAAGTTACAAACACAATAAAATGTAAATATATACCCATGCGGACTTTACATAAACAATGATATACCATTTCTTGGTGCTACACCTGACGGTGTAGAAGGGGTTAATACAATAGTGGAAGTGAAATGCCCAATAACTGCATTCCACGAAGGTTTTGAAGAAGAAGTAAAAATGAAAAAAAAAAAGGTGTTATAAGTATGACAAAAGTGGCAATTTAGAAATAAATAAGGCCTATAATTGGTACTTCCAAATGCAAGGCCAACTCCATATTTCAAATAAGTCACAATGTCTATTTGGCTTATGTTATGGAGAAGATAACCCTTTAAAGACAGAGATCATAAAAGGAATGACTGTTTCTGGGAAACACAAATGAAAGAAAAACTACAGCGGTTTTATTTGGATTGTATGCTTCCGGAATTTGTGGATCCAAGGCATACTAGAAATATGAAGATCAGAGATCCTGAATATATAGAACGGGCTTTACAAGAAAAAAAGAATAAGTAACAAAAAGAAAATTTAGAAAACAGTCAGGATGGTTCAAAAGATAAACAACAAACAGCCAAAGGCAAAGAAACAACCAAAGTTAACAAACCTGAAATATCAAAAGGAGTCACGGAAACTTATCATGTGAATAAAAATACAACAATCGTAAAATAAATCAAAATAACGAAAAATAGGAACACTCCCCAAAGAAAACGAACTGACAAGGAGGAAATAATTAAGACTAGTATAACCAGAAAAAGAAAACTCGATAGCTGTGATGAACGCAGTGAAAAACGAAAGAAATGATATTAAAATAAAGTACTGATACCGAGTAAGCAAATGTGTGTTTCATTTATGTGTCATTTATGAAAATAAAATGTTCATATTTCGAATGTCGCTTTCAATTTATAAGTACCATTTGTCGGTTGTCATCGTATGAGTAAATACTGAGTATCTACAACATGCTACTAACTACGCTTTATAACTTTATAATTAATTGTCCTGTATCTTAAATTATACCTTCCACGACTAATCGTATTTTATGTACACCCATATAGGTATAAAATCCTTTTTCACTTCTCCTGCTCAAAAAGTAAGTCATATTAGCTTCGCGAAGCGAAACTAAAATAGTACATTTAACTCCTTGGGTTTAAAAAAAAGTCATATAATCCCATACAAATTACTATGACACTGAAAAATAGTAGATTGTATGACAAGGGACTAAAATAAGCCATTATGACACGAAGTGATTATTTGGACGAGCTCACGAAGTGAGCGAGGACAAATATGTGTCATAATGGATTTTAGCCACGTGTTAAACACTCTGCTTTTCACTTCGACTGCGAGAAAATAAAAAAAGACTTAACATTAAAATTGAATATTTCATGACATATTAAAAGTAAAGTTTGAGCAATTCGATCAGAAATTTTGGGCAATCTGATCAGGTTGGTTTGTTTGTTTTTAATTATTCGTAAGTAGTATGTAGCTGGCCGGAACTATTTTTTTTTTCAGACTCATAGAAATTTGTATGAGATTATATGGCTTTCTTTTAAACCCTAGGGGCTAAATGTACTATTTTAGTCTCGCTTCGCGAAGCTAATATGGCGTACTTTTCGAGCAGGAGAAGTGAAAAAAACTTGCATCCAGCTCCATAACCCTTAAGAATAATTAAAAACAAACAAAACAACCTGATCAGATCGGCCAAAGTTTGTGATAGAATTGCTCAAAGTGTACTTTTAGTTTTTCATTAAATATACAATTTTAATGTTGTCTTTTTTATTTTCTCGCAGTCGAAGTAAAAAGCAGAGTTTTTAACACGTGCCTAAAAGCCATTATGACACTCAGACATATTTGTCCTCGCTCACGAAGTGAGCTCCTCCAAATAATCTCTTCGTGTCATAATGGCTTATTTTAGCCCCTTGTCAAACAATCTACTATTTAATGTCTTCAAAAACTACAGATAACGACCAGCTTTTCAATACTATCCGTGAATATAAACCGGCGCAGCTGCTGCGCGGAGGCCATAGTAACATAGTGTACGATGTTATTATGAGATCACGTACAGTTTAATAGTTAAAAAACCGGCCAAGAGCATGCCGGACCATGCTCAAATGTAGGGTAGCCGTTTATACAAAAAAATGCACTACAGATGAAAAAAATACGATGTGAAAAAAACACAAACAAAAAAGCGTATCTCCCCGGCACTTAAGTCTTTTTGCTGAGAATCGCAGTTTTTTGGCAATACCTTAAAAACGGTGTGTCAGATCATGTTGGAAACAATTTTCTTTGAAAGTATTTTTCTTATCTTTGAACATACCGTTTAGAAAATAGAGGGGGGGGGGGGGGGACATTTATTGCTACTTTCGGAGCGAATACTTCCGAAAACATTCACCAAATCAAAAATTTATTTATAAACCTCAAAGAAGTGTTTTTAAAAGATCTGTCGAATAATGTGCCACACATTGACATTTGCTGAAAAAAAAAATTGTTCAGATTCGGTTACACGTATGGAGTGCCCTCCCTATATATATTTTTATTATTTAACTTTCAAAGTAAGTAGCTGCTTACACAAGACACCTATGTTCCAAATTTCATCAATACACATCCTATAGTTTTTGAGTAAAATGCCTGTGACATACGGACGGACGGACATGACGAAACTATAAGGGTTCCGTTTTTGCCATTTTCGCTACGGAACCCTAAAAATATTCCCTGCAGTCCTAAAACGCAAAAAAACCTGTGTGTGTAATCCGCAATCAATGATATTAAATTTGGTATTGCGTTGACATCACGCTACACTAGCGCATCTAGCGGTAAAATCAAACCAATGAAGGAGGACAAAATATGATATAACTATTTACGAAATGTATTTGTACATATTGCCTAATGCTGTCAGTCATCTGTAGGGAGTCATTAACTAGATGTTTTACCTTACTTTTTAACAACTTAATTTTTACATCATAAAATGGTGATTTACTCGTTATAATCCCTAATAAGTATTTTATTCTTTTTTATTACATGGTAAATTTTGGTTGTGACGAGGCAAATACTTAAATATAGTATTCCGATTAAGGGACACTACTAAAATATTTTATATCTTCAAACGAGCAATTTCTCTTTATACATTCTTCTTATAAAACATATATACACACAAATAAAGTTTTGAAATCGGTTTGAAAAGTTAGACACTTTGCGCGCGGCTGACGCGATCTGTTACAGAGGGGGGTGCGGCTGGTGCGGGCGGGAAAGGCTACGCCACGCCCCGATGCGCAAGGTCGTTCACGTTTACACGCGCCTTAAGTACGAAAGGGAAGCAGAAAACGGATTGATTATGAGGCGATAAATTAGTGTCAACGATGTTAACGAGGTAACGCGCGAGAGCGGCATCGACACACAAATTAGATTAAATGTCTCGAAAGTAGCTCTGTACTGTTGTTGTCTTCGGCCCCAGTCATGCCTTCCAAACTTGGAGTATTTAGTAAATGGAGACACCTTCGTGTCGTTTCCCCTCTGCCAAAGACGTTGGTACAATGTTCCAACCGTTTTATAAAAAGTACTTCATTCATCGATTATTGGCAGTCTTGTAATCATTATTTACGCGTGACAAGCTCTGTCAAAATGCCTGTATATGCTGTGTTATGGGTGCAAAAAGCGTTCAAATATATCAAGCATACAAAAGGATGGAATATCATTTCACGATTTTGCTTTTATTATATCATGTTACAACATATTAATACATAAAACGTTTTCAAGAAAATCAGGCATCTTGGAATCGCTTAGAATCGATTACTAAATTAGTTTGAAAAATATCGCATACAATTCGTATATCATTCTGACAGATCGAGAAAATTTGACGTGTACAGGTCCCCGTATTTAAGGTTAATAAGGTCTACCGGCCTTTAAATTTTGTACGAAATTACAAGCAAATATCAGCCTTAGCGAATTCAGTATGGGAGAAACGTCTACCTTTGTCTAAGAATTAATCTTATTTCTTATTTTTAAAGGTTTAAAGTTAAATATTTATTGCTCCTGTTTACATAATGCAGTGTGCGATAATCTAGAATAATGCTTGTTTTAGTGTGAGTGCGTAGTAACGAGAGGAAAAAATGCATTTGTAGTTAGCTTCCAAATGACCGGACCCTATGGCCCGTGACTCCCGGAAGTTGAGACAATATAATAATAATACATAGGGACAATCTTACACAAATCGACCTAGTCCCAAACTAAGCAAAGCTTGTTCTATGGGTAATATAAGTACGAGTACATTACGTTTTTTATAAGTTCTTATTAAGTAAATACATCCATCGCAAATTAGATTAAATGTCTCGAAAGTACCTCTGTACTGTTGGCTTCGGCTTCGGCCCCAGTCATGCCTTCCAAATGACAGGACCCCATGGCCCGTGACTCCCGGAAGTTGAGACAACATAATACTAGGGCGGTTTAAAAAGTAACTTGTTTCGCATACGGATAGATGGTAGTTACGTACGTGTCATGGTACGTTAGTGTCATCTGTGCACTTATTGAGAAAGTTTAATTAATTACTCAAGATAATTTATCGGTGGCGTCATGACAATTTCGGCGGTAATTTTAGATTGGACTGTAGTTGAAACAAAAGTGATCGGAGTAACGCGGCAAAATGGAGAAAATTGGAATTCGTGGTGTAATTCAGTTCTTTTTTTGGAAGGTAAAACTGCGAAAGAAGTCCATGAAGGGCTTTTTCCTACGTTCGGTAGCTCGTGTCCTTCTTACGAAACAGTTCGGCTTTGGGTAAATGAATTTAAGCGAGGTAGGACCAGCATTGAAGATGCAGATTTTAATTTTAAAAATGATGATTTTATCAATAATATTACACTTAAGTTAAATGATCTGATTAGGTTTTTCTGGGTTTCCCTAATCCTTGCAGCAAATGTTGGATCATATTGTATTTCTCCCAGCAAACATTCACTCTCATGTAACTGACATTTCGAAAGTGCTTGTAACTAGGCCTACTTGAATAAAGAATATTTTGATTTGATTTGATTTTGATTTGCACCTCGTCTTGGAGCCCCAAAACCGGCGATTTTACCCGAAATCGAAGATAAATTCATGATTTTGTTCTAAGCAACAGAAGATTGAAGATACGCGAATAAGCTGAAGCCGCAAATATCTCTTCGGAGCATTTTATTTTCCACAACGTAAAGCACGTGTAAAAGCTTTGTGCAAGATGGGTGCCGCGGTTACTCACTCGAGAACAAATGCGTATTCGTATGCGAACATCTGTTGACGATCTGTAGGTGTTTGAAAGAAATCCAACGGAGTTTATTCGCCGTTTTGTTACAATGGATGAAACCTGGATTCATCACTAAACCGGAGACGAAACAAGAGTCCAGACAATAGGTTAGTCGTGGTGAGTCAGCTCCAAAGAAAGACAAGGTCATTCCGTCTGCTGGAAAGGTGATGGCGTCTGTCTTTTGGAACGCCAAGAGAATCCTCTTAATTGACTAACTTGCGAAGGGAAAACCATTACAGGAGCATACTATGTACTACATCACTTTTGGACCAATTAGAGGCGGCGAAAGCCAAGAAGCGGCCAGGTATGGCAAAGAAAAAAGTAATGTTTCGTCATGACATACGCTCCGGTGCATTCAAGTGTTGTCGCTACAGACAAATTGACGGAATTACGATTTGAACTGCTTCTGACCCCGCTTATTCGCCGGATTTGGCACCTTTGAATTGTCACCTATTCCCGAATCTCTAACTAAATTTAGTTGGTGTAAAACCGCAAAAAAAATATTTTATTACTTTACTTGACGTAAACAGGCGAAAACGCTGTACGCCATATTAGTCTATAGATTATCTGTGCTGTGACGTCACACGGGTTGAAAACAAACATTTGATGATTTCATCAGAGTAAAAACATCTGTATTTTCTATTAAAAATCATGACTTCCACCAGTTTATATGGAAAATATATCATTATTGTATTGTCCGAGAATGCAAGAACACATCAAAAATTACCGACCATCAATGTGTCGATTATTGGTAAATTTGTGCTATCTGCCTTCATAAATCCTACATTCATGATCGCTCTCATCAATAAAACGGGAAAGCAGTAACAGTAACACGCGGATTAGAGGTATTTTACAAATAATAAAAAAATCACGATCACAACCTCAAAAGTCCATAAGTCACTTGTGTCACAAATATGAATGTCACAACACATGGCTACATAGCGAATTTTACTCGTATAAGATCCGACATTAAGTTTGCTTAGTGTCTTGTGACGTCACAAAATGGCCCACAGCGTTTTCAGAGTTCAAAATAAATCAAATAAAAAACAATGTTTACTTTGGAAATATGTAGCGATCTTACACTTTTAAAATCTTAAAACGATATAATGATAATGGTTTCTTAAGTCTAATACACAAAATATTCATTTATTGCGCTATATTTGATATGAGCCAAGTAGCCTATTGTATACACTGTATAAATTGAGAAGGCAAACGGTTACTTGTACACTTTCTGAATGCAAATGCTTATTATGTTTCTTATTATACCATAATCGCCGTATGTATGCTTACAATATTTTCCTTCCATGTCATGGATCCCATCACCAGATCTTCGCCAAAATTATATGGGACCAACTTGGAGATACCTCCCATCAAACAAAAAAAATCGGTCAGATAGTCTTCAAGTAATCGGTTAAAATACATAAAATAAAATGGTTCCGACGTTTTTGGGAGTCGGTTAAAAATGTATACCTAAACTTAATGTTCCCAATTATGATTTCTAAACGATTCATATGTAAGTACTTTTTAAAACATAAACCAGCGTTAGATTTTTATATTTTTGCTACTTTTTGTTAGCTTTTTCGATAGATACTGAATTTAAGTACCCACTTTTTTCCTTACTTGTGAGAGCGGGCGTCAAAGTGTGATAAACATTGTCTTAGCTAGCCCCGGCAAGGTACAAGGCACTGGTTTAAATCCGGTCGGAGTCTTGAAATTTTTTCATTATTTGGATCTTTATATTTCAAGAATATCATCTTAGCTACTATAATTTTTGCTAGGATGGATCGCTCATGTATGGAGAAAAATATTTTCGTTTCAGTAATAGCAAACAAAATATTGTAAGTAATTATAAGAAGGTATTGCATCCGCATCCATCTTTAAGTTATTATGGAATTGTCCATGTTTTATTTTATTACTTTAAAAAATAAAACAATTTAACGGATTATATCGCTTATATTATCTCATTTGAGTTCCCGACGTTTCGGAAGCTTTCCAGCTTTCCATGGTCACGGGTGCACTGAGAAAAGATGTATTTTCCTCTGTCAAAGTTACAATTTGTGCAAACTACCCATTTTTGAAAAAACACAAATAAAGGTGTACATACATGCCAGATGGGCCTAAGCTGTAAAGACAGTTACACATGTGCCAAAAGAGCTTAATTCTATTATTTTATTAATTTACCAAGCAGCATTTCACAAATGAGGCGTACTGAGGAGAAAAGAAACGCTGCAACGAAAAACTCCCAGACTACCTCATTACTAATTATAATATTTTAAAAACAAAGACTATTAAACTACTTTTTAACAGATAAGATATTTTTACACCGTTCGGAAATTAAGGTTTTGCTGTCCTGTGTCTCGCTTGTGTTCCTTGATGAGATGTATAACAGGATCCCAAGGTGGTTGTAGCGACAACCCATCTTCTCTATTGAAATTAGGATGCTTTTTAATCTCAATAGCCTCGCGTAGCATTCTGAGAAAATATATTTTTTCTTTGGCAAGGATAGAAGGTTTATCAAACTTAATTGAATGGTTTGGTTTGTCAATGACATGTTCACACTCACAGACTGTAGACCTATTACACCGGCGGTGCTTGACATCTGCTATATGCTCCTTCACCTGGGCCGATACACTGCGTTTCGTTTGACCAATGTTTGAAACGAACGCGTCTATTACACCTTTCACACTTCAAGATGTTTCCGATCTTGTCTGTGACCCCTGTCACATATGGTAATACGGCAGGTTTATTCTCGTCGGGAACTCAAATTAGATAATATACGCGATATAATCCGTTAAATTGTTTTATTTAAATGAGTAATAATCGCTGAAACAGAAGAAAATATTACTTTAAATTTGTTTAAATAATTAAATATTTATTTCAACTGAATATTAGTGCTTATAAATGGTTTTAGACAGCTAAATATGACGAAAAACGCAAACATCGTTCATTAAGCAGTTCATATTTTTTTGATATTTTTATCGAACTGAGGGGGCAGTTAAAATTAAATTAAATCTACGTATTATTGAAACCAAAAGGTAGCTTTTTAACCGACTTCCAAAAAAGGAGGAGGTTATATGTTCGATAGTTTGTATTATTATTATTTTTTATGTATGTTCACCGATTACTCCGCCAATTCTGGACCGATTTTAAAAATGCTTTTTTTATTTGAAAGGATATACTCCTGTGGTGGCCCCATTGCCACCAAGTTGGGATCTGATGATGGGATCCCAGGGAAATCGAGGGCAATCCTCAAATTTTATAGGCACTTATAACGTTTTCATATATTTTCTTAAGCTATTTAAGTATTTGCATATGGTAGTCATCGTCTCATCATGCTGAGCTGATGACGGAAGGTACAACTTCTTAATAGTTCATCTATTATATTGAAATCATCTATTATAGGTAGATACGTTAGACTGTTAGTCATATTCTTTATAGAGTGTCCCTGAAGTAGTCTCCTTATCACCACGTCAGGATCAGATGATGGAATACCAGGGAAATCGAGAGAAACCCTTAGATATTATAGGCACTAACAATGTTTCGTATATATTTTTCTAAAGTTATCAGTTGTTAGCTGATGATGGAAGGTACAGTGAAATAACCAACTTTTACATTTCTTACTTCCAAATTCTCGAGATGCGTGCAAAGTGCCTTCTCAATCTTCCCATTCTGGGCTCTACAAAATACTTTATATCACTACTAAAATCCATCACTAAAAAGCAAAAAATAGTAATTTTTAAATAAAAAAAGAATCGACTTCAAAATAAACTAAAAAGCCAAAATTAATCTTTTATGTACGGTACGGATCACATTTAAATCAACTTTTGAAGTCGGTATATTTGCTGAAATAGTTTTTTTTTTCAGTTTCGGTTACATGTATGGAGTGCCCCCCCTAGAAAAATATATATTTTTTATATAACTATCAAACTAAGTAGCGGTTTACACAAGACACCTATGCTCCAAATTTCATCAATATACAGGGTGTCCCAAGAAGTAGTGATATACTGAAGCTGGTAGGTAGAGGACCTAGAGGGCTATCTAAATCACATGTAAATCAAAATTTTGCACTTACCACATTTAGATTTCAATTTTTTGATTGAAGCCTTATGAATAATAAAATGAAATTTTCAGGGTAGGTACCTGATAGATAGAGCAAGTTTTCAAAAGCCATACGGTAATTTTTTTTTGTGTGATTTTATCTTTTTAAAGCCCCTTGAAGTTGTGAACATATTGGGTAATTTTATCATTCTTGGCATTTAATTATTTTTTTATTCCATTCAAAGATCTAACGATAGTAAATGTTACCATACTGAATTGGCCTATCTATCAGCTTAGCACACAAAAAAAATCAAGCATCTACCGCAATAATTCACGTCACCATAAATAAAAATCTCATCGTACTCGACGATAGGTGAAGAATAAAAAAAAAAGTCATAACTCCGAAATTACGAAAAATCGCGGAACATACATGGGGGTGATTTAGATAGCCCTCTAGGTCCTCTACCTCCCAGCTTCAGTATATCACTACTTCTTGGGACACTCTGTATATCTTATGGTTTTTGAGTAAAATGCCTGTGACATACGGACGGACAGACAGACCGACATGACGAATCTATAAGGGTTTCATTTTTGCCATTTTGGCTACGGAACCCTAAACGTTTTTAGGGTTCCGTACATACGTTTTTAGGGTTACATATATTAATATTAATCTGCCATCTGCATATATTAATACTAATCTGCCATGATAGTTAACGGAGCATGGTGAAATTGGGATTAAAGACACTCTGTTTCTACGCAAGCTGTTGTCTTAGTACCAGGAATGCATAAATGTGAGAAGCTCGTCGAAGCTGCCTAGAAAACTCACTCTGTTCTTCTGTGCAACTAATAACCAAACCCCGGATGACGGGAGAAATTATGAGTTGACAGCTTAATAGTGCGAGGACACACATTTTACAACAAACTGTTTGTATTTTTTTATTATTTTATAAAAAAAAACTTAATATACAATTAGCATTTTTACCATTAGCAAGCTTAGGTGTAACAACCTGACATGTAAGGTAAGTTTGATCAATAAATTTCTGATTCAAAAGTTGTTCGTATGGTTGTCGATAGAATAGTCGATATTTAAGTAAGCACTAGGAGCAGAAGCATTTTTGCTCCCGTCATCCGGGGTTTGCTAATAAATTAGGACCAGGAGCACATATACTTTTTCGGGCGTGCAGCCTGCGTTTGTCGATTTATAAAAATCTAAATCATTTATTTTAACCACGTTATAAAAGATATTTGCACCTCTCCTGTTCGGAAAGTTTAGGTTTCATGGGTAGAGAGCCGGGTGGAAAATAGCTATTCCATCCCTAGGGTGGAAAGTATTGTTTTTTTATTGTTATGATTATCCACAGAGCCGAAGATAATTGAGTTACGTTATATTATTTAAATAAAAGCTTTATCTAAACTCAGCTATATATAAAATGGCGTGTTTATTACGATCTATTTTAATTGATAATACTTAAAATAATATTTCAGTTGGTCTATTTTATAAAATCTGCGATGACAATATTACTTTATATTGTCATCATAGTAGAAGTGAAAATTAGAGTGTTTAACTCGGATGAAATTACCCATTTCAACCTCGAACTATTGGCGCTCTCACTCTGTTCGAGAGCCGGAAATATCACAGGGGAAATGGGTCACTTTCAACCCTTGTTTGACAAACTGCTATTTCATCACACTACCTCGTAAAGAATGTTATTACAAGCAGGCGTATATAGCAGCTATAGCCGATTTACCTCCCACGGGAGTTATGAGTTTAGTTTCAAAATATAAAACCCACTCTTACGGCATTTCAGACTAAGGAGTTTTCAAATCAGCCAAGGTTTATCTCCTATCTTCAAAACTTGACTATAAACCAATTTTACTGTATATAAAACTTGGGATCCTGCGGTTCACCAAAATTATTTTGGTTAAATTTCATTACCCAAACAAATTTTAGCAACTGTCTCTTTTGCCAATTCAAACTTTGGCTTAATTACAATACGCAAATTTTCATCCAGCAGAATATTACTACGGAAAATGACATTTAGACGTTTGATCGTTCAGCAAATGCTTTATTAAGGCAAATAAACATTAGACAATAAACATTTAGTCAAATGGATTGTTATGACAAAACATAAAACGACAAAAATCGGATTTGTTTGGGCAATCAAATTTGACCAAAATAATATTGATAAAACGGCACGATCCCGTGGGTATACCAAACTTCATATAAAATTGCAAATTCGATTACTGGAAGTCCGAAAATATATCTCCACAACAATTGTTCACCATAATAATCACCATTCATTATTATTTTGGTTCATAACGATCGTAATTCCGAATTACTCAAATTCATAAAGTCATTCAACATAAATATCTCTATTATTAATTAATATTTGAGTTTATACTCGTATACTTGCCAACATAACGATTTAAACAATGTTATTTAGGATCATATATAATTTAAACATATTGGTATTTATTCCTAATTTTTAAATGAATAAATACAAGTTAATGACATTCTAAATGCGAAAATTTCAGTTTATAATATTAAACTCCGCAGCTATTCACAAGACACTGTTTATTTGTGAAAAATTGTGAGTATTTTTATGTACGTACTAAATATAGGTAAGACATAAATAAAATTCCAATGACCCCACCGTCAATAAGCGAAGCAATGGCCATCTGTTGAATGTTATTACAACAAATATAAACCACGATAGATGAGTAGGTAACAAAAAAGAAATATTTCAGAAAGAAATCAATTTTAAATGAATTTTAGCCTCAATCGTCTTATGACTTTTGATCGTAATAAAGTATGTACATTTTGCTTACGCGGAGTAGATAAGTTCGTTTGTTGACCTATTATTGTTTAGGCTAATAATTATTTGATATATCTTTCATAAACCATAATTTCAGCTTATCTATTTACCTTAAGGCAGGTCCGACTTGGGTTAGGTTAGGTACGACGACGAGCGAAACGAGGAGGAGTGTTAGGTTGAACTGCGACCCTAACGAGCGAGCGAAGCGAGCGAGCCGCGGAGGTCTATATCAAGTTTTGCCTTTTGTAGATCACAATTTCTCACTCGCAATTTAACGTTATTGCAAGCGGTCGAGTTGAGTTAGGAACAGTGCATAAAAGCAAACTGTGACATTGGAGGTCCACCGCGCTGACTTGCATACTTACCCTCAATTATGATGTATCCACTTCATAACGTTGCGGTCTACATTTCATTAAAAATGAATTTGAATGAGTATTATTAGTATCAGCCGTTAAATAAAGAAAACTGCCAGTATGAGTAACAATAGTAAAAGTATAAATTAAGGACAAAAACATATGAAGAGAAAAATTATGAAGAGTGATGATGAAGATCACAAAGCGGTATAACAGGATAAAATCGAACAAAAAATTGTATCTGAGCCAATATGGTTAGATAGAACTGACCCCCTGACACCTAACAAAAACAAAAATATAATTTGAATATTGACAATACCAATCATTTTCTGAATATGGTTATGCCTAAAAATATTAATGAAAACTACAGTACATTACCGCAGAGACCAGTAAGTAAGCCATACTGGCCGAGGATGAATTAGACGGATATAATACGAGGCCAGGATGGCTCTCACGGTCGAAGCGAGTATAGTGCTTTTCTCAAAAATGAAACAAGAAAATAAATATGTCAAAAATAATTTATAGTACATTACGTTCTCTTTGTTGAGTACTACAGAACAAAGCATAGAATGTACCGCCTGTAAAATGTAAAGCTTGATGGCTGTATTATTTGGAAAATATGGTTGAAATAAGCCAGAAATACACTATATGACCGATTATTAACTTGTTCTTCCTTTCACATAATTATATTATTAAATTATAAAAGCAACCTGCTGTCCTGCTGTCATGTTTCTAGACACAGTTTAACATGAAAAATCACACATTACGTATTTGAACTTTCAACCCCTATCTTAACCCCTTCAAGGGCTGAGTTGGAAAAGATGCCCTTATTAATGTTTTTCACCGTACATTAGGAGGTTGTAATCGAAGTTTTAAGCGTCTAACTTAAAAAACGACATGTTACCCATACAAACTTTTAACTCTTTTTTAACCCCCTTAGGGGATTAATTTTTATAGCAACGCTAAATCATTTGTTTTGTTTTTAGTAAGAAAGCTTTATACAAAGATTGAAGTCTATAACTTTCCAAATGAACGATTTCCATACAACGGTTCTACCCCTGTTTCACCTCCTTAATTTCGGTTGAATTTCGGAAAATCATTTCTTAGTTAGTACACGTCCACGTACTATAAAGAATATATGTTCCAAATTTCATGCTTATATCTTTAGCGGTTTAGGCTGTGCGTTGTCTGTCAATAGGTCAGTAACGCAAGGGTTTTATAATATTGCCATGCCAGCTCAACATTTTATAAACTTTTTTATCGTTCTATTTTTAATCGTATGATGCACGCTACGAATTACTTAAGGTATTTATAGCATTATACCTTTAAAATATTAAATGATTATTGTTATTTTTACAGTTGATTGTGTGACCTTTGTTCAACCTTTGTGTGTTTTCTGTCATAAGAGATGAATGTGTTTGCCCTTAAAAAAAACATGTACTTCCATTCTCTACTGTTTGACAACGTTTGTTGCCAGTTGTCACTGTCACAATCATTGTTATTCGGTTGAAGCTTAAATTTTGATTTTCCTCTCCATATTTAGCTTTTGCATTGTACTCTGTCTAAACTCTAATCCGTGGTTTATTATTTTCCTTCTTATTAGTTAGCCACTGTTTCGCAAGGTGTCCACGCCGTTTGCCACCATGGAATATAAGAAGTGTTTTTTTCCCTCATGTAAAAATGATTCTAATAATAGCCCAAACAAACTCATAATAAGAATAAGAGAAAAATTCCGTAAAGAATGGATTCGGCAAGCAAATGTGGAATACTTCAAAGTGTACAATATGTACTGTTGTGAAGATCACTTTGATGTAAGTAAATATTTTTACATCTTTGTTTGTTTATTGCGTAAGTGGAAGTGGTAATTATTAATTGCTTAATTTTATGTTTTTACAGCCAAAATAAGATTAAAAGAATTATCATATCTTTAAATCAAGAAACGTAGACCAATTTTCAAACCAACAGCAAAGCTCCGCAGAATAAAAGGCACTTCACTGGATCTGGTATGCATTTATGCCGATTACGAGTACCTATGTAAAATTCTTAGTTCATAGAACCACAGCAGATGGCATATGCCCGCAATCGCCTCTGCCAAAGTATACGTGAAAAATCAGGTCAAGCATGTATTATTGTATGTTGTATTGTGTGCATATGTAGAAGACAATTTCCGTAGCCGTGAGCTGCTAAAGTCACAAGGGTCGTCATCTCGGGTGGTTACATGCTCTAAGGTAGAATACTATATACAATCCAATAGTGACACTATTCCGTTTGGCTATAATTTGCTGCACCTTGCTTCATATTTTCCATTTAAAGTTTATGATAAAACAGTCTTTAACCAGATCACACACATACAAACATACAAGAAATAAAAATATTTTTCTATTCAGTGACCTCTAAACAGTCCGTTACAGTCATTTTTTAGGGTTCCGTATCCAAAGGGTAAAATGGGACTTTATTACTAAGACTCGGCCGTCTGTCTGTCCGTCTGTCACCAGGCTCTATCTCATGAACTGTGATAGCTAGAGAGTTGAATTTTTTTCAGATGATGTATTTCTGTTGCCGCTTTAACAACAAATACTAAAAACAGTATAATGTTATGTCTGTCTGTCTATGTCATTAACCAATATATTATGATCAGATACCGCGTACATTTTGTTTCGGAGTAGGGCTCTGCTAACATTGGATTTTTATAGATACGGCAGTTTATGACGTATATTTTGTACGGAACCCTCGGTGCGCGAGTCCGACGTTCACTACGCCGGTTGTTTTTAAATATCTTCAATGTACTGCCATTTCATTTTACAACTTTATAATGGTATACATAAATTTCTAACATTTAGGCAAAACAACTTAATATGAGGTAGTAATTGTCCTGTTTAGGTCTAGTTTTAGACTTGAGTACTACTGTAATGTCTAATACTTTAAGGGGAGAGAAAACGTTGTAAACATAACAGGCTGTTATCTAATAATCAATTTAAATAAAAATTTGAAGAAAATTGCAGGTTCTCAGGGAGTCACAACCAGATTGTTCCGATTTTTTGCTACACCCAATAACAACGTTGGCTGAAAAGAGAACATTTGAAGAGATCAGCATGCCTAGTATATATGGCTTAAGAACTCCAAGCAAGGTTTTTACTATGTGATACATTAATGGCTACTCACAAGTAGGCCAGCTACCTGATAGTTTAATTCATAAATGTAAATAGATATAGGCTACGAGCTTTCTATATGCCCACTTCTGTCTTCTCTCTGTTCTATCTGGCTGTTACTTCTTCACGGCTAAACTACTGATACGATCAAAATGTAATTTAGCATATTGAAAGCGTAAAGCCGAGGGAGGGGGAGGACAATAGGTATGTTACTTTTTATCCCGGTATAATACCCTGATACCATAACATAAACAAATCAATGGTGGCCAGTCACGAGCAAAAGCTAGTTTCTTACGAGTCATCGTCACGTTTGGGGAAGGGGGGCGGTCACAGGTTTCCCAAGACGTTGATATTTATGAGTGATCAACATGATTAAAATAGAAAATCCTGGTTCTCAAACGAATTTTTAGAAAATATAAAGCTCTTCAACTTTGTTATGTAATGAGGTTCTCAAAATGGGAAAATATAAGTTAAAAACAGAAAAAAATCTCTAAATTTTGAAGTCAGTTAGCACAGGGTCTTTGAGGTCGGAAACTTAAGTTGGTCTCGCTATAGTATAAAGGAAATTGAAACAAGTCCCTTTTTCGCTCGTGTCACAATGGTAATAAGGACTAAAAAGGTACATGGTTCAGTTTCCCTTACTGTACCTCCAAACAACCTGTTAACTTCCATTAACTTCAGAAAACTGTTCAGCACTTTAACCTTATCGGCATTTCGACTGGATTATATACTTAATATTTTCTCCTATTTCCGCGATTATTACTCATTTAAATAAAACAATTTAACGGATTATATCGCGTATATTATCTTTTTTGAGTTCCCGACGTTTCGGAAGCTTTTCAGCTTTCTATGGTCACGGGTCAACAAAAATATACGCGATAAAATCCGTTAAATTGTTTTGTTTAAATGGATTATACACTGCTGTACAACTATAGTTATAAGATACTTTTCTGCTCACTCCAGTATGGACAAATAAAAATATTTGGTGAACCAATGAAATACTTCTGACATGTCTAAAAAGATGATGATTTGCAAACCGCTGAACCGATTTTCTTGAATCGATGAAGTCACCGTTCAAACAAAAATAAATAAAAACGAACTAAAATCGGTTCAGCAGTTTCAGAGCTATGAGTTAATTACTCTTCTTGTTTTTAGGTACAAGTTGCTATTCAAGTTAGCGTTAAAACAGCTGACAAAGCTACAAATACAATAAAATATAGAAATCACAACAGAAGTGCCTGGGTACAAGACGTATATATACTATGATCAGAAGATGATGTTAAACATAACATCGACACCTACTGCAGAAACTCCTGTTCCGGTGTACCTCAGAAACGGAAACCACGGATGCAGCACCTGGACAAAGAGATTTTACTAATAATCTACGCAGATATGTAACAATATAGATTGGTTGTATGTAAATAAATAAATACTAAACGTAACTGTATTATTTGTATTTTTTGAGTTTTCCATTTACTTCCCAAGTAACACCTGGGCCCGTTTCTCAAAAGCTTGTAACTTGTATTTGTATTACAAGCGAAAGTTTCTTTGCAACAATATGAATTAAAACGAAACATCCGCTAGTAATGCAAGTTACAAGCGAAAACGCTTGTAGCGTTTATGAAACGGTCCCTCTATGTAAGAACTGTAATACAATTAAAAATTAGGCTTTTATTTGTATTACAGTTATATTCATTTCAACGCCATTCTTAAAATAGCGGATAGACTAGACTGTCTATATATTAATCATTGTTGCATGCTGCATGTAAATAACACGTAGGATAAGGAACATTGCAGTACGAACAAAATGAGTCACAGTTACTTGAAATAAATGATTTTATTATTATTATTTTTATTTGTTTAGTGCAGTAGGGGAGACCGGGGATGATTGAATAACCCAATGGTTAATCAATCATCTTAACTCAATCGTTAAGCTGTATACTTTTGGTGTTTCCACTGATGATACAGAGAAAAAAATGTATTTCTACCGCATGGCTAGCAAGCTAGTGTTGGCTTGGAAGCAATGCTATGTAATATAAAGAAAAACTATGACACTAATGTTTGGAATAACAATAATATTGTTTTAATGAAATATACAGGCTCATTGATAAAAAAAATATGTAAGCAAAAAAATACTTCTTAAGGAAAGAAAAACGTCACGTGCTGTAATTTTCAAACTACACACGTCTGCGACAACGCACTTCACACAAGTAGGCGGAGCGCGGAGCGCAATATTCAGTGGGACTTGTTGACGAAAAACTTATGATATACGGCGGAGAACGTATGAAAATAAACTTTATTAACGACTAGCAAATATACTTTTTTACATCCTGATATGACAAAAGTCCAATCAGCATCAAATGGTCTGGATCATTCAAAGTGCCAAATATAGCTGCTGCGCAGTCATCACAAGTGCAATCAATAATGACATCATTACTCGTAATTTCTTAAATTTCACAGAAAACTGTATATGGTTTATTATTTATTCTGCGCTCAGGCACTAGCCTAGTTTTGACTGTACATTTGCCGCTTATTCTTCGTACTTGCACATAGCCTACGGCCGTGCTTAGGTACGAATAGTGTGACGACCTGGAACATGACATAAAAAGTTATAGATGGATCAATTCAGCAAACATTTAAAAATATATCTTTAGTCAAGAGACAGAATAGAAGGCCAGAGAAATTAGTATAAGTACTAATTCCCGCAAATTTTACTTGTTATTTCACTTAAGTATTCAATCGAAAACGTATAATAAGTACGTACATGAGAATTCTTGCTCCTCTTATTTCAGCTAAATTGTGTTTCTTACTGTTAGCAATGTATTCCATAATGGAAACATTCTCGATTCGCTGTAGGTTCCGAGAATCTGCTTTGGAGCACTCCGAATCGCTCATAATTGAGATTAACTATTATGGCAATAACAGTTTCACTTGTAAAGTATAAATATATTTAATATTTCTGAATATGATGATATGCTAACGACAAATAGTAACCGTTACGGTGACAGTGAGAGATGTCAACATGATGAAACTGACAGGATATCATTAACAAGCAATGGTTTATATATATTTTTTTAATGATCACACACAGCCCATGTCAGCCAAAATTCCACAGTTATCGGAAAACTAAAAAATATATATCTAATAATTAAAGCTACAAAATCAAAAAATATTCAAATCGGTTTCTCAAAATACGCTATTCTATCAAGTAAACGTATAAAAACAACATGTGAAAAAAATAGAACAATGCCACGATTTCACAAAGTTATATTCTTTTTTTCAGGGTTCCTTAGCCAAAATGGCAAAAACAGAACCCTTATAGCTTCGTCATGTTCGCGTCCGTCCGTTCGTCCGTCCGTATGTCACATTGTGGCATTTTACTCAAAAACTGTAAGATGTACATTGCTGAAATTTGGAGTATAGGTGTGCTAGGGGGGCAATCCATACATGTAGCCGGAATGAAAAAAAAAATTGTTTAGCAAATATCAATGATAATTTCGACAGATGTTTTAAAATAATTTTTAGGAATCTAAAAATATTTTTGATTTAGTAGATATTTTCAAAAATAATCGCTTCTAAAGTAGCATAAATTGTATCCCCCCCCCTCTATTTTCTAAACGGGTTGTCCTAAAAAATATGAAATAAGTTACAAAGATAAAGCTTAAGAAATACTTGCAACGAAAATTGTTTTCCACATGATCGTATATACCGTTTTTATGGTTCCGTACCCAAAATGGTAAAAACGGAACCCTTATAGTTTCGTCATGTCCGTCCGTCCGTCCGTATGTCACAGGCATTTTACTCAAAAACCACATAAGGTATATTGATAAAATTTGGAGGGTAGGTGTCTTGTACGAAAGTGTTGTTTATCAGGTTACATGTTGCAAGTAAAATCTGACCCACTTGCCAGTTTCCGATTGAGTTAAAATTTGACTTACTTATGTAAGGTCAGTGACAATGCAATATTACCTATGCTACCATCCAGCTGATCTGATGATAGAGCCGGAGGTGGTCATAGGAGCTCTGTAACAAAATAAAGCAAACCTACCGACTTTGGGCTCTTCGGAATCGTCTCGATGAATATTTGATGGATTTTCAAAAGTACTAGTCGTCAATAGAAGCTTGTCACAAAAATGAAATTTCTGACAGAATATATTTAAAAATATGATGAAAATACTGTAATGCATCTTGTTAGAAATTCAATAAAAACATAACGTTTCCTTGTTGCAGCCGCCTGTGTCCTATTAAGCGTGGCTGCCGCCCACGCGGGAGCCCCGCTTGGGCCCTCAGACCGGCCGGAGGCCTATTTCAACGGAAGCTCGTACATACGCCTCTCGAGACCGATTTCGCTGAAACAACTCGTCGGGCTCAACTTCAGGACTTGTGTCGGTGAGTGTATTGAGTTCCGTTAGGTATCTCCAGGGTCCATCATCAGGACCATTTGGAGGTACCCTATCTAAATGCTCTTCATTCTAAGTCCATTAAGCTAAAAAGCATTCGTCTATGTTGATCCAGTCCTGAGTTCCATTAGGTGCCCCCAGGGTCCATCATCTGGAGCATTTTGTGGTACTCCATTCAATTGCTTCTCATTTTAAGTAAATCAAGCTAAAAAAACACTGGTTTATATTGAACCAATCCTGAGATCCAGTAGGTACCCCTAGGGTCCATCACGAGATCGTGGAAGTTTTCAACATGGACTCGGAGTCCATAATGTGCTGAACTCTTATATTTACGTACTTTGTCCTCGACGAAATGAAGTATCACGACTTAACTTTAATTTGGCCATTTAATCATTATTATCAATCATAGGATTTAATATATACTAAAAGTTAATTTAGTTTTTTAATACTTTCGAAACACTAAAGATTAAAATATTTCAATCATTAGTGTTTTCAAATGATTGAACACTAACGGAGAATTAGTTTCAATCACACTAAACACTAACCGACGTCAATCATTAATACTTTAGTCACAACTAAATTTTTCAATCATTAGTGTTTAGTATTCAATCACACTAACGGTCGGCCAACACTGATTAGTACACTAGGTAGTATTTTGTTATTCGAATGGTAAAATAAATAGTAACTAGTTATTCGACTTCTAAAATCATTCAAAGTCGCCCATCGAATTAATAAATACAGCCCATGAGGTGATACATTAAAAGACAAGAATGAAATTGTCTAGAACATAAAGATTAACATTCATTCACACACAATGATACTTTACATACTTTATAATTATACATTCATTCATGAATAACTAACTACCTAAATATCGCTCGGTAAAGGTTCAATGACTACAGCTGACGCGGGTAGGTACAGTCGGTGCCCTCACATAAGTATCCAGGCATATTCGTGACTATGAACACGCACTGGAACTCACTGGTAGCGTGAGTTCGAGCCCCGGTTGTCACCCTATTATTGTTTTTTATTATTATTATTCTTTTAAAACTAATTTGCATGATTTACTTTAATATAGGTATGTAACACCGAGGATATATATAAAAAAATAGGGTTTAAAAGGCATTTCATTTCTTAATAAATTGCGGGCGTATCAATTTGCATAAAATTAGAGTCCATTAACTGACAATCGAAAACGTTTACAATATTTACAAATATCAATAATTATAAAAGAAAGTTACTACTTTTCTGAAACCCATTTTTTTTTCAAAATTCAAAACTTTATTCGGCAAGTAAGCCTCGAGGGCACTTTTACCTACATTTAACAGTGAATGTTCATATTTGATTGTCTTATTTTTATCAATTCAGCCCCTTCGATAGCAGCATTGGGCGAGCGCGTGTATCACTAAACAAATTATTCGACCTCTTCAAATCATCATAGTCTATAGGTGGCAGCACTAAACGAATGTTATTTTATCATTTTGTGTCATTTACAATTATTGTATTTCCTAAGAATGCATATTTCTCTTAGAATAAAACCCAGCAAGCTGACTAAGAAGTCAAAAAACATTCTCCCACAAGTCTGGGTTTGAACCATAGTCCTTCGTATTAAATGTCAAGCGCGGTTACCACTAGACCACAGGACCGATCGCTAAGCGTGACAAAATTGCAGACTGGTTGTTTCAAATTAACACTGCTAGGGCGCATCGCATGCATATTTTTTTTTGCATCCGTATGAATATCAATACTTAGGAGTCGTCTCATAACTTCCCACAATTTAAGCTATTTGCGAGTAGACATTAGTGGGCCATGTCGTTTATTATCTATACTTCGTCTATTGCTCTCGGAACAACTCACGGGCGACATTACCTATTTATTACATTTATATTTTGAATTACGCTTCAATTAACAGCGTTGTGGAAGGCGAAAATAGCGTTGTTGTTTGAAAACAACAAGTCAATAAGCGAAATTGCTCGTCAATTGCATTTAACGGTAAGTTGAATATATTCGTTCTATTTTAGAAACATACCTATAGCTCATATTTATTAATAATTTCCTTCGTTTATTCATTTGTCTAAGATATCAAAGAAAACTATTAAAACTGGTTTACGTATAACACGATATTACATGCTATTTTATATTACTTTGATATAATTTATAATTACAATTCACTTTACGAATACCTTATCGTATACGTATTTAGCATTATGAAAATGATGTTTTTCTATACTATAAATGCATTGCACCATTTTATTTTGCTTATGGTCTATTAAAGTTATTATAAGGATTGATTAAATAAAAATAACTTCTCTTTACAGAGACAAACCGTTAAATTGTGGATCGAACGGCATGGAGAAACTGGAGATATAGAAAGGAAGCGGCCAGGGTTTGCTCCTATGATGTTTAATCATCAGTCTGCACGTCACCGGGATATAATTGCAAGGCACACTGAAGACCCGTTCCTTTCCACCAAAACGACAGTAAATCAGTGCGCAAACACTAATATGTTGCTTGATTTAAGACACATGACAAATGATTATAGAAATCGGTGGTCGCTTGAATAGTGAAAAATACTTGGAAATTTTGCTTGATGTCAAGTATCCAACTGTGCAAGTTGCCTAACCCAAGGGTCAAATATACCTGATCTAAGAAAACTATTCGATGCACAGAGCCCAAATTGTAACAGATTGGCTCGGGTCCCAAAGTGATATCACAACAATTATCTGGCCGTCAAAAAGCCCAGACTTATATCTGATAGAAAATTTATCGGGCCAAATGGTCCTTAACTGTGACCCGTCCAACGTGAGGACAAGCCAAAACCTCAGGGATGGTAAATGGCATTAGTGAGAAACTTCAGAAAGTTATCGACAATGACGGCAGAGCCTTGAAGTATTAAGTAATGTAATAAAAAAAGGACTGTTGTGATGCTATTCTGCCAACATTAAACATACAAGTTGTGTTTTTTTTATAGTTAATAAAGTAGGTGCCCGAGTGATGTTATTGTATTTTAGGATAGAAGCGTCTAGCGCATGTTTCTATACATG
This sequence comes from Hedya salicella, assembly GCA_905404275.2. Taxonomy (NCBI): domain Eukaryota; kingdom Metazoa; phylum Arthropoda; class Insecta; order Lepidoptera; family Tortricidae; genus Hedya; species Hedya salicella. The sequence continues at coordinate 91,736,473 of FR990096.1, forward strand.
TTGATTCACTGGGTGCCTCCTCATTGTAGTTAAAATAAATACTTTAATCAATAGCTACATATAGTTATATTCATTGCAATTGGTTATTTTGTTTATCTAATTTTCTATTTATTTAGGGTGTGTTTGACTACACCAGACTATGAAAAAAGTGGTGAAATTCTAGTAAAATGTGACATAAACATAACTAAATAGTTGTTTCATCTGTTAATCGAATTAAAATCGTTTAATGTTGGTGGAATGCAACATAAGTATATTAACGAAATAAAATGTTTCTGATTATATGTTTTTATTCTTATTTATACACTTATACGAGCAAAATACCAGAATGTGAAGGCTTGCCAAGATAAATTCTAGATGGCGTGACCACAGCGCAGTCACTTATAATATAAGGAATTTGTCCGTCATATTGTCATTAATGACGTTTTATATACATCACGCAATTTACTTGGCTTATTTTAAAAATTAACTGCGGCATTTTGACAGTAGTCATCCCCATTGAACGAACTAAAATTGCATTAGCAGAAACCCATAGCATTGTAGATGGCGCTGCTTAAGCATGATTCCATTTTGTATGGCGTTGTAACCCATGTTTAATAGCGACCACGGAAAAGGTTCACATTGGTATTATTTTATTATTATACCAGTCGAACAAAAAACTTTGCAAATTTTTTTACATATGGGCATAGATGTAATGTTTTAATTACGGGAACTCTCCATTAAAGTTAGAAAAATCTTTTTTTATAATTTTATTGTTATTTATTATTTTATTTTTTTCCTTTTTTTGACGCCTAGAGATCCTATCTCTGAAAGTATAGGTTAAGGAGCTACTTCGTCATTTGTAAATCACGTCCAAAACGCGGAGCCAGCCAATAAGCGTGATTTGTAATGAGGGACGCATTTATTGCTCGCGCGCATCAAAGAAAGAGATAGCTAATACACTGCATGCTTGGGGTTTTGTGGCGTAAGCGCCAAATGTAAAATTACCATGAAATCGAAGATATTATTATGTTTTGTTAACATTTAAGTTAATCACTTAAAAGATAAAGGGAAGAATGACATTTTAACATAATTTAGCTGTTTATTAATCTGAATATTGTACAAACTAGACAAAAAACGGGAAATGAAGACGAGATTTCGGATAACTTTACTATCGAGGAAATTTTCATAAAACATGTTTACGCGTTAATCACTGAATAGGTTATATAGTCAAGAAACACATATCTGAAAACCAGCCTGTTTTATATACTAGATTTGACAAAGAATGCGCTACAAAATAGCTTAAATTTACGATGCATCCCCTTATTAAACCCGCAGACAATATACATCTCCCTGTAAAGTGTGCCCATGTATTTGTCTGTTGTATAATTACTGTTATTAAGTATAATTATTATGTAGATTGTGAATGTTTTTTCTGTTTATTGTAAAATCAGACATGTAACGTGCAGTGTGTAAGAATTTGATGTAAAAAAAATGAGAATTCGACTGCGTATTTATGAACCACTGTTGCATGATACAACATAATAAAAATGTTAAATACGATATCGATTATTAATTATAAAATAGTACTTAATATGTTTTTTAAAGCTGACTTGTCTGACTTTTATTTAATTTTATAATTTATAGTTATATAGGTACGGGATTAACTTGTGAAAAATGAACCCTAAAGATATTTAATGGCGATAGAATAAGCAACAAATGTTGCGATTATAAAGTTTTGACTCTCATAGACTCCTTATAGACGATGTGCGAATTGATTTTGCCCTTATCTCAAAATTAAATAAATTCTATCGCATTCTCTAAAACGTGACAAAATAAAACAGCTTAAATTGAAGGGCGCGTTGATAATACAACAAACTGCATACCACATTTTATCATACATTTTAATTCCCACACAGTTTTCACTATAAACAAGCATATTTAGTTAAATGACGTAAAATAAATAATAGTTTTCTTTTCCATTAAAATGGACGCCTTCTCTCTTCAAACTGTTGCGAAATGTCAAATCACTAAGCAAAACACTTACTGCAGAGTGTTGAAAAATACGGTTATAAGGGCCAACGGCTTTTTAAGAAACTTTATTTTGCCATTATGAGTTTTACACCCTTGATTCTGACCATAATAAAACACTTATAAGAGTAATCGCCCTTATTACCGCTTTCAATACGTTTTTTACAAGTATATTGGCTTTTAAGAGCCTTTTTCTTGCCATTATGAGTTTAATATCCTTTTAGCTTGCCATAATAAAGCACGTATAAGAAAAAAAAGGAAACAATTAAGCAACAATAAGGGGGTAAAAGGTTTTATCCTTATATTTTGTGCCCAAACGCATATTAGCGATAATACGAGTCTTATAAGAATATTATTTTTGGCAATATAAGCCACTATAAGAGGAATTTTTGTTTGTTGGGTACGTTGCGGATTTTCACGTCATTTGGAAACGACCATTTCGCGGCGTTGTTTTCTATTCATTTTGGAAAGTAAGTTTTTCCAGATATCGGAGTACTTTATATAGCAATGGCCAAGGTAAGAATGACACTTAGTTTTGACAGCGAGAAAATAGTAGCTATCTTGTTTGGAATGAAAATTACAGTTGTTTGAAATTTACAGCTTTTTTTGGTACAGGGTTTATATATTCAAAACTCGATAATAGTAAGACGGACGCATACTACAATGGCTCGTTTTACTCATTGAATTGTGTACTCGTAAGTACCTACTCGTATCGCTAGTTGGTATTTGCCACTAGTATTTTTGGGGGTGCGTACTTGTAAGACTCAGTAGGTAGATAGTAACTAACTGTAACACTCTAGTCTCGTAAACTTCCGATGACGAGTCTACACCACGCGACTAATAGGTACCTATCAGGTTCGTTCAGTTCGAGTGGACTGCGAGCCTAAGGCCGATTGGCTTCACCGATCACTGCGCGCGTTTCTAATGGATTTGGTGCACTCAATTTAATATAACTGTGACCACACTTGTACGGAATAAATTATACGCACCAGGGGTTGATTACGAGACATACCTTTGTTTTTTTTTATCTTCGCAAACCCCCTCTCTGTTACAAAGCCTCTGCTGTTTATCTGCCTGTATGTCTCTAACAGGACTCCAGATCTTGCACCGCAATGTAAATATATAAAATTAACACATACTTGAAATGTTAACTTCGTTACTAATAATAAAATAGCAGCAAATTACAGCAAGTAGGTACCTTGACTTACCTCACGAAATGACCGTCATGTGGGATGTTGATTCGACGATTATTGTCAGCTAGTCATTATGATAAACGGTTTTATAACGAAGAGAGGAGGTGCTTCCTTTCTGTGCACTGGAGTCAAAATGGCAAAAACGGAACGTGGAACGAAGCGTTTTACTAAACCGTAAGTACAAAACTATCAAATATTTTAAATCGGACATACTGTTTTTGAAGGTTTCTTGAAAAACTGCGCTTCTCGACAAAATGACGTAAGTGCCACGAAGATACGCTCGTTTGCTGGTGCACTTTTTCACATCGTATTATTTTTATCCGCGTAGTGCTATTTTTATTAAACGGATTAAATAAGAGAGATACTCCGCGGCTTACGAAGACCTCAAAATAATATGATCCGTCGCTACAACCGGGTAAAAAGGACTTGCCGCCGGCCTCCCTTTTCCCTGACTTCGTACTTATAAAATACTAGCGGTCGCCCGTGACTTCGTCCTCGTAGATTTTAGGTAAAACAGAGATATAAATGAGGACACTTTTTTCTGCCAGTTGTCCGATGCTGTTAATGTTTGGAAAAAATACTCCGACGATATTCAGCAGCCAACGGATTCATAGTGAAAAAATGGGGTTATTAAGAAGGCAACACTGGCACTTTTAATTTTAAGGCCTGCTAGCCCTCGGTGTTTCAAAAGGCAAAGCAAAAAATGGTTGTCTGTAAAGTCGGTTTACGAACGATAATTTTACGTGTTAGGTACCGTCATAAGAAATCCGGCGTCATCATTTTACTACGACACCTATTTTTTGTCTCTCCCTCCCTCCCTCTCTTTCTCCCCCTCTATCCCCCCCGCACTCCCTCTCTCCCTCCCTCCCTCCTTTTTCGTGTTTTACTTGGATAATACATAAAAAATATATTTCTGGACAGCATTACATATTATAAAAGAAACCTGCTGTCCTGCTGTCATGTTTCTAGCCAGTTTGACATTAAAAATCACACATTACTTATGTGAACTTTCAACCCCCATCCTAACCACTTCAAGGGATGAATTGGAAAAGATGCCCTTACCAATGTTTTTCACTATACATTAGGAGGTTGTGACTGAAGTTTTCGGCCGCTCCAGACATGTAACTGAAACTGGAATAAAAATCAGGAAATATCAATCTGTGAAACATATTTAGACAGCTTTTTAAAATAAAGAGGTTTAAAAAAAATTATTCAGCGAATATTTTCGTAATAATAATAATCGCTCCGAAAGTAGCATAAATTGTATCCCTCTATTTTCTAAACTGTATGTCTGTTGTATGTCTATAAAATATGTACAAAAATGACAAAGATAAAGTTTAATACTTTTATCGAAAATACGGCGAGGAGAACACGTACAGCGCTACGGAAGTATTCCTATTTCTACAAATGCACACAATTAAAATAATCCCCAAAAAAACACCCACTGACTAACAATTTACCTTATAAATTATCAATCTATCAATCAATCAAAATATTCTTTATTCAAGTAGGCCTAGTTACAAGCACTTTCGAAATGTCAGTTACATGAGAGTGAATGTTTGCTGGGAGAAATACAATATGATCCAACATTTGCTGCAAGGATTAGGGAAACCCAGAAAAACCTAATCAGATCATTTAACTTAAGTGTAACATTATTGATAAAATCATCATTTTTAAAATTAAAATAATCAATAAGATAAATCCCAAAAGGATAGTCAATAAAAAATAAATAATCTAGAATGTGTCTAGAATAAAATTCTAAATGTCAGATTATATAAAACAATTAAGATGAAAATAAATTTACCAATAGACAACTCACTTATGCTGCTAGGAAGTTTATTATAAAACCTCACACAGTTACCCATGAATGATCTCCTTATTTTATGGAGCCTAGTAGCAGGCACTGCGAGCTTATGCTTATTTCTAGTATTAATATTATGTATATCACAGTTCTTCTTAAACTGGGTAATATTTTTATGTACATACATAATATTCTCATAAATGTATTGACAATGCACTGTCATTATATTAATGTCCTTAAACTTATCTCTAAGCGAGTCTCTATGGTTCATTTTATATTTCGCACGAACAGCCCGCTTCTGCAGAACAAATATAGTATTAATGTTGGAAGCACTGCCCCATAGTAAGATGCCATACGACATATTACTGTGGAAATAACTGAAATACACTAATCGAGCCGTTATCACGTCTGTTAATTGACGAATCTTACTTACTGCAAAAGCTGCAGAACTCAGTCTATTCGAGAGATACTATTAACTAGTGCCAGTTCCTCACCTTTAACCATAACGCTTGCTTGCTCGTGTTTTACGTTACTCGTGACAAACTTAACACATTTCGTCTTTTTCTCATTCAACAATAAATTATTTACATTAAACCAATTTACTACTTCACAGATAGCATTGTTTACGTCATTGTAGGATCGTTGAATTCGTACGACTTTGAAAATTAGAGACGTATCATCTGCAAACAAAACTATCTCATGGTGGGTCTTTACTACTAACCGGAGATTTCGTGATTACTTTGACAGAAGGCATCTCCAGTGGTAGATATATAACTCAGACGATGGTGATGAGTACAAATCAAACAAATGCGACTCTGTCACGTGACAAAGTTTACATAATCAGAACATCCTAAGTAGGTACAGTCAAGGGCAACGATAAATACACACCAAAAATTCCAAAAATATGTACACACTAATCTACCGTCATAGTAATAAGTAAGGTTTGGACGTATATTCACGAGATTTTGTGGTGTTACTTATCTTTGCCCATGACTGTACCCATGTACTTCATTTAATACAAGATCAAATCGAGTTTCGAACCACAGGAGTTCAAGAAGGTTCGAAATACACAGGCACAATTCATTATCTCATTCCGAGGTTAATTCAAGGCAAAATAAAAGTGTTAGTCCATGATACAGGTGTCAAACATTGGGACCCTTACAACGTTTCTGTAAAAAAAACAGTATAGAAGAGAGACGATAGTCAATCTATGGTGCTAGCCCCGATTGTTGTATTACGTGCTGCCATTATTATCATAACTTAACGTAATAATAGCTCGAATGTTTAATTTCCTTGAGCATACCCAGCTTACAAATGTGCCTTCTCCCTTACTTGGTAAGGCGTAGGCAGTCGAACAACATACCTCTACCATGAATCAACACTGTACCTAAATGCATTAGATGCTTGTTTCTAATGCCTGGCTTATTCGATGTGCATATTCGAGTAGCTTGCAATCTGCGATCACTGGAGACGACAAGCCATGTCGTTGCTAAACAATATTCCTGTTTCTACAAATGCACACATTTAAAAGAAATCACCTACAAGCAAAAAAACACCCTCACACTACAATTTATCGTAGAAACTTGTCATTTTTCTCATATATTTTGGCAGACGTCCGAATCCGTATGACATCTCTAGTGGTTACTGGTTAAATGCTCTAATAAAAAAATATAATAAAATAAATAATACATTACTGCAGAGGCTGAAATGGGGAATAGGGAATATGCATGATTTTTTTATTTTTGCTTTATTAAAAGCTCATTCATGTAACAAAGAGTAGACAAAAATATTTTTTCGAATAACTATAAAATTAACCAAGATATAAACCACATATTTCATTCCATCTCTTTCTAGCAAAACGGAATTTAATATGGAGTTTATATGGCGGGAGTGGACTATGACGTAACAGTACATGTTGGACCTCTCTGTCAAATCGCCGTCTAATTAGCAGTTTGAAATACCTATATCAGGCGTATTTCTTGGCTGATTTAAATTTTAATTTCACTTTTTGAAATCGTTTTTACGGTATTATCATATTTTGTTAAAAAAAGCGATAAAAAAATTTCATGCATGTACCCTATTGCCGATCAAGTAGTATAGATGGCTGAGTGTTAACGAGGTCATCTAGAGATACGACGCCGACAATCCTTATTCGCGCCGAGTCTTGTATAGTGCTTTTCTCAAATAAATCCAAAAACATAATACAAATGTTCAACTGATATATTAAAATATTTGTCTCAAACATGCAATAAAATGTCGTCATTACGTGCGTTTAATACAGGCTTCAATGTATCCCGTTTCGGGCGGAACAACCTAAGAGCAGTGTAAAGGATTTTCGTATAAAATTGAAGGCCTAGGCCGGGAAGTAATTTTATTAAATTTTAATGTAAACATGGCGTCTGTGTCATGAACAGGCTAAACAGCTGAATTATATTTTTTAATTTTTTTTAGTGGCTGAATGTTTATCGGACCAAACATATCCGCTTTAATGCCTATTACATACGAACTGCTATTAAAAAAACAAATCTGTATGGTTCATATGTTGATGAATAAATTTAAAATATAGTCTATACGTAAGTCACCAGAGACCATAGACAATATTTAAAATCCTCTGCACTAATTTTATTTATTATAGAAATTAAGATTCTTATTATGAAGGTTGTGTATAAGGGCCCTAATAGGGTCTACTCGAACTCTATACTCGCGAAATACGGACGACTTCTGTAAAAAAACAAACATTATGGAGGGATTGAAGGGTAAATTTAAAACACTTTTGTTGTGTAGTTTTTTGAGTGGTGTATTTTTTTATTTCATTGCATATGTTTAAGAATAACACTATACATGCCTCTGGCCGTGAAAAGTGCTTGCCGGCTTCGTATCACTATTCGGCCTCCCTATACCTCCTCACCCGGCAAGCCCTTGTTTCCCGGCGTCTGCAGTAATGTTCTATAATTCAAATTACATTGGCATACTGTTTTAAGTAGATACCTACTTACTAACTACGTGGGTTATCATAGATCTGGCGGTATGCAATCATTCTCCATGTCACGTGACGATGAACTTATATCGGTAACAATATCGCGTATTTTAATTAAAAATTACTTGTTTTAGTTATAAACCGTATAAGAAGCTATTTGTTTTTTTTTCTAGTTTGGTCAAAATACTTCTCTTCAAGATTTTTTTTGTAAGCGGTTCGGGTCAATGTCATCAATCTATAGATGAATTATTTATTAAAAAATGGCAATACCTTATTAATCGGTTATTTTAATAAATTATGAAAAATAAACATAATTTCTTCTTCATATTATTGAATACCCGAATAAATCTTATTAAATAATGTAGTTAAATAAAAAAATTAACAAACATTCACAAACCATCTTTTTATTATAGGCAGCATGCCATAAAATAGTCAATAAAAGAAATAAAACCCACTGAAACAAATGACAATCTCTTTGTTGGTCACGACTATCAATATTGAATGAATAGTATATCTAATACCTATATTACTACAGAGGGCGGGAAAAGTCATTTCGCGGATGAGTATGGAGTATGGATACGAATCCACGAAATGACATCCCTGCCGAAGCATGTATTGTATTCATTGTAGACATGTATTCTCCAAATATGCGAGGAAATTTGACACATGTTTATATAACTTATTTTCGTAAAAATAACACGGCAGACAATCTTTGACAAAATGAAATACACGTTCCCGCCTTGATTTTATTTATTCTGAATGGAGAGGAGCCCGGGGGGCGCGACCGCAACGGCAGCGCTTAGCCAGTGCTTTACGCTTATAAATCTTTTTAAAAATAGAAAAGTCGTGAGTTATAACTATTGTTATATGTTACCGTGAAGATCGAAACCCAAGCTATTCGATAATGGAATTAGCTTTTCAACCGGACGTACACCGCAAAAGATTTGACAATTTTAAAAATAAAAGTGATCGAGAATTGCGATCACTATCGCGGACGGTGTTTGGTTGCGGATACCAGCGGTCATCGGCTGCAGCGCTAATTATCTCCGTGGTCAACTGGACGGCGCATCGCATCTGAAGCGTTTGTAGCGCTGCATTGTGTATTACGGTCAGTGGTCGGTTGCGGTCGCTGGCGATCAACGGCTGCAGCGCTTGTCATCTCGACGGCCAACAGGACGGCGCGGTGCGGTTTCAGCGATTGAAGCGCTTGCTATGCATTACACGTATTTGTTTATTATGAATTTATGAAGAATGAGCAACATTTAACTCAATAATTCAAGCGAGGAATGAGACTGCAAAAATGGTATGTTTGGAAGTGATGAACATGTGCTGTCTTTTTCGCGGGGATGTCTATTGTTGCTTTTGAGCTAAATAGTGTTAGCGGAACAGTGGCTGGGCTTTGTAAACAGGGGGAGTGAATTTAAAGGCTACCCTACTTTTGAAAATGAGTGAACTTTAAATTTCGTCGGCGATTTTAAACACAAGCTGGCGTGTGGCGTATACATATAGATATAGATTGTAGTGTTTTAAGTATATTATATTTTATGTGTTTAGTTTTATTTTTATTTGTAATTCTGATAATATTATTTTCAATTTGCATGTTTTAGATTTTTGATTTCGTGTTTGTTTATTGTGTATGGTGACATAGCAATTACATTTTTTATACAATGAGCAGCCCCCTGAGAGTCTCTTGCCCGTACTGTCCCTGGTCACCGAGGCTTTATTTGGCACCACGAGGACTTAACGTTCATATTGCCCGTGTTCACAAGGACATTGTTTCGCAAGGTTCGGATACCCTGACGGTGCCGGGCCCAGGTGCGGTGACGACGGGGCTCCGGGGTCCGGGCTCTGTCGGGGCTCAGACAGCAGTAAATTCTGATCGTTGCCTGGAACAGCTTTCTGAACTCAAGGCTAAAGTTAAAGTCCTAAAGCATATTCCCAAAGGGGCCAGGAGTGTGGCAGCGGACAAGCTGTGCTCTGTAATAGATAAATGTGTACAATCTAACAGCGTTGAAGATTGGTTTGCTTTGTTATCTTTTTCTTTTTCTGCTCTTAGAGTGCCGGACAGCGGTAAGCAGAAGTCTTTAACTTGTAAGGTTAAGGAAAATTTGGAGAGAGCACCACGTTGTACTTCCCGGAGGATTCCTCGCGAAAATCTGGACCTTTATACAAGACCATAGAGAGTAAGGTACATGGAGGTGATTTAAGAGGTGCTGTCCGTCTTCTGCTCTCGAATTCATCCTTAGCTCCTAAAAACGATGAGACTGTTCGATCATTGCAAGAGAAACATCCTTCCCCATCCAGAACGCTCGTTTTTCCGCCAGAGCCTGACAGTTCATGTCCTTACTTAACAGTTTCGCCCATCGAAGTGAGGGAGGCAATAGGATCTTTTTACAATGGGTCCGCATCTGGACTGGATGGATTGCGCCCCCAGCACCTCAAAGAGCTAACGTCTCCTTCGGCCGGTAGTAATGGACCTAGATTGTTGGAGTCCATCACAAAGCTATGCAACTTCTTGTTGCGGGGGTTTCTGAATCCTGATGTATGCCCTTACTTGTACGGGGCATCTCTTTGTGCTCTCTTGAAGAAGGATGGGGGTATCAGGCCTATAGCAATAGGGAATACAATACGTCGTCTGGTGGCCAAGTTATGTTGCCGGATGGTTAGGGAGCCAATGGCAGGTTATCTGCAGCCTGTCCAAATTGGCTTTGGCACTACCCAGGGGTGTGAGGCAGCTATACATGATACCCGTGCTTTTGCGCTCACGCGTGAAGGAACAGACAGTCTTATTCTCAAGATAGACGTGAAGAATGCGTTTAATATTGTCGAAAGGGACACTATTTTGGGCGAGGTCTTAGACTAAGTACCGTCACTTTATCCGTTCCTTCATCAATGCTATTCCAAGGCCAGTAACCTATTCTTCGAGGACGTTTCTGTTCCCTCACGAGTGGGTGCTCAGCAGGGTGATCCTTTAGGTCCTTTGATCTTTTGTTTGGCCATACAGAAAGTAATTTCGTCTTTAAAATCTCCCCTTAATGCGTGGTATTTGGATGATGGCACTATTGGCGGCGATCCGCAAGTAGTGCTGGTGGACCTCAAGAGGCTCGTGTCAGGTTTCAAGGCGATCGGTTTGGAAATAAACCCTAGTAAATGCGAATTATATTATTGTAACGATGGGGACTTGAATTTATTGCCTGATTTTGAATTATTGTTGCCTGGGTTACGTCGTCTTTATAAGCTATCGTTGTGTTTATTGGGCGCTCCTATTTTCCCAGATGGAGTTAGTTCAGCACTCGAAGAGAAAAGGCTGGCATTGGTCAGTGCCCAAGAACACCTGGGTAATTTATCGGCACACGTCTCACTGGTTTTACTTCGAAGTTGTGTCGCGTTGCCGCGAATGACATATATTTTAAGAACGTCTCCATCTTGGTTATTTGAAAGTGATGTGGCGAAACTAGATGACACGCTTAAATTGGCGCTGGAGTCTACTCTCAATGTGTACCTGAATGATTCACAGTGGTGTCAGGCTGCTCTTCCCGATCGTCACGGCGGGCTAGGAATACGTCGCTGTCGGGAGCTTAGTGTGGTAGCGTTCCTTGCCTTTGCTTATGGTACTTCGGGACTTGTCACTCGCATTTGGTCTGATAATGGTGAGAGTACCAAAGTACCATATCTTACAGAGGTGCAGGCCGAATGGGCTGCCATGTGTTAAAGCGACGAGCGGCCAGATAACCTTACCGCTCAGAGAGGTTGGGATGACCTGTTGTGCAAAGATATCTTTGCATCTTTATTGGGTATTTCACAAGGTTCCAATCAAGCGCGCATTAGGGCCGCAACCAAGCCAGAAGCCGGAGCGTGGCTTCAGGCATTGCCGTCACCTCAGTTGGGCACACTGTTGGATAATGATTCTTTGGGAATCGCAGTGGCTTTGCGTCTAGGGTCCAAGGTTTGTGAGCCGCATCGGTGCATCTGTGGGATCATGGTCGAAGAAAACAGACACCATGGCTTGAGTTGTCAGAGGTGCGCCGGGCGTTTCTCAAGACATTATGCCATCAACGATGTCATTCGGTGGGCTTTGGTTTCAGCCAACGTTCCCTGCGTGTTGCAGCCCCCAGGGTTATGCCGTACCGATGGCAAAAGGCCCGATGGCCTAACATTGGTTCCTTGGCAGAAGGGACGGGGTCTCTTGTGGGACGCTACGTGTGTTAGCACGTTTGCACCGTCACACTTGAGCCACACCACTAGATCTGCCGGGGCCGCCGCAGAATATGCGGCAAGGCTCAAACACTCCAAGTACTCTGCTCTGGAACCAATGTACGATTTTGTGCCTGTGGCAGTGGAGACTGCGAGACCGTGGGGTACTGAGGCTAGAGGTTTTATAAGGGAGGTGGGTCGCAGGCTCAGAGATAGAGGGATGGATCCTCGCTCCGGGTCGTACCTGGTCCAACAGATTTCGTTAGCCATACAACGTGGGAACGCTGCCAGTGTAATGGGAACGTTTGAGCCAGGTGCGGCTCGGGGTGAGCCTTTTTAAGTCCTCCTTCACCTTCCACTAACTATACATATAATTTTGATATCAATTCACAGGAATGATGCTTGTCTATGAAAGGTATTAAACGTATAAAAATGCATTCATTCACATACACTTTTGCGTTCATGGAGGCTGACGAAATGTATGACTCGGAGACATTACCAATTCGTCTGTAGGTTGCTATACTAAATATTTCGTGAAAAATTTGGCTCTTTGTAAATTTTTTTGGTTATTAGTTACATCTTTACGACTGGTTGAATGGAAATACTCTCAGGAACATCATTGGGATCCACCGGGACGTAAGTTTTATCGTCAATAACAATACAATACAACAATTCTTTATTGCACACAACAACAGAAACAGTACAATAGAGCCTTTACATAAAATACGGTAGACAATAGGCGATCTTATCGCTAAAGAGCGATCTCGTCCAGACAACCTTTGGGTAGTGGAAATGACATAAAATAGCTAGGAATGAGTAGGTGGTGAGATAAGATTACAAATAATACAAAATAGTTATTTGTTATACAAGGGGGGAAAGTTGTATTTCACCCGCGAGTGTTCATTTGAAACACGAGCTAGTGGTAGGATTCTATGAGTATGACTGACCACTCGTTTTGCTCGTGGTCAATCATAGAATCCTGAGCGTAGCGAGTGTCTCAATACACGAGACGTAAAATAACTCTTCACCCGTGTATAACACAAAACTTTTCACCTCACTACAGCGAGGAAAAAAAGGAAAAGGGTTTGTACTATCTTTGTACAATTTCTGCAATAATCACACAATTAGCTATTTATTAGAACTAAGGTTGAGATTTTTAGTAATTATAAACTTCAACAAAGTATTATGAGGCATTTTTTGTATTTGTTTTAACTATACCTACATTGATAAAAAAAACTATTACTATTACATACTTTTGTACCTAGATGTTCAGAGTCTGGAGCTTCGTTTAAATATTTTGTAATATCTGCGGCCGTAAATCTTGGATTTCTTAGGTTTATGACCGATGAAGTTTTTTTAAAAAATACCAGCAACTTTGGATACTTCTCTATATGAACATCCTTCTTTAGTTTTAGAGTCGCCTTAAGCATGGAACTTATGCTCCACAGAGGGCTTGGCTTCATGCTTTTGGCCAAGTCGACGAAATAGGACAGAATTACAGTTTCTGAAAAGGTTTTTGTGCCTTTTTTGTGTCTCCATGTTTTGAAAAGGTCAAATGTTTTAATGTTTTTAAACGGGATATTTCAGGAAAAATGCTCATTTCCGCATTTTGCACGGTTTCCTGTAATTCGACAGGTGTTAATGCGTCTACTTCACTCGAATCACTCATTATTAATCGCTTTTTAATAATAAAACAAACTAAAAGAAATTGCGAATACTTAATTGAAAAGTTTTGACTTTATAGTTCGTTTTTAATTATTTCGGATGCGTTTTGTTCGCACATTGAATTATTTGGACTGTCATAAAATTTTATTAGTTTTTACAACAAAAATGATATGATATTTATGAAATAAAATCAAGTTGTAAGACTGCATTTAGTGTCTTTTACTCGATGCAAGTTAGTAATTATGATGTTAAAAATTCAGCACTTTTAACGATTTACGTTTTGTTGTCTGTCAAATGTCACTTTAGCTGCGTTCAAATGTCATAACTCTTTCTTCACATGTGGATAAAAAGCGATTTTCTCAATAGATATCAAACAAACAAACTGGCCTTTCCGAGCTAGTGAGGTGAAAATAAATAAAAACAAACCTATATATTATACATTTATACTAAACATACATACTACTATAAATTTATATATATATATATATACAAAACCAGAAAGACAAGTATGATACAGTTGACATCAAAGTGATTAGAAAACCAGTAGCAGAATTAAAAAAAAAAATATGGGAGTGATGAATTATGATCCTTTAACTTAGTTTTAAAAATAGGCAATGACTTCGCTTGCCTTAAATCGAGTGGAAGAGGGTTCCACAACACAATAGCCCGGAATGTAATAGAATTTGTATAAAACTTTGACTTTAAATGAATAAAGTAATAAATATTACGGGACAATAGTTCTTTGAGATAGCGGGGAGTCGCAGGATGAAAGAGTATATTATAGAGAAGAGTAATAATGTGAGTGTTACGATGAAAAAGGATAGGGACCCACTTGAGTTGTGAACGAAAACTACTCTACACTACAGATGTTTTGAAATCGCTCAAGTTTGTTAAGTTGCTCCTCCGAAAGATCTAGATAGGAAGCATCGGCGTAGTCAAAAATGGGAAGGAGTAGTGTTTGAGCAAGCGCAATTTTAGTGGCGATAGGAAGAAAATTACGAAGCCTTCTCAGTGAATCCACGGCGAACACCCTCCTGCTAACCTCATTCAGCTGCGGCACTCAGGAAAGATTGCGATCTAAGATTATACCTAAATTCTTTATCGAGTGAGAAAAAGGAATTTGTACACCATTAAACAAACAATTCTTGGGAGGCCAGCAAAGTCAACTTTAGAAATCATCTTTGAGCTGCCAATGATGATAACTTGCGTCTTCGTAGGATTAACTTTCAGGCCATAGCTACTAGTCCACTCTGAAATTAGCTCCAAGTCACAATTTGCCGTGGTTATGACCGACGGGACGGGAGATCGCTGAGTACACCCTGAGAATATATTTGGAGGTCGTTGGCATAAAGGTGATAAAAAGAAGATAGATTATGAGTAGTGGAATTAATAAAAATTGAAAATAGCAGTGGAGACAGCACACCGCCTAGCGGAACGTCAGAAAGTATGCTGCACCAAGGAGAGCGGAAAGTATTCACCTTTATACGCTACCGACGATTAGTTAGGTAACTATGAAACCATTCAATAACCGCAGGAGATATGTTAAGAGAACGTAATATAGCCAACAAAATTTTAAAATCAACTGTGCTGAACGCGTTGCTAAAATCCAGAAGCGTTAGCACCGTCAATTTCCGGTTATTCATACCCGACCGAATATCAATTCGTAATTTTTACGCGAGCAGTAGTCGTTCTATGACCAGCGGGTTTATTGCCTAACGAAATTTTGACACTTGGTATCGGAATCAACTGTCATAGCCCATACAAAATTATGACACTTGATTCTGATAGCGAGCGTCAAACGCGTTAGGCAATACAGGGGCGTATCGGAAACCGGACTGATATGGATTTAGAAGATCATTCCGATTTAGAAAAGAAGTAAGTTGATAAATACTAAACGTTCAAGGACTTTGGATAAGAAAGGAAGAATGGACATAGGTCGGGAATCTGAGAAGGTGGCAGGATTGGATTTTTTCGGTAAGGGAATTATATCAGCATCCTTCCAGATAGCAGGAAAGACACTAGATGAGACAGTAGCATTCAGGATACTGGCAATTACAAGTACTATCCTCAACAACAATGACAATAACGAGTACTATCCTCAGTTGACTGTTATAAACTCTTCGGCACCCTCTTTTGGCACGTTGCTCTTGGTCCTTTATGTATTTAGGAGCTGATTGTTTCACATATGCTTTTAAACCTAGATCGTTCTTCTTTATTCGGGCGACAGAGGACTTTGTTATTTTTTTTGGAGGTCACGGAATGTTTTTTTTTGTATGTTTGTATGTGTCGTGGGGCTTAGTCAAGCCAAATCGACTAAACAGATTTCAAATGCTTTTGGTAGGTATCCACAGATGGTTATAGGATTACTTTTTACCCGACTACGTTGTCAAAAGAAAGAGGGGTTATGACTTTTTCTTCTCCGCAAACGAAGTTACCGTAGTACGAAGGGCACCGTCTAGTTACTTAACTAAAATCCAAAATCATGCAACGCGTGGGCTTCAGAAGTTTTCATACGGAATTTTTATCTAATATGGACTGTAACGTAATACACGTTTTTAGGGTTCCGTACCAAAAATGGTAAAAAAGGAACCCTTATGGTGCGACGTTTCTGTCTGTCTGTCTATCTGTCCGCCTATAAGAGCGCCATATCTCAAAAACTACTTATGCTATCTATTTGAAATTTGGAATATTTATAAACATGCTCAGCCCACATTTATTGCAAAGGAAACATTTTAAAATATATATTTATTTTCTAAAAAAACGACGTATACGACCCCTCATAAATTGCAAAAAATCAAAGTCTAGCTTCTAGGTCAAGTTTGGGTATCATATGATAGGGCTTATATTATATATTTTTTAATATTGAGTACTTTTTGTTATATTAAGGAAAATGTGAAAAAATAAACACCATTCCCCCTCCTTTATCTCCGAAGTTTACAATGCGAAAAATCTAGAATCCTATGTAATTAAATATGAGTATTACACGAAAATTATAACCATGTATCTATCTGTCTTACTTTTTTTTTAATCACCGAAAATAATTTTTGAATAACCCGGTTTTATTAAGTTTGCCCCTCATTTGCATGAGACGCCATAGATACGAGAGGCAAACTTAACTCAAGCGGCAAGTTAACTCGGAATAAGTGAAAGTTTGTACGGAACCCTCGGTGCGCGAGTCAGACTCGCACTTGACCGGTTTTTATTTAATACCTTCTCGTAATAGCGTATTTATTATAATCATCATATCAGCCCGTAGACTTTCACTGCTGGACAATGGCCTGCCCTAATGATATTCACAACATCCCCAACGACGGTTCTTGCACACACTGGTCAATTTTATCGGTCCATCTTGTTGGGGTCATAGGTCATAGTTCTTTATTTGGTCCTTCCCACGCTGCGTCGTCCTACTCACTGAAGGACCTTTCTGCCCCAGCGGCCATCGGTTCCACTGCCTTTTAAGTCTAGCAACTTTATGATCTCGATGAAAAAATACCATTAAATTATTGACCCTGTTTACAAAATTTCACAACAATCGGTTGAGAAATGCGACCTGTAGAGGAGAACATTCGGACAGGAAATACGAAAGCATTTTTATCCGAGCTGATACGGAGACCCCCGCTCATTGTTCTCGCTTGGTCAATTATAGCGGTAATTAAAACGTGTCATATATGTATCTTTAAAAGATATAAAGGTGACAAGAGTACTATGACTGTGGTGTTGCAGTATCCGCCCACTACGATGACTCGTGTTACCAGTGTTACAACACACGTGGCCTCTGCCCGAGCAGATTACAAAATAACCTATTATGGAGTCTTATATTGAGTCAATAGAGCTCCAAATCAGTTGGTATACACACTATGACACTTCAAAGGACTCTCAACACTTGAAAGGTTGGGTAGTAAAGGCTTCCACACACCAAATGTGATAGGCAGCTGAACAACAAAGCAGACGAAACGACGCGTTTCGCCGCGTGCTTGCGTTAATCCGTCGTGTCGTGCGCTTTGTCATTATAATAAGTACACGATCAGTCGGGAAAAATAGGCACAGAGCATGTCGGACCATGCTCAGTGTAGGGTTCCGAAGCAGTTACAACAAAGAATTGCAGTTTAGTTAAAAAAATACGATGTGAAAAAGTGCACTTGCAAAAAGTCTAATATCTTTATGGCACTCACGTCTTTTTGTTCAGAAGCGCAGTTTTTTGGAAATAACTCAAAAACGGGATATATCCGATCACGTTGACAGTTTTTTTGCTTTTTAAGTAATTTTAAGGGTTCAGTAGCCAATATAGCAAAAACGGAACCCTTATAGTTGCGTCACATCCGTCCGTCCGTATGTCATAGGCATTTGACTCAAAAACTACAAGATGTACATTGACGAAATTTGGTGTAGGTATAGGTGTCTTCTGTGAGCCGCTACTTAGTTTAATAGTTAAATAATAAAATAAAAAGGCTCCATACACGTATCTGAAAGTGAAAAAAACAATGAGCAAATATCATTGTGTGACATTTTGAGGTTTCTAAAATAATGTTTTCATTTAGTGGACATTTTCGGAAATAATCGCTCCTAAAGTAGCATAAATTCTGTCCCCTCCCCCCTCTATTTTCTAAACTTTACGTCCAAAAAATATGAAAAAATGTACAGATGAAAAACACCATAAAAAAAGTGCACTAGCAAAAGAGCGTATCGCCATGGCACTGAAGCCCTTTTCTTGAGAAGCGCAATTTTTTTGACAATAACTCAAAAGCGACGAGTATATCCAATAATGTTATAAACAATTTTTGTTGAAAGTATTAACCTTCATCTTTGTAAACTTTTGCATGTTTTTTGGAGTTACCGTTGGGAAAATAGAGGGGGGAACAATTTATGCTACTTTCGGAGCAATTATTTCGGAAAATATTTACTATATCAAATATTTTTTTAGAAACAGTCTTTTTAAAAGAACTGTCGAAATATATGTGCCAAATTTCATATCGGTACATCCTGTAGTTTTTGAGGAAAATGCCTGTGACATACGGACGGACGGACATGACGAAACTATAGGGGTTCCGTTTGTGCCATTTTGGCTACGGAACCCTAAAAATTAGGAACTGTAAGAAGGGAGGGATTGCCTTCTCAGAGAGAGCGGGTGTGCCTGTGGGGATCGAAGTCCAAGGAAAGTCCAAAGTTGTATAAGTATATTAAGCCGATTTAGAAAATTTGGTTTATTATGAAGAAAGCCTGTGCGTTGATGGTTCAAGCCCGAGCCGGTGCTCAGAGCCCGAGAGGCGAGTGAGGGGGTAACGACTCCGAATAGAGGAGGAGTATTAGTGGTAGAAGCGGTAGTAGTAATAGGATTAGCGTGCGGCCGAGTCTGAAGCAGCTGGCCAGGCATTCGTAAATAGCAAGCAAGGTTACACTCGGAGAAGTCTGGCTTACTGTGAAGCCGCGTCATAATGTGCACAGTTGCGTTATGTCCATTGTCGGGGGTCACCAATATAGGCAGAGAGGGCACTAGAGAGATCTCTCTCCAGGCGTGTGTTACCTACGCCTGGGGACCGAAGTCCCATGATAGTTGATCGGAAGTTGTTTTTATTCAACCGACGTAGAAAACTTCCTGAGCGCGGTGCAGAAGCGACGCCACAAAATCTTAAATTGTTTTTAAAATAACTGTCCTCATATAAACCACACGATGATGTTTGCTCAAAAAAAACTTTTAACTTCTGTTACAATGATTCACTTCATCATCTCGTTTTAACGCAAGATATAAGTTACATTACGCTAGTAACCCATCTCATTACAACAATTTATTTCGTGTTATAAGTAGGCACCTATGCCTCTTTGACTCTTAAGGCTTACAAGAATAAGTTATTTTAATAAGCGTTATGAGAGTCTATTTGCATACACCTGACAATGTCTAATCTGCGGAATTATTAGCAGTGTTGTCGAGGTCTGTGTGACCAGTATAAATCATATTTTAATGGTTATCTCTCATTGCTCTGTGCGTTACAACCGGGAGGGCCGCGTGGCTGCGCTCAAGCCGCCGCATCCGTTTGGTGTGTATACGGCTTAAGGTTTTAAAAATGTACCGTAGGAGTCTATGGCTTCAGCGTGGTTGTGATTTCTAGTGTTTTAGGATTAGGTCACATTACGTAGCGTAATTTGCTATTTCATGAAGCGTGACCTGTGATACAAGTACTTTTTTAGGGTTCCGTATCCAAGGGTAAATCGGGACGTTATTTATTGTTAAGACTCGTTGTCCGTAGATATTTTTTATCCACGAAGGCGTTATAAAGAACCTTTGGAAATCCCAGCTTAGAGGGATGGGATGCGCACAGTTGAGTATATACTAATGACATTGTCAATGTCTATAGTCTAATTTAGAGGTGGGTGACGTGGAATCATCGACGCTTTACCCCTTCATTAAGTACCTATTCCCGGCCTAGTGTCACTATCAATGATCTCTATTATTTCACTGGATAGGTTTTAGGATACATTTTACAGTTAATTTTGTGTACGAAATTGAAGTGCCCTTGCGGTCAGCGATTGTCTGATTGAACTAATGACGTAAACTATTCCAAGTATGTCATATCGATTATTTCAATATCGATATTCAAATACAGTTTACATTCTTTTTCTTTTGAAATATGTAATTATTATGTATTTAATTTAATTTTATATTACTTGGCTAAACAAATCATTAATTAAATAATTCAAATAGAAAGTTATACTTGATAATATCGAGAGTGGTATATTATGATGTGTTATAAAATGCAGAGTTCTTTTTTGGCAGTCCCCTTTTGAAATCGCATTAAAGTCGCCTCATTTGACACTTCATGCAGACGAAAATTGTGGAAGTCAGTTTATGCATGTTTTATTACTCATGTAATTTCAGGCTTGAGAAAAGTGATACTGTCACGTCAGTTAGATGTCGCATTGTATAGTATTTGCGCCGTGTGTTATGAACTTTAGAATAATATTTCTTATCACCCCCACCCACAGACACAAACTTACATGTAAAAACGAACGATCGATATATTTTTAACAGATGCCGACTTGCGGAACGTCACTAATGTTAGTTCGATGGACACTCGTATTCTGCCTACGATGACGATAATCAAATACGTAAAAAAATAAGTTGACAGCCACCAGCCCAGCCAGTAATGTATGAAGGCCAGTGGTCAGTACTGTGGGGATGTAGCCGTTGGTGATATAAATAAAAAGGAGCTGGTACGGGTTTGATGTTTTGTATTCAACGTTTGTCTTAAGACTTAAACCTAATAACATAAAACTGTTCTGACGTTCCTAATTTAAATATGTACTACTTCTACATCCATCGTGAAGGATGGACCTTCACATATCCCGCCGTCCCGGGGAGGACGCAGGTAGCGTATTGCACTACACAAAACTACTCCTACCTGGCGTACAATGGTCGGAGCATGTATGTTTCCTAGCCTATGGCATGTTACAGAAACTAACTACATGCTTACCGACTCTAGCTTTACCCAGGCAAAAACCCTGTGTTAAAAAGCTAGGGCACCATTCGACTACCCCCGGATATCTATACCTTCTCAAATAGACGCCTAGAGCATATAATCTATAAAGTATGCGCCACACATCCGTACCTATTATACCTTAAGCTTTCATGATTTAGAACGTGAGAATGTACATCATGTAGTCAAACCTTTGTAGATATATGCCATAAACCCTCAGAATAATAACTAAAGCAATAGAAACCTTACTAAAATAAAAACTCAGTAACCGCTCTCTTATTCACATTTAGTAATACAACGTGTACAAGAGTAAGTGAAACCAAAACCCCCTTATGGTTTTTATTATTTGGGAATGAGTCACAGGTTAAAATGTCAAATGGTTGTACTTGGTTCTAATAATGCTACTAAATTAAAAATAAGTACCTGCCATAATCTTTTTCGTGACGTTAGATCAACTTAACATAGTTGCATTGTTATGGATCTGAAGCTTTGTTGTTGCTCTGGAAAATTTGTGTAAATTTTTAGGAAAATAATAAAGAAACCTTGCGAAAATATATATTTCGACTGTCTAGATTTTCAAGGAATGTGTTTTTAACATGGGATGTGTGGTTGAAGGCTGCAAGTCTCATACAACACGGAAAGAAAATACGAATGAGTTAATAAAATTTCATCGGTGAGTTTTGATGTAAAATTTGCATTATTTGTGATAATAAAAGAACTATATAATAAGAAATATAATGTAAATTATGTTAATTCCAGTTTTCACATATATTTTGGACTATTTTCTCCTATTTTTTTACAATATTAACAAACAGTTGTGGTTATCGTAGTGATGTGAGAAATTGTATCGTGATTGTTGACCAACCATACATTTCGTTTTAGATTCCCCAAAGATGAAGCGGTGGAAAATATATGGGTACAACGTATTTCAAGATGCATTTGGACACCGAAAAAACATAGCCACATTTGTTCAAGTCATTTTACAGTGAATTCATTTGTGTCCAATGAAAACTTAAAATATCGCTATATTTACGAATATGAGTTTCACCTCGGCACCAGTGTTGCAGAAACGACTCGTTGGATTAACAATGCCTATGGGGAAGCTACTGCAAAATAAAATATGGTACGTTATTGATTCCAACGTTTCCGTTCCGTGGACGGCCGGAAACACAAGTTGCCAACGAAGAATTAAAAGCAATTGTGGAAGCAGATCCATCGCAAACCAAGTCAGAGTTAGCGGCAGGCTTCGGTGTGAGCGATAAAACCATTTTGATTCACTTGAAACAAACATAAAAAGTAAAAAAAATTGTAAAATTGGTCAATCGCTCTAGCCTACTGCTGCTTCAGGACAACGCTCTACCACATACGGCACGTTTAGGTGCGTCCACACTTGTATCATTTGCTCGTATCCGATCACCGTGCCGTAGCATGACTGCGTATCGCGCTGCTTGGACGCTTACTGACGGCGCGCCGATAATGCCGCACTCTTCCGATACAAGTGTGTGATACGCGTAGCAAATGGATTTCGATTGATCGGATCGGCGCAACGTCCAAACGCATGATCGTGACACGCAATCATGCTACGCGACGATGATCTGATACGGGCAAATGATACAAATGTGGACGCACCTTTTGACGACCGCAAAACTAAGGGAGCTGCGACTGGAATGTCTTCGACACCCACCATACTCCCCGGACCTTGTTCCTGACTGATTACCATTTTTTCGTAATATCATGCAAAGAAAAAAATTCAATTCTAACGAGGCTGTCCAAACGGCCTTCAAAGATTTTATTGATTCTCGCTCACACATTTTTTTTTGTAAAGGAATCAATGAACTACCTCCGAGATGGCAAAAGTGCATAGATAGCCATGGTACATACTATGACTAGATAAAACAAATTATTTCATAAAAAAATCGTTTTCATTTCTGCCATATGAAACGCCAATTTCATATGTAAGGACCTAATAATAGAGAGACAAAGTTTTTGTTGTATTATTGACTAATTTTATTAACATTGAAAAATTTGTGTACATTTTTTTTTGGTCTTATCGCCTATACGAGTAGAGCCGCGTTCACAGCTACTTTAAAATAATAAAAAATCGCCTTTAAAAGGATCATTATTTTCTACTCCTTTATCGTCCTGCCACCGGCACCGTACCTAATGTACCCTATATAAGATGGTAAAATAGTATACGATTTGTACTTGTTGAATAAGTTCAAAACGTATTTTATTGTAGACCTCGATTTTTAAAATGCGCAAAAAAGAGTCCTACAACGGGCTTGTTATTTTTATTTAATTAAATTCATCGTAACTTATTAAACTTTTTGTTTTCTTTATCGATATTGAAGTCGAAATAGCAACATCATTAGCATTAAGAAAGCTAGTAACGAGCTAGTGACAACCTTCTAAATATCGAATGTACTAATGTATTTGCATCTCTTTCTGACACATTTTCAATGCCGTAAGTCAAAATAGTACAAACTGATGTATTCTGCTGCTATTTTAGTAAGGTTTCTATTGCTTTAGTTATTATTCTGAGCATAAACCTTACGGATATCGAACGTCACTAACGTCTCTTGTCATTACTGTCATTATTTATCTTTCAAAATAATCCGTAAAATGTATTAATAGAGACCAGTTCATCAGTCATGTCATGTAAATCGTAATACTTTTGTAGTGTAATTTACCAATTGTGTTGTAATTAATATATCTTTAAAACTGATGCTGGCAAAAGTCTCGAACTGCCATTTCTCACTATGTAATAATAATAGAGACCAGAAGAAAAAACATTTTAATTTCTTACCTATTTAGCAAGTTCGATATTTGAATAAAAAAATCTATACACTCTAACTTATCCTATCTTAAGCTAGTGAAGTGGATGTTTGTGACACAATTACATCCTGCTAGACCATCATGGTTTGTGCTGCTCCATATCGTGGAGCGTGTGAAGATTCAGCGACGATTCCATGACGCAACATGACGGTGCCATGGTCATCTCGCCCGGTTGGCGAAGAGTATGCTTAGTAGCATACTTCTCGTCCTGATGTCATCTTTGGGCTGACATGATGTCATCTTCGGTATAACAGGATTTTTTCATTTCATTTCATTTCATTTATTGAATCATAAAGATATGTAACATGTCAGTATACACCATGGCGTTACATCGATTCATACTAAGACTAAAGAACTATTCTACAAATGTTAACTAGTATCTTAAGGATGTTATCTGCTGCCCCTCATTGCCACGTCGTGGCCTGATGACAGGAAGTCATCAGCATGCAGCGAAGAAAAACATTATAAAAGTGCCCATATATTATCATCTGTCTTCCTACCGATTGATATGGTCAGCAAATAAGCATATACACAATATTTACATATAATTGAGTATAATTATATTACTTTCAACTGACTGTATGTTTCATTTGATTTGTTACACAGATATGTTATTCATGACATTCAATGAACACTATAAGGGGATTAACGTCTATAGAAATTTCTTCATACAACCTTTCTGTCATATGCAATGCACCCATATTCTTATGTCCAGACAATATGTGACTGTTTTTGGGAAAAGGTCCCACTTTGTCGATATGGAGTTATGAGTAGTTCCTAATACCTCCATATCGTACGCTATCTTTTGGTGAAAGATATATGTCTCTAGGTGCTATAGCAATTTTTTTTATATTTTATGCTGTACTTTTCAATTCATTTTTTCTTAACTTTTTGAAATAATAACTAACTAAAGGTATCCATCGAATTATTTCTGTCTTTTTTAGCATGAGAATACATTTATAAATACTACTTTAATGATGAATCTGCGAGTCGTGTTATAAATATAGAAAATAAACCCATATTCAGGATTGACATATTTTCGTTCTGTTTTCATGTTCAAGCCTCCGTAACATTCATACTACTAAGGTTACATACATGATTTTGACTAATTTGAAATCCTTAAAGTAGGTATTTGATACTAACCACTCCATAACTTCAAAGTAAAAGTGTGTTTTTTGCGGTCCCAAACTTTAACCAACGTTTTCTCAATTGTCGCTTTTTCATCTTTGCAAGTTTGAAGAGTTAAAAAATATAACTATAGCACTTAGAGACATATTTTTTTCACTAAAAGATAGCTTATGCTTTGTTATATTACAAACTTCGACAAAGTAGAAATGTTTCCCTATAACAGGCAAAAATATGATATCGACGATTTTTTTCGCTATTCGACAAAGTGGGACGTTGGGCAGTAAACTTTGAGGCCTTAAACTGGTCATTTATTTATTTATTTATTGTCATATAAAATTTACACAGCATAACAGTTTTCACCAAAGCGCTGGAAAATTCATTATTATATTATATTATATGCTATTATTAATACACATTACAAACTAATTAGGAATAATTCAAATTTATATATTAACCATTACATTTACACATTATTTCCGAATGTCTTATAACAAAAAATTACACATTTTTATTATTATTATTATATTTTGTTTACATTTTTGCTCTCCATGTAGAGGTAACTTTTCTACCATATTCGCGGGCATTTGGCCAAACGAATATAGCATTTCATTTGAAGATGTGAATCTGAAGATGTGATTTGATTTCATTGCGAACTTATTGGTCTATGGCTAAAAATTTACGAACTATTCTGCAAGTGTTTAAAATGACAGCTTTTTGTAGTGTAATGAAAGTGAGCGGGTGGACATTAATGACTTTAAGGCTATCGTGTAAGGTGCGAGGAATAACTCCTGTAGTCGAAACAATAATTGGCACCATTTTTACGGTATTCACTCGCCATTGGGATTTTATTTCTATAGAAAGATCTTTGTATTTTGTAATCTTTTCAGTATGGGTCGATACAAGGTTGTGGGTATTCGGGATTGCTATATCAATAAGGTATACAGTTTTTGTAGTTTTATCGAGGAGTGTGATATCTGGTCTATTGTAGTGTATTGTTTTGTCGGTAATGATAGTTCTGTCCCAATATAGTTTGTGTTCGGATGACTCTAAAATAACCTGAGGTGTGTATTTATAGTAAGAAGTTTTGTCTTTAATCAGGTGATACTTGTGTGCGAGGTATTGGTGAATAATAGCGGCAACTTGGTCATGACGGTGTTTGTAGTCTGTTTGAGCTATGGATCGGCATGCTCCTGTTATATGTTGTATGGATTCTGAGGCAGCATGACAGTGGCGGCAGGAGTCTGTGGATGAGTTCTGGTCGCGAATGATGTATTTTCTGTAGTTTCTAGTGTCTATTACTTGATCTTGGATGGCTAACATAAATCCCTCAGTTTCAGGGAACAACTCACCTTTCTTAAGCCACGCGTTTGAAGCTAGCTTGTCAACGTTGGGGTTGATCAGGTCTAATCGATGCCTGCCATGGAGTGATTTCTGTATCCACGCCTGTAGCTTTTGATGGGGCTGTGTGATTGTTTCACTTTTTTGTTTTTTGTGGTCTGTAAGATTAAGCGGAGTATATCTTTTATCAGATTTGACGATGGCCAAGTGAATTGTAGAGTGGGATGAGAGGTCATGAAAGAACTTTCTTAGTGAACTTACCTGCTTGTTGTGAAGATTTTTAATGTCTATTAAACCTCTTCCACCTTCGGTTTTCGGCAGGGTAATTCTCTGGCTGCAACTTCGTGGGTGGTGTTTGCGGTATTTAGTCATTAAGGTATTAACTATTCTTTGTAGGTTACAAAGATCTGTTTGTGACCACTGTATAATTCCGAATGAGTATGTAAGGATAGGTACTGCGTATGTATTTATTGCTTTAATTGTGTTGCGTGCGTTGAGATGAGTATTTAAAACTTTGTGAATCCTGGCTGCAAATTTTTGTTTCAGTGTATTTTTAGTTGTTTTTTGATGAATTTGTTGAGTCTGTTGATAACCGAGGTATTTGTACCCAGTTACATCGTCAACAGGTTCTATTTGCTCTCCGTTATCTAACGTATACGTATTATGTTCTACTTTACCTCTTCGAATCGACTGAATTTTGCACTTGTCAATGCCAAATTCCATGTTTATATCTGATGAAAATGATTGTGTAATATCTGCAAGCTTATGAATCTGTACCAGGTTATGACTATACAATTTAATGTCGTCCATATACATTAAATGTGATAGTGTGTAAGTTGTGTTTTCAAAATTCAGTGAGAATCCGGATTTGCTACTATTGAGAAGGTTAGACAGTGGGTTGAGTGCTAGACAAAACCAAAGCGGACTAAGAGAATCTCCTTGAAAAATACCTCTGCGGATGTTGATTGGGTCAGTCTCTATATTTGTAGTCTTAGTAAATATTTTGAGAACTGTAGACCAATGCGGCATTGTATTTTGAAGGAACTGTATGATGGTGTGGTGAATTTTGTAATGATTTAAGATATAGATCAACCAGGTGTGTGGTACTGAGTCAAATGCTTTTTTATAATCTATGTACATAGTGTAAATGTTTCTTTTATTTTTTATTGCCTGTTTTGAAATAACAGCATCTATAATCAGCTGTTCTTTACAGCCTTGACTATTTGGGCGACACCCTTTTTGCTGTTCAATTAGTATATTATGTGTATCTAAATGTCTGTAGATAAGTTTACTAATGCATGATGTTATGATTTTGTAAATATTTTGGAGGCAGGTTATAGGTCTATATTTGGCAGGGTTTTTTGTGTCAGTATTGTCTTTTGGTAGCATATATGTTGTCCCTTGGGTTATGTATGGAGGCAATGTTTCAGGAGCTTGAATAAATTCGTTAATATGTTTAAGAAAGATTGGGTGTAAATAGGTCAGTTTCTTTAGCCAGTAGTTATGGATTTTATCGGAGCCTGTAGCTTTCCAGTTATGTGTTTTAGCTATGACTGATTGTAATAAATCAAGACTAATTTCTTCAAATGGCATATCAGGTATGGAGGTGAGTGATTCTTTGTCAGATTTAATCCAATCAGCGTTCTTGTGCTCCACAGGGTTAGACCATATATCCGACCAAAAATGGTGCATATCTTCTGCTGTGGGAAGTTCAGAGTCGCTGTTGGAGTGGGGGTCATGTAATGTTCTATAAAATATTTTTTCATTGTTAAGAAATTGCCTGTTCTGGGTTTTGCGTAGTGTGGTGAGTTTATAGCGGCGAAGTCTGTTAGTAAGTGCACTAAGTTTTTGTTTGAGGGTATCAAGAAAATGGTTTAACTGGGTGTTTTCAAATTCGTGACGGGAGTGTCGTTTATGTTGCCTTTTAATTTCGTTTATGTGACGCGTAAGTCTTGGGCTAGTATTACCATTAATAAATTCTGTCAGTCTACCTATTTTAGCTCTTAAATCTGTAAGTCGGTTTTGTAGTCTTTTTTGCCAGTTTGGAATGTTTTCGTTGTAATTTTGAGTAGGGTTTGAGTCTCTTATTTTAGAACCGTTTTGAATAGAAGCCGTGAAAGCGGCGCAGTATAGGGCAGTTTGAGTATTTTGAAAATTAGAATCCGGGTCTAGATGTTTAGGAAGTACAATGCTATTAATAAAATGTACAATTGAGGCAAGTTTTTTAGACGGCTTCTGTTTAGGTATAGGGGGTCTTGTGGTTGGGTCAGATTTGTGAAAACGTTCCTTAGCAGCTAGGAAAGCTTCTTCGATTTGTTTTTGTGTTATTATGGGGGGATAGTGTAGCTCTGATTGGCTTTCAATGTTGATTAAATTTTCAAACGTTTCAAGATTATTTACGGAGTTAGTCTCATCTGCACACAAGTTGTTTAATGAGTCTGTCATGGAGGTTTCGGGTATATTATTAGGCAAGGATAGACTATTTATATCCCAAGTGGTGTCACTTTCCACTGTCAATTCTCGCAAAATTTCATGTTTTAACTCTTGGAGTCTTTGTTCGCTCAGGTACTTGTTATTAACGATTACTCGTCGTTGGTCGGCTATTCTCTGTTCCGAGACATGTGACAATTCAGGATGTTTTGCAATAACTAATTGGTGTAATGGTTTCCTGTAAGCTGTTATGTTTGTTTCCACGTGTGTTATTCTGTAGTACTCTCTCATTATTGATTCATTAATCTCGTTCGTCCAACTCATTCTTTGACTATTGCTTTGTGTTGCCGTTTGTGGTTGTTGGGGTGATGAAGTTGAGGTAATTAAGTCATTTTTCGCGAGTTTTCTTATTTCTGCAATGTCGCTGTCTGATAATAGTTTATTCCGCACTATTGCCCTACGTTGATCACCTAAACGTTGTTTGCTAACCTCAACTGTAGGGAAAGCGTGTCCGAATTCAGTATGCAACTGTGATAAGTATCTACCTGTTTCGGTTTCAAGAGCAGTGATTCTAAAGTACGTGCGTAAGATGAATATGTTCATTTCACGAGACCATTTCTTTCGCACATTTTTATCAACCGTGACGGGTACAGGTTGGTTGGCAGTGCTTGCCTCCTGTACAACGTTCTCGGCTGTATTAAAAGTATTTGAAGGTGTTGTACATGCTGACGAGATGCTGGAATCTGGGAAAGTTAAGTATGAGGCTGGTGTCGACGGGAGCGAAGGAAATAAAGACCCTGACGACGAAGGACTTGAAGAGGCCAACGACGTAGGAGAAGATGCACGGTTTTCTGGGATTGCGGCTGTAGCATATTGTACGATGGGAGCCCGCCTGCTCAACTCCACATCGCCGTTGGTTCGCATGCTGTAGCACCCAGCAACGGCTCCAGATGCGCCCAGATGGTCGTCTTCGGGCAGCGGCCCGACTTCGGCTGTAGCAGATTGTTCGATGGGAGCCCGCCTGCTCAACTCCGCATCGCCGTTGGTTCGCATGCTGTGGCACCCAGCAACGGCTCCAGATACGCCCCGACGATTATCCTCGGGCAGCGACCCTGGACGTAAGCTCCTCGATCGTAACTGCATAATGCTAAAGGAAGGAGAAGATAGGAAAGGTGGGAAAGAAGAAGAAAGGATAGGAAAGCAGGATTCTTAGTTTGGGAAGGGTGAGCCCAGCTGACCTTGGCTTGACTTTTAGCATCTCCCAAAGTGGGGTGAGGTCTAGGTGTATGGACTATATTCTCGGTAGTATCACCAACCCATAAGCCCCTCCACCGCGACAAGGTGATCCCTTGGGGGGTTATTATTATTATTATTATAAACAAAATATATATACAGCTTTACAGTACAGAACCAAAGCGCTGCATTATTGAGGTTTACATCAAATAAAAAACAAAGACAGGTATATACCTGCTATGATACTCTACTATCATCCATCGCCTCGCAGTACCTCAGACATTCCCGACATACATCTGTCCATCGACTCGCAAATAGATCACTTTCAGGTGCCCACGACAGAAACGAGTTGAGAAGTGCGAGTGCTCGAACGGTAGGAGAGTTTCTGTGCGCTACAGTCCGTGCTACAGGAACGGCAAGCAAATTGTACTGTCGCGGTCTGAGGGCCTTTTTCGACAAACGCGGAACAGCGAGCTTAACTATTTGCGCTACCAGTTCACGGCAGTCAGTATCACCACGTAGAATATTGCAGGCTGTCACCAGAAGTTTGCAGTTGCGCCTTACTTTAAGGGAGTTGAGGCCCAGACAACCTAGGAGAAATTTGGTCGGGTATAAGAATGGATAGTAATTGCCGACTTTTTTATACATAAACCTAAGAAATGCTTTTTGAACCTTTTCTAACATCAAGGTATACAAGGCCTCTGAAGGATTCCACACAATGCTCGCAACTTCGAGTTTACTTCGGACAAGGGCAGTATACAGCGATTTAATAGCTGTGGGGTTGTTAAAATCTCGAGCATTCCTCGTGATAAACCCGAGGCGTCTGTAACAGTTGGCGGCTAGTTCCTTAATGTGATCATGGAAAGTGAGTCGCGAGTCGAAGACTACGCCAAGGTCTTTTACAGTAGTTACGCGGGCTATAACTTCAGTTCCCAGCATATACTGAGCGTGAAGTGGCGTCAGAGAACGAGTGTAGGTCATAACGCAGCATTTTGGCACGTTGAAAAATAGCTTGTTCACAGCACTCCAATGCACCACAGCATCTATGTCCTCCTGCATTGCCTCGCAATCCGCCATACCCTCCACCCCGTATATGAGCTTCAGGTCGTCTGCGTAAAGAAGACGTATATTTCAGTACTGACTCAAGGTCGTTGATCATGATACCAAAGAGAAGCGGGCCGAGAATAGAACCTTGGCTGACACCTGATCGGGTTGGATAGATCGAGGATACGAAGCAACCATGTCGTACAAATTGTTGTCTGTCACGCATATAGCTCGCAAACAATTTAAGAAGTCTCGGGGAGAATCCAATATGACACAGCTTACTAAGCAAGATATCATTACTCGTATCAACTTGATCAAAGGCCTTTTTAAAGTCGAAGTAGAGGACATCAACTTGCTTACCCTTATCTAGGAGACCAGAGATAATGCTCGAGACAGTCAAGAGATTAGTGTCAATTGAACGCTTTGGTCTAAAGCCATGTTGCGAGTCGCTTAGAAAAGGTTTAAGTTGGGGAAATAGTAATTTTTGCAGAATGGACTCAAAAAGTTTAGCCAATGTTGAAAGTATAGCTATAGGTCGGTAGTTGTCAATCCGAGACGTGCCAGTAGATTTAGGGATAGGCGTTACACGCGAAAGCTTCCATCGGCTGGGATACTTGCCGGTAGTCAATGACAGATTCAGAATGTGACAAATAGGAAGGATGAGGTAGTCTTTACATCCTTTTATTACATAAGGGGGGATATTGTCTGGCCCCACTGAACTACGAGGCTTTAGTCGCCTGATGGCTGCTTCCACGTCCCATGGGGTTATGAAATCAAGGTGCACATAATTTGCGGAACCTGAGTTATCATCGTTATTCGCGGCATGGTGGTCTAGCAAAGGGGCATTGGGTAAGAAAACGCTAGAGAAAAACTTTGCGAAGGCCTCAGCTACGTCACTACCTTCGTACTCTTTTCCGTCATAATGAAGACACGATTCAAAACCACCTTTCGATTTTAGTGACCCTATGTGCTTCCAAAATGCTCGAGGATCGTGACAAATTTTAGCTTGCAGACCGCTGACATTCGTCATAGGCAGAACTTAGCCGGTGTTTTATTTCTGCCCGTAATTTGGAGAAAATATTGTAGGTGGTGACATCATTAGTCTTTTTCCATTCCCGATGTAGCCTAGCTTTACGAGAGATGTCACCGATTATTTCTCTAGTAAACCAGACCGGATAACGCTTGCAACGTTTTTAGGGCGAATTTTCTTCGGGACGGCTTCATTAAAAATGGTATATATAGTGCTATATAAAATGTCAACAGCTTCATCGACATCTTTCGAATTAAGTAATTCTTGCCAAGACACTTTGGATACTAGCTCATATAAAAGATCATAGTCTCCCTTTGCAAAATTCCAGTCCTGCTGCGTATTGACATTGCTCGGATCAATGAAGCCTCCGATGGGTCTCTCTTGACTATGGTCAAGATTGGCGACAATATCCAGGGGGGGATGGTAAGCATCACGATACGGCACAAGTCCGCCGCCTTTGATCTCCCTAACATCGCTAATCTGAACGCGTTCCGTCACAAGCACTACGTCAAGCTTACCACCATACATATTTTCTATTTTGTTCATCTCAGTCAGGCCAGAAACAGTTAAAAAATAACAGTAATAGTGTAGGATATTCTGAGAGGTATAAAGAGGGTTCAGATTGAGATCTCCAAGAATAATAACCTTATCACTTAGCGTCTCTATCACAGATTCAACTTTTTGAAACCACCGCATGTACACATCATCAGTAGCCCTCGGATGGATATAAACCACACAGATATGGATAAGACATACCCCGATCGTTAGTCAGGCCCAGAGATCCTCACCGTCGGTTGTTTCCAACTCCTTGTGCCTCATAACTTTGATTCCCGGGCGGCATGCAAGCAGGATTATGGATCGACATCAAAATCATAGGTTTAATACAGTATGTTCTATCACTTTTCATTGAAAGTCGATTTTCGGTAGGTTTTGCCATATTTCACTAAACTGCCCGTAACTCCGAAACTAGAATCGACAAAGTGGGACGTTTTACTAAACTCCCTCACATATGATAAGACTTTATATTAAATAATTAAATGTTCTGTGAAAAATAAGTTATTAATTATTTACAAGATAACCTTCTATTATTTTATATAGATTAGATACATTTTAATATACAATTAATTATATACATTTCACCTTCACCTTCAGAGAATCACTATCTATTCTGCGAAAACATAAAGTTATTAATTATTCACACCCTACTTAATCATTATTGTCATTTTAATTGGGTGGATCAACTTTTTATTATAATTTAGTCCCATACTTTAGGAGACAATATCGATCGAATTATATAGAAAAAAATGCCAAGAAACCCGGCTGACAACATATTGACGAATTGATTTGATTGACGAAAATTCCAAAATAATTATATGCATTTTATCTTTATACGTAATGTAAATGGATTTTCTTTTGATAAACAGTGGATCATCCTGAATAACCACTAACAAATTATAGATCTCTACTCTTCACCCGAACCGCACGTATGATCACTGATCCGTCGGTGATCTTTTATAGAACGACGACTTGCTTCTTCCCCTTTTTCTCGCGAAGTCTTCGCGATCTGCCGCTCACTGCTGTTTCTGACGACCTGTCAGACGATGTCCGGGGCGTCGTAGAAATGCTGAGATGCGACAATGACGTATCCCTGCGTTGCTAAACTCACACAAAGCGTGAGATGATTCATATAAGAGACTATCACGCGGTAATCATATAAAACTATGCCGGCAGCAAATTACATAGTTCCACCGACCGTTTAGCACAATTTCAAGACGTCTCGCGTCTCGGAATATTATATAAGCACTTTTCCAAATCAGATCAACATGGTATGCAATCAAAATACGTATATTATCGTAATTAATTATTCAATTGATATTTATGTTTCAAGGGACATTTGCTTGCTTCCATTTTAAGATCTATTTTGCATAGTAATCTTATAACGATGAATGATGTGGTGATGTAAGTTATACGTATTGAAATAATAGCATCACCGTAAAATTTTCTACGTCACTTTCTTTTTCTCTCGATGTTGTTCTCCCGTGAACCAATGTGAGGCCCTTGCCTCCGCTGACTGTAATATACGAAGGCTGTGCCTTCGCTAAAGTTGTCGTGTGGTGCGTCAGTCACCAAATTCATCCGCAAGGAGTCACGTGCTCCGCTCGATTTACGGGTCTTACTGAAACCCAATGCTGCCTCCGCCGAGCGTGGCGTGCGGATCTTCACCAATATGTGGGGATGTAGCCGTTGGTGATATAAATAAAAAGCGGCCAAGTGCGAGTCGGACTCGCCCATGAAGGGTTCCGCAGCCGTTTATACAAAAAAATGCACTACAGATGAAAAAAATACGATATCAAAAAAAAAACACGAACAAAAGAGCGTATCTCCCGGCACCTACGTCCTTTTGCTGAGAACGGTATGTCCGATCTTGTTGAAATTATTTTTTTTCTTTGCAAGTATTTATTAAGCTTTATATTTGTAATTTTTTTTACATTTTTTGAACATACCGTTTAGAAAATAGAGGGGGAGGCAAAATTTTTGCTTTTTTTCGGAGCGAATATTTCGGAAAATGTTCACTAAATCAAAGAAAAATTTTAGAAACCTCTAAGTGTTTTTAGAAGAACTGTCGAAATATGTGCCACACATTGATATTTGCTGATTTTTTTTTTAGTTTCGTTTACATATATGGAGTGCCCCCCCTAGAAATATATATATCTTTTATTTAACTATCAAAGTAAGTAACGGTTTACACACGACACCTATGCTCCAAATTTCATCAATGTACATTTTATAGTTATTGAGTAAAATGCCTGTGTCATACGGACGGACAGACAGACAGACAGACAGACATGACGAATCTATAAGGGTTCCGTTTTTGCCAGTTTGGTTTTGATGTTTTGTTTTCAACGTTTGCGAAGAGATGGGTAAATGACCTTGCTCGTTCGGCCCGAACTAAATACTCCGAGCGCGCGCGCCATCTAGTATATATTACATGCTCTCTCTCGACTCGTCGTAACGCGCATTGACTAGTTGTGAACTATCGACTCCTTTTGCAGTATGATGGCGCTTGTTTTGAGGCTACTTTATTCCAGTTTATTTTTTTGACCTTGCTGCTTGCTGAAATAGGGAATATGCATGATTTTTTATTTTTGCATTATTGTGGGCTCATTCATGTAACAAACAGTAGACAAAAAGAATTTTTCGAATAGCTATAAAAAAAAACAAAATATGGGAAATCAAACAT
Organism: Hedya salicella; assembly: GCA_905404275.2. Taxonomy (NCBI): domain Eukaryota; kingdom Metazoa; phylum Arthropoda; class Insecta; order Lepidoptera; family Tortricidae; genus Hedya; species Hedya salicella. The sequence continues at coordinate 91,772,058 of FR990096.1, forward strand.
TTAATTCTATCTCTTTCGTGCAAAACAGAGTTTAATATGGAGTTTATATGGCCGGAGTGCACTGTGACGTACCAGTTCATATAGGACCTTGCCGTCTAATTACTAGTTTAAAATGCCTATATTATGCGTACCTATTTCTTGGCCGATTTTAATTTTAATTTCACATTTTGAATTACTTTTTACGGTATTTTGATGGTAACAATGGTGGCAATGGTGATGGTTATGGTGATAGTGATGGTGATGGTAATAGTCATTTTGGTGGTTGATGGCATCTTCACCACCACCATCACCACCATCATCACCACCACCACCACCACCATCACCACCATCATCACCATCAACACCGCCACTACCACCACCATCACCACCACCACCACCATCACTACCATCATCACCATCACCACCATCACCACCATCACCACCATCACCACCATCATCACCACCACCATCACCACCATCAACCATCAACACCATCATCACCATCACCACCATCATCACCATCAGCACCGCCACTACCACCACCATCACTACCATCATCACCACCATCATCATCATCACCACCATTACTACCATTACCACTACCGTTTTTGTTCCCCAGTTTTAGGGACTCCAGAATCTCCAAGAAACTACGTCGCACGGAGCGACTCACGCCGCACAAACACCAAGTTCAATGTCAAATAACAAACACAACACAAACAATAACAAACGAGACAATATAACAAATCCCCGAAATAAAGAACGCTACAAATACTAACGGTTCGTAATAATAAACACAGAGTGATGTGATATAATTATACTGGAACATACCATCAAGGAATTTAATTTATATACCATTTCGAACCTTGTCACAGTCAAAACCAATATGAAAACCGATAGATTCCATATCAATGCACTATGACAAGGTACGAAAGGGTACACAAATTAAATTACTTGACCATACTAAATCGTAGAACAGAACACATCAAAACAAAACAAACGTAATCAGTTGACGGAATGAATTCAAAAACATTATCGCTGTGGATAGATGGAAGCGAGCTGGCAACAGCGTAAGCGCACGCCGCGCCGTCGTGGCGTAGCGCGAGCACGCAACGTCGCTTTCACTGCTAAAGGTGCGTCCACATTTGTATCATTTGCCCGTATCAGATCATCGTCGCGTGGCATGATCGCGTGCCACGATCACGCGTTTGGACATTGCGCCGATACGATCGCTCGAAATCCATTTGCTACGCGTATCACACACTTATATCGGAAGAGTGCGGCATGATAGGCGCGCCGACAGTGAGCGTCCAAGCAGCGCGATACGCAGTCATGCCACGGCACGGTGATCGGATACGAGCAAATGATACAAGTGTGGACGCACCTTAAAGCGCCTACGCTTTTACACTGACCAAATATTTATTACGTTGACTACGTAGAAATGTCGTAGGCGAAAGTTGATTTTGGGTCTAAACTCCGTATTACACAAATTGGACTAAGTTTTTTTCTATCAGATAGTAGACCAAAGTTTTTAAAGTATATGTACAAAATTTGGTAATGTAGAATTGCTCACAGGCGGAAAAAAAGATGTAGAAGATTTTTAAAAACCGGCTGTTAAATATAGTTTCTAGGCCTAGTTACATCAGATAGGAACGCACTTACTCTATCAACCCATCATTAAGTATATTTGTGCCTTGCATAGTTACTTTCCAGATCTCTACATGCTACATATAATATAAAAAAAATGCACAAAAACACCTCGATTTCAGTGATTGCCTACCCTTTCGCCTAAACCTAATGACATAAAATTGTTATGAGATAGCTGACGTTCCTACTTTAAATATGTACTACTTCTACATCCATCGTGAAGGATTAATACCTACACAGTACCTACCCAAGGAAATGTATGGTGAGGCTCCATTGATATGATGTACTCTGTACTTGTACTGTGACAATGTGAAGCCCACTTAAGCGAGAGCACGTGGGCGACTGCTGGCTTAGCCTACGCCAAGATTCGCAATTTCAATGAAAATATTAACAAATCACGGTACCTTTAGTCTTTAAGCTTTTATTGGATATTTTTCGAGACCGCGCCCACCAGGATAGCCGACAGCGATAAAAACAACCGAATAAATATCGGAATAAAATAACACCCACGCGCTGTACTCATTTACACATACGTAAACAGCTATTGATAAAATAAAACTGATAAAATGCTCTTAAATTAAACATCAGTCGGATAAACACGAGCGCTAACCTTTCCACTGGTTTTGACACAGGAATGAAGAGGGGTGTTACCTATAAGTTTGATGAGTGTATCTATAAATCTGAGACACGGTATCGCTTCAAGGAATCATTTACTTTCAATTCAATTCTTTATTTGTATAAACAAGTGTACAATAAGATGTTATATTAAATATATATAGTCCATTTCTTGTTTGACCATAATATGGCGTACAAATATTAAATGTTATGATGCAATGAATCTGAAACATTGTGTACATGTGTCCAAACTACGAAACAATAGACAAGAAGACCTATAATAAAATTCATGTTCAATGTAACCAATTCAATCACAAAAATAAATGATTAAAAACTACTTTATGTCATTATTTTAATAAAATTATACATTATAAATTATAAATAAAATGTTTGTAAAATTACGTAGGTCACTCGATAAGTTTTGAGATGCTCGAAATTCGAAAATGGAACGCACCTGAATTATATGTTTCTAAAAAGCAAATTTATTTAAAAATAGAACACAATTTAAAAAATGAATATGTTACAGTAATTTTTCTAAAACGGTTCCCGCTTTTTTTCTTTTTAACGATGGAGCTTAACCGCGAACATTTGCGTGCTATGATATTTTATGATTTTAAATTTAGTTTATCTGAACAATTGTATTTGCAACGATTGCAGTCAGCGTTAGGAGACTCTGCTCTTTCACGGGCAACAGTTTTTAGATGGTTCAACGAAATTAAAAGGGGTAAAACCAGCCTCGAAGATGACCACCGAAGTGGTCGCCCGCAAGCAGCAGTAACTGCAGAAAACGTGTGGACTATTGAAATGTTGCTGCGAGAAGATCCACGAATAACATACAGACATAGAGAATATCTTAAGCGTCAGTTCGGGGACCGTTAGCATCATTCTACATCAACATCTTGGAGTAAGGAAGCTCTGTTGTCGTTGGATACCATGTTTGCTCTCCGATACTGAGAAACAGGCTCGTGTAGATTTGGTGTCGTGAGATGCGTCTACGATTCGACAACGGGACATCGCGGCGTGTATCGGATATAATTACAGGTGACGAAACATGGATTTACCAATATGACCCGGAAAACAAGCGGCAATCGTCAGTATGGGTCTTCTCAGAGGGAAAGTTACCAACAAAACTACAAAGACCTCGTAACGTCGGCAAAAAAATGGTAGCTAGTTTCATTCACGGGGCGGACATTTATCAACATCAATGCTGGAAAATTATAGGTCAGTCAACTCTGATTGGTATACTACATTAGCATTGCCGCAAGTTTTCAAAGCAGTGCGAGAGAGGAGACCAAAGACTGGACTTCGGGGAATCTTGCTCCATCACGATAACGCCTCTTCACATACGTCCCTCAGAACAAAGGCGTTTATTGAGAAAGCTGGGATAGAAACCTTACCACATCCACCCTACAGTCCTGACTTATTAGGTCCCTGCGATTTCTTTTTGTTCCCGGTGGTGAAAGAAAAAATAAAAGGGAAGTTTTTTTCGAGTGCTGAAGCCGTGGCTGCGTATGAAGAAGCGATTTCGGACCTATCTGATGAAGACTGGCAAAAGTGCTTTCAAAGTTGGTTCAAACGAATGGAACTTTGTATAGAGAGTAATGGAGAGTATTTTGAAAAAATTAAAAATAATTAATACTAATATCTTCAAAAGTTTTTTTTTATCTCAAAATGTATCGAGTCCCTACGTATACATTATTTCAATAAAACTATTCATTATTAATATTCTCAACACAACACAACACAATAATAAACATCAATAACCCAATCTACTTAATCATAAAGATCAATCGCAAAAATTAATAATCAAAACTACTTAATGTCATTATATCCAAAAAATATATTTACAAAAAAAAATTAAGTTTGTATATACCCTATATTTTATAATGAATATCCGGATATACGGAGATTTTCACCACTTTTTTGTATTTTTATTTTATCTGAATTTTTAAGACTAGACTAGAGTACAATACAAACCGCCAGAGTATAAAGTGTTATAATGGTATCCCTTCTTTTCGCGATTTATGCGACTTGAGACTATAAGGAAAAATGACGATGTATAAAAATGTCTTCTGGTCTTATTTCGTCCCAGTATAATATTGACAGGGTATATGTATGTCCATGTATAAAAATGTCGCTTCGATAATTGGTGAAAAATATAACTGACAATGAGTAAAATTGTCGAAGTATAAAAATGACTTTTTAACCGACTTCAAAAAAGGTTGAGATTCTACACTCGATACATAATATATTCTTATCAAGGACGTAATGGACGTATACCTATGCTTTAGACCGGTCATGGTGGCGGCCTTTGGGTCCCAATTCAAGCAGTGGACATCTCAACCAACAATTATGATAATGTACTGACATAACCCGATTTCTGTAAAACCTGAAACATAGTTTTTAGGGTTCCGTGGCCAAAATGGCTAAAAAGAAATGCTTAGTTTCGTTATGTCTTTCCGTCGGTCCGTCCGTACGTCCGTCCCTTCGTCTTGGCAGTTGTTTATTACGACGTTTTCACGTACGGAGCCCTTCGTATACGAGTCCGACTCGCACTTGGCCGATTTTTAATTATTTAATCTTCATACAAAACATAAAGCTTTAAAGCAAGTATCGTTTAATAACTCATTTTTTATGTAGGTACCGTGAAACATGCCAACTTTGCCCGCTTTTTTCGTAAAAACCCGAATTTCTCTCTTTTTTTCTATGACGGGATAAAGTTTTTTTTCTGTCTAACGCATCCATCGTATTCATATGCATGCATTTATTACGAGAAACAATTATTAAATCAACATTTAACCAACTTTTTTTATCAATTTTCACCTCAGGTAAAGTTATCTAAAGTTTGCCAACATTGCCCAAATCGATTATTTTTCATTTTAGACCAAACTTCCTATAATTGTGGACATTTTTATACTGTGATAGTAGACATTTTTATACATCGGTTATATTAGACTAAGACGTTTGTATACCTTGGCTTTATAATACTCAGACGAATTTATTTTTAGAAAGTAGACATTTTTATACATCATCATTTTTCCTTATAGTCTCAAGTCGCATAAATCCTTTTCGCAGAACCATTTTATCCTAACTGCTTCATTTAGCCAACTGATTTTTTTTCGGTCACGGAAGTTTCGAATACTCTTCCGGGTTTCTCGAATCCGTGGTTCATTGAAATTGAAAAAGAAAAAAACTGAATGTTAACGGTTTTGGAGAAATATTTAGTGTGCGAAATGAACCAGTTTGGGAGTCATAATTAGCCCATAAGCCAGTAAACCAAATAAACCCTCTAGTATTAATTCCGTTATGTGAAGTCTGTAGATATACGTAGAGGGAGCAACTTTAAGTAACGATCGCATACCGGCCACGATATAACTTGAGGGTATATTCTGTAGTAAGTTCACCTGCTGTCTTTCTCGATCTCGTTATTCTCGTTTTAATCGATATGAGAGTGAAGGTTATGGCCTGATGAGATGATCACAATTACCTTTGTACTACTGAAGCCAGAGCCTAATTATATTTAGAGTAATTTCAACTCAGGAATGGCATGCATTGGCTTTGAATTTGTTCATGCGATAGCTGTGTGTATAAACAGCTATTTACTTATTATCAGGCACCTATTGTACAGTCGTGACAAGATTCAGATGATTGCAAGAATTTACGTATTGCAGGGCATGCGCAGTTGTATTGAACTGTAAAGTGTTGATTTGTATATCTAATAATCATCACCTCATTCATTTGGCGCAGTTAGCTGGGATGCCTTAATCAATATCATTCTCTTTACAGGAGGCGAGCTCTTCTCTCAAAGGTTCGCTGGCTACACCCTCCACGTCACGGCATTGCTGAAGCAAGTGGTGGTGTCATGGGTCCGGCCGGGGCAACAGCAACGGGAGCAGGCTATGGACAAGAGTACCTTGGACAACAAGTGGCATTGGGTGGCCCTGAACTACCAGGCCAATCCGCCGTCGCTGCTGCTTGAAGTCGATAAGGAATCTAAGGTTAAGAAAATGCATCAGTTTCTTTTTATGACTGTCGGACTTGAATGATCTTGGCAAAAATCAGAAAATATTTTTGAGAAATTAAAAAACGGAATCTGCGGGATCATCTAGTCACATTTATCAACCAATTATAATTTTAATAATTTGGTTTAGCGAGATAAGAAGTATTCGAATTTTTATTTCATCGTTATACCGAGTGAGAGGCATCATCTCAAACTCTCACTTGCAGCGATCACTTGTGTGTGACTGACCTAATGGTAGGGGGAGATTTTATTGCCAATATGTTGTATTAAGTAGAATATTAGGGCACCATCTCACCAAGACAAATTGAACATAACTTCAACTCTGCCTGCGGAATTCATACACGAAGCGCGCAGCTGTATAAACCAAACATGTATTCTAGGTCATATCGAACCGGACCCTGAACCCCTCGTTGCTGTCTCCTGGCAACCTGCAAGCGGACGGTGCGGAGGTGCTGGTCGGCAACGTGTTCGTTGGATGCATCCACGAAGGTCCGCAGCTGGAGTTCCATGCAAACGCCCAGCTGAGAAACGTCGAGTTTGGAGACTGCCCGCTCACCAACAACTGTGAGTTCGTAGACGGTTAAGGCTTCCAAGGCCAGCACTCGCTCGTTGGATTCAAGCAACCTGCAGACGTGGGAGTCGCGGTCATTCGTCGGCTACATCCACGAAGATCCCCAGCTAAAACTCCAAGCCAATGGTCAACTGAGCAAAGTCGTCTTTGGAGACTGCCCGCTCATCAACAACTGTGCGTTCATAAATTCTCTTGAGGAATTCCAAGGCCTGAACTAGCTTGTTGGATTCAAGCAACTTGGCGTCGAGAAGTCGGGGACATCCGTCGACTGCTTCCACGAGGGCCCGCAACTACGACAGCAAGTTCACCAATAAATGTGAGTATGCAAAGTCTCTCAAGGGTACTGCGGCCAGATCCCAATGTCAGGAACGAGTTCATCGCCTCAAATTATGAGGTTTCCGATCTGAAACGTAGGTAAGGAATGTCGTGATCACGGGTACCTATGAATTATACCTGTACCCTCAACAATGAGATATGTTTGTATGGAGCTTGCTCTCTGACTCTCCTGCTTGAAGTCGTCATGGTTCAAAGTCAGGGTCAAAATGAAATGATGGCATTACCGATTGTGATTGCAGGCACGGTTAGGGAGGAAGATGTTCTGCAGCAACTGCTGCGAGACCGCTGCTACAACGAACCATGCATGAGACACGGCACCTGCATCTCCAGGCTAGACAAGTATGTATATAATAAAGTGACTAGACTTTGATCTGCCTTTCTTTAATTACTTATGCACGCTGCTAGATTATAATCTAGATAGTCTCTTGATTTTAGTATTCTTTATTGTTATAGACTTTTACATCATAGTTGGTCTTTTAAATCTTAAAGGAATCCTTCGGTTAGCCCTTCAGGCCTTGGAACATACGGGCGGTCGTCAGCGTAGGTGGTTCTACAGACTGACGACTAGAGAGGTATCGTACCTTTCACGTTGAAATATCTACACAAACTGTATAATATGTCTGATTGTTTGAATTAAGAATAATTGTATGGATGATCTGTGGGCCTACGAGTAGGATAGACAATACTCCTATCCCAACTAGCAAATTGGACGTATAAGCAAAGTGGTATACGACTAATGATCGAGAAATAGTCATAAGAAGGTCTCGAGTATACAAAGTCATCGTATAAATGGGGTGTTCTCGACTAATAAGAATTTTCAACTTTTAGACGTATAACTATATCGTATAAACGTTTACTCCACCTTTTAATGGCGCTTTTTCTCAATAGTCGTATAAATGGGTCAATTTACTTACACCTTGACGCCGCTTAAAGTTCTGCGATAGTGTGAAAAAGGTATTTGATTTCCCATTTAGTTGCTATACAAACTTTTATAGAATTTTACTCGACTTTGCTCGACTAATCGTCTAAATATGTAAATTTACACCTTAACGCCACTTAAAGTTCTGCTACAGTGTTAAAAAGGTTTTTGAATTAACATTTTGTTGCTATTGGAACTTTTATAGAACTTTTACTCGTCTTTGCTCCTGAGGAGGCATTATTGTGGTATAAAAGTCGCCCATATGACAAATAGGATCTTGGTTACTTTTATTGCACCTAATGCCATATTAAAATATACAACTAAATGCCATTTTGTAGAAACTTAGAATCGGTATTGAGAATGTAAATGGGCATTTTTATTTAAAATTGTACTGTTAGACGAAACTTAAACTATATTTAAATGGCGTCTAGCCTGTCAGTTTTGTAACGAAATATATTATTATGCTATTTTACATTAATCGTCAGCTTCGTGACAACCACTAATCTCTACTTAAAGACACATATTTAAATGAAAATGCCGAAATATTTGCTTTGTCTAAGCCGACTATGGTGATAATTTGTGGCAGGCCAGATGACTTTACGTCGCATTCAAAACGTTTCGAGGTTCACAAGTAAAATCTTGTCATCCTCAGCTACGAGTGCCATTGCTCCGCGCGCTACACCGGCAAGAACTGCGAGGTGGACAATGGCGACCCGTGCGCGTCGGCGCCGTGCCAGCACCAGGGCCGCTGCCTGGAGGACGCGAGGGGAGACTACACATGCGTCTGTGACCCGCGTTACCACGGTGAGATATCTCTAACTGCAATAGGGATGATGATCAGATTTGAATTTTTAGTCCATCATATAGATAAACAAAAAATATTGGACACGTATTTTTAACTTTTTTTACGTACCTAATCTAAAAATATTGGCAATACATTGAGTTAAGTTCCAGTTCAGTTACTTGTCATCGCTTTTAGAATGAGGCACTTTTGAAATAGATAGAGACGATTGGCTCAGTGCGTTGCACAACGGCCTACGAAGCTGGCGGTCCGGGGTTCGAATCCCGGCCTGGGCAAAGGTTTGTGTGACGAGCAAGAATGTTTGTTCCTGGATGTTGGACTATTATAAAGTTGTAAAAATGATATGTCTGTACATTAAAGATATTTAAAAAATAAAAAAAATTGTTACAGACTATTTGGAGGTCACTAAAACGAAAAATATTTTTTTTGGATTTTATGTATGTTTGTATGTTTATATGTGCCGTTGTGGCTTCATCACGCAAAATCGGCTAAACAGATTTCCTCAATTTTCGGTAGACGGGTAGCTTCAGATGGCTATAGGATACTTTTTACTCGACTACGCTGAAGAAAAAACGATGGGTTATGACTTTTTCTCTTCCGTGAAAATATTTTTCGTTTTAGTGACCTGCAAATAGTCTAACAATATTTTTTTGAAAATATCTTCAATGTACAGATATTTCATTTTTACAACTTTATAATAGTATAGATATTACTTATATACATAGAAAACATCCAAGACTCACGAACAAATATTTATTCTCATCACACAAATATTTGCCCTTACCGGGATTTGAACCCAGGACCTCAGCTTCGCCGGCAACGTTACTCCCACTGAGCTAAACCGGTTGTCTTTATAATAGTATAGATATTAAGTACTAGAAGGCGCCCGCAACTTCGTACCCGGAGGAGTAAAGACATAACCCCTATTTTTTTCGACAGCGTAGTCGGGTAAGAAGTATCCTATAACCATCTGGAGATACCCAGCTACCCGTGTGCCAAAAATTGTTCAAATCTATTTAGCCGATTTGGAGTGATGAAGCCACAACGACAGATCCAAACATACAAAAAAATATTTTTCGATTTAGTGACCTCCAAATACGAGTAGTCCGTAACAATATTTTTTTTGAAAATATCTTCAATGTACAGAAATTTCATTTTTACAAGTTTATAATAGTATAGATATCGTCGCCTGGTACCCATAGAACAAGCTTTGCTTAGTATGGGACTAGGTCGATTTGTGGAAGATTGTCCCTGATATTCATTATTTAGATATATTAAATGTATTTTTTTTTACTTCTCATGCTCGATATGTGCTTCATTTAAACTGGCTTTGTTGCTAAAGTAATAGTTTTAGTCCCTAGTGATAAAAAGCAGGGCCCCAGGACCGACGGGTCTTAAGTATCAGTATAACAAACAACACGTTGTGCTGAGCGTGCGCTGTGATCTATGATTAAAAATACATAATGATTTAGTGTAGGTTTTCGCTTTTATCTCGCATTAGAAGTGAAAAGCAGACTATAGCGCGTGACACACAGATATATCTGTACTATTATAATGTTGTAAAAATGAAATATCTCTCACCGAAGATTTTAAATATTCAGAAAACGATTGTAATGGACTATTTAAATAATTCTTTGGATGTTTTGTACAGTCAGCCTCAGATATAACGTAGCGGTCAAGGGACTCAAATATTTCTCAGCAGTCTTAAATTTCAATAAATTCCTAGGAATTTATTATAGAATATACTAGATGTGACTAATAAAATCTGAACAGCCAGTTTGTCTGAAATATATGAGCAGCTGATTTCCAATAAGTTCTGAGCACACAACGAGCTAAAAATATCTGACTGCGCAAAACAGCAAAAGGTATCTACGCAGTCAGGGCGATCATAAAGATCTGAGCATTAATGGAAAAAATACCCTACGTCAGTAAAATAAGATAACCGGTTGAATACCTGTAGTTAACTGAATGCCGATAAAGGTAATCTTCATAGATTACCTTTATCGGCATACGGTCCACATTTGAATACTTAAAACAAATCCACGCTTCATGAAACTAGTGCAGATTTGTCATTGCATATGTCTGTCTTGTCTCACGTTTTCTTTTCACACATGTATCTATTTTTATAAATTGCAATGATATACGAAAACTATACACCGTGTTTTTTTTTATTTCCGTTAACTTTAAGGGAAGATTCTGCAGGTCAAATAGAGTTTATTTCTCGAAGAAACTAGTGTTCTAACTCTTACTATTTTTGAGATATTCAATACATAATTTTAATGGCTAAACCAGTGTAAAAGGTCCTTCAGTCGTACTTCTTCGTACTAGTATTTATCTCTTAAATTTCGGTTGTAAAGAGTTTTCAATTCACGAACTCGCCTCAATTATCTCCTTGTATAATTGAGGCGAGTTCGTTCAACATTACATACTTTGCTTTTATTATGTGTCAACACCAATGTCATTAAGTCGTGGTGCCGAGTGCGCCCGGTGTCTTCCTCATACGAGTATAGCCGAAAGAAGATGGGTGTCCGGATTGGTTCCGCCTTTTCCCGAACTGTCTGTTATGTGACACACCAATTAAATTCCAATCGAGGACGGTGTCATAATCATGTTATAACAATGATCGCTATTTTACAATTGCTAGATCTGTGATTGGTCGTTGTGTTATCTCGGCATCCCCGACAACACCCGAATGTTTTGAAAACTTTAATGTCAACGTCAAGTTACATTCAGAAATAGGAAATTATTAGAAATTACTTTCAAATATTAATCCCACTTCCCACTATTCTATTGGAGGTATATAGATTAAAGTAAAGAAAACAAAGAAAAAAGAAAAATCTAATAAGTAAGTTATTGGGATTTGAACCTAGGACCCCACACTCCATAAGCAAACTATCTACCTCTGAGCTATGTGTTGGCATGTGCTGTCATGGATGAAATTTAAACTTTGTCATACTTGAGACTAACTTTTGTGTACCTATAAGTGACCTTTACACTGCAATATTGAATTATGATGTCTGAAAACTAAATTTTTTTTTTAAATTTTAACTAAAAGCCAATAGCTTCTATTAATGTACCGAGCAACGTATCGAATTTAACGGAAATAAATAAGAAACACGGTGTATGTATGTCTCTAACTAGCTCAATTTTTTATTTATTTTAATAAACTTATTGGACAACCCGGTTGCGTTAAATTTGCACGTCATTTGTATGCAACGCTATAGATATGAGGTGCAAACTTATCTTAACCAGTACCGGGTAATATAATAATGTTAGGCTAAGTGAAAGTTTGTACGGAACGCTCGCTCAATCTCGCACTTGGCCGGTTTTTGAAATACCACCATCACTCAGTCTTGTTTTCTCTAGACTTAAGCAATATTATGTATTTGAAAATAAATCATAATTTCTTGGTTTCTTGCTTTCATGATAATTACGACATTCAGATATCTCTCACTTCGTCTCATACATAATGCCTTGTACAATTGTACATTGTATAAGAAGAATAGCGAAGAATAAAACCGACTCCAAAAAATAAAACTAAAAAGTAATAATATAAATGCATAATTCAGTTTCTTTAATTTACTTACAAGTAACCGTTTGTGTACTCAATCTATACAGTATATACAGTTAATCTTATTATGGCGTCGGTGCCATATAAATAATGTGTAAAATATTGAAAATTTACGATTTTAGTAAGTTTGGACACGATGGCACCGACTCCAAAATAACATTAATTGTATATGTCGCAGGGAAATAGCCGAAATAGAGATTTGAACAAACCTCTAAGGGATATATATGATCACGCAGGATGTTAAAATGGCGAATCAATTGTATCATCGGCCTAGAAAAAAATCTGTAATTTCATCAAATCCTTGAATCAGTTTAGTGAAATGACTGAACCAACCCAAAAAGGCAACTCGTTTTTTCATTTCACCAGATTTGTTTAGTGATTTGATAAAATTCCTGAAACTTTTGCGAGTTCGTTTTCTCAACTCACTGGCGAGTTGAGAAAACGAACTCGCAAAATCGACTCGTTTTATTATTTCCTTAGACACGTTCAGTGACATATGATAATCTCTGAACTGGTTCAGTCAAATGACGTAAGCAGGTACTACATTTTACTATACAATTAAGTTTGATCAATCTGCATTGTACTTTAGACTTTTCACAGGAACACTTCTTGAACCCCTGACCTAAAGAAACTGAACTATGCAGTTGTTTTTTTAACTTTTTAGTTTTATTTTTTGGAGTCGGTTTTATTTTTTGTGAAAAGTTAATTTATTTTACACTTTTTAGTTAATCGTTACTTAAAAGTGTATCTCGTGACGATTCGAACAAGCCCAAACACGGCTAGTACCTATACATGATTATATTACAGAGATCCGGTGCCTATCTTCCGGCTCCATCAATCAATTCTATGGTACCATTCTAATCAGGACCATTTAAATTTGCGACTATGAAGAAGCTTAGCTATTTTAATCGAGTTGTATCGCGTCGCCAACCGTAAATCACTTATCGTTGAAGAGTTCCAGTGACCTTCTGTGGTGTTCTTCATCAGTTTCACTTAACCAATGTACACTTTCTGAATGCAAATGCTTACTATGTTTCGTATTATACCGAAATCGCCATACATATGTGTGCTTACAATATTTGAAGAATTCATTCAATTCCTCATATATCATATCATCAGATCTTCACTAAAATTAAATGGGACCAATCTGGAGGCACCTAATTTGAAACAAAAAAAGGAAATTGGTTTCTAAATGACGGAGTTCTGAGGTAACAAACATAAATTAAATAAAAAGAAAGCAACTGAATTGATAACCACCTCCTTTTTTGGTAGTCGATAGAAAAATGGTTAGATTGTCTGAAAGATGATATGGAAAAGAATTATCTAAAGACCGAGATTACATTCTATCATATCATAGACTTCTATCCCTCAAAGATAAAATAGGCTGCGCTGACCATAAAAGGCAAGATAATGATGATAGGATTTGCTCAGTTCTCGATAACGCGGAGCGAAGCCGCGGGTAAATACTTGTTTTCACCTCACTGGCTCAGAAAAGTTCCAAATTTGCGTGGAAAAGTCATTTGAAGTTCGAATTTATATTTTTCTCAAAACCAACCTGGACAAAGATTAAATATGGGAGTGCGATGAGGTCGTATATGAATTCAAAACGTTGATTCATCATCTTAAACGTTAGTTTACTCAGTGCAAATATATATTTTATTGTTTAAAAATGTAGTATTTAATTTTAATATGCACACGACTAATTGCTTTCATTATTAAGTGTGACTTCAATTTTTCATTTAGGAAAAAATAAATAAAAAGAGGTAGATGTCAACCTTAGTGCAAATATATATTTTTATTGTTTAAAAATGTAGTATTTCAATTTTTCATCTAGGAATAAATAAAAAGAGGTTGACACAGATGGCAGATAAAGAAAACATATGATGAATATTGAAAAAAAAAACAATGTACCAATGAGGTTTGCGCGGATAAAAAATTTAAGCTGCTAATTAAACCGTATAATCAGGTAATTTCCGAAACAATAACACCAATTCAATTAAAATAGCACTAATCAATAACAGATCACTAAGAGTAGCAAAAAATGGAATGACCAAAGGCAAGACGTGGATTACGAATAATTCTACTCTTCCTTATACACGGACCCATTAAAAATTAAAAATGCTGAAGATAGCTCCTGTATTCATTCAGATACTAGGCTTTTGCAACTTCATCGACTGTTATGGGGGAGATCCACAATAGTCGATGAAGTTGCAAAAGCCTTGTCGATGATGAAATTCGATAAGAGCCCTGGAGCTGATGGGGTAACCAAAGAGGCCCTAGTCTTTGGCAAACAGACACTTCTATCTCCACTAACTAAATTCTATAATGATATTTTGAAATCTGGTCAAATCCCTCAAAAACTGCTCCACTCCAATATTATTCTCTTACTTAAAAAGGGCGATAAGAGCGACATAGCCAATGATCGACCCATCAGCCTAGTGTCTCATATGTTTAAGGCGTTTAGCAAGGTAATTCAGACTCGCATTGCTGGGCACCTTGACCGATATCAACCACCCAATCAGGCTGGCTTTCGTCCTGGATTCTCCACCACCTCCACACATTAAACCAGATCATAGAAAAAATCGCCGAATTCAACTTTCCTTTATACCTAGCATCAGTGGATTACGCTAAAGCTTTTGACATCATCACACATTCCGCCATAATAACCGCACTTCAAAATCAAGACATTGATCCAATTTATATTAATGTCATGAAAAGTATCTACAACAATAGTACAGCGGACATCAAGCTTCAGTCTTCCGGCCAATCATTCCAGGTACAGCGTGGCGTCAAACTAGGCGACCCGCTATCTCTAAAACTATTCATAAGCACACTAGAGGACGTTTTTAAGAGCTTGGCAGTTTCCTGAGAGGCAAGGGGAATAGTCGTTGGGGATAGAAGCCTTTCAAACCTTCGATTTGCCGACGACATTGCTCTCTTTGCTTCTTCTACAGAAGAGTTACAGCTAATGCTCAAAGATCTTAGCACTGCAAGCCTTCAATTTGGACTTGGAATGAATCGTGCTAAGACCCAAGTAATGAACAACAGCACGAAACGTAGGGTCGAGGTGGACGGGCAGATAATACACTATGTCGAAGAGTATATTTACTTGGGCCAGTTAGTCTCTTTCAGTAACATACAGGACAAAGAAGTCGATAAACGCGTTGAAAATGCCTGGAAGAGCTACTGGTCCATGAAAGAGTTCATGAGGGGAACCTTCCACTGTCACTGAAGCGGAAAAACATCGCCATGTGTATTTTGCCTGTCCTAACCTACGGTGCCCAAGCATGGTCGCTTACTGAGAACCAAAAGTCCAAGTTGAAGGTTTGCCAACGGGCCATGGAGCGCAGCATTTTAGGGGTGAAAAGGACGGACCGCGTCCGAAACACCATGCTGCGCTCCAAAACACGCATAGCTGACGTAGGTAGCAAGACAGACAGGCTTAAGTGGGATTGGGTAAGCCACGTATGCCGTATGCATCCAGAAAGATGGGCCAGCATAGCCACTAAGTGGGTGCCTAAAGATGGACGACGCAGACGGGGCAGGCCCAGACGGAGATGGCGGGATGACCTAGACGCATTCCTTAACAACTGGCCGGAACAGACATCAAAGAGGGACCTGTGGAGATGCTTTGCCCAGCAGTGGGACACAAATACAGGCTATTAAAAAAATAAAATGAAAAATAAGGTAATGGCGGAAAAAAGTCAAGATAAATGTTAATATTTTGGAATTGGATTTTTTATATGATTCTTTAGTAACAGCATTTATGCAATAAAAAATGTAAATAACTAAACGCAAAGTCTATGTTAAAAAGTTAGGTGCAAATTATTATATTGTTCTATATTATTTTGAAGTATTTATTTTGGAAAAAATACTATATGCTTTGAACGGAAATGCCATCCTGGCCTTGTATTATAGGCTTGGTCCGTTTTTTTAATAATTTCATAGTTCCACACATTTTCTTCGCTTTAGTAAGGTGAAAAGTTGAGTGTTTCGCACGGCTACAAATTTATTTGGCTTCTCGTGCCTTGAAAGCCTCTCTACGCTCAGGAATCTATATTTGGACCATTCGCTTCGCTCATGGTTCAATTTTAGATTCCATCGCTTGCTCGGCTTTCAATTGAAACACTCGCGCCAAATAGCAACTTTGCAGTCTTGCATAACAAATAGGTAACTATTGTTTTATATTCACTTAGCGTCAAAATGGCTTGTTTTAGCCCCTTGTCATAAGATCTACTATTATCCTACATTTGATTTGAAAACCCCTGTTTAAAAAATCACTTGTGGTGAATGATTAAGATGCTTAAGTTTGTCGATCAACTGACAAAAGTAATAACTTGTCTCTCATATTATCAGGCATGCATTGCGAGTTGGAGGTGTCCGAAGACCCGCTGTGCGTGGCAGGTCCCTGTCGCAACAACGGCAGCTGCAGCGTGCCCCCCGGCACAGACACCTACGTGTGTTCCTGCCCCCCTGGTACGTACAGTATCTCTGTGGTAACTGGAGGTCTCCGCGGCCTGCTGTGCGTGGTCGGCACCGACCATATCTCCTGTTCGGAAAGTTAAATTTTAATGGGTAGATAGCCGGGTTTAAAATAGCTTTTCCATCCCTAGGATGGAAAGTGTTTATTGTTACGGTTTTATTTTATTGTTACGGTTTGCTACAGAGTCGAAGATAATTGAGTAACGTCTTATTATGAAAATAAAAGCTTTTCATATATCTAAACTCAGCTACATGTAATATTTTCTTCTGTTTCGCTTAACAAGCTTGTATGTTGTAGCGTCTGACAAAAGTACACATGTGTAACTGTCTTTACAGCTTAGGCCCATCTGGCATGTATGTACACCTTTATTTGAGTTTTTTTTTTCAAAAAATGGGTAGTTTGCACAAATTGTAACTTTGACAGAGGAAAATACATCTTTTCTCAGTCCTCCCGTGACCATGGAAAGCTGGAAAGCTTCCGAAACGTCGGGAACTAAAATGAGATAATATACGCGATATAATCCGTTAAATTGTTTTATTTCAATGAGTAATAATCGCGGAAACAGAAGAAAATATTATGTACACCAGTACGGACTGGATGTTGCTAACCAAATCAGGCGGTATGGAGACCTCAGGACGGGACTCGCACGAGCTCGAAGTTCATTGAATTTCCTTAAAGAATGCCGTGATGTAGATCTCATTCCTAAATGCGTGAAAATAGCACCGAAGAAGGACATTTTCGGTAGTGAACGCATTCTCCGCCAAGCTAGTGTAAAGTTACTGTGCAAACTTATCCACAATACCCGTTATTCAGCTCACAAATTTGAACAACAGATTAAAGAAAAGAGTGACGAATTGCAGTTGATATTGACAGATGATGACTTCAAAAGTATTGTTGAACAAGGCGACAGACGTTACGCATCAAAATTTAAAAGCTGTAGACGTAAGAAAAATACTAAGTTTGACAAGTTGAAATCAAAACGCACTAGGAATGAAACGCTCCGTGGAGGTAATCAAACGTCAACGTCAAATGCCGTTGCACCTGTAGTGAATATTAGCTCGAAAGAACTCTCGGAGTCGCAAACCTCGCTTCTTAAAAAGGGCTTAATTATGTTATTACTCCACGGAATATCCCTTTTGAACAGATTATAGTCGGCGTGGAAGATTGTTTGGTCCAATATCATATGCGTAAGGAGGATTTGGAGGCCGTACGCCAGGATGTGTCTTCAATTTTTAGACGAGCGAAGTCTCCTAAAGTTAACTTACCCAGAACTGAATTCAACGCTTTGAAGATCTTGCGTGAAGACCCAGACATCAACATTGTTCGAGCTGACAAGAGAAATGCGACGGTTGTTATGGGTACTAGTGATTACAACCAGAAAGTGGAAGTACTTTTGTCAGACGCTACAACAGACAAGCTTGTTAAGCGAGATCCAACGGCGAAACTAGTAAAAACGACAGCCGAGCTGATAAGTAAGCACTCTGAAAATCTTAATCTGGATGTGAAAAGTTTAGTGCCTTCTTGCCCGGTGCCACCAAAGTTGTACGGGTTACCAAAGATACATAAACCTGGTGCTCCGTTACGCCCTATAGTGAGTCAAATCGATGCTCCTACCTATCGATTAGCTCGGCACTTAGCAGGTGTGCTTTCTTTACTGCGAGGGAAGACGGAAGCATACACACGGGACTCATACCATTTTGTCAGTGAGATTAAGGATTTGAGACTAACTGATGATGAAGTTATGGTCAGTTTTGATGTCCAGTCTCTCTTCACATGCCTACCAGTTCAAGAATGTATCGAAATTGTGATAAGAAGATTGGGTGAACAACAGATGGCAATAGAATATGCTGAGTTATTACAACACTGCCTTACATCTGGCTATATGCTATGGAATGGTGAATTCTACGGGCAAGTTGAATATGTAGCAATGGGGTCTCCGGTGTCTCCTGTCGTCGCCGATATTTTCATTGAAGACTTCGAGGAGAGAGCGCTTTCATTGGCACCTGTCAAGCCGAGGATCTTTAAAGGATACGTAGATGATACCTTTACTATTTTACCTAGATCTAGTGTTTCAGCTTTCTTAGACCATCTGAACTCCATGCATAGTAAAATTAAATTCACTATGGAGTTGGAAAATCAAAATTCACTTGCATTCTTAGATGTGCTAGTAATTAGAGGTCCTAAAAATGACATAGGTCATACTGTATATAGGAAACCTACGCATACAGATAGGTATTTGAATGGCAAATCTCACCACCATCCCTGTCAACTTGCTACAGTGGCTAAATCTTTGTTTCAGAGAGCCAGGGGTATCTGCGACAATCAACATCTGACTGCTGAGTTGCAGAATGTCTAACGTGCGCTTCGAGCCAACGAGCTCCAGATACCACGTTCCAAGCAGAATCTCAGTATGAAGAAACCAACAGTCGAGCGTAAACCTGCCGTATATGTGAAAGGGGTCACAGACAAGATCGGAAACATCTTGAAGCGTGCTGCGTTTCTATAAAAACATATTTCAAGCCGTTGAAGAAGGTGTCTCAATACCTTAGACCCGTGAAGAGTAGCATCCCTTTGCAGAGCGCAGGCATTTATAAGCTGGACTGCGAGTGTGGTCTTTCATACATTGGTCAAACGAAACGCAGTGTATCAACCCGGGTGAAGGAGCACGTAGCAGATGTCAAGCACCGTCGGTGTAATAGGTCTGCAGTCTGTGAACATGTCATTGACAAACCAAACCACTGAATTAAGTTTGATAAACCTTCTATCCTTGCCAAAGAAAAAAGATATTTTCCCAGGATGCTACGCGAGGCTATTGAGATTAAAAAGCATCCTAATTTCAATAGAGAAGATGGATTGTCACTACCACCAGCTTGGGATCCTGTAATACATCTCATCAAGGAACAAGCCAGACACAGGACTGCAAAACCTTAATTTCCGAACGGTGTAAAATATCTTATCTGTTTAAAAGTAGTTTAATAGTCTCTGTTTTTTAAATATTATAATTAGTAATGAGGTAGCCTGGGAGTTTTTCTTTGCAGCGTTTCTTTTCTCCTCAGTACGCCTCATTTGTGAAATGCTGCTTGGTAAATTGTTAGAATAAAATAATTAAGCCCTTCTGGCACATGAGTAACTGTCTTTACAGCTTAGGCCCATCTGGCATGTATGTACACCTTTATTTGTGTTTTTTCAAAAAATGAGTAGTTTGCACAAATTGTAACTTTGACAGAGGAAAATACATCTTTTCTCAGTCCACCCGCAACCATGGAAAGCTGGAAAGCTTCCGAAACGACGGGAACTAAAATGAGATAATATACGCGATATAATTCGTTAAATTGTTTTATTTCAATCAGCTATACATGTATTTATTACGGTCTATAGGTTGATATTAAAGTCATTTTACTTTCCTCACAGTCGAAATGAAAAGTAGTGTTTAACTCGGGTGAAATTACCCATTTCACCCTCGAAATATTGGGTGAAATGGGACACTTTCAACCCTTGGTTAACAATCGACTAGTTTTGTAACTGGAGGTGTACGAGGCCCTCTGTGCGTGGCCAGTACCGACACCTACATCGGCTCCTGCTGGGTTGAGATTTTTTTATCCTCCGCTGTACTGTTTTATATCGTTAATCAGTCTTTTAATAGTATTTTATGCAGCGGTTGTATAATAGGAGTCAAAAACGGCGAGTGGCGTGAGTTGAGATACAAGCCGCAGGCGATTATGGCAAAGGAAGACGCCACGAGAATTTTAGACCGAATTGTTGCAAACAACAGTTTTTCTACGACTAAAACGCCATTCATTAATTACGCTAGGACAAAGGATAGAAAATATCGCAAAGGAAGACGCCACGAGTCTTTTTTGACAGAATTATACAACGGCCATTGTATTTCTTTAAGCTCATTAGCTAAGTTTAAAAACAAAAGAATATATTAATATTTTCTTCTGTTTCCGCGATTATTACTCATTGAAATAAAACAATTCAGTCAGTCCTCCCGTGACCATGGAAAGCTGGAAAGCTTCCGAAACGTCGGGAACTAAAATGAGATAATATACGCGATATAATCCGTTAAATTGTTTTATTTCAAAAAGAATATATTTCTACAACTAAGGGGCCATTCATTAATTACGACAGATTTTTCGAACCCCTCCCCCCCAGGGATCCATGGGTGAAATTGTGTCTGGATTTACCAAGAAATCGGGCTTATAATAATATGAAATTTTCCTGTTCATTAGATTAAACAAACGGGACTTCCACGTTTTAATATATAATGTAGATTTAAACAAAGAGAAACCATTATTTAAAGACGTTATTTTACAACGAATTTGAAAATTTGTGGACAGATTTGTGTGGGTTGAAAAGTTGATTCACCCCCATACGTAATTAATGAATGACCCCTAAGCTCTTTAATAAAGCACAAAACGTCTAAATATTTATACATTTATTTATAAATTTAGCGCCACGAAGAAAATTAAAAAGCGACCTGTCTATATCTATGGCTTTCTTATTTTTTAAATTCGCGTATAATTGAAAGCGATGAAAAATGATATGATCTGAAAAAAAAATAGGCGATAAAATATTGTGTACGTAAATTATAAAAAAAATGTTTTTTTACGTTGGCAGCTATGCATTTACTATTATTATTATTATTAATTTAAAACTGTATGAATTCGGCGGTTTGTTAAGTTGGTTATATAAATTATTTCAAATAACATTAGTTTGAGACTGAATATAAATTATTAGATAAAAATTTTGTACTCTTTGGCGCCAAGGAATACGTTAATAGTGACGTTGTAACACGTTTAGCAGTACGTTTATGGGAAATAGACTATAGAGTCCTACAAGTCTTATAAGAAATGTATGTCTTTATATTAAAGTTGTTAACCTTTTAAACGACAGAAAGAAGTACAGGAGTAGAATTTTTTAGTATTGCTCTCGCACCCCTTTATTGCCCGACTAAGGTCATCTTTCTGTGGTGTCATTTACATATTTTAGTTATTTCCATACCCCCTATAATATTCACTCTACGTTCATATCCTTTATAGGATACACGGGACGCAACTGTGAAACGGACGTGGAC
The DNA here is from genome assembly GCA_905404275.2 of Hedya salicella. Lineage (NCBI taxonomy): Eukaryota > Metazoa > Arthropoda > Insecta > Lepidoptera > Tortricidae > Hedya > Hedya salicella. The sequence goes on from FR990096.1 coordinate 91,794,076, forward strand.
GAATGCGCGTCGGCCGGCGCGAGCGTGGCCTGCCTCAACGGCGGCCGCTGCGTCGATGGCGCCAACAACTTCACCTGTGATTGCTCCAATACTGGTACGTATGCGTTACACCGGTTTTTTAGATCGAAACCGCCACCCCTAAACTAGTACCAATATGACACCAGCACCACCATTTGGTCAAAATCAGTAGACAATATTGTTGCGAAGACAACAGCGTCATCAATAATCGAGTAGCGTTTACTAAATGTGTATCAGTTTTTCGCAGACTAAATTAAGAACCAGCCCATCGACACCTCATAGTATGATAAATTATGTACGTACTTTGTACCAACGTTGCGATACAGAAATAATATTATCGAAATAAAATGACTGCTTATGCATTTGGTAGCAAATACCATCATTGCGTTCAAACATAGACGTATTATACTTTTCATTATGTTAGTATGATTGGTTAAACGTCTGATATGCGTCAGATTATTTCTCGTGGATGCGGTGGGCCGAATTTGCTATTTATTGTGTTTTAGATAAAATAACTAGCTTTTTTTTGAATGGGGGGCCAATCTTTAAGATAATGTGAGGTTTGTGGTGTGAGGCGTGTGAGACGATCAACTTCAGACGTATTTTTGCCCAGATTTCCACTTGAACCGGACAGGTCGGTAAGCTAATGTGATATTTTCAATCATTCTTGACTTTGAGTCTTGAATAGTTACTAATTTAATTCCTTCGAAGGAGATTTAATTATGAATTGTACAAAAATTCTGTGGCTAAAGTTACTCTTGAGAAAAAAACGGGTAACCTAAAACACGATCGGTGTGCGAACACTTATCGATAATCCTCTTATTTCAGATATTACATGAAGAAATTATTGGCCAATGTTTTGCACTCTTTGTGCGGTTATTAATATATAATATTAACGTAAACTGGTGGAAATGCAAGAATCAATGCAAGAATAAATTCCTGCGAATGCTTACCAGGTAGCTCAACTGAGAAGTGCCGGAAAGTGATGTATATGTTTGGACAATATCTTTAATTTTTTATAATTTGCATTCCTTGTACATTCATGATGTTGATAATGTTGTGAAAATGATTAATAAATTATTTTTATAGTTTTTATTTTTATTAATACCCACTCGTAATACTCAAAACTATAGTCCTGCTATAGTACAGCAGCATGCCACGCACATTTATCGATATCGATAAATAGTAGATACTGGAAGTTTCAAGCCCTAGCGGTGCATTTTTTGTGTTGGTAGTATTGGCAACTATTGGTTGGGTTAGCACAAAGTACGTTCATAATTCGATTCGAGGCTTCTTAGAAAGTGCCGACTCTTAAAACGTAGAGAAGAAGAACCAAATCGCCCTGTCGTAAGACAGTGGCTTAATGATCGTGAGGTCGCTTGTTCTAACCCCAGCATGGGCGAGCTTTTTGCAAGTTTTCTTCGGATCTTTAGATTTTAGTAAGTGAGACTAAAGTATCTAGAATGTTTGAAGAAAAGAACATTCCGGGCCATAGAAGTTTAAAGGACAAATGTATGGGATTCGGATATGCTAGAACCTTCGACACAGCCAATATACTGGAAAGGCGACGCTACTCAAAACAGCAGAATAACGAAAATATGGCGATAAAAAGTGACAAAAGACGAGCGAAATTACGGGTATAAAGGACAACGACGGTGGAGCAGACGACAGTCTTAAAGTGGCAAGTGAAGGAGAAACAAGTGGAAAGAAGAGGAAGTTAAAAGTGAAGTGATAAAAGTGAAGTAGTGGAAGTGAACTAAAAAGTGGTCAGTATCAGTGACTCAGTGAGTGCCATACACGGTGCGAAGTCTAGTATCGGTACCGGGACGCGTTTAACAGTGAATCCCTGCTACTGTAAGTCGTGAATAAACTAACGTGGAACTGTCAAGGTGTTTTAACTCTATCCTATACCCCACGCTGGTAACAATATTATACAAATTCTATCTGCGGTTTTGATATGTAATACCACAATCTATTACAAAAACCGTTGGTTCACTAGGTCTTAGCTTACTAGTTCTATAACATTTTTCATGGCAGTACAAAAAACGAGTTCTAGGTAACAAAGGTAGGGGAGACCGGGGCTTCAATTCACACATTCACTTTCCCTCGCTTCCATCAATGACCTGGCACAGCTCGTCCATGCATTACATAATTATAATGCACGGTTGGATTGTTATTTACATGTAGACTTGCCGAGTTAGCTCACCAGTGCATTGGATACATGTACAATAAAAGTGTTAGCAGAAGTAAGTTAATATTTACTAATAGGCGAGTTTATAAGGAACTATTTTTGGAATGTAGCCCCGTGATAGCGATGTACAGGATGAGACTAGGGCTCCTGGTATTCGTACTATGCGTCGAACCGTACCGTAGCTTCGTATCGAATCGTACCCCGGCGGTGCTAACATTTCGAATTTCACGAACACGCCAAGATACGTTGCCGTGTCTGCGTTCGTGTCTGGATCTGCGGATCTCGGCCCCGCTCGGGCATTAAATAGTCGCCGGTTGGAGTTAAAACCACAGACATTGAATAAGTAATAGTACAAGTACAGAAATTTCACTTTCTCGTAAAATAGCTGTGCTAGGCATGAGAAACGTGCCTACTCCATGCCTCTCTGACTATCATATAACTTGTATTCATTCGTACACGGCACGTGTAGTGCTAGGGTTATCACGCCAAGAATATATCAATGAGGGCAAAAAAGCTGTCGCCAAAACACCATAATGCGTGACTAAAAATGTTTAATTTTCTCCTGTATTCATGTCAATACGTATTTAATTTAGGTACTACCTAAATCTAGGTATTTGTCCCCAAGAATCATACTCGTACCTACCTGTTTCTATTTATTGCCGCAAAGTTATTTGACATTTGCATATTTCTAAAAAAAAACATATTTATTATTATTTTATACATGACGCGAAAAGTTCACCGCTGCATACCTACCTACTATAAATAAGTTTTCTAGGCATTGGTAAGAATTTGTTAACAGTTTTGGTATAAATACCTAATAACCGCGGTAGTTTAAAACGATGTAAGTATCTACGATTGTACAGGTAAAGGTGCGTCCACATTTGTATCATTTGCCCGTATCAGATCATCGTCACGTGGCATGATCGTGTGGTACGTTCACGCGTTTGACGTTGCGCCGATCCGATCGGTCGAAATCCATTTGCTACGCGTATCACACACTTATATCGGAAGAGTGCGGTATGATCGGCGCGCCGACAGTGAGCGTCCAAGCAGCGCGATACGCAGTCATGCCACGGCACGGTGATCGGATACGAGCAAATGATACAAGTGTGGACGCACCTTAAAGTGTTTTATCTTTTGCACACAGTACCTAATGTGTACTTTTATAAATGCGTAAATCTTATAAATTAACTGTTGAAGTCACGTAAAACATAATTTCATAATAAACACGTACCTTCCTCCTAAGTAATAAAAAAATAAACTTAATCTTTACAATTTGACGGCAATTAAAAAAGAGTACTTTCCGTCGTTATAATATGTATTCAAACACAGAACAATGCGCTTTTATAAACATAAATCAACTGTTAAGGTAAGTATATCCATACGACACGCTCCGAGAACGATCGATCCCAACGGCAGATCGCAGCGTACACGTGCTCACTCGCTCGGCGCCGGCCCCGGACTGACGGCATAACCCGGTCAATGTGGCGAGTAGGTAAATATCTCGGTTCGCCCCGCCCACTGCAAGCCCTCTGCCACAGAGCACAGAATTCTCGCCTAGTGGCGTGATTCTGTGCTCTGTGACACAACAAATAAGGACTATTATTGAATGACAAATTCATGAGCCGCTCGATTAAGGGTTTTGGAGGAACCAGACAAATGTCGAGAGTATATCGACTATACTAGCTCCCAACCAAAGTGAGGACTGCGGCCATAAAATTCGGGTGAGGTGCAATAAAACTCGGCGATCGTAGTGATGGGAATGTGACGATTACGAAATGTTTTTAACTTCGATGTAATTTTAATACTTTAATTTTTTTAACTATTATTGCCTAGTTATTCAGTGATAATTGTCTTATTATTGTCTTCCTAAGTAAGGTTCTTGTTTTGTAATAACCGAATGGAGTACTAATGTTATTATCATCTTTCAACGTAACTAATTACACTGTTTACTGCAAAAGGATTGAATTGCATAGTTATTCAATGATTAGTGTTTTCATAAATTACTAAACGTAATAACCTAATGAGGTGCATGGTAATTATCAAATTACATGCGCTATAGGTCTCGGCTCGCTCCGTGATAAACAATGGGAAACTGATAACCCGAGCTCAAAGGTTTTATGGCCGCAGTCCTCACTTTGGTTGGGGGCTAGTATAAATGGTCATGGGTGTCTCACGCGTCTTTTATTATTTTCTGCGACAAAGACAACACATGGACATCAATCATACCGATTTATTTCGTTATTGGCAAAATAAAATGGTTCAGCGCTTATTAAAAATCTATGACATCACAAATCGAAGTGTACTAAAAAGCATTACTTAAATGAAGCCAATTTTGTTTTCATATTCATAATAGTTATCAAACTATTTGGATAAAGGTGTAGAAAAAGGGTTCATTAAAAAAAATGCTATCGGGGTTTTTTCAGAAATCGTGTTTCTGATGAAAACAAAAACTAAGGAATAGACTGAAAATAAACATATAAAAAAAATGCTCTTGTAAGTTCTGTGAAAGTATTTTATTTTTCTTTTTCTTCGATATTTTCTTTCTAGCTAACCGATTTTAACGTGCTTCATATATAAATCTAATATATTACAAACAAATGATTAAAAAAAGGAAGAAAGGCCATAGGTATAGGTAGTATTTTATTAATACTTTCTAAAATTGTAGTTTTAACTTTCTAGCGCGCCTTAATGATAGTGACTAACTATATGACATTGTTCGGGAACCTTCCGTCTGCCGTCATGCGCTCACTCTTCGCGAATTTTCGGCGTACTGCTATCTTTGTCCTGATCGTGTTGTTTGTCACACCCTTCTGGAATGTTTTCAGTATAGCTGTCTCTTTTTAATCATGCTATCTCTCTCACTCCTATTGAAAATTTTGTCATAAACTGAAAAGTACTTCAAGGTCCTGAAAATGCCTGAAAACGGAGTTTCAGGTTATGTCGTCATTTTATAAAAGACGGCCTGATAGGGACTGAAAACATGTTTCAGATGCCTCGAAACTACGGCAACCGGTGAGAAATTTTGATAAACTGGTATGTGATAGAGCACCCTCTGAAACGGCCTGGCGCTATTTCAGCCTGCAGAAAACTCCTCCAATGGCGGTCTTCGAGTCAACTGTTTTAGAAAGAATGGAGAAGAATGTTACTACTTTTAAGCTTAATGTTAATTGCTCCACTAGGTAAAAATATTGACGTGTTTTTAATAAAATAACCCTAAAAGCCGCTTCTAAAAAAAAAAATTCTAAGATTTAATGATATTGGTATAATATAGAGACCTATTGTTTGGGCTATATTTATTCTTATTTATAGCAATAAATGATTGTTACAGGGACAAATTGTATACGCAAAATGTTATGGCATAACGTAACAAAAAGTATATTATTGTTATTTAACGTTTTATTTAATTATATAGAGAAATATCAAGGATGTTAATTGTAGCCCCTTTTCTTAATACTTATCTCCGAAACGTTAATTCGAGCCCCGATCGAAGGATAACTTATTAACTTCTGTCTTTTCTGAAAAGACGACTATTACCTAAAAATACCATATTGAATAGTTTGGAGACATCATTCGACTTAAAAATCATATCAAAATGTTAGAATGTTTTGAAGCTAAACGGAAAACTAGAATCTTGTTTATTTGCGCATTGGTCCCCCCTACGTACTGACCTCTGTCTATACTCATAGATCATATTAACACTATCTGATTCGAATATTCACCTATAGGTATAGCTGTCACCATAACACCCCTACGTACTGACCTCTGTCTATACTCATAGATCAGATTAACGGCCTGGCCACGACATCGAGCGGCGGCGGCAGCGGTTTTTCTTATTCATTGCGTGTGATTCCAAATACCCACAGTTCGTTGCGCGTCTCGACCGCGCAATGAACAGATAAAACGCTTGCCGCGCCGCAATTCGCGCAATGTCGTAGCCAGGCCGCAACACTATCTGATTCCAATATTTATAGGTATAGCTGTCACAATAAAACCCCTACGTACTGACCTCTGTCTATGCTCATAGATCAGATTAATACTATCTGATCCGAATGTGTATAGGCATAGCTGTCACAATAACTGTGTTTATTTTAGATATACACCATCACAGTCTTTATACTTAATTAAATAACTATCCCGAGTGTTTTTAATAACGAAGTATTAGTAATGTTACGTCAATTTTGTAGGATACACGGGTGCTCGTTGCGAGTCCAACGTGAATGAGTGCTTGGAGGAGCGAGACATCTGTGGCCACAACGGACTGTGCTACGATATCTACGGCAGCTTCGTGTGCGTGTGCCAGCCGGGGTACACGGGCGAGCGGTGCCACAGGGTACGTATGGTGTACACGGCTCACCAACTATCGGTATCGCGGCATCGGTCACGTCGTGGTGTGTACTTTGAACGTTGTAAGTCTTTCAAACGCTACGAATCCGTGACAGGTTAACCATGTTATTAAAAGTATATTTTAAAGTATTTTCGAACATCACCCGTCTCACCTGTCAGTGTTAAAAATAAATTAGATTTTAAATCATCCCCAACGATTAATAGCTCCATATGATCCCTTATTATTTTCTTGGAGCAGCTTAGCTCCGATAGTACGATATATTGGGACAATTTAACCATTGGAGACGGCAGGCCCTATCGTTATCGAACAAATTGTAATGTATTTTTAGCGAGAGGCCAGGTAAACATCCAACACAGATACATTCACAACGAAAATATACCTACTTTCACAATTTAACATATAAACTGACCAGGGGCTCGTCTCATAAACGCGTGTAACTTGTTACAAGCGGAAATCTCTTTTTAATTTATATTGTAGGAAAGAGTCTGCCACTTGTTATACAAGTTACAGGCTTTTGTGAAACGAGCCCCTGATATTTGTTATATATTTTGGCAGAGATGAATGCGTCTGTATGTCATGGTCGGTGGTTAAATGTTCTAAGAATACACGGCAGCTTCGGATACGTGTGTTAGCCTGGGCTCAAATCACAAAGCCAGGGACTTCATAGCGGTTCTCCCAATTTTCCTAGTATTAGTCATGGAAACATTGATTTTGCTAATTACTATGTTTTGTGAGGGTTGAAATAGGATAACTTTACAGATGTCTCCGTCCCCCTGTGCGTCGAACCCGTGCGGCGCCGGTGGCGAGTGCGTGGAGGACGGGCCCGCGGACTTCCACTGCAAATGCCGCCGCGGCTGGGCGCCCCCGCTGTGCGCCACGCCGCTGCCCCCCAGCTGCGACGTCAGCTGCCCGCCGCGCTCTCACTGCAAGGAGACAGGTACGTGGCGCAAACCGATTGAAGCGAGATTACGGACATCGGATGATATGGAAATAATCATTTATCATTTCCGTGGCACCATGGTAAAATGCCGACGTTCCGTCGAGGCTACGGGGGACACCGGTGGGCGGTCTTAGAACCATTCATACCACGGGCCTCACTGTCCTTGTGGTACATAACCACAGAGGCTAGAAACCAATAACTACGATCCATAGTAGCGCAATTTTGCTGAAGTCACGACAGCACGAAGTTTGCATGGACCGCTAGATTTGAATGTGCAATATATTTTCTCAAACATCCCAGGAAAGGTCGATCTTATTTTCGTGATAATAGAACGCGAAGTACGACTTTGTATAGCGCTTGTTGAAGATTCGTTTTAAATTCAAATTTGAGGACAAAAACGAAATTTCACAACATTGATGGCCATGGCCAACGAAGAGATTGTCTTTTGTTTCAGTGGGTTTTTTTATGACTATCTATGGTAGATACTGCCAATTAAAAAAAAACATAGTTTGTGAATGTGTATTAACTTTTTAAGGTGTCTTTCCATCGATGGTTGATCTTTGTGTCTGACTCCAATATCTGTGTCACCTGCAAAAAGGCTGAGCTGCGCCAATTCTGGTATATTCAAAGGCATTGACATAAATCAAGCATAATACTGGGCCCAGAGTTGATCCCTGAGGTACACCTATTTTACACATTTTAGGGGATGAGATGTTTTTTCTAACTTCAACCACTTGCATTCGATTCTGCATGTAACTGACCATCATTTTTAAAGCTTTGCTATCAAAACCATAGTAATGTAGTTTCTGCATGAGAACTTCATGCCGTATACAGTCGAAAGCTTTACATAGGTCGCAAAGCATGCTTACGCATTTCTGCGACCCATCCATAGACTCCAATGCAAAATCGACGACTCTTCTTATAAACATGGCTGTGGATTTCCGTTTTCTGAAGCCGTATTGGTGGTGTGAGAAGAGATCGTTGTGTTCAAAATAATCCATTATTCTGGTTTTTAGCACCGCTTCTAAGACCTTTGAGAAGTCAGGTAGTACACACACTGGTCTGTAGTTACTTGGGTCATTAGATTTACCTTTCTTAAAGATAGGTACGATTCTACCGATTTTCAGTATTTCTGGGAATGTCCCTTCCTCCTATAGCTATTAATACAATCAGCAGTAATTCCATGATGTTACCATTGTATCTTATCTTCAATATTCTGGTATCCATGGCTTGTATGTCTTTCGACGTTTTGTTTTTTATTTTGTCTATTGTCACGTGAAGTTCTTTTAGTGTTATAAGTCCGAAATGTATCTTGTTTTCTGGCTTCGTAACAGAATTTAGGTATTTTTTTTATTCCTCTACACTAACTTTTAAGTTACATGTAATTTTTCCTGCTATTCTAGTATAAAAATCAGTAAATAGGGGATATAATAAGGATCTTTAGTGCTGTTTTCATTCTTGTCTAATACCTCTTCAATTTCATTTGAGTTCCCTGTAGTACACCGGTTTGTCTGTTCGTTCACAAGCTTCCATGTTTCTTTGACTATATTATCAGAGTTCTGTATTCGTCCAGAGATTCCCAGCCTCTTAGAGCAAATCATTACTTTTTTCAGCACCTTTTTATACACTTTAATCCGGTTTTTCCTATGATCATCAGGAAAATGTGCTTTTAGTACCTCCATTTTATTTAGATTCCCTCTTGGTGTTGTGAACGGTAACACGTTTTTCGGGAAAAGCTATATTAAGTATAATATAGCTTTTCCCTGGGAAGAAATTAGAGTTTAATTAGCCGCTTACTGACACAGACCGAATTCTACGCGGGCGGAGCCGCGGGCACAGCTAGTAATCATAATAGATTAGGTACTGTACTTAACAACTACAATTTGTCAAATCAAATGACGTAACAGCTTACTTACCTTACGTCGTAACGCTTCGATCATCGCTGTATTTTTGTACTCAAAGTGTGAGTATTTTACCGAGTAATTCAAGCCATATTTTAAAATATATATTGTAATGTAACTACATACACAATTTAAAATGTGGCTCAAATAACTACATCAGCCTAGATAGTCAAAGTTGACAATTTATATATTTTGCACACGGACGAAGTTGCGGGAGGTCATTATTTGTAAATAGGTGCTTGTGTCACAAGTACAAGTAGTACTCGTATATTGACATAGTATGTAAAATATGATTTTGCCAAAAATAAACTTGTTTTGAAGTAGTAGTACTGTTTAGTTAAGTGTGCCAAATTCCCGATAAGAGTTGGCCAATATATCAGTCTACTTTCTATTACCCGAAATAAATAATTGTGTTTTGTCGATTTCAAAATAACTGGCTGTGATTGGCTTCTAGCGCTGACGTTTTATAGTATCAACATGACAGCGACTATGGAAACGCATACCTAGTACATGGTCACATGCAGTAAAGAGTCAGTTTTGTAGGCAGAATAGTCGTATTATTTAAATTTGATTTTAGTTTTATTTTATTTTTACACAATCATAGAACCTTACGCAAATCAAAAAGTCTCCAATTAAGATGTAGCAGACTTATACCGTAAATACTAGACGTCTATACGAGTATGCATATTTTGTAGCTTGCTAAATATGTAATTGAATACATAGAGAACATCTGCTACTGGTAATCAGTGAATGAATGAAACAGAACGCGAGCTTCGTACAAAATTCCCGTTTAAAACTGGGTAAATATAAATAAAATTACACATTCGCGTTGGGGTACCAATTAATGTTACCTTTTTGTCTATATTTTTTGGGAATTTCCATATTTTGGGTACTTTATAAATTTGTATTATGCACACATGACTATGATTTAATAATCAAGTGTCTCAACAAACATTTATGTTGAAAAATTTTGATGATGTAAGTGGCATAATACCATCCCTATATAAAACCCGTTCTGGCTAAAGAAATTAAAATAAATATGTTTACGACTTTACTTAAAGGTAAAAATGAATTTAACTTCTTCTATGCGTTTGCCAAATTGACTGAGACACTATTTACCAGTTACGCTATTTATCTGCCAGTTACGCTGCGCCGCCATGTGCAAACTAGACGCCCGTTTGACCCAGTTTGGACGCCCCGCCTTTTTCGACTCAGTTTTCGTGGGGTCATTTTGCGACGCTAGTTATCTAAGTGTTTGTTGTTAATATTGTATTGTGTGATTTAAATACACAAGTACAAAATATTTCCCTGAATTTATTTGAGAAAAACTATACATATAAGTACCTCTCGGCGTGAAAAATGTACGTATGTGTAAATGTATGTATTAGTATGCTTTCAAAATATCGTACTTTACGGTCTACTGTTTAGTGTAGAAAGACACTATTTCACGTCCTAAAACGCATATTGTATATTTCATACACTATCGTTTTGATAGAATTATTTTCATTATATTTCAATTTGGAATTAAGTATGGAAGTAAATGTTTATAACAAAATCCATTTGTTGGTCCGCAGGCCTACCGACTATGGTGACTGGTGTTATGGTTCAGAAGCAAGTCCTTTGTGTTTGCGACATCGGATTCTACGGTAAGATATAGACATAAATGAAACGTCAATAAATAAATACTATAGATATACCTATTAAAGTGACGCTGTATAAGAGAGATACTAGCTTTTAATCACTGAATTACTACGTAGTATTACTTTCGTCGGGTATTCTCGACGAATGTTGTTAGAGACTCTTTATACATTAATTGAAGATAATAGTAAAAGGCATTGCGGTAATTTCGAATACTTAGTCACAATAGAGTATATGTATGTGTTCAACTTTCGTCTTTAATTAATATTTAGTCACCTTTTGAATGGTAACACTCGTTGCCTTGATCGAACTTCCGTTAGTGTATGGTAACACTTTGGGTTCACTTCTTCCTGTCGCCAGTATTAAAAACTACTTTTTCGATTGAGCACCAAGCAAATTAGTTCGAATTTATCGTAATTTCATTAGAAGCCACTCTTCCTGTCAAAAAGGTCGTGAAACTATAAATTTAACAAAGTGCAAACTCATATAAATATTCTAAAGTGTGTTGGGGCTGCATTGAGGGAGGTATTTAGGCGAAAGCGTATGGTAAGCCGAGCTCGCACATTTAGCTAGTAGCATGAACATCCCCGGGATAAGTAAGCCTCAGTAACGTCGTCTGCCCTGGATAATATAGGTATGTGATTTGCACTATCAACTTTATCGAGTTCTTACATCAGAACATTGTCAGTTAACTGTCGTATCGTATCGTCTTTCGGAAATTGATTTAGCATAAAAAATACAGTCCATTTATTATTAGAATCCTAAACATTGTTCCTTCGGCCGGATCGTAGAAAGGTACCTAAGTTTAAAGCTAAAATTATATTTCATAGTTTGTGTTGTGATATTTAGTGTGAAAAATTGAGGGTAAACTTTTTATTTTATTAGTAATGGCTGACAGGAAGTAGTGATTTGGCGCTTGGTAACTTTTAGTACATTTTGGTTGGCAGCATTGTGACAGCTCGTACCATAGACAAAGTACCGTTCCAGTCATTCATTGAAAATTATTTCTTTTTCTCGTTCGTGTGGCAACTTTGTGCGTCACGTCAAATTGACATTGTCAACTAATAAACAGAGGTTATATTTTTGTTATTGTAATTTGTCGTTGTTGTCGTATACAAACCTGTGTTTATTCTGTTATAAATATGTCGCAAAACGATTGAACAAGTAGTGAAATGAAGGCTGACTTGAATAGAGTAGAGCGGGACTACGCTATGATGCGTCTAGAATATATTCAAAGTACAGACTTTATAGGTTACGTGGAAGAAGATTTGTTACAAATTTCAGTTTTCATAAGTGTCAAAAAGCGATAATGGCGATCACCGGTAATCTTGAAACCGAATTTCCTGTAACTATAGATTTTGAGAACAAGATGAAGTCTGTATTGACACGATTACGCGAGCGTCCAATGAGTGCAAAAGTTTCTGAAAGTGAAAGTATTTCGGCCAAACTACCTAAAATCCAGATAAAACCCTTTGATGGAAAATTAGAAAATTGGGTTTCTTTTAGTCAGTTGTTTGATTCATTGATTCACAAAAGAAACATTTCAAATATTGAGAAGTTACATTACTTGCTAACAAGCGTTCAAGGTAAGGCTTTAGATTTAATTAAAAACTATCCAATTTCTAATGAGAGTTACCTTGATGCATATAATGCATTAAATCAATTTTACAACAAAAAGCGACACATCGCATTTACTTATTATGAAAAAATATTATTGTGTGAGCCAGCAAGGTTTAAGTCTGGAACTGAGCTAGAAAGAGTGCAGCGCACCTTCAAAGAAACATTGCAGGTTCTATACAAGCTGGGTTTGCCAGATGGTGACTTTATGTTGTTTCATTTATTGTGGTCTAAAATTGACAAGTCAACCCGCGAAGCCTTCCAGCTTGAATTTAACTCGGATGACATTCCAGATTTCGAAACTGCAGGAATTTATTCAAAAACAAATTAGAGCCTTAGATGTAATGGATACTAAACCTATATCGAATAATAATTTACAAAGTAAAGTACACAATAATGCAACTTTTGGTCAAAAGAAATCCAAGGTAACTCTTGTGTCAACGGCAGGTATATGTGACTTCTGTACTGAACAGCACAACTTGGCATGTTGTAAGAAATTCATAGAATTAGATACTGCAATGCGATTTAAATGAAATTCATAGAATTAGATACTGCAATGCGATTTAAATTTGTTAAAGATAAGGGCTTATGTGTTTGTTGTTTCTCAAAGAGCCACATGGTGAGAAAAGTCGACAGGCACCTCGTTGTAGTGTGTGTGGGTACTCGCATCATACATTGTTACATTTTAACAAAACAGCATCACTGCCTTCGGAGGTTGGTACCTCATCACAGTTAACGGTGAGCGGTTCACAGAGCAATAATATCACGCTTACTACTGTATCAAATAATAACACCATACTATTTGCCACTGCACAGGTAGCCGTGAAGGATAGTGCAGGGAAATACCAGCCAGCTCGGGCTCTGTTGGACTGCGCAAGTGCATGCAACTTTGTTTCACTACAATGTGCTAAGCGGCTTGGATTAGATATTCATCAGTCGGGTGAATCAATCTCGGGAATTGGAAATGCAGTCGCACAACCATGTGGTTCAGTGTCGTGTTCCATAAAATCTAATAGAACAAACTCAATTAATTTCGATTGTGAAGCATTAGTGCTTCCCTCAATTTGCGCTGACCAGCCATGTAGTGCAGTTAGAGCTTCAGAGTGGTCTCATATGAGAAATTTACCTTTGGCTGATCCTGACTTTGCTGATCCTGGACCAATAGATCTGTTACTGAATGCAGACATTTTCGCGTCATCCCTTCTTAGTGGTCGTAGGCAGGGAGTTCAGGGTCAGCCAAAGGCGATTGAAACTGTATTCGGATGGATCATCATGGGTGGATGTAATGAACGCCATTCACAATCTTTCAAAGATTGTCGTCGGAAAGATTGTTTTTTCGTGTCGAATTCTTCACAATCAAATTTGTCATTGGATAGTTCTCTGAAAAGGTTTTGGGAATTAGAGAATGTTAGTTGCCCTAGTAAACCCGCTCTGTCGAAAGAGGACCAACTCTGTGAAGACATTTTCGTTAATAATTTTCGTCGTACGAGTGAGGGCCGTTTCGAGATACCTTTACCTTTCGTCGATCCTGCAAATAAACCTGTTTTTTCGAACACTCGTGAAATTGCAATGCGAAGACTCTTATCGTTGGAGCGCAGGCTCGAAAAACATTCTGATTTTCGTAAAGCATACGTCTCATTCATGGATGAATATGAGACCAGCAGTCACATGGAGGAAGTAGAGCCTCCACCAAATGCTATGGGGAAATTTAATTATATACCTCATCATGCAGTTCTTCGCCCTGATTCAGTTAGCACACCTCTTCGTGCAGTTTTCGACGGCAGTTGCAGTGATTTCAAGGGATTATCTTTAAATGATACGCTTTTGGCAGGTCCTAAGTTGCAAACTAATATATTCGACATCCTTACTCGATTCCGTTGGCATAAAGTGGTCTTCACTGGTGACATTAAAGCCATGTACCGTCAAATAGTCGTGCCTGATGAAGATGCCGAATATCAGCGGATTTTATGGCGTCATTCTACTGACAGCCCGGTAAAGGACTACAAATTGCGAACGGTGACCTATGGTGTCAAGTCGACTCCTTTCCAAGCTCTTAGAAGTATCGCGCAGCTGGCTAAAGAGACTGCAGTTGCGTATCCTGAGGGTTCGCAAGTGTTGTGTAGAGACATTTATGTCGACGATATTGTCACGGGCGCTGATACTATCGAGCAGGCTCTACAAATAAGATCAGACTTTTCTAACATATTGTCGTCGGGTGGGTTCCACTTGAGAAAATGGACCTCCAATCATAAAGGGTTTATCGCTGATCTTCCGTCTACAGAGTTGTACTCATGTGATTTTAAACATTTTGATGAACTTTCGGACTTATCGCTTAAAATATTAGGTTTGTCGTGGCGACCACAAACAGATTCATTCCAGTTTGAGGTTGCAACACCTCGTGACCAGAGGTGCACTAAACGCATAATTCTCTCGAATGTCGCACGCATCTACGATCCTTTAGGATTCTTGTGTCCCGTTGCATTCCACGCGAAATATCTGATGCAAGCGTTATGGACATCAGGCGTCCAATGGGACGAAGATGTGCCAGAAGCAATCGCTTCAGAGTGGATGCGTTTTAAGTCTCAATTGTCGTTATTAGGATCGGTCGTTATTCCCCGTCGCTTCGTCCACTCTTTCGTCGCGCTGCAGTTGCACGGGTTTGCTGACGCTTCGGAGCGTGGCTATTCTGCAATTATTTATTGTCGTGTCGTCGACGCAGATGGCTCTATATCTGTCGAGTTTTGTTGCGCAAAATCTAAAGTTTCGCCTCTCCGCAAACAGTCTATTCCGCGTATGGAACTTCAGGCTGCTGTCTTGCTGGCAGACTTAATATTGTCTGTGCAAGAAGCCTTGAAGCCCGTACACGATGTCCGGGATATATTTGCCTGGTCCGATTCGACCGTAACCTTGGCGTGGATCCAGTCGTGTCCCTCACGTTGGAAGACTTTCGTGGCCAATCGAGAGAGACACATTCAGGATATTGTCGCCCCTGATCGCTGGCGCCACGTGAGCACTCTACATAATCCCGCTGACGTGGGATCGAGGGGTTTATTACCAGGGGATCTGGTAGAATGTGAGCTTTGGTGGAAGGGTCCTTCTTGGCTCCTGAAGGACGAAACAGAATGGCCACGGTCATCATTGGATATGCCAGCAAACAGTTCTATTGCAGAAGAACAGCGGATTTGCAGTTTACTCGTTGCAAACGATCCTAACTTGATTGACCAACTTCTCAACAGGTTCTCCTCGCTTTTCACTTTAAAGCGTGTGTTAGCCTACTGTTTCCGTTTCATACGGTCGTCCAAGTATGGAAAAGCTGTCGGATCTCTATAGGCGTCTGAAACATCCGCAGCTCTCATGTTTTTAGTAAAACATGTGCAGCTCGCTGCGTTCGGTGTAGAGATCAATCACTTAAGGAAGGGTCGTTTAAACTCTTTACCAAAATGTTTGCGCAAGCTTACTTTGTTTATTGACACCGCGGGTATTGTCAGGGTGGGCGGTCGCTTGGTCAATTCTCCAATTAAATTCTCGATAAAACATCCCATAATATTACCTCGCTCCCACAGATTAACGGTTTTAATCATTGACGAATATCATAAACGATTTTTACACCCAGGTGTTCAAACTTTGCAGAATTTACTTGCGCAATCCTTTTGGATTTTATCGCCCAAGCGAGCTATTCAGGCAGTGATTGGTAATTGTGTCAAATGCTTTCGTGCCAACCCGTCGCCGACATCAGCGCCGCTTATGGGAAATCTTCCATTATGTCGTATTTCGCAAATAAAACCTTTTTCGAGTGTCTCGATTGACTATGGCGGACCTTTTGATATTGCTCTTGGGCGTGGACGAGGTGTGAAGACGTACAAAGGGTACATCTGTGTATTTGTTTGCTCTAGCACGAAGGCTATCCATACGGAACTTGCTTCAGAACTGTCAACGGAAGCTTTCCTTTGCGTGTTAAAAAGATTTATCGCACGTCGTGGGCGATGTACGAGGGTTGCTACTTATATATCCGGAAACAAAAAAACAAACAAACGTACACGGCTGAAAATAGTTTTATTGTTTTTCAAAGTATTCCCCTTGATGATCTATGCACTTTTGCATTCGCGTGAACCAATTTTTAAAGCACTTCTGCCACTCCGCCTGAGGTACCTCCATAACGTGTTGTTTGAATGCGTCGACAGCATCTTCAGCGGTCGAAAATCGTTAACCGCGTAATTTATTCTTTATATTTGGAAATAAATAAAAATCGTTGGGTGCCAAGTCAGGGCTGTACGGCGGATGACCCGTTAATTCCACATTTTGACCCTCCAAAAATAGAGTTGTTTCGCGTGACGTATGACAGCTGGCATTGTCATGATGAAGAATGATTCTTCGTCGCTGGTTAGTTTTACGAATTTGTTCAAATACTTCCGGTAAGCAAATGGTCGTGTACCACTCTGAATTAACCGTTCTACGGTTTTCTAGTGGCACTGTAGCTACATGGCCATTAATACCGAAGAAGCAGGCCACCATTTGTTTCAATGTACTTTTTGCACGAGTAACTTTCGTAGGGTTCGGCTCATTTTGAAACACCCATACCGTTGATTGTTGCTTCGTTTCGGGATCGTATGCATAGATCCAGGATTCGTCACCTGTATAGATGTTATAAACGGCTTTTGAGTCACCACGGTTATATTTTTTTAACATTTTATTGCACCATTCGACGCGAGCATGTTTTTGCTCATTTGTTAAGTTGTGGGGTATCCAACGCGAACAAATTTTTTTTACAGCCAAATAATTATGTAATATGCTATTAATGCTGGTCATAGAAATACCCAGAGTCGCCTCTATCTCGCGGTACGTAACATGTCGGTCGTCCATTATAAGTTTTCGCACAGCCT
Source organism: Hedya salicella (assembly GCA_905404275.2). Lineage (NCBI taxonomy): Eukaryota > Metazoa > Arthropoda > Insecta > Lepidoptera > Tortricidae > Hedya > Hedya salicella. Next base: position 91,811,609 of record FR990096.1, read on the forward strand.
CGATATTTTGTTGTACAACGACCGATTTCGGGCGACCTGCCTTAACTTCGTCCGTAAGCATACTACGTCCACGATTGAACTCACTAAACCAGTGATACACAGTAGTTTTAGATGGGGCTTCATCACCAAAAGTTGAAGTTAGTTGATCTATGCACTGTTGTTGCGTTAAACCACGCCGAAAATCATAATAAATCATAGCACGAATATTTTCACGAGTGAGTTCCATTCTTGCTGCGAGATGACATTTAAAACCCGTCAAAAACAAAACACGAGCGTTAATAAGGAAGAAAAAATATACCTTATATACTTAAAAAAGTTCAAATTTTACCATGGCGGTCAAATATGCTATTTAAGAAGATTGTAATCCCGGTTTCCGGATATATAAATAGCAGCCCTCGTAGTAATATTATTTCTGATCAAGGTAGAAATTTTGTGGGTGCTAGTAATTATCTCGGTACTCTCATGAAGAGTGCTGCTGATGCGAAGGAAATTAAATTTTCCTTCAATCCACCGGGTAGTCCGCATTTCAATGGCTTGGCTGAAGCTGGGATACGCTCGGTCAAAACTCATCTGGCTCGGGTGGTCGGAAATCAGAGGCTAACTTTCGAGGAATTCTATACCGTCCTCACACAGATCGAGGCAATGCTCAATTCGCGTCCTCTCACACCCCTCAGCTCTGATACCAATGACCTGTCGGCTCTAACCCCAGGTCATTTTCTCACTCTGGAACCATTGTCAATCGTTCCCGAGGAAAACTTCGTTGACACCAACGTCAGTGTTAGTCATCGTTGGAAACTTATACAGAAAATGCATCAGGATTTTTGGCGCAGGTGGCACACCGAGTACGTACACACACTGCAGCAGAAGACTAAATGGAACAAGGTTACCACAAACATTGTCGTTGGTACTTTAGTCCTTTTAATAAATGAACAAACTAGTCCTTTAAAATGGCCCCTAGGTCGCATTGCGGCGCTCCACCCGGGAGCCGATGGAAGATGTAGGGTTGTCACGGTCCAGACAGCAGCTGGTCAGTACAGGAGGCCTGTCGTGAAGCTATGCCCATTGCCATTGTCTAACTAGATGTACAAAAAAATATATATATATAATGTAGAGTCGTAGCTATAAGTATACTGTTTAAGCTAACGTTTTGATTGTATCGTAAATACTGCGTATTTAGGTGAGCGGTATGTTCAATTTTCGTCTTTAATTAATATTAAGTCACCTTTTGAATGGTAACACTCGTTGCCTTGATCGAACTTCCGTTAGTGTATGGTAACACTTTGGGTTCACTTCTTCCTGTCGCCATTATTAAAAACTACTTTTTCGATTGAGCACCAAGCAAGTTAGTTCGAATTTATCGTAATTTCATTAGAAGCCACTCTTCCTGTCAAAAAGGTCGTGAAACTATAAATTTAACAAAGTGCAAACTCATATAAATATTCTAAAGTGTGTTGGGGCTGCATTGAGGGAGGTATTTAGGCGAAAGCGTATGGTAAGCCGAGCTCGCACATTTAGCTAGTAGCTTGAAGATCCCCGGGATAAGTAAGCCTCAGTAACGTCGTCTGCCCTGGATAATAGAGGTATGTGATTTGCACTATCAACTTTATCGAGTTTCTTAGATCAGAACATTGTCAGTTAACTGTCGTATCGTATCGTCTTTCGGAAATTGATTTAGCATAAAAAATACAGTCCATTTATTATTAGAATCCTAAACAGTATGATTTTTTTTACTTATCGTTTTTCTTAACAAACTATCAAAATAGCGTAAAAACAATTTCAAAATGTGAAATTAAAATTAAAATCAGTCAAGAACTACGCATAATATAGGCATTTTAAACTAGTCTAATTACTAGACAGAGTGGTCCGATGTGCACTGTTACATCACAGTGCACTCCGGCTATAAATTCCATATAAAATTCTGTTTTGCAAGAAAGAGATAGAATGAAATGTTTGATGGCTTATATCTTGGTTATTTTTATAGCTATTCGAAAAAATATGTTTGTCTACTGTTTGTTACATGAATGAGCTTTTAATAAAGCAAAAATTAAAACTCATTCATATTCCCTATTCAGAAAAACCAACTGGACGGAAGAAAAGCCGGTTGAAAATGCAAAAATCTTGTAACAAATAGTAACAGAAATCAAACTCGCTGAATGGAACTCTATAGCTTAGTTGACAGAGCTTGGACCCCGACAAGGCACAAGGCACTGGTTCAAATCCAGTTTTGAGTCTTTTTACCCGACTGCGGAACGCAAAGGAGGGTAATGTGTTTATCAGTCTATGTATATATGTATGTATGTTTGTTCCTATCTGGCACTCTAGAGACCAAACGCATGGACCGATTTTGATGATTCTTACGTCAATCGATTTGTCTTCATTGTCCGAATGTCACTAAAGACATGAAAATCATGAAAACTCTAAATGGCGATAAGGAGACGCCGTATTGCGAAAAAAAAAGTACTATATCGAGTGGGGGATATCATTGAATAGGGATTAAAAATCATTATTAGGTTTCTTTTATCTTTTTTAATTTTGAATGACGAGTTAGGAACTATAACGATTTAAAGTCGGTTAGCAAGCCGTTCTCACAAAATTTTCATTTAATTCTAATAAATCAATGCAAGCTTCTAAAAACCGCCTAAAAAAAACTAAAAAGAAATAAACAAGTCCAGTACCCTAGAAATTTGTTAAGTTGTAATGGAAATAATTCATGATCGATACTCACATAACACAAATAATTAATTCTAACGTGGAACATAGCGATTTTAAACAGTCGGGACCCATTGTTGCAAAGATTTGCGTTCATCTAGATTTCTTATGCGTCCCGACTGTTAAAAATCGCTATGTTCCAAGTTAGAATTTATTATTTCTTGTATGTGAGTATCGATTTCTATTACAACTTAACAAATTTATAGGGTCGGGTTTTTTGTTTTTTTAATGATTATTATTTAGATCTTTCTTTTCTAATTGTACTAAATTCCCTATTACAACAACAGGCAATAACAACTACGACGAACGTGTTTAGCTATTTAGTGGCCCAGAACCTTGATTCTGGTATGAAAAAATAAGGTTTAAGAAATTACGCTTATAAAGACACTTTGAACAGTGTCACTGTTTATATAGTGCTAATATGTATTGCAGCGTAAAATAACAAAAGAACTCAGTGTTATAAAACAAGTTTAATAACTAGTAACAAATATTTACACGACAACGATGAATAATCACACCAGTAAATTTAATTAAATATTGAATTTAATCGAGGGGGCTAAATAAAATAAAGGTAATAAGATTTAAGAGTGGTTGCCAAGATGACTCCCTGTATATATAGTAACAGCCGGCAATCCGGCGCGTTTTTTAATTTACGAGAAATAAGTGGTACCACATGACATGATATAGAGATAGATGCTTTGCATACGATTCCCTACCTATAATTCGTCCAGTGCAGGATCAAATTTAAAAGGAAAGTAACCAAACTTGTTGCACAACGATCTGGTAATAACAAAAGGCTACTTAATGACGGTTGTGTAATCACTAAAGTGATTAACTGCGTCGTGTACAGTTCCAATAGATAATCCGAACCAGCACCGAAATGGGTTGGTACACAAATAACGAGTTCCCTATAAAACTATTTTTTATACATTTGTGATTAATCAAAAAAAGTCTCGTACGTTTTCCGCTTCCGAATCGCACTCACTTGATAGTTTTCACCCGATTTATCCAGAAATCTTGCGGATACTCAAATTCATCCGCTTTAGACACAGCTATCAAACCGACAGATAAAATTTTGAACGATACGCCCAATATTAACTTTACTGTCTTCTATGGGTACAGTTAGTAAAATGATAAAATTATTTCATACCATTCGAAAAATAGCTTTAGCACTGATGCACATTTAAACCGGATATACCCTGAGCCTTTGCAAATACTCTTCAAATTATGGATTTAGATTCAATTACTTTTCCTCTTGTCTTCGCAAAAAGAATATCTTTGGTTCAAATTCTATCTCCAGCAACCAGCACCAAGAAAAACTACATATCAATAATTATAGTAAGTTTAAAATAACAAACCACATTTTATATAAATAACATTATCAGATTAAAATTTTTCAGGACACCTACTAACACAAAACCACATACACAGACACAATGCATCGTATAAACTGACCAGATTTTTCGCATGTACTTTGGCAGTGAGAAATGCGTCCGCATGCTATCTCCTGTGGTTAAATGCTCTTTCTTAGCTTGAAAGACATGTTCCATAGAAGGTGTATTTTTCGAAACGGAATGAAACTAAAATATAGTTAAATCTAGCTTCCTATGTTATTAGAAGGTGCCCAAAGCATCATGCGCGGAGGAGATAAATAATCAATAATAAGATCATAACACTCTTTTTTTACTTCCGTTAGATGGGTAAAAAGTATCCTATTATGCATCCAGTTATCTCTGAAATACGAATGGTCGAACTGAATCCGTCAGCCACTTTAGCGCCTCGTGCCTATACAGACATATTTCATATCAGAATATCTTCGATGACACTTAATTTGCAGCATGACATGAGTGCCATATCAGTTGTGTACACTACTATATGTAGGATGGGCAATTTTTAAGTGTTTAAGTCATAAAGATGACGACACGAACATTTTAATCTCTGTAAGTATAGTTACTGTTTCTTTTCGTATTGAAGTAAAGATCCTCAAAAACACATACCTAAGAGGTAAGCTGCGGTAAAAAAAAACATCAATCTGTGGTACACTCACCATCAAGTGTATTATATAATCCAGAGCGTCCAATATGTCGCAACACATATTAGATACAGCTTGACAATTTCCTTCGTGGCACTGCCATTGTCTGCGGGAGACGAGGGGCGGGGGGGGGGGGGGGGGGGGGGGGGGCATGAAGAATGCTCGCGGCGGAGTACGATGACCCAGCCGCGCGCACACTTCTTACTCGCCCCCGCTGTCTCTTTCCCCCCGTCGCCCAAAGACCATGGGAGTGTCAAGCATAGGTACAGAGATCTACTATTTGATGCTGACTTTACAAATATAATAACACCGTGTTTTTCAACCTCTTTTACAACCTGTAGATTCTCGCGTGTGTGGAGACCCGAGGTTGCGGTTACATTAATATTTCTATCACTTTAAAACACATGTTAGAATTGGCACAGGATAGTGTATTGGAAAAAAAGGTTGTAAAACATTGATCTGAATGTTATAAATGAACGATTGTAACAGGCGCGCCAGGGCTGTCTCCCAACTGCACTACTCTGGAGTTGGCGTGCGAGGCGGGCGTGTGCCAGAACGGAGCCACTTGCAGCCTCGGCGCAGATCACTTCAACTGCACGTGCGCACCTGGTTATAAAGGTATGTCACAATCAAGAGACGCCTAGTTTATTTTTTTTCAATTTACCATTATTAACTTTTACCTTTTTTACAAGCTTTTGTTTAGGTTTCTGTATTTGTAGTTTCAAAATTTGCAAACTATTTTTCAACTCCTGGGGCGCATTTGTCAAAAGCTTCTAATTCGTATTACAAGCGGAGGTCGCTTTCCACCAATATGAATTAAAAAGAGATTTCCGCTTATAATGCAAGTTACAAGCGTTTATGAAACGGGCCGCTGGTATAAGATTGCGCTGTAATTTGGCATACTTATATAAGTTCAGTGACAATGTATGATTATGGTACCATCGAGCTGATCTGATGATACGTTATTATTTGAATCGAATGCCAACCAGTATAAATATAACATTTGTCGAGATTTTATATCAATCTGGCCACTGAAAGACTGTCAGCCATAAGAAATATTCATACATTCCCACTGAACAGACGATTCAAATACAATTAAAGTTGTAAATTCATGAAGTAACATGTCGATACGCTTTTGTAATGTTTTGTGAAGATTTTCTCTTGTGATTTTTGAGATTTGCTACATTTACTAAACACTATGTTATTCTATGGATATTTATTAAATGGTATGAGGCTGTGCATGTGAAATGGTACTGTTTATGTAAAATACTGCCACATTTTTGTTCCAATTGTATCCGTGGCGTCCATATAAGCTTGCACTGTTGATCCCATGTCAGTGGAAGAGATGTGTTGTTAGAATTTAACTTTGAACTGGGGTTCCCAGTAATCGGATTTAATGGGGGAGCGCAAATAACAAACGAGATGCCATGGTGCCATCCGTGGCATTGGAGTAGAAGAGATGCATGATGCATAGTTGATCGGTAACAGTTCACATTGCCGATGAACTGTTAATATTTATCGAAAGAAAGAAGGATAATTTATATCGCTGCCATAATGAGTATACATGAAATACTATAAACGATCTCGCACACAGCGCGTGCGTTCTTTGTAATGCAAAAAAACGACGAACTTTTTGTTAGATTTAGAATATTTACTACAATTCGATGTAATGATAGAGAATTCAGACATGCGAGAAAGCTAATATATAATTATATCAAAGTGCGAGATTTTTAAATACCTAGTTGATTTATGTAAACATTTTTTTAAAATGTTTAATTGATTTACCTATATTAATTTAGTTAAATCAGAACATCGTAGTTATTTTTAATTTATCTATATAAACTATTATAAAGTTGTAAGAATGAAATGTCTACAGACATTGACGATATTTAAAAAAAAGATTTTACTGACTATTTGAATCTAATTTTTTTTTTGTGTTTTTGTGTGTTTACTCTTGTACTACTTTACTTTGTATCTATGTGTCGTTATAGCTTCATCACGCTAAATTGGCTTAACGGAATATCAACAATTTTACGTGTAGCTGCGTATCCACACATGGTTATAGGATACTTTTTACCCAAATACGCTGAAGAAAAAAAGACGGGTTATGACTTCTTCTCCTCCGTAAACAAAGTTGCGAGCTCTTCTAGTACCTAATAAAATGAGCCCAATTAGAATACCCAAATGTACATATACATCAATACTTATTCAATCAGTTATTTGTTTTGACGATTCACCTTGCCCCCTAAATACTTAAAATACCAAATGAGTGAAGGCGCGAGAAAAAACTAACGTTTACATAAAGGGGGCAACCCTAGCGCTCATTCCGATTACGTTGCGTCACCCGCGTCCAATAGGAGCGGTAGGCACACTACTGGTGTATCTGTTGCGTAGTAACTTGTATATAGTCTGTCCCGAAACTTACTTTAAAGACCTAACTCACTTCTAAGCGCTCGCGGACCGTGCAGTTCTTCCAGAACCGAAATCCAAATTCACTCAGCTTCACATCCGACTGGACGCCACGCCACTAGTGTATATATTTACGGATCTTCTTAATGCATTTATACACACAAGTATTGAGTGGTTTGACATGAATAGCCTCATCCGTGCATTCTCCCCATTTGTAATGTGTTGTGTTCTGTTTACACTATTTGTGCACAGGTTACGGTGCCGAGTTTGAGTTTTTTGAGATCTATAAGAGAATGAGTTTCTACCGGCTTAATAAAGATTCGCAGTCTTGTGGTTGAATAGTACAAACGTAGGACAATATTTATTTGGTGGTGATATAGTACAAAAGTAGGAGATATGGGGGTTGCAAGACTCGCGAGGTCTGCAGCTCATACAGCCACTAGTTATATAGTTGAGAATGTATTAGGATTTTAGATTGTACACCTGTGGTTGTTCCTACAGTTAGTGTAGAGATAAAGATAAATTGCTGTAATATAATAAGGACCACTATTTCACCATATGAAAAAGCACCTGCCCTAATATTGGGTACTTTTATGAGTGGCTCAAATGTAAAAAGAGGATGAAAAACAGATTTACCTGTAGCCATGTGCCTTCTATAACAAGCCGAAAGCAAACAATAGCTGAGAAAAAGTCATTAAGAGTCCCCCGCAAGCTCGGCCTAATTTCACCTTCCCATACAAACGGAGTTTCGTTCTCATTTTAAAACTACGTGTTGGATTGTAACGAAACTTTGCATATACAATAACATGAGGTATATCTAGGCCTGTAATTAGTTTATATGGCTCCTGTTTATAAAACAAACGAAATACGACAAAAAGAAGTTTAGTCTGAAAAACTTAAATTCACTGTGTTTTTTTACTATGGTATCTGAAGCTATATAAACTAATTACAGGCCTGCATACACCTTAAGTTATTCTAAGTACAAAGTTTCAGACCAAACTAGCTAGTCGTTTTAAAATGAGAGCGTAATTACGTTTGTATGGATAACCGAGCTTGCTGGGGACTCTTAACATAAAGGCAGTAAGTAGGGCACACAAGTAAAATACCCATAGGTATTTATAGTCAAATAAAGTAAATGACATTATAATAGTCAGAACCTAAAATGTGCTCGTAAAGTGATTCTTATTACACCGTTTTTATATCTGTAATCCACTCCATTAAACACATGTGTTTTTACTTTACATAATCGCACGAGTACCTATGTATTACAGTTTTTTAAACGTTAGCAAAGAGTTTTTATGTAAAAGAAAGAGTAAAGGTTCTTTGAATTAATAACTAATATAAACACTTAATTTAAAAGAAAAATTGAATAATGTTTATATTTTAAATTGATATAATTATTCAGTTTATTATATTATTAATGTTTGGCCTATTGGTGACTTTTAAGCTTTTCCTTCATAGCTCTTGCTTGCGCGTCCATAAACTATGCACCAGCCGGTGGCCGCAGCGCGCCATTTTGATTCGAATTGACATATTTACAAATATTCCATATTAAAACATGATAATTTTCTCAAAATATAGTATAGATAATTAAGCAACAAAATTTAAAATATGTATATGTATTATGTACTCGTAAATTCGCCATGAGATATAATAGTAGCGGTCGAGGTGCTCAAATATTTATGAGCAGTCTTAAATTTCAATAAATTCTAAACACAAGGATCTAAAAATATCTGACTGCACAAAACGCTCATGGCATCTAAATTCATAGAAATCATACCTTGTGTCGGGACCATAGAGTCACAAATCACAAATTCATTAATCTCATCATGCGTACACTGGGGATTCACCTCTTTCATTTTGAGCATGACGTAAATTGAAATTATTTATTAATTTAATCTTTACTGCAGAAAAGACAGCTTGTCGTACAAACGGTGAACTTAATGCCATGAGGCATTCTCTACCAGTCAACCTTAGGGCCAAGTTGAAAAATTGTGCGGTGCTAGGCTCAGTCTAAGTATATATTTTATTTGGAACTAGCTTTTACCTGCGACTTTGCCCGCATGACGAAGTAGTAATTGTCATTAAAACATATACTACTCAGTTTGTTCAACCTATGTTTTAATGATAGATTTACCATACAAATGGCGTCCCCCGTTTTCACCTTCTTATAGTATTATTTCCGAGATAAAAACTGTACGAATTCTTTCCGATCTTCTTAAACTATCTCCATACCAAATTTCATCTAAATCGGTTGCACGGTTTAACTGTGAAAAGGTAACAGACAAACACACAGACAGTTGCCTACTTTCGCATTTGTAATATTAGACTGGTTACTATATTTCCACTTTGAGTTGATACTTAAATAGAGTTTTAAAAACCAGTTTTATCTGAATTTGTATCACTTCATGAATAGTTTCTGACTGTGACTATAAAAAAACCCTTACATTTCAAAGAAAACGTGTGAAAAGAACACGAGATACAGAAATATGCAATGACATATCTGCACCGTTTTCATCAATTTGTTATATTCAAATGTGGACCGAATACCGATAAAGGTAACCTTTATTTCAGTTACAGGTATTCAACCGGTTATCTTATTGTACCGACGTAGAATTTTTTCCATAAAAAAGCTCAAATCTTTTTGATTGCCCTGACTGCGAGATGATACCTTTGGCGTTTTGTGCAGTCAGATATATTTACCTGATTATGTGCTCAGAATTTATTGAAAATCAAGCTGTAGGTATATATATCTAGAGTTGGGAATTTATTGAAATCTAACACTGCTCAGAAATATTTGAGTACCTCGCCCGCTACGATATATCCGATAGGGACTGTACCTAAAATTTGAGGTACTGATGATTGATAAATCTAAAACTTACGAACTACAGGTTTGATTACTCAAGTATAACGTAACATTGACGAAATTGTATTTACTTGAATGTAAGGTACGTTTTTTTACTGTTTTCCTCTCTCGGCTTCATACAGCCCTCGCGTTCGACCCAGGCTGCAAAATAGCCTCGATTGTAGTTACCAACATAGCACACGTATCGTAATGTACTGTTCCGTAGGAATCCATTTTTTGCCTTAGCTCTCATGGTAACTCATTCATCATACCCATCTAATTAGCTACTTAAACATAGAAAGTTGTATGTATAACTCAAACCCGACACCGGAGCCCTAACTGTCGCGGTGGCAGGGGCGTACTGCGAGCTGGCGGCGGCGAAGGCACTCTCGGATCTGAAGGCGCCACCCGAGCGCTGCGCCGCGCAGCCCTGCGCACACGCGGAAAGTTGCCTCGACATGGTGAGTAAGATGGATACAGTGCGACCTCACTCTCCGGCCATTCCACCAGAATATCCGGCTTTCTAGTTGACGTGATGATGGTAATGGCAGGCTACATTACCACTTGCACGACTAACAATTTAGTAGGGCTACGCGCGCATGCCACCAAAATTTAGGGCACGTGACGGCATTATTTTAATACTTCTAACAATTTTTGCCGAGCCGATTTTTGGTATGATAATATTTCTTAACTTGACTTCTGCATTGGCAGTGGCTCTTTATGTTTTATATAATTTTGATGATCGCTTCCATTAATAGCAGCAGTAGCAGTGCGATATATTCTTATTCTGGTGGAATGCCCAAATAAAAACGTATGTGTAGAACCAGCTAGGTGGGCACCTAGCTTGTTTCCGGTCGTGTGCGCGTTGATTCAAAGTGAATCAAATCATTTATTTCTGGCATCAGAAGCCCATTGATGACCATACAAAATAAAATACACATTAAATTTAAAAAAATATAACAAATTTAAAACAAGAGTACGTAAAATTGGCGACGTGTAACAATAAATATAGGTCGTTCCACGAGAGTTGAGGTGAATGATTACACACACAGCTACATGAAGTACTGATTGCAAAAAAAAAGAAAAAAATCGAATGGATGAAATGAGTGAGTAAATGTAAATAAAAACGCTTAATTATATTTTTAATAGGTATTGAAAACGGTAAAAAATATAAAAATGCTTTATAAACCATCGTCACTTGGCATATCTTCATCTGATTCGTTAAGATTGGTTACAAGGTTATGGTTTTCGGTTAAATCATCAATCCTAGGTTCCATTTTCCGGTATCTTTCTTCTTTTTATTTGGCTGCTACGATTAATATTATATTCATATACCTACACATATCTGACCTTTATTTATTCATATAACCAATTTATTTAAATAAAATCAGTCAAAATCTTTTATATTCTGTTTTGTTTGAAGTCAATGAATTGTTGTATATAATACTTAACAAAATAGTTACAAACTTTTTAGTCTATCTTAAAAAAAAATACTGTTGAACTTGCTATCGGTACAATAGAAGAACACTAATTTCAAAATCCCGCTGTGATTACATGTGAGTGTTATTGTGTGCATGACCTCAACTCACGTGGAACTAGCTATACTTCTGGGTTACAAATTAATTGATGTTTGTGGAGGGACAGTAAGTAAAGTAAGCACACTGTCAACACAGAAGCCATGTTATGAAATTGTATCATACCAAAAATCGATTCATAGCATTGTTAGAAGTATAGCGTCATCACGCATCACTTTCATTGCAATGCCCTGCCCGTCACCGCAAAACAAATCGTCGCCTAATAATTGGTAACACTGCTTTGTTCATTCAATTTTGTCAACCTATTACTATTGTGTTGATTTGCTTTTATGTTAAATGAATTCAGTGTCAATAAAATGAGTGAATTAAATGCGTCTTGCGAAAATACGGCATAAAATCATATGAATATGGCGGGCGCCGAAGGGAGTCCCCACTCAGCATTGCCACGACGAGTCTTTACACCCATTTTCTGCATTGATAATAGTTAATGGATGGATTTCCAATTCCTAAGAGTTTAAGTTTGTCCAGCCATCGGGTTTCCGCTGCGACTGCGAGCCGGGCTGGATGGGCGCGCGCTGCGACGTGCCGGACACGTGCTCGGCGCCTTGCCTCAACGGCGGCAGCTGCGAAGATGGCACGTGCGTCTGCCGCGCGGGCTACTCCGGCCTCGCGTGCGAGACCGCCGACTGCCGCGCGCAGGGCTGCCTGCACAAACAGGTCAGCACACTGCCGGCATTTTAGAGTTGGCTTATATGGGTAAATCAACTTCTTTCAGTACTTAATTGCCATGAGGATGATCCGGAAACACTGTAAAATTACAATTTTAAACACTATAAAGGCAACAATAAATATTTTTCTAGCCAATGTAGGTCCATTTTTCAAGGCAATAGCATTTTCTAATTAACTCTGTTAGTATTGTCTCCTGAGTTACGGGACAGAATAACAACAAGGAAAAATTGATCCACCCACATACAATCACTGCCCGGCGCCCTGCCTGCTACAATGGCGGTAGCTGCGAGGACAATGCGTGCAATTGTAATATTAACAGGTCTGTCAAACTGCCAATATAGCAGGTCGGGATTATGTATAACTTATAGGGTTTCGAAAGGTCTGCCTGTAGGGCACACTGGATACGAGCTATGCATTGCCGTAAAATGTACAGTAATCAATGTAATCTGTCGCAGGAATGCATGGAACAAAACGGCGTATGGCATTGTGTGGCTCCTGTAGCGGACTCCGCGTGCGCTTCCTCGCCCTGCAACAATGGCAGCTGCGTGCCGCTCGACGGCGGCGGGTTCGTGTGCCAGTGCGCCGTGGGCACCAACGGTCAGTGCTCTCTGTGCAGCTAGATCCTGCAGCAGGCTGTGGCCCCGCTTCCTCGCCCTGCAACAATGGCAGCTGCGTGCCGCTCGACGGCGGCGGGTTCGTGTGCCAGTGCGCCGTGGGCACCAACGGTCAGTGCTCTCTGTGCAGCTAGATCCTGCAGCAGGCTGTGGCCCCGCTTCCTCGCCCTGCAACAATGGCAGCTGCGTGCCGCTCGAGGGCGGCGGATTCGTGTGCCAGTTCGCCGCGGGCACCAACGGTCAGTGCTCTCTGTGCAGCTAGATCCTGCAGCAGACTATGGCCCCGCTTCCTCGCCCTGCAACAATGGCAGCTGCGTGCTGCTCGACGGCGGCGGGTTCGTGTGCCAGTGCGCCGTGGGCACTAACGGTCAGCGCTCTCTGTGCAGCTAGATCCTGCAGCAGACTATGGCCCCGCTTCCTCGCCCTGCTGCAACAATGGCAGCTGCGTGCCGCGCGACGGCGACGGGTTCGTGTGCCAGTGCGTCGCGGGCACCAACAGCGGTCAGTGCTCACTGTGAAGCTAGGTCCTGTAGCAGACTCTGGACTCTTAGTTATCTTCTTATAGCTACGAGTTGAAATAAGAATTTCATAATCACTTTCATAATCAAACAAAAAAATAATCGGCCATGTGCGAGTCGGACTCGCGCACCGAGGGTTCCGTACAAACTTTCACTTCCCGGAACATTATTATATTACCCTGTTCCGGTTGAGTTAAGTTTGCACCTGTTATCTATAGCATTGCATACAAATGAGTTGCAAACTTAACGCAAACGGGTTGTTCAAATAGGTCATTGAAAAAAAAAAGATTGCTAGTTAGAGACATGATTATTTCGTGTAATATTTATGTTTAAATTGGAACTTTGACAGTGAAAAATATATCTTTTCTAAGTCCACCCGTGACCAAGGAAAGCTGAAAAGCTTCCGAAACGTCGGGAACTACAATGAGATAATATACGCGATATAATGCGTTAAATTTTTTTATTTCTGTTATATTTATGTTTATTTATACAGAATGTGAATTTTTTTGGAATTTTATCCGTGAAATTGGAATGATGTTTTTTTTTACATTTTGCTTAATAAAACGAAATCTAATCACACACAATAAAAAAAATGTTCAAAAATGTGCAGATCCAGTTTTTTACAGGATTTGGTACTTGACCTAGTAGCTAGACTTGTAATTTTGCCCCCCTCTTCGTCGCATTTTTAGAAAATAAAAATATATTTTTGAATATTTCTTTTGCAATACATGTGGGCTGACCATGTTTATAAATATTTCACAAATAGATATTATAAGTAGTTTTTGAAATATGGCGCCTTAATAGTCGGACAGACCATACAGAGTCCTGTCCATTAGGACAATTTTTCCCGCGTCAAGGTTTTAAAGCCTAGCTACGGGTTTTATATTTAAAATATTAAAACAATGAGTTGATCCACACCGGATTCATGTTGCCCGTCCAAAATGGACGACAAGAATCCTGATGGGTAGTTAATTCACTTAGAAGTCATGATGGCGGGTAAACGTCATGGAATAGCGTGCAGTGCAATAGTGCTGCTGTGTGGTCGGAATAAAATAAGTGTTGAGTTTGAACTTGTAGTTTCATATTATTTATTTCCGTATTGTATTCAGGCCATGCTACACAAATAGCACTATCATAGTTAGCTCTGTTGATGAGTCATGCAACAAACACACTTCCATTAATTCCATAATCAAATAATCACAATGAAATACAAATCAAAAGTTTGAATTAAGCTCCGTTAGAAAAATCTATTCGAGTGTTCTCTTAAAAACTGTCCTCAACGTTAAAAGACTCGTTTCTTACATATTTGTAACTGGTAACTCAGTTCAGTTCAGTTTAATGGCTACTGTCCATCAGGAATTTTTTTTTCAGCGTCAAGATTTTAAGCTAAGGTACGATTTTATATTAAAATAATCTGTTGGTCAACACCGGTTCATGTCATCCGTCGGAGACGGAGGACAAGAATCTCATCTCAACTGATAATTCATTTATTTTCTTTTAAAACCCGCGCAACCGGGTGACAGATGCGTCGACGCTAGGGATGCGACCAAACCGGTCACTACCAAGAAAAAAATACCGGTAAAAGGCTGAATCATAATCGATTATTAATTGAACGGACATCGCATCGATAACTGTTCGCTGTAACTTGTAAATCGCTATTGTTGCGATCTACAATTTTTTTATTGCTACAGCGCAGCCCGGCTGTGTCTCACGTTAGTTGCACTTGTGCAAACCGGTCGTGTTTACGATGTGACTAATTCAAAGTTTGAACAGATTAATTGGGTTGTGTTCTGTGTTATATTTGTTTGACATTAAATTATTATTCAAATGACCTGGTTAAATACTATTTTAATTTTTTGGATTATTTTAGAAGGTAAGGTATTTTTTCTGTGACAAAATATTTTAAATGCTCTTTTTAGTATTATTTATTAGTAGGTTTAAAAATACGAATAATTGGCTAGTTTAGTTACTAAACTTTTTTATAATTAATCGGTTCGGTTTGAAGGTTCAGGCGCTAATTTATTAGTACAGTTACCATACAATGATAATAAAATATTTTTTAACTACGATTCCACTAAAGCGTGTTTTTTGTTCTATTTTAACAATTATGAAACCTCGATTTAATAAGGCATTGGTATGATAGTGTGAAATATGTGCATATGCGTGTAGTATGGACAAAATAGAAACCATAACCGATGCCATCGTCTCGAAATTACATTCAAGATAAAATTACAATTTATTTATTACGATTTTATTCAAAATGTCGTTTGTCACAGTAACAAGGTTTCAATGTTTGTTGAATATGCGTGTTTTAGTGCAATGATTTATTTTGTGAAACATAGGTGACTTATAAATTAAATAGGAAGCCTATGTGGTACAAAATGTTCGGAGATGTTTGCAGGCAGTACGAGGGTTGCTACTTATATATCCGGAAACAAAAAAACAAACAAACGTACACGGCTGAAAATAGTTTTATTGTTTTTCAAAGTATTCCCCTTGATGATCTATGCACTTTTGCATTCGCGTGAACCAATTTTTAAAGCACTTCTCCCACTCCGCCTGAGGTACCTCCATAACTGATAAATGAATTTTATTTTATTTTATTTATTTATTTATAACGTGTTGTTTGAATGCGTCGACAGCATCTTCAGCGGTCGAAAATCGTTGACCGCGTAATTTATTCTTTATATTTGGAAATAAATAAAAATCGTTGGGTGCCAAGTCAGGGCTGTACGGCGGATGACCCGTTAATTCCACATTTTGACCCTCCAAAAATAGAGTTGTTTCGCGTGACGTATGACAGCTGGCATTGTCATGATGAAGAATGATTCTTCGTCGCTGGTTAGTTTTACGAATTTGTTCAAATACTTCCGGTAAGCAAATGGTCGTGTACCACTCTGAATTAACCGTTCTACGGTTTTCTAGTGGCACTGTAGCTACATGGCCATTAATACCGAAGAAGCAGGCCACCATTTGTTTCAATGTACTTTTTGCACGAGTAACTTTCGTAGGGTTCGGCTCATTTTGAAACACCCATACCGTTGATTGTTGCTTCGTTTCGGGATCGTATGCATAGATCCAGGATTCGTCACCTGTATAGATGTTATAAACGGCTTTTGAGTCACCACGGTTATATTTTTTTAACATTTTATTGCACCATTCGACGCGAGCATGTTTTTGCTCATTTGTTAAGTTGTGGGGTATCCAACGCGAACAAATTTTTTTTACAGCCAAATAATTATGTAATATGCTATTAATGCTGGTCATAGAAATACCCAGAGTCGCCTCTATCTCGCGGTACGTAACATGTCGGTCGTCCATTATAAGTTTTCGCACAGCCTCGATATTTTGTTGTACAACGACCGATTTCGGGCGACCTGCCTTAACTTCGTCCGTAAGCATACTACGTCCACGATTGAACTCACTAAACCAGTGATACACAGTAGTTTTAGATGGGGCTTCATCACCAAAAGTTGAAGTTAGTTGATCTATGCACTGTTGTTGCGTTAAACCACGCCGAAAATCATAATAAATCATAGCACGAATATTTTCACGAGTGAGTTCCATTCTTGCTGCGAGATGACATTTAAAACCCGTCAAAAACAAAACACGAGCGTTAATAAGGAAGAAAAAATATACCTTATATACTTAAAAAAGTTCAAATTTTACCATGGCGGTCAAATATGCTATTTAAGAAGATTGTAATCCCGGTTTCCGGATATATAAATAGCAGCCCTCGTATGCATAGTACCCTATTAAAGTAAACACCTTTTATTCTATAACATTATCCGTTTGGTATTCAGCAGTTGAGTACTGTGCTTTTTGTAACTATAAGTGTATATTTTTTAATATTGAAAATAATACCAATTTCAAATAGCTTTTAGCAATTTATTAAAACCAGCAAATATCGGTGGCTTCGCTGCGAGAACTCAATAGCATATGTTTTTATGATTGATTCCTCATAGACATTTCCATGGATAAAACTATCCTGTAGTTTCAATCTATCTCTATACCAACTGTCCTGCATTACGAACACTATTAAACTTAATAAATTGTCATCTATTGCATAAGTCCGAGGACCATTAAACAAGAGGACTGTAAATTTCCATAAAAAAAACCGGCCAAGTGCGAGTCGGACTTGCCCATGAAGGGTTCCGCAGCCGTTCATACAAAAAAATGCACTACAGATGAAAAAATACGATATGAAATAAAACACTAACAAAAGAGCGTACCTCCCCGGCACTTACGTCCTTTTGCTGAGAAGCGCAGTTTTTTGGCAATAACTCAAAATCGGTATGTTCGATCATGTTGAAAACAATTTTCGTTGGAAGTATATATTAAGCTTTATATTTGTAACATTTTTTGAACATACCGTTTAGAAAATAGAGGGGTGGGGGGGACACAATTTTTGCTACTTTCGGAGCTAATATTTCGGAAAAGGTTCACTAAATCAAAAACAATTTTTAGAAACCTCAAAGTGTTTTTAGAAGAACTGTCGGAATATGTGCCACACATTGATATTGGCTGGTTTTTTTTTTCAGTTTCGGTTACATGAATGGAGTGCCTCCCCTAGAAATATATATATCTTTTATTTAACCATCAAACTAAGTAGCGGTTTACACACGACACACTCCTATGCTCCAAATTTCATCAATGTACATCTTATACTTTTTGAGTAAAACGCCTGTGACATACGGACAGACAGACAGACAGACATGACGAATCTATAAGGGTTCCGTTTTTGCCATTTTGGCTACGGAACCCTAAAAACCGTTCCCCGATAAATGCAACGCAATCAATGTATAAGAATAATTATTTATTTTTATTCAAGTTTGCAAGCATGTCATACCTCGTATTAAATGACACTATTTATTTAATATTAGTTGTTTGCGACCAAATTGTTATTGCACTGTGTTTCTTTGTTCAATTATAACATTGTTCAATGTTTAGTTTTAAAGGAGTATCTAGTTTTTGCCAGCATATCTCGTTGCGCACGATCCATGGCATATGACAATTGACAGCTATCTTCTTTTAATGGTCCTTGATAAGTGTAATGTAGATTCAAAATTAGGTTTCATAGTTAACGGTAACGCATAGACTAAATTGACCATATTTCATATTTTTGAATGAAACTTTTTGTGTCGAACTCGAAAGAAGGCAAAATTTTAAGATACACGTATTTTTTTATATTTGTGGAAATGTTATTTTTTTATCCAAAAATGAATCTTATTGGTTTGATGAAAAAGGGCGTATGAAACATACGTCTAACTATCAGCCTATCAGCAAAATGACGACACAGATCTGATTCACACACTTAAAAAAACGTTCGAAATACCAACAAAATGTAATGCGAACTTTGTCATTTTAGTGCACTCAAACAGTTTTACAATGACGGCAGTTGTCACGGCGTCAAGATAAAAACGTCAAAACTTGAAAACGATACGCAGTGGTGTGATTAATTCAATAATTATGTAGAAAATGCCACGCATAAGATATTGTTTTAAGAAAACTTGTATGAACAACACTCGTATATCGCCTATTCTCTTATATCTATTTGTGCAGATAGGTACTTGGTACATTTTGATGGGCACCATGTGCTCTAGCACTATGCGGCATTTAACAAAAAATATAATATTAGGACGCTTTATTTCTACATAGCCCCATAGCATTTGCAACATAAGACGTCCGCGAAGACTATGAAATTCTGGCACCTCTGATGAGAGAAGAAATTATACTTATCCGAGCTTTGCATAAACTCCATCATCAATATACATAGTCTCCTTTCGAGGCAAATTATTAGTGTTGTCAGCTCGCACAAATCCCTCCGCATTTCGCATTCTTAATAGCCGAGTCCTAGAGAATTAAAGGAACCGAGCAGTATATGAGTCAAATCAAAGTTGAGAAGTGGAGTCGTTTTTAAAGAAATTGCCCAACGGCTTGCGAGTCGTCATTAGAGAGAGATATTCGAGTGAAATTAACTGTCAATAGTGTCATGCGTCGAAAGATGTCAAGCGGATTTTTTTTTTTTTTTAATAGTTGGGCATTTGACCGCAATCTCACCTCCACGGATAACCGGAGAAAGACTATTTTTACAGTGGCAATATTGGATCAGCTGTGTGACGTCAGTTTCCGTTTTAGCTATTTTGGTAGTTTTTGGCAAAAGTATTGTAAGAATAGCCACGAAAAACGTTGTTTTCCGACATGACACTGTTTCAATAGTCTGTAAAGACTAAGAGGCCTTTGATTGATTGTAAGAAAAAATTGCAAAAATATTTTTTGTGTTCTAGAGGCGTTTTTCTCCAAATGGTTTTCGATTTAGGGAAATCGAAAAAAATGAAATGTTGTCAATTGAGAGAATAACTTCCTTATAATATAGTGTTCAGTAACATTCTTTTTCTACTCGTCGACTTTAATCCCTCAATAAGAACTTCATAGACTAAACTTTAATAGCATACTTTTCAATGTCGGATACTCTATGGCACTTCCAACTGAACTGATATATTCATAAGCCAACACTTTGAATGCACTATAATGATTTCAAAAATAGAACATTGGTTGCGACAAAAAAATAAAACCGACTCCGTAAGTAATTTGAAGAAACTGAATTATGGCGTTATTTTTTACTTTTTAGTTTTTTGGAGTCGGTTTTATTTTTTGTTAAAAAGTTTATTCATTTTACTCTTTTTAGTTAATCGATACTTAAAAGTGTATCTTGTGACGATTCGAACAAGCCCAAACACGGCTAGGATACATTATTTTATTACATAGATCTGGTGCCTACCTTCCGGCTCCATCATCAAATCAATTCGATGGTACCATTCTCATCAAGAACATTTAAATTTGCGACTATGAAGTTGTTTAGCTAAATTAATCAAGATATTTTGTCGCCACCCGTAAATCATTTATCATTGAGGAGTTCCGATGGCATTCTGTGGTCTTCTGCATCAGTTCCACTTCACCAATTTATACTTTCTGAATGCAAATGCTTATAATGTTTCTTATAATACCAAAATCGCTATATGTATGCCTACAATATTTGAGGAGTTCCTTCAATTCCTCATGGATTCCATCATCAGATCGTCATCGTGAGGCTCCTTTTCTTATAAAATCGTTATTATTCAACATATATCTTGGGTGTATCGTAATTGTGCGAAAAACACAACATATTCGAAAATCAAGTAAATAAAACAATATACCTATATCGGTAAAATTCGACTTGTTGGTGCTTTGTCCCCTATTTTCCCTAAGGCGTAAGGGTTTAGGCTTTTAAACATTGAAACTGGTGTCATAGAAGGAAAACTAAATCAGATAAAATCACAATTTGATTAAGTTTCATTACGTCCTAACTAAAACGGTTATGACCTTAGCAATCTATATAAGTTTGTTTTTACGTTTTAACGTAACTCCAATCGCCCACATTTGATAGTCCGGTGACAAAACTATATTTCTAGCCGACTTCATAATGTAGCATTCCGTTGACGAGCTGGTTATTTAAACTTGTTATTGTATTTGTCTAGGTAAATACTGCGATGTGGATGTAGATGAATGCGCGGCCAAGCCGAAGATATGCAACCACGGAGTGTGCGTCAACTCGCCTGGCTCCTACCAGTGCTACTGCCGACCAGGTAGGTTTCTTAAAATTACTTTGCCTACGAATCGAATCAGTTAATGTGAAAAACTAAGCTAACAGCTGGTTCCCATAAAACAATAAGACATTTTCCATACTTGCTGAAGAATCACTTACTTTTCAGACTATTTGAAATAATTGCGGCAAATTGCCTCCACAAATTGTATAGACCTAATAAATAATAAATAAGACACTGACGGTATCGCATGCATGCATATATTCTTATATGTTTTCTTGGAAAGCTATGCATAAACTGCACACTTTATTTTACTTTTAAAGATACGTTTAAGGCAGGTTACGCACCAATATTGTATAAGTAAATAATATGTAGAATGATTTCTAAATAGTTAACAATTATTTAGAAAACAATATTGACTGTCGAGTTTCTTTTGGCTCTCTTCCCCGCAGTGATCTCTTCTTGGGAAATGCTGGTAGACTCAAACTTGCAGCATACTATTTCATTATTTCATATTGGGTGACTCAACTTTTTAGTGTCTCCCATGTTTCTACTATTTGCCATTTAAAAGGAAATCAAGAAAATACGATGTCTGCTGTTGTTAATTGTTGTTGCATGCCTTACTCAATTAATTATAGCGTCAAACTACATGATGAAAGTATGAAAAGATATTAATTTACCTTCAATTTCACCGGCTGCCCAGCAGACGTCAATGTCCCCAGATTGTGTATGAAAGTAGTGGTTTGTCCCCTGGACATCCATGTTTTGTGCTAAAATACGTTTTTTGCTATATGTAACATAATATTGTTCAAATAGACTGATTATCTGGCAATAAGAACTTAGATTTTATCAGATACACATGTTATGGAAACTAATAACGAAGAAAATACTAAGGGACGACAAAAAGTCGATTGACTGTATTATAGATAAACGTCAAGCATTGCATACTACTTACACACGGTTGAAACGACTGACCCTGAGAGCAAGTTTCATAGATAAATTGAATGGACTCAGTGCGAACGCTTTGTGCTGTTGTCCGCAGGTTACACTGGCGAGAGCTGCGAGCAGGACATCAACGAGTGTCTGTCCGCGCCGTGCAAGCACGGAGGCACGTGCCACGACCTGGAGAACAACTTCGAGTGCACATGCCGGGAGGGCTACGAAGGTAAACACTAACAGTTCGTCATCAGGCAACAGAGGTATACCTGGCACGCCAGCCCTCAGCCGGAACTGCCTATATCGACTAGTTTATCTTATTTCTCTAGATAAAAGTCGCCTATGCGGCATAGGCCTCCCCTATTTCCTTCCACAGCCTTCTATCTCTGGCTTTTTGCATCCAGTTTGGTTTGGAAAAAAATATCGCGTCTTTTTCCCCTCTTGGTGTCCAATCTGTAATCTTTTTGGTCCATCTATTTGGATCAAGTCTACAAATATGTCCAGCCCAGTTCCAATTCAGTGTTCTCACTTTTTTAACACAGCGGCATCGGTGAGTTAAATTATTGGTCTTATGCTTTTATGACTTTGCCTGTCAGAAATTCTGTAGGTCACTTTTAAATCCATAAAAATGCACGACTGTTAAAGGATAAGTTTGGACGAAGCAAAAGAAAAACCTAGTTTTCCAATAAAATGAAAATTCACAGACTTAGGTATCAATCTTGCATCCTCTAATCACAGCCGGTGCCCGTTCTGCCTGCAGTCTGCCGTTTTTGCGTGTACCCCGGAGGGCCTTGTTACGCCGCTAACGAATGTCGGCTTACTGTAAACCCTTATCTCTTGTTCCAGCCCTAATACTAATACAAATAGCTAGTATTAATTTATTTGTTTCGATTGAAGAGTAACAGATCGAAGCGATGTTTAGCATACAGTACTAGACTAGCACTTTATTATATACGTAGGCAAGGACTATTAAAACAAGAGGGCTGGGCTTCCTCCATCTAACTGCCTTAAGGTTTCACGGACCGTAGCCAATTGGCAAAACGGAACCCTTGTACTTTCGTCATGGCCGTCCATCCATCCGTATGTCACAGGCATTTTACTCAAAAAGTACATGATGTATATTAATATTTTTTAAGTATAGGTTCTTGTATAAGCCGCTACTTAGTTTGATAATGAAATAATTAAAAAACTAGGGGGGCACTCAATGCATGTAACAGAAACTGAAAAAAAAAACAGCAAATATGTGTGGTACATATTTCGACATATCTTTTAAAAACAGTGAGGTTTCTAAAAAAATTGATTTATGGAATATTCTCGCAAGTAATTGCTCCGAAAGTAGCATAGATTGTTTCCCCCTCCTGACTCTATTTTCAAAATGGTACGTCCAAAAAATATGAATAAATTACAAAGATAAAGCTTACATGTATTGAACGAAAATTGTACCGTTTTTGAGTTATTATAGCCAAAAAATTGCGCTACTCAGCAAAAGGACGTAAGTGCCGGGGAGATTCGCTTTTGCTAGTGCACTTTTTCATATCGTATTTTTTCATCTGTAGTGCATTTTTTATATGAACGGCAGCGGAAGCCTACAGCACAGTCCGACATGCTCTTGGCCGGTTTTTATGTACAAGAAACAATAAACGTTCTTTTAATGAATCTGAAGTTTGATTTTAGAATTTCATGATTTTTTCATCACACTTGTTCGTAGACGGTGTCATTACACGCAGGGAAAACTAGCGACAAGGTCTTAATTAAAACCGTGGGCTTTTTATACGCCATGGGCGTAATGACTTTTTCATTTCTTTTTTTTTTGACTGCATTCCCTACACAGCATTGATTTTAACTTACACGATCTTCACTCATTATCACAACACAACAAAACGGCCTTCACTGTACTCTCGTTTGTAATTCCTTCTCTACCGCCCACGGTCCACAATGTACTATTAATACATTATAAATATTATAATATGAAGTGATAACCAGTGACCGAAGAATATATAGACATCGCCCTCAGTACAAAAAACGGTCCTAATATTTGACTGACAACTGTCCCCTCCCCAATAATTTGTCGTGCCAACAGTTTTAAATATTAGCCTATACGAAATCCTCCCTCCTTTTAACAGTAGTTGTGATTGGTTAGTTAAAGTTTTCATTTAATGATGACTGAAATCTAGCTGAAATTTAATTGTCAAAGTCTAGGCGCGGCGAAAGTAAGTCGGTTGTTGTCAAATCTAATATGTATACTATAAATCTA
This sequence comes from Hedya salicella, assembly GCA_905404275.2. NCBI lineage: Eukaryota > Metazoa > Arthropoda > Insecta > Lepidoptera > Tortricidae > Hedya > Hedya salicella. The sequence continues at coordinate 91,835,773 of FR990096.1, forward strand.
ATATGGTGACTAGTTTACTCAGTATATTGTTTTTGCTCTTAATTATTCATTAAATTAAAAACGTTTTCAAATAATGTAATGTTTGTGATTTACTACTAAATGTGAAAACGACGTACAAATTCTTTGATAATTACAGTTGAATGCAATTTAATAGTCGCAAAATCGCAAATGAAAGTAAATTTTGATTTTAGATATTTATATGTAAATAAGTTATTAATAAATTATTTGTATTTAAATTGTATTTTTGGTTTAAAGACACATATATTGTTATAACATTCTTCAATTTTAGCGGATTATATAGGTGTAAATCTGAATACTACTTAAAATATAAATACCTTCAAAGGTATTGCATAAAAACATCCCCATAAAAATGTCTTCCAAAAATATTTTATATGTTTAAAATGCAAAGAATTTTACTTACACAAACCAATGGATGCCGCGTTTTTTATTATTATTGCTTGAGTGGTTTCGACACCATTTCGCTGCACATGAAATTTTGAATAAAATGCAGATATATTCATTTTCTACAATCTGACATGTTTTGCCATCATAATCCGTCGTATTACTAAAATTGACAATTTTGCCTTAGTTACAATCGATTCGGTTTCACCTTAATGTATAAGGTCCAAAAGTGGATACATCTCTTTGTAGTCGACTGTACAATACATGTGGGGTCATTTTCGAGCTGTTATGAGTGTTCTATGGGTATATGCGTTCAATATTCAGTTTATTCTATTATTAATGTTCGGCTTAGCCTTTGCTTCATCGCTCTTGCTCGCGCAATGCATTGGCCGCAGCGCGTCATTTTCATTTGATTACAAATATTCCATGTTGAATTAAGATTGTTTTCTAAAAATGCCAATCAAGTGCAAATAATTTCAAGCAACCAAATTTAATAGTACATTACTGCAGACGCCGGGAAAGAAGAACTAGCCGGGTAAGTAGGTATAGACGGCCGACCGTAGGGAGGCCGGATAGTGATACGAAGCCGGCAAGCATTTTTCATGGCCAGAGGCATGTATAGTGCTGTTCTCAAACATATGCAATGAAATAAAAAATATACCACTCAAAAAACTACACGACAAAAGTTTTTGAAATTTTCCCTTCAATATCCCCCCATATATTTTTTTTTACGGATGTCGTCCGTATTTCGCGTGTGTATGTTCAAGTAGACCCGTTATATACAACCTTTATAATAAGAATCTTAATTTCTATAATAAATAAAATAAATGCAGAGGATTTTAAATATTGTCTATTGTCTCTGGTAACTTACGTATAGACAATATTTTAAATTTATTCATCAATATATGAACCATACAGATTTGTGTTCTTAATAGCAGTTCGTGTGTAATAGGCATAAACGCGGATATTTCTGGTCCGATAACCATTCAGCCACCAGAAAAAAATAAAAAATATATAATTCAGCTGTTTAGCCTGTGCATGACACAGACGCCATGTTTACATTAAAATTAAAAAAAAAAAAAACTTCCCGGCCTAGGCCTTCAATTTTGTATGAAATTCCTTTACAGTTCTCTCTGGTTGTTCCGCCCGAAACGGGATACTTTGAAGCCTATTTTAACGAACGTAATGACGACATTTCATTGCATGTTTGAGCAAAATACTTAATTATGTACGTAAGTTTGAGTCAGGTACTGATAACGGATTAATGTAAAACTTACGGACTATGGGGTTATTTACCCAAGTAAAACGTTGACGAAATTTTTACTTGCAAGTATGGTACAGTTTTTTCCCTCCCAAGTGTATTGAAAAATGTAGTATAAAACTCGTGCGCATTAGTCATTACCCACTCGGCTTTATACAGCCCTTGTAAGAAATTTATATATGATATCCATTGAAAATTAGATACTATAAACGTTTAATTCGAGTTTCGAAATCAGGCATAACGGCTGGGCCTTAAAACGCCCCACAGATACAACTGAGCGTGTCACTTGAATATCTATGTGCTTTTCATCATTACTGTATTTAAGAAACATAGAAATATGAAATTGAGCCTAAAAATGAGAAATATAAATAATCTATTATTTATCTGAAATATAAGCAAAGATCCACTGTCCCCTATCCTCCCCTACTGCAAACTTTTAGTTTACTAGAAGGTGCCTGCTGCGTCGTTTGCGGAGGAGGAAAAAATAAATAACCCTCTTTTGCTTCAGCGTAATCGGATAAAAAGTATCCTATAACCATCTGTGGATACCCAACTAACCGTGTACCGAAAATAGTTAAAATATGTTTTGACAAACATGCCAAAAATCAAAAAAATATACTTATTTTTCGATTCAGTGACCTTCAAATAGCCCGCATCACTTATAACTTTTTGAAATCTTCAATGTACAGACATTTCATTTTTACAACTTTATATAGATGGATAACTATTATAATACCAAATTTCACGAAATTCGGCTCAGGAGTTTTTTGTAATCTGCGAACAAATTAACAGACAGACAATGATATTTAGTAACATACGGTACACGCGTTCCTAAAGTAAGCCCCTGTATAGAGGCTAATTAGCGCCTATCGCTTCTGTCGCTCCCGGGGGGTTATTCCGGTCTGATTCCCAAAACTGATACCCCGTTAATTATTATGACATTTTCATTCCTGTCTGATCCACTGAAAAATTTCCTATTCCTGTCGGATCCCCCGTCCGTTTCGAAGGTAAGGACAGTCAAGAGAAAAAGTTTCATCATTTTTATTGTTAAATTTACCAATGGGCCATTCTACTTTTAACCCGGTGGCACCCGCTACTGGGTAAAAAGTACCACATGTACCGCCAATAAATATACGACATCATTTACACATACTTTTTCTATCCTAGCCTTTTTATTGCGCTTGAGCTTCTAGATATGAATTTGTTGAAAAAAATATCAATTCAACAGATTAATGGTAAAATTAATTAAAGAAATGTAACATTTCAGTTCGATGGTTTAAAGCACGCTTTGTTAATTAACGCCGTTTGAAGTCTGTGGCGGTGGCCACTGCCCATCGCTGATTGGTTACATTGAAAACTCAAAACAATGCCCACACCTAACATTTGGAGGAAAAATATTATTTAAGGTCACGTTTGTTGTGGCTTTAAATAGTCAATGTTTTAATACGCGAGTACAAATGTTATATTCAAATGGTTGTTACATTAAACTTGCAAACGAATTTTGTTAGTGATTGTACCACGTTTTAGCCAGGGTATCAGTCCGGAATAAAAAATAATAAATTTATTACTGATCCCCTGCACAGGGGATCCGACCGTACTAAAAAATAATTCAATATAAAACGGATCCCCCAGTGGATCAAATTTGGGGGATCCGTCCGGAATAACACGCTCCCGGGAAAGCGAGAGAAGCGCACATTGACACGAGTTTCCGTTAGCTGCGAGAATGACCCTAAAAATGCCGTCATGATGTGTAAGTGCAATAACTATACATCCAAACGCACTGAGGTAACAGGAATAACATATCACAAGTAATTAAGCTGAAAGAATGTTTTTTTTTTTTCAATTTTATCCTTCAACTTACCAAATTAAAACGCCATGATGATTGATGACGGACGCTATCTCAGAGAAACGTGATGTCCTCTACAATGAGAGTGATAAAGACAAAACAGACTGTGAACATAGATTAATACAACGGATGCGTCATACTACATCACATTGAATTCTAGATTATACGTGTTACGTGGTAAACTTGAACTTAATGCTCAATATTATCGGGCTTATTTATAAGAAAATAAAAGTTTAAATATAAAATGTTCATTTTGAAAGTAGATCTTTGTGTATCTATAATGAAAATATAAATACCTAAGTGAGACTGAATTATTGTAAGTTATTGGTATTTAAACGTTGTTAGGTACAGTTAAACTGAAAATAATTTGAATATTTTAATATGCTGTACAGTCAATATCATAAATATGTATTCACATCCTAAAATAATTATTACTAGTAGTTATTTAGTTATTCCATTATCATTTGTCGTTAGATTATGTATTTTGTAATATGTCTTGAAAAGTCGACGTCAAACATGTTTTCATCTTATTTCATTGCAATGTGCAATAATGTGAAATATTAAAACATCTTTGACGGCAATTGTACAATATTTCCATTGTTTAATAATTTGGATTTTTAATTAGCTGAAGTAAATTGACAGATGTCATCGTGAATATTTCATTGTTTTGACATAATTTCATTAAAGTATACATGAGAATCTGTGTAACTTTGCTCATAAAAATACTGCACTTCAGCTATTATGAAGTAATTACGGCCGACGTGTGTCCGTAAGCATCAGTTTACTCCAGCTTATAAAAAAAAATCACTACGAATGGTTTTGATTAAACTGATTCATAATACATTGCATTTTTAGGTATTAGATAGGATTTAGGTAGGTTTGTTTTAGGTCTGTAGGTACGTCAATGACTGTTAAAAAAAAGTTTTTTATATTTACGTAAGTGATCAAGACGTCACTAGTCTTTTTTGCGCCAGTGATTCTATTAAACTATAATTCATCACTAAAAAGCAAAAAATAAAAACTTTATTTACTTCAGGTTTGGCACCGACTTCAAAAGGTGATACAAATGTGATCCGTACCGTATATAAAATATTATTTATGGCTTTTTAGTTTATTCTGGAGTCGGTTCTTTTTTTATTACAAAAAAAATATTTTTTGCTTTTTTAGTGATGGATTAGAGCCCAGAATGGGAAGATTGAGAAGGCACTTTGCACGCATCTCGAGTCTTTGGAAGTAACAAATGTAAAAGTTGTTTAGTTCATTGTACCTTTCATCATCAGCTCAGCATGAAATGATGACACCAGAGGAAAACAACTGATAACTTTAGAAAAATATATACAGACATTGTTAGTGCCTATAACATTTAAGGGTTTCTCTCGATTTCCCTGGTATTCCATCATCTAGTCCTGACTTGGTGATAAGGAGACTACTTCAAGGACACACTAAAAATAATATGACTAACAGTTTTAACGTATCTACCTATGATAGATGTTTTTTTAAGAATTATACTCTACCTCTTAACTATTAAGGAGTTGTACCTTCCGTCATCAGCTCAGCAGGATGAGATGATGACTACCATATGCAAATACTTAATTAGCTTAATAAAATATTTGAAAAACGTTATAAGTGCCTATAAAATTTGAGGATTGCCCTCGATTTCCCTGGAATCCCATCATCAGATCCCAACTTGGTGGCAATGGGACCACCTCGGGAGTATATCCTTACAAGTAAAAAAAGAATTTTTAAAATCGGTCCACAATTGGCGGAGTAATCGGTGAACATACATAAAGAAAAAAAAATACAAACTATCGAACATATAACCTCCTCCTTTTTTGGAAGTCGGTTATAAAATAATATGCAAGTTATATATATTATTTTTCTTTAAAGTACCTAATGTTATATCCAAGTCAGTTTTTTTGTAATTCATTGACATGCCTGCAACGCAACGTGACCATCAGATAGCGGTGTTATCATTACACACACGATCATCCGTCGATTAATAGGTAGAAACTGTTTGCGATGATTGGTGTTCCGAGCGAAGATAGAAACATTCATTCGCAAGCGACAACACGCTAGTTGTCTCTTTCTTGTGTATTATTTTGATAAAGCTTTCCCTTTTTCGCATTTTGTAGATATAGGGGTATTGTGAACAATAAATTAAAATGCGAATCTGTGAAGCCGCGATGTTGGAAGTACTTCTTGAGGTTGTTATGTTCAAGTATAACCTATCTATATATATAATCTATCTTATTAAATATCATTGCAGACAGACCGATAAAAATTCGAATAATCGTTGAAGTGTGTTCTGTGAACGATTCACCCCCCTCCCCCCCTTACTATTTTTTATCAATTATTTTAAATGTACAGATTTTTACTCTCTACTGTTTTATTATAAGTATGTAATAGAAGGTGGCTCAACTTCATCAACAGAGGATAAAAAACATCCTCTTTTTTTCAGCGTATTCGAGTAAAAAGTATCCAATAACCATCTGTGGATGCTCATAAACCCGTTTACCTAAAATTGTTGAAATCTGTTTAGCCGTTTTAGCGTGATGAAGCCACGACACATACAAACATATAAAAAAACGATTCAGTGATCTACAAATACTCCATATCACTTATTTTCTTCAAAAACACTCAATATACGGACACTATACATAAACCTATACTAGATATATATATATATATACTACTAGCTTCTGTCCGCGACTTCGTCCGCCTTAAATTCGTTTATCGCGGATAAGGGTATTTTTCCGGGATAAAAAGTAGCCTTTGTTCTTCCCCGGGACTCAAACTATCTCCATACCAAATTTCATCCAAATCGGTTCAGCGAATTAAGCGTGAAGAGGTAACAGACAGACAGACAGACAGACACACTTTCGCATTTATAATATTAGTATGGATTATAATATAAAGTTATAAAAATGAACTATCTGTTAATTGAAGAAATTTTCAAAAAAATGTTTGTACGCACACCAAAACTGCTAAAAAAAGTATTTCAACTATTTTTGGAACACGAGTAGCTGGTTATCCACAAAAGGTTATGGGATAATTTTATCCGAACTAAGATCAAAAAATGGGTGATGATTTTTGAAGTTTTAAAAATAAAATTTCAGTAAATTGAAGAATTTTCAAAAAAATAAGACCAATTCCAAAAAAACTGAAAAGTAAATAAATACTGCATTATTCAGTTTCTTCAAATTACTTACAAGTAACCGTTTGTGTACTCAATCTATACAGTATATACAGTTAATCTTATTTTGGCGTCGGTTTTTTTGGAGTTGGTTTTATTTTTTGTTAAATAATTAATTAATTTCGTAAATTCGTTTCTTAAAAGTGCATCTCGTGACAATTCGAACGACCCCAAACACGGCTAGGATACATTATTTTATTACAGAGATTAGGTTCCTACCTTCCGGCTCCATCGTCAAATGAATTCGATTGTACCATTTTCATCAGGACTATTTCAATATGCGACTATGAAGAAGCTTAGCTATTTTAATTGAGATGTATCTCGTCGTCACCCTTAAATCACTTATTGTTGAGAAGTTCCAGTGACCGTTTTTGGTCTTCTTCATTAGTTCTACTTCATCAATGTACACTTTCTGAATGCAAACGCTTATCAATCAATCAAACTATGCTTTATTCCAGTAGGCCTAGGTACAAGCACTTTCGAATTGTCAGTTAAATTAGAGAAGTGTTTGCTGGGAGACATACAATATGATCCAACATTTGTTGCAAGGATGACGGAAAACCCAGGAAAACCTAATAAGATCATTTAACTTAAGTATAATATTATTGATAAAATCATCATTAAAAAAAAAAATATAAGATAAATCCCAAAAGGATTGTCAATAAAAAGAAAAAAAAATCTAGAATGTGTCTACAATAAAATTGTAAATGTCAGATTATATAAAACAATTAAGATTAAAATAATAATAATACCCCAATAGGTATTCGTTAAAATAATTATTCATATACCTACATGACGCTATAATAAGCTTTAGAAAGTAATTATTGTTCCACAATATTTTTGAATTTACCAATAGACAACTCACATATGCTGCTAGGAAGTTTATTATAAAAACCTCACACAGTTACCCATGAATGATGTCCTTATTTTATGGAGCCTAGTAGGAGGCACTGCGAGCTTATGCTTATTTCTAGTATTAATATTATGTATATCACAGTTCTTCTTAAAGTCGGTAATATTTTTATCTACATACATAATATTCTCATAAATGTATTGACAATGCACTGTCATTATATTAATGTCCTTAAACTTATCTCTAAGCGGTTAAAAATAAGTGATACACGGACTATTTGAAGATCACTGAATTGTTTTTTTTGTATATGTCGTTGTGGCCACCAAAACGGCCAAACGGATTTCAACTGCTTTTGGTAAACGGGTAGCTGGGTATCCGCAGATGGTTGGTTAAAGGATAATTTTTAACCGATTACGCTTAAGAAAAAAATTGGGATAATGACTTTTCATCCTGCGCGAACGAAGTTGCGAGCACCTTCTAGTTAATAAATTAATCGTTTTAAAAACACTAGAAAAACACGCTTTTATAAATGCACGTAAAAACAAAAACTATGATACTATGTTCTATCATGAAGTTCCAGCTCATATCTTCCAGCTCCATCATCAGATCACGTCGATAGTACCTTATTATTGTATTGTCATCAGAACTACATACAGCGGCCAATTTTCATGACGCTACGATCCTTGGAAGACGGTTAAATTAGTTACCTCCGATTCCATTACATAGTTAGTTACATACAGGTCCACCTAATAAAAGCGTCTTAATAAATATGACGGAAAAGTAACAAGGTCCTTGAACGTATTTTAATCACTTGCATTTATTAATACATAAAAAAAATATCTTTTATGGCCATTGTCGCTTACGATGTTATTGTCGCCGTTCTTACACAAATACGATGATTAGAGTCATAAGTGCCTGTCCTTAGGTTTTACTTTACAGTAATGTTATTCGATCCACAATAAGTGTGATTAGTGAGTATGATTGTGTTGCAGCGGTATTTAATGAGATGTATCAGAAACACATTTTTCTCGGAAAATAATTATTATGCAATAATGATGGCGCCAGACGATTGATTCTATTGCGATATTATGCATCTCCACATTTAGGGTTCCGTTAGAAATATGTAGGTATGGAAACGTATTGTCTGTCTGTTTACTCGAATGAGTATTGTTATTGATCGAGGAGGGATACCCCAGTGGGACTACAGGCGTATGTATGTAGTATTGACTTTTTTTTCTAAATTCAGGCAAGGACTGCTCCATAAACATAAACGAGTGCGAGTCGTCGCCCTGTGCGGCGGGCTCGACCTGCGTGGACGGCATCGCGAGCTACTCGTGCGTGTGCCAGGACGGGCTGACGGGACCCACATGCGCTCACAACATCGACGACTGTCTGGTGAGGCCCCTGTCATTGACATTTAGGCTTAAAACCACTAAATTTCATAATACCTTATCCACTAATACCCCGAATTTTCAAATTACCATGTGCTTATAATTCCTAAATGTCAGATTGTCTCATTATTAAAATGAAAGAAATTTATTATGACTTTGACCTAAAACGTTATATTCTCTAAATACGTAAAGATTGAAATGCACAATTCCTTCAAATATCGAATGACAGAAACAACAAAATATTAAAATAACTGAAACCGAAAACACCTAAATGGCAAAATGTCTAATTTGTCTTCTTTTCATTTAGCTAGTAGGTCATTCGATAAGTGCCTAAATGACGCCCTATTACCAGGTCCGGACCTGCTTCAATCTCTATTCGGTGTGTTATTGAGATTTCGCGAAGGAAAAATCGCCGTAATAGCAGACATCCGCTAGATGTTCTCCCAAATCTGACGACCGGTTTGGCTCAGTGGGAGTAACGTTGCCTGCGAAGCTGAGGTCCTGGGTTCAAATCCCGGTAAGGGCAAATATTTGTGTGATGAGCAATAAATATTTGTTCCTGAGTCTTGGATGTTTTCTATGTATATAAGTAATATATCTATTAAATATATCGTCGGCTAGTACCCATAACACAAGCCTTATTGAGCTTACCATGGGGCTAGTTCGATTTGTGTAAAATTGTCCCGTAATATTTATTTATTTATTTGTTTATTTAAATAGAGGTGTTAGAAGAGGACAGGAATAGTCTACGTTTCCTATGGAGGGAGGGAGACGGGCAGTGTGAACCGACTGAATTCAGAATGAAAAGGGCTCTGCTTTGGGTCCGTTTCATCGCCCTGTACTGCCCTATATGTTAAAAATAGGAACGCTGACTATCAACGGGATAGGTATCCAATATACGGTAAAAAACGCCTATATGGTCGATTATATGATAGCTATGGATGAAAACGAAGTCGAAGCAAAAAAGGTCGTAAATGACATTGTAGAGTTGAACAGTAAAGCCTCTTTTGAAAGGATAAAAGTTCGCGATCGGAAACAGTTATAGGAGGTTATAATGCAGAAAGAACTCTCGGTTTAATATGGAATCACGAACGTGACACGTTAGGGTTCAACGTAAATCTGCGTAATACCTCGCGGGAGGTCCTGGAGGGTAAAAGGTTACCTACGAAAAGGCAGGTTACGAGTAGCGTTATGGCCGTTTTCGATCCTCTAGAATACATCTCACCTATATCGGCTTTAGGCAAGGTACGATACGATACCTGGCGAACAGGCATTGGCTGGGACGATACGATATTGGCTGAATCGGTACCCGCGTGGAATAGTTTCATACAAAATATACAACAATTAAAAGAGTTAGATCGCTATGTACCCGCGAGTAATAGGAAGGGCCCGTTACACATTTTTGCGACGCTAGTGAGATAATTTACGCGGCGGCTGTCTATTTTGTGAGTGACAGCCCGACAGGTAAAACATCACGATTAGTAGCGGCTAAGGCGCGCGCGAGCCCCCTCCGTTAAGTGTCTTCATACAAAAGCTTCGTGGGATTCCGTTTGGCGGAAATCGAAGATAGATCGAAACCTACGGAATGGAGATGGGTTCCGAGCGCTTCGAATGTGGCGGACGATCCCACAAAGGCTATCCCATTAAAATTTGATAAAGACCATAGATGTTTCACGGCCCTGAATTTATCCGTAAAATTGAGTCTGATTGGCCGGTCGACAAGTCTAATAAGAATCCAATTCCCACTACGGGAGAGGAGCGTAGTGCCAAAAAGGTCGTAACCTTCAGATAGACCGCTTAAGTCCTTTTCGTATTTACCGAAGATAGAACGGTTTTCGAAATACACGCGTCTAGTTAGGGCTACAGCTACCACCCTACTAGCTGCTGAGGTTTTTAAGAATAAAATGCTCAATAGAAAAATAGAAACTGAGATGAACAATAACCACTTGACAAAGGGTGAGTTATTGAATATTCAACGCAGTCAAGGGGCATATTTCGACTAGGAAATGAAACTCATCGAGGCTGGACGACAAAAACCTAAGAAGTTTGCACTCAGCAAGCTTGCCATGAAGATGGACTGCCACGGGACCCTGCTGCTGGACGGGAGAATCGACAGAGAAAAAGCCACTCCGATACTTCACGCCAAAGAAGACTTCACTCGCCTCCTGATCGCTCACTATCACGCTCTGTTCAATCACGGTAACCTTTACACAATTTTCTTATCGGCCGCTCTAATGCTATGTCACCATTCGGCGTATTTTCCGACATCGTCCTTACATCAAACTCATGGAAAACAGCGCAGCGACTAGCTGCTCATTTTTGGCAACGTTGGATCAAAAAGTACCGCCCGTCGCTGAGAGCAAGATCCGATAACGCCCACGACAACGTGAAAGAAGGCGACACAGTGCACATAATGGACAGTACAATGCCAAGAGGCGAAGTAGTTAAAGTCTACCCGGGTCCAGAAGGCAAAGTTTGAGTCACTGAAGTACGCACAGCAGCAGGGTCCATTCGTCGTCCAGCCTCCAGACTCATAGTTATTTCCTGAAACCACGAGAATGGTGTTTGCACACGCGGGGGATATTGTAGATAATAACTAGGATTAGGAAACGATTCATTATATAAAGTTAGTTATAAGAGCTTAATCAATATTATATTGCAATTAATCTGTCAATTATATCATTTCGCCTATTGTCTTACATCTGTGTCATAAATCTTTTATTTACCCTGTTTTTACAACATACGATAACAATCTTATCATTTTATAGTATAAGCAATTAATAAAACTGTGTGTAAACTTAATATGAATAAAGAATATCTTTTGTTTCGCTCTATTAATTCGCCGCTTCAATCTGTTTGATTAAGTAGCGATCATTTTGATCGCTAGGCCAGTCTTTACTCATCACTCATATGGCAATATTAGCTGAATATGGCTAATTAGCAGATGTACTTTCAAGCAGGAAATAGTGTTTTATTTTAAATCAAGCAAGAAGTAGTCAAATAAAAATACAGTGCACACAATCAACAAGTACTTCAATTTCAAGTGGCCAGCATTAAAGTAGGATAGGTATCAAAATGGTTAACTATAGAGTTTGTGTCAAAAGATTACCGTTGCGGCTGCAAAAGGAACATTCATCTTATCAGTTTTTATAAAAATTGACAATCTCCGTGTAATACAAGGTATTTTGAAATTTGATTCATTGAAGCATATGATGTTTTGCCATGCGTGCATGGCATGGCATATTTTGAAGTTAAGGCATTATGAGACATATTAAGATTGCGGTGTTTTAAAGAAAAATAATTGGCATTCTGCAATTTAGGTATTTTGAGTCCAAGAAATTTTGAGATCTGGGAACATTGATAAAGAGGTAAAATGCAATTTAGTAGTCATAAGCACCATGCAAAATTGTAGCCGATGTCAGTCGATAGGGTATGTGTGGGCGGTTAGTGTGTTAGTGGCCCAACACCGCAAATAATTACGACTTATTTTCTTTGCTTTATCTGCAGATCTTCAAGACTGACGTCCTTTAGTATGTTTCAAAATTTGGTAACACCAAACTAGAATAACAATCTATTTTCAGTCCCAGCCATGTCAGCACGGCGGACGCTGCATCGATGGCCTGAACAGCTACACGTGCGACTGTACCAACACCGGGTACGCCGGGGTGCACTGCTCGGTGAACATCGATGAGTGCGCTTCTCAACCATGCTGCAACGGCGCCACGTGCCGTGACCTCGTCAGTGACTACCGCTGCGACTGCTATCAGGGGTACACGGGTGAGTACGCTCGGTACACTGCTTGGTGAACATTAAGGAGTTTAAACCAATCATATCTTAAGACGAGGCTCCCAAAAATAATTCCCATGTTTACTCCAACAAACACCCGCCTAGCGTAACTCGTACGCCGCCGCCGACGGCCACCGTGCTTATGTGCCACGTGTATTATTTCTCATTATTATGTAACACTGCAGTAAGTACACATAATTCATAAATATATTCTTAATAGTACATTACTGCAGAGGCTGCGAAACAGGGGATTGCCGGCCGAGTAGTTGTAATAGATAAGAAGGCCGAGTCTTAACGGGCCATCTAGAGATACGAGGCCGACAATCCCTGTTCGCGCCGAGGCTTGTATAGTGCTTTTCTCAAACATGCAATAATTAAATAATGATTTTTATTCTGTAAGTAGGCCGTAAGGGCACTTTTACAAGTCTGACTCTACGGCGTTTCCCAAGAGGAGACCACTAAGGAGAAGAAAGCCGAAACAAACTCAACAGTCAGTCATTTTTTCGAAACAACTCTTATATCTATTACAATATTTGTACTTAGCCTATCCTAAATATATAGTTTAAGTATAAACTCAATGCGTAGTTCTTCAAGAAAACATATCAATACTTATCAAAGTAATAAAATATAGAATATATAAAAGCAAAATAATGATTTTTTAATACAGTTGCTCAAAAAATGCTGCTTTACGTAGCTGTTTAGCGTGCGCAAAGTTGGTTTTCGCGAACTAGTGCTTTTTACTTTTCCAATGTTTTTAAATTTATACTTGTTCCAATTCATAACTACTTATTCATGATGATGATGGTGATGGTAATAGTGATGATGATGGTGATGGTCATGATGATGGTGATGGTGGTGATGATGAGAATGATGGTGATGATGATGGTGATGATGATGGTGATGATGATGGTGATGGTCATGATGATGGTGATGGTGGTGATGATGATGATGATGGTGATGGTCATGATGATGATGATGATGATGATGTTGGTGGTGATGACGATGGTGATGGTGGTGATGATGATGGTGATGATGATGGTGATGGTGACAGTGATGGTGGTGATGATAATGATGATGATGATGATGTCGATGATGCTTACTTCTTTTTCTTATTTATTCGCAACTGCGGCGTCGCTCGGAGCTAATTGAAACAAAAGTAGGTCGCTTTGCAGACCATGGCCCGCAATTTCGTATGAAATTTTCATTATGTGCCCCTCGTCGCCCCGCACCCAAATAAATGTGAGATTTCGGGGTCTATTATAAGGAACACAACGTCAATATTTCATTGCATGTTTGAGAAAATAGTACATTACTACAGAGGCCGGGACGAAAGGGGTTGCCGGCCGAAGTCGTATAGACGGCTGAGCAAAGCGAGGTCGGATAGGTCTGAGGTGGGCAACCCCATATTTCCCGCCGAGGTTATGTATAGTGCTTTTTTCAAACATGCAATGAAATAAACAACAAACATTCTTTTTTCCCTTGGTGGTCAACTGGGCCCGCAGAGCACTGAGCCCGCAGGTTCAGTTACCCACTCCGTTTTTTTTCATAGGTGATTCGACCCACACTAATCGGATAACTCGACCCGCGCCTGCTCAGCCCGCGGTTCCAGTCGACTACTATTTACCACTCGGTGGTAAACTGAGCCCGCAGGTTCAGTTGCCCACTTCGTTTTTTTCGTAGGTGAATCGACCCACGCTAATCGGATAACTCGACCCGCGGACTCTTGCCCATACAAACTTTATTTGTGGATGATGTTCCACTCCCATACAAGTTTGGCCCCGCACTGGCAAAACATGATGACTGTTACGTCAGCGGTAAATGTGTGCCTCCCAGTAAGCAATTACGAATGCAATGCAATCTCTTTCTATGTAAATAATTATCATATAGTTTGCTAGAACAATTTTAATATGTGACCTATATGTGTTTCCAAGAAAATTACTGATATTTAAGCCAAAAATAGACCAAAAGACCGTTATATTTAACATTGAAATGGGCACTACGTCCAAGGGTCAGCTGTAATTAATACTTTAGGTAAATATGTTGCCAGCAAATAATTATTTTATAAAATCGTTTATTGATAATACATATTCTTAAATATTACATATCAGCAATTAAATCTAATCTTATTATGTAAAGAAGGCCACGGGCTGAATTGACTCTTAGGCGGTAAGTAATGGTAGACTGATCCCGCGGGCTGAATTGACTCTTAGGCGGTAAGTAATGGTAGACTGAGCCCATGGGCTGGGTTGACCCTTGGGTCGAGTCGCCCGTAAAGAAAAAAAAATGGTCAACTTAGCCCGTGGGCTCAGTGCTCTGCGGGCCCAGTTGACCACCAAGGGATTTTTTTTATAAAACACATAGTGGCAGAATGTCATGATGCCTGTGCTACAAATTTATGTGGAATGGAAATTGCATGATTTGTATTAAATTCCATTAACGACCTCTTGTCCTAGCCGCACGTGAAACGTCATACTTCGCAGCCTATTATAAGGAACATAACATCAATATTTTATTACATGTTTGAGAAATAAAACATGACTGCAGACACTGCAGAGGTCTTGCCGGGTGAGTAGGTATAGTTTTCACGGCCAGAGGCATAAATAGTGCTTTTGTCAAACATATGCAAATCAATAAATACACTACTCAAAAAAATACACGACAAAGTTTTTTTTTTTAAATTTTACCTCCAATCCCTTCATAATGTTTTTTATTAAGGAAATCGTCCGTATTTCGCGTGTGTAGTGTCCGAGTAGACCCTATTAGGGCCGTCATACACAACCTGATAATAAGAATCTTAATTTCTATCTCAAATAAAATAAATGCAGAGGATTTTAAATATTGTCTATGGTCTCTGGTGACTTAAACTTTAAAGACAATATTTTTCTTCAACTTGCTCGGAAATGTTCCCATTAATGTAGTAAAAACACACCGCGAAGTCCATCGTTATATACGTTGATACGATAATCGATTGAAAAAAAGTGGCAATTACTTCCCGGACAGGCCTGGGAAGTGTACATTATTGTGCAGGGTTTTACTTTTAATTTCATCCAAGACTTTGCAAATTCATTTATTTCCACACAAAATTCATGCTTGCGGTAGCTAAAACACCTGATAACGGAGGCGTTATTAATTGCTAAATTAGCTCTTGTTTACGAAAAAATGGCCCTGGCCATTCAGCCAACTCAATAAATTCTGTTTTGGAAATATCTTTATCAATCGAATATTTAAATCTTAATCTATACTATTATAAAGTTGTAAAAATGAAATGTCTGTACATTGAAGATATTTTCAAAAAATTGATTGTTATGGACTATTTAGAGGTCACTAAAACGAAAAATATTTTATTTGGATTTTATGCATATTTGTATGTGTCGTTGTGGCTTCATTACGCAAAATCGGCTTAACTGATTTCAACAATTATTGGTATCTCCAGATGGTTATAGGATACTTTTTACCCGACTGCGCTGAAGGAAAAACGAGGGGTTATGACTTTTTCTGCTCCGCGAACGAAGTTGCGGGCGCCTTCTGTTTATTTCATAAAAATATGAATGAGAAATCGTAACCAGTAATATTACGGTAAGATTTATTATAAAAATACTAACACTTAAACACTTATGCAGTGATCACAGTGAAAGTGCGCCCGTTGACGTTAAATTTTGGTTTTGAATTATAAATCAGAGTGTAGTCATGAATTGGATAAAGTATAAATTAAAAGAAATTGGAATAGTGAAACTAGTGCTTTTCACTATTCCAATTTCTTTTAATTTATTATATTCAAGAAAACCAATTTTACGTAAAGTAGCACTTTTTGAGCAACTGTATAAACAAGTATATTATCTAACGTAAAAACTCTTCAGAGATTAAGTATGATTTGGAAAGGAAATTAAAAAGAAAAATAGAAAACTAATAAGGACTAGTTCGCAAAAATGAGAAATAAGAAATGTGCACGCTAACCGGTTAGGAGAAGTACCACTGTATTAAAAAAATACTATTACAGCTAACAATCTATCAGAACTGTTCATAAATATTGAATTTTTCTCAATTTACAATTGTCGAACTATGAAAAGCCAATTGATCGTGACGTTTATTATGTTTCGATATTCAAGTATACAGAAGATGCGTGTGTTTCCTGTCTGACCTACATAGAGTTCTGCCACTTCTCTGAACTATTTGATGGCATCATATCCAGAATATCCTTTAAGAAAGGAAGTCTTGACTTAGTCTCGCATCGTCCTTTCAAGTCCGATGTGTTTAGGCAACCTGCTTGCGATATGTTATTTAACATATTAAACTAATATAAAATATATTTCACCGCATAAACGGATGGGTGAAGGTTTTTGTATATTCGGATCTTAGACTAATACGATAAGTAATACTTGGAAGGGACAGTTTACGATGTTAGAACCGACTGGAACACCATCACGTGTTCAACAAAGTTATTATTCTGGTGGAATGCTCCAATATATCCCTATTTTCCAGGTAAAAACTGCGACATCGATATAAACGAGTGCGCCAGCTCGCCATGCAAGTTCGACGGTATATGCGTGGAACATAGCAACATCAGCTTATACCAACCTCCCGACGCGCCCCCCCTGCTACTGGGGCCCCAGCCGCACATGGTTCTACCCGCCTACTTCTACCGAGCTTTTTCCCCTGAGATCGCCCACGGGTAAGTCTAAAACGCTACATATGCGTAGAACACATCACCATGCCTCCCAATGCCCCCCCGTACTAGTGGGTCTGCAGCAGCACATGGTTCTACCCGCCTACTTTTACTAACCGTTCTCGGTAGGCCTACATCGTTGCAGACCTATTTAAACCGAGTATTCATCCCGAACCATCCTCGAAGTCAGTTAGTATAGCGCATAGGCCTCAGACTAGATCTAAATGAAGTTGAAGAGAAGATACGCTGACCTGACGGTGCGGGTTCGTTGCCGAATGTATTGAGAAAACGATTAGCAAACAACGCATCCCTGCATGTACGCAGGCGTTTTGCACCAAGCGCTAGTGCCAACCCTAAAGTAGTGTGTTTATAGGTACGCTCTCAACTTTTGCTTGTGCTTTGAGGCCTCTACTTGTACTACGAGTATCAGTCTTTCTGTGTCTTGCACAAGTAGTAGTTCTTGTACTTTGTAATCTATAAAGTTGTAAAAATGAAATGTCTGTACATTGAAGATATTTAAAAAAAAATGATTGTTACGGACTATTTGGAGGTCACTAAAACGAAAAATATATTTTTTGGATTTTATGTATGTTTGTATGTGTCGTTGTAGCTTCATCACGCAAAATCGGCTAAACAGATTTCCACAATTTTTGGTACACGGGTAGCTGGGTATCTCCAGATGGTTATAGGATACTTTTTACCCGACTACGCAGAAGAAAAAACGATGTGTTGCGGTTGAAGTTGCGGGCATCTTCTAGTTATTTATATTTTTCTAGATTCGAGTGCATTTGCGTGTTGGGTACGACCGGCTCGCGCTGTGAAGTGAACATCGACGAATGCTCGTCTAGCCCCTGTCGTCACGGCAAGTGCGTGGACGGCGTCGGCGACTACACCTGCGAGTGCACGCCCGGCTACGAGGGCCAGCACTGTGAAGTCGAAATCGACGAATGCCTCAGGTGATACGTTCAAAAAGATTATTTGTAAAATTATTCGACTTAGTATACATTACTTTTACCGTGGGAGAGCCAAGCTTCAGCACGAATGGGCCGGCTCAACCGGAGAGATACCACGGCCTCACAGAAAACTGGCGTGAAGCAAAACTTGTGTTTCGCCAAGTGAGTGAGGGTACCGGAGGCCCAACCTCCCCATCCCCCCTAATGATAGCGCAGTTGAAAAATAGAATACCCTGCGCTAGCGCTGGAGAATCCCTCTTTGGGCTTCCATGCTCAGGAAAAATCATTCCTGAGCGTGGACGCCCAGACTGCCCTTCGTACTCTGAGGGGGGAGGGAGGCAAAACTGCGCTCGATCACTCTACACCTGCTCGGGGCAAGAGCAAAATAGCCATGGCAACCCCTGCCACGCTGGACGTGACCGAGTCATTGAGCAGATTGAAATAGCTGCAGATATCGTGCAACAGCAGATCCCATCCGCAGAGATTGTGATACTTGACGATTTTAGCGCCCATCACGCCGGCTCTAGCAAGACCGATCATGCGGCGAGATCTGTTTACGGCTTTGCTCTGGCATATGGCTTATCACAATTGGTTACTGCGCCCACGCGAATCCCCGATGTGGAAAGCCAGGAATCTTCCCGGTTGGACCTTCTGCTGACTTCTCATCCGGCTGGCTACAAAACATCTGTCGAAGCCCCACTTGGCTCCTCGGATCATTGTCTGGTCCGGAGTTCGGTGCCACTAACATGCCCACCGCGTCGGCAAGCAACTTGTAGCCACCGTGTGTGGCACTACAGGTCGGCAGATTGGGATGGGATGCGGTCTTTCTTTGCATCCTAGCCTTTGAGGCAGGTTTGCTTCACGCTGGATGATCCCAACGTTGCTGCTGATTCTATTGCTGACGTGGTGCTTCAGGGTATGGAACTTTTATTCCATCCTCTGCAGTCCCCGTTGGTGGTAAATCCCAACCTTGGTTTGGTCAATCCTGCAAAAAGGCTTCGGACCGAAAGCAGGAGTGTTACCAAGCCTGGGTAAATGCAGCGACAGTACGGGATGAAAAGACCAGCGCGTTAAAAAAGGAGTTTAACTTTGCCTCCAGATCCTTCAACAAGGATATTTCCAGAGCGAAGTCGTTGCACATAGGCAGAATTGGCGAGAAACTAGAGCGCCTCCCTTCGGGAACTCGTGCGTTCTGGTCCCTTGCCAAGGCTATCCAGGGAAATTTCTGCACGCCGTCTTTTCCACCTTTAGATATGGGAAATGATTCGTTGGCCCACGATGCAAAGGAGAAAGCCGATCTCTTGGGCAAACTATTTGCGTCCAGCTCGACTTTGGATGATGGGGGACACGAGCCGCCGACAATACCGCGGCACCATAGCTATATGCTGGATGTCCGGTTCCACCATAGGTCAGTGCGTAAAGCACTTTTTTCCCTCGATGTCCATAAGTCGAGTGGGCCCGATGGAATTCCCACTATTGTGTTGAAGACGTGCGCTCCAGAGTTGGCACCGGTTTTAACGCGTCTTTTTCGGCTCTCTTACTCTTCTCGCGTAGTCCCGATCTCATGGAAGTCAGCTTTGGTGCTCCCGATCCCTAAAAAAGGTGACCGCTCAAACCCATCCAACTACAGGCCGATAGCTATAATCTCCCTGTTCTCGAATATAATGGAGTCCATTATCAACATCCAGCTCCGTCGGTACCTAGAGGACCACCAACTGCTTAGAGGTCACTCAGCTGGTGACCTTCTGGTTTACCTGACACATCGTTGGGCACAGGCGATCGAGACTAATGGCGAAGCATTGGCGGTTAGCTTGGACATGGCGAAGGCTTTTGATCGGGTTTGGCACAAAGCACTTCTTTCGAAGCTTCCATCTTATGGGCTTCCCGAGAAATTATGCGAATGGGTCAGTAGCTTTCTAACAGACAGATGCATGAAGGTCGTAGTTGACGGTGCATGCTCTGAATCCATGTCTGTAAATGCTGGTGTCCCTCAAGGCTGTGTGTTTTCGCCCACGCTGTTCCTTCTGCATATCAACGATATGCTGCAAATTTGTGGCATTCACTGTTATGCGGATGATAGCACGGGTGATGCCTCCTACACTGGCCGCGCCAATATTTCTCGGGATAACGTCATCGAGAGCCGTAACAAACTTGTGTCTGAAGTTGAAACTTCCCCAAAAGAAGTTTCAGAATGGGGTCGACTTAATTTAGTCCGCTTTAACCCTACAAAGGCACAGGTTTGCGCTTTCACCGCATAAAAGTCTGCGTTTGTTGCATCACCTCGTTTTGAGAATACTCCCCTAACTGCAACAGCCACTATCGGAATCCTTGGCGTCGATATATCGAGTGAAGTCCAGTTCCGCGGCCATCTAGAGGGTAAGGCCAAATTAGCCTCTAAGAAGCTCGGCGTGCTCAACAGATCGAGACAGTATTTTACTCCGGCCCACCTCCTACAGCTTAACAAGGCACAGGTCCGCCCGCACATGGAATACTGTTCTCATCTGTGGGCTGGGGCTCCACAGTACCAGCTTCTCCCTCTAGACCGCATTCAACGGAGAGCGACTCGTATCGTCGGTTGCCAGCGTATTTCAGATCGGCTTGACTCCTTGGCACTGCGTAGAGATGTAGCCTCGCTCTGCATTTTTTATCGCTTGTATAACGGAGAGTGTTCCGAGGAATTGTTCGGGTTGATCCCAGCTGCATCTTTCCGCCATCGTCCTACGCGACAATATTTCCATCCTCACAACATAGATGGTTGCCAGTCCACAACTGTGTGTTTTTCTAGAAATTTCCTGCCTCGCACGACTGAACTGTGGAATAAATTGCCGCATGCAGAATTTCTGGACCGATGCGATCTTCAAACCTTCGAGAAAAGAGCGTACTCCCACCTGAAAGGCCGGCAACGCACTTATGACTCCTCTGGTGATGCAAGTGTCTATGGGCGACGGTGATCGCTTACCATCAGGCGACCCGTCTGCTCGTTTGCCCCCCTATGCAATATAAAAAAAAGAACATTATATTGACTTACAAGGCTACACCCATTTCTATTTTTAAAAGCGGCGAAGTATTAACTGTATTCACTTATTTTTATGAAAATGTTTTCAAAATACCGACATTTTATTTCGGAAGTCGATAAAACAAATTGCTGCGAACATTGCAGGCTCTGGTCATGACGCAATAATTTGTTACAGATATCATCCTTGCGACCACGGGCAGTGTATCGACGGGCGCGCAACATACACGTGCATGTGCGACTCCGGCTGGGGCGGACGCAACTGCTCCGTGGTTCTGCAAGGCTGCCGCGACCAGCCGTGCCGCAACAACGGCACGTGCCTGCCCTGGCTGCGGCACGAGACCGAACATCGCTTTAACTGCAGCTGCACGCCCGGACACCACGGGCGCACCTGCGAGAAGGTACCGTTAATACCGTCACTATCTGACGCAGCTGTACGGCTAACGACTGATTTCAAAATCTTCACAGATATTAGAAATCCTTTTATCACCTACTGACACCATCGTGTTTATGAAGACCACCAGACGCAGTGTCAGACTCCAAATCCATTTCTTTAGTGACCAGTACAAATACAAATACTTTATTGATAACGCCAAGTTACATAATCATTTGATTGCATTACACAACAGGGTACAATAACAATAAGCATCAAGTTTTTTTTTTTTTATTATATTACAATTTGACTAGATTATTTAGTATTTAAGTATAGGGAATTATTGATTTAGTTTAAAACTCATCTATCGAGTAAAGTTCATGGTCAAGGAGCCACTCACGTAACCTTGATTTAAACACCGCTGTGGAAGTTGCATCCTTTTTAATAATGTCCGGCAACCTACACCGACAGACCCTTTACCTATATCGATGTCTCTATTTTCTCTGACTTACGCAGCCTGTGTGATGGCGTGACCAGAAGGTGGGCTAGCTTGTTGCTGCGCATTGCGCGGGTGCCATTAACTCCTCGCTGGCGGAATACAGCCAGGTTGTTGTGTGTGAAAAGTGCTACCTGATATAGGAGCTCGCAGGGGGGAGGCATAATGTTTAGCTGCTTAAACAAGTCTTTTCACGCTACATCATCGTGTAAACCCGCAATGGCTCGTACCGCCCGCTTCTGCATTATAAAAGCTCGCCCGGCGTCCACAGTTCGCGCCCACAGCTCCACGCCGTACGTGAGGAGACTGTGGACTGTCGCGAAATAGCTAGGCAATACCACGCTTGCCGGGGGGATAAATTGGGTATTTCCGAAAATCATTTTTTCTTCGAGGCAAAAATTCCGTTCTCTTTTTTTCCCGGTGGCATTTTTCTCCAGTCACCTATTTTCTTGGTGGTAATTATTCCGTTCCCATATTTTCCCAGTGACATTTGTAACCATTCTCATATTTCCAAGTCAAAACCGGATATCAAGTGGTCGAAAAATCCAAATATTACCTATTTCACCTTAAAGCAGGTCCGACTTGGCTAAGGTTAGGTACGACGACGAGCGTAGCGAGGAGGAGTGTTAGGTTGAGTTGTGACCCTAACGAGCGAGCGAAGCGAGCGAGCCGCGGATATCGAGTGGTCGAAAAATCCTAAGATTGCCTATTTCACCTTAAAGCAGGTCCGACTTGGCTAAGGTTAGGTACGACGACGAGCGTAGCGAGGAGGAGTGTTAGGTTGAGTTGTGACCCTAACGAGCGAGCGAAGCGAGCGAGCCGCGGATATCGAGTGGTCGAAAAATCCTAAGATTGCCTATTTCACCTTAAAGGCATGAAGCTTCTGACAAATAAATAAATTGGGCAAAATATGCGAATGCTTACAAATGTCACTGGGAAAATATGAGAACGGAATTAAATGCCCATAGAAAATAAAATATTGGGAAAAAATGCCACCGGGAAAATAAGAGAACGGAATATTTGCCTTGAAGAAAAAATGTTTTTCGGAAAATATGAGCCACACTCCTCAAACATATGCAACTACACGGCAAAAGTTAATTTTAATATTCCCTCCAATTCCTCCATAATGTTTTTATTTATATTTTCGCTTGTGTAGTGTTCGAATATACCCTGTTAGGGCCGTTATAGACAACCTGATAATAAGAATATTAATTTCTATAATAAATAAAATAAATGCAGAGGATTTTAAATATTGTCTATGGTCTCTGGTGGCTTTCGTACCAACTGACGATGTTTTCAATTTATTCATCAACATATGAATCATACAGATTTGTGTTCTTAATATCAGTTCGTGTGTAATAGGCATTAACACAGATATTTTTGGTCCGATATCCCTTCGGCCACTAGAAAAAAAAACAAAAAAAAACAGCTGTATAGCCTGTTTATGAACACAAACGCCATGTTTACAAGAAATAAACTGCAGAGGCTGCGAAATAGGGGATTGCCGGCCGAGTAGTTATAGATGGCAGAGTGTAAAGGCCACCTAAAAATACGAGGCCGACGATCCCTGTTCGCGCCGTGGCTTGTATAGTGCTTTTCTCAAACATGCAATGAAATGAAAAAACTATATTTTTTTATACATGGTGGCACATTTAGATCGGTCAGTATGGGAAAGTCTGAAACTATAAGACATACGAAAAATAGTTTCAATCTTTTGCAACAGCACATTAATTAGTTATATATTTTAATCTCGGAACTTGCATCATTTGCGCAGCACAAGTTAAAACCAAACGAGTCAGGAGCTGTCTCCCAATAACAAAACACAATCGTGGAACTCAATTTTTTGCTATGCAATTTATTACTGGCCAGTATTGTACCAAGGAGGTTTGCCGCGTTACAGTACCCCGCGCGCCAAGAAGAATTATCCAAGAGGGAATGCAAAGGAAACTTCCACCAAAATAAATCGAATAGATTACAATCAACTTTCATTTTCAACCATATTAACAATTTTCAGTCTTTTATGTGCCATTTACCAATAGCACGGCCATTATCATCACCCAATTCATACACAAGACGTGTTTTTTTTTAATACTGTGCACTTTACAAATTTAAGTGCTAGTTTTGCAGTTACATATTTACCAGCATCACTTATTTGGTAATTACGACGTCATACAACATCACCTTCAATAAACTCGGCTTCTTTACGTCTTAAGTCATAATATTTATATAATGACCTTCAAACCTTCAAGAAAAGAACGTACTCCACCTGAAAGGCCGGCAACGCACTTGTGACTCCTCCGGTGATGCTAGTGTCTATGGGCGACGGTGATCGCTTACCATCAGGCGACCCGTCTGCTCGTTTTCCTCCTATGTTATAAAAAATATATATATATATATATATATATTAAAAAAATACATGTAAACTCAAATTGCAGCCTGCACTTTATCTAAAATAGGCGACAAGAGGCCTAAATTTTCAGCGTATAAATCTCGAGGCGCAAATATAAGATCGTTATAATGGACGTCATTCATTACAGTCAGCGGCGCCATAGAACGACCCGCACCGCACCAGCTCTACCAAAAACTAAGAAGGCAGGACTGAACCCTGTTACTTCATTAACTCTGGTATTGATAGCAAACTGGATCTAAGGAATATTAAGATCTCAGTTTCTATGGTCGTAAAAAAAATATCGATTCAGTCAATTCCAAATAGTCCGTTACAATACAATATATTTTTTGAAAATATCTACATTGTACAGACATCTCATTTCTATAACTTTATAATATTATAGATTACGTTTTGAGTATGAGTGACTGAGCACGAAAAGTGACTAGTCGTAGAAAAACCCTAAAAGTACTGTGTATCACGTTGTATATTTAAGTCTTAAACGCTTGTGGCGTCTTCCTTGGCGATATTCACCTGCGGCTCATATCGCGACCCACACCACTCGCGTTTTTAACCCTTATACAAATGTTGCATAAAATACTACCTATTAAAAACTTGATTTGTAATTCATCTTGTATTTCAGCGATGGTTGAGCTTCATAGAGCCTAACGACTCGACAAATAATTATAGTAATGAAACTGCAAGGAGAGATTCTATAGTGGAAGTGAAGCAGCTTATGAGGTATAAACGCGGATTAGTTTCCGTCACACGTGTATGTGTGCTGCTGATACTTATTAGTCCAAATTACAAAAAGCGTAGGAGGCCCTTTTACGTCGGCATATAATCTCAAACCCCTATAGCAGAGCATAAACACTTTAATCATCACACACGGCGCAGATACTATAAAATAGGGCATCTATCTCACAACTCACAATATCGTTTGTCTCAAACTAGAAATAAAACTTGCGGAAACTGACTTTCGCAATTTTCGTTGGCATAAAATAAATAAGGCGACTTTAAGCGATTGAAATAGGCTAGTATTAAGAAAGGAGACTGCATTGTAACTACCCATCACTCTATTTGAGTGTCTTAATTAAGGTAATCTTGGTTTATTCAAAGCAAGTAACATAAAACTCCTACAACATACGTATCTCAATCTACAATAAAATTCCTGATGTAAGTCAGGAAAATTAAAAAAATAATATTATTAAGACATATAGCACTCTATTTAAACATGGCTTAGGTACTCATAAATGTTATTACAGTGTGAATGATTTCTTAAATGACGAAGACTGACAAATTCTATCATGTAAAATTAACTGTGTCAATTTGAGACCTCCACATTTAATAAGAAAATATTGTCGTGTAGGTAATGATTAAGAATTAATATACTAACTAAAATTTATGTGCACCAATGTAACCCATTACCCACATACATCGAATAATCAATCATAGAATAATCGATTAAATAAATAAACATAATAATTACACATTTCAATGTTAGAGCACTTAACTACTGGAGATGACAAGCCGTGTCTTGTCATTACCAAACAAGGGTTCATACATTTTAAACGGGGGGCGAGATAAACACGTACAGCACACTATGAAAACACTCCAATTTCTACAAACGCACACTATAGAAGAGATCAGTGTGCACTACATTAATTGATGTATAAGGTACTTCTTTCGTACATTCAAAAAAAGGCAGCGCGTATCGCGCAGCGCTTTATTAACAACTTCAGCCATATAGTACTTACCACTTTATATTAGGTACTTACCACGTTTTATAGAACTTATGTTGTACTTATCATTTTAGAGTGTACATACCTATACGATAATTTTGCATCACGGGATTTGGGATAATGTAGAGATGAACCTTTACTACAAATAAGGACCGTTAAAACAAGCGGACTGTCATTTGCCATATTTTGAATCGTGCCACGATCGCAAGGAGATATTCTGGCAAAAAATAGAAGGCGCTTTAAAACTAAATATTCAACGATGTTATCTATATATATAAAACTCTTGCGTTACAGACCTATCGACAAACAACGCACAGCGTAAACCGCTAAACATATAAGCATGAAATTTGGAACGCATATTTTTTATAGTACGTGGACGTGTACTAAGAAAGGATTTTTTGAAATTCAACCCTTAAGGGTGTGAAATAATGGTTGAACCGTGGTATGGAAATCATTAATTTGGAGAGTTATAGACTTGAATCTTTGTATAAAGGTTTCTTACTAAAAAACAAAACAAATGATTAAGCGTTGCTATAAAAGTTCATCCCCTAAGAGGGTTAAAAAAGAGTTGAAAGTGTGTATGGGACACATGTTGTTTATAAAGTTCGACGCTTAAAACTTCGGTCACAACTTCCTGATGTACAGTGTAAAACATTAATAAGGGCATTTTGAAAATTCATCCCGTAACGAGGTTAAATTGGGGTTGAAAGTTTGTATGGAATACCTGTAATTATTTGAGTAACTGTTATAATATTTCGCGTATAGACTCTTCATTTGAAACAAAGAAATCTCATTTCAGCATTTTTCAAATTTTATCCCTTAACAGCATTAAATTGAGTTTAAAAGTTTGTATGAAAAATCTGTAATTATTTGAGTAACTCTTATAGTATTTAGCCTATAGATTTTTCATTCAAATATAAATAGAATAGTTTCTGAATTTTGAGAAATTCATTCCCTAACGGGGTTAAATTGGGTTCAAAGTTGGTATTGCAAAACTTTCATTGTTTGAGTAACTGTTATAATATTCCGCGTATAGGTTATTCATTTAAAACTAAGAAAACTGATTTCAGCATTTTCTAAAATTCATCCCCTAACGGGATTAAATTGGGATTGTATGGAATACCTGTAATTAATTGAGTAACTGTAACAATATTTTGCGTGTAGACTTTTCAATCAAATATAAAAAAAATAGTTTTAGAATATTTAGAAATTCATCCCCTAACGGGGTTAGATTTGGGTTGAAAGTTTGTATGTAAAACCTGCAATTATTTGAGTAACTTCTTTAATATTTTAGGTATAGATTCTTCATTTCATGCTCAGAATATATTTCCGCATATTTGGAAATTCATTTACTAACGGGGTTAAATTGGGGTTGAAAGTATCTTTTGAAACCCTGTAATTAATTGAGTAACTGTTGTAATATTTCGCGTATATACTCTGTATTTAAAAATAAGGAAAATAATTTCAGCATTTTTGGAAATTCATCCCCTAATGGAGTTCAATTGGGGTTGAAATTTGGTATGGAAAACCTGGAATTATTTGAGTAACTGTAATAATATTTCGCGTAAAGACTCCTCATTTAAAACTAAAAAAACTCTTTTCAGCATTTTTGGAAATTCATCCCCTAGCGGAGTTAAATTGGGGTTGAAAGTTTGTATGGAAAACCTGAAATTAATTCAGTAAAAGTTATTATATTTCACATATAGACTTCATTTAAAACTAAGATAACTAATTTCAGCATTTTTTTGAAATTTATCCCTGAAAGTTGTGAATGAAATAAGGGGTAACAGTCTGGAACGAAAGTACAATGGCGCATAAAGGGTGTTTTGGAGCGCTGAATAGAATTTTGAAAGACATTAGAGGGAACGATGTTCTGATTGGTGGAGTCACTATGTTGTTAGCTGGAGACTTCCGTCAGACTCTTTCCCTAGTTTCGAGGGGAACCGAGCTGATGAAGTTAAAACTTGCATTAAGGCGTCAAATATTCGGCCTTTAATCAAAAAACTCCACCTGAAATTAAATATGCGAGTGGCTCAAGGGCGATAATTGCGCTGGAGAATTCTCTGACCTTCTTCTTAAAATAGACAATGGAGAATATCCCGAAACTGAGGGAAGGATTACAATTCCGTCGGATCTTGCCTTAGTTGTGCGGACGTTGATGACCGAATCTCGCAAAGGGTCTGGCCGGACTGCTATAGTAAAATCGCCCCTGGCTGAATTTGAAAACTGAATATGCACGTTCATTTGCCTTATTGCCAAAAATAATTTTACTGAATTTTAAGCCTTAAATACTTACGATTAACGAAATAATTAAAAAAAAAAAAAACAGATTTTATTTTTTATTAGCCGAACTACTTTACCGATTGATACGGCCTTCGGATATTTTGCATATGTATATAAGACACATTTAACAAAAAAAAATTAAAGTCCTAGCTTCTTTTAAAGTCGACATATTTATCTGTTTAAGTTTTAATTTTTTTTTACTTGCAAGTTAGCGACACCTACCATATTTTGATATAATATACACAATTTAATATTCTATTACATATATTTTTTTCAGAAATATTAATTTGGATCAAAAAAGTGAAAATAAGCTATTTGTGTAAAAGGGTGAAAAAAAGAACACCCATGAACGGTAACTTAAAAATTAAAAAATTAAACAGACAAAAATATTGACTTTAAAAGAAGCTAGGACTTTTTTTTTGTTAAATGTGTCTTATATACATATATAAAATATCCGAAGGACGTGTCAATCTGTAAAGTAGTTTGGCCAATAAAAAATAAAAACAGATTTTTTTTTTAATTATTTTGCTCGTAAGTATTTAAGGCTTAATATTCAGTAAAATTATATTTGACAATAAGGCAAATAAACGTGCATATTCAGTTTTTATATTCAGCCAGGGGCGATTTTACTATAGCAGTTCGGCCAGACCCTTTACCCAGATGTTCAAAATGTACACAGTAAGTTCAAGTATGTGAGAACGAGCGATGACACCTAAGAACGACCAGGCTTCCGTTATTAATAACATTTTATTGAAGTTGTTCAAAGTTTTCAAATACGAATACAAGTTTGTAGACTCGATTTGTAGTTAACACGGATGATGCCATAAACTATCGCGTAGGGTTTTTAAATGCACTTAACTCACCCGGCCTACCTTCTCACATACTTATCTTAAAAGTGGGTGCTCGAGTAATGTTGCTGCGAAATCGCAATCAGCCGATGATGTATATAAAGGCGCACTTAAGAGGATTTATTGAAATTCGAGCTACACGCAGGCGAAGTGGCAGGAAAAAGCTAGTAATTGTATAAACAAACATAGTACGGTAACAATTAGTAAACAGCTAATAATATAAATCGTAACATTCAAATACTGCGTCACGCTTGCACAGTTGAATAATTGTAAATAATATTTCTTATGCATAGATGGCGTTGTACATATCGGGGAGCATATGTATTGAAATTAGAAAGCTTTTTGTATTGAGATTATCAGTCCTTTCGTTTGGTCCTTGGTGATTTTTAAAAACTTCATATACGTAATTAAAAAAAAAAATTAAATACCGGCCAAGTGCGAGTCGGACTCGCGCAGAAAGGGTCCCGCACGACTGTATCTCATCTTTTACTTAACCCAACTTAAGTGGCCGGTTAAGTTTAGTTTGTGCACCTGATATGTATGGCGGCGGATACAAATGAGGTGCAAACTTAACGCAACCGAAATCCGATATTTCGAAATGATTATTGACAAAAACTATGTTACTTTAAATACATCTTTTATAGGTTTTCCTGTAAACTATGGGTAAAGAACTATTTTTGTATTTTTTTTAAATTGTGTTGTGTATGTTGTTAAATAACTTCAAAAGTATTAATTTTAAAATTATAAAAATAAAATATATTTGAGCTCACAATGAGCCCCTCTTTCATTTGATGTCAGTCCAATCAAACAAAGCCTCTCTGACCACACAAATTAAAAACAATACATCATTTTTATCAGTTCCGCCCACAATACTAAATATTGATTTCCAACGTAACACGTACAGTCCCAACCCTTATTCAAAATTAAAAGCTGTTGAAAATAAACTTTCAGAAGGGAATGTGAGTGCAGCTGCTCGGCTCCTTTTCTCCCACGATGCTGCGCACTCTGCGGAGACTTACGCCGCCTTAAGGGAGAAACACCCGCTCCCTCCTTCCTCCGCAAGTCTGCCAGATCCTCCTGCCCGTGATGATCCCACTGTCCAAGTATCTGAGGATGCAGTTAAGGCGGCTATAGCATCTTTCTCTATCGGATCCGCGAGTGGGCTTGACGGGCTATCCCCTCAGCACCTAAAGGACTTAACATCCACGTCGCCGGGTGATCGGGCGACGGCTCTCGTTAAAGAGCTTACTGGTCTAATAAACTAAATGCTTTCAGGCCGTTTGAACAGTGGGATCGTACCAGTCTTGTATGGGGCAAACGTGGTAGCTTTGGCCAAAAAGGATGGCGGTATCCGTCCGATCGCAGTTGGCCGTACTTTCAGGCGCTTGGCTTCGAAGCTCTGCTGTCGCAAATTTCACGAAAAACTATCTAACACATTCCAGCCCCGGCAGCTGGGCTTCGGAGTTAAAGGCGGTTGTGAGGCAGCGGTCCACGCCGCACGCACCTTTCTCTCGTCCGTATTATGAAGTATTCCTAAAAATTGACGTAAGAAACGCGTTTAATTCGGTTGACAGCGGTGCTCTCCTAGCTGAAGCCAAAAAAGAGTTGCCAGAGCTTTACTCCTATTTATGGCAATGCTATGGAGCACCGTCAAAATTACGTTTTCGAAATAAAATTATAGCATCGAGCATGGGTTGTCAACAGGGGGACCCGCTCAGGCCTGCAATATTTAGTTTAGCAATTCATCCGTTCATTTCAAGTCTAAATTCAACCTCTGGTACCTTGATGACGGCTCCCTTGGTGACTACGCCGAATCTGTCTTACAGGATCTGAATCTACTAATGGCAAATTTCTCAAAGATAGGCCTTTTATTAAACGTGTCACAGGATCGTAAAATTGAAATTTTAACTAAGTTTAATGAAATTTTACCAAATATATCTGTCCACTCATCTTCTTCACTTACACTTCTCGGTTCTCCAATTTTCGACGATGCTATCCACCCCGTTTTTAAATGTAAACTTAATCTTTTTAACGACACATCCGATCTTCTTTTTAAAATTAATCCACACATGGCTCTATTCATTATCCGTTTCTGCTTATTCACCCCTAAATTCTTATATCTTCTCCGCAGCTGCCCGATTTCGAAGTTTCCATCATCATCCATCGATAATTCAATTCAATTAACTCTTTCTAAAATTTTAAATGTAAATTTTGATGCAAGGTCTTGGACCCAAGCGGTTCTTCCTATCAGATCAGGTGGTCTGGGGATTCGCTCCACGAGTGGCGGCGCTACCAACGTTTTTGTCCTCCTCCTACGGCTCACTATCTCTTGTCAATTTAATGCTAAACCAATCTAGGTTTCTAGACGACGAGGTAGTGTATCTTAGCGAGGCCAGAGAAGCCTGGTGCCGCGCTTGCCCCGGAGAGGATACTCCAACCACAAAACATATACAAAGAGCCTGGGACCATGTCTTAAGGCAACCCATGTTCAACTCTTTCAGACCAGTTCGGACGATTCGGATCGTGCTCGCATCCTGGCCGTATCCGCGCCCGAGTCGGGTCATTGGTTGCGTGCACTGCCTTCAAAGCAGATAGGCACGGTTTTGGACCCAAGTTGCTTAAGAATAGCGATATGCTTGCGGTTTGGATCTGAAATCTGTGTCTCCCATACGTGCACCTGCGGCAAGAACGTCGATCGGTTGGGTCGACATGGCCTTTCTTGCACAAGGAGCGCCGGCCGCTTATACCGCCACGGAACCATTAACGATTTAATTCGCCGTTCGCTTGCCACCGCCTCTGTGCCTGCGGTCCTTGAACCCTCAGGTATGGCGAGAGACGATGGCAAGCGCCCCGACGGAGCAACGCTGGTGCCGTGGAAGCTGGGCAGGGTGCTAGTGTGGGACGTGATGTGTGTCGACACTTTCGCGCAGTCCCACATCCAGGCGACCCGCTCAAAGGCCGGCGCTGCAGCTGACCAGGCCCAAATGATCAAGCGCCGCAAATATTCGACCTTATTAAACAACTACGAGTTTGCGGCGCTTGCAGTCGAGACATTGGGCCCATGGTCAGCTGACATGTGTATGTTCGTTAAGGCCTTGTCGAAACAACTCATTGACGCATCGGGATACCCCAGGGCTGGCGCTCACCTCTGCCAGAGAATCTCTCTGATAATACAAAGAACGCTGCCAGCATACTGGGGACGATGCCGCAGGCGGACCTTTTAGATGGTGTATTCTTTCTATAATCTTTGTCATCTTATAAGTTTAGTTTAAGGTTTAGATATACTTTATATTTACTTTTATTTTGTCTGGAATGTAAAATATTAATTGTAATACCTACTTAGTCATTAACTTAAATAAATTAACATTTCAATAACATCAATGAGGAATGGTATAGGAAGTTTATAGGAAGGAATAAGCTTCCTTATTGTCAGAAAAAAAATACACAATTTTCTGTGGCTTAGAAAAAAATAAAAAGATAAAATGGTGTTGGTGGGCCTATATACCTGCCTTATCATCATCATCATCATTGGCCTCTTACATCTATGAAAGATGATTTAAACAGCGTCCAATAAAGTGCGGCACTTTCGAACGTGACTTGAAAGGCCGATTCGAGAGCGACAGCCTCGGCCGCATATTTGACATGTAAATGTTGCACCTGTCGATGCAGGGGGAAGAGCTGCGCGCAAAGAAAGCAGTGATATTTTCGATTAAAATGGCTGTAAATGTACTTTTGTTCTTGCCGTACCGTATAAGGCGGGCATATAGGCCTACCAACACCTATCCATCTTTTTTTTTTACTAAGCCATAGAAAAATCTGTATTTTTTTTCTGTCAATAAGGAGGCTTATTACTACCTATAAACAAAATTTTCAGATTTTTGAAAATTTTCATCCTTTCTCCATTGCATATATTGTATAGATTGAGTAGACAAACGGTAACTTGTAAGTAAATTGAAGAAACTGAAGTATGCAGTTATTTTTATACTTTTTAGTTTTGTTTTTTGGAGCCGGCTCAATTTTTTGTTAAAAAATAAATTTATTTTACACTTTTTAGTTAATGGTTATGGAGATCCGGTGCCTACCTTCCGACTCCACCATGAAATCAGCTCAGTAGTATTATTATGGTACCACCATAATCTCCGGATCACCATAATGTAATAGCCGTGTATGGGCTTGTCGGAATTGTCACAAAATACACTAATTATTCTCATCAGAAACATTTAAGTTTCTGACTATGAATTTGCGTAACTAACTTAATCGAGATATCTTATCGCCACCTGTAAATCATTTATCATTAAGGAGTTTCGAAGGCATTCTATGGTCTTCTTCATCAATTTCACTTCACCAATTTACACTTTCTAAATGCAAATGCTTATTATGTTTCTTATAATACCAAAATTGCCTTATGTTTGCCTACAATATTTGAGGAGTTCCATCAATTCCTCATGGATCTCATCATCAGATCTTCACCAAAATTATATGGGGCCAACTTGGAGATACCGCGTATAAAACAAAAAAAAAAGAAATCGGTCAAATAGTCTTCGAATAATCGGTGAACATACACAAAAACAGTTCCGACGGATTGAGAACCACCTCCTGTTTTAGTAGTCGGTTAAACATACGGAAGAGTGATGATTCTGGCTAAAAATTGGTAGTAGAAGAAAAACATCGGAGGATCGATTTTATGTGTCTCAAGTCAGGCCATAGTGTGTCTATAGTAATACCTAATTAAATATTTATAAAAAAGTACCGGCTCAATACTGTCACAATTTCCATAGATAACAACGATGTCCCTGGAGAAGCGCAGCTACGCTGAAGTGAACACGACGCGCGAGGAGGGCTACGATATCTCCTTCCGTTTCAAGACGACCCTGGGCAATGGTTTGCTCGCCATGGGCCGCGGGCTCACGTACTTCTTCCTGGAACTATCCAACGGACGGCTGAACCTGCACTCCTCGCTGTTGAACAAGTGGGAGGGTGTGTTCATCGGGTCCAACCTGAACGATAGTAACTGGCAGAAGGTGAGATGATCAGACATGGAACATTTGGTGGCATTTCCGGCGCAGGCGTCACTGCACTGCGCTGTCCTAGTTGGTGTCATGTGGAAAATATATCTTACCTTCAAGTCACAATCCTCTTTTTTCTTCGGAGCATTCAGGTATAAAGTATACTACTGATATAACTATCTGTGGGTGACCTGTGAGGAAATGGTTTAAACCCATTCACCTGTTTCGACGTGATGAACCTGCAACGACTCATACAAACATACAAAAACCTACTCTTAATCTGTGTCTTTGGATGTCGGTAGTTTCTCTAGGATTTCTTTTCCTTATTCACTAATAAGGGAAACAAGCGTCATGCGATGCACTCATGAGAACCAATACGTACAAAAAATATATTTATACATAACTTAATCGCCTGTTTACTTATTTCCAATTTGTCAAAGCTATTTTGGTTGATAATGACAGTCATGATCAAGGGGCAGAAAAATTATCATAATCTTTCATTATGTGTTTTTGATACGAAACTGTAGTCGGAGAATTGAATAAAAAAATACTAAAGCCCTTGTGACAGCTGAATATTGCTATGTATTTTCCGCCCCTTGGTCGTGATCAATTTGTTAATAATGTTATTAACATATCGTGAAATTGGCCCTAAGTCTTATTTTATCTCTGTGTTGCAATCTTCCTAGAGTGGTGCATAATCAAGAAAGCGTAAAAAATAACTTTACCACTGAAAAAACAGGTGGCTTATTCCTCTCTCTTACTCCAGGTGTTCGTGACGATAAACTCGTCTCACCTCGTCCTCGCGGCGAACGAGGAGCAGACCATCTACCCGATCAGCCAGAACGAGGCGTACAACTCGTCGGTGACGTCATTCCCCTCGACCCGGCTCGGCACCGCTGGCTCCTCGTACGCCACCGTCACGCACGGACCCAACTACTTCGTGGGCTGCTTCCAGGATGTCGTGGTGAACAACCAGTGGGTGAGTATTTGATAGACTAAGGATATACCATATATTTGATCAGATTGAGGCGAATGTGAACAACATTTCTCACTGGACGTACTTCTGTGTTTTTTACTGAATATCATAATAACAAGAGAGTTAATCGGGGTCATTGCTTTATGTAATTACCGCGACTACGTTCCGGGCGTGTTACGCTGTTAAGATATATGACTCATGACTATACCTACAATTTAGTTTAATACTGGGAAACTACGATATCGCCAAATTAAATGAAAAGTCCATTCAAGACAAAACTATATTTCAAATGACATACAAGTTACACGGTTCAAATCCCAGTATCGACTAAGTAGGTACTTGAATCCGGGTCCTGCGTCGGACTCTTTGTGCCACGAAGGGTCTTATTCCCATGGCTCACACAGGGGTATCAAACGTAGGTGCCTAATACGCTCATGATCTCTTAGGATTGAGTAATCTTTTTTCTCGGGAGTTATTTTTTTTAATTGACAATGTTTTTTTTTCTGTAAGTGGTGTCTTAAGTCTGAGACTACCAGAATTTCCCCAGAGGAGAACACTGTTAGAAAGAAAGCAGCAACAAACTGATGATAGATTATTGGTAGCGATATAAATAAAAATTCAAGAATTCTATAAAATAATAGTACATTACTACAGAGGCTGGGAAGTAAGGTGTTGCCGGCCCAGTACATATAGACTAGTTACGAGGGTATATAGGATAGTTACGAGGCTGGCAACTCTTTCCACGCGGAGGTATGTATAGTGCTTTTCTCAAACATGCAATGAAATAAATAAATAAAACTCCAAGAAATCAAAGTTTTATTTCTAGGGAAATTATACATACAACACGTACCTATATTACTATTCATTTAAGACAATTTAAGAGCGATTTTATTAAATTTATGAATGAAATATATGACTACGTCAATTTTATTTTTTGTACATTGTGAACGTTGTCAATACAAATATGTTAATACCACAATTAACAAAATTGATATAGATATAACGGAAATATCGGCATATTGCATTTTTTCTGAAAACGAGGCCCCTACAGAAGCTATCGAAAAAACATTTCCAATGTTAAAAAATTGCAACGTTACCCAGGTACTACCAGAGGACTCGAACGCGACTACCCTCACTACGGAAGCCCCCGAGTCCCCCGAGGACACAGACCCTGAGTCGGACACCGCGGCCCGCGCGCTGCTTTACGGCGTGCTCGCGTCGTGCCCGCGCCGCGAGCAGTGCGCGCCCAACCCGTGCCGTAGCGGCGCGTGCGAGGACGCTTGGACCACCTACGTGTGCACGTGCCCCCGCCCGCACCTCGGCGACACGTGCCAGTATAGTTCGTATCTGTGCCTTACTTAACAGATTCAGTGTATGTCTGTACGTTGAAGACATTTTAAAAAACATGATTGTAACGGACTATTTGGAGGTCACTTAATCGAAAAACATTTTTTTTGGTGTTTTTTACGTTTGTATGTGTCGTTGTGCCTTTATCACGCGAAATCGGCTAAACTGATCTCAACTATTTTTGCTACACGGGTAGATGGGTATCCACAGATAGTTATAGGAAGGATGCCTTTTACCCGACTACGCTGACGAAAAAAAGGTTCTCCTCCGCGAACGAAGTTGCGGGCGCCGTCTAGTCATTATCATAAATACCATGTTCAATACAGTTGCTCAAAAAGGGCTACTTTTCATAACTTTTTAGCGTGCGCAAAGTTGGTTTTTGCGAACTAGTGCTTTTCACTTTTCCATTTTTTTTTATACTTCTTCCGCTTCATAACTACTTTCGATGAGTGATTATATTAGTATAGTATAGATCTGATAGTTCTTGTTTGTTTACATTGCTCTTATTTTTTAGTTGCTATATATATATTTTATTAAGTTTATATTTCAAACACAATACCTGTATTGTTTGTGAATAAATACTATGACTAGGCTCAAGAAAAAAAGATTGGTAATGACTTGTTCTCATCTACTTCGTTCGCTGAGGAGAAAAAGTCATGACCGCTCTTTTTTTCTTTAGCATAGTTGGGTAAAAAGTATCCTATAACCATCTGGAGATACCCAGCTACCCGTGTACCAAAAATAGTTGAAATCCGCTTAGCCGATTTTGCGTGATGAAGCCACAACGACACATACAAACATACATAAAATAAAAAATAAAAAATCATTCGTTATAGTGACCTCCAAATAGTCCATAACAATATTTTTTTTGAAAATATCTTCAATGTACAGACATTCCATTTTTACAACTTTATAATAGTATTTTGTTATTATTATTATTCTTTATTTTTATTTATTCTCGGTTCTCGCCGGTATACTGTTATGTACTGGCCTAAGCCAAGTACATACCAGGTAAGTTTTTAAATTACTATTCAGCAGGTTGTATAGACGTGAAATGTGTGTTGAGTGTCCGACTGATGGATAGATTCAATGGCAGATTCTGGGTTATTGGAATGCACGGCTGTTTGCATGGACATCTGAAAGGTATTTTGTGGGATTGGTATAGCTGAAGCGTTTGATGGATGTTCCTGATCAGTTTGTAAGAATTTCCTATTCGACAAGTATTCAGGATGACAGCTTTTTGAAGTAGGCAGTATGTGTATGGTGGGAGATTTAGTGTCTTAAGCGATTGATGTAACTGGTTCGGTATAATTCCGGTAGCTGACAAGACAATCGGTACTATGGTTTATTATTATTGTGAGCCCGTTTTGTCCCACTGCTGGGCAAAGGCCTCCCCCTTCCTCCAATCCTCCCTATTTTGTGCAATTTCCGGCCAACCTTTCAAAAAGGAGTCCAGTTCATCCCGCCGTCGCCTATGTGGTCTGCCGCGTCTGCATTTTGAGCTTTTAGGTCAAGGCCAATCTGTGGTGACCTTGGCCCATAGCTCACTCGGCATGCGACAAACATGACCAGCCCAGTCCCACTTTAGCCTGGCCGCCTTCCGAGTTACGTCGAATATTTGAGTCTTGGAGCGCAGCGTAGTGTTCCGGATACGATCCCTTAACTTTACACCTAATATGCTACGCTCCATGGCTCGCTGGCAGACCCC
Source organism: Hedya salicella (assembly GCA_905404275.2). Lineage (NCBI taxonomy): Eukaryota > Metazoa > Arthropoda > Insecta > Lepidoptera > Tortricidae > Hedya > Hedya salicella. The sequence goes on from FR990096.1 coordinate 91,874,299, forward strand.
GAGTTTGGACTTCTGAGCTCCCTTCATCAATAATAGTATAGATTTCATATTTTATTACATACCTTTCCATCATTATAACACGTTTATTTTTTGATAATTTTGAAAAAAAAAAGATTTAATGTTGAAAAACCGTTCTTAATAAGTCTTCTAAATAGAACGGAATAGCTGCCGAAACGCCTGTCAAAGAAGAGGCGTTTTTTCTTACTGCAAGCATGTTATAACTTTCGAATTCCTTACCTGTTGTTTTTGTTATTTTTTTCGCAACTGTATTAAAAAACGTCGTTTTCGATATACGTGCGGAAATGTAATTCTGCACTCGGCCCGAGACTCGGGCCGAGTGCAGAATTACATTTCCTCACGTATATCTCGGTACTCGTGATGTAATGACGTACTTTCAGCACTAGCATCGGAATGTACTATATCAGTATCATAGGGATCACCTTCCGCTGTGAGGCATATAGGTGCTTCAGGTTTTCAGGTGACCTTTTAGTCTCAAAGGCTCTTTCGAATTCGTTATTCATTTTTGGAGTTCTACGGGCCCACGACCTGAAACCTAGTAGAATTGAATTGAGCATACTCGTAAGTAACTGCAGGCCGCAGTGACCGGCTTTGTCACTTTCGTTTAATCACGCTTTTGTATGGAAATACATGTATTGATTATATTTATTTAAATGGGTCATTATTCTACCAAACGCTTCCGCGCCGCTTTCGTGGACACCCTTTTATCTAAAAGCCTGTTAATTTTTATGTATTTTGAAACAATTGAGTAAATCTCTGGAATCTTCACCGTCACCGCCTTGTCTTCACCGCCTTCACATGTTTATCAGATGATTTATACAACGGGCAGTAATGACTACAGAGTCCGATGCAGGAGCGACAATGACGTCCGCAAGATTAGCATTTCAATAGAGGGCCGTTAGATGACAGAGTTAATGATGCAAATCCTCTTTCCACTTTGGTGTTCCTCACACGTTTCACCATTAGAATCTGAAATCAACTTTTATCGTGAGCCTTGTAACCTTTGGCCAAAGACGTTTCCACTTATTACGGTCGTCTAAAGTTTTCCAGTTTTCGGAACTGATGTCAAACGCACGCATATACTCTCCTCTTGGCAAAAGCGACTTGGCTCAACAGAGTACGTCTTGGCCAGCGACGGACATGCATAAACATACAGTGCACATCCCCGGCTATCGTAGTCTAATCTTCTCCAACAAGCTCAAAATGAAAGACGTCTGTAAATACAGACGTCTAGATAAAAATGTGTCCTCAAAGAAAGTGAGGCGGTTGAAAGTTTTGAAACGCTTAAATAATGACCTTATTCATTTATTTTAGAATAATAAATAATAACATAAAAATCATCACCTCAAAAGTGGACATACCTGGCCAAATGAGAGATAGGAACAAACAAAAAAATGTAATAGCTAGGTAATATATATTTTTTAATTGACGTCTTGAAGATCTAGAAACTACAACTCTTGAATGTTTTTCCCCTTTGATCTAACCAAAATCATTTTCAATGTCATCAAGATAACATTTCAGTTCTCAAGACTCCCAGCTAGATATGTCTTGTAATTTTAAAAGTTATATACTGACAACTGTCACTAATGTCAGCTGTTGGTTGTCAAATACAAATCAACTGTTATATATTTTGTGTCGCGGTGTAAATAGTCTCAGACCAAGAAAAAAAGATAGACATGACATTATGAACAATCTAGTGAGGCCACAAAAAACCATGCCAAAGCCAACTTCACGCGATACAAATACAAACAAACCATGTGTGTGAAGTTGTCTGATTTGTCAAAACCATATCAAAATAAAAATAAGTTTCAGTTCATATCTTCCGGCTCCATCATCAGATCAGTTCGACAGTACCATATTATTATATTGTCATTAGAACTACATACAGCTGCCAAGTTTCATGACGCTACGAACTTGGAAGGTTAAATTAGCTACCTTAGATTCTATTACATAGTTAGTTACATACAGGTCGACCTAATAAAAGCGTGTTAAAAACGGCTACACAAGATTGTTCGTAATGTCATGAAAATCTTTACAGTATTTTAGAGACCTATGGCCCTGTATTTACGGATTACGATTGATTGAAATCTTGACTACCTACGCTTCAACAACGTGAAAATTTGTATAGAATATTGGGTACATTTTTCTGTGTAAAATGAGTCTAAAATACCCTCCTTCCATATTTTTGAGGAACATTTATGTATTCTTACCAGATTACACGGCGGCTACGTTCGGGCAGGAGTCAGCGACGCCGCACTCGGTGGTGACGGTGGCGGTGCACGAGGGTGCGCGTCGCGCCGTGCACGCCGCGCTCGATATTTCCATGTTCATACGAACCAGAAAACCCACCGGCCAGATTTTCCACCTGGGCTCTATGCCGAGGTACGTCATCACCTGCTTGTTTTACGCAGGAATAACATTGCAATGGGGGTGATCGTTAAGCAGGAGACTTTACATAGATACAGGTTAAACTAAGATATATTAGATCACGCGGGAGCGATCGTTTTGCAGGAGACACGGAAACCCAACAAACAGATCTTCCTCCTGATTTTCATGCCAACTACCCGTTCCCGTAGAGATAATGTCGCAGGGTAAAGGCCATAGTGGGGTTTCCATAGTAAGTCAGCTCTTACATCAAATGGGCTAGGGATTTTTTGTGTGAGTACCTCTTATTTTGAAGCATACTTTTGCCGAATATGAATATTCTACTTGGTATAGTTTTTGTTATAATATGATTTTTTAAGTTATTGTTTTTCAGGATGTATTCAAGAGATTTGCTTCAATTTTGAAATAATGATTTGCATCGACACAAACGAATAATAAATATCATACAAAAAAAGACCAAATAAAAAAAAAGTGTATGTGAAGTAGTAGTAGACACCTCTACATTTATTTCACAAAATAGACCAAACATTGGCCTACTACTTGCCTAAATATGAAATGTTCATGGTGAACATCACACGAACAGGTTAGAGATACCTACTCACAATCAGCCGGCGGCCACGTTGGTGACGCCGTGATAAACCTCTAATAGGTCACGCAGCTCCTTTCATCTTTACTCTTTAATTTCCAATTAGGCATTTCTTTATATTTTTAACTGTGAAAGTTTCTGGTGTTACAGAATTTAGTGTAAAGTATTTTCGGGTTTCCTATAAAGGTAAGACCACACTAGCGTAACTATGCGGCAGCGAAGCGACGCGACGCGATGCGACAAATTGTTTTTTCTACTCGTGAACTATAAATCTGTGAATAAGAACTCCGCGAACCATACTAAAAAAGGCATACTTTTTAGATTAGACCTTCATTTTATACTCTATCTATGGGTTATATATTATGTCACCGAACTATAATACCTATATTATACAACCCCGCACAGAACGATAATGACTTTAGAAAAAAAGAGCGCTGTGTTTTTGCAATTATGTTTAAGCTATTTCATGTATTGTAGTTTATAGGTTACTCGTAGAAAAAGGATTGTATACAATAGTTATATAATAAGCTTTTTAAGTCTCGTACCTTAATTAGGCTACTCCGCAAGCTTCCCGGCCTAAACGCGGTACTGGACTGAAAAAGCATACATTTTATAACGATTGCATAATAGTAGTTTATGCAACTGGTACGTAATGAGAGGCCTTAAAATACGAGTGTGGTTTTCATTTTTAGGGAAATGACCTGCATGACTAGTGCTACCTGTATTATATCAATAGACTCTACATATTACAATAATGCAATAAAAACATAAATTTGAACATATACAGAAACAAATTATTTATTCACATCGAATTCGTGCGTTCGGTTCTCCAATCTAAAAAATCTTTGTATTTTTTTACTAGTACTAAATTTGGCTAAAAGTTATTTGTTGCAATCGTGGCTTATGTATTTTCGACTTAAATGTAAATTACAAATAACTTGTCACAACTTTACTTTCGTGACAGCAAAAAAAACTACAGACAAATGACAATATTAATGGCGGCAATTCGATCCTCCGTCAAAACGAATGTTTTTTATTTTAAATCAGAGACAAATGAATGAAGTACTTATTCTCATATCACCCAAGATCAATTGTCGTGCGGTGAATAATTAAAAAACATACTGAATTAACGTTTCGTATCGATAATTGTTTTAATATCTATGGATACTAGAATAGTACACTCCACTTGAGTTTTGACAGCTGTTTCAAATTTAAACTCATAACGTTACAGAAATTTGTACTAAAATTACATTAAAGTACGGATTTTACATACTACCACAGACAAGAACGTTCTCATAATAAAATTGGTTGTAATAATGCTGGTCATTTCCTACGGTTTCTGAACGCATTTTAGATTTCCAATGATATGTGGGTAGATAAAATACTAATCCACATCAAATTGTATTGAGATATAATCCATTAATGTGTGACAAAACCGCCCCTCAAAAAACGGTCACAGTACGGAATCGCAGTAATTTAATGATTTGCGAATCATGGTTTCTCGGTTATTTACGGTAACACTTCGTTTTTCATATAGAAATCATACATTCTAGACCTACCTTTTATAAAAGAAAACATTAATCCAACCGTCACTGCGATACCGTACCTTCACCGTTTTTTAAGCGGCGGTTTGGTCGCAACTTTACGCGGCAGCAGCGGAACTACGCGCCGCAGCACAGGAGAGCAACTCAACAAATTCGACGAGCCGTGTCGTAGTTCCGCTGCCGCTAGTGCGGTATAGCAAATAGCGCGACACTTGTATCTCATACAATCCCCTACAAAGAATATTTTGTCGCATCGCGTCGCCCCGTTACGCCTAGTGCGGTCTTACCTTGGTCACAACTCGTCGTTTAACTGACGAGAAAATTAGCTGCGCACTGTCGCGCCAGTGCGGTATGCTAGGTAGGGTCGCGTCGCACCGCTGCCGCGTAGTTACGCCTAGTGCGGCCTTACCTTAACTCTATGTTTGTATAAAGGTATGGTCAGACGGAGGAGACGCTGGTGGGCGCGTCGCTAAAGGGCGGCGAGCTGTTGGTGCACTTGCGGTTCAACCAGACTCCCGAGGACTACACCGTCGGCGGCACGCGCCTCGACAACGGACACCTGCACCTCATACAGGTGCGTCCAACGCTGATGCCTGCCCTTAGGCTGCAAAATGTTCATATTCAAAACTTTATTCTGCACTAGAAGCTGCTTGCAATTTCGAGAAAACAAAGGAGAAAAAATAATAACCCCCTTTTTTCCTTCAGCGTAGTCGAGTAAAAATATCCTATTGCCAAAAATTGGTCGTATCATTCTTTTCATATCTTCAATGTACAGACATTGCATTTTTACATCTTTATAATAGTATAGATAACTTTATAATAGTACAGATAAAGTTATAAAAATCCCTCCGGTCGACTTCGGCCACTTTCCTTAATGGTCCATTTCCAAAATCGTCCATTTCATAACTTGTCTATTTCCTAATTTGTCCACTTCTTAATTCCTTAAAAAAATCCACGTTTTATTTCACCTATTCTGAAAATCTATGCCTCTTACGTTTACAAAGCCGCATGTTCACTTATCCCGCAGTTATAATATGGTTATTGAACCCAGAGCCACACAGTATAAATGTGATTATATTATGGGTGTAGCCATACAGGTCGGTACAACTGAAAATTAGTGGCAAAAACAGACGGGGCCCTTTTTGACCGGATGCCGCTAATGCATATCCATACGCCGCCCCATCTCGAGTCGGGTCTGTGTTACGCCACGCGGCAACTCAACTTCACCTGAATGTATCTCTAGTCTGTATACGCCTTAATAGTAGGGGAGCCCAAGCGGGGATTTGGGGATTAAAGTTGTAAAAATGCGATGTCTGTACATTGAAGATATTTTCAAAAGAAAATATTGTTACGGACTATTTGGAGGTCACAAAAACGAAAACAATTGTTTTTGGATTTGTTGTATGTTTGTATGTGTCGTTCTGGCTTCATCACGCAAAATTGGCTAAACTGATTTCAAAAATTTTTGGTACACTGGTAGCTGGGTATCTCCAGATGGTTATAGGATACTTTTTACCCGATCCGCTGTCCTAGACCGTTCGGCTATATTATATACTAGAAGATGCCCGCAACTTCGTTCGCGGCGGAGAAAAAGTCATAACCCCTCTTTTTTTCGTCAGCGTAGTCGGGTAAAAAGTATCCTATAACCATCTGAAGATACCCAGCTACCCGTGTACCAAAAATTGTTGAAATCTGTTTAGCCGATTTTGCGTGATGAAGCCAGAACGACACATACAAACATACAAAAAATCCAAAAAAAATATTTTCGTTTTAGTAACCTCCGAATAGTACGTTACAATCAATTTTGGAAAATATGTTTACTGCACAGACATTTCATTTTTACAACTTCATAATAGTATAGATGTAGGGAGTCTCCGTGATTAAAACTTTATTATAATTAGATGAACTAAAAGTTCTCCATGGTTAACAAATTATGTTTTGGAGGTGTAAAGTAACCTCAAAGACAGAAATAATAGTATTTTATGTAACTGTTGTATAAGAAGGTTCTTAAAGCGCGAGTGGCGTGGGTCGCAATGCTCGCATCGCAAGTATAGACGCCACCAGCGTTTTAAGACCTGTGGCCCGTTTCATAAACGCTTGTAACTTGTATTACAAGCGGAAGTCCCTTTTTAATTCATATTGTTGGAAAGAGACTTCCGCTTATAATACAAGTTACATTGCAAGCTTTTGAGGAACCCCGGGGGCCCGTTTCATAAACACTAGTAACTTTTGTTACAAGCGGAAGAGAAGCGTTGTCTTTTCTTTTTCAAATAGAAACTTGGAAATTAAAAACTTAACATTTTGGCGGGAACTCAAATATGACAACGCTTGTCTATGGTTTGTTATCTTTTAGGGCTCCTTATCAAAAAGTACAATAGGAACCCTTATGGAGCGACTCTGTCTGCCTGTCCGATTGTTAGAGTGCCATATCTCAAAAATTACTTACGCTCTCTAAGTATTTGAAATTTGGAATATTTATAAACATGGTCAGCCCACATGTATTGCAAAGTTAGGCAATTTAAACAATGTTTAAAATGACTTTGAAAGTGTCCTAATTTAAGGCCGCTGTGCCCCAAGAGGTTAAGCTGGAAGGAGGCATAGCTGCCTTTATCTCGGTATTTTACCAGGTCGGTTTACCCAAATACTGTTACCTAGAAGCAATAATCCGACTCTTCGGGGTTCGTCCATTAATCACGTGATACTCGAAAGTTGGCAGGGGGCTCGGAAAAAATCACGTATTATCACAAGGCAGGAAAGGATGTAGTGTAGTGCGTGATAACTATCACGCAAACCACAATCTAATGAAATGTAAGGGGTACACCGCGCGAGTTCCCTTCCTACCCGTCTCATAGAACGCGCACAGAGAACACACTCGCTAGACATACAAGAACTATTTGAGATTGATGGGATCTAATTAACCTAGGTTATGGAATTGAAATGATGGGCTATATACTTGTGACACCCGGACGTCTACCAGGAAAAAGTTTCTCATGGCTAACGGCACTTGTAGATGAGTACTTGCCCCCGACTAGATGGACCCCCGTAAATAATGACACATACAGTGGCCTGAGGGCAGCGTCAGTGCGGAGGGTTAAGAGTGGAGAGGTGTCACTGGATTTTCTACTGAAGCCAACTCGCCACTTGGTTCCACATCCACCCTCGAGCCGCAGCTCTAGCGACTCCACCGGCCGATTCAGGCCAGCCAGAGGCGGAGGTCCTGACCCAACACCCCTCGTCAGGGTCCCCCATGAGCACTCAGGTATGTGGGGTCGCTACTCCCCAACAGCTCGCCACAAGCTGCCCCGCGTTATTATTTTTATTGTTAGTAAGTGAACATTAAAGGGCAATTATACACAAATCGAGCTAGTCCCACGGTAAGCACAATAAGGGTTGTATTATGAGTACTAGACGACGCTGTATTTAATAGATATATTTACTTATATAAATAGAAAACATCCTAGACTCAGGCACACATATTTATGCTCATCACACAAATATTTGCCCTTGCCGTTACGGCAACGTTACTCCCACTATGCTTAACAGGTCGTCAGAATTTTATTTTCATACTTTAAAAATGGACCACCCACTAAACTTTTAGGGGTCATAAAAGAAGCTATATGCAAGGTATCTAACTCAATTATTTGTATTTAGGATTTCTACGTAGGTCACTCGATAAGTTTTGAGATGCTCGAAATTCGAAAATGGAACGCACCTGAATTATATGTTTTTAAAAAGCAAATTTATTCAAAAATAAAACACAAGTTACCGATTCGCTCCAATTTAAAATGAATATGTTACAGTCATTTTTCTAAAACGGTTCCCGCATTTTTTCTTTGTTACGATGGAGCTTAACCGCGAACATTTGCGTGCTATGATATTTTTTTATTTTAAATTTGGTTTATCTGAATAATTGTGTTTGCAACGATTGCAGTCAGCGTTAGGAGATTCTGCTCCTTCACGGGCAACAGTTTTTAGATGGTTCAACGAATTTAAAAGGGGTAAAACCAGCCTCGAAGATGACCACCGAAGTGATCGCCCGCAAACAGCAGTAACTGCAGAAAATAACATACAAAGACATAGAGAATATCTTTGGCGTCAGTTCGGGGAGCGTTAGCATCATTCTACATCAACATCTCGGAGTAAGGAAGCTCTGTTGTCGTTGGATACCACATTTGCTCTCCGATACTGAGAAACAAGCTCGTGTAGATTGGTGTCGTGAGATGCGTCTACGATTCGACAACGGGACATCGCGGCGTGTATCGGAAATAATTACAGGTAAAGAAACATGGATTTACCAATATAACCCGGAAAACAAGCGGCAATCGTCAGTATGGGTCTACTCAGAGGGAAAGTTACCAACAAAACTACAAAGACCTCGTAACGTCGGCAAAAAAATGGTAGCTAGTTTTTTTTCACGGGGCGGACTTTTATCAACATCAATGCTAGAAAATTATAGGTCAGTCAACTCTGATTGGTATACCACAGTAGCATTGCCGCAAGTTTTCAAAGCAGTGCGAGAAAGGAGACCAAAGACTGGACTTTGGGGAATCTTGCTCCATCACGATAACGCCTCTTCACATACGTCCCTCAGAACAAAGGCGTTTATTGAGAAAGCTGGGCTAGAAACTTTACCACATCCACCCTACAGTGCTGACTTAGCTCCCTGCGATTTCTTTTTATTTCCGGTGGTGAAAGAAAAAATAAAAGGGAAGTTTTTTTGAGTGCTTAAGCCGTGGCTGCATATGAAGAAGCAGTTTCGGACCTATCTGATGAAGACTGGCAAAAGTGCTTCCAAAGTTGGTTCAGACGAATGGGACTTTTTATAGAGAGTAATGGAGAGTATTTTGAAAAAATGTAAAATAAATAATACTAATATCTTCAATAGCTTTTTTTTATCTCAAAATTTATGGAGTGACCTACGTAACATGCCATTTCGCTTAAAAAAATTATTTTTATTCGAGTACAGTCAACATGTTTTCATCATTTGCGTACACAAATATTTTCTAATATGTGTTTTACGTATTCGTAATACATTATTATGTACCAAATTTGCAGGTGGTGAGGAACTCGACGTTAGTGCAAGTGAAACTGAACGGCACCGAATACTTCCGCAAGTCTATATCGGCGGCTAAACAACTGGATGCTCGGGTAACATACCATTTTACCTTTTTTTTAAATGCGAATAGTATTACAATGTGCATTTGTGCATTCATCCATTTCACAAAAGTTTTGGAGATTTAAAAACGGGTGAAAAATGCGATCTGCTGCGCGCTCTCTTCCATATCTGATACGGTCAACTTATAAGTTAAACACAGTGAATATATGGAATTTATTAATTACAAAAATTCTCGTTTTTCTGGTATTGTATCGCCTTTTCCACGCTGCGTCGTCCTGTACGCGGTTGCCACTCGAAAACTTTTCTGCCCCAGCGCCCACTGCCAACTTAAGTCTAGCAGGTTTGAGCTATGTCGACAAACTTGGTTCTTCTGCGGAAATCCGTAGAAACAATATTCACTTGCAATGCATAACAGATGCTATACCTTGGCGGCCCTCCGCCGGCGCCGATGCCGCCGCCCGACACCACGCCTGCGCCCACTGCGCCTGGCGCCACCCCCGCCCCCACCACCGTTCCCGTCACGCCCCGCGTGCCCCAGGACGCTGACTACTTCAAAGGAGTCATACAGGACGTTCAGGTCAGTTTTAACTAAGAAACTAAGTATAGTGACAGTCAAACACATTAAGATTGGGTACAGAGCGGTTACTCTTACGGCCGCAACACGTTTGGCACTACTATTTCTTATAATTAATGGATCAACTTTTTCTTGTTTTTATTCTATACCGCAACTTAGGAGAAAATAGTCACAGACTAACTCAGAAAAATGCTAATAATGTAGGCTATTTACATACTGACGAGATGGGCCCTCGAAAAATTGACCTATATTGCCTTGAAAAAAAAAATTGATGCCTTTATATCGTTTAACCGGGTGATATAATAATGTTAGGGAAAGTTTTTACGGAACCCTCGGTGCGCGAGTCCGACTCGCGCTTGGCTGGTTTATTTATTTTTAGACAACATGGGTCCTGCATACATAAAATAGAGATTAATAAAATCTTCATAATTCACTCATTATATACATAAATTAAAATTAACATGAATAAGATCATAATTACCGCGAAAAATAATGATTTATTTTGATTGAATTACCTGGATTACTTAATTATTTTTATTACTAATAGTGAACAACCGAAACATGTTTTTTTGCCGAAACCGAAGGTTCGGTTTGATTATAGTTTCGGCTGAAACCGAAACCGAACCTCTTATAAACGTGATTAAAAGTATTAAGAAGTTGAAAAAAAGGTCAGTGGGCCGTTCTTTCCAGATGTTTCGCTAATGAGATATCTCGCCGGCCTAATATTACAGGTTTCTAGGTTCAACTTTTATCAAATAGAAATTTTAACATTGTATAGTGACACTGGGTCAAAATTTAACTTACCTAAAAAGTTAAAAGTTTAAATGTTACATTAACTGTAATACTCAGGCAACGACTTGTTTAGGCTATCTGTCAAATTTTTTATGGTATGTTATGAAAGGACTGCTTAAGAATAGAAATATTGGTGAAAAAAGTACTCCAATAGCATAAAATCTCCCCGAAATACAACGACGTTAAAAGTACATTTTTGGACTTTCCTAAAAACGCTTCATACTAAAGCCTACAAGCATGTGACGTACAACGCTAGTATCTTGTATAGGGAAAACAAGAACTTTGTTCTGTCGCTATGTTAAAACTTGCATTTATCGAAACGATTTTATAAGAAAAATTACAAACGTTACAATTTATGGGTTATTGAATGGTATTATTTCTTGTTAATAATATTTTCATACTTTACAAATGGACTTTCCCACCCAACTTTCAAGACTCGTAAAATAAGCTACACGTAACGCATCGAACTCAAACTTTTAACGTAGTTTTTATTGTTCTCGTTTTATCAGGATCTGATTTTTATTTTTCTACTGTACTGTACATGCTATAAAATGAAACAAGTTTATAATTAAAATATGATAATCATATAACGATGTATGTATTTTCTTTCAGTTTTACTTTAAATTTTTGTAATCACAATCAGCTAGCCTCGAAAGGCTCATTCAAATATACTTATTAGTTTTTTATTATTACTATAGGAATCTTTATGTTCTATATAACACTTTAAATGTTACTTCAACTATATTTTATGGATTAATATACTATAATTGGTATAAAGTTGTACATTCAAAATCATTACTTATTGAAAGTTATAACTTTAATTCCATATCGTATAACGCTTCTACAAAATTGAGTATACAACTTAGAACATAAGTCTCATATTTTTAGAAGATTTGTCAGCCGTGCCGAGTACACCCGAAGTTAGCCGAACGCGATCCGAAAGAACGATGCTGGAAGTTTCGGCGCGGCCGAAAGGTTCGGCTGATTTTTGGCCAAAACCGAACCTCTAGCCGAAACATGATTTTTGGGCTGAAACTGGCTGAAACCGAAACCGAATCTTCGGTCGGAAACTAATTACTAATAAATCACTCTCAGTATCACAATCAGGAGGTGACTGGAATGCCAAACATACTCACTGGGGTTCACGATTGGTTACCACAAGAGGACGAGAACTTACGAAATGCGTGGATGAATTGCGCCTACAGGTAATGACGACAGGGCAACCTGTTTCCAAGGGGATATCTACAATATATACCAAAGTAGAATCCAGTCTGAATGGTACGTCAGACTACACTCCAGTAATATGTACTCTTAGTTCTACTATAATCCAGATGAAATCTAAACAAGCCATGTACAACAAAAAATCTGACTGGATAGCATTCAGCGACTATATTGATAATCATATCAACTTACGGCTCTCACTCAAGTCAGAAGATAAAATCAAGGATGCGACCCAATACATCACAAACCTCATCCAAGTTGCAGCTTGGAAATCAAGTCCATATCTATCCCATGACTCAAAAGGTACACACTACACGTCACTAGTTAAGAAAAAGATAGCAGAAAAAAGAAAATTAAGGCGTCAATGGCACCACAGTAGAAACGGAGATGACAAAAAAGCATTGAACAAAGCTAAGAAAGAATTAAAAGAACTGTTAACGGATATAGAAAACAAAACACTCCAGGCAAGATTTGAAACCCTGTCTGTGGATAAAAAAGATGACTACTCAGTGTGGAAACTGACAAAGCACCTGAAACGTACCCAGTCATATGTACCATCCATCCGAAAAACGATGGCGGATGGGCAAGGAGTGCGATAGACAAAGCTGAGATATTCTCAGAATTCCTTGAGGATGTGTTCCAGCCAAATGACCCAGATACGGACTATTCCGAAGATGAAATCAATACAATTGTCGACTGAAACCAACAACTGTCCTTGCCTATAAAATCCGTCTCCCCCAGAGAAATACAGAGACAAATAGGCTGCAGGATTTGACATCATCACAGCTGAATTAATAAAATAATTACCCAGAAATGGTTTATATTTTTTACGACCCTTTCTTAACGCTGTCCTAAGGCTACAACATTTCCCCTTGTTATGGAAAATTTTAATCATAAACATACTAGCGAAAACAGGAAACCCGTTTGATGAAACGTCCTCCTATCGACCGATAAGCCTTTTACCTATCGTATCACAATTACTGGAGAAAATTATTCTTGCTCGCTTGATGCAGCATCTTCGGGATGAAAAATTAATACCCGACCACCAGTTTGGCTTCCGCCAAAATCCACCACTCCACCATCTAGCAAGTTCACAGAGTCGCCCAGAAAGTACGGCAATCCTTAGAGAATAAGGAATACAGCTCTGCAGTATTTTTGGATGTGCAGTAGTCTTTTGACAAAGTGTGGCATAAGGGTCTGCTGTTCAAGTTAAAACAAAAGTACCGAACTCAATGTTTATGTTACTCAAATCCTACCTGGATAAAAGGATTTTCCAAGTTAAATTTGAAGATAGTATGTCATCGTTCAAGGAGATAAAAGCTGGAATCCCGCAAGGATCTGTGCTTGGCCCTGTTCTGTCTGTAAACACTGTATGCCGCACGAAGTTAGTACTGTAACATACGCTGATGATACTCCTGTGCTAGCTAGCCTCTAGCGTTGATTCAGCAGAAGCTCTAGAAACCTACAAAACCATCTTGAAGATATCGATTGCTGGTTTAAAAGTGGTGGAGGATTCAAGAAAGCGCTGCAAAATCAAACCACATATCTTTCACGGAAAAGTATTTGCCCATCAGTATCATTAGATAATGGTGCGGTGCTACTGCATCAATATACAATTAAATATCTTGGTATGCGCCTAGACAGAAGGCTAACGTGGAAAGATCATATAAAAACTAAAAGAGATCAGGCGAACAAAAAACTTACAGATTTTTATTGGCTAATAGGAAGATAGTCATCATTAAGTGTAGAAAATAAAGTACTAATTTACAAATGCATCATCAAACGAATATGGACTTACGACATACAACTCTGGGGCTCAGCCTGTCACTCCAATATAGAAGTCCTACAACGATTCCAGAACAATGCCCTAAATATAATTAGCAGTGCTCCATATTTTATAAAAAATACAGAAGTCAAACAGTAAAAGAGAGAATAGAAAGATTTTGTAAAAAGTAGAAATACAGACTAGAACGCCTCATAAACGTGTTAGCCTCAAACCTGATTGACACATCAAATTGTTAATTCGGCTGAAAAGGAAACGTCTCGCCACAATATGAGCAAAGGGTATAAGCAGGATAGCCTTTGAAAAATTCCCCCCAGCGTTTTTGGTTCGAAACTATGACCAAACCATGCCTTTCGAAGGAGAAATACCCTGCATAAAGTTTCATCCCTCTGTTACCTGAAAATACCCCATAAACTCCAAAACTGTTTTGTTTTTTTTTCTCCTGAAATTTTCAAATTTTCTACATATATTATTGTGAATAAAAGCTACATTTCAAAAAAAATTACCCTCCTAACCATTCAAATTATTGTAAAAAATAAAAAAATAAAAGAGCTTTTATTTACAATAATATTAGTAGAAAATTTGAAATTGATCACTTTTCTACTTAATGAGAAATAAAATAAAACAGTTTTGGAGTTTATCGGGTATTTTCAACCCCCAGGGGGTAATAGAGGGATGAAAATTTGTGCAGAGTATTACCCCTTCAAAAGGCATCGTTTGGTTATAGTTTCGAACCAAAAACGCTGGAGGTAATTTTTCAAAGGCTATCCTGCGATACCCTTTAAGGATGTCACATTAATGGATGTGTTTCCTACCTGTTATATACACTAGAACAGGTCTGTTTATGGCTTAAGGCTGATCGCAGATTGATAGCATAAAGGAAAAAATGGATCAGATTATTCGTGAATAATAATTGTCTAATGCAGAAAGTTCAAATACGATGACAACCCAAAAGTGGACATTCAAACAGGTCCGTCGGACATGTACGTATACGTAGCACTGTCCTTGAGAGTGAATTTATGTGTATTAAGTATGTGTATAACTCTACCGGGATTATCCGAATTCAATAACAATAATTGATTATTTTTGGTGGTTATACCACTCTTAATTACGTCGTCCCGCGATGTTTATGTATTGGAAACAGGCACTGCCTATTTCGACCTCTGTACATAGACAACTGAGCATTTACATTTACAATACGGCTAAGAATAGGGATGATAGATAAATTTTAATTTAGTTTTTTCAGTTCGTGGAATTTTATATTAGTTCGTAAAATTTTATATTAGTTCGTCATGAAGATTGATAAAAAAAATTGGAGAAGTATTTTATTTTTAAATTGTCAAAAATTATAGAGATTCATTGAGTCAAAATGTCGCGTGACGTCACGTCTAGGCTAGGTACAGTTTAAGATTAGTTATGACGTCATGAGCCCCCACTCCTAAACTTTAATGCGATTTTTTTGAGTGTTTTTATTGATTTCAAAAACAACCGATATCTTTTACTATTTTATAAAGTTTTTAATATGATATGTCTGTACATTGAAGACATTTAAAAATAATAATTGTAGCGGACTATTTGGAGGTCACTGAATTGACAAATATATATATATTTTTGAATGTTTTTATATTCGTATGTGTCTTTGTGGCTTCATCACGCCAAATCGGCTAAACGGATTTCAACAATTTTTGGTACACGGGTAGCTGGGGATCTCCAGATGGTTTTATAGATTCTTTTTTACCCAACTACACCGAAGAAAAAAATGAGAGGTTATTACTTTTTCCCCTGCGCGAAAAAGTTGCGGGCATCTTCTAGTTTTTTATAAATCTGCATTACTGGCTATATATTTAGTATTAAGATTTTCGTACCCCAGCATCGCCTATTGTACTTTACGGGATTTATTCCACATAGATTTCCAACGGCGTGAACGTCACCATCGTGGAATTCTTCCCGCTGCGCGTGGAGGGCCTGCGCCTGCCGGCACCCTTCGGCGACGTGACGCTCGACCCGGCCGGCGTGCTCCCCGGCACGGTGTCGGACGACGCGTGCGCCAGTCAGCCGTGTCTGCACAACGCGACCTGCGCCGTCACATGGAACGACTACACGTGAGTGCTGCGAGACGGATGACATCTGTGCTGACCCATCTGCGTCATAACTGATTCGCTAGGAGCGGCATGCACATTCGTATGGCCTCAGTTTGTTTCACAAAATAACTAGGCTAACTGGATCAGCTACATGCACAGTCCGTGAGCGTTTCATACAGGATTTGGGCTGTAGAGTAGGTTTCGGTTATGGCCGAAAGCACGTGCATGTCATAGTAATGCCCGGCTCTGCGTAAACTTTTTACAACTATTTTAAAAAGTTAAGTCAAATTTAAACTACAAATCAAATGAAATCAAAATATTCTTTATTCAAATAGGCATAGGTACAAGCACTTTCGAATTGTCAGTTACATTGAGAGAAGTGGTTGCTGGGAGACATACAATATGATCCAGTATTTGTTGCAAGGATTAGGGAAAACCCTGAAAAACCTAATCAGATAATTTAACTTACGTTTAATATTATAGATAAAATCATCGTTTAAAAAATTAAAATAATTAATAAGAAAAATCCCAATAGGATTGTCAATAAAAAAGGAAAAATATCTAGAATGTGTCTAGAATAAAATTCTACATGTCAGAGTATATAAAACAATTAATACTAAAATAATAATAATACCTCAATAGGTATTCGTTTAAATAATTATACATATACCTACAGGACGCGATAATTTACATTAATCCCACACGGTTTTATCATTCATGTAGTCTTGTGTGCTGTAATAAGGTTTAGAAATAATTTTCGTTTCACAATATTTTTGAATTTACCTATAGACAACTCACTTAAGCTGCTAGGAAGTTTATTAGAAAACGTAACACAGTTAGCCATGAATGATCGCATGAACAGCCCGTTTTTGCAGAACAAATATAGTATTAATGTCGGAAGCACTGCCCTATAGTAAGATGCCATACGACATAATACTGTGGAAATAACTGAAATACACCAATCGAGCCGTTATCACGCCTGTTAATTGACGAATCTTACTTACAGCAAAAGCTGTAGAACTCAGTCTATTCGAGAGATGAGCAATATGGGGACCCGATTGGAGCTTAGAATCTAATGTTATACCGTTAAAGACTGTACTATTAACTAGTTCCAGCTCCTCACCTTTAACAATAACGCTTGCTTGCTCGTGTTTTACGTTACTCGTGACAAGTTTAACACATTTAGTCTTTTTCTCATTCAACAATTAATTTTTTACATTAAACCAATTGACTACTTCACAAATAGCATTGTTTACGTCATTGTAGGATTGTAGATTTCGTGCGACTTTGAAAATTAGAGAAGTATCATCTGCAAACAAAACTATATCATAGTGGGTCTTTACGATGTGTGGCAACTCGGTTATGTAGGTAAAGAACAGGAAAGGTCCCAATATTGATCCCTGCGGCACACCCATAGAGACTAAGGACCCCGGTGATCGCTTTCCATTCACGTCAACCCTTTGTATTCTACCATTTAAATAAGACTAATAAATTTAGTGCTGATCCTTTAACTCCGTAGAGATGTAGCTTCCGATCAGTGTCTCATGATTAACGCAATCGAAGGCCTTAGATAAATCACAGATGATACCTAGCATCTTCAATCCAAAATAAGACTTTATTTATTATATTATGATTTTCTGTTTTTTGGCATTGTTTCCATAGGTACGATTCAAAGATAGGTAATGCTGTATGATATATTACTCTTACATAAATTAACTCACTGTCAGTGAGATAGAGATCCATAGTCAAGCTAACAGAATATTTTATTCGTCCTGCCCATACTATTGTATGGTAGGCTACGTACCTCTCTCTTTTTGGTTCACTCTACACATTCAGACTCCGATGCAGTCTAGAGAAGTGGACGAGCGTATATCATTGCCGCATACCCTGTACTCCTTAAATAAGGAATTGGTGTGAATAAGAGAACAGTTGCGAAATCCTCGCAGCTCGTGTTTTGTCTAGATACTTACCTTGTCTCGGAGTGTGATTCGTTTTAAGTAAATGAATACTATGATCATTTTTGTAGGTGCAAATCCAATAATTGTTTTATCAAATGCTATACAAGTCGAAAGACCTTCACGGCTGGACTTAGGCCTCCCGCAAAGAGCGCCACCATGACTGGCCCTGCGCCGCCCGCATCTAGCGGAGTCCAGCGACCTTTAACAGGTCACCAGTCCACCTTGTGGGGGCCCTACCCACATTTCTGTTACATCAAACAATATTTTTTCAATATAAATAAATTAAATTGTTATGCCCCGTGTTTTTTTCTTAAATTTAACAAATTATTACAGTTGTAATGCAACTAAATTGTAACCACCGCGCTAAGCATAAGTAAAATCCGCCGAGACGAAATGCGCTCGCCGCTAGTACGTTAGCCTTCCGTCCCGCGCGCCCGCACAGCCTCTTGCGCCGCCCGGATCCCTTTATAAGCGATCCGCGCACGGCCATCGGCCAGCCCGCCACAGCCCACGGTGCCCACAGTGGTAACACGGGCCCCCCTGCGCCCCTCCACGGGGGTGCAAGTGAAGACACGGTTGCCATCGGCCAGTTCGCCTTGCGCAGTTAGCCGCTTCCAATGACTTAGAACGATAACTGACCTGACGAGCGCGCCGCGTCACGACCGCCCGGTATTGCTTTCGTAGCACGGAACGTACCGTTCAGCCGTGTCGTATCGTATCTAACCTTAAGTTAGTATTTTGTTAGGTCGTACACTTCATGTACTTAGGGTGCAGCTGCGCGATAACGATACATCCGTAACACGGGATATCCGGCGCGCTGCGTTCGCCTGCGCTGCGACTATTATTGTATGTACGAGTAGGTAGTTAGTGCATTTACTGCTAGTGTTTGTTATTTAGTTTAAGCTTGTTGATTAGTGCATAAATGTTAGTTAAATCTCTTTACTCGTTGTTATATGTATAATTTTGCTTAATTCATCTAGTTGATTTGAACTTAATGCGCTTACGCTTGTTTTATGCACTTGCAACCTTGTCGCATTAATGCCCCTTCGTTTGTTTTATATAACTCTGTTGATTAACTTTTCCTGATTTGTTTAATTTAGAACCCTGTCACATTAAGCTTCCTACGCTTGTTATTCGCTTAAGCAATAAGTTTTCTTTCGCTTTTAGTAACAAGCGTGCATATTAATGTTAATGTTTTGCTAGAATCCGTGACTGTTCGTAACTCCTAGTATAAGTTGCGCAATTCTTTGCTTTCTCTTGCCGTACTGTTTTAATAATATTTACTGTGGTTTGGTTCTGTCACCAATATATGTCTTGAACTTTTCCGTGGTGGTTTCAATTAAGTACCTGCATTACACAGTTTATTTTCTTGTTTCTGAAATGTAGGAAAAAATTTGTTCGTATTGTCGGTACAACCACCTGTTATAACTAAAGAAAATCAAATATATCCACTCACGTGCTCGTAATTTTGGTTTGAACTCTATTTATACTTGACAAAAGAGTGGTGACATGCAACTACAGTTGCGGAAAGCACTCTAGTGGATAAACATGGTGTAGATTGGATACCTTCCTGTACTCAATATAAATTATGCTACAAAATTGTTACTTTTTATTAATCTAACAATCGCCATAAGCGTTAAAATAAGTTTTCATACTGTTTGAACACTTATTTTTACGCTTATGGCGATTGGAAAATTAATAAAAACTAACAATAAACAGGTAATTTGACCATATAGCATTATGAGCTCATAGGCTTATTTTTCTTTGAAGTTTCATACTTTCTAAGAGAGTACATGTTTCATGTTCATGAAAAGCAGCAGATTTGTTTTATCAGTCAAGTACTTCATTGTGCTCTTCTTCTTTTCATGACTAGTAAAGTAATAGTTTTTCATTTTCACGTCACAAGAAGCTATACACAATATGCTCACTAGTGTCGCTAGCTAGTAACGTGTGTTGCGTCTAGATGCTCGTGCCCCCGCGGCTACAAGGGAAAGCAGTGCGCTGAAGTGGAGTTCTGCCAACTGCAGGCTTGCCCGCTCAACTCGCACTGCCGAAATCTCGACGGAGGGTAAGTGCAACCACATATACCATTAACATATCCGGGATTTTCCTTTGGGAGTGAAAAGCTCTGGTAGCTAACTACGTACACTGTCTCGATGCTTTAAAATAGGTAAAGCGGTAACATCAATTCAGACTCAATATAAATACTGCTTTAGTACACAGTTGTTCAACCCTTTGCGCTTTCTTCTTTCTTCTTATTTACTTGAATAATATTCTGTAAAAAAATGAGACAAGGTTTTATTGCCGACTATACTTTTCTTTCAACACCCGTGAACTATTCATTAAGACGATTCTAAAGAGCCTAAACCCAATAGGATTGCGTTATTTTGTTAGTTAGTTCCTATGACCACCCAGTTCCATCATCAGATCAACTCGATGGTATCAAAATATTGCATTGTTACCGAACTTACATAAGTATGCCAAATATAAACTCAATCGGAAACCAGGAAGTGGGTCAAATTTCGCGACCCCCTATTCTGCAGTCATTCAAACATGTGTTTTAAAATGTTGTTAACATTGAGTCCAATTTTATGTAGCCGTGAGCGCATTTATGAGCCTTCTGCTAAGGCGTCGGGGATTTTGGTTCGGAAGTGGGTTACTCCATAAATGCTTTTCTTGTATGTAGTGCTGTACAGAATTGACATGGAACTTATGTCATCTGTCTTATATGGAACGTCAAATACGTTACAACTACATACATATATAAGAGGGGCTTTACTTAAGTTCTCTACCTATAGTGCATTTAGATTGAAACTCATAGAGTTCGTCCTGAATCTCGTCGATATTATTCCAGAAACGTGTAAACACGTAAAGTGTTTATTAACAATTGATTCTAAGTGAATACGTAGGTTTATTGCACCATAACGGCGCATTACTAGAGGGTTGATCTTCAGCGTGTTTTTCTTCATTGTCTCCTCAGCAAATATTATTATGAGACATGATATTCAGAATTAACTTTATATGAAACCGAAAGATGGCCAATAGGCTGAGTTTAGTTTAATCGTAGTCGTCACGACTTCCGTTGTGCTGATAACTTCAATGACGACTGAACCCAGCAATAAAAACGCTAGGATATTTATCCTACAGATTTATGAGCATGCAATCGCAGCTTCTCCCTTGAATTTTGTGTTTACTAGTCGTTATTGTTCTAGATACGAGTGTATATCGAATGCGACGTTCGATGGTACGAACACGACGCTTGGCTACCAGCTGCGGCGGCCTCGCTTCGGTCCCGGCCCCGTGCCTATGCCGCCGCTACCCGAGGCTCTCACCATCACTTACAGGTGCTTAACTGTTTATATTGTGAGAGTATATACAATACATAGGTATAGTTCCTAATTCTACAAGTGAGCTCACGGACTCGAAGAATATAATACCATTGAGCGTTGAGCGCCAAATTAAGATATCGATTACGCAGTAAAATGTAGGCGTTCTGACGTGAAGATAAATTATACCTATATGTCTACGTAATTTATCAACGAAATAAGCGCGTATTACACTTTGCAGAATACATATAAATTTCGTACGCCAACTCAATAAAGACGTCACACTTGAGTAGCATTTAGTATAAGCGTTTTTGGGCGGAATGCCGAACTATAACTATCACATCTGAGTTTTAGAGTACTCTTTTTGTATCTAGTCCCATTTGATCGTTACGAAAAACAGAATCGATTGTTTAAAAAACCGTCATCATCCTAATTTAGCATCCTTAATGGGGGAGAGGAGTTTAAGCGTCTCACTCCAACATATTGCTGTTTCCCTGTCATTAGCTTCCTAGTTAAGATTAGTGTAATACGCGCTTTATATAGTCCATTGCACTTGTTCTTAGCTGATTTTGATCTGTAAGCATATTAACTATGAGTGTTTTCGTCCAGAACTAAGGTCGGCGGTTCATTATTCCGCGCCGAGAGCGCGATGGTGGGCGAGGCGTGGTTCGCTGTGGGCGTGTACAAGCAGCAAGCCACGCTGGAGTGGCAGTTCAGCGGGGGGCTGCCGGAGCAGCGGGCGCTGCGGCGCGCGCCCCAGGCCGACCACACGCAGTGGACCACGCTCAAGATGTCCGTGGCTAGGGACCAGTTGACCGGTAAGGGCCACCACCACTCTCCTCTTCCCTAGTCGGCCTCCCAAGCGTTGAAGCGTGACCCAATCTATTAACCCGTTAACGCCCAACAGTACTGTTTGAAGTGCTGCTAAATTTGGTGCTATATGAGTTCGTACCAAGCAAAGGAGTAATGTACGACCGTAAACAAGACTGTCCCCAAATGGGTCCAGTGGGTGTAAATGAATTTTAAGCCCTATCACGAAACACGTACGCTCGCACGGTTCTGAGGGTTTTAAATTTTAGAAAGATTTCACTTTTTTTACTCATTAGCGTTGTTAAAAATATGTACTTTATTGTAATGCACGATGCATATATTATCTATTAATAATTAAACAATAATGAGAAAATCCGTTGTTTTCAGTGCGATTTCGTTGAAACATATAGTATATTAAGATCGGTTAACAAATGTATATGTACAAAAATAACGAAAATTCGAGACCGCAATGTAAAATAAGGATTTATTTCGGTTGTATTATATTAAAACAATTATGTTGTTGTTTTCACGTTTTCCTATGAAATTATAAAGTTTCAGGTTTTAAAACTGCTAACTTCATGCGCTCTTCAGAAAACTACTGTTGGTAATCGGGTAAATTCAGTTAAATACTAGTATAGTACTACACGAATATGAGGATTCCACCTAAAAATAAGGAACAAACCTATGTAAATAACTAATCAGAAGTTTAAATACCTTTTCTGTTTCTCAGGCGAACTAATTTGACAGTACTCACGAATGTTAACACATTTCATTAGTATTGTTACTTTGAACTTTAAAAAAAGTTCGGTTCATTTAGCAGCTAATGCTCAGTATTAAATCAAAATAATAATTTATTGTCACTTTAGGAACCACGAATTTGATCGAATGTAGCCGTTAACATGGCAAAATGCGTATGTAGAGAAAACTTACTACGAGCAGAGCGCCCACCTGGCGGGTTCGCGGTCCTGAATATGTTAATCTACATATACTATTATAAAGTTGTAAAGACCGGCCAATAGCATGTTGGACCATGCTTCACTGTAGGGTTCCGCGGCCGTTCATGCAAAAATATACACTGCAGATGAAAAAAATACGCTGTGAAAAAGTGAATTAGCAAAAGAGCATAACATTCCGTCCTTTTGCTGAGTAGCAGAGTTTTTTGGCAATAACTCAAAAACAGTATATCCGATCATGTTGAATACAATTCCGTTGAAAGTATTTATCAAACTTTATTTTTGTGATTATTTCTGTAGTTTTTGGACATACCGTGTAGAACTTAGAAGATTATTTCCGAAAATATAAATTACATATTCATTTTTAAAAAAGCTTAGTCTTATTAAAATAACTGTCTAAATATGTGCCACACAATTAATATTTGCTGAATTTAATTTTCAGTTTCGGTTACATGTATGGAGTGCTCCAGAAATATATTTTTTGGTATTTAAATATCGAGCTAAGTATCGGCTTATACAAGACACCCACAGACTAATAAGAGATACTACGTATCAGACTGCCAACTCAGAAACAAGTATTATTTACACTAGGCCGCTATATTTAATCTGCACGATTAGTGTTGACTGACGTAATTTTTTTAACCGACTTCCAAAAAAAGGAGGAGGTTCTCAATTCGACGGAAAGTTTTTTTTTTTTTTTTTTTGATGGATGTTCACCGATTACTCAAAGACTATTTGACCGATTTCAAATATTTTTTTTTGGTTTTATAGAAGGTACTTTCTAGTTGGTCCCATTTAATTTTGGTGAAGATCTGATGATGGAATCCATGAGAAATTGAAGGAACTCCTCAAATATTGTAGGCATACATACAGCGATTTTGGTATTATAAGAAACATAATAAGCATTTGCATTCAGAAAGTGTAAATTGGTGAAGTGGAACTGATGCAGAAGACCACAGAATGCCATCGGAACTCCTCAATGATAAATGATTTATGGGTGGCGACAAAATATCTTGATTAATTTAGCTAAGCAACTTCATAGTCACAAATTTAAATATTCCTGATGAGAATGGTACCATCGAATTGATTTGATGATGGAGCCGGAAGGTAGGCACCAGATCTATGTAATAAAAAAATGTATCCTAGCCGTGTTTGGGCTTGTTCGAATCGTCACGAGATACACTATTTTAAGTAACGGTTAACTAAAAAGTGTAAAATAAATAAACTTTTAAACAAAAAAATAAAACCGACTCCAAAAAAAACTAAAAAGTAAAAAATAACGCCATAATTCAGTTTCTTCAAATTACTTACAAGTAACCGTTTGTATACTCAATCTATACAGTATATACAATTAATGTTATTTTGGAGTCGGTGCCATCGTGTCACAAGTTACTAAAATCGACAATTTTCAATATTTTACACATTCTTTATATGGCACCGACGCCAAAATAAGATTAATTGTATATACTGTATAGATTGAGTATACAAACGGTTACTTGTAAGTAATTTGAAGAAACTGAATTATGGCGTTATTTTATACTTTTTAGTTTTTTTGGAGTCGGTTTTATTTTTTTGTTTTCTTCTTTTCGAGATTGCTATATGGCAAGGGATCGTAACGTATTCAGCCAAAGCGGTCTAGGTTCATTGAATGAGGTCTAATATTTAGAATGAATAGTTCCCGGCACACACGTACATTTGAACACGTATTTTCAGTAATTGTATTTACGTGATCAACAGTACCGTAAATAGGGCGGTGCCAGCGGTGCCCAGGCACAGGGCGCAGAACCTGAAGGGGCGCAGAAATTACCAGGACCACAAACAGAATGTTTTTCACGGAAGCATTTATAGAAGCCTGCACAGGGTGCATAAAAGGCTGGTTACGGCACTGGTGATCAAATTATATGCTGAGAATTATACCTCAGTGGCAAAAAATAATAAACATTTTATTTGTTAAAAGATTTATTTTTTAATCTCTTTTTAAATTTGTCGTAAGCTTTCTTCTGTATTGCAAGTAATACGCGGTTTTTTAATCGGACTACATCTGTCCCCTTTAATATTTTGTTGGTTGTGTTGCACCAATTCATAATTGTAAATCGGACAGTCAGAACAATGAAATGACTGAGAATAGTTTTGTGCTCGGCGCAGTCTAAGAAACAAAATTAATTCTTGGACATAATGTTTGCTAGTTCTGCGGGCGATTATTTTGCAAGATCATCATGATTTAAACACTTTAACCACTTAAGTAGGTAATAAGTATTTTCTCAGAGCACGAGAAATGGTGTAAAATAGCGTCCTTTCGCAAAGTTCTACAAACACAGCACTCTTAAAACATTTTGCAAAGAGTAAGACAGAATAAACACAAGGACATCACTCGATAACACTTTACTGTGACAGTGACAGAATGAATTTCAACAAATAATATGTAGATGACAAGACGAGTGAATTGACAAAGCAACAGCCAATCACAGCAGAGAAAAACGTCAGTCAACATTAAAAACAACATGGCGCTAACGTACGCGTTTTGTTATACGAAGATTACCAGCTGTGAAGACACCTATACTTCAAACTTCATCGTTATAGATCATTCAGTTTTGGAGTAAAATGCCTGTGACATGCAAGCGGACAGACGGGTGGACGGAAGGACGGACGGACATGGCAACACTGTAAGAGTTCCGTTCTTGCCATTTTGGCTACGGAACCCATTGGGGCAGAAAGGTTCTCGATTGGAGACCGCTTACCGGCAAGCGCAGCGTGGAAGGCCACCCGCAAGGTGTTCGGGCGACCTGGTTGGGGTTGCCAGTATTCGCTGGATGCCGGTCGCCTCTATCCGGCGCATGTGGACATCTATTGAGCAGGCCTGTGCCCAGCAGTGGACGACCTATGGCTGAAATGATGATGATGATGAGACCACTTAGCGAACGGTGTATCGGACCGCTCAAAGCGAAGAAGCGCCTAGTAACATTTTCAGCCGTCGATCTAGTTCGCTCAACTATGGAGTTTACTTATTAAAGGTCTCATTTATTTAACTGACTTCAGTAGTAGGTCCGTCCATGGCTTTGGTCTGTGGCTGCGCGGTCTCTTGACACTACCTTTAGTTATTTATGTTATTTATTTGCACTGTTGGGTTGTCAACTCTAGATGGCTATTGTGGGTTTGCGCTCCCACCATTGAATCCGATTATTCGTATGGTTGAAATACTTTCATCATCCTACGCTTCCATGCGTAAATCTGCCTGCCTTCGCATTAAAAACGCCTTGAATATGAAACGTATTTGCGTCACTGCGTCACTAACGCTGAGCTAAACCGGTCGTAAATACTGTACTCGCATTAACGCCCGTTTGGCAGCCGTATAATGTAGTTCGTTTTTAGTTTTGTACAATCCACACTGCAAAACTCAACATAACCACCACCAATGAGCCACCTTGAAAGTCAAAAGAGTTTCGACTCTATGAACAATAGATTACGATTGCACTCATAGAAAAATGGCGTAAATTATACCTTGGCATTGACCTGAGTAAGGTACACATATAAAGTGTGTGATGACTTTTTTACAATTTTGTCATATTGGTGTTATGCTGTTAACCACACAATGGTATTTTTTCCTTCAAGTGGATTGGACAGTACTAAAACCGAACAGGTGAAGGCTTTTAGTAACTAACAGAACCTGATGAAACTGGTTCTTAGGCTTGTAAGGAATCCATTCTAAAGTGAATATATTTGCAGTGGCTTTCATCGACGCGAGCGGGCACGAGGAGACGAGCACCACGGGCGGCATCGACCAGATTGTGTGGCAGAAGCTGCTGCGTGACGGTCAAATTTGGCTCGGCGGCACGCCTGCGAATTTCGAGAGACGCGTTACGGTCTGTACACGCATAATATACACAGATTCTGACACTACCATGTTATTACAGCCTGGAACCTTAGGGTTCACTTCATCGGCTTCATCCACATCCCCATTTCGTCAACTGCCTAGCGCATCAACAATCCCATTTCGTCCCAATCAATTCTAAAATCGTCCATTTCCTATCTTGTCAACATTCCCAACTCGTGCACATTTGCAAGTTGCCCATATACCCACAATTCAAGCTTAGAAACTATATATTTAATATCGAGTAGAAGATTATTGATAAAATAAAATACAATAAAAATCATGCATCTTCCGTTTGAAATAATGAATCAAGCAATAATAATAGGGATGATGACTAAATTTAAATGATCAGTCCGTCATGTAGATTGTAAATATAGAAGACGTATATTTTACGTAATCAAAAAATAAAGGCGATAAACTGGGTCAAAATGTCGCGTTACGTTACTCACAAAATTCTCTAACTGACAGACTAATTAGAATTTAGATTTTTATACCTTGTCACCATACCTATTGTTTAATCCGGTTCACGTGCAAAAGGAAAAACACGTCCCGAAGATTTATGAAACTCCTTTTTGAAGTCTGTTTGTTGATGAAAATACCTAATGTCAAAAACCGGGTGAACGAGTTGGGAGAAATATGGACGAGTTGGGAAAGTGGGCCAGTTGCGAAAGTGGACGATATAGGAAGTGGATGGACCATTATCCTAATATCCTAATCTACTGATGTGCAAATTGCGGAAACTTTCCAAAATGCTTAGAAAAGGTCATAAGTGTAGTGTTAACTTACAAATGTTTAGAAGACCTTTTTTTAGCATTTTTTTGTATATAAAAAGGTCGTAAGTCCAGTGTTACTTACCTTTTAAAAGACTGTTTTGAAGCATTTTGGAAAGTTTCCGCAATTTGCACATCCTAATCTATGAAAGTTCGGATGTTTGGATGTACGTTCGTTCCACTTAATCTCAAAAACTACTAGGCGATTGTTTATGAAACTTTCCAATTATATACCATATACATGGTACTAGGATATAGGTTATAATTGATGTCAAATTTCACCCCATTAAGGGACGAAAAAGGGGATGAAACTTTCTATCGAGAACAAATATTTTGCCCGGATTGCACGTTCTCTTTTGACAAGAGATACCGTTGTTTTCGATTTTGTGTCGATTAAATGCGAATCTCTAATATGTTAAAATGTTTCTTGACATGACATAATAAAGTTCGTAATTAATTCACATAGGTATGAACAGAATCCGGTAAAAGTCGTGGTGCCGAGTTTGTCCGATGTCTTCCTCATACGAGTATAACCGATTAAGGCGACAGCTGTCTGGATCGGTTCCGCATTTTCCCGAACTGTCTGTTCTGTAAAACGACCAATGGACAACATTTCATTTTTTTTACTCCCTAATTTTATCGAACTATTTAATAGTATTTGCAAAATTACGAGGCATATATTTTGTATTTTTATTTTATTTTTAGATTTAGCCACAAATTTTGATAACACAAAACTACCTCATTCTGTAAGGGCCTAAGCGCAATGTGAGGCAGAATAAATGTAGCGCCTTTACAAAATGCTATTTAAAAAGTAAAAAATATATCGCATCTTTTATTATGACGACTACTGACAAGTGTCATGACAACAACTTAAATCTTTATTGTTATTGAATCGGCGGCAGTTACAATTTTAATTTGGCTTCTGTTCATGTAATTGGTTTAAGTTCTTAAAATGAGCACCAGAAAATGTATCGGCAAGATCCAATGATTACGTACTTTGTTCCATCTTGTACAACCAAAGCATTGATGTCTCCCGATAAAAACAATTCCTGAAAATTGCACAATTCTAGCAGATAGAGGGTTCAAACGTTTAGATACCCAGTTGATTTAAGAAATTCCACGCTGCTGCGCCCTCTAAGTGTACTAAGAAACATTAAAATGACAAAATCTGAAGTTGTACAGAGTAAAAGTAATAGGCAGTTTAAGGGTCCATATTGAGAGAGTTATACGCAGAATTCTTTTGTACAAGCTGTTGAAACTCCATGCTGCAGTCAATAATAAATTAGTGTGTTGGAGGATATAGTTGTATGTGGACTAATTAATCTTCAATCACCGGTATTGAAAAACATTTGACGATCGGTTTAGTTCAGTGGGAGTTACATTTACTGAAAAGCTGAAGGTACTGGGTTCAAATCCCGGTAAGGGCAAATATTTGAGTGATGATCATAAATGTTTGTTCCTGAGTCTTGGATGTTTTCTATGTATAAAAGTAAATATATCTTTTAAATATATCGTCATCGAGAACTCATAACACAAGCCTTATTAGACGCCACGGGACTAGTTCGATTTGTGTAAATATTGTCCCGTAATATTTTTTCAATTGAAATATTAGTATGGTCAGCTGCAGAGAGATATGACTTACTGCTTAGGGAATGCAGACACATAGTGATAAAACTCTTTTGCATATGAAATATGAAAAAAATACCGCGTCAGTGAAAGAAAAAAAAATCATAACCCCCTTTATTTTTTCAGCGTAGTCTGATAAAAAATATCCTATAACCACCTTTGGATGCCCAGCTACACGTGCACCGAAAATAGTTGAAATCCGTTTAGGCGTTTTATCGCGATGAATTTTCGATTCAGTGACCTTAAAATAGTCCATTTCTCCATCTGTCTGTCTGTCCGTCCGTCCATCCGTCCACCCGTCTGTCCGTCCGTCCGTTTGTCCGTCCGTTCGTCTGTCTGTCTGTCTGTCTATCTGTCCGTCCGCCGGTCGGTCCGTCCGTACTTTCTCAGGAACGCATGGAGGTAACAAGTTGAAATTAACATCAAATACTCGTACAACTTATGTTTGCGGTCCCTTAAAGCTGTAAAATAATCAAGCATATAAATCAACGCAATCCAAAGATACAGTCGTTAAAAAAGGTTTTGTAAAAGTTTTTACGAAACCCTCATGTAAGGAATTTTATTTTGTTGTTATTTTTGTGACTCCATCGTTATTCGAAACTGAAAAAAAAACAATAATACTAACCCATAAAAAGTGGTTTATATTTCACCAACAGACAACTAAGTGTTTCCTATGGGTTTTTTCTGTTTATTATTCCATAGGGGTTCTGTTTTTACCAACTGAGGTACGAAACCATAAAAAACACATTAACTAATACATACATTTTATATGTGTAAATGATAATCAATTATAATTTATACTTAAGATTTATTTTTTGTATTATGGTTGAACTTAAAATTCCGCATCTTCTTCAGTGACTATAGAGTCCAATACGAGCCCAGCATGCCTTTCCGCACCAATAAGTCAATAATATATCTATGTGTCGTCGTTCATAAATAACTTTTTTCATTTAGTTGATTTATTATTTAATAGAATGGTGTTTTATTGTTGCAATGTTGATAGATTTACATTTGTGTATCAAAATGTTTCTTCATCTGAATAGTGGGAAGTGAAAATTTATATTTTCTTACATATTTTGCAGAGTCAAGGGCAAAGATAGGCACACCAAAAGTTTTTAAAATATGTACACATCAACTCTACTGTCATGGCAATAAGGTTTGGACATTATATTTATGAGATTTTGTGGTGTTTACTGATGTTTGCCGTTGACTGTATACCTCAGTTTATGATAATGACATTTAAGTTCGAGAAGAAGTTCCTCAAACGACAATCCTCAAAGGTTCTTAGGGGCTTATTAATAAATATTTTTATTTGTTTAAGAATGCTATTTAAAAATGTTTTACGAATTTGTACCACAAGGATATTAACATTAATTACTAGACGGTGCCCGTAACTTTGTTGGCGAAAATAAGTCATACCCTCTGTTTTGCTTCAGTGTAGTAGGGTAAGTAATGTTATAACCATCGAATCGGATGATCTGTATACCAAAAACGTTTGAAATCCATCCAGCCGTTTCGACGTGATTAAGCTCCAAACATATATATATATATATATATATATACATGTATCCTTATTCTTACCAACTAATATTATTAATGTGAAAGTGTGATTGTAAGTTTATCTATATTAGGGATGTCACGAATATTCGCATTCGCATATGCGAATGATTCGCATCATTTGAAACATTCGCATCGAACGATGCGAATTATTGGCGAATGCGAATGTGTGCAGGTCGTGACAAGTTTCGCCCGCCCTGGCTGCCCGCTGCCGACTCGCGCATGCGCAGAGCGCGCTAGCCGCATGACGTGATTCATTTTGACCAATAGGGAGGGGGCCTTTTTAGTTTTCACTAAGTTGGTTTACTGTGATTGTTGTGTTGCGTAATGACATTATATGGTACAGTACAGTTACAGACTATAACCTATGAGATCTATTTTTTTTTCTTTCTACTGCCATATTATGTTAAATAGGTAATTAGAGAAATAAAAAACTGACTGATTTACTGAGTTTTTTAATGGGTTTCAAAAACATTCGCATTCGCATTCGTACATTTGCATACTTAATATTCGCATTCGCATTCGCGAATGTGACGAAAACGTTATTCGTGACATCCCTAATCTATATTTATTGGTAGGGACTAAGAACGCTTGTTAATATTTTCGCTACCAAGCTTTTCGTAGCGCTACGTACTTTCCTCTACATAGGAGGAAACGCATCGTATCGGCTACGCGTCTACGAGCAGAGCGCCCGCTAGGCGGGTTCCTGTAGTGAATGTGTTAACACATTAATGACCGATATTTTCGTAGGAAATACGTATGTAGCGAAAACTTATTACTAGCAAAGCGCCTATCCTTTGGGTTCCGGGCCGAGCAAGTGTTGCATTTGCTTGTGAGTTAGCAACGCCACTCGACACGGAAACTCGCCAAAATTTCCGGGATAAAAGCTATCCCAGATGCTTTCCACGGCCTCAAACTATCTCCGTACCCCTTCACATTTATAATATAATAGTGTCGTCTACCTACATATACATATATCATATTAGTTTGGATACATACATGCCGCGTTACATACGCAGGGCGAGAACGAGAAACTAACGAGCCATATGGGCGTCGGAGGACCGGCTGCAGCTGAGTTTTCTAGGCAGCTTTACTTTCTACTTTCTGGTCCCAGGGTCTTTAAGGCAATCCGTGCAAATACAAAACTGTCACCGGTATTTGCGGACTGCGGTGCTTTGCTGATTCACCCGCGGCTACGCTTTTCGAGACTATGTATTAAAATTTAAAACAAAATAAACGTCACGATAAACCGGCTTGTGATTAAAACAAGAAGCTGATAGTAAGTAATTAAGGAAATGGTAATATTTATTATTTTTTCTTTAATATTTTGAGTTTTATCATAGTATTTGGCAAGCCAAGTACCTACTATGATTAAAGGGCTCAAAATATTTCAATTTCAGTTTAGTTAGGGGATGAAATGGTTCGTTACTTTTCGACTCTATGTGATGGAGTTAAAAAGTTAGGTTCTAAAGTGTCAAAACCTTTTCATTTCGTGACTGTAAGTACAGTTACGTTTGAAATGAAAGTATTAATAAAATTAAAGCAAATTTAACATTTTAATTAAATATTTTGTACACTTCAACGTTTATTGAAAATATATGTTTTCCAAGATAACTCTGCTCTTGTTAATAGGGTTTAATTAACTTGTTATCAATCAAAGGCCTCTTAGTCATTTACAGAATATTGAAACAGTGTCATCTCGGAAAACAACGTTTTTCGTAGCTATGTAAGCCAATACGTGGACAGCACACGCGACCTCAGGCTTGACAGATGTAAGAATGGCCTGTGCGCGGTGAACCAGTGCCGGGCCGAGATCTTTTGGCACGTTTGGTTGCGAGTATTTTTGAACCATGTCTCATCAAAAATCTTGCGGCCATCCAAAACCAGTTTGCGCCATTTGTCCCTATCTACTGCACACTCCTCCCAGTTGTGGACACGGATGTCAAACGCTTACATGTCCCGCTTGGCACAATCTTTATTGGGCGACAGCATTGGGCGACCGATGCTTCTTTTGGCGTTAGCTACAGCACCGAGCATAACACGCCGCGGCAAACGTAATGGGTGCATGCGATGCACATGGCCAACGGAGTGGCTTCTGTTTCAGCAGTGCAAAGAAAGAGGCTAACTTGCTATAATACAGCCAATATTTGTAGTACTTGTTCGTTTCGAACATTGGGTCAGCTACACAAAGCAATGCCTTTTTACGACCTGTAGCATGCATTTGAATTTGGGTCTGGGCTTTAAATTTATCTGCAATTTTGTTGTGCTTGATATAATTGCTCCTGGACTTAAACTCGCTTCATTGATGGTTGCAATCACAGAATACTATTTAAAATTTATTCAGTGTTCCGGCGTAACTTTGCATCTCACAAAACAAACAGAACCGTCCCTCTTTACCTGTACTACAACATAGCCTACGGCTGAGTCTACATATGAATAGCGGGAGGACATCAGGATTTTGGCTCCCCAGATTTCAGCCGCTTTGTCGCATATATTCTAACAACATTATATTGTTGACTTGCAGCAGATTGATTGAGGTCCTTCATTACTTTTCATTCTGCATACGAGGGCTGCTATTTATATATCCGGAAACCGGGATTACAATCTTCTTAAATAGCATATTTGACCGCCATGGTTAAATTTGAACTTTTTTAAGTATATAAGGTATATTTTTTCTTCCTTATTAACGCTCGTGTTTTGTTTTTGACGGGTTTTAAATGTCATCTCGCAGCAAGAATGGAACTCACTCGTGAAAATATTCGTGCTATGATTTATTATGATTTTCGGCGTGGTTTAACGCAACAACAGTGCATAGATCAACTAACTTCAACTTTTGGTGATGAAGCCCCATCTAAAACTACTGTGTATCACTGGTTTAGTGAGTTCAATCGTGGACGTAGTATGCTTACGGACGAAGTTAAGGCAGGTCGCCCGAAATCGGTCGTTGTACAACAAAATATCGAGGCTGTGCGAAAACTTATAATGGACGACCGACATGTTACGTACCGCGAGATAGAGGCGACTCTGGGTATTTCTATGACCAGCATTAATAGCATATTACATAATTATTTGGCTGTAAAAAAAATTTGTTCGCGTTGGATACCCCACAACTTAACAAATGAGCAAAAACATGCTCGCGTCGAATGGTGCAATAAAATGTTAAAAAAATATAACCGTGGTGACTCAAAAGCCGTTTATAACATCTATACAGGTGACGAATCCTGGATCTATGCATACGATCCCGAAACGAAGCAACAATCAACGGTATGGGTGTTTCAAAATGAGCCGAACCCTACGAAAGTTACTCGTGCAAAAAGTACATTGAAACAAATGGTGGCCTGCTTCTTCGGTATTAATGGCCATGTAGCTACAGTGCCACTAGAAAACCGTAGAACGGTTAATTCAGAGTGGTACACGACCATTTGCTTACCGGAAGTATTTGAACAAATTCGTAAAACTAACCAGCGACGAAGAATCATTCTTCATCATGACAATGCCAGCTGTCATACGTCACGCGAAACAACTCTATTTTTGGAGGGTCAAAATGTGGAATTAACGGGTCATCCGCCGTACAGCCCTGACTTGGCACCCAACGATTTTTATTTATTTCCAAATATA
Organism: Hedya salicella; assembly: GCA_905404275.2. Taxonomy (NCBI): domain Eukaryota; kingdom Metazoa; phylum Arthropoda; class Insecta; order Lepidoptera; family Tortricidae; genus Hedya; species Hedya salicella. The sequence continues at coordinate 91,908,885 of FR990096.1, forward strand.
AAGAATAAATTACGCGGTCAACGATTTTCGACCGCTGAAGATGCTGTCGACGCATTCAAACAACACGTTATGGAGGTACCTCAGGCGGAGTGGCAGAAGTGCTTTAAAAATTGGTTCACGCGAATGCAAAAGTGCATAGATCATCAAGGGGAATACTTTGAAAAACAATAAAACTATTTTCAGCCGTGTACGTTTGTTTGTTTTTTTGTTTCCGGATATATAAGTAGCAACCCTCGTACGGAGTAATTTTATTGACAAAAGAAATCAAGACTCAAACATAGAAAGCAATAACATGTCTAGACAATGCCATATTATGTCATACATGGTCACAATTTTTCTTAATAATCCTCAAAAAATAAAGTCGTGAAATTTAGTTTGTTCAGCCTCACTTTCATCATTTGCTAATAAAACCCATTTTTTTCAAAAATTGGTGATCCAAAAATTCCAAAAATAACGGTAATGTGTTCAGAGAGCCCAAATCTATCCGTGATATTTCAATTGTAGTCACTTTTAAAAAATGAAATGTTGTCCATTATATCCCAATCGACGATGTTGCCATTGTGACGCTATAATAATGATCGCTAGGTTACGATTTTGTCAATTGTTTGTTTCAGTGTGTAAAAAAAAAATATAGCAAATAATTTTTTAAATTCAAAATGGCGGACATGTTTTATAGCTTATTTTAAGAAATTACGAGTAGGTAGTTTAGGATTTTATTTTAAAAGTAAGAAATTGTTTCTTGCTTCTGTTTGTATATGTATCATGTTAATCATGTAGTATTAAATGTTTTAATTATTTTTGAGACCTCGGGGTGCCGATTTCAAAAATGACATCCAAATGGAAATCCAAGATGTTGGACATATTTTTTTCTTAAAAATCGATATGGGTGTCATAACCGAGGCTCCTCGGGGTTCCGATGGCGAAAATGACATCCACTTTGATATCCAAGATGTCGGACATATTTTTTTTCTTCAAAATCGATATGGGTGTCATATCCGAGGTTCCTCGGGGTTCCGATGGCGAAAATGACATCCACTTTGATATCCAAGATGGCGGACATTATTTTTTCGTAAAAATCGATATGGATGTCATGTCCAAGGTTCCTTGGGGTTCCGATGACGAAAATAACATCCACTTTGATATTCAAGATGGCGGACATTATTTTTTCGTAAAAATCGATATGGGTGTCATGTCCAAGGTTCCTTGGGGTTCCGATGACGAAAATAACATTCATTTTGAAATCCAAGATGGCGGACATACATTTAAAGCATGAAATACTGAATAATGAAATTGTATTTGATTTTAATGGTTAACAAGCTCTTAATTACAAAACAAGACTGCCAAACAAGTAGTCCATTGTGTATCATGGGCGGTAATTCCTATACCGCCCACGACGTCATGGGTCTCGTTTTCCATGTTTTGGGGGCGCAGATTTCAAAAATAGAGTCCATTTTAGAATTAAAGATGGTTGACATCAATGCTACACACATCCGCCACCCATTTCAAAAAGTGATGACCGCCATCTTTATTTTCAAAATAGATGCCATTTTTGAAAACTTACACACCCAAAAACCCAGAAAACAACACCAGTGACGACTTTTTCAAAAAAGTGATGTGCGCCATCTTTAATTCCAAAGTAGAAGCCATTTTTGCAATTTACACCCCCAAAACCCAGAAAACAACACCCATGTCGACTTTTTAAAAAAGTGACGTTCGCCATCTTTAATTCCAAATTGGACGCCATTTGTAAAATTAGTACACATACAAACATACATGAAACCTAAAAACATTACCCTGCTCTTTTGGGCAGTTGTGTAAGTCTGTGACAACCCTAGGTAGGTACGGTAACCTTGAGCGGTGTTTGCATTCACGCCAACATCAAAGGCGTCGGCCCACTGTTACTTTTTACACTGTGATATAGTCATATCTTGATGTCTTGACTCATGGCAGTTCAAACTAAGACGGCGTGATTGCTCAAGATTAAACACTGGATGATCGTTTTGAACAGAGACAGAAAAAAATCGTGACACGGAAAAAAGGGTTAGTAAGGGGCTATAAATAGCTCTAAATGTAAGGGCAAAACGCTGGCTCTGGTCAGTTGCTGTGACCTACAAGACGAAGCGGTGGATCACACGGTACATCGAAAATTCATAGAATTTCTTTAATTGTATTGCTTTGCTGACGAAAATCATGGTCGACGCCTTGCTGCAGGAGGTACTCCGCCTCAAAGGTACATTTAAGAGCCATAGCATGATGAGTGGCTATGATTGCTTAATTACGGCGTCTTTGATAAAAAATAAAAATTTTACATGCGTTAAATTATAAAAAAATTACCTCTTTTTTTGTCTAAATAGTAGTGTCTATTCTCAACCTTGCAACATCAACAAATATATAAAAAGGTTGTTTGAACTGGCATGTCATTGCCACCAATTAAATATCCTAAACCGCACAACCACAGTAGATCATTCACATAAGATATTCGTTTGTAAAATATGTAAACTAATGGAATACAAAAAAAAACTCACTCTTAAGCTCGAGTATTAATTAGACAACTTAGCCAACATTTTATTGTATACTAGAAGATGCCCGCAACTTCGTTCGCGGAGGAGGTAATGAAATAAATGAAATAATAATGAAATAATGATCTTTATTCTGTAAGTAGGCCACAAGGGCACTTTTACAAGTCTGACTCTACGGCGTTTCCCAAGAGGAGACCACTGAAGAGAAGAAAGCCGAAACAAACTCGACAGTCAGTCATTTTTTCGAAATACCTCTTATATCTATTACAATATTCGTGCTTAGCCTAACCTAAATATATGTTTTGAGTATAAACTCAATGCGTAGTTCTTCAAGGAAACATATCAAAACTTAGAAAAGTAAAAAAAATCTAGAATATAAAAAAGTTAAATAGTGATTTTTATTTAAAACAACTTACATACGTTTGATATGCTACCTTATAAGAACCGTGTCCCGGTAAAAGTAAATTATTTGGTTTCTGTTTTGGGCCTTTCCGGTATAGTTGAATTATCGAGAAGATGGAATTGCATTTGTAGTGGTTGTACCGTTTGCAACAAAAGGAGAATAATTTTCTCTTAACTTAATAAAATGACATACCCAAGAAGTGGAATAAGTAGTAGTCCTCTGTTTTTTACTTTTATTCGCTATCATGTTCTTCATCTGAGCTGTCACAAGTATTGATAATAAAATTGTCTGTTATTTGATCCATTTCTCCTTCCTGACATCGATATTTATTTTCTTCACTTTCGACGTGGTGACAAATATTTTCCCAGTCCTCAGCAGTGATGGTATTCATTCGTTCAGTTGCTAAACTCATAATGCCTTGCATGTTTAATGAAACGTTTCTTACATATCCTTTTACCATGGACCAAATATTTTCGATCGGATTGAATGTCGGGTGATACGGTGGCAATCGTAATACGGAGTGGCCATGTTCTTTTAAAATTGCATCTATGTGGTACTTGCGAAACCGCTATTTATTTTGTTTAATTAATTCATACAAACTGGTTTTGTACATCAACCGGTTATACGAAATGTTGTGTTCTGTCAACCAATCCATCATTTCTTGTTTATTAGAATTTGACGTTGGAGCACGATTCAAAAGTTCGTTGTGATAGGACGCATTATCCACGATAAGTACGCTATTCGGTTTTAGGTTCGGTATTAATTTTTCTTTTAACCATTTTTCGTAGTTGACAAAGTTCATCTGGTCATGGTAATCTCCCGTTTTTTGGTTTGCCTTAAACATTAACAAAGCGTTGGGAATAAAACCATCTTTTCCTCCTGCGTGCACTATTATTAACCGCTGGCCTGTACTGATTTGTTTTTTTACACCAAATTCTGTTCCATCGGTCCAAGCTTCTCCGGACACATGTGAAGGGTGGATGTAGGTTTCATCAGTATAAACTAGTGGTCTATCTTGAGATCGATATTCCGCAATTTTGATAAGGTAATTTATTCTTAGCAGTCGTATGTTGTGTTTTTCCATTAATATTTTTCGGTTGTCCTCGGTCTTTTTCCATTTAAATCCTAATTTTTGTATTAGTTTTCGTAAGGTGGAAATGCCAAATTTGTAATCTATATCGGATTTCAGCACAGAGTGGCGTCCCTTTAAGGTTGGAAATTGCTTATGGGACAGATGAAAATTGTATATAGTTCTCCGGATGACTTCCTGATCAAAATCGTCTACTGCTGATGACGGACAAGGACGCAACTTTTTATTCTTCGGGGAGGTGAATTTCTTTGTTGTTGCGAATTTCTCGCTGTTGCTCTTAGTCGCAATGTTATAAACAGTAGAGAGACAAACACCTGTAGCTTTTTCAACTAACTGGGCAGCGGTGTAAGGCAAGTTAAAATTTTTCGTCAGTTCATTTTCAAAATATTTATAACAGTTGAAAATTATTTGCTTACTTTGACTCTCAATAGGACCAAAATTACTTACAGCCATATTTTTTTAAAATATAGAAATTATTCGTAGTCGTACGGGCAGACACAATAATTAATTGAGAATACAATCAAATCAGATGTAAAAATATACGCACAACGTAAATAATATTGACAATTTCACACTGACATTATTTTTGTTTTTAGTTCTTCGATATATATATATATATATATATAACAACCTCTTTGTATGCTGATAGTACAAGAAAATAGAAAATTCAAATATAGAATGCCTGTAAACAAACAATACTACTACATATGCAATTCCACGCTCTCGATGATTCAACTATACACTTTGAAAATTAATGATGTATCATCAGCAAATAGTACTATATCACAAAGATTTTCTACTATAGATGGTAAGTCATTTATATAAACTAAAAATAGAAATGGCCCTAAGATAGAGCCCTGTGGCACTCCTAGCTTAACTGCAGCTCCACTGGATTGGGTTCCATTTACAACAACTGTTTGTGTTCTATTGCTGAGATATGAAGACATAAGGCTTAAGGCATTTATGGACAGGCCATAATGTTCTAATTTCAAAATGAGTGTTCCATGATCAACGCAATCAAATGCCTTAGAAAGGTCACAAGAAACTCCAATTGCATCACAAGATTTTTCCCAGATGTTGTAAATATACTTAATGCGTACAGATGCTGCATCAGCCGTGGAACGTCCCCTTGTGAAACCGAACTGTTTACTACTAAGCAGTTTATTTCTATTGAAGTGTCCCAGCAGATCCATCAACATTAACATTTCGAAAACTTTACTTAATGCAGGTAGTATAGATATCGGACGGAAATTAGTCAAGTCACTCAAGTCACCTGATTTAAAAAGAGGTATGACTTTACTAAGTTTCATAAGATCTGGAAACACGCCCTCTGATATGCAATTATTATAAATCAAGGCTAGATAGGGTGCAATTGAGTCTATGATATGATGAACAATTTTTACTGAAGTTCCCCATAAATCCTCTGTTTTCTTTAAATTCAGTGACTTAAATGTTTTAATAACGTCTATTGAATTTACTTGACATTAATTTACTTAAAATTAACATTATGTAACAAATGGGCTTCGGTCGCAGATGATTGAAGATATCTTGTAGTATTAATTGCAATGTTGGAAAAATAATCCTCGAATGCCGAGGCAACATCGTTCTGACCATTTCCTGTCATAATGTTGACTTCACTATTGCGAGTTTTTGTTTTACCAGTTTCTCTATTAATAATATTACAAACAGTTTTCACTTTATTGTCAGACATTTTGAGTTTAGAACTAATATAATTTGCCTTAGCGGCTATGCACACCTTAAACATTTTTGAATAATTCTTGACATAGTCCTGGAAAGCAGTATTCTTGTTTACCTCTTTCTCTCCATATAATTCATAAAGCCTATTTCTACTTCTATGAATGCCGACAGTAGCCCATTCACTAAACTTCGTTTTTGACCCAGAAATAGTTTTCATTTTGAAATGAGTATTAAAATTATTTATATTTATGCCAAATAATTTTTTGTAAAAACAATTTAGGTCATCATGTGAAATGGATAACATACATAGATCATTATTAACTTCATTTTTGAATAGTTCTGAACGATAACTAGTTATGGGTCTGTATGTTATAGTTTGTGGTATTTCTTGGAAAGTGTTTGGGAAAGATGCTCTCTGACCTCTATGATCTGAAAAAGCTGAAAAGGTAAAAAGCCATAAACCTTGTTTTTGCTTCAGCGTCGGGTATTTGTTACATTATATAATTTAATTTCGACTTCCCTTAAAAAATATGCAATCTGCGGATCAAATCTACTTTGGGAGCTGGATTTTTTTTCATATTTCGACTTATGTTCCTTGGGGAAAGTTCAAATCATCTCGCTGCGGGAAAACTACCACTAAAATTTTACACTGTTTAGTAATTTATTTCAAATATATTAGAGAGATATTTTATTTATTTACACTGTATTGCATAATACTAAATGGTACAAAACGGCAATCTTTGACAATTTGTTTCATACGCGATGCTCTGAAGTCATACGGCATTGCACAAATCATGTTAGAGACTTAGAGTACCTCCACGTACCCCACTGCATTGACTGCATTATCGATTTAAGTGTGGCGTTGTGATTATGATACCTTTGGCACCTCTTAACTTAAGGCGACCTCGCAATACTTATCACAGCTTTGAGTATATTCCATTCATGAGAGTCTCTACTCGTGGTAAGTTTGTGCTATCAGCTTGAGTGAGACAGTCGAAGTTCTTCATTTCTCAAATCCGTGGAAAAGTCGACTCTTCAAAGTGTTAGAACCAATATCCGTGGAAAACCGAGTCGTAAAAAAGGTGCGAATCAGTGACTGTGGAAAAGCAGAGCACAATAGAACAACAGTAAACGGGAAAATAGTGCACGTACGAAATTTGAGCAAGACAAAGCGATGACATATTTGGATTTAACTGTCAAACGTGACTTAGTGACAACCGGAAAAGAGATTATTTTAATCTATGGAAGTCACAGACGTTCCATCCTGTAAATGACGTCATCTTCCGGTTTAGCACTATCACCTAATTTTTCGAAAAATAAAAGCAAAAAAATCTTGAAACATATTTTTTGGATTGTATATGCATTTTTCTATACATTGGATATCAATTTAGGGCCAATTATGAAATCTTGTCAATTAGCGATATTTTTGCGGTATTTCAACTTTTTACTGGCAAGCGTAACGCTTTTACATCCGCCATTTTGTTTACGTTAGCATGACATGAGAAAAATTATAGGCACTATAAAATTAAATAATATTAATATGTACCTTTCTTGAGCGTGAAAATTCATGAAATCGCAGTTCTTTATTAATGGAAGAAGACGACATGCAATTACAAGACACGCGTCAGCCCTGAAAATCATATCCCTGAATACTAACAATGGCGCGTATGAAAGTCGGGCATCGCCCCTCCCGCCCCCGGCCCCTGGCACCCCGCACGGTTGCTCTGTCTAGACGACTTCGTCGACCGGCTGTATTATTTCTTAGACTGTGACTATATGGTTAAATTCAATAATAATTTTGACGTGTGCGTCTAAATGCTGTATTGAATACCTTTGTTTTAATATATTATTATCGCTTGATGTCGATGAATGATCGTTGAAAGCATTGAAGCCTAAATAGCGATCGACTATTAAGTCATGAACATATGTACGATATGATGCTAGACTAAGTTTACAGCCGTGGTAGCTATTATATAATATGGTCCGAAGGAATGTTTGTTATTGTATAGTCATGTGGGTACGCGCGTTTCACTACTAGATTAGGGCACTGTACACACGTACGGTATGTCGCTAAACCAGGCCTTTGGTCAGATGGGCAGTTGATGTATACGTTAAACCGCTAGACTGTAGCCCACTGTACATGTACATACGCACGGTATGTCGCTAACCCAGGCCTTTGGTCAGATGGGCAGTTGATGTACACGTTAATCCGCTAGATTGTAGGTCACTTTACATGTACCTACGCACGGTATGTCGCTAGACCAGGCCTTTGGTCAGATGGGCAGTGTATGTACACGTTAAACCGCTAGACTGTAGGCCACTGTACATGTACATACGCACGTTATGTCGCTAGACCAGGCCTTTGGTTAGATGGGCAGTTGATGTACACGTTAAACTGCTAGACTGTAGGCCACTGTACATGTACATACGCTCGGTATGTCGCTAGACCAGGGGTCCGTTTCTTAAAAGCTTGTAACTTGTATTACAAGTGAAAGTCTCTTTCCAACAATATGGATGAAAAAAGAGACTTCCGCTTGTAATACAAGTAACAAGCGTTTATGAAACGGGGCCGTTTTCATAAACGCTTGTAACTTGTATTACAAGCGGAAGTCTCTCTCCATCAGTATGAATAGGCAACATTACTTTTTTTAAAGTAGGCCTTAAAATATGTATTTGTGTCCGATTAGCAGAAAAAAAAAACCATATTTTTTGGGACCTCGAATACAGCAAAAAAAATATTCTATAGGTTTACTTGACGATATTAGTGTATAGATTATCTATGCTGTGACGTCACATGGGTTGAAAACAAATATTTGACAATTTCATCAGTGTAAAAACATCGATACTTTCTATTAAAAATCATGACTTTCACCAGTTTATATGGAAAATATAGTTATTCTCATTATTGTGTTGTCCGAGAATGCAAGAACACATCCAAAATTACCGACCATCAATGTGTCGATTCTTGGTAAATCTGCCTTCATAAATCCAACATTCATGATCGCTCTTATTAATAAAACGGGAAAGCGGTAACAGTAACACGCGGTTTAGAGGTTTTTACAAATAGTAAAACGATCACGGTCACAACCTTAAAAGTCCACAAGTCACTTGTGTCATAAATGTCAATGACACAGCACATGGCTACATAGCGAATTTCACTCGTATAAGATTCGACTTGAAGTTTGCTTAGTGTCCAGAGGGGTTACTCCGAAACTCGAAATTCGAAGTTTGTATCGCGCCATCCCTCTCGCTCTCATGTTAAACTGTATTTGAGGGTGCGAGATGGCGCGATACGAACTTCGAATATCGAATTTCAGAGTAGCCCTTCTGTGAGGTCACAAAATGGCCGACAGCGTTTCAGAGTTAAAATTTTAAAAAATAAAATAAAATTTGAAATTGGAAATACGTAGCCATTTTACACTTTTTAAATCTGAAAACGATCTATATTGGTTTCTTAAGTCAAATACTACACGAAATATTCATTTATTGCGCTATATTTGATACTAGAAGATGCCCGCAACTTTGTTCGTGGAGGAGAAAAAGTCATAACCCGTCGTTTTTTCTTCAGCGTAGTCGGGTAAAAAGTATCCTGTAACCATCTGGAGATACCCAGCTACCCGTGTACCAAAAATTGTGGAAATCTGTTAAGCCGATTTTGCGTGATGAAGCCACAACGACACATACAAACATACCTAAAATCGAAAGAAAATATTTTTCCTTTTAGTGACCTCCAAATAGTCCGTAACAGTAATTTTTTTGAAAATATCTTTAATGTACAGACATCTCATTTTTACAACCTTATAATAGTATAGATGAGTCAAGTAGCCTATTAGAAAGGCCAGTAACTTAATGTTCCAACCATCCAAAATCCATCAATTGGTGGTTGTTGCTCGAATTGAAATAATTTTCGATTATAAACGTGCAACAATTAAAGGTTATGTTGTAAAGGTCAAACCTTGCAAGTTTAATTTGACCCAGTTCCCAGTTTCTGATTGAGTTAAAATTGGGCATACTTATGTAAGTTGCGTGACAATACAATATTATGACACCATAGAGCTGATCTGATGATGGTGCCGGAAGGTGGTCATAAGAACTCTGTAATAAAATAACGCAATCCTACCTTGGGTTCCGTTTGGGCTCTTTGAATCATCTTGATTTTATTAGTAAAATTAAAAATAATAATAATAAAAAGAAAAAAATTAAAAACAAGCTTTTAACTAACTGTGTAGGTAAACAAGAATACAATATTATGCAACTTGATTTTATATGTAAAGGTAAATCTCGCGACAAGTTTTTATATCATATAAATTTTGAAATGTAATAAATTGATGAATTTGATTTTATTAATAGGTTTTTTTAGAGCATTTGAATAAAACCTTGTTTTTAAAGTAAAATAAAAGCTTGTAAAAAAATGAAAATGTTTTATTGAATAAAAGTGATTTGTAACTATACAAAGTAATTCAATTACAAATTATAAATACAAAATGTAATTTGTAATTGGAATATAAATTATATTTTGTAATTGAAATTGTAATTGATAATGCAATTACTTTTTCTTCGTAATTTGTAATTCATAATTGAAATTACATTTTGAAATTGTATTTGTATTCGAATTACATTTTGCCCAACACTGCTCCTACGTCAACCTTCTCGTTTATTTGTTTCATTTAGGTTATCCTTGGTCTTACCTGTCCTCGCTTGCCTTCAACCTTTCCTTCTACGATGGGCAACTAAAACTTGACACAAAATAGGGTAAAAGCGATTATCGTTTAAAAATAAATATTTCCTCTGTTTCTCCTTTCATTTCAATTTTCGCGTACGTATATACGTTGCCTTATTCATGTAACGATTTAAATGAGTTGTAAGGTATTTGATGTGGTGCGACCCACCAACGCGCGCCTCTCACGTCGTGTTCAATGACAAGAGAGACTTCATTGGTCCCGTGACAGTGATCACCACCTAGATAAAGGGTTGTGTGGTTTCTATTACTTCGACAGAAAAAAACAAAAGAAATCGCAGGTAAATACGAAACTGAACAAGTAATTTCCGTCATTTGCAGTTTGAACCTTCGACGGAACCCGCCGTCTTCGAGTACATGGAGGGCGACGACTACTCATCCGACAACGTGTCCGGCAAATACTTCAAGGTACGTTCGATCGATTTAATTTCAAGTGTCGACCTATTCGTATTTATAATTCTTATATAGCTGCTCTAGAGTTATAGCCCTGTCATACAAAGATTGAGGGGCAGGCAGACTTTTAATATATAATCTTACTTCTTCAAATATTTTTTTTCCTTTCGGTTACATGTATGGAGTGCCCCCCGTGGAAATATTATTTTTTATTATTTAACTATCAATCTAAGTAGCGGCAGCGGCCTACACAAGACACCTGTAGTACAAAGTTCATCTAGTAGTTTTTGAGTAAAATGCCTGTGACATACGGACGGACGGACGGACGGACGGGCATGATGAAACTGTATAGGGTTCCGTAGTATATAAATACGATGTAGAAAAGTGCACTAGCAAAAAAGCGTATCTTCGTGACACTGACGTTTTTTTGCTTAGAAGCGCAGTTCGGCAATAAATAAAATAATATAAATACTTTTAACGAAAATAAAATTATTTTCGTTAAAAGTATTTATTAAGCTTTACCGCAATTTGTTTCACATTTTTTTGGGGATACAGTTAACAAGATAGAGGGGGGAGGAGACACAATTTATACTACTTTTGGAACCAAGGGTTCTCAACTGAGGAACTAAACTCGTTGCCCACGGCCGTTTGTTAGTGTGAGTTGCTTTTTTCCATTGTTGCCACATGGATGAAACAATAAACATATAGTAGAAAAAATAACAAGTTTGGAGACATATCATTTGATATATATTTAAGCCATTATTGATCCAACTGAATTTTTACATTTATTCGTATATTTGTTTAATTATTTCAAATTAAAATGATAAATAAGTATGATAAATATAACAATTTATGGTAGAAAAGAAATTTAAAACATCAACGGTAGTCGTAGTAAAACAAAGGATATACTAATCGTAAATGTCAATTGTCAACGCAACCGAACCTGAAAGAAAATAAATACTAAATATCTTCTGGAATTAAAAATATATTGCTAAAACGCAAAGAATTAGATTCAAACAAGATACAAGTGAGAAAATGTCCGTTGAAGACCGTGCCCCGAGATTTCAACAGCATTATTGATGTAATTTGTCTTTGCAATAGTAGGTACCCTAAAGCATGGGGTACATATTGTTGGCCATGCCATAACAGAGATCGTGATCAATAGAATCCCTTAAGAAGCTGTACTGTATACACAAAGTCTTGTGCAATAGACACTTTGAGGACTCCTGCTTTACTGAAAGTTCTAAAAGTACCTAAATTAAGTAAGTTTTCTGTTCCGGGAGAGAGAAAATATTGCATTCAATTGATGACTTCTTTACAAAGGGAGATGTAACGTCACAATGGTTATAGGATACTTGCTATCCCACTATGCTCAAGCAACATGAGGGTTATGGCATTTTCTTCGTCCTCGAACGAAATTGAGAGCATCCTCTAATATTAAAGTAATATGTATTTAAATGTTTATCCATATAAAATAATAGATTAGTTACATTTATTGAAGATAATTTCGTTATGGTATATCTTTAATTACAGGTGAACTTTGTCCCTAAATAAATTTAATGATTTGTTTCACTTGTTAAATGCTGACAGTACAGACCTGCGTTGAGGAAACAAATACTCCACGAATAAGACATGTTCCAGCCCACATTTATATTGATTTACGTGTATGGAAGAGTCTGTCCGGGCACTTACATTTAAAGGGATACGGTCACCTCCGCCATCACAAGAAGGTTGGATTCGTACAATTAATGCTGTAGAGAGACTGGGAGAGAAATTAAATGCATTGGGCATTAGTAGCACTGCATGAAGTCATTTTTGAGTGATGACACTTATTCACCCATACACATGTTCACAAGTTTTTGAGAATATGATAGTAATAGCTAAAATTATGTTCATAGGGACTATGTACTCTGTGTTGAGACATGTGCACCACTTATGAACTACTTTTTAGCATAAGAAGCATGAGCTATATAGGAATAGTTATGCAAATGCTGTCTCGGATTGATTATAAGTTTATAATATGTGAAAGTACCGTATTTTTAAATATTAATCATATGAAAATAATGGATTTTACATTGCAATGAATCAATACATAACACTTAAAAATAAAGGATTTCCTGAGATGTCGAAAGAAGAACCGTTGCAGAAAAAATAAATATGTATTTAAAAAAATTAGTAGGTTATTATGTTGTTGTTTACTTTTAATGTGAAGAAAATCACATATTTTTATTACAATATTACAAAGATCTTAGTAGAAAGAAAAATTAATTGGCTTGGACTGCAGTGGATTATTTTTTCTTTCTTTCTACTTAGATCTTATCAGTTTTGTATTATAGACAAATTAAGCACCTAAGATTCCAGTGATATAATAAGTATTTATTAAAAAAAGCCTCATGTGTTGAGTTCCCCTTTGAATAAATAATGTTGATTTGAACTTGATTTAGTTTTATTTCATCTACAAGCTGATTATGAGAATGAAAACTGTTTTCGAAATATCAGTTAAGTATTTGGAAGTGCGAGTTCCCCTTACATCTCGAATGTCACTTTTTGAACGATGACACCTATTTAAATTTCCCGCGTTTAGTTTAGTTTCATTGCGGGTACGCCGCGACGCTGTAGTATACGTGTATGTCGCTTTTCCTTGTATGGCAGTTAGCCTTCTTCTCCTTGTGAGTAGTATATTCTTTGTTTGGAACTAATATTTCCGAAAATATTCACTAAATCGTAAAACATCTAATAACCTCTGGATGTTTTTAAAAGAACTGTCGAACTACATATGTGCAACACGTTGATGTACTGAGTAGTTATAGATGGCCGAGTGTCAACGAGGGCCTGTATAGTGCTTTTCTCAAACAAGCAAAGAAATAAACAAGTCTGTGCACAATCTCAAGTGGCTGGTTGCATTAAGACTGTTTATTGCGACAAAAAGCAAGGAAACGTGGCACTATGAGGCGAAACGACGAAAAAGTGGACAATCGTGCTTTTTTGGGAAAAACGTTATAAAAAAATAGTAGTCGATAGAAAATTATGTGTAGAACAATAAATGAGATATACAATTTTTCAAAATAAGACACATTTAAAGCAGCAAAAAATAAAATGTGTTTTTTTTAAACTAAGCGAGACCTAGAGTTGAAACAGTTCAAAATAATTTTCTGCTACCTTTTAAGAGTGCGGAACGATAAATAACCCAGTACAGTAGGTGCCCGTTTCTTGGCTTAGTCCAATCATAAAGTCATCAAAATTCGATATTTTCTTTATTTTTTGTAAACATGATATATTTTCACAATTCCTATTTTTTTGTTATAACAATTAATTGAGAGTTTGATGTTTTATTGACTTTTTACTTACTTTTCAGTGAAAACGTGTAAATAAATAAGCTACTAGGTTGCAACTTGCTTACCTATCACAGAAAATAAAATAGCATGCATTCATTAAAACTATTTGACTAATTTGACTCATTAACAAGTGTAAAGTATCTTCAAATTTATATACCTACAACCTACTAATGATGTCATTAATAGCGAGATGTCATTATAAGCATCCATTCTTATTGCTAAATGAGCTTATTATCATCCTTTACTATCATTACTAAATAATGGTTTGCACTGATTGCACATTGTTATCTAACGAGTTTGTCCCAAATTATGTGTTGGGTTGAGTGGGGATAAAGGGTAATATTTTTCACCTATAAATTAGTGTCTCACAAACAACCCTCGTATATTGAGTTAGTATTGTATTATTTGTTAAATGTGTAAGGTTAGCTGCATTCACTTCTTCAGTCGATAAGGATTTACTTATTCGATCTAATCTTTTCTTCTGTCTTCCAGAAAGTTTTTCAAAAGGTTTTCGAGAAGTTGAAGGTGTTGCATGGTCCACAATGTTTTCATCTGGCTGAGCATTTTCAACGTCTTCTAAATCTTCTTCGTCTTCTGTCAAGTTTTCTTTTGGCCAACATATACTTAGCCTTGTTCGGCCAGTCACGTTCCTCTCTATGAAATTATCATGTGTGAGATTAACCATTATTTAGTAATGATAGTAAAGGATGATAATGTGCTCATTTAGCAATAAGCATGAATGCGTAGATTGTATATGAATTTGAAGATACTTTAGACTTGTAGTTAATGAGTCAAATTAGTAATAGTACATTACTGCAGACGCCGGGAAAGAAGGGCTTGCCGGGTGAGAAGGTATAGACGGCCGACCGTAGGGAGGCTGGATAGTGATACGAAGCTGGCAAGCACTTTTCACGGCCAAAGGCATGTATAGTGCTTTTCTCAAACATATGCTGTACGGGCAAGGTACAAGATTATGTCTATTTAGCATTAACATAATTAATATTGCACACGCACCAAATTGTACACGTTCGGCACTTTACCTTAGCATTAAATCACGTACATTAAAGTCAGTTTATAATAAACACTCAACTTGGTAGTTTCAATAACTCCTCTTACCCTTATATCAGTAGTGTTATAAACTCTCTAGCATTAATAAAGTAGGTAACCCCTACATATGCAATGAAATAAAAAATACACCACTCAAAAAACTTCACGACATAAGTTTTTTCAATTTTCGCTCCAATCCCTCCATAATGTTTTTTTTTTACAAGAAGTCGTCTGTATTTCGCATGTGTAGTGTTCGAGTAGAGCCTATTAGGGCCGTTATACACAACCTCATAATAAGAATCTTAATTTCTATACTAAATAAAATAAATGCAGAGGATTTAAAATATTGTCTATGGTCTCTGGTGACGTACGTATAGACAATATTTTAGATTTATTCATATATTATATGAATGAACCATACTGATTTGTGTTCTTAATGTCAGTTCGTGTGTAATAGGCATTAACGCGGATATTTTTGATCCGATAACCATTCAGCCACTAGAAAAAAAAAGCAGCTGTTTAGTCTGCTCATGAACACAGGCGCCATGCTTACATTAAAATTTTAAAAATAATACTTCTCGGCCTAGGCCTTCAATTTTGTATGAAATTCCTTTACAGAGTTTCTCTCGAGTTGTTCCGCCTGAAACGTGATACTTTAAAGCCTGTTTTACCGCACGTAATGACGACATTTCATTGCATGCTTGAGAAAAATAGTTTTAATGAATGCATGCTATTTTATTTTCTGTGATAGGTAAACAAGTTGCAACCTAGTAGCCTATTTACTTACACTTTTTTACTAAAGAGTAAGTAAAAAAGTCAATAAAACATCAAACTCTCAATTAATTGTTATTACTAAAAAATAAATATTGTGAAAATATATCATAAGAATACAAAATAAAATTAAGAAAAATATCAAATTTTGATGACTTTTTGATTGGACTAAGCCAAGAAACGGGCACAAACTATACTGGGTTATTTATCGTTTCGTACTCTTAAAAGGTAGCAGAATATTATTCTGAAGGTTTCAACTCTAGGTCTCGCTTAGTTTCCTTGAAAAAGGGTACCTAAATTTGGGTCCCATACAAAAAAAAA
This sequence comes from Hedya salicella, assembly GCA_905404275.2. Lineage (NCBI taxonomy): Eukaryota > Metazoa > Arthropoda > Insecta > Lepidoptera > Tortricidae > Hedya > Hedya salicella. Next base: position 91,925,200 of record FR990096.1, read on the forward strand.
CACATTTTATTTTTTGCTGCTTTAAATGTGCCTTATTTTGAAAAATTGTATACCACATTTATTGTACTGCACATAATTTTCTATCGACTAGTATTTTATTTATTACATTTTTCCCAAAAAAGTACGAATGTCCACTTTTCGTCGTTTCGCCCATTTCGCATAGTGCGGCGTCGTCTGCAAACATTACACATTTGGTACTTTTGCTCTAGATTTTAGGTAGATGCAATAAAATACCGTGGGACACTTTGTCGTGGGCATTGGTCATATCTAGGAGTAACCCTATTCAATATTTGTTTGTATTTATTTGCTCTTAAGACTTGTATGGCTTATGTGAATACGCGGCTATGAGTACGGCTGTGGTAAGCACCTCGGTAGCCAACACAGGGGTCTCCATTTTAGTAATCGCATTATTTTTTTTATGTCGCAGGGCTGCATGGGCGCAGTATACGTGGGCAACTTTCTGCTGTCGTTCTTCTCGGACGATGAGCTGTATGTGGGCGCGGCGGCCACCAAGCTCGACGCGCAGGCGCACTACGCTCTAGTGTACGTTATACTGTCATGTCGCAGGGCTGCACCGGCAGTGCGCGTAAGCAACTTTCTGCTCTCGTCCTTCTCGGACGATGAGCTGTACGTGGGCGCGGCGGCCACCAAGCTCGACGCGCAGGCGCACTACGCTCTACTGTACGTTAAACTGTCATATCGCAGGGCTGCATGGGCAGTGTGCGTAAGCAACTCTCTGCTGTCGTCCTTCTCGGACGATGAGCTGTACATGGGCGCGGCGGCCACCAAGCTCGACGCGCAGGCGCACTACGCTCTACTGTACGTTAAACTGTCATATCGCAGGGCTGCATGGGCAGTGCGCGTAAGCAACTCTCTGCTGTCGTCCTTCTCGGACGATGAGCTGTACATGGGCGCGGCGGCCACCAAGCTCGACGCGCAGGCGCACTACGCTCTACTGTACGTTAAACTGTCATATCGCAGGGCTGCATGGGCAGTGCGCGTAAGCAACTCTCTGCTGTCGTCCTTCTCGGACGATGAGCTGTACATGGGCGCGGCGGCCACCAAGCTCGACGCGCAGGCGCACTACGCTCTACTGTACGTTAAACTGTCATGTCGCAGGGCTGCATGGGCAGTGCGCGTAAGCAACTCTCTGCTGTCGTCCTTCTCGGACGATGAGCTGTACATGGGCGCGGCGGCCACCAAGCTCGACGCGCAGGCGCACTACGCTCTACTGTACGTTAAACTGTCATGTCGCAGGGCTGCATGGGCAGTGCGCGTAAGCAACTCTCTGCTGTCGTCCTTCTCGGACGATGAGCTGTACATGGGCGCGGCGGCCACCAAGCTCGACGCGCAGGCGCACTACGCTCTAGTGTACGTTAAACTGTCATGTCGCAGGGCTGCATGGGCAGTGCGCGTAAGCAACTTTCTGCTGTCGTCCTTCTCGTACGATGAGATGTACGTGGGCGCGGCGGCCATCAAGCTCGACGCGCAGGCGCACTACGCTCTAGTGTTATTAGTAGCTGTAAATTTCAGGGTCCATTTCATCTCTATCTTCCTTTCTGACTAATATGAAGTCCCCTATGTTATAGTTTACAGGATTGGTTTGTAAATCATAACTTATTTTTTTATTTAATTTTAGTCTTCATTAAATTATTTCTGGCATCCTGTTGGGATGTTCGTAATCTATGGAAGTGTTGGGCTGGGGCTGCCTTGAGTAGCCCGACTGGCTGGGTCGCCATGGAGTGTTGGAAATACATAGATAATAACACAACGAGAGTCGGTGTAATAATGCATATTGGTTGGTAAAATTCAGGTCCTTATATACTAAGCATGTTATAGCTTGACCACAACCGCTGTGCCGCTCCTGAGGTATGCGCGGGGAGACGGGGTGCGGGCAGGAAAGATCACGGACACACAAGAGTCTGTCGTCGTGTCGGATAGATCTGAAGATACCGAAATACAATATTTTGACTCTGTATACGTACATACTTATTATATCCAATTTTTATTATGGTACAATACGATTTTTAGGTAAGCACAAAGTCAAATTAATGTGTAATTATCGGTAAAATAAATAGTTCCGAGAGTTAAAAGTTCGAAAAACAAAAAATCATAAGCTTCTAGGTAATGAATACAGTGACTATTCGGACATAGATTCACTTTTATCTTCATCTTCCATTTCGCTACCGGAACATGAATCATTGTCATCCTGCAAATTTATTATTATGGGGTCAATAATATTGTCGAAACGGTTGTCGCGATCCCAGTAATCGTTTTCATTTTTTTGGACTTGGTCATCACACCTCTGCCATTTTTCTGCCGTGAACTCCGAAAATAATAAATTCAGTGCGTTTATCTTTTCATCTAGAGAAGAATGAATATGGTTTTGCGCTATGTTGTTTTTAACATCAGCCCATACCAACTCGATGGAGTTCAGATCTGGATAGTATGGCGGTAAACGCAGGACTGTGTGCCCATGGGCTTTTAAGAGGTCATCGATTCTGTAAACGGGCTCTTTTTGAGTGGCATTTATAAGAATTTGCAATTGATTTTTTTATTCATATTTTCCGGAAATTCAACATTGTGACGCCGCAGCCAGTTCTGCATATCACTTTTGAGGTTTGTCATGGTCGGTTTCTTATCAACTTGAACGCTGTGGTAAGACGCTTTGTCCATCACAATTACAGAATTCGGCAGCAGTTTATCTTTCAACTTTTCATGCACCCACTTATAAAAAGTAGGCCCGTTCATGTCTCCATGGTAGTCGCCAGTCTTAGCATCGGATTTAAATATAGTCAATGCACCTTCGACCAAGCCATTTCGACTTCCAGCGTGAACGATTACCAAGTGTCGTCCTTTCCCGATGTCAGTGTGAATTCCAAGTTCCGACGATGATTGCCAACATTTGCTAACATTGTGACTGGCGTTAATATATGTCTCATCTAGGAAATATATGTTGCGGTTTACGCTATTTTTTATTTTTATTTCTTCAAATATTTCCTCCGCCACTCTGTAATATTAGGCTGCTCTATAAGAAGATGTCTTTTCGATCTACATTTTTTGAACCGGTTACCCATTGTGTGTAAAAGTTTTCTCAAATATTCTCGTCCACAATTCAAAACACCATCTTGTCTCAAACTTGACAGTAACTTACGAATACTTGGCACTGTTTTTTCAATCTCATAAAATTTATGAATCTTTCTCCTGATCACTCCCAAATCAAAATCATCAATTACATATTTTTTCTTTATAACTTTCGGTTTTTTGGGCGAATTAAATTTTGGTTGGCCCTCATTTTCAATTGATGAATTTCCTACAGATATTAGGCGATATTTGCGTCACTTTTATGTTCGAAGCTATTTTTGTCTGCTTTTCTTTTCCTAAAATATTCGGCCACATTGAAAATGACAGCTTTAACATCTCGAGATAAAGCACGGATATTCTTTGGATATTCTGTCTCATGTGCGTCTGACATAGACAGCCCGCAACAGATAACACTACACGCCGCCACCAGCGACGACGGCGGAATGACAGAGCGCAGTGGCTGCTCTGCCCCCCCGTCTCGCCGCTCGCATACCTCAGGAGCGGCACAGCGGTTGTGGTCAAGCTATACAATATCGGTACAATAAACAATAGTCGGTGTTCACACGGTGTATCGGTTTACAAACATATTGTTACGCCGGTGGCTTAGGTCCAAAACTTTGATCGTGTTTTTCTGTGACTTGGAGGCGTTTTCAGCAGGCTAAAATACCGTTTCAGGCCGTTTCAGAGGGTGCTCTATCACATACCAGTTTATCGAAATTTCACCCCAGTTACCGTTGTTTTCAGGCGCCTGAAACATGTTTTCAGGCCGTTTCAGGCCATTCGCTATCAGATGACAACATAACCGAAAAACCCGTTTTTAGGCGTTTTCAGGACTCCTTATGGGCCTGAAAACAACGGTACGACGAAGCCCCGCGCCCCAAGACGCAAGGTACCTGACTAACCTAACGATCAAGAGCATACGATATTTGTAACAGTCATAAGTTGTTGCGCATAAAAACACAAGTATGGATGGGCATAATGGTTTTGCGTATAAAACTTAGCTTACGCATGTGACAACCATTTTTAAACTCAATATTCTTAATTTTGAGTAAATGAAAAAATACCAAAAAACATTATTCATTTATTTTTTATGCAACTCTCCCGCAACCACGCAAGCATTTTGACAACATGGTCACAATACAATCCTAACCTATCCTACAGTTTTCGGTTTATGACCCATGTTCCATTTTGTCCCATATCAGATAGTCGTTTCTGTATAGAGTCGCAATTCTGACCAACAAACAAAGTCTAACCAACTTTTCTGGAAGCCGGTCGTTTCTGTACGTTGTGGCAGTTCTAACCTAACCTAACCTAACCAACTTTCCTGGCAACCGTTCGTTTCTGTTTGTTTGGAATGTTATTTTTTTATACTGGGGGATGTTAGCGGCTTCTATTTCTGTTTTGAAGGACGCAAGGTGCCTAACGAACCTAACCAGGCCAAAGAATGTTTAATTGATTTTTTTTTTATGCGGGGGCCAAGCCTTTCTGACAATGTCAGTTTCGTGTCATCATATCAGAAGTTCGTTTCCGTCGCAGTTCTAACCTAACCTAAAGTACTTTCCTGGCAGCCGTTCGTTTCTGTTCCAACCTAACATAATGTACTTTTTTGTCAGCCGTTTCTTTTTTGCAGGGAGCCGTAGTTCTAACCTATTTTTCTGACAGTCGTTCAGTTTTGTAGGTTCATTAATATATAATTCTAATGGGGTCTGGCTACTGAAATATTACCCAAATTCTTGGCGCGAATTTCAAAAAATCTTGGGATGTTCACACTTTGTGTTTAAGGAATTATAGTTTTGATACTAGAAAATATTTTTAATTTTCTATGCACACGTAAGGTACCTAAACCTATGGAAATAAGTTAAATAGACGTTGAAGTGCACTCAAAGTGAGCTGACACATAATTTCCAGCACTACATGTACAGTACAGTGAAAGACAAACACATATGTTTACAATTTCTCACTATATACCACTCTAACAAGGCGAAAAGTAAATAAGATCTAGCTCGATAATACCATAATATAAAGTCTGTGGTTAGGTTAAGTAGGTATAGACATGGGTTACGTTAGAGTAATGTTGCACCGGCACGATGGGCCAAGTGCAGGACTTCATCGACACGCTCGTCGCTCATATATAGAAATTTTTGGCCAAGATATTTTTGATATTTTATATTTTTATAGCAAATTACTATTGACCAGTCCGCAGATTATATGTTTTGATTTTATTGATATCTTCCAGAACTTCTAGCATATCTGTTTCTTTACATATTATGTCCCATTTATCAGATTCAGGTATTAATAAATTCACGTACCTAATCATAGTTAACGTGCCTAGGCAAATTTTAGAACTAGTACACAAAGTATCAAAATATTTATAGGGCACCAACCTACTAAATTGTTTACGACTTGTAAACATTGCAGTTTTTCGTTGCACAACGATTCACGTCGGCTTCGGACACCGCCGTAATTATTTAGGAGTTTTAATTATAGTTTGCGGACTTCACTCGTATAGTTATTGTTAATATTACTTATTTATATTCTCCTATTGCATGTAAATAAACCGCAGACCACTTGAATGAATGACATAAATTGACAACATACTTTCGCCCGTTTTTTTTAAATCACAAACAATTGGTGATACCACAAGAACATATCTGTCAACAATATTTGGCTAGCCAGACACTATTTGATAAGAATGTAAATAGGCGTTCATACAATAGTATTCGAAAAAGACAAAAAAAATCCTTGATTTTTTCTGTCTGCGAAATAAAGATACACTAAACATAATACTACTCTTTGATAAGTATGTTAATAAAAAAATATTATATAAGTATTGAATTGTGTTTCTGCAAAATATGTTTAATTCAAATAAATAGGTGTTGAGACAATATCAATAAAAATAAAAATACAAGAATGAAATATTATATGAAACAACTCATGACACATCAAGCGCCGAGACTACTGTGAACAAAACCTAGATATACAGGTTGATCAATCCAAATGGGTCAGTAGGAAGAACTCAGAAACTATGAGAGATAGCGAAATCTGTTCTTAGGAACCATGGCGTCGATTTTAAATTTAACAATAATGACATTATTTTTTTTAACTCTAGAGAAAATTTGTCTTTCTAGCCAGGAAAATGGCTACATTTTAAACATTTACTTAAATAAAATAATTATCTTATTTTTGACTTTTTCTTTCAATTTTTTAAACAAGATTCCGTTAAAATGTGCTCCTTGTGACTTATTCGCACCATCAACAATAATAACGAAAACTCTTGCAGAATTTATAACATTGTTTAAAACATTTTAACCACGTTCGATTCCCGGTTATGTATGAGTTAAATAAATTTAATGCCATTATTATTGAATCTAAAATCGACGCCATGGTTCCTATCTGTCATAGTTTCTGACATCGCCATACCGACCCATTTGGATTGATCACCCTGTATTTAGAGAACATTTTAAATGCCTTACTTTTAGTGATCTTTTCCTACGTAATGAAGCTAACGAAGCGTATAAAGATTTTTTACAAAATTTTAAATGCCTTCATGATTTCTGTTTTTCATATAAGATAATTAAAAAGAACCTAAGAACAAAACTAAGGTGGATTTCAAGAAGCATACAGATGTGCTGTAAGAAAAAAGGGAAGCATAATGGCGCTTTCGGCTAAGCAAAACGAAGGAAAAAAAAGGCTTTCATAAATTACACACTTAGATTGAAAAAAGTCGTTACTATGACTCAGCGTTCACAAAATAATCATTATATTACAAACGCTACAAATAGATTGAAAGCTGCTTACCAGATTATAAATAAAAAAAATATCAAATGTCAAAAGAACCAATTGAAATTATTAGAATTGCTACACATATTATGAATGCTACACGAATCCAACCAATATTGTGTGTGCTCTTAATAACTATTTCGTCGATGAAATAAAAAAGATAACAGCAATGATCTTCGTGATAGGTACACATAAGCAATAAAAAAAAATCTAATTCCATATTTTTATAACCAATTGGGACTCGTGATGTACAAAAAATTATATCTATACTATTATAAAGTTGTAAAAATTAAATGTCTGTACATTGAACATATTTAAAAAAAAATGGTTGTTACGCACTATTTGGAGTTCACTAAAACGAAAAATATTTTTTTTGGATTTTATGTATGTTTGTATATGTGTCGTTGTGGCTTCATCACGCAAAATCGGCTAAATCGATTTCAACTATTTTTGGCACGGGTAGCCGGGTATCTCCAGATGGTTATAGGATACTTATTACCCGACTACACTGAAGAAAAAAAAGAGGGTTATGACTTGTCCCCCTCCGCGTACGAAGTTGCGGGCGCCTTCTAGTTATCTCATAAAACACAAATAGTGTCGGGTTTGACGGTATAAGCACCAAAGTTATTAAACATGTCAGTGACTTAATTTCTCCATCATTAGCTCACATTATCTATTTATTTTCTACTACTGGTGTTTAGCCTAACAAACTAAAACTAGCAACAATAAGACCATTTCATAAAAAGGATAACAATGCAAACGCTTCGAATTATTGCCCAATCGCGTTGCTGCCTATTTTTTCAAAAGTCTGAGTAAATCATCTATGACATTCTATTCTATATAAATTTCTGGAAGAATATGGAGTACTTATTGATGAACAAAAGGGTTTTCGTAAAAATACCTCAATCAATTTAGCTATACACGATCTAATTAAAGGAGCCCTTATATGTCTTGATATAACAAAACCATATTATGCCATATACATGGACATGACAACAGCGTTCGACTACGTTGATCTCCATCTACTACTTAGAAAGCTCAATAATTATGGCATCCGTGGTAACGCACTACAGCACGTTAAGTCATATCTAGACGATAGGAAGCAATACACTGATATCACTGAAATATCTATGTTCACTGGAAAAGAAATTACACACCAAATTACCGGAAAGTTTAAAAGTTGTGGACAGATTTGTGTGGGTCTAAAAATGATGCACCCAAATACTACGATTAAAAATATTATTAAATGGTTAGAGAACAAGAATCTAAGAATAAACCTAGACAAGACGTTTATCATGCAATTTAATCAACGAAAAGTAGTACCGCCCCTCTATGTTGAATATATGGACAAAGCCTTAAATAAAACGAATGTTATAGCTAGTTCCACGTGAGTTGAGGTCATGCACATAATAACACTGTGATATAATGACAGGGGGATTTTGAAATTAGTGTTCTTAAATTGTATACCGATAGCAAGTTCAACAGTAAAAATTGTAAGATAGACCAAAAAGTTTCTTAACTATCATGGAGCTATTATTACTACGTATAGAGAAGACGGCGCGAACAAAATCTGTGACACAAGCGCGGCAGTGCGGGGCGCGCGCGGGGGAGAGGGGGCCGATAATGAGTCATAGATGAGATGTCACCGTCATAGACGCAACATTTTGTTTATGTATATTCTGCCTATTTAATTGGGTAGCCGCACTAATATAGTACAATAAAAGGGTTGACAGATAATTTTAGCTATAGTTACTAACTGGTTTAGACTAATGGGAAGTCGCATTCCTTACAAATTTTGCCTTACCTTTAGGTACAAAATAATAAAAGCCGTATAATTTTATAGATTTTTTTTATTTAGTTGCCCTTAAATAATATAGGTAAGTTTTTTTATAAATCAGTCAATTCTTGTCTAAATTAATATGATTATTATTTTTCTTCTATAAAAAGAAGCGTCAGCTAGCTAAGGCCGGCCACATACATACGGAATTTTTATTTGTTTTCTGTCCGGAATCGACGTGTGCAAGGGGGAGAGAGAGTAGCCCTATCACGCTTGCACACGTCGTTTCCGTATAGAAACCGTATAAAAATTCCGAATGTATGTGGCCGGTCTAACACTATCTATCTACACACGCAATGTCACATCTTACATTTTTAGTCTATGACAAATGACGCAAGATGGCGTCCGCTAAATATTTTACTCGAAATTCAGTTTTAAAATGATAATCAACTCACCGTTGGAAAGTTATTCCTTTACACTTCGACGTATTACTTGAATTATTAGGGCAATATCGTAACACACACGAGGGCATATTTCATGAGTTTTCACGTTTTTTTCGCTTTATAACAACCAAGACTTAAGCGCGCAAGAGCGAGCAAGCAACTGAGTGAACTGGAGCCATCTGACTGCACTTGAACGGATCACTAGTGACGGGGCGGCGTCTTCTCTATACGTAGTAATATTAGCTCAATGTTAACAATTTTGTTAAGTATTATATGTATAGAACAATTCATTGACTTCAAACAAAACACAAAATAAAAGATTTTGACTGATTTTATTTCAATAAATTGGTTATATGAATAAATAAACATCAGATATGCGTAGGTATACGAATATAATATTAATCGTAGAAACCAAAGAGAACAAATAATACATTGCCTTGTTATGTAACTGTTAAAATTGTGTGTACATCAGAACTACTCGCCAAAATGGCTGATCAATGTTAGAATAGCATTAGCATTCACTACCTATTTCCTACTATTTACTACCTGTGTTGACATACTAAACAAAAATATATATTGAATAAAGTGGGCATTAATTCTGACGTCAGGATGACTGTCCCCATTTATTATATAGGGGTGGACCCCCTCATTTGTACTATGATTTACTACCTATTTACTACCTGCACATATTATTTTTCCAGATTTTTAGGGCAAATAAAATATTTTATAAACTAAACAATATTTGAAGGAAAAAAAAAGAAATCACCGTGGTGAGGTTTCAAACCACGACCTTTCCTTTTCCTTCTGCGCGGCGATGTTCTGACTTGACTAACTGAGCTATTATGACTACATATACATCCGACGAACCTAGTTATGTAATTTTAGTAAATCAAAACACATACCTATAAAATAATTAACGTTAATGATTGATATGCGCATGGAACATAATTAATAATTAAATGATCCGTCAGGTATTTTTTGCCTTAAAAATGTGGACAAAATATATGTGTATGTAGCAAATAGGTAGTAAATCATAATAATACAAGGTTGCAAATTAGGGGGTCCAACCCCGATATAATAAATGTGACTGCCCAGTCATCCTGACGTCAGAATGACTGCCCACTTTAGTATACAATGTGCCCATGGGGAGGGGGAAAAATTGGAACGGCTTATTCCTGACCATGTCAAGAGTTAAAAATTCCTTATAATGTACGCTAAATTCGGCTTAGGTTTTAAGAAATTTTTACTTTTGTGTAAAAAAGTTGTAATAAATCTCCAGTACAAAACACCTTTATGATTGCGACGTTGAAATCCAGTAGAGTTATGTCACTATCATTGTTTACGTGTCAACCGTCAAAATATTTTTAAAAGTGTAGAAAATCAATAAATATGAAGAATTTAACAGTTCATGAATCAATTTAAACATTAACCCATAAGCCCTCGGGTACTAAGTGAATCGGTCGTTCGTTTATTGACTTGTAAATGTGGAAAACACATACGACAATGTGGTATCTAAATGGAATTGATATTTGTTTACTTACGAGAAATTTTCTTTTTGTTGAATGAATACATATGCCGAGAGGGCAAGGATTAGACAACACGTGGTTGTAGGTGTAGTGTTACTCGAGTTTCATGTTCGTTTTGTAACATTCATTAATGAAAAGTTAAAGTTAATTTTATTAAAAGTTTTTTTATTTCGTACACAAATTAACACACACAATGCTTTCAATACTCATTTATTGGACAACAATTTTACAATTAGTAAAATCCTACAGTAATACTGTTTTCACTAACTCCGATAGGTATCGGCGCTTTGCACGAGTTTTTTCATTAAATCCTTGCCGAGTTGAGATCCGTTACTCCCAACTGCAGCATCTAATATGCACCACGGAACACTTAACATTGCGTTTTTATTTTGCGAAACTGGTAGGAATAAACGCACATACTTAGTACGACAATTATTCATAGATTTCTGAAGAATTCAACAACAACATCAGTGTCGTTTATAAAAGTCATTCTGAAGGTGGGATGAAGTAGTAAAATTTCTAAGTGGACAGCCATTCATCGTATCTAATCTAAAAAGTATGGATGATAGCGGAACTAATTCCTTGTTGACAAATACTATTCTTAGAAGTGTCAACTCGTGTCGCGTTTTCCTATCGTTGTTTTATACGACAAAAAACATAAATTGCTCAAAGAAAAATGCCACGTGAATTTCCACCGGTACACGTCGGAGATATATTTTTTACTTTTGGTTTGTGTAATGGCAACTCTTTGCAAGCTGTTGAGGAGTACCGACAAAGATTTCCGAATCGACCTGTGCCCAAACATCATACGTTTGTGAGTCTGTATCGGCAGCTACGTGAAAGAGGAATAACACCGCACAACTCCGAGCGAGGTATAAAAATGAATGCTGAGACCGAAAACCGTATACTTAATCTAATCACTGAAGACCCTACCTTGTCAACTCGAGGTGTGGGCACTATTTGCGGCGTTGACAGTAAAGCTGTTTGGAGGTGTTGGAAAAGATATCACATTCATCCTTTACACTATAGGATGGCTCAGGGGCTCATGAATAATGATGGGTTTTCTGGAGTTATTTATTGTCAGCGAATGAAAGAAAAACGGAATCATTGAATTTTTCATTTATTCGCTTCAGTTTAAACAGACGTTGTAGACGTTAGCAGACATTACTGCTTTAATAAAAAGGTTTTTTTTTTAAATTGTATTCACTTTTTGCAATGCTTATTCATATCTTACAAAACGGAAGCGAAAGAGATGGCACAATTTGTAATTGTATAAAATGTGTTAACCAGCCTAACTTGTGACGTTTTATTTCACAGAAGGATTTAGTCTAGACTTTGAATAATCTATGCCCAAAAAATCTTCATGACAATCATGACCTCTTCATTGTAAAAATAAAAAGATATAGCAATAACAAACGTTGCGAACCCGTCCTAAGGCACCGTTTATACTGGTGAAGCAAAAATAACGTATTTATTATGTATGAAAAAAAAATAACAATTAAAAAGCATAATTCGACCTAGGTTCATATAACATTAATTATACCTTATGACCTCAGGAATACGTGGTTAAATTTTTTCCTCTTCTTCATGGGCACCGGGTATATATATATATATAGTGAATGCTTATGGTACTCTAACATTATTCAAAACATAATATTTTCTTCTGTTTCCGCGATTATTACTCATTGAAATAAAACAATTTAACGGATTATATCGCGTATAATCTCATTTTAGTTCCCGACGTGAAGGACCCGGGTGAAGGAGCACATAGCAGATGTCAAGCACCGTCGTTGTAATAGGTCTGCAGTCTGTGAACATGTCATTGACAAACCAAACCACTCAATTAAGTTTGATAAACCTTCTATCCTTTCCAAAGAAAAAAGATATTTTCCCAGAATGCTACGCGAGGCTATTGAGATTAAAAAGCATCCTAATTTCAATAGAGAAAATGGATTGTCACTACCACCAGCTTGGGATCCTGTAATACATCTCATCAAGGAACAAGCGAGACACAGGACTGCAAAACCTTAATTTCCGAACGGTGTAAAATATCTTATCTGTTTAAAAGTAGTTTAATAGCCTCTGTTTTTAAATATTATAATTAGTAATGAGGTAGCCTGGGTGTTTTTCTTTGCAGCGTTTCTTTTCTCCTCAGTACGCCTCATTAGTGAAATGCTGCTTGGTAAATTATTAAAATAAAATAATTAAGCCCTTCTGGCACATGTGTAACTGTCTTTACAGCTTAGGCCCATCTGGCATGTATGTACACCTTTATTTGTGTTTTTTCAAAAATGGGTAGTTTGCACAAATTGTAAATTTGACAGAGGAAAATACATCTTTTCTCAGTCCACCCGTGACCATGGAGAGCTGGAAAGCTTCCGAAACGTCGGGAACTGAAATGAGATAATATACGCGATTGTTTCCGTGAAATTGTTTTATTTCAATTATTCAAAACAGTTTCGGGTAAAACATCCAGAAGTAATGTATGTAACGTAATGTAAAGAAATTGTCACGTGACTAACCTTAGATAAATAGCTCTTAAGGCTCCATTGCGTCGACAAAATTCTTCACGTCGTATTCTTCACATTTACAAACGATTTTAGCTTTTAACGGAAAAAGATAACTGTATTTTTCCTAGCTGGAGCGGAGCGTGTGATACCCGTGACAGTAAAGAAAAGAATGACGGACAATAGCGGGATTAGCGGTCGAGACGAGTTCTAAGGCCGGTTTGAAGTTTTTTTGGTATAATAAATCTCTAAAATACTGTGATACCCACTGGATTAAAGGAGAGTTACTACACTGTAAATTTAATATCGAGGATGCGAAATCGAAATATAATTGTATTAACCTATATTTTCACTACTTTGTTATTTCGTTATCGAACCTCTTCCAAATGTTTGAAAAGTACCTAACTGGCACTCGTTACATCGTTGTCATACCTACTGACAACTGCATTTTCCAAGAAATAAGTAAACTACAGACGCTTATTTGAATAACTAAGGAAAATGCGTTTTTCTATATACCTATTAAAAATATAATTAAGCGTTTTTATTTACATTCACTCACTCATTTCATTTATTCACTTTTTTCTTTTTTTGCAATCAGTAGGTACTTCATATAACAGTGTGTGTAATCATTCACTACAAGTCTCGTGAAACTATTTATACTAAGTATTTAGGCTTTTCTATAGATAGTGATTTGTAGTGGAAGTCACACTGCATGGAAATGTGTAGAAAAATAAATCGTTTCTCATATTCTCTCCATAATTCGGCTAAAATTTGTGATTCCAAAACAGTGCTTACAGCGTATCCTAGTTATATCACCGCAACACTTCGCTATGGTATTGCGTTTTGGGGAAAATTGCACTCACCGAGATATTATATTTAGAGCCCAGAAGCGATGCATTAGGGCAATTACTGGTCTGAGTCCCTCACAAAGCTGCGAGCCACATTTTAAATAATTAAACTTATCGACTTTCCCATGCATGTATATTTATGAATACTGTAGATATGTTAAAACAAATCCTAACCAATTTGAAATGAAAAAGCCATCACTAAATTTAAGCCTTCGGCCAAGAAAACCTGAGATATGCGTCACTATGACAAAAACAGCCCTGATGCAAAAAAGCATTTTAGTAATGGGTCCGAATTTTTTTAGTAAATTGCCTCAAAACTGACAAAATGTGACATTAAAAAAAAATTAAACATTTACTGTCTAAGTTATTTATAGAAAAATATTATTACAGTGTAGGAAATTTTGTAAATGATGTTTATATAAAATATTAAAACTAGTATCCAGTGACATCAAAAGTTAAAAAGGCTATCTGTAAAGTAAGAATAATTTGTAATCTGGATATCAAACACTGTGATACCTAATTTTAGAATTTTAGACTTATTTATCTTATTGCTATTTTTATTTTTTTGAATTTTAATATCTTTTAATTTCATGACATGACTTGATTAACACGCTTTTATTAGGTCGACCTGTATGTAACTATGTAATGGAATCTAAGGTAACTAATTTAACCATCTTCCAAGGATCGTACGCGTCATGAAAATTGGCAGCTGTATGTAGTTCTGATTACACTACAATAATATGGTACTGTCGAACTGATCTGATGATGGAGCCGGAAGATATGAACTGAAACTTCATGATGGAACATCGTATCATAGCTGTGTTTGGATTTGTTAGAAAAGTCTTGTAAAGCGTGTTTTTCTAGTGTTTTTTTAAACTATTAATTTATTTTAACTTTCTTTATGTGATGCTTTGTCAGGTTTGCATACCATAATATTTGTACACCTGCATTTGCGGAACAAACATACCTAGCGTGTACCTATGTGTATGTTTCAAAAATAAAGTGATTTCTGAACATTTTCTGCGAAATGAAATTCTATGAAATTTCGGTTTTCGAAACAAGGGAACACCATTTTTGGTACACGGGAGCATCTACCGATGGTTATAGGATAATTATTATTACGATTACGCTCAAGAAAAAAAGTGAGTTATGATTTTTTTCTCCTCCGCTGACGAAATTGCGGCCAGCTTCTGGTATCAAATATTAATCATAAACATAAATATAAATACTAACACGGTTTTACGACTGACGACGTGTGACGTTTCTGCTTAGTTGACACCCAGAAGTCATCTGGGTGTCAACTAAGCAGCAACGGGAATAGCAGACCTTACAGCCGGGTAGATTTGATTATGAGTTATAATCGTGTGTTGTGTTTTCCCCACAGTACCGGGCACCCGTGGGGCGCCGGCACGGGCGTGGGCTGCGTGTTGTGCCTGGAGCAGGACTGCGCGCGCGGTGGCCGCTGCGCTGACGTGCGCTCCTCCTACTCGTGCGCCTGCCCCGCCGGCTATGCGGGTGACTACTGCGAGGTGAGCTCGCCATATGCCCCGCAGCTTACGAGAAAGTTATTTACCACTTTGTACCACTATATTTTCATATAACAATCGTCGAATGAACATTCTGGAAGATAACGTTAACGGAAGAAGGGGCAGAGGCAGACCAAGATTAACCTATTTTAATCAAATAAAAGAAAAAGTGGGCACTGTGTCGACCAAAGGCTAACAGAGGATAAGGAAAAATGGCGATTACTCCATCGACAAGAGCGTAGCTCTTAAGTTACGAACGAACGAACGAATCGTCGTATATTTTAAATCCGTGCTATGGGAAATTACGTAGCCCCAGAAAACCCCTTTATTTATTTATTCCCGGCAACGCACGTGTGACTCCTCTGATGATGCAAGTGTCTATGGGCGACGGTGATCGCTTACCATCAGGCGATCCGTCTGCTCGTTTGCCTCATATGTCATAAAAAAAATATATGTTTCTCCTTTCCTAACCTTTGCGACTTTTTGCTCATTCATATATTTTTAGTATTTAAGAGTTTGACTCCTTGTCGGTGCAGTTCTCTCCAGTCCCTTCTTCTTAATGCAAGTTCTTTTACTTCTTAATGCGCCACGACGCCTAACGTTGCCTTTATCTGGATTACATAACAAATTCATGGCTTTCCTATTCCTCTCCTTCCTTAAATTTTGCTAAAAGCAATCCGCGCTGATGCAGTCATAAATATTAAGTCTGCCCTCCCTCATTCATTTTAGAATAAACAGCGAGTGTGAACGAGACGTTCTATCGGCACGTTGATTTTAATCTTACTATAAATAAAAGCCTAGCGCGAGGAAATAGAAGTAAGAAATGTTTTATTGAGGAGGTATATATGTTTGTTGCAGATGGACATTGACGAATGTGAGCAGAATGAATGCCGCAACAACGCCACGTGCCGAGACGACGTCGCGCGCTACAGCTGCGTTTGCGCCGAAGGCTTCACCGGACAATTGTGAGTCACATGATATTGTTTCATGAAAGCGCGCGGTCGAAGGGGAAAGGCTGTTGTACATGCCGGAATTAAATACTAGCGACTGCTGTTCCGAAATTATTGGTATAAAAAAAAGTAATGTAACTACTAGAAAGGGCGACATAATAATCTAAAATGACTTTACTGCAGGTAATCTAAATGGGCGACTTTACTGCAGATGACGAAATACGTGAAGTTAAAATCAAATCAGGAATTGTTTCAAACTTGACCTTAGGCACCCAGTCACGACTACGCGCGGCTCCCAGATACGCGCGTTGTCGCGGTCGGGTCGTAACATCGTCGGATTAGACAAGCTGATGTTTTTTCTCAAACATGCAATGAAATGTCGTCATTACGTGCGTTAAAACAGGCTTCAAAGTATCACGTTTTGGGCGGAACAACTTGAGAGAACTGTAAAGGAATTTCATATAAAATTGAAGGCCCCGGCCGGGAAGTATTTTTATTTTACATTTTTGTAAACATGGCTTCTGTTCATGAACAGGCTAAATAGCTGAATTATATTTATTTATTTATTTTTCTAGTGGCTGAATGGTTATGGGATCAAAAATATCCCCATTAATGCCACGTACACGAACTGATATTAAGAATACAAATCTGTACGGTTCATATGTTGATGAATAAATTTGAAATATTGTCTATAGTCTATACGTAAGTCACAGACTAATAAGAGATACTACCTATCAGACTGCCAACTCAGAAACAAATATTATTTGCACTAGGCAATTATATTTAATCTGTACGATTGACTGACGTTTATTTTATTTTTTTGTATTCGAGATTGCTATATGGCAAGGGATCGTAACGTATACAGCCAAAGCGGTATAGGTCTAAAAAAGGTCTAAAAAAGTCGTGTAGGCACAAACGGGCCTTAAAAATAATGATATCCAAAATAGACTGTGACATTCTTAAAAACTACTACAAAAAATATGAAAAAATTCTCAAAACTGCTATAAAAACTTCAAAAAAGCTTCAAAACATTAAAAAAAATTGTAAATCTGACAATAAATTAAAAGGTATGTGGCGGGTTATAAACGAAAATACAAATAAAATTCAAAAGAAAAAATACAAAAATATATCTTTACTCGTCTCTGATAAAATTACAGATGAACCAAATATTGTTGCAAATGCATCTAATGAATATTTTCTGTAAAGCTGACACAACAATACATTCGTCCAAAAACTACTATACCACCGATTCCCCTATAAACTCCCTTTACTTAAGCCCCGTTACTGAACATGAAATATATAAGATAATATCGAAATTAAAAAACAAAAACAGTTATGGTCATGATGAACTACAACCGGCAATTATTAAACAATGTTCAAAAGAATTAACAATTCCACTCACATACATCATAAACCAATCGTTATATGAAGATGTTATGCCTGACTTGCTTAAAATATCAGTAATAAAACCAATTTACAAAAAAGGAGATTCCAACAACCCACCTCAATATCGTCCTATAGCTTTACTGTCCACATTTTCAAAAATCACAGAAACTACAATGGCTAATTGACTCTACTCATTCTGTGAGAAGTTTAATATTCTTAGTGATAACCAAAATGGATTTCGCAAGAATAGATCCACATTATTAGCTCTTTATAAATATATCCAGGAAATACTTAACAATATCAACGGTAAAAACTATGCCATTGGACTTCTGCTGGACATGAGTAAAGCATATGACAAAGTACCCTATAGTATATTATTGCACAAACTTTATAATATAGGAGTGAGAGGAATTGCTCATAAATGGTTCCAGTCATACTTGTCAAATCGGTCACAATTTGTTCAAATAGAATACCACAATTACCAAACAAGGTTAATAGAGCACATTCAATCCGAAACCAGAAGCATGTCAGGATCCATCCCTCAAGGTAGCGTACTCGGTTGTCTATTATTCCTCATCTATATAAATGATCTCCCCAAAATACTTGACCATACCTGTGTTCTTTTTGCAGATGATATATCTATCGTGTTTCCATATAATGCACAAGCGGACAATTTAAATTCTGTTTTAAACAATACTCTCTCAATCGTCATCGATTGGTTAGATCTTCACAACCTCGAAATAAACATAGAAAAACCAAAGATAATGCAGTTCAAACCACACCAAAAACGTAGTTTAAGTATAAATTTTACATATAATAATCAAATCTTAGAATGCACAAATTCATCTAATCTTCTTGGTCTAGAAATAGATACAAACGTAAACTGGAAATTTCATATTCAGAAAATGATTTCCAAATTGGCTAAATTTACTTATGCCCTAATGGAAGTTAAAAAACATGCCGACCTTAAAACCGCTTTATGTGCTTATCACGCATTCCCCATTCCTGGCTCCGGTACGGTATTTTGATTTGGGGTAATAGCACACATATACAAGACATATTCATCCTGCAAAAGAAATATATCAGAATTTTATTTAACATAAGACAAACTGAAAGCTGCAGAGCCCATTTCAAAGAACTTAATATACTTACTTTGACCTCCACCTATATACTCGAAGTATGCAAATTTTTCAGAAAATATTCCCATCTTTTCCCAACACTAAAAGACCCGAAAACCAGTAACTTGCGCCCTAGAGAAAATATTCGTGTCCCATTTTCCAAATTAAAAATCCATAGTTCTAGTCCATATATAAAATTTACAATAACCTCCCAAAATATATAAAGAACGAGTAAAAACATACCGTATTTAATAGAAAGCTGACCCAATATTTGGCAGATAATTGTTTTTATACGCTGCAAGCGTTTTTTGAAAGCCATATCAAATTATATATGTAGAGACTTATTTACATACATTTATAATGTTAAAATTGTATCCGTCCCGTAAAATATAAAAGTTCTGTTATTATTTTTATTTTATTTTTTCTGTTTTAAAATAATTTACGAATGTTATGTTTCTTATGTAGCTGAATAGACATAAGTAATTGCTATAGGCTGTGGAGTAGTACATACACCTTTTAATTTAGTCAGTAAGATTATATAATATTTAGGATTTACTAGTCCTTAAGCATATAATATCCTGTTTTAAGTGTTGCAGTGCCCTACAGGGTTTCATAGCGGTAAAATATAAAATGTACCATCTTCCAATGTACCTATGAAAGCAATAAATAAACTGATAACTGATAGGTTCATTGAATGAGGTCTAATATATAGAATGAAAAATTCCCGGCACGTAAATTGAAGACGTAACTTCAGTAATTGTATATAAATATTGTGATCAAATAGGGAATATGCATGAATTTTAATTGTTGCCTTATGAAAAGCCCATTCATGTAACAAACAGTAGACAAAAATGTTTTTTCGAATAACTATAAAAATAACCAAGATATAAGCCATCAAACATTTCATTCTATCTCTTTCTAGCAAAACGGCATTTAATATGGAGTTTATATGGCCGGCGTAGACTATGACGTAACAGTACATGTCGGACCTCTCTGTCAAATCGCCGTCTAATTAGCAGTTTAAAATGCCTATATCTTGCGTGTTTCTTGGCCGATTTAAATTTTAATTTCACATTTTAAAATCTTTTTTACGGTATTATGATATTTAGTTAAGAAAAGCGATAAAGAAAATTCATGCATGTACCCTATTCTATGCTGAGAATTATTATACCTCAGTGGCGAAAATAACAAAAAAATCATTATTTGTTAAGATTTATTCTACATATTCTTTTTAAATTTGCACCAATTCATAATTGTAAATCGGACAGTCGGAGCAATGAAATGACTGAGAATAGTTTTGTGCTCGGCGCAGTCAAAGAAACAAAATTAATTCTTGGACATAATGTTTGCTAGTTCTGCGGGCGATTATTTTGCAAGATCATCACGATTTAAACTTCATTTCAATTCAACCACTTAATAAGTATTTTCTCAGAGCACGGGAAATGGTGTAAAATTGCGTCCTTTCGCAAAGTTCTACAAACACAGCACTCATAAAAGATTTTGCAAAAAGCAAGACAGGATAAACACAAGGACATCACTCGATAACACTTTACTGTGACAGTGACAGAATGCATTTCGACAAATATATATAGATGACAAGACGAGTGTATTGACAAAGCAACAGCCAATCACAGCAGAGAAAAACGTCAGTCAACATTAAAAATAACATGGTGTTAACGTACGCGTTTTGTTGTACGAAGATTACTAGCTGTGACGTAAGTCACCAGAGACCATAGACAATATTTAAAATCCTCTGCATTTATTTTATTTATTATAGAAATTAAGATTCTTATTATTAGGTTGTAAATAACGGCCCTAATAGGGTCTACTCAAACACTTATCACGCGAATTACGGACGACTACTTACCGTAAAAAAAAACATTATGGAGGGATTGGAGGGAAAATATAAAAAACCTTTTGTCGCGTAGTTTTTTGAGTGGTGTATTTTTTTATTTCATTGCATATGTTTGAGAATAACGCTATACATGCCTCTGGCCGTGAAAAGTGCTTGCCGGCTTCGAATCACTATTCGAATGTCTATACCTACTCACCCGGCAAGCGCTTCTTTCCCGGTGTCTGCAGTAGTGTACTATTGTTGACAGCTGCGAACAAGACATCGACGAGTGTCTGTCGCTGCCGTGCCTACACGGTGGTACGTGCACGGACACGCCGGGTGGGTTCGAGTGCGCGTGCGCGTGGGAGTGGCGCGGCGCGCTCTGCCAGCTGCCACGCACGCGCTCCTGCGAACACCAGCCGTGTTTACACGGCGCGCACTGCCGCGACACCCCGCCAGGTACAGCCCCAGTTTTACTTAATCGCAGTGCGAAATATCACTTGTACAATTTAGTTCTATATTTAGGTTATGCAACCAGCCCCCCTATTGCCTAACGCGTTTGACGCTCGCAATCAGAATCAAGTGTTATGATTTTGTATGCGTTATGACAGTTGATTTGGATACCAAGTGTCAAAATTTCGTGAGGTCCTTCAGGTCGTAGCCTCTTGTGGCAAATTTATATAGACATCATTAGGATCGCCCAGTAACGTCGTGTTGTAAATTCGACGCACCATAAGATACCCCGACACGATATCGATACTTTTGTTATAATGAATCTGTTTAAATTGTACTGACGCTCGACTTTGACTAAACAGCGAGATGTTTTTATAGCTACCTACAAGTAATAAATCGTAGGACTGTTTCCATGAAATTTCTGCCACTTTTATTCTAGACTGCAACGATTGCAGCAAGATAAATGCATAAAATGTATCAATTCCCTATTTTGATTGTTTTTTTACAACACCAGTATGTGTACAGTCTATATGAAAAAACTTCTTAAAATGCTTTTCTAAAATAAATAGTAAAATTATTATTTGTGAATACGTGAGGTTTTGGCTAGTAAATCAAATAAGATATGACAATACCCACTCATATATCTACTTATAGACAGTCCATTAAAAAAATCAATTCCTTATGACAGCAGAATTTTCTGCTGTCATAAGGAAAGCTGTTAAGAATTTTTCGCCGCTTGTTTATCATTTGTATATCCCGTGATTCCACATGTCACATAAATGCGAAGATATTTGTCACTTTCTGACGATTATGCAATAGGGATGTTGGTTGCCTGATCTCAAAATTTGTAAACATTATATAAGATCCCAATAAGACAAGCAAAATAAGGAACTACTTTTTTTAAGAGCCCTTAAAGTTGGGTGGGAAATTCTATTTTTATGGTTCCGAACCAAAAAGGTAATAAATTAATAGTTTAAAAACACTAGAAAAACACGCTTATGAAGACTTTTCTAACAAATCCAAACACAGCTATGATACGATGTGCCATCATGAAGTTCCAGTTCATATCTTCCGGCTCCATAATCAGATCAGTTCGACAATACCATATTATTGTATTGTCATCAGAACTACATACAGCTGCCAATTTTCATGACGCTACGCGTTGGAAGATGGTTAAATTAGTTGCCTTAAAGTCCATTACATAGTTAGTTACATACAGGTCGACCTAATAAAAGCGTGTTAAAAAAGGAACTCGACTCTGTCTGTCTGCCTGTCTGTCTGTCCGACTATTAGAGCGCCATATCTCGAAAACCACTTATGCTATCTTATCTTTTTGAAATTTGGAATATTTATAAATATGGTTAACCCACATGTATTGCAAAGAAAATATTATCCATATACTAATATTATAAATGCGAAAGTGTGTCTGTCTGTCTGTCTGTCTGTTACCTCTTCACGCTTAAACCGCTGAACCGATTTGGATGAAATTTGGTATGGAGATAGTTTGAGTCCTGGGGAAGGACATAGGCTACTTTTTATCCCGAAAATATACCCTTATCCGCGATAAA
Source organism: Hedya salicella (assembly GCA_905404275.2). Taxonomy (NCBI): domain Eukaryota; kingdom Metazoa; phylum Arthropoda; class Insecta; order Lepidoptera; family Tortricidae; genus Hedya; species Hedya salicella. The sequence continues at coordinate 91,948,000 of FR990096.1, forward strand.
CTAATTTAAGGCGGACGAAGTCGCGGGCAGAAGCTAGTTTAAAATAAACGACCAATATGAGGGGGGCCAAAAATTAAAAGTCGAGCCACTAGGTCAAGTAGTAGGGCTTGATCTGGTGAGCGTCAGGATGACTGAAACAAGATAGGTTTTCCAAAGTTTAGCCATCCTATGTTTTTGTACCTATTTTGTACTTGATATAAAATAATTTGCATCTCGCTAACTAGGGAGAAATATTAAAAATAAAGTGGCCTGCCATTCTGACGTCAGGATGGCTGGACCACGCTGTTTGTATAGTTTCTATAGTAGTCGATTAGCATGGGGGGACTAGTTCGATTGGTGTAAAAATTGTCTTGTAATATTTATTAGATACCTGGTAAATTTGCAAATTCCTCATTGTTTTTACCATAATTTATGGTTTCGTTTCCTTTGAATGTTGAATACAACAATAGGGAATATGCATGAATTTTTACTTTTGCTTTATTAAAAGCTCATTCATGTAGCAAACAGTAGACAAAAATATTTTTTCGGATAACTATAAAAATAAGCTAGATATAAGCCATCAAACATTTTATTCTATCCCTTTCTAGCCAAACAGAATTTAATATGGAGTTTATATGGTCGGAGTGTACTGTGACGTGACAGTTCATGTCGAACCTCTGTCAAATCACTATCTAATTAGTACTTTTAAAATGCAACGCATTTCTCACCCGAAATTAATTTCACTTTTTGAAATAGTTTTTACGGTATTTTGATACTTTGTTAAGAAAAGCGTCAAAAAATTATAACTTATTCTTTAATCGTACTTGTGGCGGATGTAGTTGACCTCATTTTGTAAATTTTGTCAAATGCTGAAGCAGTCACCCTTTTATTTACACCTTTCAGTAGGTAATCCATAGATTACAATCTTCTTGGTCAATGGTGGCTTCTTGTAGGACGTTAACTTCTGCTTCAGTTTTATTTAAGCCAATTAAAAACGCATCATACTTTTCTTTCAAAATTTTATCTCCCAGGTCATCGTCAAACTCCTGTAACCCATAGTCTTGATCTGGCGTTGAAGGTTTTTTACGCTTCCGTTGACTTGTATTTATTTATATTTATATTTATTTGGAGAACCAACAGCTTTACATAACTTAAATAGAATTACGATAGAGAAAGAAAAGCCAAATACACGAACTCACGGACAGAAGCAGTATAACTAAACTTAAAGTAAGTGCTACACTCGACACAACAGCCTGTGTAGACAAGACATTATTAAGCTAGTACGAAGACACTTGGATTATATCGAATTACAATGATTCAATACATTAAATTAACAGTAAGTGCCCTGCGAACAGTAATAAAGTATTACACTCAAATAAAACACCTCGCTGTCAGACTTCGCCTCACGGAAGGGGTCTTACAGTTAAATATGTCAATATCTAGTTCTTTCGTCACGCTATTCACACTACGACTTGCACGCAACAGGAAGCTATTTTGTCTGTAATTGGATGATGCAGATTGAAGAGATAAGGGGGGATAATGCCTTTTAGAACGAGTGGGTGTATTGAAAGATATGCTCCCAAGTAACTCGGGACAATCAGTAACGCCACTGGTGATGGTTAGAATATAGGTGATATCGGCTATTTCACGACGTTTTTGTAATGGAATAAGGTGGTGTTTTTACATATGTTAATATAGTTAGAAGTACTATAGTTGCATTTCAGTTTAAAACATAAAAACTTTACGAATTTTTGCTGGACACGTTCAATCCTGTCAATGTACTTACTGTAACAAGGGTTCCAGATTTGGGAAGCATATTCAAGTTTACTTCTGACAAATGAACAATAAAGTACTTTTAATGTTTTCGCCTGAGTAAAATAAGTTGAATTGCGCATTATAAAACCTAGTGCTTTGAGGGCACCACCAATAATATTGTCTATGTGCTTAACGAAAATGAGCTTCGAATCGTATACCACACCAAGGTCTTTCATGTATTTTTGTTTTCTTCCCAAAATCGTTTTTTCTGACCAGTCTTACGTTACAGAAATATGGTTTCAAATTCTGTTGTATATTTGCCATTGCCAGCACATTTACCTGATACTTTTTCTTGCAAAACTATGAAGTTTATGTTTATTATATGAGGTAACAGCACCAATACATTTTGCCATTTGGGCTACGGAGCCCTAACAAGACGAAATTAAAAAGGTATAAATAAATAAATACGAGGGACAATCTTACACAAATCGACCTAGTCCCAAACTAAGCAAAGCTTGTACTATGGGTACTAGGCGACGATATACATAATATATAGTTAAATTATAATACTTAAATACATAGAAAACATCCAAGATCCAGGAACAAACATTCGTGCTCATCACACAAACACTTGCCCTGGCCGGGATTCGAACCCGGGACTGCCAGCTTCGTAGGCCGTTGTACAACCCACTGAGCCAAACGTGTCGTATATATACTATGTAGACGTAAATCAACAAGAACACGGTGTATAGTTAAATAGTAGTAGAATAAAAATAATTGTTATTTCGTGAAAGGTAGGCTCATAGCCAGCAAATATTCTATTACACTACTATTTAAGATCAAAGAGGAAGTAAAATAGCATCTAATAAGACATTTCACGAAAGTAAGAAGGAAAGTCACAATTTTATTAATACAATAAATGTAAGTAAACACTAAAAACTTAGCCGTTTCTAATTCATTTCGTTACACTTAGGTACCACAAGTGAAAGACAATTGCAATTTTATATGACAGTGTCACCGATCGCGTAATGTGAGAGAGAGAACAGCCCAGCGCTGGACCTCCCCTCCCGCTACTCCGGTCCCCGCTGATGTGTATCGAGATGGCTTTCCTAGATTTGGGCGGTTGAATTTTGCGTATCGTAATCCTCATTATTATACGAAATGTATTACACAGAAATCAATGATATTTTACAATCAAGATACATTATATTTTTTAAGGCTGTGGTTTTTTAGTTTTTTGTAAAAATGCCTTGTCAGTCTGTAATTCTCGTGCAAAGTTAACCCCTTTTTTGTCGACTCGTGAGCAATTCTGATATTACACATTTATATGAAAATCTGAAAAACCACAGGCATAGATAATTATGTCTAGTCCTTACTTACAAAAATGCATCTACTTATGTTGCCTACTTCTTAAATGAGACGACTAACGAAATTTTGACACTTGGTATCGGAATCAACTGTCATAGCCCATACAAAATCATGACACTTGATTCCGATTGTGAGCGTCACACGCGTTAGGCAATACGGGGGCGGGACTACGTATGGCGGATGGACCGAAGATACATCTATTTAATAATAAAATATAAAAATGTACCACTTTCCAAAATGTACAAAAAAATTGGTTGTCTGTAAAGTCAGATTACGTATGATAATTTTACGTAATAACGTCGTAAGAGAAAACATTCATGACAAATTGCATACTTTTATGAATTCACAAAACTGAACGCTTAGGCCGATCGTGCTTCTCTATCGCTTGCTCCGCGCTTCCGCTTGCACGCTCGGTTCAGGCGGAACGTGACAGCGGAACGTGACAATGAGTCATGCTTTTTCGTGCGTGCAACCAGTTAGACGTTATCACGTCAAAAGGAAAATGATTGTAAGACTTGACAGGGATGATTTAAATTAGATTAGAAATGTAAGTCAACGCTTATATTCGCAGATCCACAGACGGGCAACAACTACACGTGCACGTGCACGGAAGGCTTTGTGGGCGTGCACTGCGAGCACGCGTTCTGCGAGCTCGTGCCCTGCCAGCACGGAAACTGCCTCACCGCGCATGGCACTGAGGTGAGGACACGAGGACACGTTACAGGACCACTGACGAACAAAATTTACTCAATACATCAATAAATGGTGTTACTCTTGTTTTGGTCAACTATATTAATATAACCTCCTGTCTGAGGCCTAGTGTACTTAAGAAATATATTTCAAAACAGAGGGTTATGACTATTTTTTCTTTGCAAACGAATTTGCCAGCACCTTGCTGTTGTCAGCACACGAATGTATACGTTTTTTCACTATCCCGTATTTTTTTATAGATAATACCATTCTAGTATTTCCATATTCTACTGATATCAATTTATCATACTGTGTTTCCGATCGCATAAAAAACTCGCATAGCGGGTCATCGACAACTAATAATAAGTGTGTTTATGCATAACCGAAACCAAATTAGTATTTAATATATGATTCATGGTCCAATTAAAAAAAAATCAGAATAACGAGACGGGTGATGGAAAGGGATGGAAGAAAAAACTTATTCTGTGCCTACCCCAAATAAAAGGGATAATGGCAAGGGAACGATGACAAGGTCTAATTTAGGGGACACGGTTTTTATATTAAATGATATCAAACATACGTAATTTCTTTTAAACTAGCATATGCAGTTTTTTTTTATCATGCAGTTATGAAATGTTTTCTTGGAGAACTACGCATGTATACCTTATTTAAAATTTAAAGATACATTTAAGGTAGGCTAAGTACTAACATCAAATAAATAATAATATAACTTAATATACACATACATTTATTTACCAACAACAAACAAGCAAACTTATTATGAATTACAAGGTTTTGTAACTCATGACTTTTTTGCAGTAAATTGGATTGCGATATTAAGAATTACTTAGAAAGAACGACTGCCTGTTGAGTGACTTTCGGCTTTCTTCTCAACAGTGGTTTCCTCTTGGGAAATACCGGACTTGTAAAAATGCCTTTTCGTAAATAGGCTTTTCTAAACTAACATAAACTTGTAAAAATTAAATGTCTGTAAGTACATTAAAGATATTTTAAAAATAATGAGTTAAACGGACTATGGTTTCTATCTCCTCCGCTGACGAAGTTGCGTACACCTTCTAGTACAAAACAGAATGAAGTTGATTATTTCATTATACTCGCAGATCCCGACGTGCGAATGCGACCCCGGCTACACCGGCACACACTGCGAGACGGAGCGCGACGAATGTGCGGATAGCGGCCTCGTACTTTGCGAGCACGGCGGCACGTGCCACGACACGGGCGGCGGGTTCTTCTGCGAATGCACGCGCGGTGAGGCCACACTGAGATACCGGCAGGTCCCGCTGGGCGAGTGCGACACTCGAAAAAGCTTTATACACTAAGTGCTCATGTCGTATAGATGCAAGATGCGAGTTCTAATCAGAAGAAACTCCAAAATACAATTTTTAAACATTATTAGCATATTCTGCATCTTAGACCAACACGTTCATTTAGCGTTACCTAATATTTGTACGTTTACGTCGTTGACCATTTGCCACGGGTAATCAGCCGTTAATGCTTACAGAATATGGTGAAATTGAGTACCTACTTTACTGTATGTGATATTATTATGTGTGATATTCTGAAAATCTTAGAAATCATCTACAAACGCTTATTTTTACGCTTATGGTACTTTTAAAATGATTTGATCATACAGAATTATGGCGTCATAAATGTTCTTTCTTATAAACTTTCATAAAACAGTTTTCGGTTTTTGACCCATTTTGGTATTCGATTATTTAAAAATGAGTTGTAATAAAACGTCAAACAAATAAACATCGATGTCTTGTAATTCGTACGTTAAAAAAAATTGCGAAATGAATCATCGACCAAATAATATTCCTTGAATAGTTTTTCTAAGAACTAATAAAAATTGAAATAACTGTCGGTAGAACAAAATTACACCAAATGAAAACACGCGAACTAAAAATTTGGTTAAGTGTCGTCGGTGAAATGATACTTATTCGATGAAAAGTTTGTCGGCAAAACAAGGGGCACCCCAGTAACACTGTATATGTAGTATAACTGGATTGTAGAGAAAAAAATATCAGATCGAGTTTTTAATAAAATATCTACGAGTATATGGGTCAATTTCAGAGCGTTTCCACCGCACTCATTAGGCTCACCGCATTAATGGTGCCTTCTATCACAGATTCGAATGAGATACTATACCTCCTGTGTAGAGGTACTGTACCTCTAAACAATATCTCAAAATGCCATTCGAATCTGTAATAGAAAGCAGCATTAATGAGGTGACACTAATGAGTGTGGTTGAAACACTGAAATTGACCCATATAACGATACCTACGATATAAAAACAAAATATTCGGAGATTGTGTGTCCATGTAACGTACACTATGATGGAAAAGTATAAAAACAGTTGCAACATTTCGAATTCCAATAGAGCCCCATGAACGCCAGGCCTCCAGTACAGGTGTAAACTTTACACAATATGTGTCGAGCCTGTTCCCACGGAGCCCCGCGTCAGACGTCGGGCGCCTTATCGCTGTCGCGTGACGCACAATCTGCCGCGCCGATAATGCTGATAACGCGCGCCGGTCCTCAAACTGTGCCATGATAACTAATACGTTCATATTATATTCCCACTGAAACCCCATACCCCGCAGTCCTTTTGCCTGACGCACTGCAACTGCGGTTGTGGAAGAGGCCGCGGCTCATAATTTCCGAAAAACTTTTTTTTAGTACAGTTATATTATTATTTATTATTATTAAGTTGCTCAAAAAGTGCTACTTTACTTTACGTAGTAGCTGTTTAGTGTGCGAAAAGGTGGTTTTAGCGAACTAGTGCTTTTTACTTTCCAATTATTTTTAATTTATACTTGTTTCAATTCATGACTTCTTATTGATGAGCGTTAATAATAGTTTCCTTTAAATGTAGTAATCAACATAAAAACCTACTGGTAATGCAAGAATACGAATTTACCTTTTCGTCGTTAAAACACGTTTATTTTAACATTGAATATTGACAAAACCGTTCTTGATAAGTTGTCTGAATGGAACGGAATAGCTGCCTCAACGCGTATCGAAGAAGCGGCGTTTTTTCTTACTGCAAGCATGTTTTAAGTTTCGAATTCCTTACTTGTTGTTTTTCTTATTTTTCGCAACTGTATTAAAAAAGGTCGTTCGATACACGTGCGGAAATGTCATTCTTCACTCGGCCCTGTCTACTCTGTCCCATATCTGGGTACCTGTAGTCCGCTAGTTCGTTTGATAGTTAAATAACAAAAAATATATTTCTAGGGGGGTCACTTACTTTGGGAAATAATCGCTCAGAAAGTTGCATAAATTGACAGTGTCACAAAATAGGAAATACCAGTCAAACATATGAGATATGATATATGTAAGTTGACTTATTGGTTAAAAGTTGCAGCCCGGAGCGGCACACATGCTATTGGCCAAGTATTGTCGAAAGAAAAGGTAATAAAATTGTTCTTTTTTTCCTTGGCCACTTCTTTTAGTTGCTCTAGGATTATTTCGTATCACTTTCCCTTGGTATTTATATCAGTATAATTATTTTTGATGGTTGAATACCATTGACTTATATGTCACTTTCGTAAGGACTATGCGAAATATATTATCGATATATTTCTAAGGGCAAGACAAATGGCACCAGCGCGTTGGCCCTAAAATATCATTTTGTTCCTGTTAATTGGTCTGTGGGTTTTTATTTTGTACAGTATTGTAAAAATTCATCGTGCCATTTAGTAATTGGTTGATCGTATCGTGCTTTATACGGCTCTGGTCCAAATACAATACTCAAAGCTACGATATTAGTACTTTAGTCCTGATATCGTTGACAGTGTCAGAAACTGCAGATGTTACTTATACGCTGACGACCTACAAATTTATATATCATTTAAAGCCGACTAGCGCAGTGGTCGGAACAAAATGGCCTTGTTCTCAATCCTCTGAAATCGAAGTTCCTGGTGTTGGGTACGAAGCAAAGTGTGGTTAGCATAAGGTGATGGCTTATAACCCTCAGGTTTCGATAGACAGTGAGAATTTAACTTGTCTCAATTGTTTTATCGATTAACAGTTCTGCGCGATGACGGCCTATCTCTTTCGCACTATTAGAGAGAGGTTCACTGACTCTCGATACGAAATACTCGCTAGCGCCTATCGTTAACTCAGCTCATGGTAGGCACACTGTATCGAGTCCGAAATTACCTGACTGTGGATATGCAAGTAAAACTATGCGACTCCAATTCTCTCTAAGCTTCATTCGCTAATACAGTGTTTGCTGCTTTTTGCTATCACGCTCCAAAAAGTTGATACAGCGCTCACAAAATGCATGTGCAAGATTCTGTTTTCCAATTCCACCCGGAGCCCCCTTTAAAGTCCTTTTTTTAAACAAAGGTAAGCTTCTCAATATGGAGCCCCGTCGAACTATGCATCTTGCCACGCTCCTCTTCGGTATAATAAAGAGCCGGCGTACCTTTTCCAGAAGCATCGATTCACCAAGCCTCAAGCCAGACGAGCCCCGCGTCTGATTTGTGCTCGACACGAAAGCACGTCTTTTCCTGGCAGTTTTAGTTATTCTTCATACCATCCCCTCTCCTCTTTCTTTGTATTTTAAGAATATTTAAGAGGTTGCCAATAAAATAAAGATTACTATTTCATTATTTAATTAAGTGTAGTATTTAAACGCACGTCCAAAAAAAACCTTTTTCTATGCAAAACTAATCCAAATTTATATCAAAATTACTGATTGCACAGCAAATATTGCACTTAAAATGTTACTAAATATACTACAATTTATATTTGTGGCGTGCATCTATTTATTTTAAAGTAAAGCATATTTAAGTAATGCATAGCTAATAATGAGTACCGCACATTATGTGTAATAAATCTTTCTTTTTTCTAATAAAGCTTTTATTTTTATATAACGTACAGTAGTTGACCTGAATGAAAGGGCATTTTATTTGACATATAATCATATTTTTTATTCATTGAAACATAATGATATCAGCAAAAGAAAATAATAAATGCACATCAAAACATCACTTTGATGTTTATTAGGTAAATAATAGATTACTAATGTTTGGCAAAAAACGTTCCCCAAAATATCACGTCGCTCTTTGTTTCCCACATTTTCGTTTGGCAAAAACTCAATTGTCAAAACTACTTATCAGAAATTGTACAGTCGGCATATCTCTTTTTTGGCAAATGATTGCTTAGCTTAGCAAATAATTACATGGTCAAGTACTATTTTCCCAAAAAAAATTTTTGGCAACTGTATCGTTTGGCAGCCCCCCACCTCCGCGCCTCCGGGTTTGCAAAATCACTTTAGGGTGTTCTGTGTCGGCACGCGTCCTAACCAGCGATAATTCTTCGCAGCCAAATATTTTTGCGCGAGCTGTACAGTTAAATGCCGGCACGGTTTAGTGCTATCTCACTTGCTCGCGCCAATCTGCTTAGGTAGGTACAATTTACTCAATGGCAAAAAAGCCAAACCAGTATTCAATGTATTGGCTCAGCTTTTAGATATAATGCTATGAAAAAATCTATTGTTGCTATGATAATTATTAAATTTGCTGAGCACATGACACAATTTAATAGTTCTTTAAAATAAGACGAAAATGATGAACAAGTTTTGACGTGCTTATTATATGCTCCTAAAATAGTTTATTTGCTACGAGAATGAGTATTTTACGTGCACTCTAGTTAATTGGCTGTGCAGTCAGTATTTATGATAAGACTGACGTATTTTTGTCTTGCGTTCGAAGAAAAAAGTAATGTCGTGCTGATGTGTATTTTCTAATTATCTGCAGCACAATTTTTGCTAGGCATTTATTTTATTTGCTGTGCAATATTTAATTTGATGTAAAAAGTATATAATTGATGAAAATAAATTGATAGGCGATTATTTGTTTGCTGTGCCATTAATAATATCCCTTTAATTAATAATCCTTTTTTTCCAATCCTTATTTTTTTCTTCATTTATCTTCTTCAATTTTGGACAACCTACTTACGTATAACGGTGACAGTTTCACAATATGGCGGCGTTTCATGATATGCCTAGCAATTTCACGATCTGCCTAAACGTCACAGGCGGCTTGACCAAATCATGAAGTGGAGGCGTTTCGTGATATGCCTAGGAAGTTCATGATCTGCTTAAACGTCACTAGGCAAATCGTTTAATGGTGAATTTTGAAGGATATGGCGGATGTCACACAGCCATCTGTATAATCGTGTTGGGCCTTTTTGAAGCGTTCTACCACAATAACAGCGCTTGTCGCACAGCACACGCGACGGCTATAGCAGCTAAATACTTTGTTCAAAACCAGAAGGTGCCTTCGTTCGCGGAGGAGAAAAAGTTATAACCCCTCGTTTTATCTTCAGCTTTGTTGGGTAAAAGTATCCTATAACCGTTAGTGGATACCTAGCTACCCACTCATGTCCCAAAAATAGTTGAAATCCGTTTAGCCGATTTGGCGTGATGAAGCCACGACTGTGACTCATAATTTGTGAATATATTTATTTCTTGGTATCTAGTAATAATTCTATTGTCATGTTTTTCGGGTGTAATTTTTTCTGAATATTTTATTTCCCTTTGGCATTATTTCGCAATTTTTTTTTCCATTCGCTTACTTTCTCAATAAGTACCTTTTAGTCTCAATGGATAATATTTTTATATAAATTTTTTTTAGGGAGCTGGTTTTTAGGGTTCCGTAGCCAAAATGGCAAAAACGGCACCCTTATATTTTCGTCATGTCCGTCCATCCGTCCGTCCGTATGACACAGGCATTTTAATCAAAAACTACAAGATGTACATCGATGAAATTTAGAGTATAGGTGTCTTGTGTAAGCCGTTACTTAGTTGAATGGTTAATAGTAAACCAAAAAATGTAGGGATTCACTCCATACATGTAACCGCAGCTGAATTTTCTTTCGCAAATGTTTTATTCGACAGATCTTTTAAAATCATTTTAGGGTTTCTAAAAAAGAAATTTGATTTAAAGTTTATTTTGGGATATAATCACTTCTAAAGTAGCATAAATTGTGTCCCCCTGTATTTTCTAAATGGTATGTGAAAAGTATTACAAAGATAAAGCATAATAAAAATTTTCAACGAAACAATTTTCGCTTGCTTCTTGAGTTATTGCCAAAAAACGGCGCTTCTCAGCAAAAGGACGTAAGAGCCGTTGAAATACGCTTTTTAACTATCTCCCTTTTTTATATCGCACGTTTTTCATCTTTAGTGTGCATTTTTTGGTATGAACGGCTGCGGAACCCTACACTGAACATGGTCCAACATGCTCTTGGCCGGTTTTTCATATTGTCATATTTTTACAATACTCTTCAATCCCAAATTCCCAATGCCTAAAATTTCTAAAAAATTATATTTCTGAGAAGTTAAAACGGTTACTCCTTTCCGAGCTGAAAGACGAAGCCTTAAACATGAACTTCAGTGTAATGGTAACAAAATCCGTTCTATTAGGGATATTTCTAAAAATAAATGAATTATGTATCGATGCGGATGTTCAAAATATTTAAAAGAGGTAACTGAGGTAATGACAGCCATTGCTGAATTGTCATACCTTAAATACTTAATGCTTTTCTCTTTAACGCGAGTTTATTTTATTTAGTTACATATTTCGAAGAAAATGTTTTAAGAAAATACAAAATAATATTTTTAGTTTCAAGAAAAGTTCTCTGTTAATTTTCTTATACTGTCTCATAATTTTTCTCTCTCTCTCTCTTAGTGGCAATAATCGAATAGTCAGTAAAAAAGGAGTCTCAAATCCACGGCGATGTAGTACAATCGAATTCCTAACTCGCTGAATATGTTATCCCCTGTCTTTTTTATCAATTTGTCGCATTCAAACTGTGAGACTATTTTACTGACTGTGACAGAGTACTTAAATGTGCAATGACTTGCATTACACTGTACCACCTAGCAATCATAATTAATGTGATTCATTATGTTAACTAACGTTCATTATAAAAATAAAAGTAGAAATGTAATACGGTGCATAAAACAGAATTAATCATCACAATTAAAGTGTAATAACAAAAAATATATTCTTATGCAATTAAGAGAATAAAATAAAACAATGATAAAAGAAAAATTGGAAATAAATGAACAGACAAAGCGGCAATAACTTAAAAACGGTATGTCTGATCATGTTGAAAACAATTTTTGAACATACCGTTTAGAAAATAGAGGGGGGGGGGGGGACACAATTTTTGCTATTGTCGGAGCGAATATTTCGGAAAATGTTCACTTAATCAAAACTTTTTTTAGAAACCTCAGTGTTTTTAGAAGAACTGTCGAAATATGTGCCACACATTGATATTTGCTGTTTTTTTTTTCAGTTTCGGTTTTATGTATGGATAAAATGGATTCATGTAGTTGTGATCAACTCGTATTTACACGCGCCAATACGCACTCAAACGCACCAACAGTGTTCCAAGCGCAATCACATTCCCTGAATGAGGGTATACTCTTGGTGATCAGTAAAATAAGATAAATATTAATATTGAACTATTGTTCACTGTGTGACTTCAAAAAATATTAAATGCATTAAACGTAAGAACATTTTATTAACTTATTATTATTGACTTGTCATGTTAGTTACGACGTAGGTATGGTCAAATTTGACCAACTTCCCAGAGTCCATTCGAATTGTGTACACTTTATTAAGTCAGGTTACAATCCAATATTACGGTACCGTCATGCTCATCATTAAGTTAGTATATTATCAGAGTCAAACGGTTATCTTACAATCTTTATCCTTCTTATCCGATGAATTGTGACACCCTTTCACTGCACAAACCGTCATATTAATTGAAAATGTAGGAGCTATTTACACCTGACACACGTCCTTGCCGACACGCCAATCGGCGTTCTTAGCCATTTATGGCCAAGTTTTGGTGGCCTCGCCGTTGCGCGTGGACTACCGTTTCTATACGTTATTATTCTAAGTGTATACCAAAGACTGATGGTTCAATCTAAAAAGTATGCCTTTGTAATATCATTTGTTGAGTTCTAATTCACAGATACACGGCTAGGAAAAAATATTTTAATAATTTTATATTACATTCTTCCTGATACCGAAAATATATTGAACGCCCCTCGTAGTAGAACGCAGTTGAGCAGATATTTCGTGAATTTGGTACATATCGTGAGAAAAAATACTACATACACACTACGTCAATTTAACCATTTATCCTTGTTATAGAAGTATGTGGCGTATTGTGGTGTGAACCCTGCACCGAAACTAAAACGAATTCATCATAACCTAGCCTTTTCCTTAATTACTCATATTCCTAATAATTAAATATTGTTAAAGGACGTGTCGCTTACGCACACGGATAACGTTGCGGTTTTGTCGGGTAACTAGTGATGTACCGACTGATTCCCGATGACACGATGGATCCCTTGGCTATCCCTATAGAATCAAGTCCGTAGCCGTTTCTGTCGGTCAAAGATAAATACGATCAAAGAAAACCCACTCAGATACGATTTTTACAAACTTGTAGCTAAATTGTTGATGATTGCTATTTAAATAGTAGATAGAGCACTTTAGTAATTGACAACGTTTTATTTATGTAAATATCTTCGTAACTAGTAGCTATAAAAAATACTTTTTCTCCAACTTGCTCGGAAATGTTCCCATTAATGTAGTAATAACACACCGCGAAGTCCATCGTTATATACGTGGTTAAAAAAGTGACAATACTTCCCGAACATGCCTGGGAAGTGTACATTATTGTGTAGGATTTTAATTTCGTCCAAGACTTTGAAAATTCACCATACAGCCAATTGACCAACAGTAACGTGCAAAAACAGAGATTATTAAAAACTTTAATTGCCTTAAAGCGAAAGGGTTGTGACAGCACAAAATGTAGAGATTAATGAATGTTGATGAAGCGGCAGTTGTATGCAAGGACCGTAGCAAGTGGAAGGAGGTAGTCTCTGCCTACCTCGTAATGTGAAAAAGGCGTGACTGTATGTATGAATGTTAATTATTTTTGTGCGTTTATTTAATGCATGGTTAATGGCAATAATAATAGAAAAAAATCAATAATGATTGTGTCAAAATCCTATTGCAGTTTATTTAGTCTTAATGATTTACAGAGACTGATTAATATATTGTAGCAAAGGTAGGTACTACATTTTATGAGAAACCAAATTTACAATTCGGACCCAAAACTTTGAACTTTAATATACTTAAAAAAAATTACACCGGTAACGTGAATTTCATTTTGTCAAAGATTGTCTGCCGTGTTATTTGTACGGAAATAAGTTATATAAACATGTGTCAAATTTCCTTGCATATTTGGAGAAAAGCAGTATATGCCTCGGTAGGAATGTCATTTCGTGGATTCGTATCCGCCCTCTGCAGTAATAAACTATTGGGTTCCATGATTGAAAATTAACAAAATTGTTGTCGATTTAATAGTAGGGAGTTGAAAGTCTCAAATGTTGTCAATTTCAGATGTATATACAATACTATATTTTGTGTTTAAATTGTGTTGATTTGTTTAAGACAGAAACGCCGAAAAGCATGTTTACTTATTCGGACTGTTACAAAAATACCCTAAAGCCGAAAGGGGCTTAAGTTCATTGGCAATATTTGAAACCCGTCGTATGACCCAAAAAAAGAATTTGGATAAAGCAATAAACATCGAAACGCAACTCTGAAGACATTAAACTAAAGCGTAAACTAGAACGTGCGTGACTAGAGCGTGTCATCACTGAGTAGAAAACCTGAATAAAGTTCTAATTGAGCCGAGCGGCTCAAAGTATCCTCCGCCTTGCTGGATAGGTACATAACCTCGCTCGTTGGGATAGGGCCGGTGTAGTAGGTCGTCGAGCCATCGTAGGTGTCATTGTCGCGAAAACGGTTCTCACGCGTTGCTCCATTTCGACCACAGTTGGGCCATTGGTGGAATACACTTTGTACTACACATAAAGGGTCAAAACAAATACACAAATACAGAAAAGGGTCTAGCGGCGAGCGGTCTAGAGAACGAACAGGTCACGACACCGCTCGTCAACGGCCCATCCATAGCGAACGTTACGGTGTTGTCGCACTTCACGGGCAAAATGCGCTGGCCCTCCGTTGTCGGAACACCATACTGCTTTGGTTTTGGAAATATGGCCTCCCTGCGTCCCTGCTCTACAATATAGATTTGCTTAAACGTTAAATAGTTGCCACCGTTCAGACGAGAGGGCAAAATCACGGGACCTGTCCGATGACACCCTCGTCATAAACGCCAGCACACATCCAACCGTCACTGGATTAGGAAGTTGCTCTCCCGTGAAGCGTGTGGATTATCGCAAGCCCAAACTGCCAAAGATACAGGTTCTCCCCTAACAGTAGTTTTTCTTAGGTGCGTTATCGGTGGATACCAGCTCCTGTGTACGGCGGTAGTCTCACGAATGTTGACCATCGCTACGGCGAATTCGCCACACTGCAACATGGTTCATACCGAATCTTGTCGCTACTCGTTTCGTACTAGTGGTTGGTTCCTCTTCGAAATGCTGTGATAATCCACCCCTACCAGTCCACAGTGGCGTGCATAGGGTTTTTAGTAAGGGTAAACAAAATTCGTCAAAGCCTGTCTGTGTCATTCCAAACATTTGGAGACTTCCCGAATAAAATGCACGGACATCAAAGTGTGTACAACCAGTCAACCAGCTAAAACTTTCGTAATAGGTACTTTACGTGGAATTGACGAGTAATATTGCTCTGAGTCTGAGTTTGAGTTAATTACAACATACCTACCTACCTTTATTAACTACCTTCACCTTATCATCGAACGCTAACTTGCTAAATTCGACGAAAGTTAACTTCCACAAACACACTAAATCAAAACACCGATCACAACTAAAACACATATTTAAGCTTTAGCTACTACAATAAACACTATTTCACGGCAACAGTAAACTAAGTAATACAAGAAATTAAAATTGTATCACAGCTCGGTTGCAAGTGTCGCAACAAAGAATCCATTATGGCACCAGAATAGCAAATTCAAAACAAAATTTTGTAAACAAAAAACCTTGACAAATTAGGACGCCCCACATTACGCGTACAAATTACAGTAAAAGGGGGACCTCTTTTAATTCGCCGCATGAAACCAATGCAGCGGATTGGTCGCAAATTTTCGCCAGTGTTGCCAACAAGGCTAATATAAAATCTCCTAAACTGGGCCTTTAATTTTGATACAATTATGCTAAATGCTATTTACTAATGCCAAAAATAATGCTAACAGTTTTGTATGTCAAAAAAAGTCACTTAATTTTTACAATTTATTTGTATAAAGCAAATTTAAACTGAAAGCGTTTTATTCTATTGAATTTTTAAATAAAATCTAATTTTTTGGTCACGCGTTACTTGTAGTCGGGGTAGTATAAAATGGAATAACTTAGCGACCACAAAAACGAAAAATGGAATTTTCATGATGGCTCTCATCGTTTTCATCGTGAATTATTTATTAACGTCCCGGATACGTTTCAAATTACCAATTAAATTTTTAATATCATGATTTTACTTTATTTTAATATTTTTTATGTATGCTAAAAAGTATACTAAACGGCAAACAATGTGCTAGACAACATTTGGCAACACTGACTTCTGTTTTGTTGCATCTCGGGTCCGGCGGCCGGAGTTGCAGCCATGTGTGCGTCTGACTTGCGTATAAGTGTGTGTGCTGAGCAAATTCGTACATAGTTCACGGACGATATTACACTAGCGCATTTGAGCGTGTGTGCTTTGGGTTAGGCGCTGGACTGTCTTGCCTGACTTGCGGTTCAGGCTCGCTTAGTCTGGGTTCGCGCGCAAATTTAAATCGCAGCGCATTCCGTAATGGAAGGTGGGTAATAGATTTTGTTTTAAGAAATATTATAGTATTATTATAGAGAAGATAAATATATGTGTTGGAGTCATTTTTGCTAGGGTAGGCAGTGCCAATTTCCCTATATGGAATGCACGCCACTGCCAGTCCACTACCACCAGAAAGATTTACGAACCGGTACAGTGCAGATGTTTTGCCATATCCACGAAGCATTGGCACAAAGGTAACCTTCGCTGTTCAGTAGGTGGTCTGCCATCAATAAACAGTTGACGATAGATGATAGAGTGCATGCTCATGTTTCTCAATGTATGACGAATTGAAACAAAAACACAAAATAGTCTTTAAGTTGTGAAACGTATTGTGATGATGAAGAAATATTAAGATGACTTGTACTGGACAGCTCGACACCATATTTTTACGTATGTCTTTTTAAGATGCCAGATTTAATGCGGTTTGATTTTTTTCTATTGATATTGCAAACCATTTTAAATATTATTAAACTAAACAATAAACAGTTATTATCTTTATTATCGTCAGTTTCATTGACGTGACAGGTTATTAGGACTGGCATATTTTTCGGTTTAGTAAATATATTATTTTTCATGGGGAGTTATGTAACACGTTGTCGACCTGTATTTTGGCAGATGAGAACGTCTATCTGTAAGTTGCACATTTATCATATGTCGCTGTAAGCTTTAATTCCTAAGTACAGAACTAATACCGATACCTGTCAAACGCACGTCACTATTGTAGGTATGAAATGAGCAATCTCGTAACCCATTCATCAACAGTTTGAGAACCACCAGCGTCCCAAACACCTTTGACAAAAGTTACCGTATTAGTGCTACTCTCGATGTCTTGGTGTGTTCAATAGTGATAGGTATTATAGTGTCGATCTTGAGACAGTGACTCAGTGTAGTTTTGTGTACAGACACTATTGTTTTATGCATTCTATTATATTCTAGCTTATCATAAATATGAGTCATTGGCGTTTATTATATACGAATCACAGTTAATTATGAAGGACAGATTCACTGTGACTATATCTAGAATACTAAACGTATTATTAAATATGTTTACTGCCGTGATTTGTAATACCTTTCCATTATGCTTTTATGATGGATGATGCCATCTGTGCGTCGCTTAGTGTCAGAAACCTTGTCCTAGTGTCATGTGTTCGCTAACGTGCATATCTAATCTAATCTAGTGGAAGTGTAGCGTGGTGAAATGCTAGCTATGCGGCCGGTTATATTATACGTCATTGTCGTAGGTATGTTATAGATTTAATCTATATACCTCTGTCCTTAAGCATAGATTTGTCTAGCATACAAAATATTGTCACTAAGTACTTAGAGAGAACGCATATCTAATTTTGCTCCAACGAAAAACGTAGCAACTCTAATGACGCTCGAATGTACTTACTACCTATTTCCCTAGGAAGATTCTGGAATCAAATACAAGCACTATATCGTCACTACTTTGAACATAGCTTGTATCCAGATACAAGCTATGTTCAAAGTGGTGACGATATAGTGCTTGCATTGCTTTGTCATACTGATCCATCCAGCTTGAAGTATCATCCTGCTGGGAAGATGAATCTGAGCAGGACTCAAGAGCCGCCGTCCTATGCCTATTAGCAATGATGGGTCCACCCAGAGATGGGCAAAATTTATCCGGATGACGAATAACGAATAAGAATAACCACATTATTCGCGAATGACGAATGAAATTATCAAATGATGAGATGAGAGATGAAATTATTTGTCATTAGAAAAAAGTTCAAATGATTTATTCGGGAATAAATTATTCGCGAATAAAAAAATCGTGATTAATTGTTTATTTGAATAATTATTTGGATAAAAACGTATTCGAATAATGCCCATCTTTGCCTGCACTCTACTACTCTGTAATCACTTTCCACTATGTGATACTGCGTTAATCATTGTTTAATTAATTTATTTATGAATTTTTTTTTTTTTTTTTTTAAATAGTATACTTGCATTTTGACATGTCTAGGCTTTGAAAGATAGAAAGATTACTATTTTTGATGGGTCGACGTTTGTCAGAAATGAAAATCAGGCGAAAATACAATCAATGTATTTTCCCGAAAAAATAAAATGTTACTGTTTTCCTTAATTCATGTAAGTAACGATTTAGATGCTCGGGTGCAGCTTAATTTCGGGAGATTTTTGGGTATTGCTATGCACTGCAATATGTCTGTCCATACCAATAGGTATCTATAGCCATAACCATGCGACTTGCTAGTTTGTATAAGTGTAATTTTGTCGAAGCATATTACCAATAATACACTTTAAATTCACATACCAAATCTTTGGCCCAATATTACAGGGTTCTGTTAACTTTTAACGAATTGAAGTTTGAACATTGTCATAGTAACATTATAGTCTAGTTTTAAGTACCCTGAAAATGTAACATAGAACCCTGTAATATTGAACCAGCGAAATATTAAGGACTTGATTTTCTAAAGCATCGACGCAATTGTGACTAATTTTCATAACCTAGGGTTATTTTTTAGGCGAACTGCTTCAAACCGCCTGTGTTCGTAAGTTACGTACACACTATCGTCACATGAAAATGTTAATCATTTTAGTGTTTGATCAAAATAAACTTTCAATAAAACACAGAACAATTAAACCTCGCTGTTTAGGGTCGCAGTTCAGCCTAATACTCCTCCTCGCTTCGCTCGCCGTACATACTGTTTTTATTTATTTTTAATAAGACGATTGAGGGTAAAATTCATTTAAAATTGATATGTTCATGAAATGTCTCTTTTTCGCTTCTTGCATTAAAATATCAATTTACGAGGCTTTATTACAATTTTAGCACAGACATCTCATAGCCTTCCGGTTCTTTTCACTTCAATATATCCAACTGCGATTTCCACTTATGATTCCCGTGAAGATCTTAAAATAAGTGAAGGTTAGAATAACGAATTGATATAAAATCAAAGCAGATCTCAATATAATTACAATATACCGAGCATTTCTCAAATAAGTACAATTGGGCATTTTTTCTTCTAAATACTTTTTATTATACTACTAAGGTGGCAAACGAGCGTACGGATGCTAAGCAGACGTCTGATGTTAAGCAGTCACCGCAGCCTATGAGCGCTTGCAACGCCAGGGGCATTACGAGCGTAAAACTACATAAACACAAATAAATAAAGTGCCTTGGTTAGTAATAAACAATAGAATCCTTTTAGACGTGCTAGGCTTTGTCCTACAAAACATCCATATGCAATGTTTCACACTTGCAATGTACTTACATCAAAGCTTTGACTCCTCTTATTTCAGCGATGTTGTATTTGTCACTACTTCATGAATTCCATAAGCATAAAAGTGTCTCTTTTGGTTGATTGGAAGAATCTGCTTTAACAAAAACAGCATTATCCATAGTCGTTGTTTCAAAATCAAATTTCAGTTAACAATGGTCGTCGTAAAACCTATCAAGGTCAAGTCCGGGGTCCAAAGCGAAGGTTAGTCGTCGAAGCGGGCAATCAAAAGTCCGATGGAGAGCAAGCAGTGGTCAAATTGATAGAAAATCCCATTAAATTACGAAAACTTTAAAAGTAACGTTGCGTTTATGAAAAGTTGACAAGGTCAATCTGGCCTTTAGCATAGGTAGGTATTTTTTATGTAGTATTGAGGGACTAAGGACAGTGCCCAGCTGACCATCCCAGGCACGAACGGGGTTGGTAAAAATACTTTTATTTATTATAAAAAATATTTAAAGCTACAGAATAATTTGTAACGTTGTTTCAGAAATGAGGGAGATTATTCCTATTAATAAAAAAAAAACGTTTTTAAAATTGTTATCCATTCCCTATTGTTCAGCCCCGGTCATGTTTACTTTTACATCCAATAGTTTTGTTTTTACTGAAGCAAAATTCATACCTTCATTTCTAGTGGCTACATAGCCTTTTAGTTGAGACCATATTTCTCTACGGCTTTAAAATCCGGATAATATAGTGGTAATCACAACGCAGTGTGTCCATGTTCGGCGAGTAATTTGTCCAGGGAAAACTCTGTTAATCTTTTTTGTACTGATATATAACTCGTAGCTATTATTATTAATTTGATTGTGATAATCACCTCTAGTATATGTGGATTTATACGTTAAAAAACCGGCCAAGAGCATGTCGGACCGGACCATGCTCAGTGTAGGGTTCCGCAGCCATTAATACAAAAAAATGCACTAGAGATGAAAAAAGTACGATATCCTCCACGGCACTTACATCCTCTAGCTGAGAAACGCAGTTTTTTGACAATAACTCAAAAAGGTATATTCGATCATTTTGAAAACAATTTACGAAGCTTTATCTTTGTCATTTTTAAAAATTTTTTTGGACATTCCGTTTAGAAAATAGGGGAAGGGGGGCACAATTTACGCAACTTTCGGATCGATTATTTCCGACAATATTAACTCAATCATATTTCTTTTTAAACCTCAAAGTTTTTTAAGAGAACTGTCGAAATATGTGCCACACATTGATATTTACTGATTTTTTTTTCAGTTTCTGATCCATGTATGGAATGCCCTCCTAGAAATATATTTTATTATTATTTAACTATAAAACTAAGTAGCGGCTTATACCCCTATCCTCAAAATTTCATCAATATACATCTAGTAGTTTTTAAGTAAAATGCCTGTGACATACAGACGAACGGACGGACATGACGAAACTATAAGGGTTCCGTTTCCGTTCGAACCCTAAAAAGGCTCCAGGTACAAAGCCTTTCTCGTTTCCTGCATGAACTATTACTAAAAGTGACCTTTTGGAATTGGCCCTTTTACTCCTTTTTTCTTGTCATCACTCCAAATCATCCATATAGATAATATTTTTCCATATAGATAATATTTACCTACATTGTGGAATTTGCGCATTTTATCCAGGTATTCAATGCGTTTAAGACTTACATCGTGCTTTTC
The DNA here is from genome assembly GCA_905404275.2 of Hedya salicella. Taxonomy (NCBI): domain Eukaryota; kingdom Metazoa; phylum Arthropoda; class Insecta; order Lepidoptera; family Tortricidae; genus Hedya; species Hedya salicella. The sequence continues at coordinate 91,969,570 of FR990096.1, forward strand.
CATAATAACTTTTTGATTGACTTCCATTTTACTGAACCGAGGTCCCAGTTTATGAACTATTTTTCTCGGTGTCTTCTCAGATCCATTGTAATTAATAGCGTCAGATAATTTAAATTTTCATGATTTTAGTGTCGGAACTTCATTAAATTTTAAGTGAAAATCGTACACCATTCTTCTAATAACATCAAAATCTAATCGTCCACATATAAAGAAAATTGCTTTCGAAAATATCTGATATTTATTATTTAGTAATATTTTATACAATCGTTATATAATGTATGCTTTTTCAGTCGAGTACCGCGTTTAGGCCACGAAGCTTGCTGTGTGGCCTAATTAAGGTACAATATAACATTGTATACAATACTTTTTCTACGAGTAACCCATAAACTAAAGTAATTGTAACAGCTAAAAAAATAATTACAAAAACTCTGCGTTCTTTTTATGAAATTAATTAATATTTCTGTGCGGAATTGTATAATATAGGTATTATAAAAGGTGACATATAATATAAACCATAGAGTATAGAATAGTAATAGTAAAAAAAAGTAAACCATTTTTTTTATGACAAGTATATCATAAAAATCATTTGATTTATATCGGATATATATCCATTGATAGTTATATATCCTCGAACCCAGCTTTATTGGTCTCCCTTTCTTTTGAGTGGTGAATTTAACTGAAGTGAAACGTGTCTCAGTACTGACTTCAACTTCTTGTTAAAATTACAGTGGCATTTGCAACTCGCTCTGGGCCCTTCTTTAAATAATTACATTGTCATCCTCATATTTTTCAAATCGGTCGGATATGGTCTTAAACTATTTACAAACCCTCCTAAAGATTTTCCTTTGTTTCCTAAACATGCCATCATACCATTTAAATTTCGGGATGTCGACACTGTTTTTGGGGGGACATTTTTCACAGACCGATGTGTATTATTTACCGCCAGGTACTGTAATATTAATATACATCCACATTGACCTAAATAACCACCACGGATAAAAATAAAGAGAGCACAATTGTACACAAAAAGTTAATGACGACATTATGCATCTGGGACCACATTTATTATCATTTCTTTCTGGAAATTGGATCTAGTTAAATTGAAGATGTCCACACAAGTGCACATCTTATTATATGTATTACATAGACGTCGTACACACGTACCCCGTCGTTAGTCTAGGCGATAGCGACGGCCAACAAGGAAACTGACCGAGAACTGCATTGCGCGCTGCGGGATAAACGGTTTTGTTTATGAAAGCTGTATGTGTTGCAGGGTGGGGGGGCGCACACTGTGAGTCGGACCTGAACGAGTGTGCCACGGGCGCCGTCGGCTGCGGCTCGGGCGAGTGCCTCAACCTGCCGGGCTCCTACACGTGAGTACCTCGCACGAGAGCTGTGTGTGTTGCAAGGTGCGGGGCGCACACTGTGTGTCGGACCTGAACGAGTGTGCCACGGGCGCCGTCGGCTGCGGCTCGGGCGAGTGCCTCAACCTGCCGGGCTCCTACACGTGAGTACCTCGCACGAGAGCTGTGTGTGTTGCAGGGTGCGGGGCGCACACTGTGTGTCGGACCTGAACGAGTGTGCCACGGGCGCCGTCGGCTGCGGCTCGGGCGAGTGCCTCAACCTGCCGGGCTCCTACACGTGAGTACCTCGCACGAGAGCTGTGTGTGTTGCAGGGTAGGGGGGCGCACACTGTGAGACGGACCTGAACGAGTGTGCCACGGGCGCCGTCGGCTGCGGCACGGGCGAGTGCCTCAACCTGCCGGGCTCCTACACGTGAGTACCTCGCACGAGAGCTGTGTGTGTTGCAGGGTGCGGGGCGCACACTGTGAGACGGACCTGAACGAGTGTGCCACGGGCGCCGTCGGCTGCGGCACGGGCGAGTGCCTCAACCTGCCGGGCTCCTACACGTGAGTACCTCGCACGAGAGCTGTGTGTGTTGCAGGGTGCGGGGCGCACACTGTGAGACGGACCTGAACGAGTGTTCCACGGGCGCCGTCGGCTGCGGCACGGGCGAGTGCCTCAACCTGCCGGGCTCCTAGACGTGAGTACTTCGCACGAGAGCTGTGTGTGTTGCAGGGTGGGGGGGCGCACACTGAGACGGACCTGAACGAAGGAAGCCACTGCGCTGCCATAGTGAGCGGTCATGTTCGCTAGCGCTCCGCGTTGCATCTCAATCGCTTATCAGTACAAACTGCATTGTATTATTTTCCTACCGCGCTTCAACTCGACCACTTATTAATATAATAAGTGATTGTTCGAGATGATGCCCGTAAAGTGATTATTCCCGGCGAGTAAATACTTTAGACATTTGACAAAATGTTAAAGTATAAAAGTGATGTGTTACTTAACTATCCGTATGATACAATCACAAATACAGAAAACAAACTAAAAAACTTCTATGACTGGTTAGACAATCAAACAAATATTAAAGTACTTTCCTATGAAAAGTGCAACCAAAAATAGTGTGTTAAAATCTTTGCGCATACAACAGTTTCTCTAAACAAAACCACAAATCAAATGGCAACCGTGACAAAATACTACACTTTCTACGTAGCGGAGAACAAAACAAGGCAAGTGCGAGATCCAGAGTGCACGGGTAGGGACTGTAAACAACCTACCTACACCAGAGTTATAGATCAAGATAGATTCATAAATAAAGAAATAATAACGTGTAAGTTCTGTGGTACTGTAAACGAAATTACTGCCACCAGCCCGTCACTAAGAGATACGCCCAAGATTCGCCGCGTAGGTGAATGGATCACTGTACGCCGGCACGAACAGATGCGCCGCGAAAAAGAAAAAACAAACAGAAAAAATCAATAAAACACATAATCCGAAACCTAAAAACATATAGGTATTACTACGCAAAACAGATTTGATGCGCTGGAAAATCTAGAAGACATGGACATAATTACTGACCCAAATGACGAAGAGGTTACGTCACAGAACGGTGATGAGATCGAGCAAATGAGTATAGCTATTGTCGGTGGATCAATAAAACGAACTATATCACGTGATCTTGATACTAACTCTAAACGAGGTAAAGGTAATACACAAGAGGTACCCATGCCAAAACTACAACGGCCGACTGATAATAAAAAGTCATCAAAATCAAATAAAGTATCTCCTCAATTAGAAGGGACGCAAACAAAGAAGGAATCTACGCAAGGTAATAAAACGCTAAGACAAAAGAAATTACCTACTATAGTATGCACCTACGAAGGATGGGTAGAATCGACATATATGTTTAAAATATCACTAAAATGGCACGAGAACATAACAGTGAACTAAAAACCGATAAGCGTTCGGCTAAATTATTTTTTACGCCAAGACAACTAGAAAAAAGAAAAACTCTCATAGAAAAACTAAAGAAAAAACCGGACTTTGAATTTCATACACATGGAACAAAACTTGAAAGATGGCCATCGAAGAAAGTTGTGGCTAAAGAAGTGAGTTATAACTAGTGGACTCAGCGAAGAAGATATAAAACAGGACATCAAGGAAAGACACGGCATGACACCGGAACGCGCAGTACCGTTGCGCAACTCGGCGCTGGTACTAATTTTTACCGACATGACATGAGAGACATCAAAAATATAACAACCATCCTGTACCAGAATGTTAAGATTGAAAAATACAAAGTTAAATTAACAGCAGTCATTCAATGCAAAAATTGTCTGGAATTTGGTCACGTCCAAGCACACTGTGGACGGAATACAGTTGCTGATACCGAAACAATAATAGACGAAGATGGTAAAATCACAGGGACATGCCCAAAGTGTCATCAACCAGGGCATACCGTGAGACATGCAAAATGTCCTCTGTGCCAAGAGGAAATAAAAAAACAGCGAGAAAGGCGACTTCGTTTCCAATATGCCAAAAACTTACCAACTACGCTTAAAATTACCCCACAACGGGAAATAATAAATGCCTCATCAGCTACTACAAAACCGGGAATATGTTAAGCACAGGCAGTTTCTACAGAAGAAAAAACGCCTATTCTAGGAACAGAGGATACAATTAATAAAATGCTTGCAATGTTTCAGTCAATGCAAATACAATTTATGAATCAGATGCAACAACAAATGCAGCAACTAATTCAACTTATTCGCAATGGATAGACAAACCACAAAAAACCCTTAGAATCTTACACTGCAACGTTCAAGGGCTGAGAAACTAATTTACCGAATTGAAAAACATAATAACAAAAGCAAACCCACATATTATAGTGTTAAATGAATGTAAAATAGATTTTGAAAACCAAAAATTCAATATAAACGGCTATGACAAGCTACACGACGTGAGAGAAATACACCTTGGAACAGCTGTAAACATACAAAAAAGTCTAAGGTGGAGCCAAATTGAAGTGATTCCAGGTCATAATAACAGCGATATAACAATTGAAGGGGTTGCAATTAAATTTACTACTAACTTTGATACCGGGGATTTTATCATAATAAGAGGCTTATACGTACCTATAACGCGGTAAAGAAATATTCGAACGGAGATAGAAAACCTCCTAGAAAGCAGCAATTCAATTAATATAGGAGACTTAAACCTACGAATCGTACAGCTGAATCATCAATCAGTCGGAGCTGGACGTGCAATTCAATAATATATTGATGACGAACTGTGCACACTATAACATACCGGTTCACCCTCCAGACCATGTCACGCAGGAAACGGAGTACTGGATGTTGCTCTACTTACTGGAGAACTAAGATATTTAAACGTACACTGCAAACACCTAGAATCAATATCTTCTGATCACCTGCCTTGGCTTTTTTGTATTGACATTGCTACGGAAGAAGAACAAATTGAAACCAGAAACACGACCTTTATACGAAAATGAAGATCTAACCAAGCGATATATTGAGTTAGTTGAAAATAACATCGATCAAAATATGCATATTGAAACATACGAAGACTGTGAGACATATATAGAAATACTAGAAAAACTATAAATCATGCTTTGGATATGGTCGCACCGAAAAAGAAGCATGATAAAAAAGCATTACTACCACCAGAAATACAGCAGATGATAATTGATCGTAATTTGGCTAAACTCAATGTGAAAAGATCAGGTAGGCACTTTTTAGCTAAAAGAAACTATAACATGATAAAAAATATACTACAAACAACGATAAAAGAGTATAACGAAACAACTTGGCCAAAAATAATTGAAAAAACAAAAGATAACAGGACAAAGATGTGGAAGATTCAAAAGTCGATGAAAAAGCCGCCAGAAAGACTCTCACGCCTGGAATCTTGTAGTACTGAAAAGGAAACAATAGATAAACTAGTCGATACAGCGATAGTAAAGGAATCCCCAATAGATGAGACGAAGGAAATTAACTTTATACTCCATATCAACCGCTTGATGCAACAAATATGTTAGAAGTAAAAAAAGCAATATATAGCTTTAAAAATAAAAAAAACTCCCGGCCCAGATCATATTAAAGCCGATGCTCTGAAACTAGCGGGTCCGGCGTTTTATTGTGCTTTGACTAAAGTCATGCTATATAACTACGTCCTGGAAACCGGTTACTATCCGAAAAGATGGAAATTGGGTGAATGTATTTTTCTACATAAGGCTAGGAAAAACTACAAAGAAGCCAAGTCGTATAGACCTATTACACTGCTTATCATTTTAAATAAATAAATATTACGGGACAATTTTACACAAATCGCTCTAGTCCCATGGTAAGCTCAATAAGGCTTGTGTTATGGGTACTAGACGACGATATATTTAATAGATATAGTACATATATAAGGTCCTAATTTATTAGTTGCTGATATTTTAACACATTATACTTTACATTAAAATAATTAACTTTAAATAGAAATTAAGAAATCTTTTCATATAACTTTTTTCATTTCATTTACCTAACAAAAACATTAATTATAATTTCGTCTAAAAAAAAACACCATGTGCATTATCACATGTCACAATAACACTATCTGTCATGTCAACAATTGTTTGTCGTAAATGTCGTAACGGTTCGGCGGGAAAACTGCAAATGTCATTATCATGGGATTGGGCCTGTCGAGTTAAAACTTGTCAAGAAAATCCACCCATAAGTGAGTTAAAGTATTTTTAAAAAGAAGCATGAACAAAAGAAAACATTTATTATCATAAAATTTTACAAAAATTGTTGGAAATGGCGACCCTGTCTTTCAATGCACAATAATGCTCGCTTTATGATATTTCTGTTCACACGCAACAAGGCCTCTCTTTCCCTTTTCATGATTTCAAAAGCGTTGGTAATGCGAGCCCGTAACTCTTCTGATGTTCGGATCGTGTGACCATCGTTTCCATACACCAGATCTTTGGCTCGTCCCCAAATATGGAAATCGAGCGGTGTCAAATCTGGGGAGCGAGCTGGCCAGTTCAATGCACCTGCTTGAGCCCCACCGCGACCTATCCACCGCAATCCGAATTGTTCCGTTAAGTACCTTCGTACGTTACGATCATAATGGGCGGGGGCACCGTCGTGTTGAAAGTACATTCCCATACGAAGACCCACTGGTACTTCCTCTAGCAATTCCGTTAGGTCTTCTTGTAAGAATTGTAGGTAAGTCCTTCCATTTAGGCGATTAAGAAACACTGGACCCAACAAACAGTCTCCAAGTAACTCTGCCCACACATTGATGCTAAAGCGAGTTTGAAAGTGATCAGGTCGAGCCAAGTGGGGATTCACTTCTGACCAAAAGTGCGAATTGTGTAGGTTGAACAATCCCACCCTTGTAAATGTACACTCGTCGGTCCATAGTATGTTGCGTCTGGCGTTTCTTCTAAGCCACTGGCAAAATAAGACACGTGGTTCATAATCTTGAGGCTGCAGTTCTTGGACACGTGTGAAATGATACGGGTGCATACCTTCACGTTTTAGAAGTTTCCAAACGTAAATATCGCTTACATTAAACACATTCGCTGCATCTTTTGTTCTACTCATGGGATGGCGATGAAAAAAATCCAAAATTGCATCTTCTAGACGCTGCCTACCGGCGTCACCTCTCGGCATGAATTTTCCTTCGCCACGTAATCTTCGCAGTGCTCCAGTGATAGTGCGAGGATCCACATTAACATTGTATCGTTGTAGATACAGCCTTGCAGCTCTCGCCGCACTGTAGTTTGCATCGTGATAACACGTTACCATATTACGATAATCATCATTTGTGTAACGGTAAGGCATTTCAAAATAAAATTTATTTTCAAACTACACAATCAAACGGAAAATAACATGACATTGACAATCAAGTATTTAATTTATCGACGTGAAGTGGCCAGTTACAGTTAAGTGGTACGTAAAAGAGCTACTATAATCTGTTCAATGAGTTGTCATTTAGTAATCACATTAACAGGGTGTTTTTACGTAGCAAATTTGTTTTTCCTTTTTCTCCAAAAAAACATCGTAAAAGCTATAATGTTTCATACTTTAATATACTCCGGAGACCGAGTAGTATCAGCTGTAAAAATATCTGCAATTAATAAATTAGGACCTTATATACATAGAAAACATCCAAGACTCAAGAACAAATATTTATGCTCATCACACAAATATTTGCCCTTACCGGGATTTGAACCCAGGACCTCAGTTTCGCAGGTAAGGTTACTTCCACTGAGCCAAACCGGTCGTCAAATTATGGGTAGTATATGCGAGAGAATAATACATAACCGCATCCTAAAAGCATTTGGTAATTTAATCCCAGACTACCAGCATGGTTTCATGCGACAAAGGGGCACAGGGACGCAGATAGTGCGAACATCAAAATTCATTTCGGATGCCATTGAAGAAGGCCATAGTGTTGCAATGATATCGACAGATTTGAGCAAATCATTTGACTCGATAAACCACAAAGGCTTTCATATCAAAGTTAGTCGAAAAAGACATTAGCAATAATACCATCAAAATGATCGAAAACTATTTGATGAATCGAAGAACTCGTGTGAGATTTCGAAAATCAATTGGAGAGGAAGTGGATGTGCCACACGGAGTGCCTCAAGGGTCCATCTTGTGGCCTCTCATAATTAATTTGTACGTACACGACATTCCAAAGACGCTCATAGCTGGACAAATGCTTTCTCAGTATTCAGATGACTTGTGCATCCAAAACTTTGCTCTAAGACCAGATCAAGCCACTCGCCGTGCTACATGGGCTGCTGAAGAAATAGTTGACTATTATCAAAGTTGGGGTTTACAGTGCAACGTTGACAAAACAGAATGCATAATGTTCACTAAAAAAAGAGCACGAAGTATGCGAAATCCAAATGGTTACAAACCTACAGTGAAGTTAAAAGGGACGACTCTTCAGTACCAAAATTGTGTCCGATACCTAGGTGTTTACCTAGACAAGAGACTAATATATAATTGGCTATTATTCTAAAGTAAACGTAGAAACTAAACTTACAGTGATACATGCTTGTCTACTCCCCATTTTAGATTACGGGATAGTCCAGCTACTTCCAAGAGTAATCAAAACAAATCAAATCAAATCATTGGCATGAGCGATCCAGGATCGATTCCCGCCTCGGAGTTGATAATGGAAACTTGTCTAGTGGTAAGCGTAATAAATAAGATGGTATGTATTTTTGTATATTTTCTGAGATTTGTTTACGCATAGCCCGAATATTGTAAAGAATCTATCAAGCAGTGCGGTGAAAGTTACTATTTTAAAATCACTGTGGATACTTTTCTCTGACGCTGTGTGTACTACCAAGGGAACACATCGTGAAGTAAATAATCAAGTGTTCAAAAGCGAACCCTTTTTTGTGCGCTGTACTTAAATTAAGCTACACAACATACAATAAAGAACTTTCTATATATCTATCCTCAACGAGTGTGCCACGGGCGCCGTCGGCCGCGGCACGGGCGAGTGCCTCAACTGCCCGGTTGCGGTAATTTCAAAGTGTGCGAAATTTATTATTAATCTTTAAAAAACTCGCGTTTCCATAGGCAACAATAAACCGGATGACCTTACTTAAACTGCCTTTTGTCCATGGTATGTATACATATCATAGCATTTTTGATAAAATTGAAACCGTTTGGACACCCCAGATGCGTATGCGAGCCCGGCAAGTGCGGGCACGAGTGCGCGCTGCACGACCCCTGCTACCCGGCCGGCAACGAGACGAGCCCGTGCCAGCACGGCGGCAACTGCACCCAGCGCTGCAGCGACGTCGTCGACTACTCCTGCCAGTGCGTCGACGGCTGGGCCGGCAGGAACTGCTCGCAGCAGGTACGGTTCCAACCAGCCGCGCTCCGAGCCAAACATTTTAGTCATCGTCTTCACTCCAATATACGTCCACCTGCTGGGCACGGACAGGGAATGGGGCGTACTCGCCACGCTAGTTTAGTGCGGATTAGAGACTTCACAAGACCCCCTTGAATTTCTTTAAATATGTCTGCAGGTTTTATCACGATGTTTTACTTCACCAAAAAGCTAGCGGTTAATATCAAATGACATTCCGTACATGATTTCCGAGAAACTCAGTGGTATATGCCGGATTCGAACCCTTTAGTAAGTGGGTAAAGGCCATATTTTCCAATGGATAGGTACAATTATCCCTCTTAAGAGGATATACTAGCAAAAGGCCTTTTGGAAATTAGGTACTAAACTATTGCCCTAGTATATCCTCTTAAGTTTGGCTATTTGGTGTCAGCATTGCGACAATCTAATATAACATTTTTTTTTATATCTTTAATGTACAGACATTTCATTTTACAACTTTATAATATTATAAATCACAAGATACATAAAAAAAGAAGTTAAAAGCTCGAAGGAACCGATTCTGAAATTAGAACTCTAAACATTTACATAGTTAATCATCGAGGATGCGACATCGGAATCATATTGTTTGAAAGAGAGTTCCGCTTTTAATACAAATTAAAAGCGTTTATGAAACGGGCCCCTGATATCTATGGCGTTGCATACAAACGAGGTGCAAACTTAACGCAAACGGGTTTGTCAAATAGGTTATTTGAAAATTTAAAATAAATGGAGCTAGTTAGAATCATAGTTATAATTTTTGTGTAATATTTGATTATTTATACAAAATGAGACAATATCAAAACTTTTCCCTTTTTTTACTTTTTCTTTTGTACTTAAAAAAATATCCACAGTAAGAAAAATGCTTAAGAATGTACAAATGTAGTTCTAATATATTCTACCCCACTTGACCTAGTAGTAATTTTTGGTCCCCCTCATATTGGTACTTTTTTATAGATTATAAAATCTTTTAGTTTATTTTTTACTTGCAATATACTTGAACTAACCATCTTTATAACTATTCTAAATTTCAAATAGATAGCGTATGTAGTTCCTGGGATATGGCGCTTTAACAGTCGGACAGACAGACAGAGTCACACTATAAGGATTCCTTTTTTACCTTTTCGGTACAAAACCCTCAAAATGATGCAATGTAAAATAAACTATTTACAGATTCTGAGTTCACGTGACGTATACTATCAATACAGAATATAATAGGGAACATGCATGAATTTTTTTCATCGCTTTTCTTAACAAAATATCAAAATACCGTAAAAACTATTCCAAAAAGTGAAATTAAAATTTAAATTGGCCAAGAAATACCCATGATATGGGTATTTTATACTACTAATTCGACAACGATTTGACAGAGAGGTCCGACATGTACTGTTACGTCACAGTCTACGACGGTCATATAAACTCCATATTAAATACTGTTTTGCTGGAAAGAGATAGAATGAAATGTTTGATAGCTTATATCTTGGTTATTTTTATAGTTATTCGAAAAATTGTTTTTCTCCGCTGTTTGTTAAATGAATGAGTTTTTAATAAAGCAAAAAGAAAAGATTATGCATATTCCCTATTCCCACGTATGAGAAACTGAATGCTCCCAATTATATACTTATTGAGCATCGGATTTGGAACTTGTATTTTTTGGGTTCCGAAGCCAAAACGCCAAAAACGGACCCCTTATAGTTTCATCATGTCGGTAGTCGCAGGCATTTTACTCAAAAAGTACTGGATGTATATGGATGACGTAGTATAAGTGTCTTCTATAAGCCGCTACTTAGTTTTGACGACGTTTCACCCTATGAGTAGTGAACGTAAATGTTGTGTAAATATTGGGGAACGGCTTTTTGTATGACGATTTGCAGTCTTTTTTATTTGTTACGCTTCCACTAATATTTGCGTTTTTTACGCTTTCACCAACATCGCTCACCGTCGCAGGCCCAAGGCGGCGACTCGTCTTCCTCGACCGTCCTGATCGCCGTGGGCTGCGCCCTATTGTTTTTAGGCTCAATTAGATATTTATATGTAAAGGAATATTCCTTCCTCTCTGCTATTCCAGAGCGTGTCATCGGAAACGGAAGGTGGCGACTCGACTTCCTCGACCGTGCTGATCGCCGTGGGCTGCGCCCTGCTGGTGGCCGCCGTGGGCGCACTGGCCATCGGCGCGCTGTGCGCGCAGGCGCGCCGTAAGCGCGCCACCCGCGGCACCTACAGCCCCTCGGGCCAGGAGTACTGCAACCCCCGCGCTGAGATGATGCACCACGCGCTCAAGCCGCCGCCGGAGGAACGGCTCATATAGAAGTGAGTTCTACTTCATGTACAACAAGAAGGTGCCCGCAACTTCGTTCGCGGAGGAGAAAAAGTCATAACTTAGATATTGCATGTGCGTACATACCAGGGCATTTCAACACGCAGATTCAAGATATCGATACTCTTACTTCCACTGTTGACCAGATATTTCATAACAATAACAAGCAACACTGCTTGATTCTCGGTGACTTCAACCTACCTAATATAAAATGGGGGAGTGATGGTCCTGTGGTGTTGAACTGGGGATCCGTGGAAATCCAAAACTGTTCTTATCGGCTAATTAATAAAATGAATATTCTTGGATTTTCACAACACTATACGCTGACCAACTCTCACGGCAACACTTTGGATCTGGTATTTAGTATTTTTTCTTTAAATGTAATAAAATCCGATTCGCCTCTTCTACCCGAAGCTGTTTCCATCCTGCATTCTCTTCAGATGCCACAGACATTTCAGTCCATGCGAGCCAGTGCATCCACACGCATTTTATATAAAAAAGGTGATTACGTCTCAATCAATAATTATTTTAATAGCATTGACTGGCAGAAAGAGTTATCTATCGTAAACATCGACATCGACGATGCCGTTAAGAATTTTTATAAACATATTTTTTCATGTATTGAAAAACACGTACCCAAAATAACAGAAAGTTCTCGGTACACATACGTACCCGGCTTGGTACACTCGATCATTCATAAAAGTTATAAAAGAGAAGTCTGCAGCACACTCACGCTGGAAGAAATATAATAATCGACTAGACTATGACGAGTTTTCTTTACTAAGGTCGAGACAAAAAAAAAATTAAAAAGAGTGCTATGACAATTACATTCAAAATATTCAAGAAGAAATTAAAAACGACCCTAAAATGTTCTGGTCTTTCGTGAAGTCTAAACGTAATATAATAGCCCAATCTGTCCTAAATATGTTACTTACCGCGAAAACAAACACACAAACCCCATGGGAATAACTTCAGCCCTCAATCACTTCTTCCATAGTGTCTTTGTTCCCCCTACAACAGAGTATCCTTCTATCACACTGCCCCCCTCTCAATCGGGTACCACGACGCACACACATCGTATAAGGTTGACTATAAAAGAAGTAGGTGTAGCTTTAAAATATCTTGACACAAAAAAAGGAGCAGGCAGCGACAAGATCCCCCTCCTTTATTGCACATTGTCACGCCTCACTAGCTCTTCCACTCTGTATTATTTACAACAGGTCCTTATCTGAAGGTATATTAACCGCATACCTGGAAACAAGCTCATATAGTACCGGTACACAAAAATGCTCCAAACTTAAAGTTGAAAATTATAGGCCTATTTCAATACTTAACGTCTTCAGTAAAATATTAGAAAAGCTAGTGTATAACACATTTTATTTTAGTGTAATAAACAGTATTCCAGTAGAACAGAACGACTTTCTAAAAAACAGGTCTACTACCTCCAACTTGGCAATTTTCACTGACCACCTTCTCAATAAAATGGAGACCGGCGGACAGGTTGACGTGAGTTAAACTGATTTTGAAAAGGCCTTTGATCGGGTGGTTCACGTCATCCTGTTGCGCAAACTAGAACATTTAGGCATACACGGTCACCTGCTACGATGGATAAAATCTTACCTTACAAACAGGTCGCAAGCAGTTGTAGTGGGAGGTTTTCGCTCGGATTCGAATTTCGTCACTTCTATATAATATATACCTATTCGATATTTACACATGCTTTACCCACTCCAACTTTTTAATTTATGCTGATGACACGAAGATATTTCTTGATATCCGTAAACCCTCGCATTGTCTAAATCTCCAATACGATCTAGACCGATTATCAGAATATTATATTAATAACAGAATTAAGGTAAACGTGAAGAAATTTCAGCTCTTGTCCTTCTCTCGTAAACGGAATATCATATCATTCCCCTATGTTATTCAAGGGTCGCCTATAGAAAAAACACATTCTGTTCGTGATCTGGGTGTTCATCTTGATAGTAAACTCACTATGAAAGAACATGTCGATATCATAGTGAGTAAAGCTTACAAAAGTCTACGATTTGTCATACGAGTATGTCACCCAATTACATACACGGCTTGCATTAAAACAATTTACTTTGCTTACGTTCGCAGCATACTCGAATACGCTAGCTCAGTCTGGTCACCCCAGTACATTACTTATATACAAAGGTTAGAACACATCCAAGAAAAAAATATTAAATATTTGAATTTCCGCACGCGTAAAAGGTTTGACACATATGAGGACAGCTGTGCATATCATAACATTAGTCCTCTTAGCTCCCGCAGGTCCCTGTCAGACATGATGTTCCTATACGATGTGCTGAATGGTCGCTTGGATTGTCCAACGTTGCTACCGCAGCTCGGGCTCCGAGCTCCTCCTCGGCGTTTTCGTAATACACGACTATTTCACGTCCCCCTGCACCGTACAAATTACGGCCAAAACTCTATTCTAACTAGAATTGTACGCAGTTTTAATAAATCCTTTCATGACACGGATCCATTCTCTTCTTCGCGAAAACTATTCAAGTCGTCTATTATGGAAGGGCTTTCCTGATTATTTTATTTATTTTTTATTTTATTTATTTGGAAAATCAACAGCATTACGGAAAAAAACAATGCTTAAAGCTAATACATAAAGCCAATAACAGATGTTCACGGCATAACGGTTAACGAGCCATAGAAAGTAGGTAATGGTACTAATGGTTTAAGATTGGAACCTCGCATTGTATAAAGACCATATATATAGATTCGACAATTGTATTCCCTCAGAATACGTACAATTGGGAAGTTTTGAGCGTACCTAGTATGGACCTTGGGAAGATTAAAAAGTCGACGCTGGAAGTGCCGCGTTCTAAAGGTTGGCAATGTGAAACCAATTTCGGCAAGGAGTGAGGAGCCATCAATACGACTAGACAGAATATCATATAGTATAGTGACGTCAAGCAAAAGGCGCCGGTCCTCCAAACTGATTAAGTGGTGGTGGCTGCACATGGACTCGTAGTTTGCATCCCATTATTTGACTTTATAATTTAAAAGACATACAAATGAGCGCTGAAGTTTTTCGATTTTTTCTTTGTGTGTCACATAATGGGGGCACCATATGCAACTGGCGTATTCCAAAATACTCCTGACATAGGCAAAGTATACAACTTAAATGCAGCTGATGTCGTGAAAGTCATTACACACCCTAAAAACAAAACCCAGATTACGATAACCTCTAGTAACTATTTTGTCAATATGTTGATCAAAAGTTAATTTTGTGTCCGGAGTCACACCTAGGTCCTGTACTGTATTTACTCTGTGAATAAACTCACCCCCTATATGGTACTGACGTAATATTGGAGAGCGACTACTTGTAAAAGAGATTTGAACGCATTTATTTACGTTAACATTTATCCTGTTAGTATTATAGTAGATTATCACATAAATACAATCATCATACACACACACACACACATTCACACACACATTTATCTTCGCTCACATTGAAATTGTAGATTCTCTATCTAGATAGTGTCAGCTTATCATTATGTAATTTGCGTACCTTAGGGTGCGCTAGTCTCGTATCCTTACTCAGATCCTGATTTGTATAATCTAGGGAGTTCTGTTTGGCTATGTGTAATGTATATTTATAATAAGTTTATAATATTAATGTAAACGCTGTTGAACTTCTTCAATAAATAAATAAATAAATAAATAACCCCTCTTTTTTTCTTTAGCATAGTCGGGTAAAAAGTATCCTATAATCATCTGGAGATACCCAGCTACCGTGTACCAAAAATAATTGAAATCCGTGTAGCCAATTTAGCGTGATGAATCAATTAAAACAAAAAAAAATTGCCTCAGTGAACAACAAATTGTCAGTCCGTATTACATATTTTTCTGAAAATATCTTTAACGTACAGGCGTAACGTATTTAATTTTTACAGCCTTATACTAATATACCAGTAGACTAGCATTTACCCACCCGCGTTACCGAGATCCTAAGCTTTAATTATTGATTTCTATACAAACTTTCCACCCCCTATTCACCCCCTAAGCAAGCACCATCAAAACAAGAGTACAGTCAATCTCCATTCAAAAAGCCCCGTCCCCCGATATGTACAACGCCATCTATGTACCTATAAGAAATATTATTTATAATTATTAAACGTCGAAAGCGATTTATTTATTATTCGCGTTACCCGGTACTTACGAGTATTTATTTATTTTTAGCTGTTTACGAACAAATTGTAACTGTACTGTGTTTCTTTGTTCAATTATAACATCTTTAAATATTTAGGTTTAAAGCAAGTTTTTGCCTGAATATCTTTTCGCTATCGGCAATTGACACTCTTCTTGTTGTAATGGGCCTTGCCCTCAAGGAATGATGTCCGAAATAAAACTATCCTATATCCTTCCCAGAGTCACAAACCATCTCCATACCGAGTTTTATCTAAATGGCTTCATTGGTTTACGCGTGGAAAGATGTGAGACAGAGTTACTTACTAGCCTGCCTGCAATTTTGATCACGAAAAAAAACTGTCTTTTGCTCCATCGTAGTTGGGTAAAAGGTATTTTATAATATAACCATCTGTGGATACCCAGCCACTCGTTTACCGAAAATTGTTGAAATCAGCTCACCCGTTGTAACGTGATGAAGTCGCAATCACACATACAAATATACAAAAAATAAACTGTATTAAAAATTAAATGGGTGCCCTTCTAGTTGAAGATAATAGAAATAATAAAATATTTAGCGAAATAAGTGAGTTAGTTATTAAAATTTAAACATTTTCAATACTAGATTACATTAACGGTAAAAGCACGCCGCAAAAGTCGAGTACAGCTCAGCTCGCTCTAGGGCCGCGGCGCACGTGCGAGGCGGGCAGCGTCGGCGTCCACTCGCTGTTTATGCTAAGGTCCTCGTGACTAACCGAAACGCGTCGACCAGTACTTTTACAGCGGCTTTTACAGCGTGACTGACCACTAATGTAATGTAAATATGTCAGTCCCACTGTCGTTTTATAGGTACAATTCACAGTATTTCCATGAAATAGTAATAATTGTTGCAGGATGGAGCTGCGAACGTTCAACGTTCGTGGCCAAAGAAGAAGGAGCGACTTCCAGTGGGTAGAACCGGAGGAACTCGACTGTAGCTCCGCCGGACCTGGCGATCGTCGCAACATGGAAACTTGTCAATAAAAACGCTACTTCAACCAACACTATACATGTATTTCATACTTTTTCTATTAAATAGTTGGTTAAATTCCGTCTATACCAGGGACTGAATACTGGTATTAATTGCAGTATATCAAAAATCTTCAAAATGAAACATAATACGTAAACGGGTGAAACAACTTTTAGACCAGCACCGTTGACTTCTCTGGCGTTGCCGATAAGCGTCTCTGGAGTGACAAAGAAAACGGGCTTCTAATATAATATTTTGTATTTATTATTTTAAACTGACGGGACATGCAACGTTTGAACGTAGGTACTTTACGGTGTACCAACGTACAAAGAGAAAGTATTATCTTATTACTAAATTTAAAAGTTGTGTGGCTCTAAATGTAAATTTACCCAAATACTTATTGACTATAATTGCAAAAGTATCGAAAATGAATATCTTCAATAGAAATGCATGTTCAATGTTTAAATATTGTTAAAACCTGTATATGACGATGACGATCCCTCGTACCTATTCCTGAATTGGATGTCGCATCTGTAGTTTTCTGCCGCGTGGATGAACGTGATCGACTGGTTAGCGCGAGCTTTATTCAATGAAATTATATTTAAGAAGCCATTTCATGATCGTTACCGAGCGAGAAACGGCTATTGCTGTATCGCACTCACGAACCGCAACGATTATGATTCTGGCTGGTTTGAGAGATTCTCGCATCGATGTATAGTTTTTTAGGCATAAGACTGTTTTACATATTGAACTGACAGTCCATTTACATACAATCGAGTCTGCACTATCCGAACTCAGCAAGTACCTTATTTTTATTAGGATAAGATTCTAAATTCATCATAATACTAATATATGCCATGAGGGAGAAAAGAGATATGCTTACGAACAGGACAGACGGTACTGGCTTCCTCGATTCCTTTTTTGAAAGTAAAGGGAGTATTTTTCTGAATTTGTAACTAATCGTGTAGCTTGAACAAATGTTTACGGGTTGGATCAAGTTTAAACAGGGATTGTAATATCTCGCTCGCCCTCGCGCAAGGCGCAGACGGGCTTACTTATACTGGTATATTACCTAGTTATGAAAATAAGTACGAATCAAATGATAAGGATTGCTAAGACTAGTGGGATTTTTGGAATTAGATATTTTTGAGAAAAACAATTAAAAAACTATTTAAATTTTGAAAAGAGTTCGGGTACTTGAATATATATTTATAATTACATATATTATATTATACATA
This sequence comes from Hedya salicella, assembly GCA_905404275.2. Classification (NCBI taxonomy): domain Eukaryota; kingdom Metazoa; phylum Arthropoda; class Insecta; order Lepidoptera; family Tortricidae; genus Hedya; species Hedya salicella. Next base: position 91,987,577 of record FR990096.1, read on the forward strand.
TTTTACTCTTTACCTTTTTTATACTATCACTATTTTTACAAATCATGTAGCGAAATATATTCTAAAAACTGTTCTAATAACAATAGAAACCTGTACGACGATTTTTTAGGTTTTATCAAATGGACTGTTTTTTTATTAATTGTCAATTAATTCAAAATAACCTTAGGTTTAAGATTGTTGTGATAAATTACATAGCTTCTGACGTTGTATTATCCTGTGACAACAGTTATACATATACTTTATTCGTTTAATATCTCGACATGATCATTCGCGCTTTAAATGTTGATGTTTGTAATGAAATCAGCTACGTTTATTGTTGACATCATGTGAAATCATTTCGTCTGTAACTATTTACGACTTACCATATGTTGCCAAAATGTCAAAAAACTACTTATTTGCGAAATATAATCCTGAGTATGGATGCACTTACTTAGCGAGTAAGACTCATAAAGCGTCACATTCTAAATTAATCTAAGAGACGACACCGGGAGTGCGCACGCGCTACGCCATAACCTTACACAGAAATGTAGGCCGACCGGTCACACAAATGAGTCCGCTCAGAGTAATACGTATTTAGTTCCCACAAATATGTCCAACGTTTTATTACACTCTCCATAATAGGAAAGCATAGAGAGAAAATGTATACACTTAGTCTATAATAGTCAAGTTTATTATATTTTGCGATATTTAAACAATAAGTGCAACCTCAATAATTGGTCTTAAAGTTTTCGTATTTAAAATAAAATCATAGTTCGATTAGTTGCTTTCAAATTTATAATTCTGCAGTTTATATTTGGAGATTCCGTCCAATGTTCAATTTTCGGAGTTTTTATTTATTAAGTAGTGTGGTTTTTGTTTTCACACAAACATTGTCTGCTAAGCGATTTTTAAATATTAATGCAAACGCGAAAGTAATGTTTCGCATTTGCAACTTCTAGTTCAGAATTAATAAGCTGAACTAATTTGAAACCATCATCTGCCGACGATAGCGTCCTTGATAGCATCAATTTATTTATACATTTAGGTACGTCGGCTACATACCCAAATCGATACGACTTGTTTAACTTTAGCGCAGAAGGTGAATTAATTGGCTTTTTATATACCTAGTTATATTGTTTAATGTTAATTGCTATGTTTTTCGTTATATTATATTAAGCCTTCATTACCTTTACCAAACAGTTAATTAGTACTTTTAAAGACAGAGCATCCCGGCGACGCCACCTTACCAGAAGCGTAAACAGTCAGCATTTATAACATGCCGGTGAATATGTGTTGATCTATCAAATCTAAAATTGCCAAACTATATCATAACATACCATAGTCTTCCAACGCGTTAGAGAAGCAGTTCCCTGTTCGTTCGTGGTAAACTCACAAACACTGCTTTTGGAAAGGGATTTCACATTTTTGTCCATGTCCATTTTTAATAATGACTTTAGTGTATAATTTCTACATGGAATATTTATTTACCAAACTATGTGTGAATCGTCGAAGGATGGGTTGGTTGGATTGACCGAATCCGATTGCATTTTATTAATACTGACTGTACATGACATCTATGGCATATTTTAAATTATATGACATGTTCTCTAGTTTTAGTATTGTAGGTACTTATTTAGACTACTTTTCTATCTCAAATATAATTTAGACTTTACTGATGAATCAAATTGCTATTCGCTTATTTTACATTTATATTTAGTAGAATGGCGTTGTCACATTTGGTTGACATATGCTAGTTCAAAATGCACTTATCTAAACCAACCAAAGTACCATTTCCTCGTTCATAACATTTCATCTTAAATATTCGGGATTGTAACACATTCCTAAGTAATATTAACATAACCACTTTTGACCATTCTTTTGAAAAAGCAACATGACACAATTTATGTTATAACTTTATTTCTGGTAACTAAAGAAACAAAAATAAACTATCTGTTGTAGCAAAGAAGATACACTTTGTAGTTTAACTTGTATGTACAAATAAAGAAATAATAATGAACTCTACCAACTTAATGAATAGTATTGGTCTGTCTTACTATAAACTAGATGCACATTGATCGACTGCGGAGTAAAAGTATCAATATAAACTTTTAAACAAAAAAAAAAGACTCCAAAAAAAGCTAAAAAGCAATTTACATTTTCTGAATGCAAATGCTTATTATGTTTCTTATGATACCAAAATCGCTATATGTATGCCTACAATATTTGAGGAGTTCCTTCAATTCCTCATGGATTCCACCATCAGATCTTCACCAAAATTAAATGGGACCAACTAGAAAGTACCTTCTATAAAACCAAAAAAACATTTTTGAAATCGGTCAAATAGTCTTTGAGTAATCGGTGAACATCCATAAAAAAAAAAAACATTCCGTTGAATTGAGAACCTCCTCCTTTTTTTGGATGTCGGTTAAAAATGGCGTTTGATTTTCATTAATCCAAATATTTAAATAAATAAATTTCGTAAAACTCAGTCCGTTTAAGTTTTCGCTGATTCGAAATGTTTACACTGCAGCTGTGCATCTAGCTGTAGGGTGCAGGATCCGTCCGTAGGTCGCGTGCCTACCTACCAGCGGCTAGGCTTAGCCTATTCTAGGGCGAAGTACTTAATAGTTTGAAAAACTTTATTATTTATATTGATATGTACTTTAGGAACTAATGTAAGATATTAATTTTATAAGATACCATAATTATGTTTGACTGGTTGCAATGATTATATAATATTGTGTATGTTGTCGCTTCGATATGACTTAGTTTATTTGTGATTGTATTTGAGTTCAGTGATAATTAAAATGAATAAAATATTGTGAAACTTGATATTTGTGCCGTTAGCGTTAGAACAATAATAAATGGCGAGTTTTAGGCCAGTACACGATCTATTAAGCCAACATGTTCAAAAAGTTGCCAAATGTGGCGTTTATATGTAAACATATCATTTTATAACTAAGACGATATTTTTTTTTATTTGGCGCTAATTTGTATACGAATGGATTTAGATTGTATTTGAATAAATGGTGTGTCGTTTTCATTATTCGAGTAAAGAAATGTGTACATTCTATTTTGCTCAATGTCCCCTGAATCCCTTGACAATTAAAGGGATTTTTACAAAAACAACTTAACTAAAATTTTTGGCGGATTTGAGTTATTGGTATCATAGCGTTCGTCTGAGTAGGATCTACAAGTAAAGCAAAAGATAGTGTCCAAAAATTACCCCAATTGTCCAAAATCAGTCCCCAAAAAATACCCCTTTTACAAGAACTACATATCTACATTATTTTTTTAGAAAGAGAACATAACTTCCGGGTTTACGTAAACAAACTTCATTTTAGATAAAATATACACACTCTATTTAGTAGGTTGTGTATCTGGCAAATAAGTGCAGGAATGTAAAAAAAAATGGAATCAAAACTATTATGATTGGTTTACGTATCCAGAAGTTTCGTCCACATCTTAATATTGGGTGGAAATAATTAATCTCCAGAATTGTTGAAAATATTATCCTAAAAAGTATTACTAAAATTTTAAATGGCAACATAGACATTTATCTACATATAAAAGATGAATTTAAAATTTGTTGAAGAAGTAAGCTTTAAATCATATGAACTCCTTAAACCGACCATGTTTGATACTCTTTTTTCTATTTATTTTCTCTGTGTTGTTTTAGATGATGAATATTCGTGGAAGGGTACATCGTTTGGATATGCCAAAAACCTTATGTACTGAATTATATTTAGTGGCATAAGCATGTACCTATCTCATAGAATAAGAAGATAATTTCTATAGAAGATTTTTTTTATTTTCGTACAAAAAGAACATAACTAACAAAATTTTACAAAAACAGCATAAGTGACGAACATATATATTTTTTTCATAAATACTGCTCTGAAATGTGTAATCGTATTTTTCTGAACTATTGGCGACTTACTAAAATCACCTATACAATATTTAACTCTAATATCTAGTATATAAGAAGACATTTAGTTTTTTTCGTTTCCTGTAAAATCATGTCTAGTGTAGTTATGTTGTTTTTGTAAACATGCCTTCAATTCTTTTACAGCGCTCATATAGGTAAAAAACTTGTTGTATAAAGTAGTCACGTGTCAGTGTATAGTGAATTTGTCGTTCCATGTGACATAGGAGATACTGTTAACTGCTGCATACTGTATTACTTCATGCGACAGGGGCATTACTTAAGCTTTTAGCTACACTCCTGTTCCATCCTTATACGAGAATGCGAACGGGGCTCCCAGATCGTACAGTGCGGTGCGTATATGTTAATGTATTTACCAGTATTTTAGTGTGATATTCGTTGGTGTTTTAAATATACAGAAGTTCTCAAGCGATTCTGATGTTTTTAAATGGCGATAAATGTTAGCATTAAGTGGAAAATGAATTTTAATAGATTATTAATGACCTGAATGTAGGAAGTTTTATTTATAGTTTTACGTACTAAATGAACAAAACCTTAATCGATTATATTGCTGGCTTAAATTTCCAATATAAACGATTAGGGCTCTGGCGCTGAGGAACTGTTTTATATCATACACCTAACATGTCATGCAATCAACAAGTTTAAGTACAATCTCTTTTTTACACATGCAGTCGACAAGGAAAGAAAACAAACTTTTTTAATGTTTAATCTTTCGATAATTAGTTTTTGGCTCTCATAAAATTAGTACGCATGTCGTCCATAATTGTTTTCCATCGTATTTTCACGGAAACGTACGAACGTGTCTTGCTAGCTATTTCAGTCGGTCATAGTACAAAAAGTACTGTGACCGACTTATTATTATTATTTTCAAATATGGAAGCTCGCAGCTTGTGCCAAAGTCAGTTTTGCCGAATTCAGTTCAGTTTTTAGGGAGGAGGTTGTTTATGTTTTGATACTGCTCGGAGTCAAGTTTTGAAAACAGCATGGTATACATTTTACGGATATAAATTATACCATCTAATAAAACCGCCAAAACAAAACACAAACCTACTCTCTATCGAACCTGAGTCATGAATGATGCTCCCTAGATATTTGTAGGTATCACACCTCTGTACTTCTTGACCGTCAACCAAAATTGGCTCGGGGCGTTTTGGCTTGAGATCTTCTCGGCTCTAGGTACATACTGCAAAATCATCAGCATACACAAAAGTCTAAAGCGCTTTGTTCTATGCATCCTCCGTGAGGGTGTCGAGTACCAGACTGAACAAGTACGGACTTAATACTGATCCCTGATGAACTCCTTCGGTCACAGGTATACAGTGGTCCTAATATCGTCAGTCAATGTTACGTATGCCTCGGGAATATTTTTACTCCGAAGAGACCACCATATTGTATTTGGAAAAGGCATTTGACCGCGTACCTCGTGAGGTACGCGGTCAAATGCCTTTTCCATGTCAAGGAATGCTATATACAACGGCTTGTTCTTAGCTCGGTATTCTTCAGCGATGGTATTGAAAGCAAACATGGGGTCGATAGTTGACATGCCTGGCAGCCTGGCACAAAACCGTACCAAAATATCTAAAATATCGATATACCGATATTGGGAAAAAAAAACAATATTTCTGTATCGAAATTTTGGTCAGATATTCCGGTTTTTCGATATTATCGAATACCGGTATCCATGCTCTACAGTACTTATTATTGCTTATTATTATTATTATTTTCGGAAGGAACGTTTTTCTCAGCTCTGGGCTGGTAATAACTACATTTACGGGTTATCTGGGCGATCTCCTCAAAACAATATTCATGACAAAAATAATCAAGATTTTCTAAACCTCGCGGCAGAGCTTCTATTTAAGGCCAGATGTACAGATATATCAAATATATAGTATGTTGTAATGAAGGCACCCCAAGTAGTCCATTAATTTTGGATATTTTTCAAAATCATTAAAAATGGTGTTGCTGATCATGACACGTTGTGAGAATAATGACGTTATTGTAAAAAATAATGACGCAATATTGCCGACAATGAGTTGAATGAGTATTATAGATATGGAGATGAATTTACATGTAACTTAAATACTATTTTAGGAATTATTTTGTTATATTATGATATGGACAAGGAAAATAAAATGCATTGTTATATAAAAAAAGATTTTAATATAAACTTGAAAATGAAATGTAAATCCTCTTAATGTATTGATTCTTTGGTCTCCTGATTAGATATTCTGGCGATAACAGAGTTTTATGAAACAAAAAACACTCGACTTAGTACAGAAGTACAAAAGTTAGATTTTACGCTATACATCAACATTTTTCAAAATAACAGCCTTAGAGCCTACAACGTTACAATATTTTTTTGAGAATATCCGTACTGTACTGATAATCCATTTTTACATCTTGATAAAATAGTATAGGCTAAAAGGTGATCATAAATTATACTAAATACGGTTTTAAGCCACTGAACTAAAAAACCTTGATTGTATCTTAAATGATATTTATTCTAACATTAACAGTTTTATAAGATTTCAACGGTCTCTAAACTAATCAGACTTTAAATAAAAGAGAGTCTTACTTCGTTGAATTCAACCGTTTAAAATGTATTGATCCTCTGATAAACCCTTAATAGAATCTAACGATAATATTTTTTGACGAAACATTGAAATTAACATTTGGCAAAAACAGCTTCTAAAGAAGAAGGTAACTAAAATTATTTCATATAATAAGCTCTTTAATTAACGTTAACAACTATAACCCACATAGAATCTTAAAAACGATAATCTTATAACAGTTATATAAGAAGACGTTGATTAAGAAGCCTTTAATTTAAACCAATTAGGCTCAGAAAAAATGTCCTTAAGATCTCCTATAATGCCCTGACAATTCAATCTTCAAAAATTACTCGATTGTAACATCTACATACATAACGGTCTTATTAGTAAAATTTTGTCATCATCCCTATTCCTCATGGATCCAATCATCAGATTCTCACTAAAATTAAATAGGACAAATCAGGATGCACCTCCATTCAAAGCAAAAAAAAAAACTAATTGATAACCATCTCCGTTTTTAGGAATCAGTTGAAAATGTAAAAAAATACAAATAAATATTTTTCGATTCAGTGAATTACAAATAATCCGTCGTTACAATATTTTTTTGAGAATATCCGTACTGTACTGATAATCCATTTTTACATCTTGATAAAATAGTATAGGCTAAAAGGTGCCCGGACTTCGATCGCGGCAGAGAAAACAATCATAACCCTAATTTTTTTCAGCGTATTCGGGTAATTAGTATCCTAAAACTGTCAGTGAATGGCCAGCTACCAGAGTCCCAAAAACAGTCGAAATCCGTTTGAAACCTGTTCCATAGAAAATAAATTAACAGGAGTTTCTAGCATCGCCATAGGCTCAATATCAAGCAAATGTAAGTCTCATTTAACATCTATTGTGTATAAACATCTATTTAAAAAACGGTTCTTTATGAAATCAAGCCGCAGATGCATACCAAGTAAACGCCCGATTTCCTCAATCTCATTTTAACATCCATCTTTTACAAATTACATTTGAAACGTTCGAGCAAAGTTTTTGTGAGATCAGAGTCTTTGCTATGGACGATTTTGGAAGACATACAAATTTGGTTTTAATATTGTGTTATGTGTGACCGCCATGGCCACCTCATTGGCAAGAAAAGCAACAAGTAAGGAATTCGAAACTTGAAATTTGCTTGCAGTAAGAAAAAACCGGCCAAGTGCGAGTCCGACTCGCGCACCGAGGGTACAAACTTCGACTTACCCTAACATTATTACGTTACCCGGTTCCGGTTGAGTTTAGTTTGCACCTGATATCTATAGCATTGCATACAAATGAGATGCAGACTTAATGCAACCGGGCTGTCCAAATATGTCTTCAAAAAGACTATATTTTTTATGATTTAACCCTTTCAACGCCACAGTCGGCTGTGGCCGACAACGGAAAATCGTGCCCCAGACGCCAATGTCGGCTATACGATAGAACAGCAATATCCATCTGTATCGTTCATTAGCCGAGAGCGTTCGACACCCAAACACGTACAAACCAGTTACCCGCTCGCTCCCGCGCAGGACACATGTGGGCGGATCAACTATTTTCTGTAAAAGCGTGTCCTGTGCACTCAAGTAAAATTAAAAGCTAATATTTTTATTTGTTAACGATTTGAAGTACATGATTAAAATATCCGACTACTTAATGATTATTTGCTATTGTTTATTAGAATTAAATTAATATTTTAACATTAAAAAAAACCGTGACCCAGGGGACCAAATTTGCCTGCCATACTAAATCGTACTGTCCCCGAGGCATACTAACCTACTGTTAATCCATATTCTGAATATTTTTTCCTTGATTTTATTGTATTTATCAATGAGTAAAACACATCTTAGATTTAAAATGAATTTGATGTGCGCGCTCTTGTCGATTTACGGTATAGAAATTATTATTTTCGTCTTTGTCCTTGCATCCTTATTAAAACGCGCTTCTGCTGGGTCACAAGTTACGGAATACGGCTAAGTGCGAGTGTCACAGCCTAGCGATGCCTTATCCAATAGAAACAAGATCTGTAAATCGTATGATCGCGCCCGTCATTGCAGCATGTTTGAATTGGCTCGGTCATTTCGTCCGCGACTCGAGAAGTGACAACGTGTATTTATCGTGTGTCAGCTGGGTCACACGCGAATTTCGGTAATTTAATGATTTTTAAAGTATATTAATACTTTATCTGCTTACTTTAAGGTCTAAAATGCCTAAGGTACAAGGTTTTTTGCATCATTTTAGTAATTTTGTAACAAAAAGAACTCAAAACCCATTAAATGTCTCTTGGCTCACATTCTCCAGAGTCACGAAAATCGTGACCCCAAAGGACAATTATTGTGACCCCAGAGACCTTTTAAAGTTTTATTCTTATTTAACCAAATTTACTTACATGTAACTCGTTGTTAATGAATAGTGTGTTTATAGATAGCTCAAGTTGTCTAAAATATTACAGTTTTGTGTCAAATGTAAACCTCAGTATGCGTAGCTTTGCCAGGGTTGATTCTGAAGCTCTCTTAACACTTTCGCAACCGAGCAACATTTTGAAAAATACCCCAGTAACCGACAGAACTCGCCAGGTGGGCTACAACGTGCGACGCAATGGCGCACACCGCGTGCCCGCTAGGCGGGTACTAGGCGGACGCTCAGGGCTGTGCCAAGTAAATGTCGTATACGTGAATAAAATTAAATTTACTGTCTCATCTGTTTATGCCCCCCGTTTTATCACAATGCATCTAGTGGGGTAGTAGGGAATGATTAAAATGACACATAGCTAACTCCTATTGATACATACCTGTGTATGCAATTTAATGTAACCAACTGATAAGATTTTTTATTTTTTAATCGCATTAGGTGAAGTAAAATAAAAACACGCTGCCTGTATATTTAAAAATCAACTGTACCTACTTTTCGACCACTTAATCAGAAGTATTAAAACCTTTCTGTTAGTGTCAGCCTGTGGTGGTGAAGACGCTATGTGTGCCCACCAGGCGTGCTCCTTGGCGTGGCGTGTAGGTTTATAGCTACTGCCCACCTGGCGGGCTTAGCCGGCATCTAAGCAAACATTACAAGTGCCTACCAGGCGGGTTCTTGGTCGCGAAAGTGTTAAGTGACGCTAAAGCTGTTGACTTGTCTCTTGTGTTCGCTGCTCCATCTACTGAGGCCATTTTTTTAAGACAGCCCGTAATCGATGCAATCAGATGGTACGTACAGCGAAGCGGCGGTTTATTCATCATAATGTGGCCTCTTCTTCTATGGCGAATGTCTGGAAATTTCTAAGCTCACTTGGCTCTGGTAAACCTACCAATGGTTTCGATGGCATTTCCTTTTCTCTTGATGATCTAAACAGACATTTCGCTTCTGCTTCTTCCGTTGACGTTAATGTTAAGTCCGTTACTCTTTCCGCTATCTCGTCTCTTATGTCTCTTGTTACTGATGTATTTTCTTTCTAACCCACTACACAAACTGAAGTCAAAACAATCATTAAAGCTATAAAATCTAAAGCCATTGGATGTGATGATATCAGTCGTTACATGGTGCTATCTATCCTTGACTGTGTGCTTCCTGTAATAACTGATATTATTAATTCCTCACTGTGCTATGGTCAATTCCCTTCACTGTGTGGCGCCTGTAAAGCCTTTGTTATTCTCCAGCCGAAAATTGGTAATCACACCTCGCTCAACAATTTCAGGCCTATATCTATTCTCCCTTTCTTGTCGAAAATCGCTGAAGCGATAGCTCATAAACAACTCTCGTGCCACATTTACTCTCAGCAGCTATTGAGCCTCTTTCAGTCCGGTTGTATGTCAGGCGGGGCATGGAGGATCAATTGCTCATAATACTCATTCTAATTAACTTCTCCAACGCATTTAATACTGTTGATCATAATGTTCTTCTTGCCCTGCTTGAAAATCTCAATGTGTTGTCTTCGGTGCTCAGTTAGTTTTCTGCATATCTTCGGGGTCGCCAGCAGGCAGTCAGGGTTGACCGGTCCTTATCTGACTGGTGTGATCTTGCCACTGGCGTGCCTCGTGGAGGAATACTCTCTCCAGTCCTTTTTTCAATCTTTATTAATTACATCACCCCCGAGTTTCGCTCTTCGTACCACCTGTACGCTGACGACTTACAACTCTACGACGAATGTAAAGTGACTGACCTTGAGACTGCCATTGACACTGGAGAGACTCCACAACTACTGCATTCGATTCATCTTCTGTCTTTGTAAGTATGATCATGTGTCAGCTTACCGCTCCCAGCTTGGCCGGTTTCCTATCCGTCAAAGACGTGAAATTCGAATGCTCTGCGTCCTTTTCACTACTCTCAATGTCTTAAATCACCCGAGTACCTCAAAAACTTCTTTCACTATTACGGTGTAACTCGTGACCGTCAATTTCGCTCTTCTGGCAATCTATCTACTATCTCTGTCCATCCATCGTCACCGATCAGATTTTATGTCTTACTCCTATACCATTCAAGTGGCCCGCCTTTGGACCCGACTTCCTCTCAAGATTAAGAAAGCCCCAAACAAGTGCGCTTTCAAAAAATCTTTGCCCGAACTCTTTGTTAGCAGAACTGCAAACTCTTAGCTTTTCTGATTAGCTTGTTTTATCTGAATTTATTAATGTATATTTATTAACAGATACATACATATTCATATAATATATGATGTTACGTGGCAACTAATTTACAGACATAATTTAGGAAGATGAATACTTAGATACATACATATTCATATAATATATAAGTATTCATATTCCTAAATTATGTCTGTAAATTAGTTGCACCGACCACAATTTATCTGCTTTGCCTCAAAGTTGACTGGAAGAGAATGCCCTGGGGCATTAAGTCCACCTTTTGTACGATAAGTTTTTTCTTTTAGTCTCTTGGCTCACAATTTGTCTCTTGGCTCACAATTTGGTCCCCACATATGGGAACAGTTTATGGAATTCTAAAAATCTTAGAAAATGTATAAATGTATATGTTGTATAAATTATAATTTAGCGACCATTGTCTGAAGTGCCAGTGCTTTAATAATATATTTTTATTGATTACGTACCCAATTAAAAAACAAAATACCCTGGCTTTATTACACGTGTGACTCAGGAGACACAATGTGCCTTAATAATATGAAAATGAGACTGTTTTTTTTTTTGTTTTGCTAATTTGTAGAAGTTAATTATTTGTGAGTATTAAAGCGTGCTACTTTTAAATTACATATTGTTTTATTAATGACATCCAGTATCTCTTATCTGTTACCCAGTAGACATTTCACAACACTCGGTTCACGAACATACGGATATAATTCGTTTAAATATACAATCCTTAGATGCTCTCATTATAATTGCAAGCAAGAGGGGATGTATTTATCAATAATTGTAATATTTTTTTACTAAAATCATTTTTTATTTTTAAACACAAAAAGTTGATTCGATACAAGAAATAGTTGATCCGCCCATTATAGGAAGTGGTTTTGTGGTTCGGTGGGTGCAAAATTACTTTATAAGGTAAGTTACACATGTTTTTATGTATTGAAATTTAAGCATTTAGACAAGTATAGTTGTTTTGTTTTAAGTGACGTTATTATGCTAGGGAATAACATAAATTCGCATATTCTTCGGTAAGCCACGTGAAAGTTATACGCCGGTGAATTCAAAATGGCTGCGGCGTGGTCAGTGGCTCTAATTTAAGCAGTACTCAGTGACTCGTGAGTCACTATGTACTTTCCTGAGCCACCGTGTACCTACTTTTCTGGCAAGTACACTTAAAAAGTAAAGTGATATTACTTACCTCACCCTCATATTTGTGTAAGATTGACTATTAATATTGATTAATTTATTATTTTACATAGGTATCGTTTATCCGACATGGCTTCCTACTAGGCCTAGATCAACGGAGATGAAGTCGTGGGCAGAAGGTAGTATATTATACCTAGACTAACAATTTGCTTTTTTATTATTTCTATTGGATAATGTTATTTTGATTTGAAAGACTGTTCAATGCCAACCAATTAATAAAAAATCATAAAAAACAAAACTGTATTTTTTTATAATAATACACCTATATGCATGAAACACTTTTGCACTAGAGTGTCCCTACCTATCCTAGTGTAGTAACCTACTTTTTTTGTTATTTTTTTGGATTTGTTTTCCTTTTAATTTATCTTGATAACTGTTATGTTAACAAAAAAAATGAAACACTTTTTTAATTTTTAGATCTCAAACGACAAAGAAACAAAGTCAGAAAATAGGTTGATCTCAAATATCCTAAATAATTTTATTTTATAACTTTTATGTGTCTGATATTGATAGATCTTTCAGTATAGCTCTACCTCGCTTTGTTTGGACGTTATGACCCAGCGGCCAAAATCGTTTTCCTTCATTTAACATTTTCGGTGCTATAATGCGCTATTTATAGATTGATAAAAGGGATTTCACTATATGCACATAAATGCAAATCTAGTAAGCTATTCAAAACTGCTTTCAGGGGTGTGCATAATGTTTATATTTGCAGTCCTTCAAAGCTAAGGAAATCGTCGTACAGTCATCGACTGTAACCTTTTCAGTTTCTTCAAGCTGTGGTTTAAGATTATGTAGCTCTGATGATATTTGCTTAAAAGCGCTTTTCTTTGAACTAAACATTGTTAAAGCAACGTACAAATTATAAGCCAACAATCAAGTCATTCATTTAAAATATCTACAATTATCAAATTTAAAGAAGCAGAGATTAATACCAAGATGACATTTAAAACGATTCACCTACATCATTTACAACGAAGGGTACACAGATAAGCATAGAACACAGATTGATACAAAAATAATACACAATAGAATTAAAAAGGGTGTTCAGTATCTCAGTACCTCACGATCTAATTAGTGGGCAGAATTACAGTGATATGACTTTAAGTGAATATTTGTTATAAAAAGCACGAAAATGGAGATTTTTATATATTTTTTAATTTAGATTTTTGATGAAATATTTATGAAAGATTAATTTATTATTACACTAGTTGAGACGAGCAACTATATTTCACCATAAAACAGAGTTGTAATCACTGATTTTGAGCGAGATTTATTAATACTGACACAAAGGCAGTAATTTTGTATGGAAAGAATATGGAAAATTGTGATTTTCATGAAATATGCAAAAGCGGTAACTTTAAAGTCCACCAGTGTACGTTACTAATTAAGCGAGTACTGAGACGCATCCAAAAAGCCCAAAAACATAGAGATCGAAACAGTTTAAGTACAATTTAAAACAAACAAAGCGAGGTAGAGCTGTACTGAAAGCTGTTTTGAGTAGCTTACTATATGTACATTCATGTACTTGTAGTAAGATCCCATTCATCCATCTAGAAATAGCGCTAAAGAGCGCCATAATCATCAAATTCGGTAAATTGAGCAAGAATGATTTCAGCTGCTGGGTCATGACGACCAAACAAATCGAAGTAGAACTCTACTTAAAGCTGTTTTAAATAGCTTACTTGATGTGCATTTATGTACTTGTAGTGAGATCCCATTCATCGATCTAGAAATAGCGTTAAAGAGCGCCGTAAGCATCAAAATCAGTAAATTTAGGAAAAATGATTTCAGCTGCTGGGTCATGACGCCCAAACAAATCGAGTTAGAGCTCTACTGAAAGCTGTTTTGATTAGCTTACTATATGTGAATTCATGTACTGGTAGTGAAATCCCATTCATCGATCTACAAATTGCGCTAAAGAGCGCCGTAAACATCAAATTCGGTAAATTGAGGAAGAGTGATTTCAGCTGCTGGGTCATGACGCCCAAACAAATCGAGGTAGAGCTCCACTGAAAGCTGTTTTGAATAGCCTACTGGATGTACATTGAAGTATTCATAGTGAGATTTCGTTTATCGCGCTAGAAGTAGCGCTAAATAGCGCCAAGGAAACAAATATTTCTGAATAGGTACCTACCTCGAATATGTAATTTAAATGTGTTACTTAAACACTATTTTTCCACGTGCAGACAGTGTATTCAAAAACATTTTATTTCAGGTTCAGGTTATATCAGTTTCTACGTAGCATAAAAATGTTGGCGGCTAATTGTGAAGTTGGCGGCCAAATGTTGGCAGCCGATTAGCCGCCAACTTTTGGCCGCTAACTTCACACCGGTGGGACTCAAAATATCTCCGTATCAAATTTCATCTAAATCGGTTCAGCGGTTTAAGCGTGAAAAGGTAACAGACAGACAGACAGACAGGCACACTTTCACATTTATAATATTAGTATGGATATATAATATATATATATATATAGTACTAGCTTCTGCCCGCGACTTCGTCCGCCTTAAATTCGTTTATCGCGGATAAGTGTATTTTCCGGGATAAAAAGTAGCCTTTGTCCTTCCCCGGAACTCAAAGTATCTCCATACCAAATTTCATCCAAATCGGTTCAGAGGTTTAAGCGTGAAGAGGTAACAGACAGACAGACAGACACACTTTCGCATTTATAATATTAGTATGGATAGTATGGATTTTAGAATTTGTATGTATTATGAAATGTAGGAAAATAGATATTTAAGGTTGAGTCTGGATGGTTGAAAAGGAAGTTCTAAGTTTAAGTTAAGTTTAACACAATGAGCGAATTAATACATTTGCCAGTTTTATTATTATCAATCAATCAAAATATTCTTTATTCAAGTAGGCCTAGTTACAAGCACTTTTGAAATGTCAGTTACGTGAGAGTGAATGTTTGCTGGGAGACATGCAATATGATCCAACATTTGCTGCAAGGATTAGGGAAAACCCAGAGAAACCTAATCAGATCATTTAACTTAAGTATAATATTATTGATAAAATCATAATTTAAAAAATTAAAATAATTAATAAGATAAATCCCAAACGGATTGTCAATAAAAAATAAATAATCTAGAATGTGTCTAGAATAAAATTCTAAATGTCAGAGTATATAAAACAAATAAGATTAAAGTAATAATAATACCTTAGGTATTCGTCAAAATTATTATTCATATACCTACATGACGCTATAATTTACATTAATCCCACGCGGCTTTATCATTCATGTAGTCTTGTGTGCTAAGCTTTAGAAAATAATTTTCGTTTCACAATATTTTTGAATTTACTAAACAACTCACTTATGCTGCTAGGAAGTTTATTATAAAATCTCACACAGTTACCCATGAATGATCTCCTTATTTTATGGAGCCTATTAGCAGGCACTGCGAGCTTATGCTTACATATTTGTAGTATTAATATTATGTATCACAGTTCTTCTTAAAGTGGGTAATATTTTTAAGTACATACATAATATTCTCATAAATGTATTGACTATGCACTGTCATTATATTAATGTCCTTGGGTGAATCAACTTTTAAAGTACTCCCGTAGGGTCCCCGTAAAAAAATAATCGATATATCAAAAAATACATTAAATTTATTTATTTTTGTCGCTAATTGACAATAACAGACCCATATACGTTAAATTAAAACATTCAAATTAACAACTCGATTAGAAAATACTTATTTGTTTAC
Source organism: Hedya salicella (assembly GCA_905404275.2). NCBI lineage: Eukaryota > Metazoa > Arthropoda > Insecta > Lepidoptera > Tortricidae > Hedya > Hedya salicella. The sequence continues at coordinate 92,003,577 of FR990096.1, forward strand.
GATAACGTAGTAGACAAAAGTTTGCTCTCATACAAAAATTGCGTGTCCCCGACCATAGGCACGGTCACATTATTAACTGTTTCTAAATTCTAATATATGGCGACTTACTTACTCATTGCTATTAAAAAAAACGCAATAAAATGCCACACAAATACCATTAAATGCAATATAGATTTTTAAAACCACGGATTTTAATTTTTTTTTTAAATCTTGTCCCCGAAATTCAATCAAGCTTAGCGTCTCCTGAGTTACTATACAAAGTTGTTTAAAATTTCGGAGAGATGGTGTTAGTCGTGGCTCACGAGCGACCATAAATTGTCTAAGTTTACAAGGACGGTCCCCATTAAAGTCGAATGCCCGGCGGTGGGGCGTCAGGCAGCAAGAAGCGGTCGAAGGAGGTGCGTGGGTTTATTGCTGGTCTGCTACGTTACGATATGAATTTTGGTAAGTTTTTACCTAATTGTATTAAAACTATCGAAATCGAGTGTGTTTCCTGTCTAATAATAACGTTATATATATACAAACGTATTTTTGTTAATAACTAGGGTAGTAACTTACGTTTTATGTTTAATTGTCTCCCACGTTACCGATAACGCTAGAGAAAATATCTCTTATGTTATCGGTAACGCAAGAGACAGTATGGGTTATTCCGTTTATCTCGTTCGGGATTCAAGGTTGTTCATGCTTACTTTGAAAACCGGCCTAGTTTCAGACTGAATAGCTACACCTACTGCTAGTGCCTCCCCCTTGTTCTCGATGTGCAGCAGCCCAGTGATTCGTGAGACACGCAAGAAGATCACCAGCGCCGCGACCGTGACGGAAACCATCTTGTCGGTCGCTAATAAGCTGGTGCTCTTCAAGGTGATCCAAGAACTGGTTATTTACCAAGCGCTCCAACACTTTGGAGAGCAAGCCGGTGGCCGGTGGCCGATAGTTGGACGGCTCAATGCGGTCACCATTTTTCGGGACAGGGTAAACATTGGCTACTTTCCCCGAAGTCGGGACTCTTCCCGAGCAGTAGGAGAGAGAGAATAGGGGCGTTAGAACCGGAGTCAACTCTGGAGCGCACATCCTAAGCACAATAGCCGGGATGCCGTCTGGCACACTGGATTTGTTGACATCAAGGGCAAATGAAGCATGCCTTACCATGCTTTGCGTGATTCGAACTTCCGGCATGACGTGCCCACAACACGGAATAGTAGGTAGTGTGCTGCCTCCGTCATCAAGAGATGTATTCGACGCAAATGTAGAGCATAGTAGATCTGCTTTCTCCTTTGCGGAATGGGCCAGCGAGTCATCAGGCTTGTGCAGAGTAGGTAGACTCGACACAAATTCCCCTGAACCACTTTGGCGAGAGACCAAAGGGCACGAGTCTCAGAAGGGAAACCAATTAGTTTCTCGCCAATTTTGCGGGTATCGGCAAACTTTGCTGCGGAAATTGTGTTTTTGCAGTACCCAGTGGAGGCAGCTTTAAAACGCTTCTTCAATTCAAAGGTGTTTGAATCGTTGACACACTGCGCAGCAGTAGCCCCGGCCCGGTAGGCTTCACACTGAACATTACGGGTTTCCGTGCAAGACCTATCGAACCAGGGCTGAGGAGGACCACCGACGCGGAGCTTGGAATTAAACATTCCATACTCGACAGTATCACATCAGTTACGGATGTCGCACAGTCGTCAAGATCGTCCGAAGAGAAGCAGAGCTGCCTCTATGGGCAGGAAGCGTAAAACTCACGCAATCCATCCCAGTCTGCTGACCCATAATGCCAGACACGGCATCTCCTAGGTGGTCGAGAATAGTTCGCCGGACACAAATTGGATACGGAACGGACGAGGAAATGGTCTGATGTTCCCAGGGGAGCAAGATGCGATACCTGATTCCGTTCCGGGTGCATGGTCAACCGTAGGTCCAGCAGAGCAGGAGTATGACCTTCTATGTCCGGTATTCTGGTGGGCCCATCGACTAATTGCATGAAGTCATACGCCGTAACAAAGCTATGAGTAGCTCTCCCAGCGTAGACGGTGCGCATGGATCCATGCGCATGCGCTCCAGAAGATGATCAGTTTCCACTATGGGACCCATAGAGACAGGCGTAGACACGGGTGTCGCCTCCATGATCAACGCTTGCCCTTGTCTTCGTAACTGCCCAGACGGCGACAGCAAATATCATCCTGTACAAACATACACACCCCAGCCCGAGTCACAAACTTGTGCTCCAGACTATATCCGGGATAGTATAGATACGAAATGTCAGCCAGGGTTAATATTTGCGTCTCAGTCAAGAAAAACAAGGCCGGCATTGCCGTCTCACTCAAGATGTCGGTGACCGGCATCAAGGTTGGAATGGAGTGCCCTGATGTTGCAAAAATCTTTTTTACAGGCATAGTTAAAAGCGAGTTAGAAAGCGAGTGTTACGGGGATGATTGGGTTACCTCAGCTCCAACAGCCACCTGGTCAAAGGCTAGACTAGTTCTCACCCTGGAGCACCGAGTAGAGTGCTTCCCTGGCATGGGGGATGGAAGGGCCCCCGGTCCGACCCATGATTGAACGCCGAGTTCCACTCCGGCTTCCCCTTCACACGACGGTCAACGCACGAGCTTTTTTCCCTGGCGGCAGGACAGCCTCCCGACAGACAGACGGGGCAGAGACATCCGTAAAGGGGGGCTGGAATTCGCGCACAGACTCCGACGCGAAGGTGCTTGGTTGTTAACCAGTTGAGCCTTTCGTAGAGCTCTACCACCAGTTGCGCAGTGATTGAGAAATTACTAGGGCCACTGTCAAACCCCACAAACCGAGGGAATTCAGTTGTCCTTTAGCACTACCCAGGGGCTACATGAAGGGTATCTAGAGCCATGAAGCATAAAATACTTCGCCTATGGACGCGGACAACTTTGTTTAAGTTGATTGTTGTTTGCATTGTAGAACGAAAGCAAGTTTTGTTTAAGTTACATCCTGTAAAAAATTTATTCTACAGTACCAATCATTCTCTAGCGTTACTCATTATTTTCTTTTGCGTTACCGGATGTCCCCAAATAGTTTTGGTTTATATTTAATTTTTTTAACAATTCACATCCTTTAAATTGTATATAAGTACTCGATATATATATTTTTGAAATTTGTGCTACGTCTAAAATACCACTTTTATGACTTATTGCAATAAAAAGGGAATTATGAAGAAAATACGACTTCGTAAAATCCTAAAGTAACGCAAGCGACTTATTAAGACCTTTTACTACTATAATAATACAATTTATAACAAGCCCGTTGTATTGAAATGGTCCTCTACATTGTACAAATAAATAAACGAATTTTATTTGATAATAAAGTTTTATTTCTTTGTACATGATAAAATTGAGATTCCGTAACGCAAGGGACTTCTTAACTGTAACACAAGCAAATTTTGGATAAAACTCAAGAAATAGTAATCTTACGTCGTGGCTACTACAAAAATAACTAAATTCCATAAATTACCTTACAGCCAATATAATTACTTAAAGGCATTTCGATCAAAAATATTTAGATTTTTTTTTCAAAATCACTTGCAAAGGAGGACTTTAAAAGTTGATTCACCCCCTTAAACTTATCTCTAAGCGAGTCTCTAAGGTTCACTTTATATATCGCACGAACAGCCCGCTTCTGCAGAACAAATATAGTATTAATGTCGGAAGCACTGCCCCATAGTAAGATGCCATACGACATAATATTGTGGAAATAACTGAAATACACTAATCGAGCCGTTATTACGTCTGTTAATTGACGAATCTTACTTACTGCAAAAGCTGCAGAACTCAGTCTATTCGAGAGATTAGCAATATGGGGACCCCATTGGAGCTTAGAATCTAATGTTATACCGAGAAAGACTGTTGTAGCCGCCGGTGCTAGATGATCTGACGAGAAGAGGTACTCGACGACTATTTGATGAAAACTTCGATATTGTGGACTGTATTATATATTTACTATAGGTTGACTGGTTTACAAAGAGTAGTGCCGCGGTCGCAAACAGAGGTGGTTAGGTTAAGATGGTAAGAAAAGGTAATGTGTCATGATTTGACGGATTTAACTAAACGGCTAGGTGGTTAGTAGTAGGGATGAAAGTCGCATGTGGTCCAATGTTATTGGCCCATTTTAAGAAGCCCCCCGCATAATAACTGCGCCTCGTATGAACGTTTCGACACTGCTTCGCAACGGATAAAATATACGAGTAGAAAATAAGGGTTGCGTTCGCAACATACTCCCCGGCGTTGAGAGTGCTCAACAAAAAGGTAAAAAAATGAATGCGAATTATTCATTAAGCAATGATAATGTTAGAACGCCTAGTGGGTGTAGGTGAAGCTGATGATGTTGTCCGTCGCGGCAGCCAACAGGAAATGGAGAGTCCGCTTTCTCTGATGAAGTCCAGCGACGCAAGGTGCAGCTGGTTCTACGTAGAATGCCACCTTTCCTACTGGAGGAGAGTGACGTATGTATGAGAAAGGTGGCTCCAGAAATGTTATCAAGTCTTTCAACCCTTTGGAACCTCTCAAGTCGACTAACGATGTTTCCTTCCGTCACCGATTCTTGCCGGTTTGACAGAAGTGAGCAAGCGTCCAAAAAGAAAATGATAGGGTAAAAACAAAGAAAGGTTAGAAAGAAGGATCTTCAGGTAAAGGTCTTATAAATCTGGAATTAATAACACCTTCTATCTGTATCAGGCATTATTCTCATATGTTAAATTGGTAAAAAGATAATACGAACATGATATGAATTAATTTTTTGTTGTACCTGATTACGATAATTTATGGTTACCTTTTAGAATAGTTGCAAGATCATGAGGATTTCAAAAATGCAATACCGTAGGAAATACCGAGCATGAGGCTTCCCGCGTCGACTAAAGAATGGCTGAGAGCAGCAAGAAGCAATTTCTACTCTGAAAAACATACAAAGTTAAGACATACGTATGACGTAATTGTTTTGCTATCCTTCGTCTCACGATGAACTATCAGCACTGGCTTGATATAATAATCTAAGTAAAAAGTGTAATGCATATGAGTCATTAATAGACAGGTCGCTCATTGTTATTGGAAATGGTTAGGTTTAGCCTTGAATATAATGCAGCGAAAGCATTTGTTTGCAAGATACGAGCCGAACCTATCAGTAAAAAAAGAAGTTTTTTCGTGTGCTAATATATAGTTGAGACAGAGTGAACAATAAGGCGATATATATATGTATCATATCGAAAGATCGTTTCGTCAATAAACAAATATTTGTAGGTATGTATAAAATAAACATAAAGAAATATTCTATTGCACATAAAACATCAATTAATTCTAAGCACCTTAGATGCTTGACGTCATGAGTGTAATAAGATTTGTTAAGTTTTAAGACGTAGGTAACAAATTGTAGCTACCTACTTCATATAATATTATTATTTCAGTAAATTAAGTAGCCTACTGATCGCAAAAAAAAAACGGTTGCATGACAACAATATGCCGTTGTCCTTTGGAATCATTTCCTGTTACGTATGCAAGATTTATTAATAAATAACGATTTTATGTACCTAATGTTAAGGCGTTTTTATATTATGTTCTATAAGCTTATATGTATATGATTAAGATTAGCATAAAATGACCATTGAATTATGATAAGAGTGACAAGTATGGTTATTTACTTGTGATTAGTAATATATATAATGGAAATTTAATTAAATAATGTAAAAGGTGTGCTACATTCTACACTCATGATTTGACGATGACGTCATCAGTCTTCAGATATCGTGACAGTAGACCAGCTGGGCCGAGCTTGAAGGGTACATCGTTCCACGTCTGTCCGCGAGTGCTGTCTTGGATCTTACTCACATGGTTTCGAACGAATCGTTTATGACGGTTAGATGACCCTCCCAGCCAGCCCAACATTATCAAGGAATACGACCAAAGGTAATTACGATCAACCTTCACTTTTGACGATGTTATGATCTTTGTCCAGAGTCTTGCACCCAGCAAGTCTCCACAAAGTTCAAGCTGAGGAGAAGCTGCAAGTACTTTATTCTTTGCAGCTATAAGACGAAGACAAAAACGTAAACTGCTTCGCTCCCGTTTACGCGTCAAATGTACGTGTTTAAAAGTACTTTTACGCACCAACCTATTTTCTCAAGGTAAATGTAGGTCTGATGAATTTGAAGGTAATTTAAGAATGTGGTCATCTTGCTCATGACCAGTATTGTTCATAAAGCATTTTGAGTCCTGTTTCCAGGACTGAGTAAGGTTCGATTCCTCTTTGTGAGTGACAAATGAACAAAATGAATTGGCAGTGTCGCGGCCCTAGCTACTACAGAAGCAGGGGTAGCGGGGGTGAGACGGGCTTAACCAGTTTGCCGCCCGGACCTCGGCTGCCGCCGCGCCGTCACCGCCGTGCTCCCCGCTCTTACCTTACGACCTCGCACGCGACACACGCGTCGCACATTTTATTAATTAATTATTTCATCTAAACCATTGTGGAAAGTAGAATTACATAGTAGATAGAACATCACGCCTTCTTTTTAATTTCTTACTAAGACCCCTAAGTCTTAACATTGGTGACCCCGACGTGATACTACGTGATTCGACGCAATTCTACGCTACCGCCATTGTTCGCGACGCGAGCCGCACCGTCTAGAAGGTCCAAGAAGGTCACGGAACAGCATTGCTACGTGCCTTGGTCAAAGCCGCAACCACCCTGTCTTCAAGCCCGCCGTCATCATCGTGCCGCAGCCACAGTTTAGCCAGGGAAGTGTACCTATTCCATATTTTAATCCTTTCTATCCAAAAATCTCTCCGCTCTGCTTGACTACTATTAAGCCCTGCCAGTTTTCTCTTTTTATTTTGCACAAGCTTTAGTCAAAATCTTTGCACGTGCTGTTCCAATCCGACTCCATCGCACATCGATTATATTGAATTATCTTAGAGGAGCGCGTCTCGCACATCTGGCTACCTATACTAGTTTGTATTGCATTTCTTAGACGCCCATTAGCTTGTTATCGCTCGCATTTCATTAAGTATCGGCTACCGGTCATAGTTAACCTCAGTTATATTTACTCAAGATGGCCGATGCACACTTAAAAGAATGAGTTAAAAAGCGTGGTAGCATAAAGGCAAAACTAACTCAATTTAATAATTACGTAAGTGTTATAAAATCATGTGAAAAATTAAGTGACTTGCAAATAACGGAGATGCAGTGTCGTTTGGAAAAAATCGAGTCAGTTTACCCGGAGTATGACGCTTTGCAGGTGGACATCGAAATGTTATCCGAGACACTCGACGACGCGTACGCGGAGCGGGAGCAGTTTGAGAGCCTGTACTATGCCTTGGTTTCGACTGCTCGGAACCTGCGAAGTCCAACTTTGCAGTCCAGCGGCGCTCGGAGTGGGTCGGGCTCCGGCACCGGGCATGACTCATGTGCAGGAGGTGGACATGACTTCGTTCGTCTTCCCAAAATCGACCTGGGATACTTTCACGGGGACTATCAGGACTGGCTCGGATATGGAGATACGTATACACATAATAACACTTCAATTAATGACATCAGTAAATTCCATTATCTTCGTGCTTCAATAAAAGACAGCGCCGCTCTTGTCATTCAAAGTCTTGACTTTAGCTCGGATAATTATCACAAAGCATGGCAGTTGGTGTCCGAGCGCTTTGAAAATCAAAGTATGTTGGTTACAAACCACATCCAAGCATTGTTTAGCCTTGAACCTATGCAACATGAATCAAGCTCTTTGTTACGAAACATGGCGGATGTAACTAATAAAAACTTGCGTGCACTGTCTACGCTAGGTGAACCGACTGACCACTGGGACACATTAATCATTCATATTATATCCAAAAAGTTAGACATGTTAACTTACAGACAGTGGGAGGAACATAAAAACCTTTTAACAGGTTCGCCTACATTACAACAATACATTTAATTCCTTAATTTCAGGGCAGACGTGGATCTTGGATTTAGTTTTGTTGATTTGTTATTCATGTTACTATTATGTATGGATTGGAATCCATACATAATAGTAATATGAATAACAAATCAACAAAACTAAAACATGCATCACATACACATTCGGAAACGCCAAAATCTAATAATTTCCTTACAACTACGAATAATAATCATCGTAAACCTGTCATTTGTTTATATTGTAATCAAAATCATTTCTTATTTAATTGTCAATCATTTCGTGATTTAGATGTGGATTCCCGACTAAATAACGTAAATGGTTATAATTACTATGTGCAAAAATTGTTTACGTCCTGGACACAACAAAACACAGTGTAAACTTTCTCATTGTAAATACTGTACACAAAAACATAATATTCTTTTACACAAACATGTGGATAAGGCATCTAGCAATACTGATGTTCCGATTCCAGAAGTTCATTTTAGCGGCAAAATTCTGGCAAACGAGCTTACCCCTACTAAGTCGTCCGTATTACTGTCCACAGCAGTGGTGCAAATGCGCGACGTGAACGGATCACTTCGTCACGCCCGTCTTTTGTTGGACAACGGGAGTACTTCAAACTTCGTGACGCGAGACCTGTGTGGCCAGCTGGGGCTGACAACACGGAGCGCGGGAACCACGATCACAGGTATTAGTAATCAACTTTCACGTAGTTCAGAGTCCTGTGACGTCACGATTCACCCCATACTGACTATATGACAACCGTAAGCTGCTTTGTTTTGCCGGAAATTAGTAAATCGTTGCCGTCTTGTCATATAGATGTAACGCATATACCTATTCCTGCCGGCATCATTTTGGCAGACCCATAATTTTATGAGCCTTCTGCTATTGACATTCTTGTTGGGGCGGAAGTGTTCTGGGACGTCCTGGGTGCCTCTTTCATAAATTTAGGTAAATGTAAACCTCGATTAGAGGAGTCTAAATTAGGCTGGCTTGTAACCGGGTCCATGCCCATACATACTGCCGTTGCCATGCCCATACATAAGTTCTGAGTCTAATGCGGTGGGATCGGCGGCTAGCTCTCTTTGATTCTGAAGTTCATCAAGCCGTGTTAATAAATGGCGCGCACTATCCAACCTCATCGAGCATTCATCCACTTCTTTCGGCGAAATAGATTCGGACCTCTTCAACTTCTCTAAAAAATTCCGAAACTTGGTCACACGACCCTTAATCGAACTTCTCGAATTTATCAAACTGGACATCATTAAGCAGTCGACATAAATGGATGAACAATTAAATTCAAATAAATAAAAATGTTACGTAAATTTGTCCGGCTAATGTTCCCCGTCGCAGTGGTCGCACGATATGTTAGAAGAATGCAGGCGGCTGGTAACAAGCGCTTAGCAACAGCCGGGCAAAGCGCAGCGATAAGCGGCTGGCGACGCGGAGCGCACCTGGGCCGGTCTTAATAGCACTACGCAAAAACCAACAATTGACTCGTTAATAACGTCATGAAATGTTTATGAGGAGTATGGAAAACCTTTAAATGTAGGTAAAATGAGCCTTTGTAAAGGTGTAACGATGGGAAGTTCAAAGATATTTGAATTCAGCAATCACAGATAAATATTTTAATGCTGCTTGCGATAATTAGCGTAATAATTGAAATAAGCTTGAGCGTAAGAAGAATACCACAAAAAATAGCCAAGCGCATCTACTAATTTAATTTCTTTTCCACAATGGTTTAGATTTAATAATTAAGTAATAAAATGTGCGACGCGTGTGTCGCGTGCGAGGTCGTAAGGTAAGAGCGGGGAGCACGGCGGTGACGGCGCGGCGGCAGCCGCGGTCCGGGCGGCAGACTGGTTAGGCCCGTCTCACCCCCGCTTCCCCTGCTTCTGTAGTAGCTAGGGCTGCGACATCCTGGGGGCCCTTGGAGACTGCAGTCTTCAAGAATTCGTCCGTATCATCCAGCAACGGACAGAGGTAAACCACACCTCTTCGATAGGTCCCCGTAGTAGTGGCAACATCAGCCACGCGGGAGATTCCGTCCTTGCCGGGGAATAATTTGGCGATACCTCCCATCCGCCAGTGAAGAGGAGGAGCGCTTGCCTCCTTGATCAGCACCAGGTCACCCAGCTGCAGGGATCTGCCAGGAACGCACCACTTCGTCCGCTGTTGGAGCTCAGAGATATACTACAATTGCCATCTCTTCCAAAAATGCTGCCTCAGCGCCTCATACCTCTGAAACCTGTCTAATCGGTTTTGCGTTATGTCAGACAAGCTAGGTGATGGCAATGACGTCAGCGCACGGCCGATGATGAAGTGACCTGGAGTTAGAGGTTGGAAATCGTTAGGAGAGGAAGACAAGGGACAAAAGGGTCGACTATTAAGGATAGCCTCCACCTGACTAAATAAGGTTGCCAGTTCCTCGAAAGTTAAATGCGAATTTCCTAAAATGCGCTTTAAGTGAAATTTAGCCGATTTGACGCAGCTTTCTACCAAACCACCGAAATGGGGAGCATAAGCCGGCTGAAATTTGAATTTAATATACTCGTCAGATGTGCAATTAGAGATGTGATCAGAATTTGCCTTTAATAAAGTGCTAAGTTCCTCAGCCGCACCTGTCAGATTTCGGCCGTTGTCACACAGAATCTCGCGTGGTCTTCCTCTGCGAGCGATGAAACGACGCAAAGATAATATAAACGAATCAGAAGACAGCTGACTCACGGCCTCTAAATGTAAACATTTGTAGCGAGTGCAAACAAACACTGCTAAGTAGCATTTAGTGATCCTACATCCCCTTCCATGTCTTTTTAATTTCTTAACATTGGTGACCCCGACGTGATACTACGTGATTCGACGCAATTTTACGCTACCGCCATTGTTCGCGACGCGAGCCGCACCTTCGAGAAGGTCGAAGAAGGTCACGGAACAGCATTGCTACGTGCCTTGGTCAAAGCCGCAACCCTGTCTTCAAGCCCGCCGTCATCATCGTGCCGCAGCCACAGTTTAGCCAGGGAAGTGTACCTATTCCATATTTTAATCCTTTCTATCCAAAAATCTCTCCGCTCTGCTTGACTACTATTAAGCCCTGCCAGTTTTCTCTTTTTATTTTGCACAAGCTTTAGTCAAAATCTTTGCACGTGCTGTTCCAATCCGAGCCTATAAAATTCTAACCTCAAAGCTTTGAGCACACCACCCAAGTCGTAATTTGGTAAAGTAGTACATGCGCTTGGCTATTTTTTGTGGTATTCTTCTTACGCTCAAGCTTATTTCAATTATTATGCTAATTATCGCAAGCAGTATTTAAATATTTATCTGTGATTGCTGAATTCAAATATATATCTTTGAACTTCCCATTGTTACATCTTTACAAAGGCTCATTTTACCTACATTTAAAGGTTTCCCATACTCCTCATAAACATTTTATGACTTTATTAACGAGTCTGTTGGTTTTTGCGTAGTGCTATTAAGACCGGCCCAGGTGCGCATGCGTCGCCGGCCGCTTATCGCTGCACTTTGCCCGGCTGTTGCTAAGCGCTTGTTACCAGCCGCCTATATTCTTCTAACGCATCGTTTGACCACTGGGACTGGGAACATAAGCCGGACAAATTTACGTAACATTTTTATTTATTTGAATTTAATTGTTCATCCATTTATTTCGAGTGCTTAATGATGTCCACTTTAATAAATTCGAGAAGTTCGATTAAGGGTCGTGTGACCAAGTTTCGGAATTTCTTAGAGAAGTTGAAGAGGTCCGAATCTATTTCAACGAAAGAAGTGGATGAATGCTCGATGAGGCTGGATCGTGCGCGCCATTTATTAACACAGTTTGATGAACTTCAGAATCAAATAGAGCTAGCCGCCGATCCCACCGCATTAGACTCAGAACTTATGTATGGGCATGGCAACGGCAGTATGTATGGGCATGGACCCGGTTACAAGCCAGCCTAATTTAGACTCCTCTATTCGAGGTTTACATTTACCTAAATTTATGAAAGAGGCACCCAGGACGTCCCAGAACACTTCCGCCCCAACAAGAATGTCAATAGCAGAAGGCTCATAAAATTATGGGTCTGCCAAAATGATGCCGGCAGGAATAGGTATATGCGTTACATCTATATGACAAGACGGCAACGATTTACTAATTTCCGGCAAAACAAAGCAGCTTACGGTTGTCATATAGTCAGTATGGGGTGGATCGTGACGTCACAGGACTCTGAACTACGTGAAAGTTGATTACTAATACCTGTGATCGTGGTTCCCGCGCTCCGTGTTGTCAGCCCCAGCTGGCCACACAGGTCTCGCGTCACGAAGTTTGAAGTACTCCCGTTGTCCAACAAAAGACGGGCATGACGAAGTGATCCGTTCACGTCGCGCATTTGCACCACTGCTGTGGACAGTAATACGGACGACTTAGTAGGGGTAAGCTCGTTTGCCAGAATTTTGCCGCTAAAATGAACTTCTGGAATCGGAACATCAGTATTGCTAGATGCCTTATCCACATGTTTGTGTAAAAGAATATTATGTTTTTGTGTACAGTATTTACAATAAGAAAGTTTACACTGTGTTTTGTTGTGTCCAGGACGTAAACAATTTTTGCACATAGTAATTATAACCATTTACGTTATTTAGTCGGGAATCCACATCTAAATCACGAAATGCTTGACAATTAAATAAGAAATGATTTTGATTACAATATAAACAAATGACAGGTTTACGATGATTATTATTCGTAGTTGTAAGGAAATTATTAGATTTTGGCGTTTCCGAATGTGTATGTGATGCATGTTTTAGTTTTGTTGATTTGTTATTCATATTACTATTATGTATGGATTCCAATCCATACATAATAGTAACATGAATAACAAATCAACAAAACTAAATCCAAGATCCACGTCTGCCCTGAAATTAAGGAATTTAATGTATTGTTGTAATGTAGGCGAACCTGTTAAAAGGTTTTTATGTTCCTCCCACTGTCTGTAAGTTAACATGTCTAACTTTTTGGATATAATATGAATGATTAATGTGTCCCAGTGGTCAGTCGGTTCACCTAGCGTAGACAGTGCACGCAAGTTTTTATTAGTTACATCCGCCATGTTTCGTAACAAAGAGCTTGATTCATGTTGCATAGGTTCAAGGCTAAACAATGCTTGGATGTGGTTTGTAACCAACATTCTTTGATTGTCAAAGCGCTCGGACACCAACTGCCATGCTTTGTGATAATTATCCGCGCTAAAGTCAAGACTTTGAATGACAAGAGCGGCGCTGTCTTTTAATGAAGCACGAAGATAATGGAGTTTACTGATGTCATTAATTGAAGTGTTATTATGTATGAGCCAGTCCTGATAGTCCCCGTGAAAGTATCCCAGGTCGATTTTGGGAAGACGAACGAAGTCATGTCGACCTCCTGCACACGAGTCATGCCCGGTGCCGGAGCCCGACCCACTCCGAGCGCCGCTGGACTACAAAGTTAGACTTCGCAGGTTCCGAGCAGTCGAAACCAAGGCATAGTACAGGCTTTCAAACTGCTCCCGCTCCGCGTACGCGTCGTCGAGTGTCTCGGATAACATTTCGATGTCCACCTGCAAAGCGTCATACTCCGGGTAAACTGACTCGATTTTTTCCAAACGACACTGCATCTCCGTTATTTGCAAGTCACTTAATTTTTCACATGATTTTATAACACTTACGTAATTATTAAATTGAGTTAGTTTTGCCTGTATGCTACCACGCTTTTTAACTCATTCTTTTAAGTGTGCATCGGCCATCTTGAGTAAATATAACTGAGGTTAACTATGACCGGTAGCCGATACTTAATGAAATGCGAGCGATAACAAGCTAATGGGCGTCTAAGAAATGCAATACAAACTAGTATAGGTAGCCAGATGTGCGAGACGCGCTCCTCTAAGATAATTCAATATAATCGATGTGCGATGGAGACGGCTTCGTGTAAGAAAGCAGTTAATAATGTTAATGGTTACGTTTATGTATAATGTAGGTATAAGGAATTGTTTTAAATGAATTGCAATTAATGATTTTGATGAAATTTATGTAGCATTAAGGTAATAATTAATGCCTGATACGTATAGCACTATTCTTAATTCCGAGGATAAGTGGAAATTAAGAGGAAAGAAAAGAATTGGAACGGACTCACTCTGTCTAGTGCTTTTTCTTCAGGCGATGCGATGTTGTTGCAATTGTCCACGCTGGTGGATATCCAACGAACGTCCTCCTGATGCCGGTGAACGCTGGGAATCCTTGTTTCGACGTCTGCCGATTGTTCTTCCTACGTCGAAGAAATTGAAGACAGCAACAACGACGGTTGCGTGGATAGATCAAGAGCCACTCCTGCGACGATCTCGAAGACAGCGAAGTCTACTCTCTGTCTTGATGGTGATGAAGGACCAATATGTAGCCGCCGGTGCTAGATGTTCTGACGAGAAGAGGTACTCGACGACTATTTGATGAAAACTTCGATATTGTGGGCTGTATTATATATTTACTATAGGTTGACTGGTTTACAAAGAGTAGTGCCGCGGTCGCAAACAGAGGTGGTTAGGTTAAGATGGTAAGAAAAGGTAATGTGTCATGATTTGACGGATTTAACTAAACGGCTAGGTGGTTAGTAGTAGGGATGAAAGTCGCATGTGGTCCAATGTTATTGGCCCATTTTAAGTAGCCCCCCGCATAATAACTGCGCCTTGTATGAACGTTTCGACACTGCTTCGCAACGGATAAAATATAGAAAATAAGGGTTGCGTTCGCAACAACTGCACTATTAACTAGTTCCAGTTGCTCACCTTTAACCATAACGCTTGCTTGCTCGTGTTGTACGTTACTCGTGACAAACTTAACACATTTAGTCTTTTTCTCATTCAACTATAAATTATTTACATTAAACCAATTTACTACTTCACAGATAGCATTGTTTACGTCATTGTAGGATCGTTGATTTCGTATGACTTTGAAAATTAGAGACGTATCATCTGCAAACAAAACTATCTCATGGTGGGTCTTTACGAGGTGTGGCAAGTTGTTTATATAAATAAGGAACAGGAAAGGTCCCAATATTGATCCCTGCGGCACACCCATAGAGACTAATGACCCCGGTGAACGCTTTCCATTCACGTCAACCCTTTGTATTCTACCATTTAAATAAGACTAATAAATTTAGTGCTGATCCTTTAACTCCGTAGTGGTGTAGCTTCCTGATCAGTGTCTCATGATTAACGCAATCGAAGGCCTTAGATAAATCACAGAAGATACCTAAAGCATCTCGCGATTCCTCCCAGGCATTGAAAATGTGTTTTACGAGCTCAACTTCGGCGTTGGATGTCGAGCGACCCCGCGTAAAACCGAATTGCTTACTATGCATCAAATTATTCAAATTAAAATGTTTTAATAATTGATATAGAATTAGCCTTTCAATAATTTTACTAAATGTAGGTAGTACAGATAGTAGTCTAAAGTTAGTGGGGTCAGAGGTACTACCTGATTTAAATAAAGGAGTTATTTTGCTATGTTTCATCAGATCAGGAAACTCACCGCAGTCAACACTGTTATTGAATATATCTGCCAAGTCAGGCGCTATGACTTTTATTAGGGATTTGACAGCATGGGCTGAGACCCCCCATAGGTCATTGGTTTTTTAACTTTAATTGATTTAAATGCCTTTACTACATCTGAAGGACTGACATGTTCAAAATAAAAGTCCTTACTACATTCTGGGACGTTTTCTTTTAACAACAAAACGGCAGACGACGGTGATGAATTTAAACACTTTGTTGTGGATACTGGTATATCGGTGAAGAAATTTTCAAAATCTGTTGCTACATCTAAACTATAATCTATAATTTAGCCATCAATGTTTAATTCTAGATCACTAATTGCGTGCCTCTATATACCAGTCTCCGCATTAATCACTTTCCAGGTGGTTTTGATAATATTAGAACTATTTTTGATTTTCTGGGATAAATAATTACGTTTGGCAATATGACAATCAATTTTGAATTGTTTTGAATATTGCTTTACATGTTCCTTAAATTCATCACTCGTATTAAACCGCCGTTCTTCATACATGGCATACAGTGCTTGTCTACGTTTGTGTAAGTCCGCAGTAGCCCATTCGCTATATACTGGTGCACCGCCAACCACAACCGATTTGGAAGTAAATATTTATTATTATTAAAGACACTTAAAAATCCAATGATGTTTTACTGAATTTGTAAATCGAGCTATTTTCATTTTTTACATTTTATTTTATTGTATATGTAAAATCTCTAATACACGCAAAGCTAAAAACGTCGTGACAGGTCAAAACATGAGACAAACATATGCTGGAAGACGCTGACAAGTCGACACTGTTTTCATGAATTGTCAAAAGAATCTATTCAAATTTGTATCGTGTAACAAGAACATAAAGTTGCTTTTCGCAGATTTATATTTTGTATACTTATTTTGTAGCAAATACTGAATCTATATTTAGTGACATAAATATGACTACAATACTTTGCGTCTTTTGCAGAATACTAATTATGTCATTTTGATTGTATACAAGTTATTGAACTTGCCATATACATATTTATGGGTTCATTGCCGTTTGTATGTTTTTGAGCCTTTCAATGAGTATATATCTTTTTAACTTTAAATGTCTACTTATTTTCTTTCACATTACTTGCATATATATCTTTGCCCTTGACTGTACTCCTTCGAAGGAGATTAAATTATGAATTGTATAAAGATTCTGTGACTAAAGTTACTATTGTGAAAAAAACGGGTAACCTAAAACACGAGTGGTGTGCGAACACTTATCGATAATCCTCTTATTTCAGATATTACATGAAGAAATTGTTGGCCAATGTTTTGCACTCTTTGTGCGGTTAAATATTAACGTAAACTGGTGGAAATGCAAGAATCAAGAAGATATTATGACAAAACAATTATATTGGCTCATGGCAAAATTTTTAATAAGAAGACAGTGCCAAATACGACATTCAGGTATTATTAAAACAGAGGAAATTCCTGCGAATGCTTACAAAGTAGCTCATCAGAGAAGTGCCGCAAAGTAATGTATGTGTTCGTACAATATGTTGTGAAAATGATCAATACATTATTTTTATGGTTATTATTTTTATTAATACCCATTCGTAATACTCAAAACTTATTACTGGTATAGTACAGCAGCATGCAACCCACATTTACCGATATCGATAAACAGTAGATACTGGAAGTGTCAAGCCGTAGCGTTGCTTTTTTTGTGTTGGTAGTATTGGCAAGTATTGGTTGGGTTAATACAAAGTACGTTTATAATTCGATTCGAGGCTTATTTGAAAGTGCCGACTCTTAGAACATAGTGATTAAGTACTCTGTGGATATAGCCCGTTAAAGTTTCCCGTGAGTGAAAGTTTAAAGTTGTTTCAAGAATAGAATTATATAATGTTTGTCTCATGTTTTGACCTGTCACGACGTTTTATAGTTTATTCTTGCTTTTATATGTATTTTTGTTATTGCTTAAATATATTATTCTGTCCATGCAAGCTTCGGAGCTCTTTAAATGTATGGACTTATTCAAATAATGCAAAATATACACTACCATGCATTTCGCTAATTTAGCTTAATTATGTTTAAGTATATGGAGGCGCGTTAATAAATTTCAACAAATATAATAAAATGACACGAAGAATTTATTTCCGCATTGAGATTTGAACATATAACCATTACAAGATAACATGAAAAAGCAAATACTTACGTTGTCAAACGATGGCGTCTCTTCTTATTTATTATTTAATATCACTGTATGAAATGAAGTTTACTTACAAAAAATTTCAACGTGTTCTGTCAAGCTGAGCGAATGAACGAATGATTTCAATGATGACTGATTTCAATCTGGGAACATAGTTACCACACAGCGACGAAACTGTGAGACTTAAAGTTACTGAGGGGCTCCTCCGAAATCCGATATTCAAAGTTCGTATGGCGCCATCCCGCTTACTCAAATACAGTTTAACATGTGAGCGAGAGGGACGGCACCATACGAACTTCAAATATCGGATTTCGGAGTAACCCCTCTGTTTCATTAATTACCAAATTTAGTAGCGGCGGCGTAATAAACACGGAACAGCGATCAATCGTGTTACTAGAATCAGTATGAGTCAACACAATATGTGTGAACAATTTTCGTAACGGCTACCAAAAATGGCTATATGGGTTGTGAAATCAATTTTCGTCATTCAAATCAAATGGGGTAAGTAAAATTGATTCAAAGAGTTTAAGTTTTATTTTAAACTAGCTTTCGTCCGCCTTAAATTCGTTTATCGCGGATAAGCGTATTTTTCTGGGATAAAAAGTAGCCTATGTCCTTCCCCGGGACTCAAACTGTCTCCATACCAAATTTCATCCAAATCGGTTCAGCGGTTTAAGCGTGAAGAGGTAATAGACAGACAGACAGACAGACACACTTTCGCATTTATAATATTAGTATGGAATGGAAGTATGGATATGTCAGGGTTAGTTTACTTAATTTTTAGTTTTAGTTTTACTGTAAAACAAGAAGCTAAAGCTACTTTATTGGTTTCATTCAATAATAATAAACATATATAGTTGTTCCTATATCGCTAGTGATAAATTAAATATCGTTTTCAAATGAGTATTATTTTAAGGACCTGGTTTACTCAAATTAGGTATCCAACTTTGAGATATGACAGATAACAGCGCCAACATTAGTTTTACTTTTGGCCAGTAGGTGAGCGCTGCGATCGATTATTTTACCCCCACCTAGTACTTCTCACCTAACGAATATCGCATATTGACTGAAATTTCGGACATGAGAAAGCTGTGCGCAATATGGGTGTCGAGATTGCTTTCCATTGAACAAAAGCAGCGTCGTGGGGATGTTTCAATCCAGTGTTTGGAGAAATGTCAAACACTATAAAGCAGAGGTTTTATGACGATTCATCACGATGGACGAAACAAGGGTCTACCGATTCACCGCTGAGACGAAGGAACAGTTTTATCAATGGACTGAAAAGAGGGAACTGGTTCCAAAGAACGCGAAGTCAGTTCTATCTGCTGGCAAGGTCATGGCGTCGTTATTTTGGGATGCTTGAGATATTTTTTATTGCTTATCCACAAAAAAGCAAAACCATCAAGGCGAGAATAACGCAAAACGCAGCGTTTGAGTGACGAAAATAAGATAAAACGGGCGTATTAATCGAAAAAGAGAAAGTGTTGTTTCATCGACGATGCATCATTTCACACGTCCACTATTGCAATGGCTAAATTTAGAAAAAAGAAAGAAAGAAAGAAAAAAACTTTATTTTAGCGCTTGTGTAGAGTTATGTAAAATTAAATAACAAATGACGCTAAAAATGGACACCACTCAGCATGATGCCACAGCAAGCCGTTGCGATGATTTTCAGTGGTGCCCAAAAGGATAATTAAAAATAAGCTTAACTAACTAAAACTAATAATAATATCAGTGACGGGACGAACACATAACGAATACAACAAAGGAATTAAATCAACGAAAACGACAGTAAGCACACAACGAAAGAAAAAAAGAAGAGGAAGATAAATGAAATTACATGTAGTACAACACAGAAATACGAGCTAGAGTAAGATACGAGAAGTACCTACAGCATTCAACCTTGATTTTGCACCTTAATATAATAAGCTCGGCATTTGAGTTTGAAACATCGAATCGTTTTAACTCCGCGAATCGGTGGAGGAAGATTATTCCAGCATTTAGTGGCAGCATATCGAAAGCTGCCATGAAATGCAGCTGTACGGTGCGCGGGATACACAAGCTGGAGATATCTTGCAGGCCTAACTTCCGAGGACCTGGAATTATGCGCCCAAGTAAACTTGTTATACAGGTATGAGGGCCGCTGCTGGACAACGATACCGAACATAAGGGTGGCTAAGTGCAGTTTTTGACGTGTTGACATTTTTTATATAGAATTGTTGTTCAAAACTGGTATGTGAGTGCGCGGCGGAACACGGAAACAAAAGCGAGCGCAGGCATTCTGAACGCGTTGTACCAAGCGCTGCGTTAAAGGCGTGGACCGTACACGATATCACCGTAGTTGAGTGGCGACAGCACAAGAGCATCACAAAGTCTAATTCTCAACTCGACGCTAATGAAGCCACGTATTTTGTATAAAATTTTTAACCTATAAAAACAGTTACGCACTGTATTAAGCAAATGGGTCTCATATCGTAATTCTCCGTCCATTATGAGTCCTAAGTTACAAGCTTCGCCCACTTGTTCGAGGCACTCATTAGCGATATGTACTGTCAAATTGTTTTTTGTTATTTTTTCTATTTGCTTCTTTGACCAAAATATCATACACTTAGATTTAGTAGGATTTAATACCAGTGAGTTTGCTTGAGACCACTTTGCTATACGATCGAGATCTTCATTTAATTTACTAACCTCAACGGTACTCACAGTATCGGCAGTGCATGGGATATATAACTGCGGATCGTCGGCATACATATGTTACTTACAGTGTCTAATTACTTGATTTATGTCACGAATGTACAAAATAAATAATAATGGGCCTAACATAGAACCTTGCGGCACTCCTCGAGGAACCAGACACAACTTAGATGTTATTATTTTTCCATCGGAGCCACGTAATTCAACCAGCTGGCTACGTTTTGTAAGGTAACTTGCGAACCATTTAACAGTATTGCTATCGAACCCATAGTATGTCGATTTAGACAATAATAAAGAGGTGTTGATGGTATCAAATGCTCTGAAGAAGTCCAATAACGCCAAAAGCGTTCCCTGCCCCTTATCCTGTTCAGCTAAAATGTTATCCGTAACATCGAGTAAGGCTGTAGTGGTGCTACGGTTTTTACGAAACCCTGACTGCAGATCTGGTCAATTTAATGAGAAAAGGCACCTCTAGGCATCCTTGCTCCGCTCAGCTGCTTCGCACATCTCTGGTGGAAATGCTCACACCGTTTTACATATTCGCTACGCATCCTCGCTCCGCTCAGCTGCCTCGTACATCTATGGTGGAAACAATGTATTTCTCTCATTGGGTTTTAATATGTTTGAGATCAATTAGACAAATAATACTTACCACCACGTGTAAGTTTTCAATATCACAGCTTTATGGCATTTTTGGGCCGTAATTTTATAAGGGCCTTCGAATTTATAATGTATACATGAAAAATAAAACTAAGTGCGTTATAAACACATCCTTTATTGAAATACTGTACAGGTCCCGGAATGCTCCGAGCATTGACGGCAGCAGCTAGTAGCTGGCAAGCTCGCGCCGCACATACAATTCCCTTATAATTTCTCAAGTAAATAATTTGCAATTGCTTGGACAAGACACTGATGGAGCGTATCACAATGCATCGAAATTATGGCATTTGGTTTTTAATTACAATTAAACAAACCTAAATATTACGAAAACTATACTTGGGCGGATCAACTATTTCTTGTATCGAATCAACTTTTTGTGTTTAAAAATAAAAAAATATTTTTGTAAAACATTATTACGATTATTGATAAATACATCCCTCTTGCTTGCAATTATAATGAGAACATCTAAGGATTGTATATTTAAACGAATTATAACCGTATGTTCGTGAACCGAGTGTTGTGAAATGTCTACTGGGTAACAGATAAGATATACTTGATTTCATTAATAAAACAATATGTAATTTAAAAGTAGCACACTTTAATACTGAAAATAATCACAAATTAACTTCTAGAAATTAGCAAAACAAAAAAAAACAGTCTCATTTTCATATTATTAAGGCACATTGTGTCTCCTGAGTCACACGTGTGATTTAGCCAGTGTATTTTTTTTTATATTTGGGTACATAATCAATAAAAATATATTATTAAAGCACTGGCACTTCAGACAATGGTCACTAAATTATAATTTATACAACATATACATTCATAAATTTTCTCTCTAAGATTTTTAGAATTCCATAAACTGTTCCAATATGTGGGGACCAAATTGTGAGCCAAGAGACAAATTGTGAGCCAAGAGACTAAAAGAAAAAACTTATCGTACAAAAGGTGGACTTAATGCCCCAGGGCATTCTCTTCCAGTCAATCTTGAGGCAAAGCAGATAAATTGTGGGCGGTGCAACTAATTTACAGACATAATTTAGGAAGATGAATACTTATATATTATATGAATATGTATGTATCTAAGTATTCATCTTCCTAAATTATGTCTGTAAATTAGTTGCACCGTAACGTCATATATTATATGAATATGTTGTATCTGTTAATAAATATACATTAATAAATTCAGATAAAACAAGCTAATCAGAAAAGCTAAGAGTTTGCAGTTCTGCTAACGAAGAGTTCAGGCAAAGATTTTTTGAAAGCGCACTTGTTTGGGGCTTTCTTAATCTTGAGAGGACGTCGGATCCAAAGGCGGGCCACTTGAATGGTATAGGAGTAGGACATAAAATCTGATCGGTGACGAGGGATGGACAGAGATAGATTGCTGGAAGAGCGAAATTGACGGTCACGAGTTACACCGTAATAGGGAAAGAGGTTTTTGAGGTACTCGGGTGATTTAAGATCATTGAGAATAGTGAAAAGCACGCAGAGCATTCGAATTTCACGTCTTTGACTGAGTCGAAAACCGGACTGAAAGAGGTTCAATAGCTGCTGAGAGTAAATGTGGCACGAGAGTTGTTTATGAGCTATCGCTTCAGCGATTTTCGACAAGAAACGGAGAATAGATATAGGCCTGAAATTGTTGAGCGAGGTGTGATTACCAATTTTCGGCAGGAGAATAACAAAGGAAGGCTTTACAGGCGCCACACAGTGAAGGGAATTGACCATAGCACAGTGAGGAATTAATAATATCAGTTATTACAGGAAGCACACAGTCAAGGACAGATAGCACCTTGTAACGACTGATATCATCACATCCAATGGCTTTAGATTTTATAGCTTTAATGATTGTTTTGACTTCAGTTTGTGTAGTGGGTTAGAAAGAAAATACATCAGTAACAAGAGACATAAGAGACGAGATTGCGGAAAGAGTAACGGACTTAACATTACCGTCAACGGAAGAAACAGAAGCGAAATGTCTGTTTAGATCGTCAAGAGAAAAGGAAATGCCATCGAAACCATTGGTAGGTTTACCAAAGCCCAGTGAGCTTAGAAATTTCCAGACATCCGCCATAGAAGAAGAGGCCACATTATGATGAATAAACCGCCGCTTCGCTGTACGTACCATCTGATTGCATCGATTACGGGCTGTCTTAAAAAATTGGCCTCAGTAGACGGAGCAGCGAACACAAGAGACCAGTCAACAGCTTTAGCGTCACTTAAGAGAGCTTCAGAATCAACCCTGGCAAAGCTACGCACACTGACTAAAGCAGGTTTACATTTGACACAAAACTATAATATTTCAGACAAGTTGAGCTATCTATAAACACACTATTCATTAACAACGAGTTACACGTAAGTAAATTTGGTTAAATAAGAATAAAACTTTAAAAGGTCTCTGGGGTCACAATAATTGTCCTTTGGGGTCACGATTTTCGTGACTCTGGAGAATGTGAGCCAAGAGACATTTAATGGGCTTTGAGTTCTTTTTGTTACAAAATTACTAATATGATGCAAGAAACCTGGTACCTTAGGCATTTTAGACTTTAAAGTAAGCAGATAAAGTATTAATATACTTTAAAAATCATTAAATTACCGAAATTCGCGTGTGACCCAGCTGACACACCATAAATACACTTCTCGAGTCGCGGATGAAATGACCGAGCCAATTGAAACATGCTGCAATGGCGGGCGCGATCATACGATTTACAGATCTTGTTTCTATTGGATAAGGCATCGCTAGGCTGTGACACTCGCACTTAGCCGTATTCCGTAACTTGTGACCCAGCAGAAGCGCGTTTTAATAGGGATGCAAGGACAAAGACGAAAATAATAATTTCTATACCGTAAATCGACAAGAGCGCGCACATCAAATTCATTTTAAATCTAAGATGTGTTTTTCTGATTGATAAATGCAATAAAATGTAACCCGTCAAGGAAAAAATATTCAGAATATGGATTAACAGTAGGTTAGTATGCCTCGGGGACAGTACGATTTAGTATGGCAGGCAAATTTGGTCCCCTGGGTCACGGTTTAATTTAATTTTAATAAACAATAGCAAATAATCATTAAGTAGTCTGATATTTAATCATGTACTTCAAATCGTTAACAAATAAAAATATTAGCTTTTAATTTTACTTGAGTGCACAGGACACGCTTTTACAGAAAATAGTTGATCCGCCCACTTGCTATTAAATATCCTACAACTCAGTTTGCATTTTTTTAAGGCGACTTATGATTATTGATAACCTTTGATTTGCGTTGATCAAGTAACTTAGAGATGAACGTGGGTCTAGTTATAATTATAACTATAGGAAATGGATCGCTACACATAAAGCAACACTTTTACACGACAATAAGAGTGTTTTTTTTTTTCAAGCTGCTTTGCATGCTTCATTCGTGTCTTGCCCTTTACACTGCGAAATCAGGCATATACTCCGGACCAATTGACCAGTTTGCAGAAAGAGACAAGAGCCATCTGATGAACACGACATACTCGTACATGCTTTAAAGTTCGGCCAAACCAATGCTTAAAATATGCTGACGGTGCGTATTCGCAGTGACGAGAAGTGTGCGACTCGATTTTTACGCATGCCTCCCACAACGAAGGTTAACGCTGCATATACGCGGTGACGCGTCTTATACGTCGCGATTTCTCTATACATTCAGTTGCGTGTGCGTTTAGTCATTGTTTATGGACGAGCGCAATGGAGGGCATGCGGCAAAATTATGACGCGTAAGTCACGTGAATGCGATAACGCACCGTCAGCATATGTTAAGCATTGTTTTGGGCGAGCATTTAAGTAGCAATAAAGGTAAATTTTGTACGTCTCTTAATAGGTTACTTTCTGCATAACTAGGGTCAAATCGCTTTGTTCGAGATACCTTTCGAGAGCAGTGTCTCCTCGATAGATAGAATCTCGAACGAACCAGCAGCCTTTGCCACTGGCTTATGTATTCCCATTTTACCGCCATGCGAACGCCGAGCCGGTCGTGTAATCTAATAGTATCGATGGCTACCCGGCATGCTGTCACGACTCGCAGTGGCGGCCAAATCGGAACAGGTTCGATAAATTTTACAATCACAGCAAATGTTTTTATCTAATCAAATTTACCGAAACCTTATGATCATACAGAGATTGCGAAAGCCGCGATACATACAATACAAGCGCTCGCTCGGAGTTGCGCTGACAGCTCCGAGCTCGCGGAGAAATCCAAGCGGATCGGCCGACTAAATTATATCGACATTTTGCTAATTTACCCAAGTTTCGCCACTTACATTCAGGAATGATATACATTATGTATACGTATTCCCTGCGTGAAAATAAATAAACATTCAATTATTGAATTACCAGTAACAATATTTTGATCCTAATATTATTAATTTAATCATAAATTAAACAATTGATTTAATCAATAAAAATTGCCTTGCGAACATACTTAGAACAGCAAGGATTGTCTGGAAGAGATCGTGTTAGAAATATCCTACATATGATTGTTGCTGATTCCGAAAGCATTCGCAGCATCCATCTCCTTCGAAATAACGACATTGCAGTAACTATCTACGTACGTCCAATCATCGCGTCGTAACCAAACGGCGTACAAAACAAGTACATTTTGTAAAGTCGGCGTCTAAAATAATTACTAATTAATACAGTCAGCAACAGATAGTACTACTTATTTTCGTCTGGGACTGGGTGTCACTTTGAGCTCTTATATCTACTGAATGTACAATGGGCAGCAAAAGTGCGTAGATAGATTTCAACCATAACTTTGCAACATTAGGGTCCAAATCTATCCATGCAACTACCTGGGGCCCGTTTTACAAAAGCTTGTAACTTACAAGTGGAAGTCTCTTTTTAATACATATTTTTGGAAAGAGATTACCGCTTGTAATTCAAGTTACAAGCGTTTATGATTCGGGCCTCTGAGAAAAGAAACTTCTCTACGACACTAAAAATGTATCGCAGAGGATCACCTCCGTGAAGCTTACTGGACTTTCAGTACTCGCAGTCCCATAATACGCTAGACTTGACAGCCAGTCCTAGTATTCGAGTGCCCCGCGTACAATCAACAGCACATATGTACATTATCGATAATATCGCTATATAGCTTTATTTCTTGATACTGGTATGTTGCAGTACCGACCGACATTATAATCTCTAGGTATTGTTTAGTTGTTCGTAGACATGCGAGCTGAGTGTACAACAGACAACCGCGGTGCGCCTACCAGCCAGCACCGTGTATGAGCACACCGTGGAACGCACTCCTGCGCACATCGCTTCTAGATAAAGACGTCTATCGCGTCAAATTTAAGTAAAAACAGGATCCCTTTATTTATTGCTGTATGAAATGGACAATATTTCATTTTTTACCCCCTAATTTTAACGAACTATGAAATAATATTTGTAAAATTACAAGGAACGTATTTTGTATTTTTATATTGTTGTTTTGAATTTTAGCTACTGATTTTAATAAAACAAAACTACCTCATTCTATAAGGGCCTAAGCGCCAATCGAGAAGGAATAAATTTAAAAAGTAAAATATTTTCTGCATCTGTAGGCGTATGTATGTATGTGTCAACGTAACAAGTGTCATAACTAAACATGGTGAAAAGCGTTGGCAATTCAATTTTAATCACCGTGACTCTCGTACTAGTTGTTACCCACGACTAACCCTGATCATTATAACAATTTTACCGTGATCTTATCACACTTCTTGATCACATAACCTGATTTTGTAACGTTCGGTAGTCACAGTCACTTTTCTAGACGGCCGATCACTGTTTTTTTATGGTGTCGTTATTATTACCCGCCATTAGTTATGACACAAATGTAAATTGCCAATATGACGTTAACCATTTTTTATAATTGCCAAAAATAAATAAAGCAAATTAATTAACTTTGTACCGCCTACAGATCACCATTTGCTAATAATAACATTTTTTTAGGGTTCTGTACCTCAAAAGGAAAAAACGGAACGCTCCTAGGATCACTTTGTTGTCCG
Organism: Hedya salicella; assembly: GCA_905404275.2. Lineage (NCBI taxonomy): Eukaryota > Metazoa > Arthropoda > Insecta > Lepidoptera > Tortricidae > Hedya > Hedya salicella. The sequence goes on from FR990096.1 coordinate 92,030,596, forward strand.
TCCGTCTGTCTGTCTGTCTGTCTGTCTGTCTGTCTGTCAAGACACTTTATCTCGGGAAAGCGTGGAGGTACCGAGTTGAAATTAAAACTATACACTCAGCTCTACGGTCCCTTGAAGCTGTAAAAAATTCAAACTTTTTAGTTCACGTAAAAAAAAGATACGGCCGTTTATGCCGCAAAAAACTAGAAACTTGAAATTTGTTATGAAGGAAGCTCTTATAGCACAATCAACAAAAAGCTGAAAAACTATTTTTTATGTCTGCCTGTCTATATGTGTAACCAATATAAAACCGATCGAGCACCGCGTACTTTTTGCTTAGGAGTAGGGCTCTGCTAACACTGGATTTTCATAGATACGGCCATTTGTAGCGTATATTTTGTACGGAACCCTCGGTGCGCGAGTCACACTCGCACTTGGCCGGTTTTCAAAAATTAATAATGCGAAAATTCCAAAAATTATGTTGTTCAGAGAGCTAAATCTATCTGTCCTATTTCAAATATAGTCACTTTAAAAAAATGAAATGTTGTCCATTATGCACTGATAATAAACGTGGCAGCCAACGTTAAACGTTATCAATTATTATTTTTTATCTTTTACTAATGTTAACCACATTGACGGCGTAAACGCAGCTGGACGTATGTGTACATATAAAACGGGAAAACGAAGTGTCACGTATACGCAACGCGGTGGTTCTCTGCAGACGGCCAGCGTGATGGTGCGGTTACTCAATGGTGAGTGTGAACATTGTCGTGTCGTACAAATTAAACGTGTACTGTGCGCAAGAGTGTTCGATTTATTAAAGCGGTCCCCTACATTACTTATTTTTTGTTGATTTGGGTACAAACCTCATTTATTAGGTTACACGCAACGTATGGCCGTGAGGGATTCCTTATTTACATTGGTAGAGGTAACATTGAGAGCACATGTATTAAATCTTAATAAAAACGGAGCACCAACCTTAAGTGGAAGATAATAATTATAGAAGGAAGTTTCAAGTTAAAATATACCTTTGAACATATCTAATAATGTAGGCGGACATCTGATTCAATTGTCGCTGCTTACGTTTATTATGTCCAATTTTTAAGATGTCTATTGAATACACATAACATTTATACTGGCTATCTATCTATCCGGTCGAATAGAAAATATCTACGTAAAAGTAGATAAGCGGTAAGAAGAATATTCTTACGTATAAAAACTCAATTAAATAGGTGAATATGCTTATAATAGATAAATATATAATTAAATATTCGATATGTAATCTAACGATGACGGCTAGCGTCATTACTTTGTCTCCATGGAAGTAGCCTGTAGCGTTGAAATTTGTAATTATATACCATCAGCCTACAAGATTACCCAGCTGCGTCTCCCTCTAGCCAATACTAAAATTAGAAAGTATGAGAGAGACAACAAGCTAGCACTGCGATCTCGGCCATCGCCTGACCGAGGTCCTACCTACACACCGATATTGGTCCGAAACGCGCGCAAACAACGCGCCGCCGTTCGTTTAGGTCACACAGTTTTCATCAATTAGTGCCGTATAGAGAAGTTTAGACCCGACCACGTCCAACATAAACATTCTTTTATGATTCTGTATCCATTAGGCATCGTCGGTACCATTATTTTACGGTACCAACGGAGCCCTATTACTAAGCCTTCTCTGCCTGTCCGTATGTCACAAGCCTCTGATTGGAATGATGACTTTTTTTTAAGGCAACAATCGATTCCGTTTTTCGTAAGAATCAAATGTGTATATGGGACAATGGGACTAAATACATACAAATAGAGGACTCTGAAAGTCAGAAATGATAAATAAAGTTCGGTGTTCCTATAGAGCGCTGGAAACGCTTCATACTTATTGCTAATAAGGTGTTACGTCATCCTTACGTAGGGGAGGCGTCCCAAATTTATATGTAAACTGCGTTCAACTGCACATTTGCATAAAATTATCTATTTATTGAAGTATAAAGATAGATGAAAAACTTTAAAAAGAAGTCAGTAAAAACGCGCGATGTTGCTGAATTCAAATAACGACTACTTATGTAATACTATACAATACAGTTAAGAAATACTTGGTAAGAAAACGGAGCTCCTTCAGGATAACGCACCATTGCACCAACGCTAAGATTGAATGCCACCCAATATTACCTTTGATGTTTGCTTGGAAGTACCCTAGATTTCCCTAATGGGGCATCAGCGCTGGCGAACGTGAGTGTAACGGGGTGATACGACTATTTAGGTAAAGCCGCAATATTTCGTAACACAAAAGCATCGGCGGTTGAAACGCTCCCGGCCTTGCCCATTTATATATACAAATACGGACAACACGAACTATTATATTATTCCTATTTAAATATATCTGTAATGCCTGTAGGAACTCCAATTACGGCGTTTAAGAATTGCCAAACAAATGATTAATATTAAAATACATTAAATGTATGGCCTTTAACGGCTACATAATAAAGAGGCAGGCGGGCGTGGCGCGGAAGAAACTTGCGTGTCAAGTCCACTGTACTTTGTACAATCCACTGTACGTAAAATAACATGTATACATACATGTATACAACAACTATCTTCATACAAAATTTCACCTGACAGTGTTTTTCCAATGCCAACTAGGCAAACAATCTGTATATTGTACCGAAAGATTTAAGGTGAGACTTTAGGTTCTAGGGCTCGTCTGGCAAGGCAATTGACGATGACTGTACACGGTCCGAACTGCTACACGTTCCTTGCCGACTACAGCTTTATAAAGATGCTATTGCCGCTTTCGTTTATCGTCGGGCGTACAAGTATGTCAGTGAGCTTTTACACAATTAATAAAATCCATCACATAGTTGTTCGCTATTTATATAAGTTGCATTTAGACCAGAGCCATGAGTTTCCAGCATACTATTTGAACGCTTTCATATTTGAATGACGTTGTCAGTCACACGACAAGCAATTATTAATGTGACGAATTACTTGCGACACCTTTAGGCGTTGCTGGCGTGGTAGGTCCGACAGCACACTACATCTTTAGGTGTTCCTGGCGTTAAAAGGGTTAATGAGTCATTTGCTGACTACGATGAGTGTTCTCTTGTGCCCGGCAAACAACCAGTACAGCCAGCTGGAAAAAGATATACAAGATTAGTCCAATCAAAAATATCAACAAATCAACTCTTATTGCAAGAACATATTTTTGAACGTTAATCGTGTATATCTTTTTGCAGCTCACTACCTCCGCGTGAGTCTTTTACTAATCTCACTGAACATATTTCTACGCAGTATCAGAGAGCATGGTATAAATAGAAAATCACTGCCCGACTAAATAGTTTTTGGTAACGCCATCTAATGTGTATTTTTCTCAGACTGAGACTCCATCCATTCCAAACTTGCTGGTAGTACAAGTCAATCATAAGTAATATATCACAAGCTTAATTACACGCAAGTCCAATAGAACTAAAGCAAAATTAGAAAACACGCTGACTAGCAACGTCACGTGGCTGTTAAGAGAACGGGCGTTTTTGCAACTGCATTACAGTCCTGTACGATCTTGAATTAAATACTGCATCACTATAGTTATAGATAATCATACGCTAACGGTGACGCGGTTACATTGACATTAAATAGACCACTAGCCAATTGTTGCTCACAGCTCTTATGCCGGTAGCATACCTCCGCCGCGAAACCGCGAATCGCCATACAGAGCGCGCGAAACTAAAGCGGAACTTCCTTGGATTTGACGTTTCGCGGCGGAGGTGTGCTACCGGCATTAATGTTTTACAAAATACTTGGAAAATTGCGGGTAGATGCTCAAATATAATGCCATACACTTAGGTTTTTTAATATATTGCGAATTTCAAATGTATGAAAAATGATCAAATAACATAAGAAAGTACAGACGCGTTTTAAAATAAAGGGTTGTACTAAGATTATGATAAGAGAGATGTAGAAGATTTGTACGCTCAAAATAATTCTACAAACGACCCCCTTTATTTTAAAACAACATTTACTTAAATATAATATTCGTACACAATCTTTTGTGAATTCATATAATTTGAATTTTTAGTCCTAGGTTTTCTAAAAGCCGCGTTATTTAGGCGTTACGTGATTATATTCTCAAATAAAAACATGTCTATGTAACGGCATCAATTCTAAAGAAACCACGACGTTCTATGGGGTCGTTCTTCTTTTATCAAATATAATGGCTCACGGGGGTGTATATGACACCTCTGTCACGCTAATTTTGGGAAAACGAATAAAAATACAAATGAAAAGCATAGTCAACGTAACGCTAATCATATTAAATACTGTAACGATAATTTGACATTGAAAATAAATTAAGAACTGTTTTATTTGTACCGTTATTAAGATGATTATAGCGGGGAAAGATTCACTGACACTAAAAAAGAAAAACAACTTCTAGATATATTTGAGTTGACACATCCCTACCCGGCCTTTTCGTACAGAGTCTGCCCTCAAACTCAGCTATAAGCTTATCGGCACCGCAAGCTATCAAAGACAACGTACGGAGTCAGGGTTGTCACATTGTACAAGTTAACGGAAACGTCTCCCTAATACTATAGTCTATTATTTTCGGTATTTAAAAGAGAGTAAGTAAAAAACCACGTGACTCGTGTTTTTCTGCCAATCAAGGTAATATTTTGCGTCTGTGATACGACGGGACTGAATGGCTGAATGACCCGAGTCACGTTTCTTTGTTTACCTTTTTTTTTTAGTACCTAAAGGAACAGACTATGGTTATTATACAGTGAACATTACGAGCAATAAGCATCATTACAATCGTTAATATCTCATATCAAGAAAAGAAGATGACGATGACGAAGACGGGTCGTGACGAATAATCAAGTGAAGTCGTAAAATCATGCCCAATCAGTAACCACACACTCTCACGTAAAAAATACGAACAAAACCATGCCCAGTGAGTATTTTGTTTTTTACCAAGCACGGTGGTTATAGATCTGTCTTAGAACGCTACAATGTCCACTGAATAGCCCAGTTAGTTGATTTTTTCACGTCACCGGTCATTCTCAATGTATATGTGGAAGTTACCAACGATTGCAACTCTACCTATTGATAAGTTTTCTAAAGGCAGGTACTTTTCTTAGACAGTAACACTCTGTGACCTGAATACTCTCTGGTTTTTATCTTAGGCATGAACCACATGGGACATATTACATAGCTGGCTAGAAATACAGATATTACGTTTTGTTTGATTTGAACTTGAGTTGAATGAAGTTTCATGCTTTCTGTCGTATATGCCAAGCTAAGAAACCATGCAAAGACAATCGAAGGCTTTGTAAAAACATTACAATCAACATGACGGCAGTAAAATATATATATAGAAAAATCGATACAAAAACAATAATTGAACACAATAGTTTCCTAAGGAAGAATCCTAACGGAATTTCTGGGGCTATCAAATCAATTACGCGCAGTAGATGGAAGTCGTGGGCTAATATAATATCTTCAGTATGATTTCTACTTGACGTTCATAAACACAACTGTAAGAAGTACTTATAGTTATGCTGGATGGAGTCGTCATTTTGATACCACGTACAAAGAGTTAACGGTTGATTACTCTTGTCCATATCGACCATTAATCAGGCGTAATCAATCATTAAAAACTCACACAGCACGGTGAAAATGGACGTAAATATACTACAGTCAATATCAAATAGTTTGTAGCATCCAAAGCGCCATATATGTCGTTATGTTTATGCATACATGAATAAAGATGTATTGCGATATATTTGGCACTTTGGATTCTAAAGACTATTTGATGCAACCGGTCCTAAGTGCGTTTCGTTGTAACGTCAGGTAAGAATCGTACTTGGGTAAGTGAGACTTTAGTACAGCGTACAGGAGTCGTGTCGGTTGTTGGAGCGCTGTCGGTGTGGAAAGGCAGACTCGTCGTGTCAGAGACTAGCGGTGGCGGCCGCCGCGCCCCACCGCCGCGTACACTCAGGCCGTTGGCTACCTGTTAACATGAGAAATATTTATGATAATTTGTTTACAAGGCAACGAGCATGCGACGATCAGTTTATTAGAGTTCCGTAGCCAAAATGGCAAAAACGGAACCCTTATAGTTTCGTCATGTGCGTCCGTCCGTCCGTCCGTATGTCACAGGTTTTTTACTCAAAAACTAGGTATAAGATGTATATTGATGAAATTTGGAACATAGGTGTCTTGTGTAAGCCGCTACTTAGTTAGATAGTTTACACTTTGAGGTTTAAAAAAAAATTGATTTAGTGAATATTTTCGAAAATGTTCGCTCCGAAAGTAGCGAAAATTGCTACCCTCTATTTTCTAAAGGGTATGTTCAAAAAATATGAAAAAAATTACAAATATATAGCTTAAATAAATACTTCCAACGAAAATTGTTTTCAACATGATCGGACATACGTTTTTATGTTATTGCCAAAAAATAGCGCTTCTCAGCAAAAGGACAAGGGGTGATACGCTCTTTGTTTACTGTTTTTTTTTATCGTATTTTTTTAATCTGCTGTGCTTTTTTGTATAAACGGCTGCGGAAACCTACATTGAGTACGGTCCGGCATGCTCATGGCCGGTTTTTTATCATTTCACTTTAGTATCTGCAAACTAAACAAAATAATTCAAAACAGCATACTGGCTTTTTAAATGACAGATATGTGGAAAAACCAAAAGTTTGTTGTTAGCCCTCCGAAACTCCATTTTCACATTATTTGATGTTGTGAAAGCAAATAAAAATCAGCTTTGCCTAAATATAAACGTTGCCAAATCATAAAAAACCATCCAAAATTCCTTCTAAGATCCGCTTACAACGACGAAAGCCCACCGAACCGAACAATCTCACTCTCATCAATCACTGTTAATTCTTCTTTTTAAAACAATTACTTTAAAAGGGTTAGAAACACGCACTTAATGCCCCTGGCATTAGGCTACGGTGACGGCTTAGCATCAGGCAGGCCGTACGCTTGTTTGTTACCTTATTAGTAAATATACATAGCACAAACCGTCGCAAGGGAACGCCAACACGGCACTGAGCAAGCGGAATAATGCAGCGGAGAGTGGTATATGTTTAGGTCATGCGGAGGTACTGGCCTGTGGTCGTGCGCCGGGTGTACGACGACGCGCTGGTAGTCGGGCCGGCGCTCCTGCCGCTGCCGCGAGCCCAGCTCCGCCGTGCCGTCGCGGGCGATGAACAGCTGCAGCCCGGACGCTGGAAATGCGCCCAACTGATATTACACTACTGCTACAACCATTTACACAAACCGAACACATCCCATACAAATCTCAATGTTATGAGTATTTGACGACGATATATTATTAGAAAACAGCCAAAATTCAGGATCAAGTATTTATGCAAAGGAGTCTAAGTTGACTTCTTTGCAAAGGACTGGCCAGATGATGCTCAAAATCGAGACCAATGGAAAAAGAGGGGAGAGGCCTTTGCCAAGCAGTGGGTCATAAAAGGCTTGCAATAATAATAAAAAAGTATTTATGCTCATTGCACAAGGATTTGAACCCTGGACCGTCATATTCGTAGCATCACGACCGCTGGCCTAAATCGGTCGGTCGGTTCGCTCGCTATGCAGAGCGAAGATCAGGGTGCCAAGTGTTGTGTCATGATAGAGGGAAAGTAATTTCGAGCTGAACAAAATACAGGCTGTGGAAAGGGACGAGAAAGCGAAAAATGTATAGGAGTCTGCAGAGAGATCTGGTTACTTGTGAGAGAATGGAGGTTGTGTCTGAATGAGCTCGTCGTGTGATCATTGTTGGGGTGTCTCACGTGGAGTGGGATTCAAGCTGTGAGGCTCGGGTCGGGTGCTACGAGGTCTCGCAATATCAAAGCGGCAATTAAGACGATCGCCACATGCAGCATGCCGTGGACGCAACAGTACCAAGCACACGGTGTGCTGGGCCGCATTCGGCGAGCGGCAGCTGCGACCGCCTGATAAAGTGACCTAGTGTGAAGTGAATATAGTGTCTCTAGGCAGAATTAGGTAATTAAATGCGGCGAACGTAGATCATTTAATAAAGTAAGATGCAACTAAAGTGATACTCCTCGCTTCATATACATATGCCATTACAATCTACTGGTAAAAAATAACAAATAGAGCTTTCGAAAACTCTGAACAATAAATGCGGACTTTAACATGAATCTCCCATGGTAAGATAACGTATGTTATTTGTAGTTTCAAGCGAGAACTTAAGTCTCACGCAGCAGGTATCGGAACCGGTATTTTAAAAATCTATTCCCATTTTCTTAATCCATTATATGGAGTTTTGTACGGCCGCCGCATTCAATCAACGCATTTGCCGGGCGGAGTAGTGTAAAGACGACGTTCGTTGATCGAATCCGTTTAAGAGATGTGCGGCCACCGATTAATACGAACACGACGTTCGTGGGCCGAAATAGTTAGAAACAAGTTCGGCGACCGCATTACGGGAACAAAATACTGTAATTGCCTCTTAACGCGCAGCCGAGCGCTTGCACCTCTCAAGCGAGCCAAACACATGTGGGGGAGGTTGTTAGTGCCTGGGTGACCTCGTCCTGAGGGCCTTTAACCCTTGTGCTCGTGTAGGGAATGCCTCTTGACGCCACATCTTTGCTTTTGATTCGATACGCAGAAGCTCGGCTTTCGGTCGCACAATCTGTGCCAGCAAAGGCGGTGTACTCACTCTCAGCGGAGTCGTCGACGGCGTGCTTGAGGTCGGTGGCGGCCAGCAGCTCGTCGATCAGCGAGTCCGGGTTCACGCGTGTGTTCTCCACGCGGCACGACACAACGTGCTGCCAAATACACAAATGCATTATAACATTCAAGAATACCTATAGGATACCATTTATCCGACTCCGGTAAAATAAGTTAAGGTATTTAAAGTGTAAGGTGTATAAGTAAGAGGACATTTTTAACCCCCGATAAAAAAGGGGATGTTATATGTAAGTTTGAAGTGTGCATCTCTGTGTTAAACGGATGGACCGATTTTGATTTGTTTTGTGTTTGAAAGGTGACTGCATCCAGTGTTCTTAGTTCGGTCCAAGAAAATCGGCTTAGCCCTCTAAAATTTATCGACATGTTTCTACTTAAATGTGCCGGGGGATTTGTATCGATTCACCGCTTACAATACAATACAATAAATCTTTATTGCATACCTCACAAAACAAAGTACAGAAAACAATACATTCAAGGAGAGGTAAACAACAGGCGGTCTTATCGCAAAACAGCGCTCTCTTCCAGACAACCTTTAGGTAGTGGGAGAATTTGTGAAATAAAACTGTACGTACAATTAGGATGGCGCAAAGCAGTTTGGAATTCAAGTATTGCACATATATATTAAACAAACACAATAATTAGTATAAATAAATACTTACTACATATATACATATAACTACATGATAAGTTCGGTTCGGTTCACCGATTACTTGTTTCTTCTTGGCGAGCGCTTCTATGCTCTCTGAGCCTCTGTATAAGTTCCAACTTGTCTAGTCAAGGTGTGTTTTATTGATTTGCTTTCATTTTAACAGGTTGTAGCAGTTTTCAAAATGTCTCCCCATAGAAAAATCTGTTAATATCAAAGAATCAATAGAAACACCTTGCATAATGATCGGTTAGTTACCTGCGGCTCGTCAGGCGGCGCGGGCGGCTGCTGCGCCGGCGCGCGCTGTCGCCGCGAGTACGCGGCGCGCGCGCGGTCCAGCGACCCGCTCTCCGAGGCACTCGCGGTCAACGACCCCGACGACGGGTTCCTATGTAACATGCACTTGTAATCACATGCCAGTCTAGTACTTGAGTCGACAGCAGCAGACACGGACGAAGAGTTCAAATCTGTCTTTACGCCACTATTGTGAAATTCACTCAGTAAAGATGTGTTGAATAATGTTTGCTAACGTATTTTGTCGGGCACGTTCGAATGAATAGATAACATTTTGCGTAAATGCCTCCACTGTGACTGGAATCCTGCATTGCATATGCAGAATTTGAATAGTCTGCGACATCCAAAATGTCTAATATATCGCAACACGTATATGGAATATATAGCACATATGTTTGATTTTTTTCAGATTATACGCAGGTTAGTATGTTTCCGCTCTGATTGGCGTATACCTATAAGAAATACCAAAAATGGTTCTTCGATATTTTTGAACTCCTTGTCGTTGTAGGTACGAGTATATGTATCTGTTGCTGTTATAAATAGTAACGAAATAACAGTAATTATATGCGTTAATAAACCAATTGGCATATACAAAATTAAATTTTACAAAAGAAAGGTATTCTATTATAGGTAATTAATTTTGGGGGAACAAAACAATTTGTCATTAAATGTATTAAAAATAAATGTAATGTAAGATTCAAATTCAGTCAAATTTTAACGGTAATTATGTTTGGTAACTAATAAATAATTTAGAACAGACAAAATCACTGCACAATACTGACACAAACATATACACGAACGAAATTTTTAATATTAGTAAAAATGTCTAATAGCTAATGCATAGAAATCGCTTACATGCAAGCAAAATTTACATAAATGTTAAAGGTATTTTCCCGCTGACCGATCAAACAGACAATTACGAAAGCGAGAATATATTTTTCACCTCATTAGCTCGGAATCGCTCCGTCCACAGCCCCTAATCTACGCGCACGTCTGTTGTATTCGCTAACGTGGAAAACTATTTTAAAATTCGAATATTATATTGAGTGAATTTGAAAGGAATATTTAATACGTATTGTTATTTATTTTTTGCATCTTGCATATTCCTCGCTGTAATGAGGTGAAAAGTTGTGTTTCGGACAGCCGTAAATTTATTCGGCTTCTTGTGCCTTGAAAGCCTCGTTCGCTAGTGGTTAAATTTTAGATTCCTTAGCTTACGCAGCTTTCAATTCAAGTATTCGCGCTAATAATAAGTTTGCAGCCTTGCATAACAAATAACTATTGCCGCTCTGTAATGCTAGTATTGCGGAGCACCACACCTTTTTCTACGATGAAATGAAACTCGTAAGCGATCGGAGGAAAACGACCTTAGCTATAACAGTTACTATACTCACACCCTACTAGATATATACAATCCACCATTTCATACGACCACTATTTCGGTTCTACAGAATTATTGAATGATCCAGTTTTGAAAGTCACAGTAATCAGCGACCATGTACTAAATGTAAGAAAAAGTAACAATAATACGAGTGCCAGAATAAATGGTTTGACATAAAAAAAAGGAAAAGTATAATAGATAACAAAGGGACATGTCATTTATTATTGTACGAATATACCGATTATAATTAATTTTAATTGATACTAAGATATCACAATCATATTTAAACGTATGCAAATGCTGCCACAACCTATCGAAAATATTAGGAATAAAAAAAACACTTAAACCTTTATTGTAGTAGACTTTCAGATCAGAATTACAGAAATCTTTCAATGGGTGCTGTAACTAGGATTCATTATTTATTAGGAATGTCACGTTGCCAGAGATTTGCGTATTTTTTCAGAAAACTCTTGGAGTTAGTTTTATCAGTGCGCGGAGAACAACACTAATCTGACATCAGTGTATTTTTTTAAAGTATCTAAATATGCAGATCGAAATTTGAGCTACAATAGAGTAATGCTGCTCCTCGTGCGAATCTTCTGTACAAATTATACTGATTTTCTTCATCTTAAAAAAGGGAAGCGTTCGTATAGAGTTTACCCATATTAATATTCCGTTGCGTGTAAACGAATGATAGAAACGTATCTACCCCTATGGACCTTATTATCTTGTACAATGCGGCTCAGTTAAGCTTGCATCGCGCGCCAACAGGACGCCGCATTCGTTGAAAATCAGCTGCTGGGGACCCGTCGTGGCCGGCTCAATACAGTGAGTTCAATACTTGGATCGCTTTAATATTAGAAAAAGCGCTAATTTTATTTTATGCATACCTACTTGTATTTAAGGCGCAATATGTAATTATTAAGCGATATCATAAAAATGTTAGAAAATCATGCAGAGTTAAAAAAGATGTAAATTCCTATGGCAAATGTTATTCAAATAGATAGACGTAAAAAAATGCCGGTTTACATCGATAAGATCAGTGATATATTAAAAAATCATGCATTGCGTACTGAAACATGAATTTTTCACATCTTTTTCTAAGGCTGACTTTACATACATACGTACAGTCAGCCTTAGAAAAAGAAGTGGACATAAACAAAGGAGGTGACTTGTCTCCGCAGCTGACTGTACATTATCTTATTAGACAAAACTTTGGGTGAGCTCAGAACCTTTAGTGCAGTGTTACCGCGACAAATATTTCGAAGGCGATGGACTGAGGGTACACAAAGACAGGCTGCTATCCAAGTGCAAGTTATATGAGAACGGCAAACCAACTGCCCGTAGCCTGCACGCCCTCGTGCACGTCCCATGACACTTGAAATTATAACCCACTCCGTCTGTTTCAACCCTTCATGTTATCGGATCGTTCGTTTTACTCACATTGAATCTGTGTCCGATATAATATTAACTACGTAGCAAGTACGAGTAAGTTCTTAATTTAATGTAATTATTACATTTTCGCTAATGTTGATATTATAGCGTTACTGCTACTTTGCATGTAGCAGTAAATTAAAATTTAAATGCAAGCATTTAAATTTTAAGTAGCTATCTCAAAATTCTTCCACAGCTCCGTCACACATTTTAGTATGGAGCGATTGATGGTAAAAAAAAGAACGACCCATTTATATTACAAAGAAAACAGTTACAGTAAATTATCGCGCTGCCGATGCACACTAAAGGTCTCGGAGTTTTCCTAAAGTCTCTAATACATTCTCGAATCATTGGTCTCTAAAAATCCATCACAGTGTAATTTGAGTCAGCAATATAACAAACCCTGAACACAGTATATTATTTTACCATGCAAATTTTGTGTTCACTGCTAAACATAATATATGAAACCTTCATAATATACGATCAAGCAATTAAAAGTAATAATAATTTGTACAATACATAAACGATCCATTTTTTTATTAGACGCCACCTAGCGAAACCATTTAAGTAGGTACATGAATCAAAAATTTGGTTTCGGTGATTTTAGATGTATAAGGATATACATCTAAAATCTCTGATTGTATTTAGACGCAGACGGTGGAATGTTGCAGTGTGCAGCGTTCAGCTCAAGTCCATAATAATATTACAAATGAGAAAGTAACTCTGTCTGTCTGTTACATTTTCGTTTAAACTGCGGAACCGATTTAGATGAAATTCGGTATAGAGAGAGTTTGCGACCCTGAGATGGACATAGGATAGTTTTTATCCCGAAAACCATTTCTCAAGAGTGAAGAGGGGCTGCAAGCCTGTACGGGGAATCCCTAACTAAAGCCTAGCTTACTCAGGTAACGCGGGCAAGACGTCGCGGACGAATGCAAGCTGACCGAGCGAGCGTAGCAAATGAAGCGACTGCGTTTCAGCTTGTGCTAAAATGCTTTCGTATGTCTGTCTCTCAAGCGGATGTCCGGTTCGTGTCCTCTACGGTCGCATCTCTTAACCGATTCTCTTCAAATTTTGTGAGCAGATTTGATGATTATATGAAATTACTTTTTCGATTCAGTTATTGGGCTTTTTTTCAAAGATATTCTTACAAATCATGCCCGTCCACACCGTCGAAAACGGACTTGAAGCAAGACACAAAAATGTCCTAAAGAGTTTAAAACAATACATAAATGTGTGATACAATACACAACTACGTTCGGTGGATGGCGTCCTAACAGCAAAAGCAGCACGATCCGACTAGCTACAAGTAACATCGACAAGTGACGACATCTACCGGCTGTACACATAAACTCATTTATCAGTACAGGGCCAAAATGGGTACGCGATTAACTCAGTACGATATGTGCTACTTACACTCTTTATTCATTCATTTTAATTAAATCATTTGATGATTTCTTTTATGTCTTAGTCCGTGTAAAGTAGCACATAAAATGCCACATGCCATTATGATGTAAAAAAAATGTCTAAATTGGCACAGCACATGGTCGAGTGTGGATAAATCTTCGGGGTATATGGATGCTGAGAATGCAACATTGCGTGAAAATAAGAATTGTGGTATCATTTAGTGTACGGAAATAAAGTTAATTCCACTCGTGGGTCAAATCTTGTAAGTTTTAAATTCCACCCGGCTTCCCATTGAGCCAAAATTTGGTGTATTTGTGCAAGTTAGGTGACAAAGCAATATTATAATAACATCGAGCTGATCTGGTGGAGCCGGAAGGCAGTCATAGGAACTCAATAATAAAATACCGCAATCGCCTCGATTAAAAATGTAAAATATTTTACAAAAAGTTATTCGTATAATGTTTGTCCGTCGATTCATCCACACATCCCCCGTTACGTGTGGGCACTGACAGCGCGGAGGAAGGCCGGCGCGGAAGGGAGTCGCGCAGCGCTGCGCACGCGCCGCACTCGCCGTCGCCGCGTCTGTACACCGTACACGTGACCACAACGGTTACTATCACACCTTGCGGCCTGACACTTCACACCAAAGTCAGACCGATTAATTAAATAGCTGGCCGCAGTAAGAGAGGCACTCCGGCTCTCTGGCTACAACGTAGACATGCGCCAAACAGTCCTTCACAAAGTAATGCAATATCATATCACATCTCTTGACATGTAACATCACAGTGAGATATCACATCACTCGAAACATTGTTGTCACTATTTAACTGCCACTATGTGCCATTCATTATTATACGAAAACGTTTAGCGGTAATGTTTCAGTTGATGTTACGATCGATACTGATCACCGACGCCGACGCCGGCCGGTATGATGCCGCGCGCCGAGTGCGAGCGAGACAAGACATTTGTAACAGAGCCGCGTTCGATCGTCGCGCTTACCCCAGAGTAATATCCTATCGAGAGATGTTTGTGATGATGCTTGTTTATTCCGAGTGATGCGTAATATACCAGGACGCGATCGAGTGATATTACAGTTGCGATATCAGTCGCATCACTTACACATCTCTACTACAACGGGGTTTGACGTCTAACGGACGGAAGGCGTCTCCTGACGAACGCAGACCTTTAAACCACTCTATATCCATGCCCCGCGCCTCTCTTACCGCAGCCGACGCCTCAGTAAGACGGTCGGACGATAGTTGGAAATCTCTACAGTTGCCTCCTACAACGTTTACAATAGGGTTGATTTAAAAAAAAAAACTGTACATAGTTAAGGGCTTTTGAATCGATACGAGTGAGAAACGAAACTGAATCATAAAACATATATCAGTATTGTTCGTCACTCAAGTACTGATACTAATTTTGTTTTAAATATAGCCCCTTAAAATTAGGTACAATTTCGTTGAAAGAGATCTTATAGAAATAGACATAGACAGACAGGCCATAATGATGACCAAAAACCGTAATTATTATGTAAATAACTACCTAATTAGATTCGCTACGTATTGCACAATAGTTACCGACGTCTGATAATCAAGGGCGGAAAAAAGGAATCGAATATTTTTTCTATAGACTTTTCCGACAATCGATACGTTTTGATGATGCTCTTTAAATGTTTGGTACTACCCTTAAAATATAAACTTTTTGACTAAGTAAGTAATGAAAGTAAAAAATGAAAAAACTAACTCAGAATTCATTGATCATAACAGACTATTTAAAACAAATCAAAAATATTTTTCTAAAATAAATAGCAAAGTTCATTTATGGTTTGGTTGAATGTGGATAAGATAATTATAATGCTGCTAATAAAATTAGATATGGCATGTCCGTACGCCCAATCACAGAAATTTCTACTTGTACGTAGTCGAAAAGAATTATTCAATTCTTTTGGGCTTCCGCCCCTTGGTGATAACACTGATAACCAAGGACCATTAAAACAAGAGGATTGTCAAACGCCATTCCCCGATTACTTACGGTTTTTTACAACGCCAGTTATGTATAATAAAATTTATTTACAATAAATCAACTTTAAAAGCGTGACACAGTGTTTTAATGGTGCGTTTAATTTATTATTAGCCCTTTACGAAGTAATTGTTACTGAAAGATGTTTCTTTGTACAATTCGCCATCTCGTTTTTGCCTGGATATAAAGTATGGCGATTGACAGTCCTCTTGTTTGAATGATCTTAGCTGATAACTAAGGGTACCTAATGAAACTTATATCGCATTCATTAAGTAGCACACGCATTTATGTTCAGGTGTCGATGGCCTGACTAATTCAAGCGCTGCTATTGGTGAACATTACCAAACGTCAGGCTATAGATCCTACGCAAGGTGAAGAGATCGGGAACAAGTAGACAGACTTGTATATTGCGTGTTTGTATACATACATCGTAGTAGTACACAACAAAAATAATCGGATAAAAAAATGTATTGTAAACAAACTATGACGCCTATTACATACACAGAATGCGTGCTAAGTGTTATGATCATCTAATAATCAATTTTACGGGGCGTGTTGTCCTATTCAATGTTTATTTGGTTGCACATTATTTACCTTCACATTTTCATCATAATACGAGTATATTATATCAAGTGAACCACCATATTACAAGCCCACACTTTCAGCTCTAAGTTCGGTTTGAATCCATATTTTTCACCCGAAACAGTTAAGGACATTGGGAGCATGATACAGACCTACTTTGAGAATGCTGTAGATATACCTACTATCAAGTAATAAAATAGCAATGTCCTGAACTTTCGAGAACATAATGAAATATTACCTTTTTTCTTTATTTGAATTTGTCTATTAAACAAAACCAGACGATCAGTGACTTGAAATCAGTGCTTGAAATGAATTATGAGGGATTGCTCCTATGTTCGAAATCTGTATCATGCTGTCCCACTCGTTCTAGTGTTAAATTGTACTTGCGCGAGTGGGACAGTGCAATACGAACGAACTTCCCATTTCGAAGTTCGGAGTAGCCTCTCTGTATCGGATCAAAAACATGAATGTACCACAACGGTTCAAATGGCCTCTGCTTCAGCACCGCAGTAGATAGTGGCGACGCGACCGAATGGTTTGAATAACATTTGATAGTTGTCGACGTTTGGCCTGCACACGTTTTCAATTACTTTCAAATCAATGTAAAGTAAGTTTTCTTTTGCTTGAAACCACGAGTATAACTATGTGTGGGTCATTGCACGTACGCCGTCGCCAGGCCCTAGTCCTAAATATTAAAGAAACATGCCATAATATGCGTTAATTCGATCAATACAAGAACTACATCGGTGTATGAAGGTCTGCTGCTTGGCGTAGCTCTTTCTGACGATATTTATAAAAGGGTAATCCTACAGGCGCTCCAAGCACTATCAGTTTCCTGTCGCATATATTTAAGAAGTAAGCCACAATAAATGTATCATTTTACTAAATTAAGGTTAACCGCAAGCACATTTTATCATTTCACCAAATTTTTACTTTAATTTTGACTTATTTCTTAAGAAAATGCGACGGGAAAGTGATGGCGGTTTAAACGCCTGTAGAACTGCCCAACCAGGGACTGGCGGCGGTTGAATGACACGACCGTGGTATCACCTGTATCAGCTTTGTATACGTGACGTCATTCGTGAGAGAAACCGAGGCATCTCTATTGATCAGAATATGATAATGGGGCTATAGAGAAAAGATAACACGCAACCATATATTTATAGTGCGTTTAGTGATTTTTTCTGCAGCTAACTGTACGCAGGTACATGAATGTTGTATCCATAACCACCGACATTCGTCAATACACTTTAAGTAGGTTTCAAATGGTTGACTCATATTAAACATAAACATAAATCTCCTTTACATTGACCTAGCGGATTAAACACTAAAACGCCCACAATACACTAAGACTTGAACAACATAATTTCTAAAACAATGAACCATGTATCCGTCAACTGTACTTATCGATAAGCTTAAGACTAAACCAATTAACAGAAAAACCCCAAAGAGAACTGAAAAAGACAGAAAACAATAGGATAGAAAGAGAAGCCGATAGTGTCCCGCTCGTGCCCTCAACCTAATTAGTACGCTCGGACGTTACAGGACGGGAGAGCGGCGCGGCCGGCCCGGTCGAGCCTTTACATTACTACTTTACCATAACGATACAAACGGATTATTCTATGAGGTGAATTGTGTATTCGGCTGAGTACCTACTGAACAAACACCATTAAAACAAGAAGATTTTCAATCGCCATACTTTGGTTTTGGCAAAAACTAGGTGGCTCTTTAAAACTAAACATTTAACGATGTTATAATTGACTAAGCAACATATTACAGTAATAATTAGTTCGTGAACAGCGAATATAGCAAACATAAACCGTACATTTAATACTGTGACACGATTGCAAAGTTGAATAGTCGTAAATAATTATTTACATAGATGGAGTTAAAATATCGGGGATCGATTTTGTCTGTGGCGATTAAGAGGCCTCTTGTTTTAATAGTCCTTGCTACTGTAGTACTGAGAGGTGCATTTTTTAGTTTTTCACGACACTTATCTTTAGATATTTTATTGCATAGACATAATTGCATGTATCATTTCAGAAGCTTAAGGCGTAAATATAACGACAACACATTCTCAATGATTCGCCTTCCAATTGCTCCATACTAAAAATATAAATATTTTGAGTTTGAGACAAGAAAAGTGTAATACAGTTTATATGATCACGCAACCGAGTACACAATTCCTTAACATAGACAGTAAAGGTGGCACACGGTGGTAGCTCGGATGGAAATGACATCCACCTGTTATATGTATACCCGACACCGAAACTCCGCCGGCGATGTGCCGCCGTCACGCCGACAATCTGAACACAGCTTAAATATAGCTGGGAGGTATACTCGTGCATACGAATACTTCGAATCATATCTCTTGAGATTCTATTTCCAGAAATTATAACAACCACATGAAATTATTAAAGTTTAATTTGCAAGTCAAAAAATATAATACCGCGCTTGAATCTTGTATAAATTACATGGTCCTTGAGTTGAAATGAAAAGACAATTGGATAAAAATAATAATTATAACTGCTTAAATAAAAGTGATATAAATTAGTGATTAAGCAAAAATCCTCTCTTTTTCACATTCTTTGAGCCGGCTAGGCAGTTTTTACACGTGAAGAGTGCTTAACGATTTTTGAATTTAGAACCTACTTTCCAAATGCAGCCAAATGTTGCAGCAGCAATGTAAAATATAGCAAAGCTTACAAAGTCGATTCAAGAATATCATTAAAAAGGGACGTGTAACGAACAGAGCGACCGGGCGGGCCGCGCCTCTCGGGAGCGAAGCGAGCCACACAGGCGGCACTAACCTCGGGTCCGTGTAGCTGTGACGCAGCACCTCGCCGCGCCGGCGCTCCGATGCGTAGTGACACCGCTGTATCACCGACACCTTCACCTCCTTGGGCGTCGACGCGAACACCTCCTTGTCCAGCGCCTTGTTCGATAGACTCTTGAAGCGGTGACGCACGTCGACAGACGACCCCGGATCTGCTTCTGGGTCAGATGTGATGCTGTAGAATTCGTCCTCGATGCACCCTGACAGTCGGTTCGCGTCGGATACTAATGAGCTCTTTCTGTGCGCCAGGGGCGTCAGGAAAGGAAAATTGTTGAACAGTTCCTCGTTCCGCTTGTTGCGTTCTATGAGTGCAGGGATCGTGTTTAGTGATTTCTGCTTAAAGATCTGGAAGTTGGTCAACGGCTGGACTGCGTTGCTGATCATTGTGGCGGTGGCCTTCTTCTTCTTGTCGAAGTACGAGGGCATGGCGAAGTGTTCGCCGGCGAGCGTGGTGTCCGGCGTCCTGTACTCCTCGGAGGCAGGAGACTGCAGTGCGTGCCGGATGAGGTCCGGCGGGCCGGTGAGCGTCGTGTTCGGAGTCAGGTACACGTCCGAAGTGTCAGGGGATACAGTCTTTTCTAGCAGCAGCTTGGTAAGTGTTTGTGCCCGCCCTGTATGCTTACACAAGCGACTGCGGATGAGGGAACGAGAGGAACATAAAAAATTTAATTATTAAAGCTAACAATCGGTTAGTTACGTGTGTGGTCGGAGCGGGTGTACAAGCGTCGTTGGCAGCCGGTCACACGGCGCTCGGGGCGAAAGATCAGATTTGCCAAACACCGTTTTCTTCATACCAAATACCCGATAGACTATGCTGACGTAATATGATGAAAGTCTGATTAAGAATAAGATGGTTATGCATCGCTGGACACGAGGCTACATGCATGCCACGACACCAAAGGCAGCTTCAGCGGCGAAACACCGCTAAACTTAGGATCATCCTGCACTGAAGAAGTTGCGACCACCAGACATAATTCCATGTAGCGTAAGGTCATTCAACCTTTACTGGATTTCTTAGTGATTGATAAGTATTTTAGTTAGTACATTTCCATAATACTTTATTTTCATAACCATTTGTGACCGAAACGTCTAACTACCAGAGCCTATTTTATATTTCAGACATTTCATTACACTAACTTTGAAATATGAATCTATAAGTAAGATAAAATATACTATAATAACGGTTACAACGAGTTTTTGGTATTGAAAGATATTCATATTGCGAATAGTTATATAATACTAGAAGGGCGCCTTCTAGTATATATACCTTCATTCGCGGAGGAGAAAAAGACATAACCCTCTTTTTTCGACAGTGTAGTCGGGTAAAAAATATCCTGTAACCATCTGGAGATACCCAGCT
Organism: Hedya salicella; assembly: GCA_905404275.2. Classification (NCBI taxonomy): domain Eukaryota; kingdom Metazoa; phylum Arthropoda; class Insecta; order Lepidoptera; family Tortricidae; genus Hedya; species Hedya salicella. Next base: position 92,051,263 of record FR990096.1, read on the forward strand.
ACTTACACGTGTATCAAAAATAGTTGAAATCCGTTTAGCCACTTTGGCGTGATTAAGCCACAACGACACAAACAAACATACAAAAAATCCAAAACAATATATTTCGTTTCAACGTCTGCTAAATAGTCCGTTACAAATATTCATTTGAAAATATCTTCATTGTACAGGCATTTCATTTTTACAACTTTATAATAAGTAAGTAGTACGGACTACAAGTAGAAGGTGCCCCTCGCAACTTCGTCAGCGCAGGAGATATAAATTATAATCATGCTTTTTTCTTGAGCGTTGTCGGATATAAGCATCCTATAATATAACCGTATGTGGATGAATAGCTGCCCGTGTACCATACATAGTTGAAACCCGTTTAGCAGTTTTGGCGTGATGAAGCCACAACGACACATACAAATTAAACACTTTAAATATTTTTCGATTTAGTCACCTTGAAATAGTCCGTATCCCTTTTTTTTTAAAAGATATTTCATTTTTACTACTTTATTATAGTATATGTAGATAACTAAAAGGCGCTCGCCACTTCGTTCACGGTGGAAAAAAAGTCATAATCCCACTTTTTTAGACAGCGCAGTCGGGTAAAAAAGTATGCTATAACCATCTGTGGATACCCACCTACCCGTATACCATAAATAGTTGAGATCTGTTTAACCGATTTGGCGTGATGAAGCCACAACGACACATACGAAAAAAAATATTTTATTAAAAATAAATATTTTTCGATTTAGCGATCTCCAAATACTCTGTTACAATTATTTTTTTGGAAATATTATCAATGTACAGACATTTCATTTTTACAACTTTATAACAGTATACAATAGATAAGAAGACTCCGGACCCTTGTGGCGATGACATCACAATAGGGTATTTCAGGAGTAAATGGAGTGGTGTTAATTAATACAAAAACCTAGTCTATTGGTGTTTCAATGCAATAAAAAAATAATAAAGCATTCACGATATGAATTATTAACAAATCAATTATCAATTGATCAATAATCTTTCGTTAACTCACTCTCCGTTACAGATCCATATAAGACACACAAAAGTTGTTTTAAATCACTTGCGGTTAAGTTACGTCTTCTTGCAGACAGAATATATACACTTCAAAAAGGAAAAGTTTTTTTCAATTCGATAGATGTTATTGGTGCATATTTAAAAAGTTTGCGGTTATCAAAGCAGGATTTATAACGGTTACTTGGAATTAATTGTAATTTTGCACTGTGACGTGCAGTTGCAAATAAAGCAAACATTTTTATATCTTAGATCCAAAATTAATTACGTTGTAAAGGTAAAATCCGATAAATTGATAAAGATAATTCTTAAACTACCCTATAGTGACGTCAACGCGACAAGAGTCCGAAGTCTAATCAGTAGTCCGCGAACACCGCCGCTCGCTATGTGACCGCAGCTTTACGACTTTATCCTTGGCCGATGGCGTCATAGTCTCATTCCAGTGTTACATTTAAAATATACCAATCAGCCTTATAGGTCGCTGATAAGTAACGATAGTATTAAAGGCAGAGTTTCATATCGCTAGGTAGATGTCATTTGTTTAATACAACAAAGGAAGTTCTAAAGAGAGATTTTGCATCAAATATTTGCAGTACGTTGCAGTATTTTCAAATTAACTGCAATATAAACAGAACTTAATGAGACATGTATAATCAATTACTCATCGGCATCGACCATAGGATTTTTAAGTGAATAGAACTTTGTAACAAAAATACTATAAAGCAGGTTGCAATAAAATTAAAAACATATAAACACAAATTAAAACATGAATAATAATAATAATAATAAATCCACCCCAAAAAAGCTTCCCTTCCAGCAATCAACGCACTCCTAACGTTCGCTCATTGTCAGATGACAATGAAATCAATAATAACCATAGCTCTATAATCAAAACCTCTTGCAACAAACGTCCAAGCAATACGGCTGGCATCAATGTACATTTCAATATTCAAAATTTGTCACATTTTCCCATTTTGTCATTAGTTTTATATCACGTGATCTTAACCTGTGGCGCGTTATGTCTAAAGAAAATTAGGTAGAAAAGTAAGTTTATAAATTTAAAACTCCTGCGTGTGCGTCTAGCGCGCTTCACGGGTTTAGTCAAATCGCTACTTCTGAGCAACAATCAAACGTAACTAATCTATTATCACATGTTTTGGTTTATTGAGATTTGAAATTCTTGCCGTATCATGCGAACTTTATTTTAGTACAAATTTTGAGGAAGTCATTATTGCACGTGACTGCAGTAGCATTAGCACGTCTGCCCGCATTTTGTTAGATAATACTAACTAGAACCCAACGATAGTCAATTAATTCCAAAATTATTCGGCTACACTTTTGTCAAACTGTATGTACAGGTGTAGTGAATTATCCGTTTTCATCGTATTTTATCGCAAACATTCGTATTCGTCATGCTACTTCAGTCAGCTTCAGTACCAATCAAGACAGCATAGGAGAAGGTTGCATCGCGAGATTAATAATCGATACAGAGTGCTAAATTCCCAAGATAAGATTTTTATTATTTTAATGAACATCTTTTTATAAATTACAGCATCAATTTTAAAATTTTCTGATTTATTTTAGCATATTTCTCGACAAATACTAATGCAAATTTACCCCCCTTACTCAATGTCCCCCATACCGTCAACAATGGTGAGCGCTGGATTATAGAAACATTCCGCTGATTGTCTGGGATGTATTCTTTCCTTGTTGCCCACAACCGATAGGTTTGAGCTCCCTGCGGCTGCCCTAATGCAGTCTCTTCGTCAAATAATACAATGTCATCCACAGCGTGCCAGGAACGTATTTTTATATTTCATCCTTTTGTCTCTTTTTTTGGTTGTGGGGAAATACCATGAATCTTAAGTTTTTGGTAGGCATGAAACCCAAGGTCAATTTTCACAGTGAAAAATGGTCCAAACCGTTCTCACAAATAATAAGCTGGCTGAAAAAGAAAAATCAAATTTCTCTATGAGAATACGAGGGACAAGAAAACAAATTACACGATACTCTAGCGAAGATGGCTCTGGAATGCCTAAAGTGTCATTCTATGGAACTATGTAAACAAACAGCCATATTGAAATTGTCTCTAAATGATGAATTTACTAGTGATGGGCAAAGACTCTAAATACTCCTTTTACTTATGTATATTGAGTTTAATAAATACTATCAACATATTTTCGCAATATTGTGTAGGTACTGGTCCACCTAGAAATGTTTAAATCAGCAGGAAAGTTTCGGAGAAGACGGTGATTTTTCCGTCGATTACGCTGTCTCGTGATTTTCACCGGTGTATACCTCTATGCCCTAGATGAACGTGGTCGACCAGCTTTTTCGTGCCTCTAATGAGGAGGTCTCATTCTACCTTTTTATTATGATATAAACTAGTTTGCGTTTTATTCCGAGAAGTTTTAAGAGGATATACTAGCACAGGGCCTTTTGGACATTAGGTATTTTTAAAAACTATTGCTATCACATCGCCTCAAATTCCCCGTATTACCGTGCAAAAGGGATAACTGCAGCTCGGAATGATCTGACCTACAAAAAATTGACGAAAACAGTTTCGTAGTCCCCTATTTCCTCTACCAAAACTGGATTAATTTTAATTTTTCTTTCACATACATTATAACGAGGGCTTCGGCTATGCTTCTGTGTTTTCTGTTTTTCTTTTACCTTCGTTAAATTTGTTTACTGAACATTAGTTATGGCGCCAGATGGTGTCATTTGTTGCAGTTTTAGAAGGCCTCTAATTCATTAAATAAACAATTTATAAAAAAAATAAAACATACCCTGGCACAGGCAAGTATAGATTGTATTTATAAAAAGAAATACTCTAAGCCAATTATCCAGGGAGAAAACGTATTACGTTTGTATGGAGGAACGGCCACTAGTATATCCTCTTAACGTTCTAAAGATTGTACACAGGTTGTCGTTGTTTCGAAATCTAAGATAAATCATGGAATTGCCTCACCTTGGATTAAATCTTTGATGATTGAAACTGTATTTTGTTCATGTTATTTTATGGCCTGATACATCTATGTCCTAGAGGTCAGTATACAAATAAGTGTACTCGAACTTATTGGACAGGGTGTATACGGTTGAAACATATATCCATACCTCACATTCGACGGGCAATTTCAAATAACGGAGAGAAACAATTCATTTCTAAAGGTCAGCGCCTCATCGTCGTGCATGATAGCAGTAGAGAGAGGATTTATTCCAGGAGCAGTGACGTGACTACCACAATGTTATGTACAGTGATAACTATGAAAAATAGCTATGTAATCAAACAACCCATTCCCAACATAACTCCACATTCGGTACCGTCCTCGGTAAAGTCCTCGTAGCTCAAATACTCCAAAGAAAAAAATAAAGGACTGGTTAACAAGTCATAACATTCCGATTGATCCGCCATTACAAAAATTCCAAATTTATGAAATCATGTTTGTTTCTTGAGCCTAGTCGAGTAAAAACCATCCTATGACCATCCTATAACCCAGCTACTCAGTGTACCGAAAATATACTTTAATCTAAAAAATGTGGGAGTGAACATGGAAAGGTACCTTCTGGCGGTATTGAGTTATGTATAGTTCCAAAAAGTAAAGTAAAGCAAAGGTTAATTTGTCTAAAAATAATTGTCATTTATTCGAATTTTATAGGTTGAACACGCAAGAAACAAAAGAAACTCAAAATTATGGCAAATTCATAAAAAATGGGATTAAAACTGTTGATTTCTCATCATAGTTACATATTCTAAGGCATTCTGGGATAATTCAATTCCCTTATAATATTAAACATGAAACAGATTGCATACATATATAAGTTAATGATACATCACAAAATAAAAGTCCCGACGAATTGAGAACCTCCTCCTTTTTTGGGAGTCGGTTAAAAATCAAACAATATTCGGCATGATGTACCACGATATAGTATCGTCAAAAATAAAAACATTTTTTAAGCAATAAAGTTTAGTGACTCGCTCGAAATGTCTGTATGGAAATGTAACAAGGGTATTGTCGGGACTTTACTAAACTTTAGTAATTTTATTCTCGAAAGTCACTACTTAGTACCTACAGTGCAAGACGTATCTGTAACAAAATGTTATTGGGTCAATTTCGGAGCATTCCAACCACACTCATTAGTGTCACCGCATTAATGGTGACTTGTATTACAGATTCGAATGGCATTTTGAGATATTGTGTAGAGGTGCAGTACCTCTACCCAGGAGGTATAGTATCTCATTTGAATCAGTAATGGAAGACACCAAGGCGGTGACACTTATGAGTGCGGTAGAAACGCTCTGAAATCAACCCTATTCTCATGATTATTGCGGAAATCAATGTGTTTTTATACCTATATAAAAAAATGTGTTTTTTGTCGTATAAAACATAAATTTAATATTGTACTAAACTGGGTACCATGTCGCGCTCAGTCACTATCTTACAGATGATGCACTACAGATGAAAAAAATACGTAATGAAAAAAAAAAACACAAACAAAAAAGTGTATCTCCCCAGCACTTACGTCCTTTTGCTGAGAAGCGCAGTTTTTTGGCAATAACTTAAAAACGGTATGTCCGATCATGTTGAAAACAATTTTCGTTGGAAGTATTTATTAAGCTTTATATTTGTAAATTTTTTCATATTTTTTAAACATACCGTTAAGAAAATAGAGGGAGAGGGGACACAATTTTTGCTACTTGCGGAGCGAATATTTCCGAAAATATTCACTGAATCATTTTTTTTTATAAACCTCAATGTGTTTTTAGAAGAACTGTCGACTGATGTATCTTGCATTGATATTTGCTGAAAAAAAAATCAGTTTCGGTTACATGTATGGAAAATAAATAAATATTTCATTTTTTATTTAAGTATCAAACTAAGTAGCGGCTTACACAAGAATTCGCTCCAAATTTCATCAATATTCATCTTATAGTTTTTGAGTAAAATGCCTGTGACACACGGACGGACGGACATGAAGAAACTATAAGGGTTCCGTTCCTGCCATTTTGGCTTCGAAACCCTAAAGAGCATAATTTTACTGGTGTTCTTGTACATGTGCGTTCCTTAGGATGTTATTAATCTAATTATGACACAAACCCATTTTTCAACCGCATCCACAAAATCTCATTTATCTCGGAAAGTAGAAATCCCCACTAGGTACCTTTCCATGTTCGCTCCCACAAATCTTTTTCGCATTAGTGATTTCCAAATACTCCACTACAGTTTATTTATATTTTTTTATTTAAATATCTTCATTGTACAGATATTTCATTTTTACAACTTTTTAATTACCTCTATGTAATAGGATAGATTTGCAAGTCCAAACAAGATTTTGTGGAATACTCTATAGACAAGCTTATGGTATGGAAAACATCCTGTCTCAGATAAAAGGGATGCGTATCCAAAATAAACATAAATATCATATATATGTTCCTTTGGCAATGTCGACTGTGAAACAACTGGTACGGAAAAAAGGTTAATATGTTTGGGCAAATAGGTCCCCATGTTTGGCCAACAGTCTGTGACCATGCTATCAAATGCGAAAACGAGTACAACGGACGAGCGTTAAAAATTATATTACTAGTTTTGTAACCAACGTTGATGAAATCTCAGGCGATGATACACCCGAGAACAGTTCTGATTCCGACTATATAATAGCAGTTGGAAATACTAATTTGCATCGTCCTGTCCACCTCATTCCTCCTCCTCTTATCCCGCTCTCAGAATCGGACTCGTCCACCTAATCAAAACATAATATTTGGTTTCGAAGCTGTTCTGTTATTTATGTTGTTGTTGTTACTTTAAATTTACATAAGTTTGATGAGTAATAAAGGAGCCCTGCATAGTTCTACTTTAGTTTTGATTTATAGTTAGACTTTTGAGGTCCAGAAATTCATTAAAACTTGCTGGGATGCAAAACCACAGCCACCAGTTTGGAAGTAGCTCTATCAGTGCTCAAAGAATGTAGTATTAAGAATATTAACTAGACTACTCACTATACTTCGTTTATTTTAGCATTTAAAGAGGGGCAAACAATCTTTACACGTCTTTATATTGAAATACACTTTAAAAAATAAGTTGCAGCAAATATGTAACAGCAAGGATGGTAATTTACATTATTTTGATTTCATAAGTAATAGTTACTCCGTTTTAAGTGTTTTTCAATAAAAACACACGTCAAAATTGTTTATCCTTTTTCTAATGCTAAATAAACGAAGTATACAGTTGTGCCCAAATAAAATATTCACGGATGTTCTTTGGTGTTTACATTACATTTTTTTTATATGTATAATTGGATCGTGATGGTTATAACAACTCACTGTTATATGATTCTAACTCTTGGTTTGACATTTGTCACTGATAAGTAAAGTATCCTATTTATTTCATACAAACATGATACGTATTAATACAATAATTCATAGACAGGTCGGCAGTATTCCGACGTAGACTACGTCTGTAGATGACGTTAGATGTTGCCACACTTAGAAACATTAAGTGTTCACGATGGATACGGATTATTCACTACGTCTGTGGATGACGTTAGGCGTTGCCACAATAGGGAATATGCATGTATTTTTATTTTCACTTAATTAAAAGCTCATTCATGTAACAAACAGTAGACATAAATAATTTTTCAAATAGCTATAAAAATAACCAAGATATAAGCCATCAAACATTTCATTCTAACTCTTTCTTGCAAAACAGAATTTAATATGGAGTTTATATGGCCGGAGTGCACTGTGACGTAACAGTACATATCCGACCTCTCTGTCTAATTACTAGTTTAAATTGCCTATATTATGCGTATTTCTTGGCCGATTTTAATATTAATTTCACATTTTGAAATAGTTCTTACGGTATTTTGATATTTAGTTAAGAAAAGCGATAAATAAAATTCATGGTATTGGAAACATTAAGTTTAACGATGGGAACGGATTATTCACTACGTCTGTCGATCACGTTAGGTGTTGCCACGATTGGAAACATTACGTTTCTCAGACGTTTGCATTTTATATTTTGCTCGTTAGCATACGTTATGTGAAATCAAAATCTACAAATATCCTATTTTAACATCGAGTTGTCTTTTGGATCATGTTTATGCCCTCCACGTGACATGGTACAGTTCGCTTGTATGAATACATTTTTACTATGGTCTACATAAATTTGTAAGGCCCACTTGCACAACGCTGGGTTATTATCATTAACTCTGTCAATGTCATGACTTTTGTTGAATTTTCTTTAATTTTATTATAACAGGCTCGTGTCCTAAACAGATATAATTAGTCCGTTAGTTAGATTATCAGAAAATATTGGACACGTATTTTTTCTTTTGTCAATTAAACAAAAAAATAAAACCAGCCAAGTGCGAGTCGGACTCGCGTAGCGAGAGTTCCGTACAAATTTTAACTTACCCTAACTATATTACCCGGTACCGGTTGAGTTAAGTTTGCACCTGACATCTATATCATTGCATACAAATCAGGTGCAATGCAAAGTTAACGCAACCGGGTTGCTCAAATAGGTTTTTTGCGAATTAAAAAAAAATAGCTAGTTAGAGACATGGCTATAATTTTCGTGTAATATTTATGTTTGTACTTTTTGTTTTACAAATATCATGATAATAATCACAATTTTTGCAATTTATTAGTGGATCACTCCACTAGCGTTATTATTATAAACAAAGATCAGAAACAAATGAAAAAAATTTTCGACGATACTGGACTTGAACCAGTGCCTTGAGCCAGACCGGGGCAGCACGCTCTACCATCTGAGCTAATCGTCCACACCAGTAGTCGACGAATTTTGTCATCTGTTCTTGCTTATGGATCTCTGTATGGTGCATCCGACTCTTTAGCCGTTAGCGCCGCCTAGTGCAGAACTATGAAGTTACTTTCACCCCGAGCAGATACCTTTACAGGTACCATTGCTCGGCGAGAGGTGGCGCTATTATCAAGACTGTACTTTTTGTTTTACACATATCATGATAATAATCACAATTTTTGCAATTTATTAGTGGATCACTCCACTAGCGTTATTATTATAAACAAAGATCAGAAACAAATGAAAAAAATTTTCGACGATACTGGACTTGAACCAGTGCCTTGAGCCAGACCGGGGCAGCACGCTCTACCATCTGAGCTAATCGTCCACACCAGTAGTCGACGAATTTTGTCATCTGTTCTTGCTTATGGATCTCTGTATGGTGCATCCGACTCTTTAGCCGTTAGCGCCGCCTAGTGCAGAACTAACTAAAAAAGTAACTTCATAGTTCTGCACTAGGCGGCGCTAACGGCTAAAGAGTCGGATGCACCATACAGAGATCCATAAGCAAGAACAGATGACAAAATTCGTCGACTACTGGTGTGGACGATTAGCTCAGATGGTAGAGCGTGCTGCCCCGGTCTGGCTCAAGGCACTGGTTCAAGTCCAGTATCGTCGAAAATTTTTTTTCATTTGTTTCTGATCTTTGTTTATAATAATAACGCTAGTGGAGTGATCCACTAATAAATTGCAAAAATTGTGATTATTATCATGATATTTGTAAAACAAAAAGTACAGTCTTGATAATAGCGCCACCTCTCGCCGAGCAATGGTACCTGTAAAGGTATCTGCTCGGGGTGAAAGTAACTTCATAGTTCTGCACTAGGCGGCGCTAACGGCTAAAGAGTCGGATGCACCATACAGAGATCCATAAGCAAGAACAGATGACAAAATTCGTCGACTACTGGTGTGGACGATTAGCTCAGATGGTAGAGCGTGCTGCCCCGGTCTGGCTCAAGGCACTGGTTCAAGTCCAGTATCGTCGAAAATTTTTTTTTCATTTGTTTCTGATCTTTGTTTATAATATTTATGTTTATTAATACGTATTGTAAAAATTTCAAAATTTTCGATTGGTAAACTTCGGAGATAAAGTGGGCGAATGGTATTTTTTCACATGTTCCTTAATAAAACAAAAACTAATTACAATAGAAAAATAAAAAAAAATGTTCAAGAATGTGCAGGTCAGGCCCTTTCATATGATATCCCATTTGACCCAGTAGCTAGACTTTTAATTTTTACCTTCCCTCATATTCGTCGTTTTTTTAGAAACTTAAAATATATTTTTAAATATTTCCTTTCCAATACGTGTGGGCTAACCATGATTATAAATATTCCAAATTTCATATAGTTAGCAAAAGTAGTTTTTGAGATGAGGCGCTTTAATAGTCGGACAGACAGACAGACAGAGTCGCACAATAAGGGTTCCTTTTGTACCTTTTTGGTACGGAACCCTAATTATGAAGATATAGCCCGTTAAAGTTCCCCGTGACTTAACGAGGTGCGACCGTTTTTCGCATGGCGTGACCGCAAACGCCTCCACACTTTCAAACTTTGATACGCTTCATCTCAGTAGTTTTTTGTTTGATTGCCAAAAGAAAAAAAGGTCAGTTAGATATTATTTGATAATCTAACTGGCGGACTAATGAGAATAATATTATTTTACCGGGAAACTACCTTATTTATCGGATGTTCCAGAAAGTATAAGCACAACTTCTAAATGCAATAAAACATTTTTTTAAATTCATTAATTTTAAAAAACCCATACTTTTTAAATATCCATACTTTTTTAAATGAATGGATTTTATTTTCTAAAAATATTAGGCAGCCAATTTAACAATTTTAAAAAATAATAAATAAATATCAGGTACAATCTTACACAAATCGACCTAGTCCTAAACTAAGCAAAGCTTGTACTACGGGTACTAGGCGACGATATACATAATATATAGATAAATAATAATACTTAAATACATAGAAAACATCCAAGACCCAGGAACAAACATTCGCACTCATTACACAAACACTTGCCCTGGCCGGGAAACGACCCGGGACCGCCAGATTCGTAGGCCGTTGTGCAAACAACTGAGCCAAACGTGTCGTCACAAATTTAAAAGCAAAGTATTCGAAAAATTGACAATTATATGTCAGAGAACGGACTTTGGACCTTACACTGGCCTTAAGCTGCAGCACAGATTTAATTCCAATGATTATGAAGGCTTTCGTCTAGTTTTTTTGAAGGCTTCGATTTGATTCGCTGCCTTACAGTGTTTCCGAAGATATGCCTTGGTTAGAGCCCAAAATGTTTCAATCGGTCTAATTTGGGGACAGTTCGGTGGATTAATAAATTTAGATTTGAAATCGACTACATGCTTTTTATACCACGCTAAGGTGACCTGCGAATAGTGTGCGGATACCAAGTCTGGCTAAAATAGAACAGGTCCATTATGCTAACGAACCACGGGCAATAGGCGCCGATTCAAGCACTGAGAGATGTGGAGTACTGCTCTCATCTCTGGGCCGGAGCGCCCCAATATCAACTTCTCCCCTTGGACTCCATCCAACGCAGGGCAGTTCGTATTGTCGATGATCCCGAATTGACAAACGGCCTAGAACCACTGAGCTTCCGGAGAGATGTTGGCTCTCAGTGTTTGTTCTACCGTTTGTACAATGGGGAATGTTCTGAAGAACTTTTTGAGTTGGTGCCACCGTCACATTTCTATCATCGCACATCCCGCCTCAGAAACAAAGTACATCCCCACTATCTGGATACTTGGCATCCAAAAAATAAACGCTCATTTTTACCACGCACCTGCAAGTTGTGGAATAAACTTCCCCCTGAGGTATTTCCAGAGCGCTATAACATGGGAGTCTTCAAGAAGGGAGTCAACAGGGTTCTCAAAGGTTGGCAAAATATGGGCGATTCCTCCGGTGTTGTACATATCCATGGGCGACGATGACTACTTTCCATCAGGTGGCTCGTTTGCCCTTTTGCCACTCGTTACATAAAAAAAAAGATGTTGGTATCAGCCTTTTTACTGTATTTTTCCGCAAAAATTGACTTTTCGACTCATCGACATCCTAACCTTCTCGTACGGTGTAAAACTGATCACTCGGCAGCATTTTGTAATTAAACTTTATATACGACTCGTCATCCATAATACTGCACGATTTTTTTCGGCACAAGATTTGGTCGTAAGGTTTTCGAGCCCTGGACCTAACTAAAACTAATAGTTTTTTATAAGTCTTGAGACCAATTCTTGCTTTGGCAGGTTGGACATTGCTTGCCGACCGATGTATGTAGTTTGTTGGTAACATGTCGAACATATACGTCTATTTTCTTCATTAATTCTTGTGCGATCTTCCGACCCAAATTTTGGTCCACAGACGTCTTTTTTCGACCGGGGTCAAGTGTATCGAGAAAAGTGAATTCCTAAACATACTTCCGGATAGCAACACGCACGGCTCCGACGCTGCCTCAATTTTTGCCAATGATTTAAAAGTAATATTAGGAGTTGAACACTATTTGAGCACGTTTATTTCGATTATCCGGAATAAATCCTCACATTTTACTAATTTTGCGCAAAGACGTGACAAAAGTAATAATTGGTTATTTGTAAATATGGTATTTAACAATAATTCTGCATTAAAACTTTTCTCTTATTACAATCGTAAAAAAATAGCATCACTTGAAAGTTGCGCTTATACTTACTTGCACACCCGATATATAGACCAAGGTAAAAAATATTCATACGAGGGAACTGTACAAATGTCACGACGAGTGTTTAATAGTAGATTGTTTGACAAGAGGCTAAAATGAGCCTTTATGACACGAAGTGACTATTTGGACGAGCTCACGAAGTGAGCAAGGACAAATATGTCTGAGTGTCATAATGGCTTTTAGCCACGTGTTAAACCCTCTGCTTTTCACTTCGACTGCGAGAAAATAAACAAGACTTCACATTAAAATTGTATATTCCATGAAAAATGTAAAGTACAGATGGAGCAATTCGGTCAGAAATTTTGGCCAATTTGATCGGGTTGGTTTGTTTGTTTTTAATTATTCGTAAGTAGTATTTAGCTGGCCGCAAGTTTTTTTTCAGTTTCATAGACATTTGTATGAGATTATATGGCTTTCTTTGTAACCCTAGGGGCTAAATGTACTATTTAAGTTTCGCTTCGCGAAGCTACTATGACGTACTTTTTGAGCAGGAGAAGTGAAAATAATTATATATCTAAAAAACAATACGATGTAAAAATACCCTGTCTGTAGATTCTAAGTTCAATAAAATGCACACCTCTGATAAATGTCATGTTCCCAATTGACTATAATTTAATTTTAGTTTCATTAGCCAGACTATCTCTCTCACACCATACAAAATAGAGAAGAGTTATATAGATGAGTTATATTTCTTGATGAGAGCACGCAGAGTTATGGTAGCCCTTCAGCCACTTCACTTGATTCAAATTCAGGATTGAACGCTATTTATATTAGAATAAGAAAGAATGGTGATAGGTAGCCCTTATCTTTCAACGACAGATGGTTACCAAAAGCAAGTGAGAGACTAAGTATTGGAAATCATCAAAGTCAAAATCTACCACGTAACATGGTCGGATCGTAACACCGTCTCGCTTTCGCTAAAAATAAGTATAAAGGTTCAATATATACGCCTGCCCAATTCCTGGTTTCCTACCTTACCCTGAAGACGGAAACCGAATGTTAAATACATTATAAGCGGTTTATTTCTCAGTCTCCTTTTTTCGATAAAAAATTAGATAGCGTTGTTGAAGGTATCGAGTATTTACTAATTATACATCTCGCTGTTTGGTTCCTTTGAACTGCTGTTAAGACCTACACACACACACAGCACGAAATCGAGATCTGTAATTAAATAATAGTAAATTACGAATAATATCTAAAATTGCATTTTTACCGCATGGATATAATAAAAATGAATCGATGACCCCGACAGTGAACTAACATGAGATCTACCAAAACCACTTACGCATTTCGTACCATATTAAAATCTATATATAACACACATTAATTCACCATTATCCATCAAAATATCAAACTTTTATAATGAGACTCGTTATTTTTCAATCAAACAAGATTGCATAGAACTTCTACTTTCATGTAGCTTGTCATAGTAATTTATAAACCAATGTAAGAATAGGTCAGATCTATTCGGATCAGATACCTAAGGAAGTGCAACAACATAGCAAAAATGGATTTATAATCGAGGTTAAACATCTACTTTCCATACATTGTTTAAGAAGTAAGTTCTTTTATTTCCCCTTCATTGTATCGATGTCAAACCGGACTGCCGACATTCGTACATACAGAGCGGCCACACATTTTGGCTGATCACTACAAAGTGACAATTTCTCTGTTGTACAATCACGGGCATTAATATCTCCCACAACAAAACGAATAAATATCTGACACGTCTCTACATCTAGGGCCGTCACAATGTGTCACATATGATACCCTGTCAGTCATCGTTGTTGCTACGAATTGGAGGTGCCAACTAATGGGTCAGCGTCAAGCACTGTGACATTTACCTTAAATTGGGTCATGGATGATAAAACAAGTGGACTGTCAATCGCAATACTTAGGGTCGTGCGCCGACTGAAAGGGGGTATAAGTATTAAAAGTCGATGGCACTTTAAAACTAACATTAACGATGTTTTAACTGAATAAAAGAAACAGATTACAGTAACAATTAGCTCGTAAACAGCTACAATAGTTACGTACTGTACCATGGTACAATAGTTAAAAACTGTTATCTCACTAGCAATGCTCAGTGATTGCAATTAATCATTCGTATATTATATAGTGAGTGAGAATCCTTTTCAAGATCGAAAGCAGTTACTTTTGAGCCCTTGAACAAATCAACTTTCACTATGAAATATAAAGCTGCCCTTTGAGTGACAAGTGTTTGCATCCAGTGGCATCCACTTTAAACTAAACAATCGTGATTTTAGCTCACAATAGACAATGGCTTTGTTCGCAGGTACAAAATATTCGCTTTCAGTCTCGAAAAAGGTTTCCCACTATACATGGATTTCGTTATAAATATCGGGCCGCGGCTTTTTGTATGGTGATTGACAGTCCACTTGTTATATTTGTCCATGGATTTAATCTAACTAATTCATTGACAAGCCTCGTAATGCCCCGATGATGAGGCTAGGTTTACAGTAACTAGTGTTAGTGTGTCGTGCGGCACAGGTACCTGTTGTGGTGGGGGCGTGCTGCATCCGTCGAATCACCCTCGGAGCTTTGGCGCGAGTGCGCCGAAGCTGCCGACACGGAGCTTCCGTACCCCGACGCCTGGAAGCAAGGACAGTATGGTTTCTTTTGAGTTTCACTAGCAAATGCCGGGTCAGTATTCTGGTCGTTTTGTAAACAAATCTCATGGGACTGCGAAATATTGAAGTTCTGCTGGAGCAATTCAAATGTTCTCGAATTCCTTGTAGTTGTCCGGACGACGAGATTACAGCAGCCATCGAAAAGAAAAACGATGACCCCGCCGGCGGGAAGGACCAGAATCATTCTGTCCCCTATGACCGATTCATGCTCTCTCTCTCCCTCTCTCCCACTCGTGCCGTGAATCTGGTTCAACCAGTGCAGCCTACCTCAGCAGGCCTTATTCGCACTGCGTCCCCATCCTACTTTAAGGGGCCGCGGTGGCATACCGCGGTGGCGTTTGTGGGTTTGCGCTCCGTCCAGTACTTACCCAGTTCAGTCAGTTTCTAAAAAAAACTTGTAGACATGTGCAATCGGCGTGACGAGTAGTTGAATACCGATGCCTGATTGTATCGGTGCAATGGCTCAGTAGGAATTGTTTGTTTGTCTGTATGCGAAAAAATTTACTTCGCCACAGTGTAAGGCAGTGTAATACAAAAAGGAATATTGACCTTTGATTGATCCTTCTCGCCCGTTCAATTTGTCGACGGCGGCAGCGCACGCGTTTTATTCTTAGTGCCGCAGGCGAGGCCTCACGTAAATTCAATAAATAATACGAATCAATTTACTTTTTCACCTCACTCGCTCAGAAAAGTTCAATTTACAGCGCCAAATCTGCGTGGAAACGTCCAATTTCAGGCTAGCGTGGAAAGTCATTTGAAGTTCGTTTATATTTTTTCGCAAAAGCGACCTGCACAAAGATTATAGATGATTAAGGGGCTTACAGCTCTGATTGACCTTCGATCAATAGCTCTTCGCTTTTCTGTGTTGTATATGTCTCATCATGTTGACAGCCATCGTCTTTAAAAATATACTGTTTCAGTTTATCTTCAAGAGTCACCAAAACCAAGATAAATGCCATCAAACTTTGTTATTTTTACGACGACAAACCAGTTTTATGCCACTTTTCTTAAAAAATACACGCTCCTTAAAGAAAATGCTTGCGTAGTAAGTTAGGTTTTTCATAGTTAACAATTAGGGATAAGTTTTGAATCTAACAAAGGTTTATTGAGAGATTAGATACGCAATCTTTATTTTTATAGACCTCCATGTAAAAATCCATAATTAATTACATTACAATATATTCTATCTAGTTTTCGAATGGAAGAAAGTGTTAAAAAGAAACTGAACTATCATATAGACTATATTTCGAAAGTTAGTTTGGTCATTCCAGGGACTAGATACAGAATAAAAACCATGAAAAATCATACATTTACGCTGGGAGCCCCTTAATCATCTAAAACGTTATTTTACTTACTGCAAATATATATTTTTATTGTTTAAAAATGTTGTATTTCCTTATAATATGCACACGACCAATGATATAATATAAACAGAGGTAGATAGGTTATCTACACGATAATCCACGTGTAAAAATGGCCAGGCTTACGCACACATAAATCTGATAATAATGCAATAACCAAGTAATCATAAATGCTTTCAGACGCTTTTATTGAGTAACTAGTGCAAAATCTCATAATGCGTGACGGCTTTTTTTTAAGACGCTTTTATTAGGTCGACCTGTATGTGACTAACTATGTAATGGAATCTAAGGTAGGTAATTTAACCATCTTCCAAGGATCGTAGCGTCATGAAAATTGGCAGCTGTATGTAGTTCTGATGACAATACAATAATATGGTACTGTCGAACTGATCTGATGATGGAGCCGGAAGATATGAACTAGAACTTCATGATGCAACATCGTATCATAGCTGTGTTTGGATTTGTTAGAAAAGTCTTGATAAGCGTGTTTTTCTAGTGTTTTTTAAACTATTAATTTATGTTTATTTGACGCATAATCCAAATTACTCTGTACGCAAGACTGAGTTAAGGTTTGCGATTTGGCGTAGTTTTGGTGTGCCATTTTCGGAGCCCGTATGACTACACGACTAATTATTTTCATTATTAAGTACGACTGCAATTTTTCATAAAGGAAAAATGGATGATAAGAGGTGGACATTGTTGGCAGATAAAAAAAAACAATGCACCAATCAGGTTTGTGCGGAACAAGTTTTTAAGCTGCGTTTAGTTCATAATTTAACCGTATATAATGGCAGAAAAAAGTCAAGATAAATGTTGGTATTTTGGGATTGAATTTTTTATATTCTTTCTTTAGTAAAAGTATCAGTCTTTGACTTTCACGAAAATTGACATTTAGATTAACAAAACAACAGCGACATTTCATTGCATTGAAATAAAACAATTTAACGGATTATATCGCGTATATTATCTCATTTTAGTTCCCGACGTTTCGGAAGCTTTCCAGCTTTCCATGGTCACGGGAGGACTGAGAAAAGATGTATTTTCCTCTGTCAAAGTTACAATTTGTGCAAACTACCCATTTTTTGAAAAAATACAAATAAAGATATAATCCGTTAAATTGTTTTATTTCAATGAGTAATAATCGCGGAAACAGAAGAAAATATTATTTCATTGCATGTTTGAGAAAATGACTTTTTCTCAAACATGCAATGAAATGTCGTCATTACGTGCGTTAAAACAGGCTTCAAAGTATCCCGTTTCGGGCGGAACAACCTGAGAGAACTGTAAAGGAATTTCATACAAAATTGAAGGCCTAGGCCGGGAAGTATTTTTTTGGTTTTAATTTTAATGTAAACATGGCGTCTGTGTCATGAACAGGCTAAACAGCTAAATTATATTTTTTATTTTTTTTCTAGTGGCTAAATGGTTATCGGATCAAAAATATCCGCGTTAATGCCTATTATTACACACGCACTGCTATTAAGAACTCAAATCTGTATGGTTCATATATTGATGAATAAATTTAAAACATTGTATATACGTAAGTCACCAGAGACCTTTTTTTTTATTTATATATTATAGAAATAAAGATTCTTATTATAAAGGTTGTGTATAATGGCCCTAATAGGGTCTACTCGAACACTATACCCGCGAAATACGGACGACTTCCGTAAAAGAAAAAACATTACGGAGGGATTGAAGGGAAAATTTCTAAAACTTTTGTCGTGTAGTTTTTTGAGTGGTGTATTTTTTATTTCATTGAATATGTTTGAGAAAAGCACTATACATGCCTCTGGCCGTGAAAAAGTGCTTGCCGGCTTCGTATCACTATCCGTGTCTATACCTACTCACCCGGCAAGCCCTTCTTTCCCGGCGTCTGCAGTAATGTACTATTCCCGCCCAACCTCTGCAGTAATATACTATTAACACATATCGTCTCGATATATTGATACTATTCAAATGTTTTTATCTAAATGAGTGAGCACTTAGGTGAAAGCCAGGGAGAATAATATAATTAATATAGTTATTTATTTTGTTTATTTCCACATTTACAACTTTACTATATCTCTATGGCCTACTTTGCGAAAAAAGGTATATGAAATTAGTCGTATACATACTCAGTCGGGTCATAAGTTCCGTAACAAGTATTTTGAGTGATAAAAACAATAAACAAATGGTTTTGGAATAGGTGGTGTATATGGTTTAAAAGCTTATTTAATGATGAATTCATTAAAATAAAATAAAACTGGTCGGTTTATTATCCCAGCATTCTTATACTCCCAGCTGTTTTTGCAAAAATCCTTAAATAAAAAAACGTCAAAATCACGCATCACATTAAAGTTAACATTATATTAGTCTCTGTTTTATTTATTGGTTTCTCAAGAGACTTCCAAATTATAAAATTCTTATATCTGATCTTATATCTATAGTTTGAGGTATAATTGAAGTGGATCTGAGCGACACGGCATCCACAGTTCATGTTTTACGAAATCTATTTCACCACCTGCCACTGAGATATGACGTGTTTTTGTGAAAAGTGAAAAATGTACAAGTATCACGAGCGAAATAACTGTGGAAGAAACTTGTCGTATAGTCAAATGTTGACTGCACAACATGCCCTGAAATAGAGGCTTTACTAAATTAAAGAGTTATATTTCATAACTAACTGTAACACTGTTTTGTACCCACTTTTGCAAAGTGATATTTCTACAAATTGCTCGCTTGATTTACCGTAGCCAAATGTCAAATTAAACATGACATTTCATAAAGTCAGCATTCTAAACTTATATGGTACTTTGATCTGAATAAAATAAGATTTAAAAGCATGTGTTTACATATCAATTAAAATGTCTTTTACTGTTTTTTATTGAACAAAATACTTGTAACAGAACTTATGACCCGTTCATTCACTACTATTTAACCGACTTCCAAAAAAGGAGATGGTTATCAATTCGGTTTTTTTAATGTTTGTTACCTTAGAACTGCGTCATTTATAAACCAATTTAGAAATATTCTTTTTTGTTTGAAAGGAGGTGCCTCAATTTGGCCCTATTTCATTTTAGAGAAGATCCGATGGTGGGATCCATGAGGAATTGTAGGAACTACTCAAATATTGTAGGCATAAATATGGCGATTTGGGTACAGTCAGCTTCAAATAGTCTGTAGCATCCAAAGTGCCAAAAACATCGCAACACATCTTTATTGTTATGGACATAAAGATGTGTGACGATATATTTGGCGCTTTGGATGCTTCGGACTATTTGACGCTGACTGTACTATAAAAAACATAATAAGCATTAGCATTCAAAAGTGTATGTATATTGGTGAAGTGGAACTAACGAAGAAGACCAGAAACCGTCACTGGAACCCCTCAACGATAAGTGATTTACGGTTACATCTCGATTAAAATAAATAAACATCTTCTTCTTCGCAAATTGACATGGTCCTGATGAGAATGGTAGGTAACATTGAATTGATTTGTTGATGGAGCCGGAAGATAGGCACCGGCACTCTGTAATAAAATCATTAATCCTAGCCGTGTTTGGGCTTGTTTAAATCGTCACGATATACACTTTTAAGTAAGTATTAACTAAAAAGTGTAAATTAAAATAACTTAAAAAAACGGTTCTATGCGTTTTTTGGAGTCGTTTTAGTTTTTGTTATTGTTATTAGTGTCTACTATATGCATGTGTGTATGCATTCACCTCAACTCTAATGCAGATAATTCTTAACCTCCTGAGGTCTTGTCTAGGTACTAATAATATGAAGTTACCAACTAAAATTTAATGAAGTCTCATCAAATTCGAGAAGGATCGAAATTCAAAAATGCGTAAATTACAGTGGACTGTAGGAGGCTAACCTGACGATTTGACCACTTAACCCGGACAGCAGTCATCATTGATTTAAAAAAAAATTGGCAATTGCTTCAAGCTACTCAATTATCCTGCTTGACCTGGGATTATTACGAAAAGTAAAGATCAACAGAAAGAGGAAACGAAACGCTATACAGTAGCGATCATAAGTATTTTGCCAACAAGAAAAGTTTGGATATTGTACAAGTAGATTCGTTTTTGCTATGGTTAACAAAACACACAAAAAGGTTAGTTTTCTTCAATTATACATGTATTATGTATGAACCTGGCTACAAGAACGTACAATTTATTGGTTCAAAAATATTTTGACACCGTTTACTTTTTCAGTTTTATTGAGAATAAAAATATTTCATAAATGAATTGAGGCCTGGACTTAATACAATATGCCAAAATATAAAGAATATTCAAACGATTTAAAGCAAGCCGTGGCAGCTGCACTCAAAAAAGGCAAGTCGCAGGCTGATGTTTCGCGGACTTTTCATACATCACGGCAACTGGTTAGTGTCTGGAATAAACAATTCAAGGCTCGGAACGGCTCCAGCAATAAGCCTAGAAGCGGTCGTCCTCGAAAAACCACGATAAAGACTGATAGCGTAATCAAAAAACTGTCTGTAGAAGATCCGCGGAATACTGCAATGACAATAAAGGACGAACTGAAAGAAAACTACAACGTAAATATCCATGTTTCTACTGTCAACGACGCCTAATAGAGCAAGGACTTCATGGTCGACGCCCATCTGAAAATCCACATATATCGGCAAAAACTTAAGAAGGAGCGATTAGCGTTTGCACTTAGTCACAAGTCGTGGACAAGTGCTGAGTGGTTCATAATTTTATGGGGAGACCAAAGACTGGACTTCGGGGAATCTTGCTGCATCACGATAACGCCTCTTCACATACGTCCCTCAGAACAAAGGCGTTTATTGAGAAAGCTGGGATAGAAACCTTACCACATCCACACTTCAGTCCTGACTTAGCTCCCTGCGATTTCGTATTGTTCCCGGTTTGAAAAGAAAAAATAAAAGGGAATTTTTTTTCGAGTGCTGAAGAAGCCGTGGCTGCATATGAAGAAGCAATTTCGGACCTATCTGATGAAGACTGGCAAAAGTGCTTGGTTCAGACGAATGGAACTTTGTATAGAGAGTAATGGAGAGTATTTTGATAAAAATGTAAAATAAATAATACTAATATCTTCAATAGTTTTTTTTATCTCAAAATTTATCGAGTGACCTACGTATTAACTCAATTCATAAAAATACTAAATGATTTTTATTTGTCAAAATACATGATTGTGATCGCTACTGTTTATGAATGTCATCTGACGTGTCTCGTAGGTCCCGTTGGCCCGTCGACCCATCTGTCAAGGAAACGTCATGAACAGAGGTCGGAATTATCGCAGAAAACATAGGATTGTCGCAATCTAAGTAGTGTTAAAAAAAATATCGACATCGTAAAGTAGAAGAAACAATAGTCCGCTAATATTTTTTTACACATTTTTACTCTATATCTATGACTTGGTTGGGAGAGATAATCAGTGATTTTAAAAAAAATATTGAAAAATTAACGGTTTTGTTATAATAATATACTCGTAACAGAAAACATAAAATGTCATGTACCTACTGATAGGACTTCGAAACAAAATTGCACCTGTTTCTATATCTATACTATTATAAAGTTGTAAAAATGAAATGTCTGTACATTGAAGATATTTTCAAAAAATGATTGTTACGGACTATTTGGAGGTAACTGAAACGAAAAAAAATATTTTTGGATTTAATGTATGTTTTTATGTGTCGATGTGGCTTCATCACGCAAAATCGCCTAAACAGATTTCCACAATTTTTGGTACACGGGTAGCTGGGTATCTCCAGATGGTTATAGGATACTTTTTACCCGACTACGCTCAACAAAAACCGAGGGGTTATTGCTATTTCTCCTCCACGAACGAAGTTGCGGGCATCTTCTAGTAATTTTATACAAAACTATAATGACCGCACACGTAAGTTTCCATAGAATGTTTTTTTTCATTTGGTGGACCGTTTTTCTTCTATTTCACATGTATCGAAATCGATAAAAAGTAAAACAAAATAATAAAATGTAACTATACAGCGACAGTCTTATGTTTTTCCCATTGACATCTATACTATTATAAAGTTGTAAAAATGAGATGTTTGTATGTGTCATCGTGGCTTCATCACGCTAAATCGGCTTATCGGATTTCAACTTTTTTTTGCACACGAGTAGCTGGGTATCTCCAGATGGTTATAGGATACTTTTTATGCTCAAGAAAAAAAGAGGGGTTATGACTTTTTCTCCTCCGCCAACGAAGTTGCGGGCGTCTTCTAGTATAATATAAGGATGCACAATCAGTCAGAAAAAGCAAGCCAATCACAACTACCGCAATATCGCCCAATAAACAACCATTTTCTTGGTCTTACCCCCCACCTCCGCCAAATGTAATGGGTGTGTATGTACGTCATACGTAGAAATAATAACATTGGTGGAGTGGAATTATAGACGTTTACTTTGAAAATCTCATTTAAGACTAACCCTATTAACAAAATGTAGGTATGACAGGTATCCGGACATTCTGCATTTAAACACATAATATTTTTTTAATCCGGCCTATCTGTATAGAGTACTAGCGTGAATCTTTAACACCTTCACAGTACGTATGCCAATAGGGTACATGCATGATTTTTTTTTATTGCTTTTCTGAACTAAATATCAAAATACCGTAAAAACTATTACAAAATGTGAAATTAGAATTAATATCGGCCAAGAAATACGTCTGATATAGGCATTTTTAACTGCTAATTAGACAGAGAGGTCCGATATGCACTGTTACGTCATCCTGCACTCCGGCCATATAAACTCCATATAAAATTCCGTTTTGCAAGAACGAGATAGAATGAAATCTTTGATGGCTCATATCTTGGTTATTTTTATAGTTATTCGAAAAAATATTTTTGTCTATTGTTTGAAACATGAATGAGCTTTTAATAAAGCAAAAATTAAAATTCATGAATATTCCCTATTGACACTTAAGGCTTGAGAATTATAAATTATTTTAAGAATACGTGTTATTGGCGTGTATTTGAAATCGGCTAGCAATGTCAAATCGGACCACTTTTATTGACCGTTTTGTTCAGGTCTGTGTATCCAGTATAATAATATATCAAAAGGTTTGCCGCGAAAGTTCCGACCTCTGGTCATGAATGTTTTTGGATACGTCCCGGGGCGACTCACCTTGCTGCTCATATCCCCGGAGGTGTTGGAGGAGTTGCGCGAGTGCGTGTGCTGCTGCAGGCAGTTGGCGCACGACGCAGCGCCCGCCGAGAGCGCGGCCGCGCCTGGAACGTTACCCAAACCGATGAAGAGAGACGGACGGGGTAGGCCAAGGTGGTGTAGCCCTCCCTGGGAAGGCCTATGTCCAGCAATGGACGGCTTTTGGATGATGATGAGGATGAAGAGAAAGACAACAAAGATGGGTGGGTGGTGGAGCCAGTGCCTTTGAAAGTGTAAATATGCATGCGAAAACTTGAAAAAATGTATACTTTGAGTGGGCTTGAATGCCATGTCTTCAACGGCTTTCCGGGTTAACACGGGCGACCTTCCTATTGGGCAATCGAAGATCATGTATCGTTTTTTTCAAACGGTTGCTTACTTTTTCTAATACGCCTTAGATTCTTTATTTTTAGATTTTCGCTACCAGACGATTGTGCCTTATTAAAAATTTCACCAGTGCTTTTGTGCCTAATACGCCCCGGATGACTGGTCGATGGTATAATTTAAAATATGTATGATTTGGCCGGCTCATGATATCTCTTTATCAATATCGAATAAGGCGAGGAGTAAAATCGCATCCAAAAATATAACACGGGCAGTTAATAGCCTGATTTATATAAAATATAAAAATGACTCCCTTCATGTATAATGTAAACTAATATTAAATCAATCGCTAGCTTAGTATGTACAAGTAAAGTACATATAAATTATGATAAAGATCCGTAATAAGGACAATAGAGAGTTCTCTCACTATAATCCGATAAAGTTTGGTCGCAAATTGCATTTTTCTTATCATCGTAGCGAAATGATGCGCCATCTATTGCTCACTAGGAGTAAAAAGTATCCCTACTACTTCACAATAGGTGTCGCTAGTATTGCTACGTAAAACGCCACATTCTCGCTCGCCTACCTACTATACACAGTGGCTCGCATAGGGGTTTTGGCCATGTAGGCAGTTTTTCTGTGCCTATATGGAGCCATGCTCATTTAGGGCTTCAGGTTAGTCAGTTTCTTTGTACCTGTATGGAGCCATTGTCGTTCAGAGTAGGCAGTGGCAGCCTATGCCTAATATGGACTGCACGCGACTGTATACATATTACAACAGAATACTACCAAAACCAATTCCGGAAAACACTTTTATAAAACACTATTACAGGTTACTCGTGGGTTCAATATCTATATTAATAATATTCGTACTGGTCTACGGTAGACCTTGACGAAACGCATACCAAACTGTCATCCGTAAAAAAACAATAGATTCTGATACGGGAACTTGTGCAAAATTCGATTCGTCGCGAAATTTAAACAATTAAATACTAAAAAACCGTCAAATTTGCACGTTGACGTTTAATGTCTAAAGGGCCTAATGGCCGCCAGTCACACGTCAAAAGTCTGTTTGAGTTTAATTCATAAACGCTTTATACGTCTCATTAAATTGAATACTTACCAGTTTTATAATTGGCAGTACTGAATGTAAATTTGACAAAACGGACACAGTACTGTAAGTTAGCATGACGGTGTTTTTTCGCCTCTTTCCTATTTCACCTGTTTGTTTCCTTCGAATCCTCCGATTTCCTTCGGTTAAGAATAAAAACAAACAAAGAGAAGGTGTACCTTTAATTTAATATTTGGGTTACTATGCCGAAAAACAGCTATATTCATAAATCCGTCGAGGGGTACGGTAGACCTGATCTAAACGTATCTCGATCGACAACATATATCCGCAAAATACGGATTGCCGAGTATTTGTGATTTAAAATAATAAATAATAACAACGAGGATTGCCATATTTCGCCATTTACCATTGCCAGGTTTCTATGAAATCATGAAACGCGTTTGTTTGCGTTCAGAAACTGTTAGAATACATTTTACACCGTTTGCCGTGTTTAACATTACCCATTGTTTTTTCATCCACCATACGGCGATCAAACATGTCCGTGTAAACGCTACTAGTGGGCGCGTGGATTTAAACAAGCAAAAAAACGATTCAGCGAGTTGAACAAGGTTGACTATTATTTTTTAATGACTACTACTACTACTCTCTCCGGCCGTTTTCGGCCATGGCGACCACTTGGACTCCTATCGGTCTGGCGCGGGTGCACCCGAAGATGGCTTATATAGCCGATCTTCGCAGCAAACTTCCGTACACAATGAGGGCACGCGAGCATACCGCTTATATAATTATAGTTGATGGCGGCTGGTGGATGCGCCTTTAGTAACGTAGTAACTTGTTATTTTAATAAGGCCAATTTGTATTGAGTCACGAAATATATACCCCGGAATAGAATTTACTCAATTGACTATATACAAAGGCCATTAAAACAAGAGGACTGTCAATTGCCATACTTTGAATCGTACCCCGACCACAAGGAGATATTCAGGAATAAACTATAGATGGTGCTATAAAACTAAACATTTAACGATATTATAATTGAACAAAGAAACATAGTACAGTGACAATTAGTTCATAAACAGCTAATAATAAATAAATCATAACATTTATATACTTTGTCACACTTGCAAAGTTGAATAATTGTAAATATAAAAAATCTTAAACATAGATGTACACACCGGGGAAAGGATTTTGTGACAGTCCTCTTGTTTTAATGGTCCTTGGTTTATATGACAACGAGGTTGAAGAGTTAGCCTACCACGGATTCCCTGAAGATGGTGCAAGACGGTGGTTAAACAAGCTAGTCCTGCTTAAATCCGTCTTCCCAAATGGCTACTCCCGACTTCGTGCTAATAACACAACAGAGTTCGCTTGGCAGCGCTTATAAATGCGATTGACTAAGCTTTACTGTGGACATGCCCAACGTGTCGCTACGTAAAAATAAATATCGCAGAACATATAAGTTTGCCTGTCTGCAAATAATAACTCGCGAATGCTTTTATTCACTAAAATTTCAATATCGATAACAACTTCTGTTTACTCGTATCACAACTTAAGAAACAATACAAGCAAGTAAAACCAAAAGTACCTACTTAAAACGTAAACTTAAACTTAGCACGGAGTTCGCTTTCCAAGAAGAGGGACTATATACAGCTTTTACAAGTTTTGCGCGCAAAACCCGTTAAATGCATTTAGGCGAAGTTATACGGCCTCATTGCTGAAGATAGAAGGCAAAAATATAAACAGGATTAGTCCATTCAAAAATATCTTCTCTCAACTCTATTGACGGGGAATGGAGTCTAACGAAGATATTTTTGGCCGGACTAATCATGTCTTGTTGCAGCTAACTGCACGCTGTCCGTATCCAACGCTTTCCTGTGGACTTTACCTGATCTGATTACTTCTCATGTATCACTGAATCAATATAATACATTCTGGGTTGTTTAATATTGAATACGAAAAGTTACTATGAAATTCTAATCCATACAACATGTATCTACTTGTGGTTTATCATTTATGAAATTCATTAAATATTCGTTGCTTCTAAAGACTAAAGAGGACTGTAAATCGCCATACAAAAAGCCGTTCCCCGATATATATTTATAACGATGTAGGAATGTAATATATCTATACTATTATAAACTTTTCAAAATGAAATGTCTGTACATTGAAGATATTTAAAATATATATATTGTTATGGACTATTTGCATATATAAAATCTTTGTCAACCCGTGACCATGGAAAGCTGACAAGCTTCCGAAACGTCGGGAACTCAAATGAGATACGCGATATAATCCGTTAAATTGTTTTATTTACATGAGTAATAATCGCGGAAACAGAAGAAAATGTTTATTTTTTGTATGTTTGTATATGTCGTTATGCGATTTACTCTATTTTTGGTACCTTTCACCCGGTTACGATGAAGAAAAAAAGAGAGTTATGACGTTTTCTCCTCCGCAAAGGAAGTCGCGTGCATGTGTATATATATTATTAGATCATTACAGCTGATAAAAACGAAAAAAGTGCTCTATAATATTGTCTAGTGAGGAGTATTCAGAAGTACTTCAGCGTTGTCTGGCGACCTCACTATGCGAAGCGTTCTTTGAGACTGGAACGCATACAGCAGCGATTTGTTCGTCATCTTTCATATCAAACATCCGCATTATCTAAAAATCTTCTCTATCTAAAAGGCGTTATTACGCCTAAAAACGCAGTCCACGCGCAACGTTGAGACCACCAAATCTTGGCCATAAATGTCTAAGGACGCCGATCGGCTTGTCAGTCGCAAGGACGTGTCAGGTGCAAACAGCTTCCACATTTTCAATTAATATGACGGTTTGTGCAGTGAACGGGTGTCACAATGCATCGGATAAGAAGGATAAACAATCTAAGATAATATTTCACTCGCAAATATAATACTTTAGCTCGTATTTTTACGTAAAACAGTAATCTAAATTGCATATTTTCTATAAGCGGCATGACAACGTAGTGTTGCCAATGTAACGGATTTATGTACTCATAATTCTGTCCTGATGATAAACTTGATGGGACGGTACTAATGGATGTTTACCTGAATTAATAATTTAATAAAATGTTCTTACGTTTAATGTACCTATTTAATATTTTTTGAAGTCAAGAATAGTTCTATGATTCTTATTATTTTTATTTTACCAGTCACCAAGAGTATACCCCCATTTTCAGGTGTGACAGGTTGTTTTATTTTTTTACTCAAAAATGTTGATGTGAAAAAATTGTACCCAAAATGTACTGCACTACAATTCATACATTTTCTTCGTTTCTTATATGTATATTGTACAGTGCAACATTTTCTCCAATATCTATCAATTTTATGAGTTTGTGAGGTTTTTGCTTGATAAAATTACAAATTACATAGTCAAAGTTAAACTGAGAAAGTGGTACTTAACTTTGAAAGCAGTGCTTTTTTATTGGCAGTTTAAAGTGAACCCGCTGAAATAAAAAGCTGTAAGTGAACAACATTTTTAAGTTAAAATTGCTTTATCGTTTGGGGTTATTTTTGGCCAATTTAGTTACTTCTAGGTCTCCGGATTACGGTAACCCCTACCTCAACCTTGTGAGATAAACAATACTTACTTACAGAGATTTATCAAAATTTTGTAATAAGTCAGTAGGTATAGGTGAAGTACATTTTGGGTACAATTTTTTAATATCGTTTTTTTAGATATCCATTTAAAGTCTATTTATCGTCCGTACCTATGGAACGTAGGTACTCGGTACATACCGGCTAACTTATAATGACAATCAACGGCGACGGGTTCTTGGTACATAATGAGTACATTTTTTTATCACCGTCTATTACTCAAATTTTAATTATCAGCCGCTTTCCCGTACGAGACGAGTACGTTGCGTACAGGTCAATTTAAACTTCGTTTATGAGTTAACTATGAAGAAGTACAATTATTTTATGCGAGGTACTAAATAGTACAATATGAGTACATTCATATGTAAAAAAAACTCTGAAAAATAAAACATGGCCGGTACGCAACGTATCACTCATTTTTAGGGAATGTGATTGCGCTAGCGACACTTTTCGTGCGTTTGTGCGGGTATTTTCGCGTGTAAGTAGGAGTTGATCACAACTACATGAATCCATGTTATGCCTCACGCTTGGCGCGTCGGTCGTATGAAACTATCATTCTAGGCGTTATTATTCTAAGGTAATATTCTTCATTACAAATGTTATGTTTAATGTCTCTCTTTGTGCAAAACGTCTGAAATGGAATAATAAAAATATTCCTGAGCTAGATATTCATTTGAGATATTGTATTTTGTATGGCCAAACTTAAGCTCTAAAACTTAAAAAAACCGAAATTCGTTTAACGAATTGAGGTTAATTTTGTTAAGTTTATTTCTTGTTTTTTTTTATTCTAAGGAGCAAAAGTTACGTTATCTTATTTATTAAAAATATTTCATTTTTTTTTCTTATTGGGTGTACATTCACACAACGTACTGTAAATTGATTGACACATTATTTATCCTACTAGAAATACAACATTTATCGAACCCAATAGGAAATATGCATAAATTTTAATTTTTGCTTTATTAAAAGCTCATTCATGTAACAAAAAGTAGAAAAAAATATTTTTTTGGAATAACAATAAAAATTACTAAGATATAAGCTATGAAACATTTCATTATATCTCTTTCTAGCAAAACAGAATTTAATATGGATATTATATGGCCAGAGTGCACGATGACGTAACAGTGCATATCGGACCTCTGTGTCTAATTAGTAGTTTAAAATGCCTATATCTTGCGTATTTCTTGGTCGATTTAAATTTAAATTTCACATTTTGAAATCGTTTTTGAGGTATTTTGATATTTAGTTAAGAAAAGCGACAATAAAAATCATGCATAATGTACCCTATTAACCCAGAATCTGTCGTAGCCAGAATTAGACAACACTGAAATTTGATTGTATAATAATCTGACCTACTCAGAATTTGATATTATGAGAATCTGAATTACACAAATTTTGGCATATAAATGACCTAACCAAGAAATGTAATTAATGAGAAACTGGCAACCTTAGAGTTAGACTTATTCAGATTTTGATCGAAATCTCAATTGGCTTATTTTGAAATTGGCACCTACCGCCCAAATCTTTCGATGATTTGACCTCCAAATAATCCTTTACAATAACTTTTTCTTGTAAATATCATTAATATACAGATATTTCATTTTTCAACTTTATAATAGTTTGCATGTAAAAGATTATTCTTCTTTGAAACGGACATTCGCAAAAAAGCAGAGTGCCATGCATAAACACAAATTACAAAATATATGTAAACATTGACACATCGCACAGCAGAGCAAAATAAAATATTACAAGGAAATTAATTAAAGAACTAAATTTGAGCAGTACAGATATTTGACACATGCAGGATAAAAATTAAAGTAATCGTAATTCGTGTTTACATTAAGTCTTCTTTTACTAACATTTTCTATGATGTTTTTTTTTTTATTTAACTTATAAAAATAACATTTTACAAAGTAATTATTACTCGCCAAACTGTGACGTTTAATGGCGAGAAGCGCTCAGTTTTCAAACACTTAATATAACTTAATTATATAACTACATGATATACAAATGAGCCAGTTAGAAAAATCTGCACACGCATCATATTTATTATGTAGGTACTTCGTCCTCGAGGACAGCGCGTCAGCGTGTTTACGATGACACTGGCTTATCTTCGAGGAGGAAGTCCTTCAGTTTTGATTTTAAAACAGTTTTACTTATTTTACTTTCGTGTCTAAGTAAATGAATCTTATTAAACATTTTTGGTACTAAATATTTTGAGGTCCTTTCACCGTAGTAGTTTTTTAAACTCGGTTGAATTAATTTTCTCTGTGTAACACTTCTAGTATTAATTCTGTTATTTTTAGCCACTTTGTGCTCATCATCATAGAAATACTCTAAACCTATAAGATATTTAACTTTTTTATCAACTGGTAGAATTTTACATAAATTAAATAACTTGTCATATTCTCCATTACACTTATTTTTAACATTTTTACTTACGAGGAACTTTATCAGTCTTTATCTGTATATTTTTTAGATCTTTAATATAAGTACTAAACGTTCGTCCATACACAATAAGCCCATAACTAAGTAGCGAGTCAGCGAGCGCATAATACACGACTCGTAGTGTTTTCTTACTTAACACTACATTTAGTTGGTAGAACTTCCCCAGAACAGATCTTAACCTATTACAGACATCGCTTACATGCGGTTTCCAGTTAAATTTCTTGTCAATAATTAAGCCTAAATACTTGAAAGTCTCAACATACTCTACTTTCATACATTTACAGGTAATTTTGTTTACATGTAAGCAGTCATACGTGTGTCCTACTATGTCTAGGTTTTCCCTAGCAACAGTTTTTGTGTATAGTATGTGCATGCATCTAGTTTTTGCGAAGTTCAGGATGATACCGTTATGATGTGCCCATTTAGTGATACTTTCAAAATCTTGTTGCACGCATGTTTGCACTTCCCTTATGTCTCTTGATGCATAAACCATACACATATCATCCGCATACATACAAACTGTACAGTGTTTAACAACATTCGATACACTGTTCACGTGCATTATATATCCCACAGGACCATACACGGAGCCGGTCGGCACCCCGAGGTCCACGTTTGCCTCCTCACCCGTGAACCCCGCGATGGTCGTGCTTATTTTCCTTCCTGTCAGAAAGGCTTTAAACCAGTTATTCGTGGGACCGCGTATTCCACATTCATCCATTGCCTGCAATAAAATTTCGTGATCCAGTGTATCGAATGCTTTTTTATAGTCTATAAAAAGAGCTATTACTTGTTTACCCGAGTCTAGACAGTCATTGACAAAATCCGTGAAACCCATTAGAGCCGAGACCGTGCTGCGCCCTTTACGAAAACCATGTTGCGTGTCTGATAATACATTATAGCGCTCTAAAAAACCACTAACTTGACCCACGATAATTTTTTCGACGATTTTGTCGTTTACAGACAAGATGGCGATTGGTCTATACTTTGAATATTGTAAGTGGCATCCAGACTTATAAATAGGCCGTATTATTGCATACTTTAATTGGTCGGGATATGTACCACGTATTAGGCATGTGTTTATCAACTTAGATATAATAGGACTCAACTGGCTCCGCAAATATTTGACATCTTTAACCCTTATACCATCTAAACCCGCTGACTTCCCACTTGATAACAGATCAATCACCTTTTCTACATCGGACGGGGTAACTTTCCTAAATCTAAAACTCACTTCACACGGTTTTACGTATTCGTTTCGCTCAAAAAATTTCCTATCACAAATGTGTTTAATTTCCCGAATTTCTTGTGTAAATGCTTTCGAGAACTTTGTACAAATTTGATCAACACTTTCTGTTTTACCTAAATATCTTAATATAATATCGTCTACACTACTTTTATTTCTGCCCAGCCATGAATTAATGTTAGCCCAAATTTTCCTGAAGTCCTCGTTACAATTTAATATTTCTGTCTGTCTGTATTGATTTTTTGCTTCATTTACTAATTTACTCTAGCCTCTGAGTCATATTTTTTGGTTGTGCCTTCCACGCTCTGAATAAATTGTCCCTACGCAGTAACATCTTATACAAATCATTATCTATCCACAGCTGTTTCTCTCTTTTACAATTATTTCGCACTGCTACTATAACTGTGCTTTCCTTATAAATACGATTAAATTCTGTACAAAATAAAAGAAGTGGACAAGTTATTGAAAGTAATTGCGCCCAGTCCAAATCTTCAAACTTTACAAATGATAACATATGATGTAACCCTACACGTATTACGAAATAATACACTAATAGAGACATGCAATTCTTCAACATATCAATCGCAAATCTACTAGGACATTAATTGCGCTCACACCGCTGAATTTGTTTCCATTTCAGAAGGCAACTTTCCTCGCATCTCCAACGAAATGAAGCCGTTCTTCCCATGCATAACTGTATTGAGGCCTATTGCACTGATGCATAGTGACAATTGACCGCCGCTTGCCCGTCTATCGCACAGGCGTTTACACCTGATTTGTCACTGCGCTTTGACACGGTCACGATGGCACACGCGTACGAGGGTGGTCCCACAAGTAGCCGACCTAACAAAGATACTTAATATACATAGTTCAATAGCTTCGATATCCTGTTTAAGTGATCAGCGTCAACCTCCTCAAGATAGCCAATCAACAGCAGACTTCATTATGGGCAAATCTTTTACTGCAGAGACACTTTTTCGAGTTATGAAACAGATAATACTCCAAGGGAGCTAGATCTGGTGAATAAGGTGCACGAGGAAGCAATTCGAACTTCAACACATTAATTTTAGCCATTCCAATAGGGCATGTGTCAACTGGTGCATTGTCAATGAAACAACACTTTCTTTTTCACTAAATGCGGCCGTTCTTAGAGTCCCGTACCTTAAAAAGAAAAATTGGAACCCTAATAGGATCACTTTTTAGCCCGTCCGCCGTCTGTCCGTCTGTCTGTCTGTCTGTCAATACCCTTTATCTCGGAAACGCGTGGAGGTATCGAGTTGTAATTTAAACTATATACTCAGGTCTACGGTCCCTTGATGTGGTGAAAAAATCAAACTTATAAGTTAACCCAAAAAAAGATACGACCATTTATGCCGCAAAAAACGTATATTTCGAAACTTTTTGATATTGACCCAGTTGTTCTAGAAACTGGAAATTAGGTGTTGATTATGGTATGAAGGAAGCTCTTATAGCACGAGCTTCCTTCATACCATAATCAACAAAACAAATCTGTAAAACTATTTGTTGTATGTCTGTTTGTCTATATCAGTAACCAATATGAGCACCGCGTACATTTTGCTTAGGAGTAGGGCTCTGCTCACAGGATTTTCATAGATACGGTCATTTGTAGCGTCTATTTTCTACAGAACCCTCGGTGCGCGAGTTCGACTCGCACTTGACCGGTTTTTTTTTTTTTTTCTCACTGAACGCTGCACTAGTTTTGCGTAGTTCTACTTTTTAATAGTTTTGCCTTTTTGAAGATAATCAATGAAAATTATCCCATGCGCATACCAAAATACTGACACCAAGACCTTGCCAACAGATGGAATGACTTCGCCTTCTTTGGAGCTGGTTCTCTTTTTTTTAGCCCATTGCTTTGACTGTTCCTTCGTCTCAGGGGTTTCGTCCATCGTGATGAATCGTCGTATAAACTCTGCTTTATTGCGTTGAAATTTCTCCAACAACTGGATTGAAACATCTTCACGACGCTGCTTCAGTTCAATGGTGAGCAATCGCGGCACCCCCCTGCGCACAGCTTTCAGTCATGTAAATTTTCAGTCAATATGCGATATAGCACTTTAAGGCGAAGGGGTGGGCAAATCACTGAAATCGAGGAATCTTGTGCAATTTTTTTGATATTATATGTAGCATGTAGAGATCTGAAAAGTTACTATTGGACACATACATACTTAATTATGAGTTGATAGAGTAAGTTCGTTCCTATCTGATGTAACTAGGCCTAGAAACTATATTTAAGAAGCAGGTTTATAAAAATCTTATACATCTTTTTTTCCGCCTGTGAGCAATTCTACATTACCAAATTTTGCACATGTACTTTAAAAACCTTGGTCTAATCACTGATAGGAAAAAAACTTGGTCTAATTTGTGTAATACGGAGTTTAGACCCAAAATCAACTTTTACCTACGACATTTCTAAGAAGTCAACGTACTAAATATTTGATCAGTGTAAAAGCGTAGGCGCTTTAGCAGTGAAAGCGACGTTGCGTGCTCGCGCCGCGCTACGCCAGGGCGGCGCACAGTGGGAGTTCGGCGGAAAAAAATGTAAAATTGCTAGGTAACAGCTATCCAATTGGACGTAATGGCGCGTTTGGAGTTTTGTCTCAATTTCGTGGTTACTTTGGGAACGATTTATTACTATTATGGTATGATACCTTGACAAAATTAGTTTATTTTACTAATATTTCATACTATATCCTTTTGAAAACATACGTAGATTTGAAATAACTCCACCAGTTGCTAAATTATATATTTTTTATAATACTCTATAATTTCAGTTGTTTTTTTTTAAAGAAGAGTTTATAACTGTCTTGCGAGCCGCTGCGAGCCGGTGATTTATATGTCAAAATATTCTCTAAGGCCTTGACAATTACTCACAAGCATAATTAGCTGCAAGACCCTGCTAATTATGGACATATTCTAATTATAAGCAATAAGCCTAATAATTCCCAATAAAATGAGAGTATGCGTGAACATTCTTAATGATTAGTAAATTACCCAATTTACTAATTTATCATCAGTTAGTATAAAAGAAGGTGACATGATGGTTATAAACTCATTTACAACTGTCATTTAAAGAAAGTAGTACTGATATCGACCATGTCTACTTTCAGTATTTCTTACAAGGAATTAGTTGAAATTTTGCTATTGAGCAATCGAGAAGTGCATAAGTGCCTTGAAAATTTAAAAACCAAGTATCCAAACCTTGTTGAGGATGATTTAGAGAAAGTTTATCGTAAACTTAGCCAGACTTTCATACCGCAATTTTCAAGAAAGTGGAAGCAAGCGGCAAGAAGTAAATCTCTGTTTCTCACGCAAAATGAAGAATGGTTAAAGCTAGTGTTTGCTTTGCCAGCATCTGCAGCAGTGCTGAGCCCAGAAAAGGAACAAGAGTGTGAGCCTGGACCTTCGAAGCGATCGAGAGCGGGACGTCCAGGAAAGTCTTTTGAAGAATGCGGTGACCGAGCCAAGCGCTACAAGGTGAAGTCTTTATGTGATAGCTACGACGAACAGATGATTGTACAAGCTGCTAGTCATCTGGAGGGAGAGAAATCAAAACCAAAGTTCTCGGCACTGCAAGCTTTGGCGTTATTGATGGACACGTCTTTATCGAAAAGTCAATATGAACATATAAGAAAGGCGACAAATGAGTTGGGGTATGATATATTTCCTTGCTATGACATTGTTTCAAAAGCCAAGAAAACGTGCATAGCTGAAGATATAGATTGCACTGAATCTTACGCCTGTGTGGGGCTACAAAGTTTACTGGATCACACTGCAGAACGAATTTTTATGAAAAAATCTAAAGAAGAGTTGGCAAAAATGGAGGATTCCTGTACTTTAGTCTCAAAATGGGGATGTGATGGCTCTTCCGGTCACAGTACATACAAACAAGCATTTGAAGAAGAACATATTTCAGATGAAAATCTGTTTTTGACATCTTTGGTGCCATTAAGTCTTACTGACTCTGAAAACGATACCAATATACATTGGTACAATACGAGTCCATCTTCTAAGACTTTGCCGGCCAGTCCAATTTCAATTTATAAAGGAGACTCGTGAAGTTATACAAAACGAGATATCAAGAATGGAGTCACAGATCTTAAATCTTACTGAATCTATTGTAAATTTAGATGGGAGAACTTACAAAATAAAACACACTTTATTATTTACAATCATTGACGGTAAAGTGGCTCAAACCACCACCGATACGGTTTCAAATGCTGTTTGCTTCATCTGCAAAGCAAAACCGACCGAGATGAATGACTTGGATCGTGTACGTACCAAAATAGTAGACCAAGATGCTTTGAAAGTTGGCTTGTCGCCCCTTCATGCAAGAATTAAATTCATGGAGTGTATTCTACATATAGCATATAATAAATCGTTCCAAATGTGGCGTGTAAACAAGAATACATCGCATTTACGCGACGAAGAAAAGAAAAGGATACAAGGGCTGTTTTCAAAAATTGGTCTGAAAGTAGATTGTGTCAAATAAGGATCTGGAACTACCAACGATGGAAACATGGCTCGTCGATTTTTCGCAGACGCTGAAAAAACCTCGGAAATTACTGGGATTGATTTCAATCTGATTAATCTGTTTTCCATCATCTTGCAAGTCATCAACTCCGGAGCCAGTGTCGATGCGCCCAAGTTTGGTGAATACTGTGAGGATACAGCCGCACATTATTTTAGCTTATACAGTTGGTATTATATGCCAAATACTGTCCATAAAGTGCTGATTCACGGCAGTAAAATTATATCAAGTGCAATGATGCCAATTGGAATGTTGACTGAAGAGGCACAAGAAGCGCGAAATAAGGATTATCGAAGATACAGACTGCACCATGCCAGAAAATGCTCTCGAGAGAGTACTAATGAAGATGTTATTAACATGCTAATGACGTCATCCGATCCCTTGCTGTATAGTTTAAGAAAAAAGACCAAAAAAACACATTTGCCCTTAGATGAGGATGCAAAAAAACTGCCATAATACCATAATACGTTATGTATATGCATATTACACTAATGATATATGGCATATATGACGCAGACTTATCAATAAATACCACAAAAGTGATAATCATTAACAATAAAAGGTTTTACGTAATTTTTTCCGCGCGCTCATACACAGTCCCCCACCGTGCGGCGCGACGTGCGCTTACGCTGTTGCCAGCTCGCTTCCATTTATCCATAGCGATAACATTTTTGAATTCATTCCGTCAACTGATTGCGTTTGTTTTGTTTTGATGTGTTAGGAACACAAATTTTACTTAGAAGTCACGTCACGAGCCCCCACTCCTAAACTTATACGCGATTTATCCGAGTATTTTTTTATTATTATGTAAAAACAAAAAAATACGTGTCCAATATTTTGTTTGTTATTTGATATTGTTGTTATTTGTATTATCTAACAGACGGACTAATTAGAATTTTGAGTTTCATACCCAGTCATCATGCCTATTATATCAAGGTACTCTGTGTTTATTATTATTACGAACCGGTAGTCTTTGAGGCGTTGTTTATTTCGGGGATTTGTTATGTTGTTTTGTATGTTATTGTTTGTGTTATTTGATATTGATCTTGGGGTTTTGTGCGGCGTGAGTCGCTTCGTGCGACGTAGTTACTTGGAGATTCACGAGTCCCTAAAACTGGGGAACAAGAACGGTGGCGGTGGTGGTAATGATAGTGATGGTGGTGATGATGGTGGTGGGGGTGATGGTGGTGATGGTGGTGGTAGCGGTGGTGTTAATGCTGATGATGGTGGTGGTGGTGATGGTGGTGATGGTGATGATAGTGATGGTGGTGGATGATAATGTATGATGGAATTGGTGGCGATGGTGGTGGTGGTGGTGGTGGTGATGATGGTGGTGGTAGTGGTGGTGTTGATGTTGAAGATGGTGGTGATGTTGGTGGTGATGATGGTGGTGATGGTGATGATAGTGATGGTGATAGATGGTAGTGGATGGTGGTGGTGGTGGTGATGGTGGTGGTGATGATGGTGGTGATGGTGGTGGATGGTAGTGGATGATGGTGGTGATTGTGGTTGTAGCGGTGGTGTTGATGGTGATTATGGTGGTGATGGTGGTGGTGATGATGGTGGTGATGGTGATGATAGAGACGGTGGTGGATGGTAGTGGTACCATCACCATCACTATCACCATAACCATCACTATCGCCACCATTATCACCATCAACACCATCACCACCACCATCATCACCATCAACGCCACCACCACCACCATCATCACCATCGTCACCACCACCACCACCATTATCCACTACCATCTACCACTGTCAGCATCATCACCGTGGTGATGGTGGTGGTGATGATGGTAGTGATGGTGATGATAGTGATGGTGGTGTATGGTAGTAGTGGTACCATCACCATCACTAACACCATAACCATCACCATCGCCACCATTATCACCATCAACAACACCACTACCACCACCATCATCACCATCATCGCCACCACCACCACTATCATTACCACCGTCACCACCACCACCATCATCCACTACCATCTACCACCGTCACCATCATCACCATCACCAGAATCCCAATCATCACCATCACCACCATCATCACCATCATCCCAATCATCACCATTACCACCACCACCATAATCACCACCATACACCAATGATCATTCAATCCTGAATACTAGTAGATTTCCCCAGGGTCCATCAGAATCAGAATCTGGAAAATGGTTGACAGTCCGGAAGGTCTTTATATCCTTCCGAATCCAATTTAAAATAGGCACAAACCAAAATCTTTCTATTGACACAACACATACTCGTAATTTCAGCAAGCAGCAAGGTCAAAAAAATAAACTGGAATAAAGTAGCCTCAAAACAAGCGCCACCATACTGCATAAGGAGTCGATAGTTCACAACTAGTCAATGCGCGTTACGACGAGTCGAGAGAGAGCATCTAATATGTACTAGATGGCGCGCGCGCTCGAAGTATTACGTTCGGGCCGAACGGTGACGTCGTCTCGTATAGGGAAATGAAGAAGGTGGACATGGACAGGGCGAGATCGAAGCAGCTACTCGCTTCTTCAGCTACACACAACAAGAGTTTGACTCATAAAGTGAGGAACCATGAATGTAGCCTAAAGAGGCTCGTTCACATTCTCTTCGAGGTAGTGATCCCATGTAGCATTTACTATTCACAGCGCGTACTTAATAGCTTCTTCCACCACCTATATAAATCGGGTGATAATTTCGGTCTTCTCTTACGACTCTCTAGTCTTTACGTGTTTCCTTCATTATCTGTTTTTTCTTGCGTCTGATATCTACTCTCACAGTATGTGCTTCATCTGTGATGCAGTACGATTACTTTGAGTTTACCACTGACATTTTATTCCATTGGATATTCAACTTTAACACTAATACAAAAGAGTTTCTATTACAAACAAAAGACGTTTAGACTGTGTGTAAGTAATATAAACTCTTTTACATTAGTGTTAAAATCGAATATCCAATGGAATGAAAGCATATGTCAGTGGTAAACTCAAAGTAATTGAACTGTACCACACGGGCAATAGGAAGAAACGACAAATGTACGTACTTTTCATTGATTATTAGTGAAATTTACAGATTTTATAACGCTATGTAAGTTTTTTTACATAAGGTCAATTTTTGCATCGTAATTAAATCTGTATTGAAATTAAGGCGTCGTCTCGAGTAAACTAAAAGAGCCGAAGCACGGGGCGGCCTTCCCTATCTCAAGGGAGGTTTTTGGTATTTCAATTAACGTATGACTCACATGTAGGTACTTACCATAGCTACGAGGGTGATCCCAAAAATATCCGACCTCGCACATAAAAAAGAAAAGTAAATAAAAAATATTAGAATCTTTCAGCGCGTTAATTTGAAAAAGAAGATGCTTCGTTCTTTTCTTTTTGTTTCACAACCATTAATGGAGATTGCTATGGGTGATTTTGCAATATAAACAAAATTGGTCTTCGATATGTGACACAATACTTTTTATTGGTGTAAATCCAACTGATATTAAAGTCGACTTGGATTCTATACTTTGGGAGAGTCTGTTCCTTCACTTACAACTGTAAATATTGGGTTGATGAGTTAAAACGAGATCGCCCGAGCTTCAAATATGATCATTGCAGCGGTCGAACAAAAAAGTGACTACGCCAGAAATGGTGAAATAATCTACTAATTAGTAGGTACTGGAAGACTGTAGAGTAAAAGTGCGCGAGTGAGCAGATGTGGTGGGCATTTCTTAAGGCGAAGAGATGGGGAAATGACCTTGCTCGTTCGGCCCGAACGTAATACTTCGAGCGCGCGCGCCATCTAGTACATATTAGATGCTCTCTCTCGACTCGTCGTAACGCGCATTGACTAGTTGTGAACTATCGACTCCTTATGCAGTATGGTGGCGCTTGTTTTGAGGCTACTTTATTCCAGTTTATTTTTTTGACCTTGCTGCTTGCTGAAATTACGAGTATGTGTTGTGTCAATAGAAAGATTTTGGTTTGTGCCTATTTTAAATTGGATTCGGAAGGATATAAAGACCTTCCGGACTGTCAACCATTTTCCAGATTCTGATTCTGATGGACCCTGGGGAAATCTACTAGTATTCAGGATTGAATGATCATTGGTGTATGGTGGTGATTATGGTGGTGGTGGTAATAGTGATGATTGGGATGATGGTGATGATGGTGGTGATGGTGATGATTGGGATTCTGGTGATGGTGATGATGGTGACGGTGGTAGATGGTAGTGGATGATGGTGGTGGTGGTGACGGTGGTAATGATAGTGATGGTGGTGTATGGTAGTAGTGGTACCATCACCATCACTAACACCATAACCATCACCATCGCCACCATTATCACCATCAACAACACCACTACCACCACCATCATCACCATCATCGCCACCACCACCACTATCATTACCACCGTCACCACCACCACCATCATCCACTACCATCTACCACCGTCACCATCATCACCATCACCAGAATCCCAATCATCACCATCACCACCATCATCACCATCATCCCAATCATCACCATTACCACCACCACCATAATCACCACCATACACCAATGATCATTCAATCCTGAATACTAGTAGATTTCCCCAGGGTCCATCAGAATCAGAATCTGGAAAATGGTTGACAGTCCGGAAGGTCTTTATATCCTTCCGAATCCAATTTAAAATAGGCACAAACCAAAATCTTTCTATTGACACAACACATACTCGTAATTTCAGCAAGCAGCAAGGTCAAAAAAATAAACTGGAATAAAGTAGCCTCAAAACAAGCGCCACCATACTGCATAAGGAGTCGATAGTTCACAACTAGTCAATGCGCGTTACGACGAGTCGAGAGAGAGCATCTAATATGTACTAGATGGCGCGCGCGCTCGAAGTATTACGTTCGGGCCGAACGAGCAAGGTCATTTCCCCATCTCTTCGCCTTAAGAAATGCCCACCACATCTGCTCACTCGCGCACTTTTACTCTACAGTCTTCCAGTACCTACTAATTAGTAGATTATTTCACCATTTCTGGCGTAGTCACTTTTTTGTTCGACCGCTGCAATGATCATATTTGAAGCTCGGGCGATCTCGTTTTAACTCATCAACCCAATATTTACAGTTGTAAGTGAAGGAACAGACTCTCCCAAAGTATAGAATCCAAGTCGACTTTAATATCAGTTGGATTTACACCAATAAAAAGTATTGTGTCACATATCGAAGACCAATTTTGTTTATATTGCAAAATCACCCAGAGCAATCTCCATTAATGGTTGTGAAACAAAAAGAAAAGAACGAAGCATCTTCTTTTTCAAATTAACGCGCTGAAAGATTCTAATATTTTTTATTTACTTTTCTTTTTTATGTGCGAGGTCGGATATTTTTGGGATCACCCTCGTAGCTATGGTAAGTACCTACATGTGAGTCATACGTTAATTGAAATACCAAAAACCTCCCTTGAGATAGGGAAGGCCGCCCCGTGCTTCGGCTCTTTTAGTTTACTCGAGACGACGCCTTAATTTCAATACAGATTTAATTACGATGCAAAAATTGACCTTATGTAAAAAAACTTACATAGCGTTATAAAATCTGTAAATTTCACTAATAATCAATGAAAAGTACGTACATTTGTCGTTTCTTCCTATTGCCCGTGTGGTACAGTTCAATTACTTTGAGTTTACCACTGACATATGCTTTCATTCCATTGGATATTCGATTTTAACACTAATGTAAAAGAGTTTATATTACTTACACACAGTCTAAACGTCTTTTGTTTGTAATAGAAACTCTTTTGTATTAGTGTTAAAGTTGAATATCCAATGGAATAAAATGTCAGTGGTAAACTCAAAGTAATCGTACTGCATCACAGATGAAGCACATACTGTGAGAGTAGATATCAGACGCAAGAAAAAACAGATAATGAAGGAAACACGTAAAGACTAGAGAGTCGTAAGAGAAGACCGAAATTATCACCCGATTTATATAGGTGGTGGAAGAAGCTATTAAGTACGCGCTGTGAATAGTAAATGCTACATGGGATCACTACCTCGAAGAGAATGTGAACGAGCCTCTTTAGGCTACATTCATGGTTCCTCACTTTATGAGTCAAACTCTTGTTGTGTGTAGCTGAAGAAGCGAGTAGCTGCTTCGATCTCGCCCTGTCCATGTCCACCTTCTTCATTTCCCTATACGAGACGACGTCACCACCTCTTTTTTATTTGTTTCATGTAGCTTATACTTGGTCTTCCCCATCCACCTTTCCTTCCATCATATTTACTAAGCTTCTGCTTTCCCCCACCCTTCTAAGTACTTCTTCATTACTGCGGTGTGGTACTTACTTTTAAAATAGATGAGTGTTATCAGAGTAGAACTCACCCGGGTGGTCAATGACAGCGTTCAAGTAGGTGTCGTCCGAATCCGGCGACGGCAGCTCGCCGGACGGCAGCGACGACAGCGGTAGCGAGTGGCTACCTTCTGTAACAAACATGGGATATGAACATCCATCTTTTACAGGATTGTAGCTGCTGTTTCAGATATGTGTATTAATGGTATCGAACTATTGTTAAAACGCTCATTCTTATTAGCCCACTTCTCTCGCCGCCCAGCCCATTCTCACAATTACCATTTATCACGTCGACCCGGTGCATAAACGATTACAAAATCACAAAGATCTGATTTGCAGTCAAAAACTTGCGCTCTGCATTGCCAGAACAACACGACACATTGAAACGGGTATGATTCGTCTATAAACTTCATATTTCAGTTGTTTTTTTAATATAATGAGCTGTAATTATGCACATGTATCATTGAATATGTGAGGTTTTATTTAAAATATATTGTTCTTTCCTACCTAAACCTGTTATCAACCTGACCTGTTGACCCTAATAGAAAAAAATCCCTATAGGTATCACAGCATTGTTTGCGTGGGTAATACTTATTCAATGGCATTTTATTTAACCACAGGTATATGAAATCTTGAAACCAGTTCAAATGATATTTTTTTTCTCGAAATAAGTACCTATATTTTAACCGTGTGCTTGTTCGCGCTAGTATGCACAGCTGTTCTTTTTCATAGCTCTAGTAGTATGTGGACTTGAAAATGTAATAGATATCTTGACATCGGGAAGCATAGGTAATCGGTAAATCTCCTGTTCAAAAATAAAGACGGCCTGAAAATATAAAATCGTAAATTATAACACTTAATTTTATTGTGATTAACTGATGTTGTTGTGGACAAAATGAAGAGTATAATTATAAGCATTCTGAAAATGTATAACACTCATGTATTCAAGTCAAAGAAACTCTAGTAAAGTGTCATCGAATCGTAGTGACGATTTGCGTCAAAATCATAGTATCGAATTTGAGTTGGCTTTGATGCCTGATTGTACGTATGTTTAACAAATAAAACAAAATAACAGTATCGAAATATAAAATACATTTATTGTAGTATTACAATATATTGATATTATCCCATAAAATTTACTTTTGTGAATAACAGATTTGAGACGATACATACCCGTTTTTCCTAAGTGCGAATTGCCGAAGATAATGACATTAGTACACGTACGTTTTGAGCGCAGTCAATAAACCGTCTCTGGCAAGTGGCGTCAAAGACAACTATTGTCAAGGAAGTTGAACTAAAGCATGGAAGTAGCCTAAAAACGAAAATGTTAAACGTATATTTGTCTCCATAAATGAAATACGAACATTCAATAAGTTAGAAAAAGAAAGAATATAGTTTGGTGTTCTTACTAAGAGTTGCTGTACACGTTACCGCTGTCACTTGGTCACCTTTGGTCATCTTTACCCAACCAAAATAAAATGCGCTCTAAAATGTAATTTATCGTTTGAACAAACGTTGTTTTTTTTTTAGTCGCGTGTGTTTATTTGAAGTAGCCGAGTGTAATCATGATTTTGGACTGTGTTTTTTTATATTGAA
Source organism: Hedya salicella (assembly GCA_905404275.2). Taxonomy (NCBI): domain Eukaryota; kingdom Metazoa; phylum Arthropoda; class Insecta; order Lepidoptera; family Tortricidae; genus Hedya; species Hedya salicella. The sequence goes on from FR990096.1 coordinate 92,096,163, forward strand.
CAGCAAATTTCAAGTGTTATTGGTTTATAAATGATATCTCCGATGTCCTAAAACATGGCGTGTGTTGTGTGGGAATGCAGGTCGCATTCCTCCCGCAAGGAAAATGAAACTGAAATAATTAGCTTTCAGCGGTAAGATGGAATTTTGCCTTTTTTCCAACTGTTGTCATGAAATTACATTGTTAAAGTATCGAAAATTTTGAATATCGCAATGACTTTGTAAATGTATCTGTTTAAATATCTTCAAAGCAAAGTATTCCATAAATATTCCTAGTTTTCCAATTACTTTGTTTGAGGTTATAATAGTGTTGCAAATTTGTTATCGACAAGTTAATTAGGCACGGTACGGGTGTTTTTTTACATACAAATATTTATTTTTGTTTAAAGTTTGGTTTAATTATCCGTTTTTAGATTTCCTGCCGAAGAAAACGTAAAGCAAAGGTGGCTGGAAGCAATTTCAAGACCAAATTTGTCATTGACAAAACACAGCAGGATATGCTCAACACTTCGAAAATGATTGTTTTATTAATAAAGACGATTAAGATTGTACCATAAAATCAATGAATTAAAATGCACAAATGGATACACAACAGGTATCAAGATAAACAAAGATCAGCCAAAAGTTTGTATTCGGCTATTAATTTAACTAATCTTCACTTAAAGAAATTTATTCATCGCTAAAATATCAGTATGGATAAAATGCATTATTTTAATCTGAAATTTCGTAATGGGAAGCCAGGATAATAATGTGTGCAAGAAATAATTCACAAAAAGCTTAGTATTTTAACTTTTCTGAATTAATTAAAAGAGCATGTCAGAGTGGTGCACGTTGGTTCAGTTATGCAACTAACTGTATAACCATCTGTGGATGTCTAGCCAGCCGAGTTCTGAAATATGTATCTCAATAGTTTAAATCGGTATAAGCCATTTAGGCGTGATGAAGAATTACATATGTGTCTGTCCTACAAGCGGGTTGAGCGTTCTTGTATATAACTGCATGCTGGCCAGGCTGTACAGTGTACATTCACATTTGCTGCTCGTGAGCGCTGAACTACTCATTTAAGAACTTGCAGATTAGGCTTGCACTTACATCTTCTTACACGAGTATGACCAACCTGTTTTTTTATGATGAAACGAGTATAATTAAAAACTTCCAATAATTTAAAGAATATAAAACGGACATTTAAATAAATAAAGAATAATACCTTCATAAATATTTACAAAATAAAACAATAACATAACGTTTAATCATTTAAATTTGTCTGCTTTAAAATAAGAATCAAATTACATGTTGGGGGTCAGATTTATGTATCATTGGTGACCCGTAAGTGCAAAGTTTGAGAAACCCTGACAGTTTAAGATCGGAAGATTTTCCTCCGGTCTTTGTCGACTTCCGGTAAGACCGGATCTCAGCCTACAGTGGGCGTATTCCAAATTTAATTATAAAGATTTATCACAAATTTAATAAAAATAGCATGTACTCAGTAACATACCCTAAAAATGCTTCTACTTACTAGTTATTTTCAAAAACTCTTCAAAGGGTAATTTCGGACATAACACAAAACTGCATTTTTAAGTAATTTTACTTTATTGTGCATAAAGCACGACTCGCTGGTCGCAGCAACAAGTGCGAACTAAAGAGGGGATCAGTACAAAATAGCGCATCACATCATCTTGCCAGCTTGAAAAGAAAACCCGCAATAAGCGTATATTTACGCCATACGTTCTTACCCGTGTCCGATCTTAGTCGAACTCACCTTACAGAGTCTATATGGGTTTTCCAAGTTATGGAAGAATCAATATTAAAACACAACATTTTTGCTATATTTGAGTTCCTTACATAGCACCCATCAAATAGATCGATTTGAACTGCCTCGTTAAATACTTGCCTTGCCGTTGAAGTATATAAGGTTGGTTTTGACGAAGTTAGAGTGAGCCATTATCAGCAAACCGTTTTTGTACAGACACCATTATAGTTTTAATTTTTTTCGTGACATTTTCAGTGCATTTACCGGGTCTCCCGCGATCACTAAGAACGTTTGTCACTTGCCCTAACTGTTTTGTCATAATGGGCATTAGCTCTAACGCGCAATTGTTATAAGAACTACTTTCCATAATGTAATGGTTTTTCTAAAACTCATTTGTCCGAAGCATTTTTTCCATAACTATCAATATCCCTAATGTTTTTTTGCATATTCCTCGCAATCCCTATCAATGTTTGCCCTCTTATCACTTGCGCTAACTGTTTTGTCCTAATGGGTTATTAGTCCTAACAAAAATTGCTATACGTTTTTTTGCCCCTAATGCCGAACGGTTAAAATTTAACGTGAAATTGCATATACACGAAATAGGAGGGTAGAAGCGAAATAATTATGCGCTGGGTAAGCGTTGCATAGACATTTATGCCATGGTGAGGGTTGCTTAAAAAAAAAATGAAAAATAATAACAGTTTCGTTAGGAAGAACTGCGACAAAATGGAACATGGGTCAAATACCGAAAACTGTAGGTTAGGTTAGGTTTGTAATGTGGCCATGTATAAGGAAGGAAAATAATTATGTGAAATAGGGAATGCAAAAATAGGATAAAATGTAGGGATTCCGATATTGTCCCGGTTTTACCACTAACAATTATAGTGGTGTTGTCGGTGTATAAGGTCGTTCATAAATATTAAAAATAAGGTATTGCCTACTGCTGACCCTTGAAAATGTACTAATATCTTTTGTTTTTCTTCTGTCACAATGCCAAATTTTGTGATTTAGCATCGTTCTGTCATAATGTATTTAAAAAAAAAACCAGCCAAGAACATGTCAGCCAAGAAATACTATTAACGAAAATTGTTTTCAACATGATCCAATATACCGTTTTTGAGTTATTGCCAAAAAACTGCGCTTCTCAGCTAAAGGACGTAAGTGCCAGAGGTACGCTCTTTTGCTAGTGCACTTTTTCATATCGCATTTTTGTATGAATGGCTGCTGAACCCTAAAAACCGGCCAAGAGCATGTCGAACAATGCTTAGGGTATGAACGGCTGCGGAAGGTTCCGCAGCCGTTCATACCAAAAAGCACTACTCACAGATGAAAAAACATGATAGGAAAAAGTGTATAAGCAAAATGCTCACCCGAACGCCTGGGAACACAATTCCAAAGTCTTCAAACTTGGTTCCGTACCATCTTTCCTAACAACTGGTGTTACTTTCCTGCTAAAGCGAAGCGGAAACGAAAAACTATCGACCCATCACGTGCTTCGCTTGCCTACGCTGCACAAGCTCCTTACATCTATTTTGAGAGCAAAAATTAACTCGCACGTTGTTGCGAACAACATTTTGGCCTTCTCTCAAAATCGAAGTACGGTTGGGTCCCGTGGTACAAAGGAGCCCTTCCTCATAGACACGACTATTTCTCTACAAGTACGGCGGGACAAAGGGTCTCTATGACTCAGTGGACCACAGCCCTTCATCAACCAGGCGGTCGAGATATCCCCCTGGTCCGCAGGGCTTTATTATAAGAATCAATAGGGGTATTTTTCAGGGTGGAATCTGACTAGTCCTGAATCTACTCAGCACTCTGCTGAAGGATACAGGACTAGGTTACCGGCTTCAGAAAGGGGGTGAGATCGTTTCTATCTGTTGTACATGGACGACATCAAAGTATTTGCATCAAAACGACCGGAACTGGGTGGAGCTACTAAAGGTCACAGATACTTTCAGTAGCGCCATCAAAATGGAGTTTGGTGTAGACAAGTGTGTAGTTATGCATGTACAGCGGGGGAAAGTCGTAAATTCAACGAATTTACAGCTTTCCGAGATGCTGAAACCTACAAATGCCTTGATATGTCACAGACATCGAGTAATCGAGTATTGCGGACGGGGACATTGGGAGGCAGTGAAGGAGCGCTTTTTTGCCGCCTGACAAAAGTATATAACAGTCTTTTGTCAGGTGGTAACAACGCGCGCGCCTTCAACGCTAGGATGATGCCCCTGCTCACTGTAGGTAGTCAGTGTGGGTGGATCCAGACTGAGCTGAACGCCCGACGGTACGGTCATTTTGGGGACTCAAGCCTATATTTTAAAGGTTATGTTCAAAACTTTTCAATGCACCCTCGTATGTAACGGCTCTCTCCGCTCAGCTGTGTTTTCGTCATCCCCCGGCTGTGCCCGCTGTTCGCGGTATACTGACCGTAGTTGGAGCGCTTGGTGAGCGAGCCGAACCCGCTGCTGGGCGTGGATGAGGCGCAATCGTCGTCGGGGCCGCCGGCGGCGCTCTCCGAGCCGCTGTCCGCCTTGCCGTCCACCACGTCCTGCTTGCGCTCCGGCCTGTAATCAATTTACATACATTAGCTATTTTAAATATAGAGTAACGCACGATTCGCATACAAAACACCAAATGCGAATGCACCAGTGTTTACAAATGTACGAGGGGCGTTCAAAAAAAGTGAGAATGAGCATGTTATACTTTTATTAAATATCATTTATTAACCGACTTCCAAAAATGGAGGAGGTTATATGTTCGACAACTTGTATTTTTTTATGTATGTTCACCGATTACTCCGCCAGTTGCGGACCGATTTTAAAAAATATTTTTTTATTTGAAAGGATATACTCCTGAGGTGATCCCATTGCCACCAAGTTGGGATCTGATGATGGGATCCCAGGGAAATCAAGGGCAATCCTCAGATTGTATAGGCACTTATAACGTTTTTTTATATTTTTTTAAGCTATTTAAGTATTTGCATATGGTAGTTATCATCTCATCATGCTGAGCTGATGACGGAAGGTACAACTCCTTAATGGTTAAGTGTTAGAGGATAATTATTAAAAAATCGTCTATTATAGGTAGGTACGTTAAGACCGTTAGTCATATTCTTTATAGTGTGTCCCTGAGGTGTGTCTCTTTATTACCAAGTCAGGATCTGATAATGGAATACCAGGGAAATCGAGAGAAACCCTCAAATATTATATGCACTAACAATGATTTGTATTTATCTTTCTAAAGTTGTACAGTTGTTTTCGTCTGGTTGTCATCATCAGACAAACAAACTGAGATGATGATGGAAGGTACAAATGAATATGAACTAACCAACTGTTACATTTCTTACTTCCAAAGACTGGAGATGCGTGCAAAGTGCCTCCTCAATCTTCCGATTCTGGGCTCTAAAAAATACTTTATATCACTACTAAAATACATCACTAAAAAGAAAAAATAAAAATGATTAAATAAAAAAAGAACCGACTTCAAAATAAACTTAAAAGCCATAAATAATCGTTTATGTACGGTACGGATCACATTTGAATCACCTTTTGAAGTCGGTGCCAAACCTGAAGTCAATAAAGTTCTTTATTCCACAAAAATACGAATTACTATGACTAAATATATGACTAAAGGCTCGCCGCCGCGGTTCTTATTAGTAATTAAAGGTTTGGCACCGACCTCAACAGAGGATTCAAATGTGATCCGTGCCGTACATAAAAGATTATTTATGGCTTTTTAGTTTATTTTGAACTTGTTTTTTTTTATTAAAAAAAAATATATGTTTCGACATAGTCACCTTTTAGCATAATACACTTAGTATATCTTTTTTCTAAACTTAAAATTCTATTTAAAAAAAAGCCCAGCGACTACCGCGTCGTTGTCTTCAAATTTCTGGCTTTTCAGGTATTCTTTAAATCTCGGAAATAAGTAGAAATCACTGGGGGCGAGATCTGGTGAATACGGAGGATGCTTAAGAATATTGTCCTGGTGAAACAGCACAACTTTCGACAGTTTATCTCGCCGTTTTTGACGGATCTCATTGCGCAAGGTTGCTACTTGTTTGGCATATAAAGTACCCGAAATAGTGGCCCAAAAACAGAGCCCATGAGCTTACCGGCAGATGGGCCCACCTTGAATTTCTTCGGAGTTGGAGATGATGGCCTTTTCCATGTCATAGACTGCAGTTTCGTTTCAGGGTCGTAATGATCTGATGATGACGAAAAATCTCGACTTTAGTTTGTTTTTGCGTGTCAGTAAGCATTCTTGGTACCCAACGCGCAGATACCTTTTTCATACCCAAGCGATCATGTAAAATATTCATACAACCAGTTCCGGTCGGTTTGATACAAATAGTTTGACGTCCTCCATGTACAACAAGTAGAAATAATCCCACCCCCTCTCCGAAGCCGGAACCTAGTCCTGTATCCTTCAGCAGAGTGCTGAGTAGATTCATGACTAGGCAGAATCACAGTGAACTCGAACTGTCACCCTGAAAAATACCCCTATTGATCCTTATAAAGACCTGCGGACCAGGGGAGGTATCTCGACCGCCTGGTTGACGCAGGGCTGCGGTCCACTGAGTCATACATGCACCTAAGAAGGATTTTAGAGCTGAATCAACTTTATACAGCTCCAAGACCCTCCCAAGCCGTGAATTAGGCACTGAGTCATAGGCCTTCTTGTAGTCAATCCAAGACAGAGACCCTTTGTACCACGGGACCCAACCCTACTTTGATTTTGAGAGAAGGCCAAAATGATGTTCGCAACAACGTGCGACTTAATTTTTGCTCATTATAGATGTAAGGAGCTTGTGTGCAGTGTAGGCTAGCAAAGCACGTGATGGGTCGTGAGCACTTGTTTCAGAAGTTGTGCAACACGTCGGGCTCAGGACTTTTCCAGTTCTGGGTCGTAAGAGCCGCACAACTTACGTCATAGGGGCTGACGGTAACAGCCCCCATGGCTTCGATGGGCCCACACCACATTCATGCTCGACAACAGTCATACTCGCCCTCGACGTGCTCGACTGCACCATCCAGATACACCGCTCGATCCGTACTTGATCAGGCGGGGACACCTCCGACGGTTTGCGGTGCTCGGTCAGCGTCCGGAAACTTCACACGTGCAGTGCGGCACACCGCGATGGCCCCAAAGTACATGATCAACTGTGTATTGGCGCGATCAAATCGTTCAGGGAGCCCACTAGCGCTAGGTTACGTCTATTCGTTATGTGCGGTATCTGCAGTCTAGATTCAGGTGCGAATCGATATTGCTCAATCGCTTCCTCCCGAAATCTCCTCAATGGACAACATTTAATTTTTTTACCCTCTAAATTTATCCAATCATCTAATAATATTTGCGAAATTAGAACGAATATAATTTGAACTTTTATTTATTTTGATTTTTAACCACTGATATTGATAAAAAAAAATACCTCATTCTTAGGCCCTAAGCTCAATTCGAAGAAAAATAAAAGGCTCATTGTGACAAGTGTCTAGAGATGATGAAAAACGTTACAATTCAAATTCAATCACCGTGACCAGTTATAAAAAAATACACAGTGTTACTTAATGACTAACCTACGTGATTTTGTCACGTTCCGTTGTGACAAGTCACTGTTGTACTTTTCTAGACGGCCGATCACTGTGATTTTTTATCGTGGCGTTATTATTCCCCACCACTAGTTATGACAATAATTAGAACCTCGATTTTCATTGAGTTTTCAACAGTTTTCATATTGATGTGGCTCCTCAAATAATTGTTTGAAGGCCGTGTATAGATAGAGAATGAGCAATAAGAAAACGTATCGGCAAGACACAATGAGTTCGTGCTTTGTAAGGAGTTGTAAAGTCAGGCTAGATGTCGGCCGTAAATATATACTTTTGTTCCCATTAAAACGGTGTGCTGCTGTTCAAAGACATTGTCCCAAAAGGCGCACTTTATTTATGTGAAGATCCCATAAATGTTAGTAGGTACTCAAAATACATTCACTTATTCATGAATTGATTAGTATAAATAAATGAATGATTTAATTAGGATAAAAATTCCGATGGGTAATTTATTATATTTTTTTAGCTCGAAGAAGATTTACTGGGCTATGATAGTTGGAAGGACGAAGCTAGACAAAGCCAAGACCTTCTTTATTGATATGATGCCTTCAAATAGTGCCCACGCAACTTCTGTATACCTGAATATCAGAACATAATAAACGTTACGCTAAATTGACTTTAATTATGGTTTGGCAGTTGTAAATTGAGGAAAATACGATAAGTTTTACATTATTGCAATATTGTTAGCTCTATTATTGTACTTTTGTCGCGACATAGAGCTCTAAACATTTCTGTTTAAGTATTGCATTGCGTTTAAAATCAAAATATACATAAAAGAAACACAAACGCAACCAATAGTTTAATTATTAAATAACTATACACATAGGTATATATTTCACACCAAGCAAACAGGGCCTTTCTCTTTCAATCTCGGAAAGATAGGAGATCATGATTTTGACTCCCCTGATTTTTCAGATTCACTCACTTTATTATATGGTCTCTGATACCAATATATGATAATATCTTGCAGCAGATTGCAACTGCCCGCTAAGGCATATAGATAATTCACGGTGGAAATCAAACATTTTTATTGCAAAAATGAACTAGAATGCAAGTTTAAAGTACGCCTAAATTTGTTTGATGTTGACACATATATGTAAACTGCCAATATGATACGTAAACGCTTTTTTATAATTGCCAACAAAAATAAAGCAAAGAATTTAACTTATTCCACCTACAGATCACCATTTGCTAATAATATCCATTTATTTTAAAAACTACTGGTACAGAAATATCAAAAATAATGTTAATGTGTTGAGAGAGCAGAGCCCACATCTATCCGCGATATTTCAATTGTATCACTTTCAAAAAATAAAATGTTGTCCATTGCTCAATGGCCTGAGTATATCTCGCGAGCAGCCAGTACCTACACCTACTTCCAGGCGCATTTGATTAAATGTCGCACTAGCAGCGTCCATCAGTTTGAGCCGCTGGATGACGCGCAGTTGATCCGATAGCCGCTGTGCAGATACAGCGACGGCTGGTCTATACCTATTTGGCTGGCAATCCATGTTTTCCCGGCCGGATAGGAATACGAAGCGGGCAATTCCTTTTCACGCCGAGGTATGCATAGTATATTTTTAAAATTCACGATGAAATAAATAATAATAATGATTGGTTCCCTGCCATCTTTCCTTACAACTGGTGTCACCTTCCTGCTCTATAAGTCCGGTAGTACCACGAAAGCGAAAAGCTATCGACCCATCACGTGCTTGCCTACGCTGTACAAGCTCCTTACATCTATTTTAGAGCAAAAATTAACACGCACATTGTTGCGAACAACGTTTTGGCCTTCTCTCAAAATGGATGTAGGGTTGGGTCCCGTGGTACTAAGGAGCTCCTCCTCATTGACACGGCCATTTGTCAACAAGTTCGGTGGAAAAGGGGGTCTCTTTCGGCCGCTTGGATTGACTACAAGAAGGCCTATGATTCGGTGCCTCATTCATGGCTTGAGAGGATTTTGGAGCTGTATAAAGTCAATACAGTTTTAAGATCCTTTATAGGCTCATGTATGAGGCAGTGGACCATAATTCTTCGTCAACCAGGCGGCCGAGATGGCCCCCCCGTTCCGCAGGCAGGACTTTATAAGGATTAAGAGGGGTATTTTCCAGGGTGACAGTTTGAGCCCATTGTGGTTCTGCCTGGCCCTAAATCCACTCAGCACTCTGCTGAAGGATTCAGGACTAGGTTGCCGGCTTCGGAGAGGGGGTGAGATCATTTCTCATCTACTGTACATGGAAGATCTCAAGCTGTTTGCACCGAAACGACCAGAACTGGTGGAGTTACTCCAGAAACTTTCAGTAGTGCCATCAAAATGGAGTTTGGTGTAGACAAGTGTGCGGTCATGCATGTACAGCGAGGGAAAGTCGTAAATTCAACGAATTTACAGCTTTCCGAGGCAATGTCTCTCAAATCTCTCTCCGAAACTGAAACCTACAAATACCTTGGTATGTCACAGTCATTGAGTATTGCGGACGGAGACACTAGACAGTTAGACAGGCAGTGAAGGAGCGTTTTTTTTTTGCCGCTTGACAAAACAGTCTTTTGTCGGGTGGCAACAGGACGCGCGCCTTCAACGCTTGGGTGATGCCCTTGCTCACGTACTCCTTTGGCATACTCAGGTGGACCCAGACTGAGCTGAACGCCCTGGATAGGAGGGTCCGTATGCTGCTCACTATACACCGCATGCTACACCCACGCTCGTCAGTTATGAGACTCTACATCCCACGTAAGTGTGGGGGGCGTGGTTATTAAACACCAAGGACCTCCATAATCGCGAGGTGTGCAACCTCAGGGAGTATTTCCTAAACAACGAGTGTGGGATACATCGCGATGTTGTGGCAGTAGACAAAGGCCTCACCCCTCTATCTTTGGCAAACGAGAACTGGCGCAGACCAACGGTGCTTAGCACCGTAGACCGCAAAGACGTATGGAAGAGAAAGGAGCTACACGGGCGGTTCTACAAGGCCCTTACAGGGCCCGATGTAGATCTGCTCTCGTCGGTGAACTGGCTACGTTTCGGCGATCTCTTCGGGGAAACCGAAGGTTTTAGCTGTGCAATGGCGGACGAAGTTGTCATGACGAACAACTACCGGAGGTATATCCTGAAGGACGGTACGGTCGACATTTGTCGGGCATGCCGCCGTCCCGGGGAGTCACTCAGGCATATAATTTCCGGTTGTTCTTATCTTGCTAACGGCGAGTACTTGCACAGATATAACCAAGTAGCCAGGATTATTCACCAGCAACTTGCTGTTAAATACGGTCTTGTGGGGTTTGAGGTGCCGTACTATAAGTACGCACCGATGCCAGTTCTTGAAAATGGTCGTGCCACGCTTTATTGGGATCGATCTATCATCACGGACAGGACTATTGTGGCCAATAAGCCTGATATCGTGCTGGTAGATCGATCTAAGCGCCGGGCAATACTCATCGACATCACCATTCCACATGATGAGAACCTCGTGAAGGCTGAGAAGGACAAACTCAGCAAGTACTTTGACTTGGCTCACGAGGTGGCCGCCATGTGGGATGTTGATTCGACGATTATTGTCCCGATAGTCGTTTCAGCAAACGGTCTTATAGCGAAGAGTCTCGACCAACATCTTAAGAGACTCTCGCTAGATAGCTGGATCAAGGGTCAGATGCAGAAGGCAGTCAGTCCTGGACACGGCGCGCATCGTCAGGAGGTTCCTCTCTGTGCAGCCCTAACCACCGGTAGCTTGGGCCTTGCCCCGCTGCCGGCGGCACCCTAAGTTAGGGTTTTTTATAATGTGTTTATATTTTGTATTAGCTTTTTGTATTTATACAGGGTGACTGGAAATTCGCCGTATTCCTTCAAAGGGGTTATTCTATGGTTCATTTGCAATGATTTAAGTCCAGTCAACTAGGGGTCAAAACTCATTGGTTTTCAAGTTATTGGAGTTTTTAGATTTTTTTGGAAAATACCCGCCTATCGACCTACAAGTGGTATTTTTATACAAACTACTTCAATTTGGATTAAAAAAAAAACATTTTCTTTTAGCCAATGAGTTGCTAATTACGATAAATAACAAAAACATGCAAAATATGCAAAATTTTACAGGAAAAAAAGAATTTGAAGTCACCAGTACTTGATTTTATTTCCAAATTTTGTAACATTTTGACACATAACTTTAAAAAAAAGTCGGACACTTGACGTACAAATTACAGAAATAAGTTTCTAAGTTCATAAGCTTTCTAAAAAGGTAAAATAGTTGACATTTTTAGCTCAATTCTTAAAATTATTAATGATAATAGCAGAGCAGGCTGAGGACTTGACTTGATGAGTAAGGTAAGATAAGGAGAAACTGGGGAAAGAACAAAAATAAAAATAATAATAATAATTTAATTTTAAAAAGGAAAACCAGTTTGTAATTACAAATTTTGCTCGAACTGCCTGCCTTGGTTTCGTATGCAAGCACGAAGCCTTTTTCGTACTTCAGTGATTGTAACTCGCGTTGAAAGCTCTTCTTTAATTTTTTGTGCAGCTGCCAAAATTTTTTGACGTAACTCTTCTACGTTACGTATCGGTCGGTCGTAGACCAACGCCTTCATGTGACCCCAGATGTAGAAATCACACGGAGTTAAATCTGGACTCCTGGCTGGCCAAGGGATTGGTCCTCCTCGACCAATCCATCTTCTTGGGTAGTTTCGATCCAGCCACTGTCGCACACCCCCGTAATAATGAGCAGGGCAGCCATCGTGTTGGTAAACCATATTCTGTCTCGTCGCAAGTGGCACATCTTCCAGTAGCATGGGTACTTCATCTCTCAAAAAATTTTCATACGCGATGCCGGTTAATCTCGCGGGCAGAAAGAAGGGTCCGATCAAATGATTGTGCACAATGCCCATCCACACGTTTAAAGAAAATCTTTGTTGATGAGCTCCTTCGCTTGATTTCCTTGGGTTTTGACCTTTAGGAGCCCAAAAATGCAGATTGTGGTAGTTTGTTATCCCATCGCGGTCGAAATTGGATTCATCTGTCCACAAGATTCTTCTCAGGTACTCGGGATCTTCGATATCAGCATTGATTACAAATCTGCAGAAATCCATCCTTCTTGCAGGGTCTCCCTCTTCAATTGCGTGTACTGGAGTGTAATGATATGGATACTGCCGAGCTGAGTGGAGGGTAAACCATACCTTCCACTGAGACAGACCGAGCTGGTTAGCTACGATTCTCGTCGAGGTAGTGCCGTCTGCCCGGAAAATCTGGAGGATTTGTTCTTCTTCAGCAGGATCGTAATGTCGAGGTCTTCCGGCATCGGCTTGGCGGCGTTTAACAGTTCCATTTTCCCGAATAAGACGGTACGTTGTACCAAACACGCTTACGTGTGGTAAACGGCGGTTAGGGAAACGACGTTGGTACTCTCTTCTAGCTGCAGCGGCATCACCGTCACAGAGCCCGTAACAATAAAAGATATCTGCGTATTCCGCAAATTGGTAAGCCGCCATTTGAGAAAGAAACTTAATTATCAGTCGTCCGGATTGGAATAACTGATTACTTACACATGAAGATTATTTAAACCTCGGTTAGTCCTAACCCCACCCCATAGAAATTACCGCCAGCCCATAAAAAATTGATAAGATAAGGCAAATAAAGCCCACGCAGAAACAAATTTAAAGTGATTAACAAACTAATTAACCTGATGACCCTTAATTAGTTTGTTTGTGTCGCCGAACCGATTAAGGGCCAAGTACGCTAAGTCAAGACCGGCTCTGCTATTATTAATAATAATTTTAAGAATTGAGCTAAAAATGTCAACCATTGTACCTTTTTAGAAAGCTTATGAACTTAGAAACTTATTTCTGTAATTTGTACGTCAAGTGTCCTACCTTTTTTTAAAGTTATGTGTTAAAATGTTACAAAATTTGGAAATAAAATCAAGTACTGGTGACTTCAAATTCTTTTTTTTCTGTAAAATTTTGCATTTTTTGCATGTTTTTGTTATTTATCGTAATTAGCAACTCATTGGCTAAAAGAAAATGTTTTTTTTTTAATCCAAATTGAAGTAGTTTGTATAAAAATACCACTTGTAGGTCGATAGGCGGGTATTTTCCAAAAAAATCTAAAAACTCCAATAACTTGAAAACCAATGAGTTTTGAGCCCTAGTTGACTGGACTTAAATCATTGCAAATGAACCATAGAATAACCCCTTTGAAGGAATACGGCGAATTTCCAGTCACCCTGTATATTGTATATATCCATTTTATAAAAACACCTTACTTATGACTACAAATAAATAAAGTGAATAATAATAATAATAAAATCAAATCATATACTAAACATGCTTTAATTATTGAAATAAAACAATTTAACGGATTATATCGCGTATGGTCACGGGAGGACTGAGAAAATACATCTTTTCTCAGTCCTCCCGTGACCATGGAAAGCTGGAAAGCTTCCGAAACGTCGGGAACTAAAATGAGATAATATACGCGATATAATCCGTTAAATTGTTTTATTTCAATGAGTAATAATCGCGGAAACAGAAGAAAATATTATGCTTTAATTACCCAAAGTAAAACATTGTTTTTTAATATATCCTTCTTTTTGCTCTGTTTGAGCAACTCGTCCACAATATCCAACTCATCCACATACCAATCCCAAATGATCACTTCCTATCCTATTTCGTTAACATACCAATACCAAATACATTGAGTCAAAATCTCGCGTGACGTCACCGTATGGTACAGATTACCTAGTAGTAACGTCACTAGCCAATCCTAAACTTTGATGCGATTTATCTCAGCATTTTTTGATTAGGTTTTTGATTTTCGCACCCTGTTGTATTCTTCATTTCCTATCTCGCCCAAATAATGCCTAACCGTTCTAAAATTTCCATCTCATCCACATTCATAAACTCGTCCACATACCAATCCCAACTCTTTCACAAAATCCAACTCGTCCACATTTCTAAGTGGCCGACACATGTCGATCCCAAAATGTTTTTTTTTATCTCGTCCAAATTCCCATCTCGTCCACAATTTCCATTTCCAACTGAATGACGACATGAATCGTGGCTGAATGTCATGCTTATGGTTGTTTTTAACCGACTTCCAAAAAGGAGGAGGTACTATGTTCGACTGTTTGTATTTTTTTTTATGTATGTTCACCGATTGATCCGCCAATTGTGGACCGATTTTTTTTTTAAAGAATATACTCTTTAGTTGTACCGATTGCCACCAAGTTTATTTTTATTTTTTATTTATTTCTTTAAGGATTACCAACAGATAATACATCACACTAAAGAATATAACAATTACACCAAGGATAAATAAGATGCTTACCCAATTATAGGTACCTAACCACGGCTTACAAATAGGTTAGTATCTGATGATGGGATTCCTGGGAAATCGAGGGGCAATTCTCAAATTGTATAGGCACTTATAATGTTTTTCATATATATAAGCTATTTAAGTATTTGCATATGGTAGTCATCATCTCATCATGCTGAGCTGATAACGGAAGGTCCAACTCCTTTATGGTTAAGAGTTAGAGGATAATTCTTAAAAAATAATATAGTTAGGTTCGTTAAGACTGTTAGTCATTTTCCTTATAGTGTGTCCCTGCGGTAGTCTCCTTATCACCAAGTCTGGATCTGATGATGGAATACCAGGAAAATGGAGAGAAACCTTCAAATATTATAGGCACTAATAATGATTTGTATATATTTTTCTAAAGTTATTCAGTTATTTTCATCTGGTTGTGTGCCATCTGTGTTAATAGTAATAAATTAATGGTTTGGCACCGACTTCAAAATATGATTCAAATGTGATCCGTACCGTAAATAAAATATTATTTTTGGGTATTTAGTTTTATTTTAAAGTCGGTTCTTTTTTTAAATAGCCAAACGCCCATGAAGTCGTGTCACAAATTTATACCTTCAATTTTGTATGAAATATCATTACGCACCTTTGTCATGCCGCACTCGAAACGTGAGACTCCGCAGCCTATTATAAGGAACACAACATCAATATTTGTCCATTGCTAACTGTTTTAGTAAGTTAAATAGTTATTTCTCAAATATTTCATTGCATATTTGAAAAGTAACTATTTTTGCTTTAGTTCTAAAAGCCACAAGTCCGTACCAGAAAATGAATTTGCCGCTTCGTCACAGTTGTTATCTCTAGACTATCTCCACTACACCGCGCACGGCGGGAGACGCGCGGAGCGTCTCCCCGCCCTTGCGAGCGGCCTCACCCCCTAAGACGATATTTTTCGTTGAAATTACGGCATCTTAAGTTTCAGATCCCACGAGGTCTTCATATATCGGGACTGATAACTCTTTCCAATATTATGACATCATCACATATACTACAAGTGTCGGACGCTGAATTCCAAGAAAAACGTATTTGAATCAGATTTTATTTTTATTGAATAACAGGCATGAAAATCGGGTAAGAACAAGCCAATACAACTACTTTTTTAGTTTAAAAAAAATCAGTTCTTGATTTTATAATATTTTTAACATTTTACAGAAGAAATACGATATGATACATTCATTGCCACTGCTGTTCGTAGTTTCGTCGTGACGGTACGGTAGAGTCACAGTGACAAGGACATAGAAGTAGGAGGATAGGACCCTTTATTCAAGAGGGTTTTTAAAATAGTAAGCCAAACCGTCACCGACTTGGCCAAGGTTACTTGAAGTCGGGCGCCGAGCTTCTAGTACGGCAAGGTGGATAGACACTCACACTTTGAAGAGCGGGTCCCCGGAAATCATGTTCATCCTAATGCGCAGCCGCAGCACGGAATTGTCGAGCCGGCGGCGCGGGTCGTAACCCTCCAGCAGACGGCGCCGCGTGCTCTCGCCCGCGCCCGCCAGCTCCGCCAGGTTCACGTCGCAGAAGCCGAGCTTCTGGTACGACCGCCCTCCTGAGGACAAGGCCAAAACATCACTATTAGTAGCTACATAACTACAGGAGTCGAGACCCTCTATACAACACAAAAAACCGATCAAGTGCAACTCTGACTCGCGCACCGTGGGTTCCGTACATACATTCACTTATTCCGACTTAACTTGCCACTTAGGTTAAGTTTGCCTCTAGTATCTACAAATATGGCTTCACATACAAATGAGGGGCAAACTTAATCAAACCGGGTTATTCAAAAATGAATTTTCGTGATTAAAAAGGAAGTAAGACAGATAGGTTATAACTTTAATGTAATATTCATATTAAATTACACAATTCCAGAATTCGCTTGGTAAACTTAGGAGATAAGGGGGGGGGGGGGGGTAGTGTTTTTTTATCACATTTTCGTTACTATAAGAAAATCTAATCACAATAAATAAATAGTTCACAAATATACCCTACTTGATCTAAGAGCTTTTTGACACCCCCCCCCCCCCCCCCCCCCCCCCGAATATACGTCGTTTTTTTAGAAAATATATTTATAAACATAGTCAGCCCAATTTCAAATTGATAGCATAAGTCGTTTTTAAGATTTGGCGCTCTAATAGTCGGACAGATAGACGGACAGACAAAATCGCACCATAAGGGTTCCTTTTTTACCATTTTTGGCACGGAACCCTAAAAACGATATTTTTGGGAAAATTACCTTAGGACAGCCTTTCCAAATTTATCCTTATTAACCATGTCTTTTTGTAGTTTTGTATTTCTAGTTTAGCACAAAAATAAAATAACCTACAGCAACACAGTCTATGAATAAAATATCAGTGATTTTGTATTATTGGAATGGCACAAGTACTTCAAAACGACTTTCCTTTTCAGTTCTACAACTACATCTGCTGATCAACCCGAAGAGGACATTTAAATTTTAATTAAAATATTTGCCAATCATTTATATACATAGTATTTTAATTCAAATATAACATATCTAAGATGTAGTTCTATCAAATAAAAAGCTTAATTTTTAAATAAATTCGCTAACTACTAAGCCACATTTAATATATCTCAGAACCAACTATGCCGGGACCTATACTTAGTTTTTATTTTTTGTCTTCAAATGTAGTCACTTTTGAATAAAAAAAATTACTAATTTTAAAGTAATTATAGCTTTTCGTAACTCAGCACCAGGAAAAAACTTTTTATTCATTTTTTTATGCTTAAAGTAATTTCTTTCCATTTAACATTATACATTGAAATCAAAGCATTCGTAGCACTTGAAGATTTCTTTGATATTTATTTTTCAGAAAAGCGTGCACAATTAAACTTAAATATTTCATGAAGTATGAAAGGTATCGGTGTCGGGTGTTTTTTATAATACGTTATTTACTCAGAAATATAAGCATATGCATTAAACCATTCATGTTGCATACAACATACAATGATTTTAAGTAATCAAGTAAAAACTACCAATTAAGTAAGAAAAAATACTTAAGATGGCGTTTTTGCCAAAAGTTTTCAGTATATATTTTTTTAATATTTTTATGAAGCAATGTATGTAATCAGATTTCATTCGGTCCATAACTTTAGATTGTAGAATTTTTTGAAATATTTTTAAAGCAGTGGCGCCATCTCTGTTCCTAAGGGGTGAAACTTCCGCTGCTGCGGATCAAATCACTCAATTTGGTCTCTACTATCAGTGTGCAAAGCGGCTTGCTTTCATCATAAAGTGCAGCATTTTGTCCATAACAAGTATGACTAGGATTTGAGCGCGATCTCGCCAAAAAACAGTCTTAGCAGTTTAGCGAGTTAATGTTAGTTGCATGCAGTACACCTTTTTTTGAATAAATATATAATACTGTAGGCTGATGGTATGGCGCAACCTCTATGCTTGTAACAGCTCTATGCCGTTCTTCGGTCAAGCTCGTATTGTCGCGAATTTTACTTAAAAAAATACGCTATTACAATATTTGTTATGTTTTGAATAAAAGGCATTGCATTGTAAACGGTATATTTATATTCCACGCCCAAAAATTGGTAGCAGAGCATGGTTTGCCAATAAGTCTGTCAGGTACACTGTTTACACCTCCTCGATCCGGGACTTAAGGCTTACATTAGACGTAATAAGCGTTTGCAAAAGTGCCAATAAAATGCTACGATTCGTAATCAGAACAGCCTCAAAATTTCGTGACGTAAATGTTGCAATATTGTTATATAATGCGTACGTTAGGAACAAGTTAGAGTATAATGCGATTGTCTGGGACCCTCGCGAAAAAAGTATGCGTTAATGATCGAAAGAGTACAGCGTAAATTTGCAAGGTTCGTTCCTATACAAAAAATACTACGGATATTACCCGAATTTGTACCTTTTTTTTGTTTGTTGCTGGGATAGTAGGACTGGATACCCTTCAACTAAGGCGTAAAATGTCGACCCTTAACCATTAGTGCTTGCTTCTACGCCACATATACGCCATATATCGGAAGAATATTTTGAAGACAAAGGTCCATGGCCAGTTATTCCGTCTCGTAAGGCGTCATAACTTACGGGCAGTGTCCCGGAGAGGTCTGCGCATTGCTTATGGCTTTGCTGGTACTGGCTGTTTCATTCAAATTATAATATAATTTATTTTATAGTTATTTGACATACTGAATACATACGTGTTATGTATAGTAGCCTTAATTACTGACTGTTAGCTTAATAGTCACTTCTCTAATGTAGTATTTATATTTTAATTTCTGTCTTTGACGTTTGGACACAATTTACACCTCCAAAGCATAATGTGATGACCATGGAGACTGTTTACATCTCCTAAATTATTGTTTCTCAGTAGAATTCAATAAAATTATTATATTTAATTTTATTACATGTCGTGACGCCTAGAGACCTTATACATCTGTTTTTTTTTTAGTTTATATTAACATTGATCTGGAGAATCTGTACATCTCCTCTGCGTGTACCAATTATAAATTAGTTATAACAGAATTGAAAAAGTTTTAATTATAATTAAGGCAATATTGTAATAGTTAATTGGTACACGCATATTAATTGTTTTATATACCCTGACATTTAGAATTTTATTCTAGACACATTGTAGATTTTATTTTCTTTTTTTATAGACAATCCTTTTGGGATTTATCTTATTAATTGTTTTAATCTTTAAAATGATAAATAAATAAATAAATAAATAAATATTAAGGGACAATTTTACACAAATCGAACTAGCAAAATGGTAAGCTCAATAAGGCTTGTGTTATGGGTACTAGACGACGATATATTTAATAGATATATCACTTATATACATAGAAAACATCCAAGACTCAGGAACAAATATTTATGCTTGTCACACAAATATTTGCCCTTACCGGGATTTGAACCCAGGACCTCAGCTTCGCAGGCAACGTTACTCCCACTGAGCCAAACCGGTCGTCAAAATGACACCTAATTCCGGTCAAACTCCCCTCCCGAGCGTCGCACCCACCCCTAAGCGTACGCGCTAACGTCATGTCGCGCCGGGCGATCGCATCGCTCGTCAGTACTCCTCACAGCCGGCAAGGCATAAAAATCGAGTAGGTCAAGCTACGCTGGATCCCAAATATCCGTTTTCTACCCTACGGGGGGAAAACGGTGTTATTTGGGAGTCCGAGATGATTTTATAAATAATATTATACTACTACTGATTAGGTTTTTCTGGGTTTTCCCTAATCCTTGCAACAAATGTTGGATCACATTGTATGTCTCCCAGCAAAGACTGACACTTCGAAAGTGCTTGTACCTAGGCCTACTTGAATAAAGAATATTTTGATTTTGATTTTCACCCATGAACGGCAACTTCCTTAAATAATGGAAATAGCAAATTCTGCAAAAAAACACCTTTTATTTTTGGAAACATTAAATACTTTTGTAATTCGCTCTGATACTTAAGAAATTCATACCTCATATACCTAGGATGCTTGAAACGGGATCTTAACAATCGCTCTAGAAATGAAAACCTACGTCACAAAATTATTATTATTTTTCTTACATGTATATGAGTAATAAACATCACGTTCACAAGTCCGGCCAGACCCTTTAAAATCTCGCGGTTTACTGGACACTTCTAATAAGTCTTCGGTATGTTCACTTACAGTACTCTTTTTAGCGATGTTATGGCAATATTACATAGCATTTTTGAGAAAAAAATCTTATGACGTTATCGTTATCACGTAAACCGACTTTACAGACAACCAATTTTTTTTAGCTCAAAGAAGATTTACTGTACTATTACAGTTGGAAGGACGAAGCTAGGCTAAGACAAGACTTCCTGTAATAGATATTGATGCCATGAAATATTGTAGAGAAATGTCAGAACACTCTGAAGCTCTTACCGAATACACAGGCATATCTGTGTACCTGAATATCGGAACATAATAAACGTCACGACAAATTGACGTATCATTATAGTTTGAGTTGTAAATGGAGGAACACAGAATAGTTTTTACCTTTTCTGCAATATAGTTAGCTCTATTATAGTATTTATGTCGCGCCGTACTACGAGTATGATAGAGCTCAAAACATTTCAATTTAATGCATTACATTTAAAATCAATTTATAAACAAATGCACCACAAACGCAATTAATACTTTAATGATTGAATAACTATACACATAGATAGGTATTTTTCTTCCGGTGAAACTATCCATCTCAAGCATATTGGGCCTTTCTCTTTCAATCTCCCATGATATCTCTCACTGGCTAACTTTGTCACATGGACTCTGATAACAATATATTATCGTCTTGCAGCAGATTGCAACTGCCCGTGCCCGCTATGGAATATCTTTTATTCACAGTGATTATGAAACATTTTAGTGTGAAAATGAAAAGAATTCAAGTTTAAAATACGACTTTACATTTGATAATGTTGACACATATGTAAACTACGAATGTGACATGTTAACGCTGTTTTTATAGTTGCCATAAAAATAAAGCAAAGAATTTTTTTTTTTCCGCCTACAGATAACCATTTGCTAATAAAAAGTAAATGTTGACCATTGTCAAAATGTCATAATATACTGGCACGACGGATGAAACGCTCGAGAGCCGCTCTCATTTATACAAAAGACTTAGAAAACTTGGTTATCCCGATGCAGAGCGTGTCAGAATTGACATTTGACAGAAGCGACGTCACGTACCTTTGTGTTTTGGCATACGTACATGAGCGCCAGCTCAAGCACGCCGGTGTTCGCGCGCGATTCAAGCACGGACCAACGAATGGGTGATGGTAATTGGCTTACCCTTGCTCTCCTTGCGCACGGAGACGCGCATGAGCGCCGGAGTTCGCGCACGGGTCACGCACGAACGAGCCGCGCGGGCCACCGTATGGGTGATGGTAATGGCTTACCTTTGCACTCCTTGCGCACGGGGACGCACACGAGCGCCGGTGTTCGTGCACGGGTCACGCACGAACGAGCCGCGCGGGCCAACGAATGAGTGATGGTAATGGTTTACCCTTGCACTCCTTGCGCACGGAGCTGAGTGAGACGCACATGAGCTCCAGTGGTCGCGCACGGGTCACGCACGATCGAGCCGCGCGGGCCATAGAATAAGTGATGGTCATGGCTTACCCTTGCACTCCTTGCGCACGGAGACGCGCATGAGCGCCGGCTCGAGCACGCCGGTGTTCGCGTTCGCGCACATCTTGCACACGAACGAGAACGACGCATTCCAGCGTACCGCGTGGTTGCGCACCTCCTCACTGCAGCAATGATAAGGAAAACATTAATATTAACATGCCAATACCCAAACCAATTTGGGAAGCCTCAAAGAGAGCATGTTAAAATTATCACATTAATGGGAGGTTCATCGATATCGATTACCTACGACGTATAATTAATCTTGCCCGTACTGCACGATTTAAAATGTCGATTTTAGGTGTAATTTGACTTGGATACATTATAAGACGAATAGGTGTAGAATTTTGCAATAATACGACGCATAAAATGTTTTTAATACGATATACGTATTAAAATCATTTACCAATTATTGCTAAAATGCAATAAATATAATAAGGAATATGGGCTTTAAGGATGCCTGGATGACGACGTTGCGGAGGTCACTGGTACGGGTTCCCCTTTTGTGGCATAATCTCGATTGTCCGAATTGATATTTTGGCATAATGCAGTTTTTTCAGAAACTGTACAATTTTCAGGAGTTTTTAAGGCATTATTCAGTTGTATACATAAGGTTAGGTTAGGTTTATTTTATAAAAATCTTGAAAAGTTTACGTGTTCAGAAAAAATGCATTATGCCAAATTATGAATTCGGCCAAATCATGATTCGGACAAAAAAAATGCGTTAACAAGGGGAACCCACTGGTACTTTATAGAATAGTAAGTATAATATTATAACGTATGTTAGAAATATCGTAGAAGCGGTAGGGGCTTATCAAATTTCATACATTTAGGATGGTTACAAACATGTGATTGTGGCACGTTATGTCAATATGCATCGATAGTACGAAACCGATTAGTCTGTCGCGGCACAAGCCCAACAACACTACACAATAGTACGTTACTAGCGTGTGTTATGGCATGATTACGTTCGAACGCTACCGTATAACATTGGTAATACCAGCCGAGGCGGCCTTCGGGGACGTACCGCCGCTCGCGTCGGCCTTGCGAGATTTCCCTGCTTAGGCTCAATTACGACCGCTGAGGCCAAGCGCTTTCCACTCACCGATGATTTCCAATGACCACGGCTACGGCGCAGACATCATACCTACTGACATGAAACTAGTTTTTATTTTCAGAGTGGAGCAAATCAAAGTTTAATGGAAAGAACTATAATAAAAATATTTCGTCCCAGGATACCGACACGTTCATATTTATCCGACTACGAAAAAAACTGATTGCGAGTTTTCTACAACCTTTGCAGCTTAAAGCTAACTTATACGTTTACCTTGATTGTGTCGTAACATAAATAAAAAACTGGCCAAGAGCATGTCGGACCATGCTCAGTGTAGGGTTCCGCAGCCGCTCATGCAAAAAAAAACGCACTAAGTACAGACAAAAAAATACGATATCCCACCAAAAACATTTCAAAAATTGGCAGCCAAGACTCACAAGCTCATGACGCTTTCGCTGTAAAAAAAGTTATCAGATCCCAGGAAAAGCCAAGCCCTCAAGCTCTGACTTTACTGACAAATTCTTAAACACCTTATCTTAAAAAGTATGGCTTGAACTGGCTTGAAGCCCCTAAGCCCTGATTTTACTAACCCTACAGCTACACCTTGGTTTCAAAAGTATAGCCTGCAAAGTATTGCTTGTAACTATGCCTACTTGAACAAAGAATATTTTGATTTGATTTGGAGGGTTATTTTTCGAGGGTATGAATGTACGTGGGATGTGCTTATATATATCTGTCTACTTCTCTAGCACACTCTGCAGCCTAAACGGCTTGATCGATTTAAACGTGAGAGCCGTCATGGGATTGGATTCCTTGTGATTCTGAGTCACATCTATATTATTATTAAGTTGTAAAAATGAAATGTTTGTGCATTGCCGATCACGATCACTGAATCGAAAAATATTTTACTTTTGTATATTTGTATGTGTCGTTATGGCTTCATAACGCACTCATCACGCCATTCATAGCAATTAAAAATCGATGTAACGCCATGGAATTCTCTGTTATGTTACAACATTGTGATGTGTAAATAAATAAATAAAACGACTAAATCGAGTACTGGGCATCCACAGATGGTCATAGAATACTTTTAACCGATTAAGATTATTCATAAATGGCAAGATAAAGGGAACTAAAGTAAAAGGAAGCTTTGATCTTGTAGGTTTGTCTGATGGTGTAAACGAGGCTAAATGTATGAAAGAGGTGCCAAATATATTTAACAACTATTTTACGACCATGGCTCATAGTATAGCCAGTAATCAGGGTAACAGAACAAAACCGGTGTTACCTCTTCATGAAACCAGTAGCATGTTTGTTAAACCGGTCGATAGAGAGGAAATAAGTAAAATTATTTCAATATTTTCTTCTGTTTCCGCGATTATTACTCATTGAAATAAAACAATTTAACGGATTATATCACGTATATTATCTCATTTTAGTTCCCGACGTTTCGGAAGCTTTCCAGCTTTCCATGGTCACGGGTATGTCAGTCCACCCGTGACTATGGTAAATTGTTTTATTTCAAAAATTATTTCAAGTTTGAAAAACAAAAAATCTTTTGGATTTGATGAAATTTCTTCCTTTGTGTTAAAACACATTGCGAATTATATTCTGGAACCACTTGTCTATTTCGTAAATCTCTCTATTTCTGAAGGAAAAATTCCAAAGGGGCTAAAACAAGCGAACGTGAAACCTTTGCACAAACAAGGTGACAAACTGAGTGTTAAAAATTATCGGCCAATATCCTGCATTTTCTAAGGTATATGAAAAATTAATGGCTAACTGCCTTTACACCTACCTAACCTTGAACAAAATTATAGCAAATGAGCAATTTGGCTTTCAGAAGGGAGTTTCTATTGCAGATGCATTGTTTGAACTATCCAACTATATCTATGAATCTCTGAATCAGCAAGATAACGTAATTACAATTTTTATAGATCTATCTAAGGCCTTTGATCATGTTGATCACAAAATACTACTCGATATATTAGACCGATACGGTGTTAGAGGAATTACCAATAACTGGTTTGAATCATATCTCAGGCAACGCGAACAATGTGTCACAGTTCCTTCCTTACATGATAAAACCTCTACAATATCTAATTTAAAATCAGACAGTATGCAACCTACTGTTGGTAGGGGTTGGTGGAAGCATATTGGGCCCAATTTTGTTTTTATTGTATGTAAACTTTTTGCCAAGGATATCTCCGAACCGAGTAATTATATAAGTAAAACGAAACTAGTTCATTTTAGGAATATAAAAACCGATACTGTAAATCTAAGCATAAGTATTAACGATGAATCCGTGGTAACTGTAAAAGAAACGAAATTTTTAGGTATCCTGGTGGATGAACATTTCAATTGGAAATACCATGTCGATACTCTATGTAATAAGCTTAGCAGTTTCATTTATGCACTGCGCAGCTTAAGAAGAATATCCACCAAAAAGGCGGGTATTCAATCTTATTTTATTACGCTTTCTTTCAGTCGCATGTCACATTTGGATTAGCTATCTGGGGAAATTGTGTAGATATCCAGCGATTATTTAAATTACAGACGAAGTGTGTTCGTATTTTGGATGGATTAAAGTCTCACTGTGAATCGTGCAGAGACTCTTTTAAGAATGTGGGTTTGCTTACTTTGACATCTCTCTATATAATATAGCTCTGCAAAATTGTTCGACGATTTCCTGATAAATATCCCGAAAAATCAATTTTTAAAGTGACAGATTAAATTTAGTTTATGCGCATGACTTCAAAGCCCCTATTGGCAAAACCGCCGTATTTTTTGAGGTGCCACCTGCACGTTGCCGTCAAGGTATACAACGCCTTGCCATTTGAAATCAAGTCCCTACCAGGCACTGAATTTATGGCCTCTCTAAAAAGATACCTTATTGATCTATGTCCATATAATTTAAATGAATATTATAACTATAATGTTTAATTTGATAAATTTGTGCCTACTTTGCTACACCAAACTTGGTACAATTGTATTGAAACATTTATATTGTAACACCTCTATGTACACACATACAATTTATGGCAAATAAATAAATGAATGAATGAAAGTAAAAAATAATGTTATACCTGTTTTCTCTTCCACTAACGAAGTTGAGGGCACCTTCTAGTAATCTACATTTTTCCGTCGGACATTATTATCTTTTCAGAGTACTTCGATATACATACATAATTGTTTAGGCGGTGTCACTATTAGCTCCGTACTCTATATGCCGGTAGCACACCTCCGCCGCGAAACCGCGAAACGCTATACAGAGCGCGCGAAACGAAAGCGGAACTTCCTTGGGTTTGACGTTTCGCGGCGGAGATGTGCTACCGGCATTAGTAACGAGTTCGGGAGTGATGAACGATCACGCCCAACGCAGACCAGACATCGGAGATGAAGTCATGTTAGCACGTGAGATCGCGTCGATAATTGAGACTAATGGCTGATATCAGCTCGCGCTATTAGACCTGTATTAATAGTGAAACACTGCGCATGACCCCATGTAAACGTGTTCCAAGCCCCTAGCAAGGCCTAATCGTTGGCAATGATTTAAAATTGGCTAACATTTTTTTATAAACAGGTGTAGATAAAGTGCACAAATGCTTTAAATTGGATGGGATACTGGGATTTGGGTTCTATGAACAGTACTATCACTAATCTCTAAAGCCTCACACGCCGTTTAAAATGTTTCCTCTTTTTCCTGGATAACGTTTCTTTTTAAGTCTTACAGCGGTCAGTTGCGGAACAGTTAATCCCTCTCATGGAAAAGTGTAGTTAGCTTCAAAAGTAGCTCAACCGCACAACTAGACCGCAGTACAAATATGTTCAGCTACTTTTTGAGGCTGACTATACGAGTATCTACATCGTACAACTTGCAGGCTATATTTGTATTATAAAGCTACCGTATTTACAAAATTAGCCAATTTTTATTATTTATTAAGTTTCTCTTTGTAATTTTTTTCATATATTTTTTGTACATACCGTTTAGAAAATAGAGGGGGGGGGGGACACAATTTATGCACCTTTCGGAGCTATTATTTCCGAAAATATTTAGTAAACAAAAAAAATGTATTAGAAACCTCAAATAATTTTTAAAAGAGTAGTTTTAAGTATCTAAATATGTGCCACACAATAAAAAAAAAAAAAAAAACAGGCAGAATCTTACACCAATCGACCTAGTCCCAAACTAAGCAAAGCTTGTACTATGGGTACTAGGCGACGATATACATAATATATAAACAAATTATAATACTTAAATACGTAGAACACATCATAGACCCAGGAACAAACATTCGTGCTGATCCCACAAACACTTGCCCTGGCCGGGATTCGAACCCGGAACCGCCAGCTTCGTAGGCCGTTGTACAACCCACTGAGCCAAACGTGTCGTCGTTTGACACACATTGATATTTGCTAAAAAAAAAACTCGGTGACGGTTAGGGCGGTTACCTTTGTGTCAATGCCATTTGACTTTATGCTATGATTGTGAGGGAAGGGTTGGTTGTAACAGCTTGTTTCAACTCACATTGTTTGTTTCAATGCTTGAATTTTGATTTTTATTGTTTTCGTATGAAATGCCGAATAAAAATGGAACTAAAACGCATGGGCGCGATTTAAATAACATTGAAATTAATAAAATGACATATAAGTTTAATACAACTAAATCGTACATCTCAAGTTATGATATTGTCTGCACTGATTTAATGTTAGCACTTAATAGATAAGCTATTAGATTTGTTGCTACTTTAGAATTTCTTATAATTTATGACTGATTACATTAAGATAATAAATTAATTTTGCATATATTGCTTGTTAATTATTGTTATAAAGAACATTCCTTTCAGTTATTTCTGCAATGCACTAGGCTGCACTAGAATTGATTTCTAAATTATACATATTTCTGTATCTTTAATTTTACTATATCGTTATTATATTTTTTTCGTTTTACTCTTCATGTTATTGATATATCACTTGACTAATCAAGATTCTAAAATACATTAATATACTTAGAATTTTAATAAATTAGGCTTTTTGTTTGCAACCGAGAGCATATTCTTTTTTTTTTTGGATGTTAATTGCCAATTTTATGGTTGTTAATAGGGTATTTGCGTAACAGATCAAATCAGTTCCTTTTTGAACTGTCAAAATGGTCAGAAACTATGAAGTTTGAAAGGAAAAATGGTTTATGATGTTATAATTCCACATGGTAAAATTGCCTCTTTATTTTTAACTAGCTTCTGCCCGTGACTTCGTCCGCCTTAAATTAGTTTATCGCGGATAAGGGTATTTTTCCGGTATAAAAAGTAGCCTATGTCCTTCCCCGGGACTCAAATCGGTTCAGCGGTTTAAGCATGAAGAGGTAACAGAGAGACAGACAGACAAACAGACACACTTTCGCATTTATAATATTAGTATTGATTTGTGGTCATTTTAAAATCGCCAAATGCTTGAAATAAGTATTCATATATGTTTTCTACGTATTTTCAAAATAACATTTACAAGCGTGACATCATTTATGTTGACTACAGGTGAGTACCGAATTTGTCTCAAAGCATTGTCTTAGTAAGTCGAAACTTTTACTTTTAAAATACACGGAATCAATCACTATATAGAGCTTTGTCACTTTTAAAACCATAGTTATAGTTTGTGTGTTAACTTACCTAAGTACTTCAACTTACCTCGCTATTAGGAGAGTTAAAACAGATTCACTTGATGCATAAAAATGTGTTTTTTAGATAGATCTTATTACGATATGCCAATATAATAATAAGTGGTAATTTGGGAGTAAAATTTGCTTTTTGATGACATATATTTCATATTTCTATCTTAGAATTAGAAGTTGTGACCGAAAATGTAAATTTTGTGTCAACCTGCCTAGGTCTTCCCTACATGTACGGAGTGCCCCCCCTTAGAAAAATATTATTTGTTATTTAAGTATCAAACTAACCTTTGACTGAAGATTTGGTTTATAAGTAGCGCTTTACATTGATGTACTGTCTGAGACGCAGATTTTTTAACTCACTATTAAAAATACAATGTACGTGCCTGTATTCTTTCTACTTTTTTATCGCACACTTATAGAAGATAAGGTCCACTACATATGATTCTTTTTAATAATTCATAAACAAGTAAATAATGGTTTTAATTTTTTTTCTTTCTTTTTTGTCGATAAAATTTCGTTTACTTTTTCATTCCCATTAGTTTGTACACTTTATCCTGGGACACACTGTATAATAGATTAACAAAAGATATAAAAGACCTTCTAATTAAACAATTCAAGAAAACTTATTCAAATGGCTTAAGGAAAATACGTTTTTAACCAACTCCCAAAAAAGGAAGAGGTTCTCAATTCGTCGGAAACTTATTTTTCTACGTAATAATTATTAAGTATTTAAAGTAATATTTAAAAAGAAATATGACATTAAAAAAACATCCGTAAATTCTGAGTCCACAGTCCACATAACGAGTACTATCGAGAAAAAATATAATATGTACACCTCAAGGAAACTTGTTCCCAATTCCGGATACATTATTAGGAACCCTCGTACTTTATTTGATTAAACACCGCGCCGTATTAGTGGGTAGCCTATGTAGATTTGAATTGAAGGCATCTTTACAAAAACAACATAACTACACTATACATGACTTTACAGGAAACGAAAAAAAACTAATTGTCTTCTTATATACTAGATATTAGAGTTAAATATTGTATAGGTGATTTTAGTAGGTGGCCAGTATTTAAATAATATATAATTTTAGCTATACTTTTTAGGGTAATATTTTTCAATGATTCTGGAGATTAATTATTTCCACCCAATATTAAGATGTGGACGAAACTTCTGGATACGTAAACCAATCATAATAGTTTTGTTTTCATTTTTTTTACATTCCTGCACTTTTTTGCCAGATACACTACCCACTAAAAAGATTGTAAATATTATCTAAAATTAAGTTTTTTACGTGAACCCGAAAGTTATGTTCTTTATGTAAAAAAATAATGTAGATATGTAGTTCTTGTAAAATGGGTATATTTTTGGGGACTGATTTTGGACAATTGGGGTAGCTCCTGCTCAGACGAACGCTATGATACCAATAACTTAAATCCACCAAAAATATAAGTTATGTTGATTTTGTAAACATCCCTTCAATTTGACCGTCGATCCTATTTTGTTTATTTTAGTTTCATCGGACCATAACACATGCTTCCACTGAGACAAAGTCCAGTCTCTGTTCTTTAGCAAATTTATTCCCTGCACCTGTTTTTCTTTTTTGCTCACTAATGGTTTCTTGCAAGCTATTTTATCTACTCTACCAAATAAATTCGCTTCGTTCAGTCGTTTCCGTATAGTACAAGCTACCAGACCAGACAGTTCCACAAAAAGTTGACGTATTATCTCAGTAGGAGTCTTTTAGGGTTTTTTCGCCATCCTCACAACTGACGCCCTAGTCAGTTCAGAGGGTTGTCTTACGTGATCGGTGTTTTGGCATGTTTGGTTCTTCTTAAAATATTTAATGGCGTTAATTTTTTTAGTTTTCGAACAGTTGAGTGTTCGGCAAACTTTCGATATGTCCACTTCCTCTCTAAAACTAATGTTATATATGATGTTTGTGATGGAGGCATCAGATCTAGGGTGTTTACCCATTTTTACTTATCTGCTCAAGCAGAAAATAATAATAGAATAGCCAAGAAACACAAAGCCGAATGACACGTTAGTTATTTTCAATTGGTTTGGAAGATAGATACAAGAATTCAAATAAATAAAATAAATAAAGAAATAAATATTACGGGACAATTACACAAATCGCTCTAGTCCCATGGTAAGCTCAATAAGGCTTGTGTTATGGGTACTAGACGACGATATATTTAATAGATATATTACAGATACAGGGCGTCCCACGGCCATGCCACATGGAGGGAAAGTACCTTAAATATTGTAGATAGAACATTTTACTGAAAGAAGACATTATTTTAATTTCAAAAACAATTTTAACTGCATTCATAGATTTTTGAATAATTACACGTTTGAACCGGGAATCGAACCCGCTACACGAAAAAAAAATCACCCTGTAGCTTTATCATACCGATCGAAAGGGTTCATCAGAAGGATTATTTTTTGCTAAATAAGATAGAGTCAGAAATAAAAGGAAGACCATGAATTTTAACATTTGATGTGGAATTTCGTTCAGATTAATGAAGAGCTACTAACATTGCCGTAAGTACATACAACTGAAATTATCATAAGTACCTATTACTAATCAATGTACCCACTTGAGAAATATGCATCATTTTCGTTCAACTGTCGGTGTGGGATTGTTCTTTTGCTATGCAAGATTTGAATACGGGAAATGTTACAGTTTGTATCTTTTCCTTGGAATACATCTTCATTGCATTCAACGGGACATTGCAATCAGCTGCGAAAAAAATATAACCCTTTTTGTCAGCGTTGTCGTAAACAAAGTATCCTATAACCATCTGTAGATGCTCAGCTCCCCATGTACCAAAAATAGTTGCAATTCGTTTAGCCGTTTTGACGTGATGAAGCCTTAATTAAGAATGACACGTAAAAATATACAAAAAAAAATTAAATCACTTTTTTTACATAATAAGTATATTGAATGTACAGACATTAAATTTTACAACTTTATAAAAGTATAGATTTATCGGTCGGTGAATAGAAGGTATTCGCTTTATAACCTAAATTCGTTCCATCTCTTCTGTACAGTGTTAGTAAACAAGCTGGCACCGCGCCGGCCCATAACATTCGGGACTACTCTGACTCACCAGCATTGACTAATTATACTGTTGCAACTATTCGAAAACATTTACAACAAACACGTCCGGAAGCGGTTTCAAAATTGTAGTTCCTGTGTGTGTTCAACTGACCTCGATCCATTCTCGAGTTACAGGCTTATTAATATAAGACCGAATTTATGTAAAAGCATCTAAAGGTGTCCGTCCACTCCGGGTACGTTTCCTGACCCAAATTTTGGCCTAGTTCCTTACTTTCCTTGTTTTATCAGGATCTTATACAATTTTTAAAAAATTTGAGATTAATCAAAAATTATATTGTATTATGCTCCATATTCTAGGTATAACATTTTGAGATCCAAGATTGGTTCAAGAGTTACCTAAAGCTAAGGATGGAAATTACGAGGTGCGGTTCAAAAGTTTCTGGCTAGAAGAATATGGCGGTTTAAGAAAATCTAAATGTCTCATAGTGACTGTCATTAATTCTGCTTTTAGGGTTCCGTAGGCAAAAACGGAAACCTTATAGTTTCGTCATGTGCGTCCGTCCGTATGCCACGGGCATTTTACTCAATAACTACTTAATGTACACTGATGAAATTTGGAGTATAGGTGTCTTGTGTAGGCTGCTACTTTAATTTGATAGTTAAACAATAAAAAATGATTTTTCTAAGGGAGGGGGAAGGGGGAAGCACTCCATACATGAAACCAAAACTGAAAAAAAATCTGTAAAAGATACTTTTAAAATCGTTTTGAGGTTTCTAATTTTTTTTTAGTCGCTCAGAAAGTTAATTTATTTAGTTATAAATTGTGCCCCTATTCCCTCTATGTTTTAAGCCTTATGCCAAAAATATAAAAAAAATTACAAATATGTAGCTTTATAAGTTACTTTCAATGAAAATTGTTTGCAACATGATCCGATATACTACCTGATCTTTAAATCTGAGTTATAGCCGAAAAACGGCGATTCTCAACAAGAGACGTAAGTGCCGTGGAGATACGCTCTTGCTAGTCCACTTATTCATATCTTTTCATATGTTTCTTCTTCCATATGTTGTGCATTTTTCCGTATGGACGGCTGCAGAACCCTACATTGAGCGTAGTCTGACATGCTCTTGGCCGATTTCTTTCGTGTTTTCTATTGATTCTGGCTTTGGCGAAACGCGTGCTGTCAAGAAGTCCTAGACGCGTATAGACGACACGGTGAGAGCTTTTTGGAGTCAATTGTTACGGATTGTCAAATGAAACCATGGTTTTGTACTATGATCCTCTCTTCAAAAGGGAGGATCGATGGCGTGGTGTGGTCCTGGTGAAAAACCAAGGTAACACAATCCACAAAAGAGACAATGGCTAAGGTATAAAGTACATAGATAATTATGACTAAAGGAATACGACGGTAAAAGGCATCTACTACACCCTTATTGAACAGTTACGCCAGGCGTTTAAGCAAAAGCGTCGTGGAAAACTTCGCAGAGTTGTTCGGCTTCTCCACGACAATACTCCCGTTGCCAAGGCTGTGCTCTTGCTAAATGTGGCTTTGAGAAATAACGCCACACACAAAAATAAAGAGCGAGTTAGATCCAGGTACAGCAATTCCGATTTTAAGCAGCAGCAGCGATCAATCTATTAACCCGGTTAAAATTTTTAACAGCAAAATCTGATCAGAACCCATGAATGATTTTCTTAAAAATGGTATGTTAAAAATGAAGCCGTTCCTTATACACACGGCGTCAAAAAAATCGCACCTTTCCTAAAATTCGTGTCAAGCGATTATAACTCCTAAGATCTTTACTTTACTCTATCGATATTAGTATCATTTAAAAGCTCAATAAATAAGCTTTCAAAAAAATAATAATTTGTTCAAGGAAAATCAAAAACCACAAATCGCCAGCACTTTGATTAAAAAGTGGCGATGTACGCGTTTGTAGGCTCAATAATTGTATCACCCTGGACGCGTATAAAAGGGGGGGAAAGTCAATTATGGGTCACTCGCTATCCTGAGATTGAGAGGTCACACCTGAAGAGCTACGACAAGAAAAAACCCAGTGAAAATGGATACCACGGCAGAAGAAGCAGCTCAAGTGGTGGCCCTACTGCAAACCGGACTACGGCAGGTTGAAGTTGCTCGGCAGCAGCATCAGCCGATTTCGAGTGCAACGGATATACTGACGGTTCCAAGAGACTGGAGGTTACATCAGGAGACATGGATCCAGGAGACGTCGCTGCACTACTGTCAGAGATGATCGCTACATTGTGTCGACGACTTTGCGCAACTGCTCTACAACGCTGTGGAGCTGCAGCAGCAGCTTCGAGCTACTCGAAGAACAACAGTCAGCGTCTCCACTATCAGAAGAAGGCTGCCACAGCAGAATTTGCTGCCCCGGAGAGCTGCTACAGGCCCCCAGTTGACTGCCATCCACCGGACGACCAGGAAGCGATTTTCTGAAACGCACGTGCTGTGGACATTCGACCAGTGGAGGAATGTCCTGTTCTCCGACGAGACCCGAGTGTGCATGTACACCAGCCTGCACCGTGGAAACCATCGGCTATGGAGGAGGATCCTGCATGTTTTGGGGCGGCATCTCTATCGACGGCAAGACAGACCTCGTGTGCGTCTCCAGAGCTGGAGGTGGTCGCAGCCAGGGGTCTCTGACTGCTCACCGGTACATCACCGAGATTTTGGAGGAGCATGTGGTCCCATATGCTGGTTTTGTCGGCGCCAACTTCGAGTTCATGCACGACAACGCCCGGTGCCACACAGCCTTGATTGTCAAGGACTACCTGCGTCGAGTTGGCGTCAAGGTTATGGACTGGCCAGCAAGAAGCCCCGACCTCAATCCTATCGAGCACCTCTGGGACGAGCTGAAACGGCGAGTTCGGGCCCGTGATCCAGCTCCTGCCACTCTCGATGAGCTTCGAGATGCCGTCGTCGAGGAGTGGGACAACATTCCTCAGGAACAACTCGTGACGCTCATCACGTCCATGACTGACCGCATAGAAGCTGCTCGGAGGGCTTGAGGAGGCAAGACTAGGTTTTAAGGCTAACTTTTGAGGATTTTTATGGTCGATTTTTAATTTTTGTATTGTTCGTTGTCTTTGTAATTTTGATCAGAATTCACATTGTGTCACATTTTCCCAGAATTTTCTTTTTTTATGGGGGTAGTGGCCAATTTCCTACCGTTTTCAAATAGGAGATTTCACTAGCTTTCAAATGATACTAATAATGATAGGGTACAGGAAGGATCTTAGGAGTTATAATCTTGACTTACTGACTTAGTGTCCTATGTCTCCTGGATGGGGCAGAGGGCGTCCACAGTACGTCGCCATCCCGAACGGTCTTGAGCTTCGCGTTTTACTTCGCTCCAGGTCATTCCTATCGCCTTCGCTTCAGCAGTGATCGTCCGCCGCCAGGATTGCTTAGGTCGACCAAGTTTCCGCTTTCCTTGGAAATTCCAGTCTAGGGCTTGCCTCGGTATGTGATCGGGGTTTGCCTTCAGAGCGTGTGGCCGATCCAGTTCCACTTGCGGCGTTTGATCTGCTGGTCGATCGGGGTCTCACCACAGCGTTCCCATCGATCTACGTTGGAGATTTTCTCGGGCCAGTATACACCGAGAATGCGGCGAAGACAGCGGTTGACGAAGACTTGGAGCCGGCGCGAGATGTCCTTAGTGACCCTCCACGTCTCACATCCGTACAGCAACACGGTTTTTACGTTGGACCGGAATATTTTGAGCTTAACTCTCCTAGTCAGTTTCCGCGATTGCCATACAGGACGGAGCTGTGCGAAGGTTGCCTTCCCCTTGGCCATTCTTGAAGCGATGTCCTCTTCAGTCCCACCTGTTTCCGACACTACACTACCGAGGTAAGTAAATTTGTGGACTCTCTCCACCCCCTCTGTGCCGATGAGCAACGGCAAAGAGCTTGTCGCTCCGCACCTCATCTCCTGGGTCTTCCGGGTGTTAATTTTAAGTCCCGTCTCCAAAGCCTCTCGCCGCATGTCGGCGCGTGTGTGGCTCGGTAGGCATAGGTCATCGGCATAATCCAAATCTTCCAACACGTTGGACAGTCCCCACTCTATGCCACGGCGCTTGCTGTTGGTGGTGTTATGCATGATGCCATCCAGGACGACAAGAGAAGAGGTGAATAAATACACCCGTGGAGTACACCCGCATGGACCGGTATGTCTTCCGATACGAGGCCGTCGTGAGTCACTCTACAAGAATACTTCCCGTAGATGGCCTTAATTATATTAGAGATCTTCACGGGGACTCCAATTTCACGTAGCCGATCCCAGATACAGCTCCATCTCAGCGTGTCGAAGGCTTTTTCGAACAAAGGTGAAGTACATCTCTCTCTGCCATTCTGATGCCTGTTCGAGGATTATGCGGAAGGTGTTTATCTGGTCCGTGCACGATCGGTTGGGTCGGAAGCCTGCCTGCTCTTTGCGGAGAAGAGGTTCAACGGCCCCCGACAGTCTGTAGAGATGATCCTGCAGGGCACCCTAGACGGAATCGAGAGCAAGGTGATGCCTCTCCAATTGCCACATTCACTGAGGTCTCTTTTCTTGGGTACGGTAATGAGAAGGCCCTTGTTCCAATCGTCGGATAACTCTTCGGGTGACCAGATTCTCCTCAAAAGGGGTGTCAGCGCGTTCAGCATTTCCGCTGTGATGAGGTCCACTCCTGGAGCTTTACCATTCTTCAGTGATTGGATGGCTTTCACTACTTCCTCTTCTGAAGGGGAGACACATCAATGTCCAGGCTTTGTGTGGGCAGGTTGGCAGCAGTTGTGGCCATAGTAATGGTGTTGGCCGTAGTAATGGAGTTATAATCGCTTGACACGAATTTTAGGAAAGGTGGTATCTATTGTTGCATGCTTAGTTGCTGGGGCGCTGCGAAATACGTTCACAGACCACCATGTGAGGTGAGCGGGGTCATTGATACACGATCAAAATGGGCGCCCGCGGTAAATCCCAATTTATCCACGAGTAGGGGAGAGTCGGTTATATCGTACCACTTTTTACTCATACGTGGTCATTTTATTTGTGAAAGTACTTACATATATGGCTGACAGTGCATATAAAAGTTTCGTATTTCGGCTTATTTAAATAGCAAAATTAACATCTTCAAAATTTACTTTTTCAAAAGGCCTTCCATCGGTACGATTTAGCCGACGAGTTGGTTAATTCGTACCATCAGAATTCAAATCGCATCTACGAGTATGAAGCATTTCGTATGTAAACTGTTTAATTTAGGTATTAATACAAATTATTTACTGTCAAACATTTAAATTGATATGATGTAATCAAAAAATATTTGGTCGTTTAAATCGTACCTATGCCAGTAAGCAATGGTACGATTTAAACGGCCAGGTATTTTTTCGAAATAACGAATATAAAAATATAACCATAAAATTTGGCTACATCTAAGAACCACCCAATAAACACATTTATATTTTATAGTTGAATACTATTTATTGCGCATTTTCAACTTAACTTGATCATCAGTGATGTCGTTACACAATAACACTAAAGATTATATGAAGTCCGACGGAAATAATTTTTCTGCTCTCTCACTTTCATGCTTAGTTATATGCTATTTTGGATTCAGGTTATAGATGGTGATACCAACGGAGCAGTATTTGGTGCCCCAAGTGTAAATAAAAAGATTCTTTTATAGGAAATCTCGCAGTGGTACGATGTAACCAACGGTACGATATCGCCGACTCTCCCCTATATCTGCTATATCCTATGTGAGGCCTATCACACCTATGATTACGTGTATAGGTACATAGATTTGGCGGTGCGGTAAATTGAATCGATGTCTAATTCCTGAACCCTTATTTAAGAGGTTGTGGGAAACGATCAGCAGACATTAAAACTGCAAAAAGTAATTAATTTAAGTGACAATTCGCTGATGAAATGATGGACAGAATTCCGGTGTGTATAAAAACTGGACACAAGTTTCGATTCAATATTTTCTCGAATAAAACATTGTGTTATCATACTTATTCCTGTTGACTCAAACTTAACTCGTAAAAAGCTATAATACAATTTACAAAATCAACATTTCAATACACAGGAAGTAAGTAGCCATATTGCCTTCATACAAAAATATGTCATTGACTGATCTTGAAGATGTGATTGTCTTGAAGGTTCAACCATTGTTCGGCGCAGCCACCGATCATCCAAATGGCCTCACGTGAAATCTTACTCAATGGCTGGTATTCCAAGCATTATATTCATTTATATAAGGTGAGTCATGCGCGGTTTGAGCGAATTAGCTTGCTATTTTTGTTTGTAAGTCAATATTTTACTCGAGGACACTGCGAACTTATGCATCATCGGCATCATCACACGGATGACGTAATTAAAAAACCAATCATAATAAACTCAAATTTAAGTTCGTTAAAAAAGTGTTGGGGAATTACTAGTCTTAGTCCTCAACTTTGCATGGAAACCGAGTAGCGTTGCGTTTCTTATTTTTGGATTGGAGATCCCGAGATTGGAACACTATAACGTACTAAGGAGGTAAGTATATAAGACAGAAGATTGTTTTATGAACCTCACTGAAATGGATAGGTCTGAACTGGTAGGTAATCGGATTCAGTAGGAGGAGCGCAAACCCACACCACGAGAATGCCATTCACGGCAACTTAGAATGTAGGGTGGGGATGCAGTGCGCAACGCACAAGGACTGCACAGGTGACTTAAGGCGTGGAAGAGAGAGCGAAAAAATCGGACATAAGGAAGAGAATAAGACTATGGACTTTAGCTCATTTATAAACAAGTTGATAAGCGTCCATTTATAGCGACAGTTTAGGACGAGTTGCATCGGCCAATTTAAAGGGCCAAATAAAAAGGCACTGATAGCTGACTTTTCATAAAGAATCCCATATGAAGGATTTTAAAGTAAGTTACGATTAACGGTGCGGCCTGGCTCCTACTAAACGTCTGTTTAAGTTAACAATGTACGCGTTTCATCCACCACCACAACAAGCGAACAATGGTGTTTGCCGATGTCTATGTCGCTCCAATCTGACGTTGAATAACGCCGCAGTTCATCTCATGACCCGCAACTGTTATGCTCACGCAGAACGCATAAACCGCCACGTGTACGGCGGCATTTGAATTGATATTTTATTATGCAAACAGATACCATGACAGTGTGGCGATGGCGTTACGCCTCGGATACGCAACGACTGTAATTTTTTTAGACTAAAATATGCACCGTCGTCATTTTTAACACTGCATGACACAGATAAACGTCTGAAGATAGGAGAGCCATCGCCTATAATTGAGTGCATATCACAGACCTAGATAAACCTAGATGCCGCCAATGCATGTACTTCGCGTGTATCTAAAGAGTGCGGTGCACCATTTGCCGCTCAGTCGCGCTCCTGTCGTTCTCACTGTCAGCCGTTTGTTGCTGCCCTAGAAAATGCCTCACTGCGCCGTAAGTAACTGCTCAAATTCAACAAGAGTGGCAAGTCGAGTAAACGGTGATATTTCCTTTCATAAGCAAGTATTTTTCCGATAAATTTCGTCCTATTTAATTTAAATTTAATTATTTTCAACTAGGAGTGATTTCGTGTCGTTTCTACTAAGATAGTTACACACATAGTATATTTTCAAAGTACGCCATCCATTGCGGCTTCTACTTTATACTACACTTAGGGTATACTAGCTACTGCCCGCGACTTCGTCCGCCTTAATTTCGTTTATCGCGGATAAGGGTATTTTTCCGGCATAAAAAGTAGCCTATGTCCTTCCCCGGGACTCAAACTATCTCCATACCAAATTTCATCCAAATCGGTTCAGCGGTTTAAGCGTGAAGAGGTAACAGACAGACAGACACAGACAGACAGACAGACAGACAGACAGACAGACAGACAGAGAGACAGACAGACAGACAGACAGACACACTTTCGCATTTATAATATTAGTATGGATTATTTATAGGCCGCAATGGACAGTGAAGCAATGATTTTTTTCGTAAATCTACACGTTAAGTCAAAGTGTTTTATTTGTTAAACATGCTGTATACATACAGAGATGTTCAATTATTTTATGTTCCACTATGTTTTGCCGATTGGCGAACAAAAACATTGGTTTAAAAATATTGACCTACTGCTTCTAAACAAGATTTTGTTTAAACATTATAATACAATTTAAGAATTAAGATAATTAAATTGACAATGGAATACTAATAAAAAGAAAAAATAAATAATAACAATAATAACAAATTAATCCCAAATAATTATATACAATTCATATCATCATTTAAATAATCTAAAATAGAATAATAGAATTTATTGGTAAGTGAAATTAATAATTTGTATCTCAAAAGTGACATTGGTAACAGTTTAAATTCTGTGGGTAGTTTATTATATATCCTTATTGCTAGATAATATACACTTTTACGCATTAAAGCTGTTTTTGCTGGAGCTTGTAGTGCTTACCTTTATGGTAATCATACAAACCTCCCACATCCATTTAAACTCAGACAGGGCTTAGGAAAACCTGCAGAAGCGTCTTGTTGTTTAACATAATAAGATGGCTATTGTATCACTGTCGGGCACCGACATGTCTCCAAAACGTCTGAGCTAATCACGGCCGATGCGAGCTACCTTCACCCCAGCCGTGGAGAGCAGAGAGAGAACACAAACTATTGTATTTAAACAATAAGCATTGCATTGCATTACACAAGACATCAGTCATGTAAAGTATAGGTTAGGTCGAAACGCCAGCTGTCAGTTTGACAGCTGTATGTTCCGAATAGCGAAACCAACTGTCGTCGTAATAATTGCTTAATTCCTAATTTATTATTTTTCGAAAATAAAGTTATAACAATAAATCAACATTCCGTATGTCGCGGAATCGCGGTCAAACAAGAGTCTTGCCCGAGAGATCATAACATCGGAATAAGAAAACCCATTGAACCATAGAGTGCGTTTTGGCGGTTGGCAACTCTGGGATGGCGGAGTAAAAAAGATTCTCTTTGGTCTTGGGCCCGAAAAGGCGTGGTACGTTTCTCTGGGTATAAGCCCATTTTTATTATATTTTAGGCGGTTCTTGTGAAGTGTTATTAGCGCTTGACGCGCGTAAGTATCTAC
This sequence comes from Hedya salicella, assembly GCA_905404275.2. Taxonomy (NCBI): domain Eukaryota; kingdom Metazoa; phylum Arthropoda; class Insecta; order Lepidoptera; family Tortricidae; genus Hedya; species Hedya salicella. The sequence goes on from FR990096.1 coordinate 92,136,909, forward strand.
GCGTTCGCGGCGAGAGCCGCGGGCGCCTCAGTCCGCACCAGCGACCCCCATCCTCGCGATGGACATCACGCCATCGCCCACCGCGTGAGCCGGCGCCGCCGGTCTCCGTGCCCATCTTTGACTTGGGTGTTTCAACACCAGCCAGCCCTGATGGCCCGCAAATTGTGATTGAGGATGTCGACCACAGCGCGTTCGCCGCGCCTTCAGGCGGGACAGGCCGCGCGTCGCTGCCCGAGCCGCGCCCGTTAATTAACGCGGCGCGGGCCGCGCAGCGCCGTTGCCGGCCTCTGCGCCCGACCCTTCTTCTCCGCTTCAGCAACATCGGTGCGCTTGTCGCGCCCTTCAGGCGGCCTTGGAGGCCGCGTGTCGCACGTCGCTGCGCGTGTCGCGCTTGTGCACCAGCGCGGCGCGGTCGCGCAGCGCCGTCCGCCAGCTTAGTTCTGCATTAACCCGCCCCGTTGCGAGGACCGCCGCGGGCAGCTGCGCCTGCGCGCCGCCGCGTGCGCCGTAGCGCACCGCACGCGGCGTCGGCGTGCCGCCGCCATTGCTCCCGGAGGATTTCACACGAAGAAAGTACGTAATACATGAGTCAGTTGGACCTTTATACGTTCGATTTAGGCCTAGATACGGTCGCGTCCGTCGCGCGTCAGGCGCCGCACAGTGGTTCGGGTTGTATGGGAGCGCGGAATTAATTGTTTTTATGACAGGCGGGCATTTTAAAAGTTATGAAATGTGATTTTATCAATATAAATAGATAAAATAAATAAAATAAATATAATAAACATTAAAAAATGTGTATAGTTTGTATTAAAATCATCTAAAATGTACCATCAAATACAAAATAATTATTAAATAAATTAAATACCTCTTATAGGATTATCAAAGTAGATGTACGAGTATAATATAAAATTACATTAAATAATGGTACTTATATACTTCAAGAAAATAAAAAATATATAAAAAACACATTTACTTAATTATAATAAATCCTTTATTTCTTCATGCTCTCTTTCTGTTCTTTTATAGTTATGTTTAGCCCTTAAGCTATTAATAAAAGGGTCTGAAGATGTCAATAGCATGTTTATGATGTCTTCATTCGCAGATTCCCGTGAGCATTTCCTGGAATGGTACAATCTGTACCGACGATAATCCTTATTCCGAGCTTCTTGGGCTTCTTCACTTAGCATTCCAATTGGCAGAGCAGCAGCTAATATTATTCTACTTCCATGCATCAGTATTTTATGAACAGTGCTTGGCATGTAATACCACTTGTATAAGCGAACATATATTTTTGCTGTTTCATTGCAGTAATCTCCGAATTTTTCAGCATCTATTGTGGCACCCGAATTAATTGCATGTAAGATGACTGAAAACCGGCGAATTAATTCTTCATCTACACCGGTAACCTCCGCAACTACACTTGGGCTACTAAAAAATCTCCTGGAAGTATTGCCATCATTAGATGACCCCATACCTTGTTTCACGAAGTCAACTTTTAAACCCAATCTGTCAAACAGCTCTTTTTGTATTCTCTTTTTCTCTGCTTCTTTCTGTGGCCGTGTGTTTGCGTTTGTACTCCATTTACAAAAAGACTTTCTATAGGCGATGTGTAAAATACATTCCATAAATTTAATTCGGGCATGTAACGGCGATAAGCCCACTTTCAATGCATCAGGATTCTCTACTTTGTTTCGCACGAGATCTAATAAGTTCATTTCTGTAGGCCTTGCCTTGCATATAAAGCAAACAGCATTAGACTGTGTATCGGTAACCGTTTGTGCTATCTTGCCATCGATCATTGTGAATAACAACTCATGCTTTATTTTAAAGGTTTTGCCACTAATGCAGACAGAAGTCTCATGTAAATTGGATATTTCAGATTCCATTCTTGACCTTTCGTTATAGGTCAATTCAGTTGTTTCTTTACTAAATTGAAACTGTACCGGTCTACAAAATCTCGTAGAAGATGGGCTTTCATTTTTCCAATACACAGATGTATCGTCATCTTTGTTATGGGCAAGGCGAAGAGGGACTAAAGAAGTCAAGAACATGTTCGCATCTGTGACGTCTTCTTCTTTAAATTTCTGCTTGTATTCATTATGACCAGATGAACCATCACAGCCCCATTTGGAAATAAGAGTCATATCTTCATTCATGCTTGAAAGTTCATCTGCTGTTTTTGTTTGTAAAATCCTGGTTACAGTGTGGTCCAGTAATGGTTGCAAGCTAACACAGGCATAATATTCGGTTACATCTATATGTTCAAATTTAGGGCAGCACTGTTTTTTTGAGTCAAGGACTCTATGATAGTTAGGAAAAATGTCGCAACCTATTTCTTTCGTCGCGTTTCTAAGCACTTCATACTAATGTTTTGTTAGAGCCGCATCTAACATCAAAGCCAAAGCCTTTTCTGGACTGAAGGCAGGATATTTTACGGGGTTTTGTCGAATTTTATCGGCAGCAGACAAAATCGCCTCTTCGGGATAGTTCTCACATAAACTTCTCACTTTTTTTCGTTTTGTACGGCTACAACACTCTTCAAAAGGTTTTTCTGGACGACCATTTCGAAGTCGTTTTGAAGGTCCTGGTTCGGCGTCTACGGCAGCATCAGCATTCGAAACTGAAGGCACCGTATGTATTGAAAACATACCACTCAGCCAATCCTTGTTTTTTTCAAAAAAATATTTTCGCGTCCTTGATGCAGCTTTCCACTTTTTCGTGAAAGTAGGTAAAAAGTGTTTAGTCAACTCAATACAGATTTGGTCTAGTATTGCTTCTGAAAGATTTGGATTTTTAATTTTCAGGTTTTCAATACACTTATGCACTTCCCGGTCACTTGAAATAGCAATTTCGACTAAATCTGCATACGAAATGCTGAAACTTGCCATGACTATAAATAATAACAGTATAACTTCCTCGAGTTGATAATAGTAAATGAAGGAAAAGACAATAATGTACGCATTTTATATCCAAATCAAGCCATTTGTTAATTAACTACCCTCATAAATGTGTTTATCTATGTCATTATTTTTCCTACCTCCAAATACGCTGTTTAGTTAAATGGTCATTATTCAAAAGATTGCAGGCACCGGCAGCTGGAATCAATTAGGTCATTATTTTGGATAATTAAGGTATCATTTGTGCTATTTTTCGGTGAAAGGCTAGGTGAGGCTGGAAAGTAATACCCAATTGAATATTAAAAATTGCCAAAATAACGACCATGTTGTTTTAATCCAAGCCATACCCAAACCTATAGCCGAAATTACTGATATTATAAAACATAAAAATACCTTATTATATGGTTTATCAAATAAAAATAGCATTTTGTATACTTTAGCGCCGGTTTTAGAAATATATTACCAGAAAGAAACAACTTTTTTGACGGAAAATTTGTTAGTGTTCAGCATCATGTGTTTTGTATTATTTATTTACAAATAAATAATACACCAAAATTAAAATTCTTTCAGTATAGGGTTGTAAAAGTATTCTACTGTTAGATTTAAGTCAAATAAATAACTTTAGTTGATTTGTAATTTTCGGACTTTATTCCGCCCTTGAACCAATGTGCGCCGTCGCCTTTCTTTTCAATTTAACCTTACTTTTAAAGATAAGAGATGGATCCTCTCGCGCGTATCTAGTCTTAATATACCCATAAGTGGGTCTGTAACACCTTTATTGTCCCGGCATCGAGCCCTTGTTCCGCGGTCTACTCTGTAACGCAATTACCCCAATATAGGTTTTTAAGTGATATCGCTTGTTTAATTTTGCCAACAAACGTCACTCCCTGTGTGTCCATAACGAACGGCTCTTGAAGCTAAAAGCCCAAGTTCTCCGAGAGTCCTATCCGGCAAGCTGTCAGCTGCTCGCTCTGCATATTTCTTTTATGGCAAGTATTGTAAGTATATTATTGTAGAAAACCTTTTTCCCCGTTTTAAACCCCTAAATGGGATTATTTTAACGCTACAAGCTGTGCATAAATCCTCTCTATATCTTTGCTCCAAACAAATGCTGGTAAAACCACTTTTTTTAAATAGCACTGGATTTTTTTTTACAAACATCACCACTTCTAGAATATACATAGAAGGCATTGTCAGGATGCTCAAATCTCTAAAATGTGATACACAGCTGTCGGTTTGTTGAAGGCCAATTGCTCTGATAAACCTTTTATGAGCTTGAAAAACCGCTTCCTTATTTGTAGAATTGCCCCAAAAAAGTATGCCGTCACGTAAGCGTATACACCACGACGCTACAAAGCCATGGTTTGCAGTTAATACAGGATCAGGATTGCTAGATTGCTTTGCTAGTTTATATTCGTAGTTTATATTAAACTAAATCAGTATGCATAAGCATACTGATTTAGTTTTTGGCACACTTGCTCAGTATGTGAGTTCCATGACAAATGGTTGTCTACATGGACTCCTAAAAACTTAGTAGCAGAAACCGACTCAATTCTTGTCCCTTTATAATTACAAACGGCCGGAACAGGTAATTTACGTTGGAAAAAGTGCATGATTTTGGTTTTGTCAAGATTAATTAATAAATTATTCATATTTAGCCATTCAATTGTCCCTTACAGTATTATTAATTTCTATTTCATAGTCATTAACATCATTGCATTTAATAATAACAGTGCTGTCATCAGCAAATAGTACCATTGGGTGTTTGACGTACCGAGGTAGCTCATTGATATGGAGTAAAAATAGTAGAGGTCCGAGAACACTTCCCTGCAGCACAAACTTAATTTGCCTTTTTTTCAGATCGGTAAGCCTTTACATATTTAGCGTGCATGCAGAATCGAGAGAGTTCAGTGTATTGATCTCTATCTCTCAAATAGGACTTCAACAGCTCCAAAATATTGCCACGAATACCATATGCGTTCAACTTACTTCAAATAATGGAATGATTTACATAATCGAACGCTTTAGTTATATCCATAAATATGGCACATTCGTGATTTCTCCTATCTAAATTTTCTATAACTGGTTGGATAAGATCATACATTACCATATTTATGGGTTTTTTTTCTACGAAAGCCTTTCTGTTCTGCAATTAGCAAATGTTATTTCTCTAAATAATTGTAGAGTGCCTCGTATATTACTTTTTCAACAACTTTAGAAAAAACCGTTGCTAGAGCAATGGGCCTATAATTTGACACATTCATTCTTTTTATCCCCTTTTTTATGTAAAGGTTTTACAACAACGGGCTTTGGCTTGTCTGGATATACTCCCGTTGAAATACTAAGGTTAACAATGTGACTTAGAGGATGGACAATTACATGAGATACCTGCTTTAAAGCTTTAGTACTTATGTTGCCGTATCCAACGCTATTTTTATTTTTTAATGATTTAATTACAATCATTATGTCATGGGGAATATTAGGTGCCTTATACATCGATTGGCTACAGTTCGTTTTTAGATTACACTGTACATCACCGTATTTGGGTACAATTTGGTCAATAAGAAAAATATTAAAGGCATTGGCTATACATATCGGTTCAGTAATTGTCACATTGTCCAAAATCAGCTTTAATTGGTTGTATGGTGGTAGAGATTTTCTCATTATCTATCGATTTAAAGTGAGTAGTGCTGTACACTGCAATGTTTCATGCAATGTCACTGGGCAATTCGATTTATAATCGATTTTTGTGACAACAATGATAATTAAGGCTAGTTTAGTTACTTTTTTTTTTATTTAGTACATAACATCAGATGCCATAATCATCCATTACTAAAAAAAATTATTAATACGACAGGGAATAAAAAAACTGGGTCCCTAGCAAACATAGCAAAATTTGTTCGATCCACTTGTATAATGAAGTCTTCTATGGCACAAGCAAAGCAGTCGTATTCCAAGTAGTCTCATATCAAGATGCCGCAACACCACAATAACCACTATGACACAGCTTATAGGTCATTCCACATAGCAATAGATTCTTCCGCGTCACAGAAGCAGGGATCTTCTTTCATAAAGTAGTAGAATATTTATTTGATTGTTCAATATACGTCAAGACTATGACAATAAGCGAAGAAGAATATGCAATCATTAAATTGCATTTATTTAATAACCACCAAGCACTTATTTATTCCACTATTGCACTTAAGTATTCAATGCTATCCAAAAAAATGCACTATAAAATATGTGTGTGACCCTATCTCCAATGAACTATAGTTTTGCATAGTTAAAAAGTTGTTGGTCTAAAAACATTACACTCCTCTTTTGAACAATCGTGTAGAAAAAAAACAATCTCTAACTTTGTAATCTATGAATCGCTTTCTCATTGTCTGTCTATAAATTTGAAGTATGATTATACTTATATTATAGTTTATAGACTGTCTATAAACTCGAAGTATGATTATACATCGAGATTAAAGAATCGATAGAAAAGCAGTCATAAAAATATTGATTTATTATTTTTATGACTGCTTCATAGGCTGTAAATTCATAGGTTACATACTTGAATTTTGAAGTATAAAAGCGTACGTCCTCTCTCACGGGCTGAGTACTTGTCGGTCGGCGGCGCCTTTGAATCGGTTTACCTCGGTAAGCAATTTAGTGATGTCCAATACTACCAAGTATTGGACATCACTAAATTGCTTACGTGACATCATGGTAGGCATATAAAACTTGACACGCTCGGTTTTCATACTATTGAGCGCGTTGGCGGCGTCTATAAGGTCTGTGGTGCATAGAGTTTCATTAGCGCGAGTCAGATACGAGCGGCAATTTTCAATGAGAAAGAGAGAGAGAGTTTTTTTATTATATTATAAACGTGTTGACAGTTCTAATGGCTAAACAAAACCGACAAGATCGAAGTTACAGTATAAGAGCCAGCAAGGAAGACGTTCTTCGACATTCGTATTGTCGACTCTTTAACCCATATATAACCGACCAAATACATACATGCCCGGAAAAACATCGCAAAGATAACATGGCCGCTGTAAACCTGAGAGCCTCATTTACTCCTCCTGTAGTCTCTTGTGACGGTATTGTCGGAACCGAATATGAATCATTTATAAAGAAAACATCTCTTAAACGCAATGAGAATGTTCCAAACCATACCCACAAAAAATTATAAGTTGGTTCAAACCTAAAATACAAATATTATTAGTTATAGACTAATAGAGAAGACTGTATAGTGGTTTGGTAAATCCCGTTTACCGCGCTTGGAACACAATGCTTAACTTTCAGTAGTAAAAAAAAAGTTTCTAGGCCGTTTACGGGCTGTTTCTCCGTTACGAAACGAACATCGAGCGGGATGATACCGAGTGCGGGTAGTCCAAAGGGCAGGGACCGCTTCAGTACAAGGGTGACGACCTTGACGCGACATTCGCATCGATTCGACGTTAGTAGCGAACTATTATTAACAATCTAAAACTATTTTGTAAGCTGAATTATTATTCACTATTAAAATAACATACAAAATATACAAAATTTGTAACCTAAAACTAAAACAATAATCATTTCCTGACAGTCAATAGCCAATGCCCCCCTAGAAATATTTTTTTGTGTTATTTAAACTATCAAACTAAGTAGGGGCTCATACAAGACACCTACACTCCAAATTTCAAATTCCATCAATACACATCACGTGTTTTTTTGTGACATACGGATGGACAGACGGACGGACGGACGGACTGACGGACATGACGAAACTATAAGGACTCTGTTTTTCCAATTTGGCTACTAAACCCTAAAAATTTGAATACCTTATTAATTGGTTATTTTAATAAATGATCTATACTATTATAAACTTGTAAAAATAAAATGTCTGTACATTGAAGATATTTTCATAAAAATGATTGTTATGGACTATTTGCAGGTCACTAAAACGAAAAATACGAGGGTTGCTACTTATATATCCGGAAACAAAAAAACAAACAAACGTACACGGCTGAAAATAGTTTTATTGTTTTTCAAAGTATTCCCCTTGATGATCTATGCACTTTTGCATTCGCGTGAACCAATTTTTAAAGCACTTCTGCCACTCCGCCTGAGGTACCTCCATAACGTGTTGTTTGAATGCGTCGACAGCATCTTCAGCGGTCGAAAATCGTTGACCGCGTAATTTATTCTTTATATTTGGAAATAAATAAAAATCGTTGGGTGCCAAGTCAGGGCTGTACGGCGGATGACCCGTTAATTCCACATTTTGACCCTCCAAAAATAGAGTTGTTTCGCGTGACGTATGACAGCTGGCATTGTCATGATGAAGAATGATTCTTCGTCGCTGGTTAGTTTTACGAATTTGTTCAAATACTTCCGGTAAGCAAATGGTCGTGTACCACTCTGAATTAACCGTTCTACGGTTTTCTAGTGGCACTGTAGCTACATGGCCATTAATACCGAAGAAGCAGGCCACCATTTGTTTCAATGTACTTTTTGCACGAGTAACTTTCGTAGGGTTCGGCTCATTTTGAAACACCCATACCGTTGATTGTTGCTTCGTTTCGGGATCGTATGCATAGATCCAGGATTCGTCACCTGTATAGATGTTATAAACGGCTTTTGAGTCACCACGGTTATATTTTTTTAACATTTTATTGCACCATTCGACGCGAGCATGTTTTTGCTCATTTGTTAAGTTGTGGGGTATCCAACGCGAACAAATTTTTTTTACAGCCAAATAATTATGTAATATGCTATTAATGCTGGTCATAGAAATACCCAGAGTCGCCTCTATCTCGCGGTACGTAACATGTCGGTCGTCCATTATAAGTTTTCGCACAGCCTCGATATTTTGTTGTACAACGACCGATTTCGGGCGACCTGCCTTAACTTCGTCCGTAAGCATACTACGTCCACGATTGAACTCACTAAACCAGTGATACACAGTAGTTTTAGATGGGGCTTCATCACCAAAAGTTGAAGTTAGTTGATCTATGCACTGTTGTTGCGTTAAACCACGCCGAAAATCATAATAAATCATAGCACGAATATTTTCACGAGTGAGTTCCATTCTTGCTGCGAGATGACATTTAAAACCCGTCAAAAACAAAACACGAGCGTTAATAAGGAAGAAAAAATATACCTTATATACTTAAAAAAGTTCAAATTTTACCATGGCGGTCAAATATGCTATTTAAGAAGATTGTAATCCCGGTTTCCGGATATATAAATAGCAGCCCTCGTATGTTTTTTTGGGTTTTATGCATGTTTGTATGTGTCGTTGTGGCTTCATCACGCAAAATCGGCTAAACGGATTTCAACTATTTATGGTACACGGGTAGCTGGGTATCTCCAGATGGTTATAGGATACTTTTACCCGACTACGCTAAAGAAAAAACGAAGGGTAATGAGTTTTTCATGACGAAGTTGCGGGCGCCTTCTAGTTAACAATAAACGTCATTCCTTGTTTATTTTACTGCATACGTGATTTAATCTAATTAACTTTAGAAAAATATATACAAAACATTATTAGTGCTTATAATATTTGAGGGTTTCTCTCGATTTCCTTGAGATCCCATCATCAGATCCTGACTTGGTGATACGGAGACTACCTCAGAGACACACTATAAAGAATATGACTAACAGTCTTAACGTACCTACCTATATTGTAATATATGTATTTTTTAAGAATCATCCTGTAACTCTTAACCGTTAAGGAGTTCTCTGGTTCTCCACTATCAGCTCCAGTTTGCTACCCTGATCTTAACCAACTTCCGCCTCTAAGCAAAATATGATAAAGAATTATATTGCGATTAGTGAATTAAATAACACTGGTTGAGCCCTTAGTAGTGACTGGCGGCTTGTGTCTTCATCATCAGTTTCTCTTTACCAAATGATGATTTTCAACTGTAAATGCTTGTTTTTCTTTAATAAACATCGAAATCGCCATAGGTGTGCCTATAATATTTGAAGAATCCCTTCGATTCCTCATCGATCTCATCATTAGATCATCACCAAAATTTTATGGGACCAACTTGGAGATTTCCACTCTTTACCAAAAAAATAATTTTCCAAATCGACTCGCAATCCGCGAAATAAATAAAACTGGTAGAGCCCTCAGTGGTAACTGATGGCTGGTGTCTTCATCATTGGTTTTTCTCCACTAAATGGTGATTTTCAAATGTAAATGCTTAAACTACTGTGATAAATACCGAAATCGCCATAGATGTGCTCATAAAATTCGAGGAATTCCTTCGATTCCTCATGGATCCCGGCATCAGATCTTCACCAAAATTTTATGGGACCAATTTGGATATACCTTCTCATGAATAAAAAAATAATTTTCCAAATCGTCGTGTAAATGACGGAGTTCTGAGGTAACAAACATAAAAAATAAATAAAAAAAACATACAACGGAATTGAGAACCTCCTAAGGAGGAGAAGTCAGTTAAAAATATACAAACGAACTAAGGAAATAACTGAAAGTTGCGAAAAACATATGCGTAATACGATGAAATTAATACTTTTCTCCCAGATTGAATTACGTTTCACCGAAAACTATGGTTTGCCATTTATATTGTTTTTTATGTATCATAAATTTCAAACCTGACGTATTTCATTAAATGTGGGACTTCTAAAACTATAACGACATTGTGGATAAATTACTATGTATGATTTCAAGAAATCCTTAAGAAATATTAAGATGTACTTGTAATAATCCCGTTGATTACTCTTACACATATTATCTACCACGCGGGAAGTAAGTAAGTAAGGGGCGGCTGAAACGCTCTGTGTAGTACCCAATTTTATTGTACTTTTATTTTGTATTTTAATATAAAGGATTACGTCAACATGCGATGTCACAGATTGTTCCGGTTGACACTGCTGCTCTTGTGTCTATAGAAGCCAAATTGGAGTAAGACACTTCTTCCCGCATAAGTTGCACATACTGTGAGTTAGAAAAAGGGCACATCAGTAGTAATATGTTTTTTTCTCTGATTTATGTTTTCCAGGCAGACTTCGTCATGTCTTTTCATCCCAACGGTTAGATCTTTGCGTCACTCAGGTCTCACTTTTGGCACTCTGCACCCAACTGCCAGCGTTAATGCAAAAACATTCCATATTATATTTGCACGAGTCTTTAAATTAAATCTTAGCATTCATTCATTAAAAGTTCTTTTCATTACAATTGTGAGTAAATCTTTATAATCAAAAATAGAAATTAAGCTGGTTTTGACAATTAAGATAAGAACGGTTTTCTTTTAGCAAAATATAATTTTCGGAAATTCCGTTAGGTACCCCCAGGGTCCATCATCAGGACCATTTGGTGGTACCCTATCTAATTGCTCCTCATTCTAAGTCCATTAAGCTAAAAGGCATTCGTCTATGATGATCCAGTCCTAAGTTCCGTTAGGTACCCCCAGGGTCCATCATCAGGACCATTTGGTGATACCCTATCTAAATGCTCCTCATTCTACGTGCATTAAGCCAAAACGCATTCGTCTATGTTGATCCAGTCCTGAGTTCCGTTAGGTACACCCAGGGTCCATCATCAAGACCATTTGGTCGTACCCTATCTCAATGCTCCTCATTCTAAGCCCATTATGCTAAAAAGCATTCGTCTATGTTGATCCAGACGTGAGTTCCGTTAGGTACCCCCAGGGTCCATCATCAGGACCATTTGGTGGTACCCTATCTAATTGCTCCTGGGGTAAATAAATATTACGTACATATAATATTACACATAAGTATAAATAAAAACGAAAAAAAATGGCTTTTCGAGTCGAACCATTTTATCTCTTCCAAGCAAATGAACTGTCAAATATATAAAAACTGAATATGGCAATGTTTTGTATCTGTCCCAGACGTCAAGTTGTTTATATGTCTTAAGAAACAATTAATTTTTACGTGCGTTGGTTTTTAAAATAATAAAGGTTTAACTATAGGAAAACCATTTAAAAGTGGTCAGCGGGAGCTGCTTTTCCGCATGATCATTAATTTCGATGCTGTAAAGCAACAGCAAGAAGCGATTGTCGCTGTAAAGCGACAATGTTTACATTGTATTAAGTCTTTGGCTGGTAAGATTCACCAATTTTAGTACTTTTGAATAACATCAATATGGTTTTTGTTAAAATAATGTTAGAGTGAAGCCATTTAGCTTTTAGCAGCCTCTTAAGAGCACTGAGAATATATTATTATTATGTTTCCGACGACTCCGATAGTGACAAAAGCACAGAACACAACGCCACATCACAAGCAGAGTATGAAGGGGTCGAATACTTAGATACATCATCGACAGAATATGAAGAAGTAGAATATTTAGAAGTCGAATAATTTAGGTATATACCTACTGACTTCAGAGAATGATAAAATAGTTACAATAGGTATATTGGGTATTCATGTAATGAAATCGTATGATTGATACACAAATCTAGTGGTGAACGTTTTTGTTTTAGTTTTATAAAAGGCGTTTTTTTATTAAGAAAATCAGACATGTGTTTTAAGCGCCCATGGCGCTCCTGGGCGATATAGAGCGACGAAATGACGCTGAAACTGGTTAGAGAAGACAAACCCATGTCCAGCAGTGGATGAACATAGATGTGTACCGGTCTCCCAGCTGTTTCCTTGCTAAATATAATACTAAAATGTTATTTGCACTTTGTTTAAAGGTTGATGATAATACACAAGTATCAAGATTATTTAGTGCCCTATATTCAGTGTTGCCATATACCAATGCACAGATAAAACAATTAAAATTGGTGGGGTAAAGATATTATAGCCAGACTCTACTTGCGTAATATAAAATGGTATGTAAGGCATAACTCAAAAATGTAACAGACTAAACATAACGATACTACAACTATTACAAGTAGGTATAGTTTTTACAAGTAATCAATCATAAAATCAAACAATTTTATTTAAAATAATCAATCATAAATTGATTTATTTCAATGACGACTAAATTAGTCTCACTCAATTTTTTCTGCTCTGACACAATTAATCTTATATCTTACAATCTGAAACAATTAATCTTATTATACATTAATAAAATACAAAAAAAAAACTAAGTAGTCTCGGTGAGTATCGAAATGAGAATGTTTGATCCTGAAATTTCCCACAGCAGTAAAATATTAGACTCTATGAAAATTAGCGAGCGCGCCACCCTCGGGGGCCCCGACGGCTGTCAGAAATACGAACCCGTCGGCAATCTGATTAGTTCAACAACATTAATACGGAACTGAACGCTGCCGTTTGTACTTTCGTTCTGTTTAGAATCAACGTGTTTTGAGTGTTGAACTTAATTTTGTTTAGTCAACCATGATGTTTTTTCGATGACAATATTCGCAATTAAATTCAATCAGTGGCGCCGGCGATGGCAAAAAAACTAGTGACAAGAAAAACATTCATAGGAAAGATTAGTGACAAAATAGTGAGACTTGCTGGACCCTATAGCTTAGTTGGTTCCATTGATTTAATAACTAAACTGGATTAAGTACTGACTTTTATTAGCCAACCGTAATAGAAACATATTACCGATCAAGATAGTACAATGCTGGGATGATAAGAGACTAGGGAAAGCGGTCCGAGTGAGAGCATCAAACCCGAGGACGGTGTCTCACTCGTAAAATTTGCCAATGAAAAAAAATAACGATGTGGTATTAAAGAATTTAAAGAATACTGGACATAATTACCTGCTTATACTAACCAGGACTACATTTATATTGGGAATAAGTTACCTTTTACCTAAATTTACATGTTTAAGATATCAACATTATTTTACTGATTCAAACACGATATTGCATTAAACATTGCAGCAATTTTAAATATTTAGTGATATCCACAACGTTCACATAATATGACAATGGAGACAGTATTATTGTTTCATGGCATCAATCAGATTGAAATAAGCTAAATTTGGTCAAAATATGTTGTGTGAAGGGATGTAAAAGTGAAAGCTTCACTAATTGTGGAATATCATTTCACAGGTAACGAACAATTGGTTTAATTTTACGATAAAACGACAAGACCATGTCAAACTTATTAGGGTGAATAAAAATAATAACTCGTAATGTTAAGGTACATTTATTTTAACTTGTCCTTTTGTGAGCTAAACAGTGTTCTGAAGATGTCGTAATAAGCGTAATCGTTTATTTATCTACATAAATAATAACTATAGGAAATTATTATTAGAAACAACCAACATTTGGAGTACGTAGCTTCAATATTGGCTGACATTCGGTCACTTATTCCACTAAAAGCTGAATATCTTGCAGACGAGTGCTCCGATTTTCATCAAACGAAGCTAAGAACACTCGGGATAAAATAATGTATAACACAAAAAAAAACCGTAGTTAAAATGCTAAAAAAGGAACCCTTATCGTAACCAACATCTTAAGAGACTCTTGCTAGATGGCTGGATCAAGGCTCAGGTACAGAAGGGAGTAATCCTGGACACGGCCGGCATCGCTAGGTTTCTATCTGTGCAGCCCTAACCACCGGTAGCTTGAGCCCTGTCCCGCTGCTGGTGGCACCCTAGGATAGGTTTCTTATAATGTGTTTGTATTTGTTTTTGCTTTTTGTATTCTACTTTTTATATTCATTTGGAAAAACCTACCTAAGATGTAAAATAAATGAAGAATATAATACTAAAACTTAAATATTTTTATAAGCAATTTAGATTATGTCTTTCAGAATATGAATTTACACAGACATATTTCAAAATAATAACAGTCCTAATATCCATAGATGTTTTTGGTCACCCTTATTAAAACGAGATGCAATTCTCTGGTTTGGTTTCTCTGCCGGACACATTTTTTTTCGCAGTGCTCAGTCCTGTTTAGTTATTAAGTCAATGGGTGGTTCAGAGAGTGTCGTTCCGGCATGGCACTCACTAAGCACTGGTTCAATTCAAAGTAGTTTTAAAAATGTTTTCATTGTTTGTATTTGATATACATTGAAATACCGAAACATGAAAGTGAAATTTACCACAACACAGCTTGGAGGCAGCAACCAAAACCGAATAATAAAAATAATAATGTTTTCTTGAAGAACTACGCATTAGTTTATACTCAAAACATATATTTACTTAGCCTAAGTACAAATATTGTAATAGATCTAAGAGTTATTTCGAAAAAATGACTGACTATTGAGTTTGTTTCGGCTTTCTTCTCCTCAGTGGTCTCCTGTTGAGAAACGCCGTAGAGTCATTATTTCATTATTATTAGGCTTGGAGTATTTAGTAAATAGAGACGCCTTCATGTCGTTTCCCCTCTGCCAAAGACGTAGGGTACAATTTTCCAACCGTTGTATAAAAACAACTTCATTCATCGATTATTGGCAGTCTTGTAATCGTTATTTACGCGTGACAAGCTCCGTCACAATGCCTGTATATGCTGTGTTATGGGTGCAAAAAGCGTTCAAATATATCAAGCATACTAAAGGATGGAATATCATTTCATAATTTTGCTTTTATTATATCATATTACAATATATTAATACATAAAACGTTTTCAAGAAAATCAGGCATCTTGGAATCGCTTACAATCGATTACTAAATTAGTTTGAAAAATATCGCATTCAATTCGTATTTCATTTTGACAGATCGAGAAAGTTTGACGTTTGCAAGTCCCCGTATTTAAAGTTAATAAGGTCTACCGGCTTTTAAATTTTGTATGAAATTACAAGCAAATATCAGCCTTAGCGAATTCAGTATGGGAGAAACATCTACCTTTGTCTAAGAATTAATCTTATTTTTAAAGGTTTAAAGTTGAATATTTATTGCTTCTGTTTACATATTGCAGTGTGCGATAAACTAGAATAATGCTATTGTTTTAGTGTGAGTGCGTAGTAACGAGAGGAAAAAATGCATTTGTAGTTAAATTGTTTATATGTGTGCTACCTCGCCCCCTCGAAAAACGGCAGAATTTTTTGTTAAGAAATTTTTAGCGATGCATCTAGTCCATTACTAACTCCTCCAAGTTATTATATTATGTATAAGTCCGAGGAGGTACATATAACAGAGATATTCTGATACTGTCACGGCTGTGGCTCCGCTGCGCACCCTTGACTTGTATCACGTGTATCGCAGATTTCGCCCTTCACTTCAGTTATTTTCTATCCATCGTTTTCATCGTCTAATAATCTGAATAACGAACCAGGGCATTGAACGGCACATTTTTTACAAGAATATTTACCACACCTTCAATCTAATCATATCAGTGCCCCACTAGATGCTGATTTTCAGAATGATACTCGCGCGTAGCCTTTTTTCTCGTGCGCGTCACACATCACGAGCGTATCGAATGTGCAGCTAGAGTAAGAGGATTAGCGTGGTTAATGCGAGAAGAAGGACGCTGCTCATTACGAGATCTGGTAGCGTAATTCGCGTAACGTGCCGAGTGAATCCACGAGTATTTATGTGACACCGGAGAATTTTAGTATGGGAATAACTGTAATCACTACAATCTTGCACCCATTGATTATGGATAAGTAAACATTGAACACTATGGCAAACACTAGAGCTGTATCAGGAAAGCCTTACAGTTTCCACCTATAATAATTTTCCATTGGCAGCCGTTTTATAGGTATTCTATTATTACATCCTTAGAATTTAGCACAAATAGTCTATCTTTACTTGACTTATTGAAATAAAACAATTTAACGGATTATATCGCGTATATTATCTCATTTTAGTTCCCGACGTTTCGGAAGCTTTCCAGCTTTCCATGGTCACGGGAGGACTCATGGAGGTCATGGTCCGAAACGTCGGGAACTAAAATGAGATAATATACGCGATATAATCCGTTAAATTGTTTTATTTCAATGAGTAATAATCGCGGAAACAGAAGAAAATATTATTTACTTGACTTGTTAAGTGTGAATGTAGGAAGAAAAGGAAGGCCGAAGATGATATGGATATAGATAAACCGTCATTTCACCAAATGACGGCTTATAACACAAATTCGTAATTAATAACACCATAAATGGTACGTACCCAGTTGCTCTGATTCCGTGGTAGTTCGTTACTCAATGGCGACCTGGTACGGCAGTCATATCCGACCCAAAGATTTTCTGTTTACACATTGTCTAGCATCCAGCTCATTTCTATGTGGGTTGTAATCTTAGGCTAGGTTCACACGGCACTGTCCTGCACGTTATTTTACATATTCGATTTTAAACGTACAATAGACCAGGTGTTCATACGGTAGAATTTTTATTCGTGGAATATTGAATATTCGATAAAAAAACGTATGTAATCGTGCGTGGCGTGTAAATGAAACAGAGCTATACTACTCGCTGTAAACCGAATACGTTAAAGTTAATTCGATTTTGCTTCCGGTGAGTACTTATTCATTTAAACAATGTACGATTTAGATAATACTCTTAACTGAACTTGTTGAGCTCATCACTAAAACTGACTTATTGAAGGACCACATGTTAACATCATATCTTGGTCCGTAGTTGTTCGGGAAAGTGTTCTTTATACTTTACGAAAAAAAGGTTGCTCGTGTAATAACAAGTCAAAAAAGAATCATTATTCTCGACTCAGCTCGCCACACTCGGCTAGGCACCCTACGCTTTTTTAACTACAGATTTTCATAAGATCGAATGAGGAACCAACAATAAAACTTTACTCCTGGTCGGTACACTACTGTGTATAACTTTAAATATGTATACATGTAAACTCATTTCATCAGCATCATGCTATATAATGTACTATATCTACATCGTCCCCTTGCATTGTAATAATTACATTACATTTCAATTATTGAAGTACGATAAATCACTTAATCAATGTATGTTGGGCACAGTCAACGCTTTAATCTAGGCTAATGTGATATGAATTTGCAATAACGCGTGAATCGTCGCGTGACCCTGGGAGAATTTGTATTACACTAACCTGTGTCGAAAACCAGCAAGGACCGCCCTAGTAGAAAGAAACAATCACATAAATTCTAATGCAAAAGGTTGCAGTTTTGTTGCAACTTCGAGAACGAGTGTACTCCTAACTTCTTTTGAGCGTGTTGTCACGTTGTATTTTTTATATATTTTTGTTTTGGTATGACAAAAATATAATCATAAATAGATAGGTCGTTTTCAACAACATCTTGAATAAGATGATGTTTAATATTTTTTGGAAGGACAACATCATTGATAATTTGGTCTAGTAAAGATTAAAATGTCAAAGATGATTGATTAACATATGAGTGACATATGACATGTAGGTATGTGTTGCTAGGTTTATTTACCATCAATGTATGGGTCAATTTGACAGAGAAATTTGGAAATAAAATTTATTTGGATAATTAAAGAAGATTATAAAATTAATAGTATTTAAAACAATGTAGGAAGATATTAAACTTAAATATTCAAAAACAATAGATGTTATTATTATAAACAAAGATCAGAAACAAATGAAAAAATTTTTCGACGATACTGGACTTGAACCAGTGCCTTGAGCCAGACCGGGGCAGCACGCTCTACCATCTGAGCTAATCGTCCACACCAGTAGTCGACGAATTTTGTCATCTGTTCTTGCTTATGGATCTCTGTATGGTGCATCCGACTCTTTAGCCGTTAGCGCCGCCTAGTGAAGAACTATGAAGTTACTTTCACCCCTTTAAAAAAAAAATAGATGTTATTTCTTAATTACTAGAATATAATTATGTGGATTAAAAGGTCTTCATCGAGTAGTCTAGGAACTCCAGATGGGCAACACCAATAGGGTCATTTGGTCAGAGTTCATTGAGCCTCTAACTGTTTCCAAAATGTTTGAAAGTTTGAGCCACTTTCATCTGGGCCGTTGGGTCAAAAGCAGCCGTTTTGAGTTGGTGCAAAGGAAGCTGTCTCGATGGAAGTTGGTGTTATTTCGGAGTAGGTGTAAAATCGTTTTTGATCTACAGATTTTCTTTTCTTCTGTTGCCATGAAGTGCCCAAAAACCAATTTTAACCATGTGGTTCATTGTTTTAGCCCATACTAGGTGGAGGGCGGGTTTCTTCAGCAGTCTTTAGAAAATCCAATTGCAAAACTGATCTTTTATCTTCCTCGATATGGAAATAAATTAAGCCTGCTATTAGTCCTGTACTAATCGAAGCAATTGTTTCCATTTCAGCTGGAGATAGGGACTTTCTTTCTTTTGTTTCTGTTTTTTATTAAAGGGATAAATAAATTTTAATAATAATCATATATTATTTTGAAAGATAAGTGAATTTGAACGCCTGTGAGCGAGAAGCATAGAAAAATTAATTAGAGTCTTCGTCTAAACTAAGTCAGTCATCTTCGGAGGAGACAAGAACGTTAGGAACTTTACTGGCTCCATTGTGGCACAGCAGCGATCTCCATTCCCCGAGTCGTGAGCGCATGCAAGCAAGTAGGAGATTAGTGAAGGTACCAACAGCGTCCTGCAGAACACGAGGTGGTGATTTAGTCACTTTACATACTTAGGGAATTAGGATTTAATTAATTATAATAATTTTGATGGCGGTATAAACCTATATGTACTAACAACTTAGATAACTTAAGCCTTGTGTCCAAATTACTGTGTATGAACCATTGTGTGTAACGCCGAGCTAACTGACTGAGCTTTTAGCAAAAGTATAGGTGTAAGAGATACATATATATACTTAAGCTGAAGACGCAATTTGCGCCATGGGCAATATTAGAATTATAAATATAGTAGGAATAAAAAATTGACATACCAACTAACGTCTTTCTTTTCTATCCCAATAAAAGTACCTGAAATTACTGGAAGGCAATTTATGCACCTGTACACTATTATTTTGTTCCCTGAATTCTTGCAGGTATGTTTTAGTGAACTCTCACCCTTTTCTGACTTTGTCCTAGGAGTCCTGAATTTTTAGCCGAGGCCCGGGCTCCTATATGACAGTGTCTATAACATGTCTATAATAGGCCTATGTACAGCAGCTGTTCAGCAGTCTATAATCAAACTAGCCCTGAAATGCATCAACCTTGGAGCCAAAAGGGGATTCAACGTTGTTGTTAGCTTTGTTTGTGAACGCGTGTGTGCTATGTATGGTAAAAATGACAGCGTCGCGTCGATACTGTAGATTTGTATAACTATCCTCAGCTCGCATGGTAGCTCACGAGTAAGTAAATCAACAGAATTGCATCAACGAGTGATGTAAAATCACAAAAATTCTTCGTTCAAATCACTACATTGCTACATTGTGTAATTGCAGACTCCCATGAAAGTCCGTACCAGCCAGACACTTATTGTAATACGGTAACTGCTTTTAGACAAGTATGTCAATTCCGCTTAGATCTTCCATCCCTTGACAGTGAACGGTCCATACAAGACTACCACCATTTTTCGTTGGACGGCAGTGGGTTGAATGGCCACTAGGGAGTCAAATAATAAAGCAAGTTTCGCGACCGGCGGGTGCGATACTCTCATCGAATTTTAGTGTTTTAATTCGATCTGGCCTAGTCTATCTTATAGTACTAAATAGGGGAGTTGAATGTAAATACATGTATTACTCCTACGTCTCCTACACAAGCACATGTGTTCACTGGTCGCCGTATGTGGGTGCACTCAATTAAGTTCCTTCAGTTTTCCAATGATCAGTGTTGGTTGGGTATCCCAGTTGGCCAATCTGTTCGTTGTACTCTCTATCTTTAGTATCTCAAATTTCTCGGGATAAAAGCGATATTATATATACATATATGTATTATATCTGAATACAATTACACCAGATCTTTGACTTCTCAATTGGCATTATTCCGCACTAATGCTAGCCTTGAACCGTCTTTAGGACAGCCAGGAATAGAATGATTGCTAATTCAATTTATTTTTAAATTTGAATCAATTGACATGGCCACCTAGAATAGGAACAATTGGTTTAGATGATTTCTTGGTATTTTGATGGTCACTTCATTTGAATTATTTGATGCTGCAAAAAAATATACACAATTAGTCGGTTCTAAAATATCTTCCCTCAAATCTATTGACGGGTAATAGAGTCTAGCGAACATATTTTTGAACGGTCTAATCGTGTATATCTTTTCGCAGCTAAAAAGTACACGTATTTTTGAAATGTATATTCATATACATGAGGAAGTTCTGAATGATTGACTCATCAACGCTTACCACGAAATCTAAAAAGAAAACCGAGGTTCTACGTGAAGTAGCCTTTGATAATATTTCTTTCTCTTCGTAGCAACATTCATGAAATAAGAAGTTTTAAGGTCGTCATATTTTTTCTGAATGTTTGTTATGCATTTGTTATGCTCTTGGGATTGTTAGGGCAGGCGTGGCGGTGTCTAGCCGAAGCGAACAGAAAGCTTCAAGAAACTAGAAAGCAAAGACTCAGTTTAATCCACATTAATGTCAACTTTCCAATGGCTCCGAGAGTATGAATTTCGTGGAAGTTCCCCATCCCACCATGTTTTAGAAATAATTGGAAACAGTCTAAGCATTTTTGTCATATAAACATCCATGCGAGGGGTGATCAGAAAGTAATGATAGTTAGTATGAACTATGAATACAGCAATTATTTTACAACAATCATTTCAATTTCTCCGTAGTCTCCTAGCAAGTCTAAACACTTAGACCATCGTTTCTCTAGACCACGAATTCCCTTAAAAATAATAATAATACATATGTATTGTTTTTTTACTCTTTAAAAATGCCTCCACAGCGGGCATTACATGATTTAATATATAATAAACAGCTTCAAAGTAAGGCACCACGCTTTTTCTATTACTTACACATTTTCTTAGTTTCTTAGTAAGTTTTGAGAGCTGGAAAAGGAAAATTTTAAAGCATCACCTGGTAACTTATTATAAAAATCTTCATTTTCTTGCGTTATTTTACTTAGTTATTTTCACATGAATGAAAAGAACTTCATTTCAATTACCTGATTGTAAAATGTTTGATTAAAACCTTTTTGTTGTATTGATTAAAATGTCCCCACTGGGTTGGGATGTGGCAACACTAGCACAATGGCGGACTGAGTGCAAAGTTGTGAAAACCTCCTTGTTGTTCTTTCTTAAATAAAATATTTGACATAAATATACGGGCTATATTAATTAATTACGCCGGAATATATTACCGAAATACAACACTTTTAATCATAGAGAGGTTTAAATTATGCTTTAAATGGTAACTCACACTCATATGGTTATATCAAAAAAATAAGGTTAAAAGTTGTTTGAAACCAATAAACGCATATAAGCATTAAACATTCATAACAGCTCAAAATCGTTTGCGGAACAATACATGTGGGGTCACATGTAATGTACCAAAAACGAATCCATTGTACTTAAGGCAAAATTGACGGTTTTAGTACTAAGACGGCTTTTGATGGCAGAACATGATTGTAGAAAATGAATATATCTGCATTTTATTCAAAATGCCTTCATGCAGTAGAATGGTGTCGAAATCACTCAAGCAATAATAATAAAAAACGCAGCATCCATTGCTTTGTGTAAGTCTTCTTTGCATTTTAAAAATATAAAATATTCGAAGAAGACCTTAGTATGGGGATGTTATTATGCAATACCTTTTGAGAAATTTATATTTTGATACAGGTATTAAGATTTAGACCTATATAATCCGCTAAAATTGAAGAATGTTATGTTATAACAATATATGTGTCTTTAAACCAAGAATACAATTTTAAAAAAGACAATACTTACCCAAGTAACATTTTCTTGTCGTAGAACGTATCTCAATAACCACCTTTGGCTCTATAACAGACCTAAGGAGGTCCTATAACGAAGATTTGGCGCAGTTATATCTCCATTTAGTGACATAGTGAAACTGTAGCAGCAGCAGCGTTAGTTGTGACATTTTAGCTCTATAGAGTTGATGTAATGGTGACTCGTATGCCAATTTATTGACATTCGAGGCACAGTAACGCTATTATAGTGTTTTTTTTTATAATTTAGTAGCGTTCGTGATTCCATAATAGTGCTATTTTATACTATAGTAGAACACGTGAAGCAATTAATTCTCAAATATTTTTTCGGCAAGTGAATGATTGTGTGTGAGCTGTGTGCACTTAAAAAAAGAAAAGTACTAAAACCTACAAGGAGTTGTATCGTGGTAAGTTTATGTTATCTTTTTTAAACCTATAGTGCAAAAAGCATATGCGACCAATAGCGTAGTATTAGATTTACTTAGTATTTTTAATGCGCCCTCGATTTATTGAGTCTGAATAACATATATTTTAAATTAAATTAAATTTACCGTAATTTCTACTTTAAAGCCAAAAATTAAATATATGACTCTCATAGGCTAACTCTAGTACACGTGACAAAGTGTTTGCCGCGATTATTGATAAAATGAGGGTTCCATAAGACTTGCCGGCTCACACAAACTCTTTAAATATAATTACATTTTGATATCCAGGGAAGGTTTATGAAATACATAATCATTAGTATTGTTTTCATTTTCAGTATTGGTCAAGGACAATTAAATTTCCTTCCTTCCTTTATGTGCCTTATTTATGTTATAAAGGAGGTAAAAACTCAGCTACGTACGCTGTTTAAAAGTATTTTAAAAGAGCAACCAAAACCATCATAGAATGCTTAGGCCCTATAAAAGAGTCACAGTGATGTCTGCGGCTAAGATAGGGATTAAAAAACCATTAAAACACTTTTAACTGCTATAAAAATGTTCTGAAACTGGATTATAAAGCAAATCAGTTCTATTATTCGGTGTCCTTGTGACTACCAAAGTATCATGTACTATAGCAGGGATTTGTGGAAGCCCAATATCATAAAATCCTTGTATTGTCGAGTATTCATCACTGCTAAAACGTAAACATTATAGCGGTTATCACGAAAACATTATACCGCAAATTAGCGTGATTTTATGAGTTCTGATGGTTATGAATTCGGATGATTATGAATTCTGACGATTATGAGTTAGATTAGTAGTGTAAGAAAATATATGAAAACAAATATTATAAGCAAGTTGTACGAATAGTGAGTGATCTTATTAGTTCTGATGATTATGAGTTCCGATCGTATGTATTAAAAAAAAGAAGAGTGTCATTATAATATAAAATAGTATGAGAAATATTTTCGGACATCCGATAATAGGACTTAAAATGTTATGTGAGAAAATACGCACCCGTTGAGCCATCTTGGAGCCTTAAACCACGCTCGGTTCCGGGGCATGATGGCATTCCGCCATACCTGGCCAAAGACTGCGTGTCTACTTTCGAGGAACCGCTCCTTCACATATACAATATTGCCTTACAGCGTGCTAAGTACCCCTCATGCTGGAAAGTTACCTGTGTCACCCCTGTCCCAAAGGGCAAAGTTGAGTCAGATATAACACAATACAGACCTATAGCGGTGATGTCAGTTTTTGGTATAATATTCGAAACCGTGATAGATTCTCGCAT
This sequence comes from Hedya salicella, assembly GCA_905404275.2. Classification (NCBI taxonomy): domain Eukaryota; kingdom Metazoa; phylum Arthropoda; class Insecta; order Lepidoptera; family Tortricidae; genus Hedya; species Hedya salicella. Next base: position 92,161,172 of record FR990096.1, read on the forward strand.
CAATCAGTAAATTGGCTTTAATCTTGACGAAGCCCATCATGGTTTCCGTGATGGTAGGTCTACAACCACAAACCAGGTCTGTTTTGTCGATTATGCTGCGTCAGCAATGGATCGTCGCAACCATGTTGATGTAGCATATTTTGATTTAAAAAAGTCGAAACTTGGTTGATAACGATTTATTGCTGCAAATGTTTGCAAATTTTGGGTTCACGCCTAAACTCCTTCAATTTTTCGCTGATTATCTCCGTAACCGCAGTCAGTACGTGAAGCTTGCAGGGTGTCAGTTAAAGCCATACTATACGCGATCAGGGGTAAGCCAAGGTAGTACACTGGGGCCAACTCGATTCCTGATAATGGTTGATGATCTACCTAACGTTACAAGTTATGCTGTCAGCCTAATGTACGCGGATGACCTGAAGCTCTACCTGGAGGAGGAGTGTAGGAGCGATTGCAATAGGCTACAACGTGACATTGATGCTGTGGCTGAGTGGTGCGGCGTTGATAATTTGACCTTCAATACATCTAAGTGCAAAGTTATGACGTTCTCTAGGGCTAGGTCATCCATCTATTATGCCTACAGTTTCCAAGGTGTTCAGTTGGAGCGAGTAGATGGAATTCGTGATTTGGGGTTGATCATGGACGCTCATCCCAATTTCCGACAGCAAATCATCGACATATGTAAAAGGGCTTCTAAAACCATAGGCTTTTATTATAAGGATGAGTTCTTAAAAATGTGAGAATAGCGGTAATATTGCATAATGCATATGTTCGTAGTAAACTAGAATTCGTTGCGATAACGTGGGATCCCCACGAGTACAAATACATTAGCATGATCGAAAAATGACAAAAAAAGTTCGTAAGGTATCTGTACAGTAGGTCTTATGGCTATTACCCGTATCTGTTCCCCTCTCGTTTTATCTCAGGGATGGTAAGCCTCTCTAGACCTGAGGCGGAAACTACTTTTGTTGGTACATTACCATGGAGTTGTACACAACACTGTGAAAAATTCATCCGTACTGGAGCGTATGGGCCTGCATGTGTGCCAGTAATGCGGACGGCGTCGGACGCCGTGAATGCGCTGCCACCGCGGCGCCGCAGCCGCCTGTTCGCGTGGCTGGGCGCGCGCACCCGTCAGGCCGTCAACGCGCCAACGCCCCGGGCACTGGCCCTTTTGAATTTGAAGGCTGTCGAGGGTCATGACGTTGATGTTTTCGCGTATAATGTTGGTGAATTTTGCAGAAAATGCCTCAAAAGTTTGAATAGTATTTTATGTGATTGATTAATTTGTAATGTACAATTATTTATTTATTTTTCATACAATTTAATTTTTAATGACATGACATTTGCTTGTGTTTAATATGTTTTAATTGCAATGTTTATTATGTTTTTATTAATATTATTTTTGTTTTGCATGATTGGCTGACATTGTTTATTTTGTTATTGATTTTCGGACTATCTCATATTATTTCTAAACCTCATTATTGCTCATAGTCCACAATTTAGTAATTGCCTTTTTTTTAATAAGTGTTTTAATGGGTATTTCAGGGTTTATTCTTTCTTTTTTAATGTTGTTCTTTTTTGTTGTCATAATAAACGCTTTGGTGCTACACTGTAAGTTTATATTGAAATAAATAAATCTCGGAATCGAAGAAACAATCTACTACTTCCTACATTTTTGTTGAGTTACTACTAAGACATATTTAGTACGAATAGTTGTTCGTATTTAGGGTTACTACCCACTACCAACTGTTAAAATCAAAGCAAATCAATTGAAATACAGGGAGTGACCTGCGTTGCCCCATACCGCTGCCTCTGCGGAGACCCAGTCGACCGGCTGGGTCACTACGGGTTATCCTGCGGCAGAACCGCGGGGCGTGCTCCTCGTGACTCCAGCCTTAACGACGTCATCCGTCGGGCCGGCTCAGGATGACTTCGCCCACAATCCTATTTCGTCACCTTCTTAAATCTTCCAAAGTGCCATATCGTCAGCCTACAATTCCTAAATCGTCACCTTCCTAACTCCTCCACTTTCTGATATCCTCAAAACCCCATTTTGTCTAAAATCCTATTTTGACCACAGTGCCAACACGTCTACTTTCTGATATCGTCAATATCCCATTTTTGTCTACATTCCTATTTCAACCAAAGTGCCTACTCGTACACTTTCTTTTATCGACCTCAGTACTAGAGATACGCGCCGCCGCCGCCGGCACGTTCAAAATCTCACGCCGTCTCAAAATTTTCAAAATTACCTTTTTAGGGTTCCGTACCTCAAAAGGAACAAACGAAACCCTTATAATCTCACTCGTGTGTCCGTCCGTCCGTCTGTCACAGTCTATTTGCACAGAAACTACTGGACCAATTGAGTTGAAATTTGGTACACATAAGTACGTAAGTCTTTGACGCAAAGACGGACCGTGTGCAAATATATATTTTTTTGTAATTTTGTAAAGAGTATTTTTGAAGTTATTAAAGGAAATATGCAAAAATTTACCATTTTAGGCCTATTCGTTTCGGAGATGGGGGGGGGGGGGAAATCTCCAAAACTAAGAGGCCTAAAATTTTGACAAATAATAATTCTTTGCGCATAGATTACAGGAAAACCTATAAGAAGTCTATGATATTTAAAGTAACATAGAAATTGCTCAATATGTGTGCTTATTACGATAACTGAACTTGCAGTTGGTAAACTAACCGATACCTATGTTGATGTATGGAGACAATAATTTTCCAAGAGCAAAATTAAGATTGTTCCTTCGTTACGTTCGGCGCGGCGTGGCTGCGAGGGTGGCGGGAGGGAACGAACACAGTGAAGCAGTCATCAGACCTAAAAGTACATCGGTCTCAATTTCCAGTACTGCCAGCTGAAGGAATGACGACTCATAAATCTAAAGGCTCTACTATGGAAAAAGTAATTGTTCATTTAAGTAGGATTGTAAAGCGCTTAATACTTTACGTAGCCTGCTCTCGAGCTACATCAGCTATAAGTTTATATTTATTTTCTTCAGATGGAGATTTTAACCTCCCAGCAAAGATGTCAGAAACAAGTCTAGTTCATGTCGAAATGATGAGGCTGATATAAAATAAATTGAAACCACAGTTCGAACTTCTGCAGTCTCCAGAAGACTACATTCAAATAATTTTTCATAATGTCCAATCATTGCGAAATCATTTACTACATGTAGAAGCTGATTTTATAATTAAATCATCTCATAGGAGAGAGTCGGCGAAATCGTACCGCTGGTTAAATCGTACCACTGTGAGATTTCCTATAAAACTTATCTTTTTATTTACACTTGGGACACCAAATACTGCTCCGTTGGTATCATCATCTATAACCTGATTCCAAAATAGCATATAACTAAGCATGAAAGTGAGAGAGCAGAAAAAATATTTCCATCAGACTCGATATAATCTTAAATGCTATTGTGTAACGACATTACTGATGATCAAGGTAAGTTAAAAATGCGCAATAAATAGTATTCAACTATAAAATATAAATGGGTTTTGTTCAGAACGCAGCCAAACTGACGTCACCGGCGGCCGTTCGCGACCCAAATTTGAAGATCGGCGACAATCGGATTAACCGCCAGTTTTTTAACTGACAGAATCAATCGCCTAAAACCACGGAACGAACGACACCTAATTTTGATTTGTAATTCCAAAGTTCTGGAATAAATTGTATTTTTTAATACATAACAATACTCTTCATTGAAGATCCACCTAGGCTATTCCCGATACCCTAAAAAGGAACCTGGGTCCCAAACATTGGTCCTTCACCCTACGAAGTGGAGCATCAAGCAGAGTTCGTCTTCATCATCAGCGCCTTCGAGATACGCATCCGCAGCTTCGTAATCGTCGCATTGTCCCCGAGAGAAAACTTCATGGGCCGTCTTCAGCATCCCAAAAGGACTGGGGCGAGTTAATTGGACAAGGAAGCTAACAAAGAAAAGTTCGACGTTCTCCATAGCGGTTTTTTCGTCAAGGATATCTTCAGCGGCCTTCATTCGTCGAAGAAGAAGTTCAGGTCGACTGAAGAATACCATGGGATTCCGGTTTACAACGTCGTCTTGCAAATTTCAAAATCCCGCAAGAATTGCAAATCACAATATAGCAGAGCAGGTCGAGTTACGGATCAACATAAAGTGAGTTCGTTCCAATATCCTTTTATCCCCAAATACTGATTATCTAGAATGAAATTTTTCGATTTTTTTGTGGTTAATTACCATGCAGCTGCAATATATCGAACTGATATTGCTCATTTATTCGAAAGAAATTCAAATTGCAACAGTTTTTTTATTAAGTGAAAAGTTAATTCACGTAAAAATCTAACGAAGACTCAATATTATACACATTTATTCGCAAAGCGGCTACTTATCAGCGATTGCACTTTTTTTATGCGTTAAAACCGCATCATTACGCTCGATTTCAATAACAAGTTTTATTCCCTTCCGCGTCACCGAGCGCAGTGCATGTATCTGCTTATCGCTAATAGTACCTATTGTTGTGCGTTAGTGAATACCGAAAGATATCTATTTGCATTTTATTTACGTGTTTACGGTAAATATCGAACAGTGCAGTTTGTTTTCGTGTTTAACACATATATTGGGTTCATTTAGTGTAAAAAATGCCATTACCGCAATTAGTTAAGCAGCGTGGTACATTAAAATGTAAATTAACGAACTTTAAAACGTTTCTTACGCCATATTTATCTATGAAGACGTTAAGTGACGTACAGGCTAGCGACGTCGAGTGCCGTCTTAGCAAGATCGAGGAAATGTATAATTTGCTTTGATGAATTACAGGAGCAGATCGAAATCGCTTCGGAAAGTCCTGACGATCAATACCTCGAGCGAACAGAATTTGAGAACCAGTACTTCGCCAGCGCGCGGGAGTTGCTTCGCAAGCGTGGCATGGTGGAATCTAAGGTTATGTTTGAGACTGGTTCCAGTTCTTTTCAACAAAGGAACAATCTGGTAAGACTTCCAAAAATTGATTTACCTCACTTTAATGGCAGCTATCAATATTTTCTCGAGTTTAGGGATACATTTTTGTCGTTAATTCATAATAACGAATCCATAGACGACATTAACAAGTTCCATTACTTGCGTTCGTCACTACAAGGAAGTACAGCTTTGGTTATTAAAAAATTTGGACTTTAATGCCGAAAATTATAAAGCTGCTTGGGAGCTATTATGTCCAGATATGATAACAAAAGGTTATTAGTCAACAATCACGTCAAGGCTTTGTTTAGTGTCGAGCAAATTAACAAGGAATCTTGTAGGGCGTTACGTCATATTTTGGATGTAACAAATAAGAAAGTTAGGGCACTTACAACCTTAAAGCAACCAACTTCAGAGTGGGATACGCTTATTATCAATATGATGTCATAAAATTGGATGCAATTACTAGCCGAGAGTGGGAACAATATAGAAATACGTTAGATGATACCCCGACATTAGAACAATTTACTACATTTATTTCAAACAGGGCTGATTTGTTAGAAACTCTTGAAGAATCAAAGTCCAGTCAAAATAAACCTAACTATCAACCTCATAAACAAAGATTTTTTTTTGTTGCAAATGAAACTTATAAATCTAATAAAACTAAATACAGCTGTCCTCTGTGTAAACAAAATCATTTTTTGTTTTCATGTGATTTATTTCATTAATTATCAGTTGACGTTCGTCAAAAGAAAGTCAATGAATGGGACGTGTGCCAACTATGTCTTAGGCCAGGTCATCAGTTATCCAAATCTAGATTATCTACTTGTAAATATTTTAGTGAGCGTCATAATAGATTGCTTCACGAAGAAACCAATAATGATACAGTAGAGGTCGCTGCTGTATCAGCCGATAAAGGCGCTTCGACTCAACAATCCTCTGTACTGCTTTCCACAGCTATGGTGCGAGTCAGCGATGCCAAGGGTGCTCAGCACGTCGCCAGAATTTTGCTGGCCAACGGGAGCACTACCAACTTCGTCACCGAGAAGCTGCGCAGTAAGCTGCAACTTCCGCTTTCTTCCACTAACTCCACTGTGACAGGTATTAACAATTCCTTTTCTAAAAGTACTCAGTCTTGCAACCTGACAATACATTCGATGGCCGGGGACTATAGGACGGAACTTAAATGCCTTGTGCTTTCTGAGATAACAAAATAGTTGCCATCGTCATTCATAAATATCAATAGCTTGAACATACCATCACATATTCAGTTAGGTGACCCCACATTAAACATTCCGTCTGTCATTGACATTCTTGTCGGCGCGGAAAGATTCTGGGACGTCATAGGCTCCAGTCGTATTAATTTAGGGAAACGGCAACCTACCTTGTATGATTCAAAACTGGGCTGGATAATTTCCGGTACCGTTCTTAGCAATCAAAAACATCATACCGTTTGTCATGCTTCAGAATTACTTGTGATGTTGAGAAGCAGCTTCTGGGAGCTGGATAGCATCCTGCCAATTCACGACTTCACTCCTGAAGAACGGGAATGTGAAGACCATTTTATGAAAAATACAAAACGGTCCCAAGATGGACGTTTTATTGTTATCATTCCACTTAAACAATCACCAAAGGTTCTGGGTGACTCCTATGAGATGGGCAAGTGTCGTTTCTTATCCTTAGAAAAAAGATTAAAGCATGATCCTGGCTATCAGGAAAACTACAACGCGTTCATGACCGAATATCTTAATTTAGGTCATATGTCTCTGTCCTCGCGCAAGTTGAACGAAAATGATATCGAGTGCTTTCTGCCACATCACGGGGTAGTGCGAGATTCGAGTTTCACCACAAAATTGAGGGTAGTTTTTGACGCTTCGGCGCCTACAAAATCCGGGGTATCTCTAAATGGGATTCAGAGAATTGGACCTACCGTTCAAGATGATTTAATTTCAATTTTACTCCGATACCGGCAGCACAAGTACGTGATCTCAGGAGACATAGAAAAAATGTATCGTCAAATGCTAATTGCACCTGAGCAAAGACGCCTTTAGCAAATTCTGTGGCGGTTCAACCCAACTGATCGTCTTGAGCGTTACTCTCTTAACACTGTAACGTATGGCACAGCCTCTGCTGCCTATCTTGCCACGCGATGCCTGAAACAGTTAGGACTAGAGTCTCCAGACCCAGACATACGACAATCTATTGTACACGACTTTTATGTGGACGGTTATTTAAGCGGCAGCACAAACATTGGCGATTCTATTCAATTAGGAAAGGGAGTGATAGACACACTAAATTCTGCTAAATTAAACTTGAGAAAATTACGATCAAACAACACGGAAATTTTACGCACTTTACAAAACTACACGAGTTCAAACAATTCATTAGAAAACAACATAAGTGACAATTTAAATATTCAAAATTTAAGTTCATCAGCTTCTGCAAAAACTTTGGGATTAAATTGGCAATGCGACACAGACACGCTTTTTTTCAATATAAATTTGAAAAATTGCAACAAGGTTACCAAACGTCACGTGCTTTCGTCCATCGCCCAAGTATTTGAATAGGTTTAGTTGGACCTTGCATTTTAGAAGCAAAAATAATCATGCAACAATTATGGCAACAAAAATGTCTATGGGATGATGAAATACCTCATAATCTAAAATTACACTGGCATAAATTTGAAACTACTTTACCGTTTCTAAATGAAATTAAAATACCACGTTGGGTTCTTGGTGATGGTAATGAAGCTATTGAATTACACATTTTTACGGACGCTTCTGAAGCGGCCTATGGAGCTTGTGCTTACATAAGGTCAACGGACAGCACGGGGGCAATAACGATCCGTCTTTTAGCTTCAAAAAATAAAATATCACCAATTAAGGCGACCACAATCCCGCGTCTGGAGCTTTCTGGTGCATTGCTAGGTGCAAGACTGTTTACTAAGATACTGAGCTCATTCACTATTAAATTTAGTAGCTGCACATTTTGGTGCGATTCATTGATCGTTTTGGGATGGTTAGCTTCTTCGTCTGCTAACTTTAAACCTTTTGTACGAAGCCGAGTGAGCGAAGTACAGGATGTTACTGCCGGCCACACGTGGCGCTACGTGTCCTCAAAAGAAAATCCCGCTGATTTAGTGTCTCGAAGCATGAACGCCAGACTCCTTTGGTGGACAGGACCTGAGTTTTTAAATCAGGATTCAGCTTCCTGGCCGAAATCACAGCCTTCGTTGTCTACTTTACCTGAAATGGTCCCTTGCTTAGTAGCTGACTCTCAAGCAAAGCAAATCGGATAAACTGTTAAAAGTGGGCGGGAGACTTGACAACACTTATTATAGTGACGACGTCAAGCATCCAGTAATACTTTGCAGTAAACATCGCCTTACTAAATTAATACTCGTATATTTTCACCTACAATTTTTACACGCAGGCCCCCAACTGTTGCTCAATAGTGTCAAGCAGCTTTAATGGCCCTTAGGAGGTAGAAACCTGGCACGTAAAACTGTAGATGATTGTGTGACGTGTTGCAGATTTAAGGGGCAGTCAGTTCAACCAATCATGGGAAATCTACCTGCAGCACGCGCTCAATTAGATTATACCTTTGCTAATACCGGTACAGACTAAGCCGGTCTAATATTGATAGCTTATCGTAAAGGTAGGGGTTGCAAATTAGTCAAGGCCTGGATCTGCATTTATGTTTGTTTTGCAGTAAAAACCTTTCACCTGGAACTAGTCTCAGACCTCACCAAAGATGCATTTATGGCTAGTCTAAATCGATTTATTGCTCGTAGGGGTACACCGAAGAATATCTACTGTGATAATGCTACTTATTACACCGGTACATGTAATGAACTGTACAGAGTACTGCAGTCCTCAAACATAGCTTCGGATCATGCTCAGTCGGAAATTAACTTCGTGTTTTCGCCCCCTTATTCACCCCATTTTGGCTCATTGTGGGAAAGATGTGTGCGCTCAGTTAAACATCATTTACGGCGTATATTAAATTTAACTCATTTGACTTTTGAAGACATGAGCACATGTTTGTCGGAAATTGAAGCTGTATTAAATTCCCGACCTTTAACTCCATTTTCAACTGACCCTTCCGACTTAACCGCTCGGACACCTGCCCATTTCCTCATTGGACGACCTCTTTTGTTTGTTCCTAATTCGCAGGATTCTATACCTGAGGAAAAAATCAACACGCTGCAGAGGTTTCAACGGGTCGAGCAGCTGAAACTTCATTTTTGGAACAGATTTAAAATGGAATATGTTTCTCAACTTCAGCAAAAAACTAAATGGTTCTCATCACAGGACAAATTAACAGAAGGAGCACTAGTTATCGTGAAAGAGAAAGGGGTGCCCCCTCTCATGTGGCTACTGGGTCGAATAGTTAAACTTTATCCCGGCAAAGATGGAATAGCTCAAGTAGCCGATATAAAAACGAGAAAGGGAACGATCAAGCGGGCGTGCCTGGCTATATCCACGCTTACATCCTGTTCTGAATTATAGGTCCCTTTAAGTACTTCAACGCGGGGAGCATGTTCACAACGCAGCCAAACTGACGTCACCGGCAGCCGTTCGCGTCCCAAATTTGAAGATCGGCGACAATCGGATTAACCGCCAGTTTTTTAACTGACATAATCAATCGCCTAAAGCCACGGAACGAACGAAACCTAATTTTGATTTGTAATTCCAAAGTTCTGGAATAAATAGTATTTTTTAATATATAACAATACTCTTCATTGAAGATCCACCTAGGCTACTCCCGATACCCTAAAAAGGAACCTGGGTCCCAAACAGGTTTATTGGGTCGTTCTTAGGTATAGCCAAATTGTATGGTTATATTTTTTTATTCGTTGTTTCAAAAAAATATCTGGTCGTTTAAATCGTACCATTGCTTACTGGCATAGGTACGATTTAAACGACCATATATTTTTTGATTATACCACATCAATTTAAATGTCTGACAGTAAATAATTTGTATTAATACCTAAATTAAACAGTTTACATGCAAAATGCTTCATAGGTGCGATTTAAATCTTGATGGTACGAGTTAACCGACTCGTCGGCTAAACTGTACCGATGGAAGGCCTTTTGAAAAGGTGAATTTTGACGATGTTAATTTAATACAAGACTGCTCATCTTGCTATATAAGAAGCCGAAATAATAAACTTTTATATGCACTGTCAGCCATATATGTAAGTACTTTCAGAAATAAAATAACCACGTATGAGTAAAAAGTGGTACGATATAACCGACTCTCCCCTATCGTCTTATTTGTGGAAACTTGGGGGGTTCCCAAAGCGACAATTTTGAGCTGGATGGTTTTGAACAAGTTTGCAAATTAGACGGCAATAGTGTCTCGAATGCAAACTATAAATAATAGTTTTGTCACTGATCTAGATAATGGATCCACGGAAAGTGTTTTTGTAAATAGATGTGGGCATTGCGAATGCCTCAAGTTCAAAGCATTTGGTGTTCAATTCATTACCGTATATAAATAAACAAATTGGATTCCAAAATTTGCTGTACAATGCATTAGGAACGTTATCAGTGCACACGAAAAGATAATTATACCAGGAGATTTCAATATTAATTTTTGATTTATATCAAAAAATGAAACGTCAGAATATATTTTGTATCACTCGGTCTCAGACCTCGTATTCAAGACTACAATCTGGCGCCATACATACTTTTATCATCTATCACAAACAAATTTGGGTGAGATGAAAAAAAAACTAAAGTTACATAAGTCCGATATAATCGGGTCTCTGAACCCTACCTACACCGCGCCGCTCCGAGCTATTTTTGGAGGGATGAATAAGTCTATTACTATACAATTAGAAGAATTGTTCTGATGTTGTTTAAAATAATGCATACAGCTTTGGTATATATACATACATATTTTTTATCTCTGTCTGTCTATGTAACTAACCGATATAAAATGACCTCATACTTCGAACATTTTGCTTAGGAGTAGGGCTCAGCGAACACTAGATTTTGATACGGCCGTTTTAGCGTATATTTAGTACGGAACCCTCGGTCGGTGCGCGAGTCCGACTCGCACTTGGCCGGTTTTTTTTTATTTGTCCAAATCTCGGTTTGGTCGCAGTGTGACCACTTCGAGTGTTATTCGGAGCGAGACACCAATAAACAGAAGGTTACGCCCGGCAACTAGAAGGGTTGTCAGGACTTGGGCTTGGAAAATGGAAATGTTGAAATTGGTAAGGGTGGGTGGGAAAGGTGGTACTTTTACCTTAAAGTAAGTTTGGGCGTCGACCACTCGTTGCTCGTTCGTCACTGAGACCTGTTCTGTAGAACCTGGAGCCACCGGAGCTTTCCTTCTGGTTTGAATTTATTTTGTCGCTGGTGCGTTTGAAAATTATTGCAGAACTCTTCTGAGGATTGATTTCCATTCTCCTGGTCCTGCACCATTGCCAGGCATCGAATGCAGTCTGGAGAACTTTTAAGCATATTTAAAATGATTTTTAATTGGAGAGACGAGGCAAAAAGAGCGGTGTCATCAGCATATTGTGCGTAAGAAACGCCTGGAATTCTTGAGATGTCATTAAGCAAGATAGAAAAACGGATCGGCGCAAGAACTGATCCTTGTGGGACTCCGGCTTTGATGAGATGTTTTGAGGAAATGGCACTCTTCACCCCATAGCTGAAAGTTCTGTCATTTTGGTAGGCAATAATAAGAACAAGTCGGTCAGGTATATTGAGGTTGTACAGTTTAGATATTAACCCTTCGTGCCATACTCGGTCAAAGGCTTTTCAGGTGTCAAAGAATATGGCACCAGTGGAGATGAAGCGACCCCAGGATGTCCAGATGTCCACCAAAAACAAACGTGTTTGGTGATTCTGTGCACCTGCTGGACGCATGAGTATTCGGCCCTGAAGCCAAACTGCTTGTTCGCCAGCAGGTGCTTTGTTGTTATTTGGTTATATAGTCGGTTTAGGATTATTACCTTCTCATAGAGAATCGAATCCATTAAGTTTTGTATTGCAATCCCACTGTGTGGTGTAAACCACTTAATTGAAAAAAGAAATGAGTCGAGAAATTTGCAATCGTACCTAATCATAATCGTCTAACTGCAATAAAGGCAAAAGAAAGCTATTAAGTTTTAAGCCCTGCAGAAAAATGATAGAAATAAAGATGCTAAGGTATTGGATGTATCGCGATATTTTTAATTTTTCCGACTAGCACGATAACAGAAGATGCTCCCGTATACATTAGGTTTTTTTAATCCGGATCCAAATCTGTATTTTCCGGATCATTTACACATATTATGGATAAGGAATTAGGATTAAAGACCCTACGTATCCGTTATCTTATCACTTAGATATATAGATACGCCTATGTGACATTTATATTATTCACATAGATCAACGTCAGGAGTCTCGCACTGGACTGCTAATTGGCAATAAATTAGTTCAAGCTGGTTAAAGAGTTGTGATTCGCTTCACGCACCGTATAGAAAATCTATATACCGCTCGAATACACTCGGTTTGATTCCCGATCAGTTCAGTAAATTAATTAAATTTTATAAATGTTACCGTTATCCGTATATTCGATGTGGAATGAAATAAGTATAGAAAAATCGAAGTGGACGAAATGGTGGGACAAAGACAAACAATATAAACGATAGAGCAACAACCGGCCAAGAGCATGTCGGACCATGCTCTGTGTAGGGTTCCGCAGCCGTTCATATAAAAAAATGCACTACAGATGAAAAAAGACTATATGAAAAAGTGCACCAGCAAAAGAGCTTATCTGCACGGCACTTCTTTAAGAAGCGCAGTTTTTCGGCAATAATTCAAAAACGGTATATCCGATCATGTTGATAAACATTACTTTGTAATTTTTTTCATACTATTTCTACAGACTAAATCAATTTTTTTTTACAAACCTCAAAATATATTTTAGAAGAACTGTCAAAATATGTGCCACACCACTGCCACACAATGAAATTTGCTAAAGAACGTCATTTTTATATCACAAACCAACTGAACATAATAAACAAATCACCACAACGTGTAGATTATGTCAATGGCGTTAATTTCTGTATTCGCTTCCATTATTAAGCATAACCGCGTGTAAATTAGCTACTACATAAAACATTTACTTGGATATTTCGTGATAATAATAAACATCTATGACATTTAGAATCTGTCATTACAATCATAACAAGTAAATAGGTGATAAAACTTTTTTGTATACTTGTAAAGAGGTTAGGTTAAGCCCATAAATTTTATTTCTTTTTAATTCGTGAGTGTGCACATACCTTTAAGATTCCAATGACATTGTAACATTTATTTTTGTTCTTGTCATTTATAAGATGGTAAATAAATAATACAGGAGGTTATACAAAGAGATTAAATGATGTTTTTTTTTTTTTCAACCGACGGTAAAAGTTACTGCATTTCAACAAATCAGGTACCGTTATCATTCGTATGATCTAAAAATTATGTGGTATATTTCTTTGCCTTACGTTTGGTTATATACTGTATAAACGTGCAGACCATTATAACTCGATAAATGTTCTTAGGGCTTGTGCACAAATCACGCGAGGTTCGAAGGGGGGGTCACGAAAAAATGACGACCGATCACGTTGGGGGAGGGAATAAGGAGAACTCAGGTGTATTTTTGTACAGTTAACGAACTAGAAAAAATATGTACCATATGAGCAGATACTTCTTCTCGGTTTCGTTTAACATAAATCTTCACTTAATTACTTCGTCAAAAAGTAGCCGAAAGAACCTCGCGTGATTTGTGCACTAGCCCATATAATTATGAACGATTTGTCGTATAACGTATGTGGAATGACAAATTTTAAAACACTTTTCAAGAAAATTCCAAGTCCGTAGTATACCACAATAAACTTATATAGAAGGAAAATTGTCCCCATGTGAGCTGCTGTGCGAGAGTTGGCTTGCTGTTTATTAAGGCGTCGAAAGTCGATGTTGGCATTTTCTTTAACTCTGATTTTATTTTTCGAATTGCATTCCGTATGGTTTTAGATCAGAAATTATTTGCATAAGCCTTTTCAGAATGCCCCAGAAATCTACGATCGGGCGAAGTTGTGATTCATTACGTGGATTTTAATCCTTCGGTACATATGGGATTCCTAACTCCTACATTTTGGCCAAGGTCTTTTTTGAGTCCTATATTTGGCCAAAATACAACATAAGCTCCTCTGTGATGTGTTCTCAAAAAAACACGCCTTTAACAGTAAGATACCTTTTAACAGTTTTGCCTTGATAGTTGATTTTTTTTTTCGAGCTGTCTGAACGATTTAGCTACTCGACCCGCCTTAATTTTCTGCAATTGGCTTCTTTTCGAAGCTTGGCTTAAAGTACTTCCTTTGCCGGAACCAGGTTTTCTAGTAGTACTTTTTCGTAAGGTATAAAACGACAAAATAATATAAATTGTACTTCGGCTCTTCCCCATTTCAGTGAAATGTTTCAAGATCCTCGACTTCGTCTAGTCCGCATGAGAGTGAGTTCGCGAAAATTATATACGCTTTCACGGTGCCTTTTTAAATATTAAATTACTTGTTTCTGGCTAATAAATAGTAAGTATAGATATTTTTGGAGCCCTGGGAACATATTTATGGCGTCGAGTGTCTATTACTTTTACATACGAGTATATTAAACGAGCAGCCGCGGGTATAGCTAATGCTTAATATGATTAAAATGATCCTGATCTCAGACGGGCCCTTGGGCATTCCGATTTGTATTTATATTTGCCCGTTGTGATTGTTTAGGCTTTGCCCTTTGTGACGTCTGCCCAAAACAGCTTCACTCGGTTGGAATTTCAATGGCACATACGCCCTTTTGTTACTTGCAGGGCAGTATGTATGTCCTTTGGCGCTTTATGTGAGTCGATTATTGTATTGTTTACTCCGAGGTAATAATATAAGAATGCCAAACAATGTCAATGTTATTATAAAACGTGCGTGGTAATAAATAAATAAATATCAGGGACAATCTTAAACAAATCGACCTAGTCCTAAACTAAGCAAAGCTTGTACTATGGGTACAAGGCGACGATATACATAATATAAAGATAAATTAAAAAACTTAACTACATAGAAAACATCCAACACCAGATCCAAACTTTCAACCCAGGAACAGACATTCGTGCTTATCACACAAACACTTGCCCTGGCCGGGATTCGAACCCGAGACCGCTAGATTCGTAGGCCGTTGTACAACCCACTGAACCAAATGTGTCGTCGAAATATTGGTGTTAAGGTGGTTTTCCACTGGCGAGGTAAGGCGGGGCGGGGGGTGGCGGGGCGAGAATTGAAATTAGTATGGCAAATCTTCAATCACCGCCTAGCGCATCTTCGGTGTTATAGTAAGGATTGACGAGGATGTGCGGGACTTGAATTGAAATATTTGTTTGTGTAAAATTGAATCTTATTGCTTCCGGTATAGGGTAGAAATTAAATCTGATTTTTACACCGGTTAAGCGAGGAGAGGGGAGACGAGGCGAGACGAGACGGGGCGGGAATTTAAATTTGTATTGCATTTTTTCAATCCCCTCCTAGCGCATCATCGGTCGGTGGAAATAGTAAGGATTGACGAGGATGTGCGGGACATGAATTGAAATATTTTTTGGTATATAAACCATCTTGCTTTCGTAAGAGAATAAATTAACTATGCAACAAAAAAACGCTTCACGCGATCGATAGGCGTTTTGTTTTTTGTTGCCGTTTATGTCTTGATTTTCTTTTTAACATGGCAAAAAAGTAAACCCTTATAGTTTCGGTATGTTCGTCCATCCCTCCTTTCGTCCGTCCGTACTATTTCGCAGACACTCTTGGTATTAGAAAGCTGTAATTTAGCAAGTGTATAATATCTTAGTTATGGAAATAATGTGGTAGAATAAAATTTAAATAGTGTCCGGGACCGAAAGTTTGGTTTCGGTTCCGGTGGAGTTTCAGTCATGTCGGCGTGGTAAATTCCATGTTTTTCCACATTTCCAGTTTCAAAACTTTGATCATCTAGAGTCAAACCAAGTGTGAAACTCGCCATGCATATTGTGATATTTTATATGATTTCGAACCCAGTAACGGTGAGTTCGTTTTCTTGAAAGCACTATGAGGTTATTTCTTGTTGCAGTATTTTCATCCGATTCTTTTAGCATTAACATATTTAATAATACTAATTCACGAGACATGACGCAGCAACCACGAGTGTATTTCAAGACGAACTTAAGAGCACTACATCAACGAGTACGTCCAAGCCTACAATCTACGGCGGTCGCGCGATAATGTCAACCGCGAGCTCGGGCAGGTACGCGAGGGCTCGCGCGGGCTCGCGACTACTTTTAACAACAATTTTTGTTAGAAAAGAGCCAGCGCGATTTCAATTCTCGCCCCGCCACGCCCCGCCTCGCCTCGCCAGTGGAAAACCATCTTTATGCTCGTAACGATTTCAGAGGTTCCCTGTTCCCCACAAAATACATGAATAGGTTTTTCATCTCTCCTGTTCGGAAAGTTTAATTTCCATGGGTAGATAGCCGGGTGCAAAATTGCTTTTCCATCCCTCGGGTGGAAAACTTTTTTTTTATTGTTACAGGGTCGAAGATAATTGAGTTACGTCATCTTATTAAAATAAAAGCTTTTCATGCATCCAAACTCAGCTATACATTAAACGTTGTTCGTGTTTATTACGATCTATGTGCATTCTTCTGAGTGGACTCCTTTTTCGCAAAACGCTTTTTTTTCCTCTCTTGTATGTCATGTATATTATCGGTGCGAAATAAATTATCTTTCTTTCTTTCTTTCTTTCCATTAATTTATTTTACAGTTACTAAATTTTTTTCGCAATTAAAAAAATCAACATTTAAAATCACCACCATAATGCCATGATAGCATGACACATTTTTACTCACGTTTCGGCATGGCCATTTAGATATGCACGTCGTAACCAGAGACCGGTCCCGTTTCCCCTTCGAGGGTTTTTGAAGGGGTATTTCGTTCGACTTTGCTAACCAAAGCCGTTCCCGTTTATAACCCCTTCATAAGGCTTTTTAAACGACTTTTGATACGGATATCGGTATACCAAACGGATTCTTGATACCCTTTGCTAAGCGCTTAAAAAGTCGTTCGAACTGCTTACCTCTTGAAGGGCTTCCCTTATAACGCTTATGCCATTTTGATCCTTGTAGCCATAAAAATAAGAGCAATATTTCAGTAATACGTTGTAGGCGTTTCGCGCGGTGTAATGTGTATCGGCACGCGCCTTGACGTTCTTTGATAATGCCGCTAGCCGCCGTCGCTTGCGATAGAAAGCATCTTATCAAATCGTAATAAGGTTTAATTGGTTCGTCGTTATCATCCTCTGTTTCTAGGACATATATTCCCCTCCTACTCCTCCTAGTACTAAATTAAGCAACGATTAACTAATAAAGTGTAAAATAAATAAACTTTTAAAGAAAAAAATAAAACCGACTCCAAAAAAACTAAAAAGTAAAAATAACGCCATAATTCAGTTTCTTCAAATTACTTACAAGTAACCGTTTGTATACTCAATCTATACAGTATATACAAATAATCTTATTTTGGCGTCGGTGGCATATAAAGAGTGTGTAAAATATTGAAAATTGACGATTTTAGTAAGTTGTGACACGATGGCACCGACTCCAAAATAACATTAATTGTATATACTGTATAGATTGAGTATACAAACGGTTACTTGTAAGTAATTTGATGAAACTGAATTATGGCGTTATTTTTTACTTTTTAGTTTTTTTTGGAGTCGGTTTTATTTTTTTGTTTAAAAGTTTATTTATTTTACACTTTTTAGTTAATCGTTGCTTGAAAGTGTATCTCGTGACGATTCGAACAAGCCCAAACACGGCTAGGATACATTATTTTATTACTTAGATCTGGTGCCTACCTTCCGGCTCCATCATCAAATCAATTCGATGGTACCATTCTCATCAGGAATATTTAAATTTGTGACTATGAAGTTGCTTAGATAAATTAATCAAGATATTTTGTCGCCACCCGTAAATCATTTATCATTGAGGAGTTCCGATGGCATTCTGTCTGTGGTCTTCTGCATCAGTTCCACTTCACCAATTTACACTTTCTGAATGCAAATGTTTATTATGTTTCTTATAATTCCAAAATCGCTATATGTATGCCTACAATATTTGAGGAGTTCCTTCAATTCCTCATCAGATCCTCACCAAAATTAAATGGGACCAACTAGAAAGTACCTTAAAAAAACCGTAAACGTAAACGTTAAACCGAAAAAAAAAATTTGAAATCGTTCAAATAGTCTGAGTAATCGGTGAACATCCAAAAAAAAAAAATTAGGTATACCGAAATTATTGGTAGCTTTTTATTTTGATTTAAGTCTGCGCACACGCGCGTCGACGCTGTCATCCCGTTTTACCGGCATGATTTCTCAGATTAAAACTGTAAAAATATTCTCTTATTCTAAAATACTTACCTCATGTTATCACTATTATATCAGACACTTTGTCGTACGTACACCAGACAAACTGTACAGGGTGTCCCAAGAAGTAGTGATATACTGAATCTGGGAGGTAGAGGACCTAGAGGGCTATCTAAATCACCCCCATGTATGTTCCGCGATTTTTCGTATTTTCGGAGTTATGACTTTTTTTTTAATTTTTCATCTATCGTCGAGTACGATGAGATTTTTATTTATGGTGCCGTGAATTATTGCGGTAGATGCTTGATTTTTTTTGTGTGCTAAGCTGATAGATAGGCCAATTCAGTATAGTAACATTTACTATCGTTAGATCTTTGAATGGAATAAAAAAAAATTAAAGGCCAAAAATAATAAAATTACCCAATATGTTCACAACTTCAAAGGGCTTTAAAAAGATAAAACCACAAAAAAAAATCCGTTTGGCTTTTAAAAACTTACTCTATCTATCAGGTAGCTACCCTGAAAATTTCATTTTATTACTCATAAGGCTTCAATCAAAAAATTGAAATCTAAATGTGGTAAGTGCAAAATTTTAATTTACATGATGATTAATACAAGCAAAGTAAAACCAATTACAAGGTGTTTAATTACAAGAAATTTTCATAATGGCCCCCCTGTTGCTCAATGCAAGTGCGACATCGCTGAAAAAAGTTGTCTTTTAAACGTCTGAATGCACTTCTATTATTTTTAATGGTTTCTTCTGCTACTCTCAATTTCCGGGTTTACTCGTCCAAATTGCGGCATTCTCTTTATAGTATCCCCATACAAAAAAATCAATGGGGTTTAGGTCGGGGGACCGTGGAGGCCAGGCTATAAGGCAGGCGTCACCCCGGCGGCAACGACCAATCCATCTTTCAGGGTATCTTTGATTGAAATAGTTTCTTACGTCCAAGGCAAAATGGCATGGTGCACCATCACACTGCAGTACTATGCTTCTGCGTGTCCCCAAGTCCACATCTTCTAACAGCAGGGGCAGATCGACGCGTAGAAAATTTAAAATGTGATTGCCGCCCAAGCGGTCTGGCAGCTGAAAGGGCCCGATTAGCTGACCGTTAAGTATGCCAGACCAAAGGTTAACACTAAAGTGTCCTTGGAATGTCGATTCCCTTTTTAAATTTGGATTTTAAATTGCCCATGAGTGAGAATTGTGCATATTAAAAATCCCATTGCGTCAAAAGTGGGATTAATCCGTCCACAAGATTTGGTTAAAAAAGTTTTCGTTTTCAGCTTGTCTCCTCAGCATTTCCTGACAGAATTCAATTCGCCGATTGTAATCTTCCGGTTTCAACTGTTGCACTTTTCTAATGTGAAATGGATGATATCCTACGCTCTGTAGTGTACGGTGTACCTGAGATTTAGAAAGTCCGGTACGACGTTCCATAACTCTCAAACTGGTCGACGGGTCTCTTTCTACTTCTTCAACCACTGCATCTACTACATCAGGATCCGGCATAGGGGCCATACGGCCTGATCCCCGGTATGTAACCTTCCAAATACGCATTATGTACTCTAAAGATAATGCGATAGTCAGGAAACGTTTCAGGTTGAGGCCCGCCTCTTCGTTCCACATGTTCCCGGTACAGCCTTGAAGCTTCCGCCGCATTCCCCCTAGCATAACCGTAATAGTAATGCATTTCTGCGTAGTCACGTGAAGTAAACATGATCACTTGCACGCAAACTCAAGTCCAGTTAAATAATGCCAAGTCGTCGATTCCAGGTAATAACACTAATCCAAATGGTAATGCAAGTCAAAGTCCATATGAATAGCCAAAATGATTAGAGAAACGAACAATTAGCAGTATTAAAACACAATTTTTAAATTATTGAAAAGTACCAACAATGACCAAACAACGTGAAAATTTTCTCATGCGTCAACCGTCTTTTGTTTTTTGTTCTTTTTCTATTGATGGCCAGTTAGAACGAAATTTATTTAGAAAGTTAATTAATTTTGCACTTGCAACATTTAGATTTCAATTTTTTGATTGAAGTTTTATGAATTATAAAATGAAATTTTCAGGGTAGCTACCTGATAGATAGAGCAAGTTTTTAAAAGCCAAACGGTATTTTTTTTATGTGATTTTATCTTTTTAAAGCCCCCTGAAGTTGTGAACAAATTGGGTAATTTTATCATTCTTGGCATTTAATATTTTTTTTATTCCATTCAAAGATCTAACGATAGTAAATGTTACCATACTGAATTGGCCTATTTATCAGCTTAGCTCACAAAAAAAATCAAGCATCTACTACCGCAATAATTCACGTCACCATAAATACAAATTTCATCGTACTCGGCGATAGGTGAAGAATTAAAAAAAAAGTTCTAATTCCGAAAATACGAAAAATCGCGGAACATACATGTGGGTGATTTAGATAGCCCTCTAGGTCCTCTACGTCCCAGCTTCAGTATATCACTACTTCTTGGGACATCCTGTATAAGTGCTATAAGACTTCTACGGACCGACAATAGTCATCAGCAACTAACTCAAAAAATGCCCCGCCTAACGAAATCAGACCGAAATAGGTAACTTATGATAGAAACCCGTTCCTGAAGCTAAGCAAGGCTTGTCGGCTATCCAATATACAATTAAGCCGTTCCAAAAGCTTATTTAAAGAAAGGGAAGCCCCTTCCTACATTGAAGTGACCGCGTAAGGGAAACCCCTTCCTACAGCTAAGTCAAATGAATGGGAAAGCTATTCAAGTGGTAGGCATGTGATTTAGGCTATTTAATGAACGGTTAAGTCGTTAAATGGATTTTGTCTGGGAAGAGGTTGACCGGTCCCTGGTCGTAACCAACTGGATTACAGTCTAGCCGGCAAGTGGCCAGTGCGAAAAGGTAGGAAGGTTTACATTTTAACTCAGTATTCTTAATTTACTTGTTTTATAAAATGTGCGTGAAGTATTTTATTTTATCTACGCACATATCATTATCATTAGTGCTCCGAAATGCGATCAGAAACTTTCGGAGTTTCGTAACAAGCGTCTCTGGGGTCAGGGACGACGCGACATAGCGGCTGAAAGATTTCGATGCATAGAAATGTATGAATATGCAGTGTAATGCGTATCGGCAACAGAACGACGATATTCTATAACTATGACAGAATGTATGCATCCATGTCTACTTGAGCGTTCCATACCATTAATTCTAGTAGGTAAATAAAGCAAATTATGGACAACTTAGTAAAGACTGTACACGATAAAACCTGGCCACGCATGACCTCAATGATCTGGTATATTTTCTTTAACTTAATCGCATATATAAATGTGATTTATTGAATTAAGTTCTTAACTTATGTCGGTAATTCTTCCGATATTTAGGATGTCGCATTATGCCTAGGGTAATAAACTAACTAACGCAACCCGTTAAACTTATAAGTTAATAAAATTATAATGTATAAAACCGTGTAAGTTAATATTAATACCTTGCTAATACTTATAGGGTCCCGTTTGCACCAATTTGCTCTTATTATGATACAGGACCTCAAAGTACCGGCTGACAGCACGTGCGTCGTTAATAAATTAGTAATACACTTAGTCCAAGCGGGCGATGCTCGAGCGCATTCGATAATTGACGATTGCACCATCGCTGCGAGGAAAGTTAAATTTTACTCACGAGAACCGAGCGGCGTGAGAAGCGCAAATATATCAATATATCAAATGGCAAACTATACAGTAGTAATGGTGTACTCGGCCCGTCACAAGAAGTTGAACATTTTTAGACATCTAGATGGAGCAGATTTGACTTACTTTGTGCTAAGGTGTCAAAAAGTCTTTAACAATGCTTTAACAGGACAGCGATAGACACCGGTGTATGATCGCCCGTGTAATTTCGCCCAATCTACATCCGTGTATCCAATCCACACACAAATAGGCACCTGTTTTCCAGTAAGTAATACGAGTACAGTAATCAATAGTATCTTTCATATACTGCAATATCCTTTTTGCGGCTGACTGATGTTTCCTTCCGGAACAATTATTAAACTGGCTTAAATAGCTCGTAGCACAGCATAAGCTATGTCTGGCCTGGTATTTACCGCTAGGAACATCAAACAACCAATCTTTGGCAAGAATAAGACTGATCAGATTCTTTACCTTTTCGTATTTATTGTTCACATATGCTTACTGTCTTGCATATTAAAACGTGTCAAAACTGTTTGAATGTATGCCTTTTGATTAACGAGTATTTTCTCGTCCGTTCGTTTCACATTGAAACCTAAATAGAAATTTAATTTCCCTAAATCTTTTAATGAGAAATACTTTTCCAATTCTGTTTTAACGGTAACAAATTACATTTCCCCTTTATAAAATATGGCAATTTCATCAACATAGACGGCCAGGATGACAGTTTAATCACCAAACTTTTTGAAATAAAAACATGGTTCCGAAGACTTTCCTTTGTAACCGTTTGTGACGCCTTATGCACGATGCTATGGCACGATAGAAAGCTAAACCTGTCTCATTTGAAAGTCTTTGGCTGTCGCGCGATGGTGAAGATTCCAGATCATCTAGGAAAGAAGTTGGATCCACAAGCCGCGCAGTATATTTTTGTCGTGTCGGTTAGTAAAAGGACGAGATGTCGTATTTTTTGAAAATTCTTTTGCCGATATAAAGGCTAAAACCTCCTTTGGGTGACTATAATGAATCCATTCTAGAATTGGTTTATAGGAAGGAGCATAATACAATGCCGTCAATTACTTCAACGTCTCAGGAGAGCAGTCACGCGGTCTCAACCGAGAAAGAATAAGAAGCTAATGACTTGGATCCAATAACAGATCAAGTTCACAATACTTCAGAATTTCTTAGCGCCGAAGATATTTCTGACGACGTAAATGTAACCGAATAGACTCTGATCGTGCAGAAAAATTTAACTGAACAGACTGTGATGTGATCTAGCCTGAAGAATCCTCTTCGAAACAGAATAGCTAAGAATATTAACAGTATTTTTGATTGCAATGCCGCTATTACAGGTGAACCTGATGAGCTCCAAAACTTTGCTGAAGCTATCAATGCAGAAGATAGTGCAAGCTGGCAGACTGCTATGCAAGATAAATTTAATTCACTCACTAAAAATAAGACTTGGACGTTAGTTGAAAAAGCGAACACAAAGATTATACCGTGTTTTATATTTTATGAGACTTTTTGACACCTTAGCACAAAGTAAGTCAAATCTGCTCCATCTAGATGTCTAAAAATGTTCAACTTCTTGTGACGGGCCGAGTACACCATTACTACTGTATGTTTGCCATTTGATATATTGATACATATAGGGGAGCGGGCCCCAATATGGGATGGTTTCCCAATTTGGGATAACATAAGTACTTCTCCCTACAAGCAGCGCCATCTCACGAACACGCTGTGAAATACTGCCACTTGTAGTGCGGACGCCATTTAGGAACGCTCACGCGTCAGTCACCGCTTGGCTAGACAGAAGGTGTGTTTATATCAATATTTTGTAAAAGAGTTTTTGTAATATGCCAGTTGGAAGTTTACTTTTCTTAAGGTAAGTTTGATTTTTTGTTTTTGTTTGTGATTCCACATCATATAATAACGTTTGTGTTGAGGTACATGTGTTGTTTCTTGCTGCATTTCAATTAATTTTTGGTTTACGACCATGTGTTGGCAAAATACGTAGTCGTCCTAATATGGGATACGAGGGTGTGCCTAATACGGGATATCTAACATTGAGGTACATGTATCCTATTATAGGATGTGTAATCCTAAGTTAATTTTCTTAATAAATATGAAAGGGTCGTTATTTTTATACACCGTGAACGTTAATAACCCGAAAGATTTAAACCACATATTTTTGACGACTGTACGAGTAAATAATGTTATATCAACATAGGTCTAATTATGTGTCTTAATTAAATTACTATTTCAGTACGAATTATATCTTATTAATTGCCCGCTTCTTTGTGAACAAGCCTTTAGGTGGGAATCTCAAGTTGAAGAACAGAGAGCGAGCATGACACTTCACGAATCGCTCCGAAATCATACGATGAAAGGCGAATGGCTTGACTTGTATTCCATGAATGACAAGAAGTGTCAAGTTATGTCTAGCACGATGTTTGTGTTGAAATTATTTTTATTTATTGGCACCACAAAATACCACAAATACTTATGTATCCAAACTTTATTAGGTGCTACGACATTAAAGTGCTCTTACATTATTATTGAAACTTTGTGTCTTAGGTATCTTTTTTTGACTAACAATCACAACCATAAATTGTTAGGCATGATAATATTCGAAGGAAATCATACTACTCATTTTTTTACATCATACTTACCTCTTCCCTCATACAGGAAAGGGACTGTTGTAACAGCGATCATGCTAACCTGTACCTACAGTAAAATAAACAACAACATGAAACAGTTACGCATTTTTATTACGAGTAATTTAATGAATTAGATTTTCAAAATATGTACCGCCGTTTTCAGCACAAATATTCAATCTTGAACGGATTTCATGATGCAAGTTAACATAAGTGTTCTTAATTTCTTCTGAAACCGTTTGAATTCTTATTAACAACTCTTCTCTGGAGTTCATAGGTGTTGAGTAAACCTTATCTTTCAGAGTACCCCATAGAAAGAAATCTAGCGGAGTTAAATCCGGTGACCGGGCAGGCCATGCTAAAAGTTCGCTCCCACGGCCGATCCATCTCTCGGCGTGTTGTTGGTTCAGCCAATTACGAACATCCAAGCCGAAGTGGGCCGGGCATCCGTCGTGCTGGAACCACATAGTTTGTCGGGTTTCCAAATCGACATCTTCTAGCAGGTCGTTTAATTCATTATTTGGAAATAATAAATAGTTGTGAGAATTCAGTCTATTTGGAAATATGACGGGACCTATTATTTTATTCCCAATAATGGCAGCCCACAAGTTTACGGAAAATTTGTGCTGGTATGAATTTTCCCTTTTCGCATGGGGATCTTCTTCTAACCACATATGCTGATTATGGGAATTAAAAAGTCCCTCTCTCGTGAACAACGATTCATCTGTCCATAATATCTTATTTAGTAATCCAGGATCTTCCACTAATTTCTGATTCATCCTTTGGCAAAAGGCAACTCTAGCTAGCCTGTCATTGTTAATTAATCCGTGTACTTTTCTGTAGTGAAAAGGATGCAGGCCGTACCTTTTCCATAGCCTTAATACGAGCTTATAGTTAACATTGACCATTCTTGCTACAGCTCTTGATGACAAAGTTGGGTCTTCTGTTATGATGTTCATTATTCTGTTCTCTGCTTGTTCATCTAGATTTATAGCCCTTTCTCTGTGAACTTTTCCAAGCCCTTTTTCGCGAAACTGTCTATGGACATCCGCGAAAGTCGAATGGTGAGGTATACGACGGTTTGGTTATCGTCTTCGGTATTCGGCGACTGCCTGAAGCGAGTTCCCATCACAAAATCCGTACACAAAGTGGATATCTGCTAAATGAGCCAAAGGATAATGCGGCATAGCTAATATTATTTATTACAGTCAATAAAATGTTCAATGTTATTTTATCTTGCGTGACAATTAGTTATCATTTGTAATGTGTCATTTTAGTGACAATCAATTTCATACTAGCCAGTTATAAGAAGAACCACTCTCGCGACTTAGAACAGAACAAACCTAATTATCTCTATTCTCAGTGATAACAAAAAAGCTACTTGAGATTGAAGTGTGTAAGATAAGATATTATAATTATTCGGATTAATACACTACACTGTATTTCAGTTGCATGTTATATCCTTTTATCTCGTGATGAAAATATTTTCGGTAGTAAAAACTTTTTGTAGATAGATACCAAACTTCTTTATGAAACTGGCTAACAACCATACAGTTAGTGCATCTACGTGTAAAAGAAGTAGGTGGCTACGTCATGCTCACGCCCTTAAGGTGTGTTACACTGGAGATTTTTTAACTTTTGATTTGTTGTAAATAATTAATATCTCCTTAATCATGAGTTTTTGGACTATATGTTACATAACTTTATATACTCTAATTAGGCTCTAGTATCGTTAGCTTAAATCTTTCGGGTTATTAACGGTCACTGTATTTATGTATTTTTTTAGGGTGTAGAGCCGCACAACAAAACATTTTTTGTGATAATTGCAAAGACTAAGTGTAAGTCTGTATACTAAGTATAGTAATAGTAACTATTGTAATCTTAATAAAGATTTTAAATAAGAAGGATTTATTTTATTTGACTGTTAGGGATGAATTCCCATACTTACTCGTACATGCATGTATGTCTGGCAGATTGTGAGAGTGAAATTCAACTGGAGCGAGTCCTTATGGTAAACTGGGAGCCTGAATCCGACAACTTCACCTTCAGTATGAAGCTTCACAAAATAGACAAAGATCTTCGGTCTGGGGCGAAACACCCTACTAAACGTTAACTACTCCGACTTATCATGACTATCTTCGACCCGTTGGGTTTTCTGCTAACAACCACAATCAAGGGAATACTGATACGGCAAGACATTTGGAAGGGATGATGAAATTGGAACTGAGCACCTGGAAAAATGGAAGGCCTGGCTGGAAGAGGTGGAGCAGGCAAAGAGCACTCGGGTCCCACGATGGATGATGACCGAACATTGCTTAAAAGCACAGCTACACCTGTTCTGTGACGCTAGCTCTCGGGCTTTCTCAGTTGTGGCATATCTCAGACTACTGCTAATTGAAGACAGCCCCGCTCAAAAATCGGAGTATTCCTCGTCTTGAGCTTCAAGCTGCTGTCATGGCCACACGTCTCTTTCGGGTCTTGAGGGATCATATCAAGCTCAACGACTCTATGACGACGACTTACTGGACCGACTCAAAGACAGTTCTTGCCTGGATCAAATCCGACTCCGGACGTTACAAACGCTTCGTCGCTCATCGTGTAGTCGAGATAGCGGAGCTCACAGACCCTCTTGACTGGAGGTGGCTCCCGTCAGAACTCAACCCCGCATGAGGACGCGACACGCGTTGCAATCGCCGCCAACTATGCAAGATGGCTGAATGGACCAGGCTTCCTAAGACAGCCTGAGGAGTCCTGGCCTAGACCAGATGGTAACCTGACAGTGGACCCTAACGACATCGAGGTCAAGCACGGTCTCCAGCTAACCAGTCATGGAGGTCTAGTTCTCCCGGACATCAGCTGGTTCTCAAAGTATTGGAGATATGTGAGAGCAGTGGCTTGGCAATTGAGATACGTAAGAAACCTCAAACAGAAGCGACAAGTTATCATCATACCTCGTAACGGATGTAGCAAAACCATAGCATTTGACAGTTTGATGTCAGGGTTGGCGATCACGATGAATAATTTATTTACTCTACTGCATACTGCACGTATGATTGATAAGTACTAATAATGATATGATAAGTAAAAATAACCTTACTGACCCTCTTTAGATAAAACCTTGTTTGATTTTCTATCAAAGAAAATAGATTATTAATATGTCAATGTCATCAATGTTAAATGCGTTTAAATGTGTATGTTATTTTATTCATAAGAGCACGCATTTTCTGGAATTAATACATTATGGAATCTTTATCACTTGAAAATATTGGTGTACTAGAAAAAAACTAACTAAATATTTCTTGTATCGTATGTGCAACAAATATAAAATCAAAGAAAGACAACGTTGTCAAACATTTGGCTAGTAGAAGCCAACAAGAAAAGAAAAGTGGTTACTCTTCACATTTAAATTTTCTTTTACAAGATAAACCAGGATTACAGGTAAAAGATAACAAAATTTACTGTATTTCATGTAATACTTACATTTTACAAAAAAAATATCACATTGATCATCATTTGGCGTCAGATAAACATCGTAATGTTTCAAAACAAAATCAGTTCGAATTCAACAAGGATCTAACAGCTTTTTTAGTCCATTCCAACATTCCCTGGAATCAGCTTCAAAATCCTAAATTCCGAGATTTTCTGACTAATTGTATCAATGGCAAATATTCAAAGGAAACTATTTTGCCAAGTGAATCAAATTTAAGGAATAATTACTTAAATAAAATATACGAGGAGAAAAAAAAATATATAAGAGAAGAGTTGAAAGTTTCTTTCATTTATCTAATGGTCGACGAAACACAAGATGGTATGGGAAAACATGTTGCTAATTTCCTTATAGGAAAATTATCACAATCCGAGGAGTCGAAATCACACCTGCTTGCATCAAAAGTTTTAGACGCAAGGAATCACGCTTCTATTGTAAATCTAGTGGTGGATACACTAAAAGACTTATGGGGAACAAATTATCAGAAAATTAAGGATAATTTTTTATGTTTTGTTACGGACGCTGGTTCTTACATGCTTAAAGCTGGAAAAATTCTCGGACAAATGTTTAGTAACTTAACACATGTGACATGTCTTGCACACGGGTTAAACAGAGTCGCAGAAAAAGTGAGAAATTTATATCCAAAAATAAATACTTTAATTGAAAACGTAAAAAAAAAATTTAACAAAGCACCTAAAAGGATTGCAAAATTTAAGGAAACGCTACCGAATACGAGGGCTGCTATTTATATATCCGGAAACCGGGATTACAATCTTCTTAAATAGCATATTTGACCGCCATGGTAAAATTTGAACTTTTTTAAGTATATAAGGTATATTTTTTCTTCCTTATTAACGCTCGTGTTTTGTTTTTGACGGGTTTTAAATGTCATCTCGCAGCAAGAATGGAACTCACTCGTGAAAATATTCGTGCTATGATTTATTATGATTTTCGGCGTGGTTTAACGCAACAACAGTGCATAGATCAACTAACTTCAACTTTTGGTGATGAAGCCCCATCTAAAACTACTGTGTATCACTGGTTTAGTGAGTTCAATCGTGGACGTAGTATGCTTACGGACGAAGTTAAGGCAGGTCGCCCGAAATCGGTCGTTGTACAACAAAATATCGAGGCTGTGCGAAAACTTATAATGGACGACCGACATGTTACGTACCGCGAGATAGAGGCGACTCTGGGTATTTCTATGACCAGCATTAATAGCATATTACATAATTATTTGGCTGTAAAAAAAATTTGTTCGCGTTGGATACCCCACAACTTAACAAATGAGCAAAAACATGCTCGCGTCGAATGGTGCAATAAAATGTTAAAAAAATATAACCGTGGTGACTCAAAAGCCGTTTATAACATCTATACAGGTGACGAATCCTGGATCTATGCATACGATCCCGAAACGAAGCAACAATCAACGGTATGGGTGTTTCAAAATGAGCCGAACCCTACGAAAGTTACTCGTGCAAAAAGTACATTGAAACAAATGGTGGCCTGCTTCTTCGGTATTAATGGCCATGTAGCTACAGTGCCACTAGAAAACCGTAGAACGGTTAATTCAGAGTGGTACACGACCATTTGCTTACCGGAAGTATTTGAACAAATTCGTAAAACTAACCAGCGACGAAGAATCATTCTTCATCATGACAATGCCAGCTGTCATACGTCACGCGAAACAACTCTATTTTTGGAGGGTCAAAATGTGGAATTAACGGGTCATCCGCCGTACAGCCCTGACTTGGCACCCAACGATTTTTATTTATTTCCAAATATAAAGAATAAATTACGCGGTCAACGATTTTCGACCGCTGAAGATGCTGTCGACGCATTCAAACAACACGTTATGGAGGTACCTCAGGCGGAGTGGCAGAAGTGCTTTAAAAATTGGTTCACGCGAATGCAAAAGTGCATAGATCATCAAGGGGAATACTTTGAAAAACAATAAAACTATTTTCAGCCGTGTACGTTTGTTTGTTTTTTTGTTTCCGGATATATAAGTAGCAACCCTCGTATGCCCCTACCGCCGAAACCAGTACTAACTAGATGGGGAACTTGGCTAGATGCTGTGGCCTATTATGACACGAACTTTGACCAAATTAAGCAGTGTCCATTCGAAAAGCACAAAAAGTATTTCGAGATCCCATTATAAGAAAAGATTTGGAGTTTGTTAACATTAACATAGGCAATATTATTCGATCTTCCATAAATAAATTGCAAAATCCAAAACTTACTGTTAGTGAAGCTTTGAATATTGTAAATGGCACAAAAAAAGCTTTCCAGATCGAGGCTTCATTTAAAAGGGAAACAAGTTTACCACAAATTAAAAACTGTTTTAAAAAACAATCCGGGTTATACGACTGTTACAGCAGTAAACAATCTTTTAAGAGGACAAGAAACTGAGTAAACAAAAAACATTAATAAAAATACATTACAAAATTATACATATTTAAATTACGTACCATTGACGTCGGTAGATGTGGAACGCTCTTTTTCGAGTTTAAAATGGATTTACATAAGTAGACGATGCAGTTTGACTGCAATAAATTTAGAAAGAATTATGATAATTTATTTTGAAGATCGATAGAACATTGAACACTGTTGCCGCTACTCCTAAACATCCTTCACTTCTGTCGGCATTTTTTATCAGGGGATAAATCACAGTACTCAGATTATCATAAAAAATTGCCTGCACAAGTCCTGGCCGAAAATAAAAAAGAACCGAGTGATAAAAAAGTTAATTTGTCAAAGTCATATTTCATGTCACAAAGAAGCTGATATTTAACTAAACGCCAGATATATAATAAAGATTTAAAAAGATGTGTCGGGATTTAGTTCATCACTTATTTAAGAGAGAAACAGGCCAGCTGTCCCATATGTGTAGCGGGCAGGCTCAAGTACCTAGCCATATGAAGTGGAAACATGGAGTGACTATATACAATAGAGAAGAAGGTTCAGATGGATCACAACTTAAATATAATTCACGATGGTGCCTTTCATACATTACATTCATGGATAAGGACGTAATTATACAGCAGCATAGTTTATTTCAAAATTCTGTGGAGGTAAATAAGATGTTTAGTTAATAAAGATATGTTCAATAACATGTGTGTTTTTTTGTATTCGTAGTACAACTACATACATAGGTAGTGACAACCCTGACGTACATCTGCTACAGATTTGCCGGTTCGATTACGGGGTATGGTTATCATGCATACAGGCGAGTTGACAGCGCAGGAAATCAAAAGCGCTGAACAACTGTGCATCGTAGACTCCCAAAATAGAAGCTTTAGTGAAGACATCCTCTCCGACGGACCGGCTAGGTGAGCAACAACAGCAAACATCGTCAGCTGACGCCATACCTTGATGCTGACGGACTTCTGCGTGCCCGCGGGAGAACGGAGGCCGCTTCGAGCCTGACAGATGAGGCGAAGCAACCAATCATCCTCCATCCCAAGGACGAATACACGCGACTCCTTGTGGGTCAGCAACACCTGGACCAGGCTCACGTTAACGTTAACGTTATCTAAGGCCTTTCGATTGCATTAATCATGAGACACTGATCAGGAAGCTACACCACTACGGAGTTAAAGGATCGGCACTAAATTTATTAGAGTCTTATTTAAATGGTAGAATATAAAGGGTTGACGTGAATGGAAAGCGTTCACCGGGGTCATTAGTCTCTATGGGTGTGCCGCAGGGATCAATATTGGGACCTTTCCTGTTCCTTATCTATATAAACGACTTGCCACACCTCGTAAAGACCCACCATGTGATAGTTTTGTTTGCAGATGATACGTCTCTAAATTTCAAAGTCGTACGAAATCAACGATCCTACAATGACGTAAACAATGCTATCTGTGAAGTAGTAAATTGGTTTAATGTAAATAATTTATTGTTGAAGGAGAAAAAGACTAAATGTGTTAAGTTTGTCACGAGTAACGTAAAACACGAGCAAGCAAGCGTTATGGTTAAAGGTGAGGAACTGGAACTAGTTAATAGTACAGTCTTTCTCGGTATAACATTAGATTCTAAGCTCCAATGGGGTCCCCACATTGCTAATCTCGCGAATAGACTGAGTTCTGCAGCTTTTGCAGTAAGTAAGATTCGTCAATTAACAGACGTGATAACGGCTCGATTAGTGTATTTCAGTTATTTCCACAGTATTATGTCGTATGGCATCTTACTATGGGGCAGTGATTCCGACATTAATACTATATTTGTTCTGCAGAAGCGGGCTGTTCGTGCGATATATAAAATGAACTATAGAGACTCGCTTAGAGATAAGTTTAAGGAGATTAATATAATGACAGTGCATTGTCAATACATTTATGAGAATATTATATATGTACATAAAAATATTACCGGCTTTAAGAAGAACTGTGATATACATAATATTAATACTAGAAATAAGCATAAGCTCGCAGTGCCTACTACTAGGCTCCATAAAATAAGGAGATCATTCATGGGTAACTGTGTGAGATTTTATAATAAACTTCCTAGCAGCATAAATGAGTTGTCTATTGGTAAATTCAAAAATTTTGTGAAACGAAAATTATTTTCTAAAGCTTATTATAGCACACAAGACTACATGAATGATGAAGCCGCGTGGGATTAATGTAAATTATAGCGTCATGTAGGCATATGAATAATTATTTTAACGAATACCTAAGGTATTATTATTATTTTAATCTTAATAGTTTTATATACACCGACATTTAGAATTTTATTCTAGACACATTCTAGATTATTTATTTTTTATTGACAATCCTTTTGGGATTTATCTTATTGATTATTTTAATTTTTAAAATGATGATATATCAATAATATTACACTTAAGTTAAATGATCTGATTAGGTGTTTCTGGGTTTCCCTAATCCTTGCAGCAAATGTTGGATCATATTGTATTTCTCCCAGCAAACATTCACTCTCATGTAACTGACATTTCGAAAGAGCTTGTAACTAGGCCTACTTGAATAAAGAATATTTTGATTTGATTTGATTTGATTTGATAACAGGGAATAGGCCCATCTGAAGCTACAAAGAAGGTTTTGGATTATCGACGGAAGGAATGCAGTGAAGGCCGCATGGAGCGCATGCCAAGCTTGTAAAAACAACCGCGCCAAGGCGTGTCCACCTCTAATGGGTCAGTTGCCTCATGTGAGAGTGACGCCATCTGGCAGGGCATTCACACACACTGGCGTTGACTACTTCGGACCAATGATGGTGAAAATAGGACGTCGCCAAAAGAAGCGGTACGGAGTTCTCTTCATATGTCTGACTGTGAGGGCTATCTATGTCGACCTTGTGAGTGACCTATCAACCACTAGCGCCCTCATGGCGCTCAGACGGTTCATTGCCCGGCGCGGCTGTCCGAAGACCATATGGAGCGACATCGCGACTACCTTCAGAGAAGCTGATCGTGAACTGGTACAAGCCGTGTGGGCTATCGATCGGGACGAGCTAGTTCGGTATGGCAGTATGAGGCAGATTGAGTGGAGCTTTATACCCCCTGTTTTACCGCACGTGGGAGGATGCTGGGAGCGCATGGTAAGAGCTGTAAAGACCGCACTGAAGTCGACGCTCAAGACAAGAGTACCAAGAGAGGATATCCTAGCAACCCTGCTTACTGAGGCAGAATCCATAGTCAATGGGAGGCCGCTTACATACGTCCCTCTCGATCACACAGATGACCTACTCCTCACACCCAATGACTTCTTACTTTCCAATGACCGACAAAACAGGTATTACCACGACGTTTGGGACCTTTGCAGACGGTGACCTACTGCGACGATCGTGGCGCGAGTCACAGAGACTAGCTGACTTAATATGGAAGCGGTGGATAGGATACACGAGTACCTGCCCACTCTGACAAGACGGGACAAGTGGTACCGATCGTCTGACCCACTTGCCGTAGGCGATATCATTGTCATTGCAGATGGCCAATCACCGTGAAAACTATGGCCGCGAGGGCTAGTCGTCGAGACTTACCCAGGCCGAGATGGACAGGTCAGAGTGGCCGACGTTCGGACCGACCACGGACTGTACCGACGACCAGTGACGAAACTCTGTCGACTTGACGTCCGGCCACCGGCATCTGGTGACTAGACTTGACCCGACTTGACCCGACTTGAACCGACTTGACCCCACCTGACCGGACTTGTCCTGATTTTTGACATTGACTTATTTGACTTTGACAGGCCAGACTAAATGGTGAGACGCCCTCAGCCTTTGAGTACTGATAGACAGTCAGTATTGGAGGTGGGGATGTTGGGGTGTCTAACCTCCTTGCTGACGCATTGACTGGCCGACGGTATTCATTAGACTTGGCAGACGTTTGAATTTAAATTAATACCGAACATCGACAGAAGACGACGAGGACACGGACAGCGGACAGTTGACGACAAAGCATTGACCAAGAAAGACGTTGACAGGAACGGTCGACAGACGAGCCCGAGAACGTTCAATGCCCAATATGGAATTTCCCATTAATCATTGCCGAAAAATTAAGTTTATCCCAATATGTGATATCCCATATGAGAAAATAGGGAATTAACCTAATATGGGATATCCCATAATGGGGGTGTACGGTATTCCACATTGGTATCTCAATATGGGATACCAATATGAGACTTAATTTTTTTGGCAAGGTGTCGGTAGTTACGAAATGAATGGTATTATGAATGGTACAAAAATACAACTTCATAGCAATGTAAAATACAAAATTTCGAATGAATTATTATTAGTTTGATCGGTATTCTGTTATAAAAATTTATAAACATGGATGTTCATAAAAAAACTATTCCATAAGGGGCCCGCTCCCTTACACGCGCTTATCACGCCGCTCGGCTCTCGTGAGTAACATTTCACTTTCCTCGCAGCGACGGTGCAATCGTCAATTATCGAATGCGCTCGAGCATCGCCCGCTGGAGAATAGACTAATAAATCGACTTTACGTGTATTACTAATTTATTAACGACACACGTGCAGTAAGCCGTCGTGTTTACGTAGCAAATACCCGCTTACCCCACTTTGAGGTGCCGTACCATAATAAAAGCAAATTGGTGCAAACGGGACCCTATAAGTATTAGCAAGGTATTAATATTAACTTACACGGTTTTACACATTATAATTTAATTAACTTACGTTGAACGGGTTGCGTTAGTTAGTTTATTACCCTAGGCATAATGCGACATCCTAAATATCGGAAGAATTACCGACATAAGTTAAGAACTTAATTCAATAAATCACATTTATATATGCGATTAAGTTAAAGAAAATATACCAGATCATTGAGGTCACGCGTGGCCAGATTTTATCGTGTACAGTCTTTACTAAGTTGTCCATAATTTGCTTTATTTACCTACTAGAATTAATGGTATGGAACACTCAAGTAGACATAGATGCATACATTCTGTCATAGTTATGGAATATCGACGTTCTGCTGCCGATTCGCATTACACTGCATATTCATACATTTGTATGCATCGAAATCTTTCAGCCGCTACGTCGCGTCGTCCCTGACCCCAGAGACGCTTGTTACGAAACTCCACTAAAAGAAATGATAGGGCGGGTTGTTTGAAAATGTCTGAAAGTTACGTTCATTAAATGTAACTATTAAAAGAGGCTTACCGAAGGGAAGTTCAATAGTAATTATAAAGTATGAAAATATCTGGTCGTACATAATTTGGTCTATTTTCCACAGGGTCCATCGTCAGGTCCATCCAGACTAGAAGTTCTCAACATGGACTCGGAGACTATATAAGATGCCGAACTATCCGGTCCACTTACTTAGTCCGCGACGAAATTAAATATCATGTCATTCTTTTCATGCGGCCATTTAATAATTAATATCTGTCACAGGTTTAATATAATACTAAAGGTTAGTATTGTAATACTTTCGGAACACGAAACCAAGTCAGTATAATTCGAGTGTCTGTGCAGTACATGCCCGGCATGGCCTAGCGAACTGGTCCGATGACGCGTGTTTTTTGGCAACAATAATGCAGCGGTGTTATGACCTCATCGTATTACTCGCATTCCCGAACGCCAAACATTCGTGATTATTTTGAAACCATTATGCACGTGACAGCACTCAGGCTACACTTTAAAGTTACGCTATTTTTAATATTGATATGAACATTAAATTAAAATTGTACATACAACTAATTGTATTCCAGAGTCATGCCTGAAGGTTACAATAGATAAAATTACAGGCTAATTCATTTTAATACTTATTTACCTTTAGAGCATTTAATCATTGCAGATGGCATACAGACGCATTCCCGTCTGCCAAGTTATATGCGATGAATCAGATCATTTAATACGATAAATTGTGTGTGAGTGTGTTTTATTGTTACTAGGTTTTGTTTTTTTATTATTGTGTGCATTTGATAATTTCCGTAATGTGCTGTACGTATTTACGTCCGCTCCCGCTAAAGATTCATGAGACATTTGTACGGCGATGATACAGCTTGTCATCTCCAGTGGTTAAATGCTCTAAGTATTTACCTTGCCACATATACTTACCTATTTAAGTGTAGGTGCTAAGATAAGAACCAGTACGAAGTAGCAGCAAATAACATGCCAAAAAAATTTCACTTGAGGACTTGTAGATTTCAGCTTTGAGATCTTGTCTACACAAACGCTGTTATTTCAATCTCCGTTATAAGCTTAATACTGGTTACTTAAAAAAACCTTCTATCGAAATTCAGTGAGGTAGTACCTACATACACTGCACATAACCTTTATTCTTCATTTGCCTAATAGCTATTATTTAAAGCCTGTGTAAAACAATCAAATGTAATCGATTTTTACAAAGAACGTAGCTAGTTTATTCATGCAGGCAGTGAACGAATAAAACAGAACCCGAGTTGCATACAAAATTGCAGTATACAACGGGGTAATATTCTAAATCCGCATACGCGTTGTGTGACGTGTGACCAAAAAGAGTTGGCCAAAATATCAGTCTACTTTCTATTACCCAAAACTTACTAAAAAATAAAACAAATCATTAAGCGTTGCTATAAAAATTCATCCCCTAAGGGAAATAAAAGAGAGTTGAAAGTTTGTATGGGAAACATGTCGTTTTTAAAGTTAGACGCTTAAAACTTCGGTCACAACCTCTTAATGATTTGTGAAAATTATTAATAAGAGCATTTTTGAAAATTCAACCCGTAATGTGTATATAGACTCTTTCATTTAAAACTAAGAAAACTGATTTCATCAGTATTGTAAATTCATCCCCTAACGGTGTTAAATAGGGGTTGAAAGTTAGTATAAAAAACTTGTAATTATTTGTGTAACTGTTATAATATTTCACTTATAAACTCTTCATTTGAAACAAAGAAATTTTATTCGAGCATTTTTGGAAATTCATCCCTTAACGAGGTTAAATTGGGGTTGAAGTTTGTATGGAAAATCTGTAATTATTTGAGTAACTCTTATAATATTTTAAGTATAGACTCTTCATTAAAAACTAAGAAAACTAATTTTAGCATTTTTGGAAATTCATCCCTGAAAGGTGTGAAATAAGGGGTAATAGTCTGGGACGAAAGTACAATGGCGCATAAAGGGTAGTGTTTTGAAGCGCTGAATAGAACTTTGAAAGACATTAGCTGAAGACTTCCGTCAGACTCTGCCCGTTGTTCCGAGGGGAACTCGAACTGCGATGCACTTTAAGGGCGATATTTGCGCCTAAGACAGTAACTCTAAAATGGCCTTACAGGCCAAAAGATAACAAACAAACATCCCGAAACTGAGGGAAGGATTACAATTCCATCGGATCACGCCTTAGTTGTGCGGACCGTTGACGACCTAAATCTCTAAAATTTACCCAAATGTTCAAAATCTACACAGCAAGTCTAGGGAGTGGTTGTGTGATCGCGCGATTCTGACACCTAAGAACAACCAGGCTTCCGGTATTAATAACATTTTATTGAAGTCGTTCGAAGGTTCAGAATACGAATACAAGTCTGTAGAAACTGTAGCGAACACGGTTGATGCCATAAACTATCGTGCAGCGTTTTTAAATGCACTTAACCCACCCGGCCTACCTTCTCACATACTTATCTGAAAAGTGGGTGCTCTGCAAAATCTAAATCAGCCGAAAATGTATGTAGAGGCGTACTTAGAATTTTTTGAAATTCGAGCTACACGCGGACGAAGACGCGGGCAAAAGCTAGTACTTAAATACATAGAGAATAACAGCCACTGGTAATCAGTGACACAATAAACATAGAAACCGAGCTTCCTACAAATTTCCCGATTAAAACGGGGAAAATATAAATAAAAATATATAACGCGTTGTGCAGTGGCGTGTACAGGGTTTTCGGCCAAGGTAGGCAGGCATGGAGTTATGGTCGTTAAGGGCTTCAGGGTAGATAGTTTCTCTGTGCTTTTATGGAGCCATGGTCGTTCACGGTATAGGCAGTGCCTTTGTGCCTGTATGGACTGCACGCCACTGGCGTTGTGGTACCAATTCATATTACCTTTATGTGTAGATTTTTTGAGAATTTGTATTATGTATTAAATCAAGTATCTCTGACAAACATTTATGATGAAAAATTTTGATGATGTAAGTGGCATAATACCATCCCTATACAAAATCTGTTCTGACAAAAGAAATTAAAAAATATATGGTTAGGACTTTACTTAAAGTTAAAAAGTGATTCCAATTTCTTTTTTGTGTTTACCTAAGTTACTGACACACTATTTTAACAGACAGTAATACATACTTTATTCAGTTTGGGACATTAACATTTCACTTTATGCAACAGTTACGCTGCGCCGCCATGTGCAAACTAGACGCCCGTTTGACCCAGAGGGCTTACTCCAAAATCCGATATTTGAAGTTCGTATAGTGCCATCCCTCTTTTTTAAACTGTATTTGACTGACAGGGGTGGCACCATACGAACTTCGAATATCGGATTTCCGAGTAGCCCCTCAGTTTGGACGCCCCGCCTTTTATGACACAGTTTTCGTGGGGTCATTTTGCGACGCTAGCTGTGCTTTTTTTTTTTCATTCGCTGCATGCAGGATGTTATCATTGCCAAGTGGTGCGTGGTATGACCAAACTTGACTAAGTAATCCTTATTAATAATACAAATGCTAAAGTGAGTTTATTACTATTTCTTCTTTCACGTATAAATAACAACACATTTTCGTGCTTACTGATGGATTAGATTACAACGTAGATTACTTTTTTATGAAATTAAAACGTATCACAAACTATTATGTAACCAGCTTCTCTAGTAAAATATAAATATTAAGGATATTGTACGCTTCTTAGTAATTTTGAATATGTAGGGTGCGCTATAATTTTTCGCAAATAGCAACACTGAAATCAAAGTTACCCTAAATAAAACGCATTACATACAATTTTATGTACCCCAGGGCCAACCAAGAGACAAAGAGATTAAATATAACAATGTTGACATTATAGGCGTAAAGTCAATACGGTTTTTAG
Organism: Hedya salicella; assembly: GCA_905404275.2. NCBI lineage: Eukaryota > Metazoa > Arthropoda > Insecta > Lepidoptera > Tortricidae > Hedya > Hedya salicella. The sequence continues at coordinate 92,200,833 of FR990096.1, forward strand.
GCGTGATGTTGGATAGCCATAATAACTGGGAGGCACATATAGAACATGTACTAAATAAATTAAATAGGTTTATTTTTGCTTTGCGTAAATTGGTACATATTGCTTCCAAACAGACTGCATTATTAGCTTTACATGGTCATATAATGTCAAACCCATGATTTGGTATAATTCTTTGGGGCAACTGTAAAAACATAAACCATTTGTTCAAATTACAAAAAAAATGTGTAAGGATTGTCTGTGGTGCCAAATGCAGAGATTTATGTAGACCCCTATTTAGACAACTTGAAATATTAAAAGTCCCTTCGCTGTATATCTATGAAGTCTGTTTATATGTAAAAAGAAATATGCACAAGTTTAAAACTCAGAGACATAATCCAAGGCAAGCTTCAAAGTTACATACATGGTCTTAATTTATGCTATGCTGACCATCATAAAACAGTGTACTTCCGGAAAGCATATCTCATATGTCAGTCTGCGTATTTAATCACTTGCCAAACTGTATCAAGACCTTAGAATTTCATGAGTATAAGCAGAAATTATTTAAGTGGTGCTTGGAGAAGGCGTACTATAACACATCCACGAATATTTGTATTTGGAATATAATTTATAATGAAATAATTATCTTTATTCTGTAAGTAGGCCGCAAAGGCACTTTAACAAGTTTGATTTATTTTAACATTAACTGTTATATAATGATTTATCAAAATATTCACTCTATTGTACTCGTGTCTCAATGTTTTGCTTATATTTATTTAATAATGTAATTTTCACATAAAATTGTACGCCGCATAGCGGTTGATTGTGATGTTACTTAACTAAACATTAATACCTTTATAACTAACTCACAATATGACTGTAAAATATTTGAATTTGAATTTTTCGAAACTGTCAGAGTGAGCGGCGGGAAATTGGCGGGAAACTATAGGTCACTCCGTGCAATTTTATTTATAATGGCCCGTTTCACAGGCAAAACAACGGGTTTTTTGCACAGAACTATATCAAGATAGAAGGAAAGAGTGTATGTACCTCGCAGGGCGTAAAGTCGCCTCGACGGCTGAATTGCTCGCCGCAAACTTCAGTCTGCTCCCGACCGCGGTCTGCGTGCGACATCAGGTTTTACAAACAAAATGACTCGTTGTTTAATAATTAACTGTTCAAATACTACCAATAAAGTTGGAGCTGTTAATCGTGGTATTTCCTTTAAGTACTATTTGTCCCAAAATACGTGTGATTAATAAAAAGACAATTTATTTTATTATTTTCGTCTAAACAGAAGCGGGCGATAGTGTGTACAAAACGCTAGTTTTCCATAGCGGCTTTAATTTGACAAGCTAGACTTAGCGTGCGTTAAAAACCAGCGATGTAAAAATATGCTATTCAAATTGTCGAATGATATAAAATGAGAAATCGACCTTGAACGTAATTTCAAGGTCGATTTCTATTTTTTTCTGTCAAAAGTAAGAGTAGTGCTGTACCTCAGTGCTGTAGACTGCGATTTTCTTACACGGTTAAAATCGATTTTGAAAGCACAGCAACTGATAATTGCGTTTTTATATTATTATGTAGCTATTATATATTAATGTAGGAACGTAGTGCAGAGCCAATATTATTAACAAGCAGGTTATGGTTACTTCTATATTGCAATTCTATTTCAGTTTTCCGAATGATCTTCGTATTAAAAAAATATGTATTAACTGAAGCACATGGTCGTAAAAAAATATTTCCTACAAAAAACAGCAGGATTTGTTGTATACATTTCCACAAAGACGAATATGGATGTAGTGTTGATGTCAAATGATGAAAAGGTACACATTTACATAAGGCTAAATATTATTTTAAAAAATGTGCGTGTGTGCGTGCGTGGTATATTTTATCTTAATCATATTACAATTTGTGCGACAGATAATAGGTAGAGTAGATAGTAGGTACTGAAAAATGTAATGCAATTGATTGGTTAGGTAGGTACCTACCTAAATTTATATTTTTTGATTTGAAATTCTGAGGTTTCTCATTTCCTCTGTCAAAAATAATTATCATTTCCTCTGTCGGTTCTTATCAATTTTTTAAATCGATAAAAATGCACCTACAATAACTTGAGTGATAAAATTGAATGACAATTATGTACGAGTAAACTGTTTGTCATCACACAAATAAAGGTATATATTTACTCCTTTTCACAACGAAGACGAATATCCGATGCACAAAAATATATAAACTAGAAGATGCCCGCAACTTCGTTCGCGGAGGAGAAAAAGTTATAACCCGTCCTTTTTTCTTCAGTGTAGTCGAGTAAAAAGTATCCTATAACCATTTGGAGATACCCAGCTAGCTACCCGTGTACCAAAAATTGTGGAAATCTGATTAGCCGATTTTGCGTGATGAAGCCACAACGACACAGACAAACATACAAACACATAAAATCCAAAAAAGAAAAAAATCGTTTTAATGACCTCCAAATAGTCCGTAACAATCAATTTTTTAAAAATATCTTCAATGTACAGACATTTCATTTTTACAACTTTATAATAGTATAGATAGATGTATTTCAGTGGCCCAATGTTTTGGACTTCGCCGCGCAGCGCGCACGCAACCTCCCGCTTCTAATGTTGTTATCCGACTGTTTTTGATTTGACTGACTGTTGTGTATAGAATCAGTGCCGTGTTCAAATGGATCTGTGAATCGATGCTTTTGAATTGTTTTCGCGCGGCTTATGTTTCCCATCACTAAATTACATTCGTGACGTCAAAGTACCTACGCAAAATGTTACACGCCCGGTTCTCATATACATCGACAAACTCTTTCCTTCTATTTTGATATAGTTCTGTGGTTTCTTGTGTTAAACAGTTTTATAAAAAGACTAGAAGGCGCCCGCAGCTTCGTTCGCGGAGGAGAAGAAGTCATAACCCCTCTTTTTTTCTTTAGCATGTTTGGCTAAAAAGTATAACCATCTGGCGATACCCAGCTACCCGTGTACAAATAAAAGTTGAAATCCATTTAGCCGATTTAGCGCGATGAAGCCACAACGACACATACAAACATTTCATATTTACAACTTTATAAAAGTATTGTTATGCTACGCCTCAGCCAATGCCAGCCAGCCAGCCAAGCCAACCAATAATGACGTGCTACGTCATGCCAGCCTGCTCCGCCACTCGACATGAGCCGCCATTTGTGGGGAAGGAATGCATAAAAGGGTCGGGAGCTCATTAGAAGCGTTGATTCCTTACTGAATACTCGTGTCTAGGGAAACCTATGTCTGATTGTGGATCCAATTGTAATTAATATAAATAAAAGGAGATTTCATCATCATTGTCGTGTGTTCTTATTTATGCCACTTGTAAAATATTCAGAAGTGGGATAAATAAAATTAAACGAATATGAAACGAACTCTCGAAGATGTGACCGGTCACCTGGTCCGACCGCCCGGATGGGACGAATCATCAACGCCACGTGAGTCGCATGACAAAGGCTCTGAAACTGGCGAGGACGACCACTCACCACCAGCACGAAAGATTCTAAAACGGCTATTGGAAGATGAAGTACAAAAAGCTATGTGTGAGCTAAATGAAGAGCTACCAGTCGTGAAAACAAAAGTACATCGGGCAGCATCGCTCATCCCTGAATTTGACCCCGATAGTGAAGAATGCACTTCTGTAACTGCATGGTTGAAAAAGATCGATCAACTCGGTGAAATCCATGGTTGGAATGACACTACGAAAGCATTTCACCTCCAGGATAAATTGCGAGGCCAGGCACGGCGATGGTATAACAGACTCGACGATTATGATTATTCATGGACCGTTTGGAAGCAAATGCTTACGCGCGCATTTCCTCGTCATCGTGATTACGGTAATATGCTAGAAGAGATGATGAACCGAAGAAAACTACAAACGGAGTCTATGACCAAATACTACCAAGATAAAGTCACCATGTGTTTTCGGTGCAAACTATCAGATTCAGCTACGGTGTCGTGTATCATACGCGGCTTACCCTCAACACTTCAAGCCAACGCAAGAGCATATCAGTGCGACTGGCCGGAAGATTTGTACGAGGGATTCCTTTGTGCGCTAGATGATTATCAGTCACCCTCCGGCACCCATCACTCGCTAACCATTCGCCCGGTAAATAAAGACACCACACGTCAGTTAAGCGAAAAGAAGATTAATGACCCGGACATAGACCCCTGCCCACGTTGTAAAAAGACTGGTCATACACTCCGAAACTGCCCACAGCCTGACCTGCGGACCTGTTTCAAATGTGGTAAACAAGGTCACATCGTTCCACGTTGCACTACGGCACCCATCACTAAGCCCACTACGCGAATGGATGACAATATCAAGGAAGTTAAGCTCCTTCAAAACTAAAATTGCATCTACGAGAAAGTCGCAAAAATTAACGGCGTACACGTAAAATCTTATCTGGATACCGGGAGTCAAATCAACGTACTCTCGCTGCAAGTTTCCCAGTTGCTAAACCTCGAGGTAACGCCCACCGACACTATCATGAAGGCGTTCACGGGGGATCTTTTATGCAGCCGCGGAGAGGTAGCATTCCTGCTCGAAATCGACGGTATTCTTACACACTGCAAATCCCACCTTACAGATGTTGACATGGGGGGCATGCATCTATTGATTGGCCAGCCGATCATAAATAGCGACGGTATGACTTTGACTGTCAGTAACGGCGAAGCTACCTTAAAGCAAGACGATTTCACGAAACAGATAGACACGATAAACGAACGCACTCGATTTAAAGTTATCACTGCTAATAATTAGTGCCTACTACCAGGTTCTTCGATTATTAAGGTCAAGATAGTAGACAACCATGAAGATAATGATGTGGTTACTGGCCCACAACATTTTGAACTCGCTGGCGTTTCCTACTCCATTCCCGCCACAATGCTACGGGGCGCGACGGGATACATCAAGGTTGTGAACGCTGGTCCTCAGCACATCATTTGGCGCGAAGGGGAAGTGCTGGCCAGGGCCGACAGCTGCAGCAGCGCTCCACCCGCTTGCAATGTTCAGGTCAGTAAACAAGCTAATTCTTCCTTGACATATGCGTTAGTTGCCATGGCCACAGCCAAAGCCCACCAGCGTAACGTTGTGTCCTCTGTTTTGCACACTAGCTTAGCCAGTATTAGCACTATTGGGGGTGTAAATATCAGTGATATAAAGACGGGACCATTGAGTGAAAATGACCACAATAGCTTAATAAGTTTATTATCGGATTACAAGGATTGCTTCGCAAGTAATACAAAAGAGTTAGGATGCACAGATTTATTACAAATGAAAACAAAGTTAACAATTGAACAGCCCGTATATCGCCAACCTTACCGCATGTCACACGAAGAGCAGGATATAGTTCGATCAAAGATCTCCGAATTGCTTGATGCAGGGATAATTAAGGAGTCCGAGGCCAACTTTGCTTCTCCTGTTATCCTTGTTAAGAAGAAGAACGGTGATCATAGACTTTGCGTTGATTATCGGGCGCTTAACGCCATCACTGTCAAGGATAGGTATCCTTTGCCTCATATTGAGGATCAAATCTCGCAACTTGCAGGCAAAAATAATTTTACAACACTAGATTTAGCCCAAGGTTATCACCAGGTTAGAATCTGTCCAGAAGATACGCACAAAACGGCTTTTGACCACACAGGGCTGCTGGGAGTATACACGTGTCCCATATGGTTTGGCCAACAGTCCTTCTGTTTTTATGCGAATTATGAATAAGATAGTTAATTCAATTCGAATCACCAAACGTGACGACGTCGCCAGTTCAAAGGCAAACATTAATAATAAAGACGACCGTTCCGATACTTCATGCAACGAATATGAAATTTTAGCGTTTATGGACGATTTGTTACTACCTTCGTTCGATATTAAATCCGGGTTAAAAATGCTAGAAATAGTTCTCTCAAAGTTCAGAGTAGAAAATTTAAAACTTAATATGAGCAAATGTGCATTTTTGCAAGATAAAATAACTTATTTAGGACACGAAATATCCCGTGATGGTATCCGACCGGGTGAATCCAAACTGACAGCTGTATCACAGTTTTCCATCCCTAGAAATGTCCACGAGATACGTCAATTCCTTGGGTTATGCAGTTACTTTCGCAAATTTATTCGAAACTTCGCTATCATTGCTAGACCTTTATCAGATTTAACTAAGAAGAACGTCGCGTGGACTTGGGGTAGTGATCAGTGTAAAAGTTTTGAACAATTGAAGCAGTGTTTGTGTACAAAACCGGTTTTGGCCCTGTACGACCCAACTTTACCGACCGAAATACATACGGATGCTTGTAAATCAGGTATTGCTGCTATATTATTACAAAAACAGACCGATGATTCTTTACGCCCAGTTATGTATTTTAGTAGGGTAACAAGTAAAGACGAATGCATGTATCACAGTTACGAATTGGAGATTCTGGCGGTTGTAGAAGCTTTACGTAAATTTGCAGTGTACATAGTAGGGAAACAGATTAAGGTAGTAACAGATTGCACACCAGTTCGAGCGACACTAACCAAGCGCGACCTTATTCCTCGCATTGCCAGATGGTGGCTATTTATTGAGCAATTTGACTTGACTATCGAGTACAGGCCTGGGGGTCGTATGAGACACGTGGACGCCCTCAGTAGGAACCCTGTCGATACTATGAACATCAACAGACTAGAAGTTTCAGACTGGTTTTATACTGTCCAGTGCCAAGATGATAAGCTGAAGCTTATTATTGATCAGCTTAAGACGGGGAAGGGACCTACCCATATTACAAATGATTACATGTTATCAAATGATCGGTTATACCGTAAAACCTTGGTGGGTAATCGCCTAGCTGTTCCATCATTAGCTAGATGGAAAATAGTTCAGATGCATCACGATGATATAGGACACGTAGGCCTCCAAAGGTGTACAGACTTAATAAAAAAGGATTATTGGTTTCCAAAAATGACTCGCTTTATCCGTAAATATGTAAGTGCATGTTTGCATTGTGCTTATGGTAAAGGTGATCATGGTAAAAGGGAAGGTACGCTATTCCCTATTCCCAAGCCTAATGAACCAATGCGTATGGTTCATGTCGACCACCTGGGACCGTTTTGCAAAACACATAAGGGTTATCAGTACATGCTTGTATTGACAGATGCTTTTTCTAAATTTGTTATTGCTGAGCCCACACGCATAGTCAACTCTGTGGAGACTATTAGAGTGCTCAAACGGATATTTGGCTTATTCGGGTACCCAGACAAAGTTGTTAGTGACCATGGCAAAGCGTTTACCAGTAGGAACTTTAAGCAATTTTCCACTGACAAACAGTTTAAGCACATACTAAGCTCTACTGCATGCCCTAGAGCGAATGGTCAGGTAGAGCGTTCAAACCGAACAATACTGAATGCACTGCGTGCTACTGATCCAAGTGAGGCTGCCAATAATTGAGCCAATTGTTTACCCGATGTGTTATGGGGAATAAATAACACTGTCAATGCAAGCACAACTTACAAGCCATATGACCTTATGTTTGCTAGGACTTCTAGACCTCGTTGTGACATAGATACCCAAAACAGTGTGACCCAACCTGTGGAGGTAAGGTGTCGGATAGCTAGTTCAAAGTTGAAAGCTGTAAGTGAAAAGATGAAGCATCATTTTGATTGAAAACGTAAGCCTAGTCGAATCTACAAAAAGGGGACTTGGTTCTGTGGAAGCAGGCCCCTACAAGCACTGCGGCTAAAGTTAATACTAAACTGGATGACATTTATTCTGGGCCCTATATCATAATTAAGGTGGTTGGTAATGACAGATACAGAATACGTAGTATCAAAGGTGTAAGAGGATACAAAGCTTTTATGGGACTAGTTGCAGCAGACTCTTTGAGACCATATGTGAGCACAGTTACTGTATCTGACAGTGCCAGCAGCTCTGATGAACAGCTTGAAACCGAAGACCTAATTGACTTGCTAGAGAGCTAATGTGTGCATCTCCCATTGCTGGAGCAATCATTGTTTCAGGACGGCCGAATGCTATGCTACGCCTCAGCCAATGCCAGCCAGCCAGCCAAGCCAGCCAATAATGACGTGCTACGTCATGCCAGCCTGCCCCGCCACTCGACATGAGCCGCCATTTGTGGGGAAGGAATGCATAAAAGGGTCGGGAGCTCATTGGAAGCGTTGATTCCTTACTGAATACTCGTGTCTAAGGAAACCTATGTCCGATCGTCGACCCAATTATAATTAATATAAATAAAAGGAGATTTCATCATCATTGTCGTGTGTTCTTATTTATGCCACTTGTAAAAGTATAGATGTTGAGATGCCGCTATTCCCGCTGCATGAGTCAGCGAGTTTTCCAAGGTTTGCGTAGCAGGAGTGCCAACGACGAGACGAAGGACATCTGGATGATGTAATTTTTAAAAAATAAATTTCAAGTATCTCACAGTACCTATGATATTTGACCTCAAAAGCGGTCATCCCTATTTTATGTTTTGATTTGGTGGAATTATTTAACACAAATATAAGACCAAAACTCCGGAGTGGCAATAACGCACACAATTCAAAATAAAAAATAAAACATGAAAACATATGAACATCAAAAATTTCATTTTTCCCATTTTTTTAAATAATTATTAATATTGCTTCTAGCAATATCAAATAGAGCTAACTACAAGCAGTTCATATAAAGAGTAGCACAGCTCTAGGTATTAAGAAAATTGAGTAAAATGTATTTTTATACATTTTAGTTATTTATTTATTTTAACTTATTTTTCAAGTATTTGGATTTGTTTCGTTCGATTAATCTCGCAAGTTAGGTAAAATTAGATTCTACCAACATGTAAAGTCAGTACCTACTTATTTGTAGTTTTATCTATAGAGGAGGGCGACACGCTACTCTATAGCAAAAGAAGAAGATACGTTCGGAGCTCAATATTTCCTAAGCAGGCATCAAAATAAAGAAAACCAGACGAGTGCGGGTCGGACTCGCGCACCGAGGCACTATGGGCGGGCTTCATAGAAACGCGTGGACATGCGTTACGACTCTTAGTATTTTTGATATAATTTCGAAACCATCAGCCATTTAACTTTGATATTTTTACTGGACGTTCAAAAAGACTACTTTCTTTATAATTATTTGCTTATAATATTTTCGGAAATAAATTTTCTATATAAGAAAAACAATTTCTTTTTTCGTTAAATTAAAGAAATCGAAGTGGGGTGTTATTTGTGCGATTTTGGATAAAATAAGCTAAATATTGTTAAAGAATATACGATACACTTTTATTTTTATCGGCATCAAATATAACGCCTGCATAACTTATAACGTCAAAGTGAACATTGCATTTTCATTTAAGCAGACGTACTCAAGTGGCTATGGCACATACAATCGCTATCGATCTCTTTATGTTATATTATGTATTACTTCTGACAGTAGAAAAATGAATAAAATAGATTGCATTCGTTTTTGAATCTTTAATTGGTACAACAAACGTTTACAGTTATTAAATCATCAATTAAAATTTTCGCGTCAATAGTCAATGTTTTATTTGATTTTCTTGTCATTGGTGGACAATCTTATTTTACTTAGTTTCTTTTGGATCCCGCGCCCGCAATCCTTTTTTACCTAATACTGGCATTAAAATAGCTTGTATTGAAAAATACCGTAGGCGTTTTGGTTCTTATTCGATTCCATTTGGTCCAAGAATATATTTTGAACTTTTTAATGACATAAAACCTGGAGGAGACGACATGTTTTGATGTCCTAAAGTGTTAGTAAAATAATTATATTCAAGGATTATTACGCACATTTAAGACCTGTTGCTATTAAACTTCTGTATGGAGTATTACTTTTTGTTATATATAAAAAAAAAACTTTTATTTCGAAAGAGCTCGGTTAGGCCAAAGATTTTTTTTACGAAACGTGTTGGAAAGCTAGCTCTAGAACTAACTTAAAACTCAAAGTTTAGTCATAAAAAAATCTGTACAAAACAAACAAACTTAAATATCGTATTTAAGAAAAATGTGATTCATTTGCAGACACCGGTTTCGTGGGGGCAAAAATGTACCAGTGCTAGTGATTAATTAAAAATCGACTAAGTTTATCGACATCGATAAAAATAAATTTTTAATCATCATTATCGTAACTAAACTAATGGCTAAGTTTGAATACGTTTCACTATGCGCAAACTTCTTTCATTTATACTTATCGCAACTATAAACAACCGATATCTGACATTGACTGTGTCGAGTCACTTTTGACAACCATTGAATCGTTGAATAATTCATCCAGTACTACAATATTATTTTGCATTCCGATCAATTAAAACTACCTTTTTGTTTCTTAAGGCGGCTAAAAATGCCTCGCAAGAAAAAAGATCATTCATCTTCATGGAAACCTGACCATTCAGATATAGATGATAAAGGTACGACTTACTTTTGCAAGAAATGTAAAATTCATATATCACGCAAAAAGTTTTCCGTACAAAGGCATATAAGAAGCCAAAGGCATAACAGCGTCGCTATAAACCAAAACGTATTTAACCTGGATTTGCTAATATTTATTTTAGCTTGCAACATACCATGGACCCAGGTGGGAAATCCCAATTTCATCAATTTTATATCTGATTGCATATTTGGGAAATATGGTTCAGAAACATATATTCCCAACGAATCAGTTTTGAGAAAAACGACCTTCGACATCGCTTATAAGGAGACGATGAAACAGATTAAGACTAAACTAGGAAATTCTAGAATTTATGTGAGTGTAGACGAAAGTACAGATGCCAATGGGCGTCAGATTGGGAATGTAATAGTTGGAGCACTATTAGAAAATGAAATAGGTACCCCACACATAATATCTAGCGTTTGTCTAGAGGAAGTAAATAATGTTAGTATAACAAATCTTATTCAAAATGCCCTAGAGACGTTGTGGGGAAATAACCACAACAAACATGATAAAGTTTTGTTGCTTCTTACGGATGGCGTAGCCTACATGCTGAAAGCTGGTAAGAATTTGAAAATGGTTTTTCCGAATTTAGTACACGTCACATGTTTGGCACATGGAGTAAATAGGGTGGCTGAACAAGTGCGATTATTGTTTCCTGCTGTAAATAATTTAATTGCTCATACAAAAAAGGTATTTCTGAAATCACCTAAAAGAATAAAAATATTTCACCAAATGTTACCGAACGTTCCTTTGCCACCACAGCCGACGATAATACGATGGGAACATGGATGAAAGCGGCTACTTCCTATCATAAATATTTACCAGCCATCAAGCAAGTCGTACGAACATTTAATAACAAAGAATCAACGTGTATATTAAAAGCAAAACGGGCAATGAATGATATAAACATTCTCAACGATTTGAAATGGATAGCCAACAATCTATCCATCATACTAAGTACCATTGAAAAATTACAAACACAAAATTTAAGTCTAGAAGCCAGTTTGAATATTGTCCATAAGTTAAAAGTACATATATCAAGATTACGTTTGAATCCTCAGGGCAAAATTATTCACCAAAAAACTTCAAACAGTGTTAGAGAAAAACGTCGGCATTCCACCTTTAAAAACATTAAATGATTTTGTATCCGGAAAAGAAATAGAACTGAGTCATATAGCAGAAATTCATGAATACTATAAATTGTTTGAATTTGCTCCAATTACTACAGTTGACCTAGAAAGGTCATTTAGTTGGCTAAAATGGATATTGTCCCCCAGGCGACGAAGAGTAAAGGCTGAAAATGTGGAGAAAATTTTGATTGTATATTATGAAAATTCTATTAAATATTAAAAAAGTTTATTACGCAAAAAGTTTATTTTTGTGTATGTAGTTTTCTTCTTCATTCAAATTCTTGAAATTACCCAACGGTTGTACATCATTTTTATCGATATCAACTAATAAAGTTACTTTAATGTGTCCTCGCACTATTAAACGTCAGTACAGATTTGCCCCCGCCAAACCGGTGTATGTTCATTTGCCTTAAGCTAGCCCATTCACCCGAAATAATAACAATTACAGACATACGATTTTAACCGAATTCCGCATCATGCAAGTTCTTAGGTCTATAACGTCGTAGTTGATTAAATTTATTAAAAAATATTGCCTGATCCTTATGAACCAATTATTGTACTACAATATTATCAAACTTTTGCCCCGAAACAATAACTTTATTTGAGGCTTGAATGTCCACAAGCTTTTATGAGGCTCGCCCATAGTGCGAGGGTACAAAATATACAATACACTACAAACGGCCGTATCCATGAACATCCAGTGTTACCAGAGCCCTACTCCTAAGCGGAATTTACGCGGTGTTCGATCATTTTATATTGGTTGATTACTGATAAACCGACATAATATGTTTTTTGTATTTGTTGTTATAGCGGCAACAGAAACACATTATTTGTGCAAATTCAACTGTAGCTATCACGGTTCATGAGATACAGCCTGGTGACAGACGGACAGACAGACAGACGGACAGCGGAGTCTCAGTAATAGGGCCCCGTTTTAACCCTTGGGTACGGAACTCTAAAAACCAGCCAAGAGCATAGGACCTTCCTCAGTGTAGGGTTCCGCAGCTGTTCATACAAAAAAAGAATTGCAGACGAAAAAAATACGGTAATATGAAAAAGTGCATTAGCAAAAGAGCGTATCTCTACGCCACGTACGTCCTTGAAGCGCATTTTTTTGGCAATAACTCAAAAACGGTATATCCGATCATGTTGAAATCAATTTTCGTTGAAAGTATCTATTAAACTTTATTTATGTGGTGGGCTTTGAAAGAGAAAGTGTGTCTGGGAATTTGATGTGGGGTTGATTCGGTCTATGTATGACAGAATGTTGTACACGTGCGGTCGGCGGCTGGCACCAAGGACAGGTTCAGTGTCGCGGTGGGCTTACACCAGAGGTCGGCTTTAAACCCCTACCTCTTCCTGCTTGTCATAGTTAAGACGCTCTGTCGTCAGTCATTAAGGAAGAGGCACCATGGTGTATGCTCTTTGCCGACGATATTGTCCTTGTCGGTGAAGGTGAAGAGGGGCTCGAAGTTCAGAGCTAGAGTAGACTAGTGCAGGGACTGGAGAATGTTGGCCTGAAAATCAGTCGTTCCAAAACTGAACACCTGTTTTGCGATTTTGGCGGTCTCTCCAATTTTACGCCCATAGAGCTCGATAGCGTAACGCTGCCGGTCTGCTCCGATTTCCGATACCTAGGGTCACTCATACAGTGCGATGGTGATAATGACCGTGACATTAAAAAAACCGAATCAGCGCAGGATGGATGAAATGGCGCAGGAACGGTAATGAAGTACGGAATATGGTAATGATATAAGTGCACACTTATGCCATGTACTATTAGGTAGTTCGCCCTTCTTCAAGTCTTAATGAGAAGGTACTAAATCTGTTGGGATTGTACGACTGTGTGGTATTAAGCAGCATAGCCGGTTTTTTTTTTACTAAATAGTCAAGCGATATAACGCAAATTGATTTAAAATAGCTAGAAGCCATTTGTATTATTTTTCTATTTTAATAGTTTTGGCCGGGTGCAGAGGTACCTAGTGTACGGAAAGCGAAAACGATCGTAGCGCTTGATGTGGCCAAAAGTGGTAACTTTTCCCGCTTCGTTTCTGTCAAACGTCGTACTTTTCAGTTATTATTCTTACGTTTGCTGCTATAAAATAATAAACTGAAATAAAATGGGTCACGATAGCTGTTGTGTGGTAAACTGCAATAATACAGGACGAAACAGCAATTGCACATTTTATCGCTTTCCTACACCGAGTTGAAAGCAAGACCAGAGAATGAAATGGATAGTTGCTGTTAGAAGAATAAAATGAATGTATTAAACTGAAACCTAGGTTAAATATTTTTATCTATTTAGTGCAATAATAATATTATGATACAATAATTATAATGTTTCGAAAATATAAAACGTACCTAGAATAACTTATAATTTGTAAATGTTTATTGTTTTAGTACTGATGGATCTAACTAACAGCGTCCCTTTACTCTCGGTTTGAGGCTGAAACCTCATGTTGTGACCGATGCTTTGGAAACCAGTTTTGATAATAGTAGTCATTTTTCAATTATCTGGAAAAAATCATTATTTTTATCCTTTTACTTGTAAGGAAACAACACAGAAGTAAATTGACATAATATTACTATACTAAACACACGTATAATAGTTACTTTCTTCAATAAAGCTAAAAACCTAATGTGTTTCACATTAAAAACAAACAGCTTTTGCACTTGTTAGGCGCTCAACAATCAACACTTTCAATTATTTAGCTATATTTTTTGCATCCATTATTTATCACTTTTGACAAAGTCAGCAAAGTTGCGAACGCTAGGCGGCGCTGAAGTCGTGCACCCGGCCAATACTTAAACAAGTTATCGTCATTGTGAGCCTGTATCGTTCTGCAGCTGGCATAGTCTCTTATAGCATACTGGAGTGGAGCCATTCATGATCGTGCCGATCATTTATCATCTCTCCACTTTCTAACGAGACGCTCAAAGCACAGAATCCATGTCCTGTAACGGTTAAGTATTAGCTTCTACAGATACGACTAGCCCACTGCCACTTAAGTTAACCCATCTGGCTACGTCGGTCTATCTCCCACGTTTAAAAAACAAACGCTCACCTTAAACAGTTACCTAATGTCATAATCGACGACAAACGTAAACAAAGTCCATGACTGTGACGGCCGACCTAAACACTGAACATAAATAAACCAATATGAATACCTACCCACGACGCCTAGCCAACATATCAAAGCTGGATCCAACTATGTTTATTTTAATATGCTATTTTTGAGCGCGCGGCTGTTGGGCAGAATTTTGGATCGGAGCTTTTGGTCTTTACGGTTACTATCAGTAGGAATGTGTAACCTGATTTTTACCTAAAGCAACCCAAAGGCACAAAACACAAAGCTAAGCACATAACGCGCTATAATCTAATCACACTCCTATCACCGAAATCACTTAAAACCAATTCAGTATTTCGGAACTGTGTTAAAGTGAAATTTGATGAATTTAGTTATAAATTACAGAAATCGTTAACACTTCTTCAATACTCTGTACATACGTATTAATTTACAAAATGCTGTAGGCCTCCAGCGATGAAATTTGGCGGAAATTTGTCCCTCTCATTTCCATCTGCTCAGTGAACACGTAACGCACTGCGAAAATCGAATCATTAAATAGCAAGCATCAAGTTATTAAATTACAGTTTTTTTTTAATTAAAAAAAGAACCGTCTTCAAAATATACTTAAAAGCCAAAAATAATCTTTTATGTACGTTACGGATCACATTTGATTCAACTTTTGTGGTCGGTGCCAAACCATTTATTTATTACTATTTTTACACAGATGGCACACAAGAACCGCGGCGGCGAGCCTTTAGTTATTATCTACCTCTATATTTAGTCATAGTAAATCGTATTTTTCTTAAATAAAGAACTCTATTTACTTCAGGTTTGGCACCGACTTCAAAAGTTGATTCAAATGTGATCTGTACCCTACATAAAAGATTATTTTTAGCTTTTTAGTTTATTTTGAAGTCGGTCTATTTTAATTTAAAAAATATATTATTTTTGCTTTTTAGTGATGGATTTTAGTAGTGATATAAAGTATTTTTAGAGCCCAGCATGGGAAGATTGAAGCACTTTGCACGCATCTCGAGTCTTTGGAAGCAAGAAATGTAAAACTTGGTTAGTTCATATTAATTTGTTCCTTCCAGCATCAGCTCAGCATCATGAAATGATGACAACCATACGAAAACAAGTGAATAACTTTAGAAAAACATATACAGAACATTGTTAGTGCCTATAATATTTGAAGATTTGTCTCAATTTCCCTGGTATTCCATCAACAGATCCTGACTTGGTGATAAGAAAACTACCTCAGGGGCACACTATAAAGAATATGACTAACAGTCTTAACGTACCTAACTATATTATTTTTTAAGAATTATTCTCCAACTCTTAACCATAAAGGAGTTGTACCTTCCGTCATCAGCTCAGCATGATGAGATGATGACTACCATATGCAAATACTTAAATAGCTTAAGAAAATATATGAAAAATGTTATAAGTGCCTATAAAATTTGAGGATTGCCCTCGATTTCCCTGGCATCCCATCATCAGATCCCAACTTGGTGGCAATGGCACCTCAGGAGTATATTTTTGAAAAAAAAAAAATAATATGTTTTAAAATTGGTCCACAATAGGATAAATTCATGCAAGTACATGCATGATTTTTTTAAATAAATTGCTTTTCGCAACTAAATATCAAAATACCGTAAAAACTATTTTAAAATATGAAACTAAAATTAAAATCGGCCAAGAAATACGCATGATATAGGCATTTTAAACTGCTAATTATACAGAGAGGTCCGATATGCACTGTTACGTCATCGTGCACTCCGGCCATATAAACTCCATATTAAATTCCGTTTTGCAAGAAAGCGATACAATGAAATCTTTGATGGCTTATATCTTGGTTATTTTTATAGTTATTCCAAAAAATATTTTTGTATATTGTTTGTAACATAATGAGCTTTTAATAAAGCAAAAATTAAAATTCATGCATATTCCCTATTGGCGGAGTAATCTGTGAACATACATAAAAATAAATGAATACAAACTGTCGAACATAGAACCTCCTTCTATTTTGGAAGTCGGTTAAAAATAAATGAGCTTTCTTTTTAAGCATCCTTCATCCGAAAATTAAATCAGTGGAGTTCCATTAGATTAGTAATAAATTATATAAATTAATAAAGGTAAATTATGTGTAAATGGTAATAGTACAAAGTAACGTTTAGTCAATTTGGTTGCACAGTGGCCTACGACGTTTGTTTCCCGGCTTTGAATCCCGGCAAGGGATTCAAAGCCGGGACACCATAACTATTAGTTCAATGTGGCTGGAGTTATATGTACAAGTTCTACATCTTACTACACAAACGCAGGACTTTCGTTTCTTAAAAACTAGGGCCGGGTTATTCCCACCTGTTACCACCAACTTGTCACCAGTGGTAACTACTGGGAATTATTTTCCCATCTTTTACCAGTGGGAACTAATGGGAAAAAAAATCCCAACTGTTACCACTAAACTAATTGGTGGTAACTACTGGGATTTTTTTTCCTCAGTTGTTACCACCAATTTCTTTAGTGTTAACAGATGGGGAAAAAATTCCCAGTAGTTACCACCACATTCATCTTAATTTTCAATTTTTATAAAAACAATAAATTCAGTTCTTATAATAATTGTATGCGAAAGAATAATAGTATATTACTGCAGAGGCCGGGTAAAGTCATTTCGTGGATGAGTACGGTTTTGAAGGACGAAGCGTAGCCGAGTCCTTCAATAGATACGAATCCACGAAATGACATTCCTGCCGAGGCATGTATGCTTTTCTCCAAATATGCGAGGAAATTTGACATTTGTTTATGTAACTTATTTTCATAAAAATAACACGGCGGACAATCTTTGACAAAATGAAATTCACGTTCCCGCCTTATTTTTTTTAAGGATATTAAAGTTAAAAGTTTTGGGGCCGAATTGTATATTTGGTTCCACATGAAATATAGTAATAAAAAAAATAAAAAGAAAATCCATAGCAATAGTTAAAATAAATATATGCATTATTACTTTTACTTGAATCGGCAATTACTAAACTCACAACGTTTAAAAAAACATACCTTTGCTACAAATATTTATCAGTCCCAGAAAAAACATTAAGACTAAATAAACTCTATTATGATTTGGCCACAATAATTATTGTATTTTTTTTTCTATTATTATTGGCATTAACCATGCATTGACTAATCGCAGAAAAAAAACAAAGTTTTTTTAAATCTCAGTTTTTGTACGTTACTATTGGCTGTATAGTGAATTTTCAAAGTCTAGGATGAAATTAAAAGTAAAAACGTGCACAATAATGTACATTTCCCAGGCCTGTCCGGGAAGTAGTCACTTTTTTTTTTAATTCATTATTGTATCAACGTATAATAACGGTGGACTTCGCGGTGTGTTTTTACTACATTAATGGGAACATTTCCGAGCAAGTTGGGGAAAAAGTATTTTTTTTATATGTCGACAGTACACACTGCTCTTAATTTAAACCAAAATATTCCCAATATTTTTTTTAAGCAGTGTAATAAGTAACAAAACATATTTTAATATGTTTGCGGCACGTCCCTTTAAAAAAATTACTACGCTCATTTTTAAATTCCAGTTCCACATATAAAGACGAAAATTGACCCAGGCATGTTTACAATAATCCAAAGAAATAATTTGAGTTGGCATAGCTCAAAAGGAATTATGATTCAGTTAAAACACCACGCGAAGAACTATGTAAGTTACCACAATGTCGGGCACTCAAGAAATAAATCATTATTTGAATAAAAATTCGTACGAATAAAGTCATGTCGATTGTATTCCCGATGAAATTATTTGAATAATTTCAACTGGAATATTTTTTTATGAAAAGAACTTCTTCCTAACCAAAAAATTTAATTATGATTTTTCATTTTAAATAATAATCCACGAATAAGAATGTAGTCTGGGTAGGTACCCGGGGCAAATATTACTTATTAAGTACTAGCTTCTGCCCGCGACTTCGTCCGCCTTAAATTCGTTTATCGGGGATAAGGGTATTTTTCCGGGATAAAACGTAGCCTATGTCCTTCCCCGAGACTCAAATATCCCCATACCAAATTTCATCCAAATCGGTTCAGCAGTTTAAGTGTGAAGAGGTAACAGACAGACGGACAGACAGACAGACACACTTTCGCATTTATAATATTAGTATGGATGGATAGTATGGATTGGTACGATACGTATTCTAAGTACTTAACTTAATAAAATCTCCCAAGTTGACTATCGCATAGTTTTCATACTAGTAGTGTTTAATTTGATAACCATACCAAACCATACAAATACAAGATCATAATGTTGCACAATTCAGCTGATCTGATATGTGAGTGTGCTGTAAACTAAAAGTAAGAAATGGAAATACATATATTTTTAATGATGATATCTCTATATTTTTTTCTGTTTCCGAATTATCTTCGGTACTTTCAGTGTCCGAGTTTTTTCCAACATTTATGACTAATTAGAGCATGGTGTTTTTTTCTTCTGATACTAAACATTTGCTAATATTATTATACGGAAAGATCGTTTGAAGCACCGCCTGTCTGCCGCGCATGTTTAGCAAGTGTTTATAAAGACTTCACTGGCCACGACTTAATCCTATTGTTATTGCTAATGACGGTCGCAAGTGGAAACACGCAAGATAGTACTTATATGCTGTGACTTTCTACGAATCTGGTGATAAGTGCATACAAGGGTTCTTTTTTTTCACCTGCCGCTTATCTCTTTCGATTTCTGTAGATGGGCAATTAGAGGTACGGTGATAACTGATGTATCATTTGAAGCGACGTTGCAAATTTAGGCTTAGGATATGTTGTAGTGAACTTTCAGAAATGGAATAAAGACATTACTATAAAATCATACTTTGAGGCCTTAATGCAGACACCCAAAATAATAAAACTGTCTATTACATGTTTTGTAAAATATGTAATTGTATACTCGTAACTGATATTTTACATTGAATAGAAATAATATAAAGTAGTCAGGACAAAACTTATTGTCTCTGAATCTAAGTAAGTTTTCAACTGATAAAAAAGTGTTAATATGTGTAAATAAAGTGTAAATAACGTTTAAGTGAAATAAAACGTTATTAGAATAATCCCATATCAAATAAAAAAAAATTTCTCTAAAAGCTTTTTCATTTCCAACTTGTATCTATGTATTTATTACAAAATATTAAAATAATTTTGTGCGAAATCAGAGCAGTTCACGTCAACACATTAAACAAGGGTTCTATTCTATCCCATATTTATGTATATTTTATCAAGAATATATTTTCCCCATTTGTTACCACTAAAGTATTTTTTCCCAGTTGTTCCCACCAAATATTTAAGTGGTAAAAGATGGGAAAAAAATCCCAGTAGTTACCACCGAGTACTTTAGTGGTAAAAGATGGGAAAAAAATTCCCAGTAGTTAACACTGGTGACAAGTTGGTGGTAACAGGTGGGAATAACCCCTACGGCCAGGTATCGTCAGGCTGGCATGACGACTTTCGTATTACGTGTACACACGTTCGTCGGAGCGTCGCCATTCACCGGGTCGCGTCACAGAAGCTACGGTGGCACGGTGCCATAAGCACTATTGATGGAACGGAAGCTAGCATTCCATATAGAATGCAACAAGGAGACAGACAAGGACTGGAAGCCGATGAACTGAGCTCGAAAGGAGCATGAGCCGTACCCTTTTTCTATTGGTTTGAAATGAATACAACTGGGTTTTGGGATGGTAATGCTTCCATTGCTTTCCCGGGCCGCCTACAACCGTTATAGAATCGCTCAGCAGCTAAACCAATGGACTAACAGTTACTCCTGGCACAACTGTCTATCCCTTTCTATTCAATACAGTAAGAAAACAAATGATGCTGTCTCGAACGACTACAGAAGACACAGCCAATTTGTACTGGCCCGTGAGTGTGAGATGACATGAAGGATTTAAAACACTGATGATTTAAGGTGACGTCAAACATTGATCTTAATTCGTATTAACGTTTTCACACGACTTGAGATCCAAAAACAAGTGGCACGATTACGCCGGATTGCACAACTACCCAGAGGATCCAAAGTTCAAAATTCGAAGTTCGTACCGGCCGTCCTTTTCATACTCGTGTTATACTATGTTTGAGTGAGGTGAGGCAGGAACGACAGAGTTTTATCTGCTCCGTTAACGAAGGAGCTGCACTGCGGCGGCCCGAAAGCCGGCACTATACCATGGCTCTACGCCAAATGCCATGGTTGTCTAGGACAATGTCTGCTGCGAACGATTCAAAACCTTTGTTTCCGACCGCAAACTATCACTGCTTGAAGGCATGATCAAGAAGAACTGGGGCGATGTAATATAACAATGTGGACTAACTCTGAATAGTTACAAATTCCATTGAAGATCGATTTCTTTAAACTATTTTTACAAGGAACGCGTGGAAACGTACATCACCCCACGTTACTCACTACTTAAAATTTTTTTGACGACCGTTTTGGCTCAGTGGGAGTAACGTTGCCTGCAAAGCTGAGGTCCTGGGTTCAAATCCTGGTAAGGGCAAATATTTGTGTGATGAGCTTAAATATTGGTTCCTGAGTCTTGGATGTTTTCTATGTATATAAGTAATATATTTATTCAATTTATTTATTTATTTATTTATTATTATAAACAAAATATATACAGCTTTACAGTACAGAACCAAAGCGCTGCATTATTGAGGTTTACATCAAATAAAAGACAGAGACAGGTATATACATGCTATGATAATCTACTATCATCCATCGCCTCGCAGTACCTCAGACATTCCCGACATACATCTCGTCAATATATCGTCGTCTAGTACCCATAACACAAGCCTATAGGTATATAGTATAGAGCTTACCATGGGGCTAGTTCGATTTGTGTAAAATTGTCCCGTAATATTTATTATTTATTAAGATTAAGCGAAACTTAATAAATTAGTTGCTTCAAAAGCACAAAAATGAATATCTTTCTGTATGTACATTTAGGACAAGTGCGCCACGCAACTCTTTGTCGCGCGACAATACTAACCATCTCTTTCCATTCAGTATAGTGCGCAGGACTTATTAGGGTATGCCATGCGACTTCAGCGCGGCTGTTCGGATGATTAAATTTTTACCTCGTAAATGATTTGACATTCCAATAAGCGCTGTGACGGAAGATCAAATCATTAAGAAGTGTCCTCTGCCCCATACGGCCCATGCAATCGTGCCATGTGGCACAATAACAAACGAAAGTCCGATACCTTACGTGCAGCTTGTTATATGTGCCTTTAAAATTTGGTGGGAAAAAGTACATTTTTAGACTATGAAAATAGAAATTGATAAGTAATACGAGTAATGCCATTTAATAACCCATGAAATGTATGGTAACTTTTGATATTAAACCGTTTCGATAAACGCAATTTTTAACATAGCTGCCGAACGAAGTTCTTAATTTCCCCATACAAGCCTACGTGACATCACAATTTCGTAGGCTTTAGTATGAGGGAATTCAATTACCGGTATAATTTTATAACCGGTAATTTACCGACTTGGTGAGTTCAAAACCCGTAAACTGGTAAATTAACGGTATTGGAAGTTCGAAGTTAAAAATACGTGAAAATATTGTTTTATTTAACATTACTGTATTATTTTTATCCATAAACTATAAAAAACAATCCACATTGTGTAAAATAACATAATTTTATAATTTAAAATAAAACACCAGTAGAGTAAAGATTAAATTAAAATAAATTAAAACAATCAACAATTTACTAAATAAGGATCCAAAAAACGGCCCTGGTCTGGTTTAATCGGCCCTGCAGGGAAGCCAGACTTCTAAGGCAAGCTTTGTATGAGGCTTGGACAACGGCCCGTATCAATAAGGATCCTAACATATCTGATGTGATACGCAAATTAAATGCTGCTTCCAGGGCCAGTAAACGAGAAATTGCCAAAGCTAAATTCGATTTCGACGGTGGAATTGGTGAGCAGGTCGCAGGGTTCCCCGTTGGAAGTCGTGCCCGCTGGTCGCTCGCCATGGCTGCCGAGGGAAAATTCTGTCAGTCGTCCTTACCACCCCTGCGATATGCTGACGGTAACTTGGCCCACAGTGCTAAAGAGAAAGCCGATCTTTTGGGTACCCTCTTTGCCTGGAACTCGACATTGAACGATGATGGAAGTATCGTACTAGCTAGTACCATTCCGTGTTGCGGGATACTCCATGCCGGAGATAACCTTCACTCATAGGGATGTCAGGCGGGAATTGCTCTGTCTAGATGTTCACAAGTCAAGTGGGCCAGACGGCATACCGGAAGTGGTGTTCAAGCAGTGTGTTCCTGAGTTGTGCCCTGTGTTAACGCGCCTCTGTGATAAACACGAGCGTGTGGTAAACACGTAACTCCTAAGATACCTAGAAGAACACGATTTGATGAGCGACCGTCAATACGGTTTTCGCCACGGTCGCTGCAATGGTGATTTATTTATTTATTTATTTATTTACAAATAATTACACAGCTAACAGTAAAACTAAATCACTGTGAATTATAATATGTATAAAATGGAGATTTTTAAATGAACATCGATACATCATAAAAAATAAGTGATCTCCTAGTATATCTCATACACCGCTGGGCCTCGGCCATTGAGAGTCAAGGTGAGACATTAGCAGTTAGCCTAGACATAGCCAAGGCGTTCGATCGGGTCTGGCAGGGTCTTCGATGGAAGTTGCCATCTTACGGACTGCCCGAGGGTCTGTGCAAATGGGTCGCCAGCTTAACCAACAGAAGCATAAGAGCCGTAGTTGATGGCAGCTGCTCAAAAACCATGGTTATTAACGCAGGCGTCCCCTAAGGTTTCGTCCTATGTCCAACTCTGCTTCTGCTGCATGTCAATGATATGCTGTCCACCGATAGTATTCATTTTTATGCAGACGACATCACCGGAGATGCACTTTACACAGGCCAAGCAAACATCCCTCGTTCCATTGTGGAATTAGAGTGCTGAACGGGACATAATATTTTAGTTTTCGGTTGATGGTTTTGTTATAAATTTGTGATATACAGATACGATACAATAGCTCTTTCTATGTACATAATAAGAGATGGAACAGTGTGATTAAGTGTAAATTAAATATAAGAATGAATCTTAGGTGGGCTAAGTTTTAGGTTGAGCTAAAACGCTAGAAAATCTCATGATATGTTACAATAATATCTGAGATATTTGTATGCTAGTGTGTAAGTTCAAATTGCAGAATAAGCTACTTATTGTCACATAACATATAATGACACGAATGTACCTACTTATTCTATGCAAATAAATATCTATCTATCTATCTATAGGTTTTTCTACATATTTGAAACTAATAAAAGGTAATTCGGGTTACAGAATTTTTATTCTCAAAAGAAATACTTACATTTCACTTATTGAAACTAAACATAGTTACATCACCAATTATATGCCCGTGAACGTTTACACATGGAAAAGAAAAATAACAACTTATGTTATTTGTTAATAAGTACAAAAGTGGGTCATTGCTGGATCAGTAACAAATAAAATGTCGGGTATAACGTTATCTAGCGATACAATACACTCGCAGTGCTCGCATGGCAATCACCCGCCAGGGCTGCATTTATATTCAAATGACGGAAACATTATTGATGACATGGGCCTTTAGTTTGTTTCTAAACATTTGAAATGATTTTGCCATTTTAATATCATTTGGTAATAAAAAATTTAAATCGCATAAAATCATTTGATCTGGATAAAGTACAGCGTTTTGTAGTACATAAATTGATATACATCAGCGTAAACCAATATTTATATATATATCTGTAAAAAACCGGTTTTGGTTTGGTTTATTATAAAGTTGTAAAAAGGAAATGTATGTACAGTCGGTGCCCTCATATAAGTATCCAGGCATATTCGTGACTATGAACGCGCACTGGAACTCACTAGTAGAGTGAGTTCGCGTCCTAGTTGCCTGTCCTTGCTTGCTTTTTTTATTTATTTTTTTAAACTTATTTGCATGATTTACTTTAATATAGTTATGTAACACCGTGAATATAAAAAAAACAGGGGTTATCAGGCGTCTCTTCTCTTAATAAATCGCCGACGTATCAATTTGCATAAAATCAAAGTCCATTCTTTAATTGACAATTGTAAACGTTTACAATATTTACAAATATCAATAATTATAAAAGGACGGTACCTAAAGGAACTAGCGAACGTAACTTTTCTGAAAATATTCATTTTTTCAAAATCAAAACTTTATTCTGCAAGATAGCCTCGAGGGCACTTTTATATTTAACAGTCAATGTTCATACGTTGACTGCCTTATTTTAATCAATTGAGCCTCTTTGATATTCGATGGCACCCGCTTACCATGTGATGGCAGCACTGGGCGATGGAGTGTCCGACTCTTAGAATAATAACGCCTAGAAACGCAGTTCACGCGCAACGGTGAGGCCACTAAAACTTGGCCATAAATGCCCAATCGCCGATCGGCTTGTCAGTTGCAAGAACGCGTGTCAGGTGTAAACAGCTCCCACATCTTCGATTAATATGAGGGTTTTTGCAGTGAAAGGGTGTCACAATGCATCGAATAAGAAGGATAAACATTCTAAGATAATATTTCACTCGCAAATATTATTCGCGGCATGACAACGTAGTGTTGCCAATGTAACGGATTTATTAACTCATAATTCAGTCCTGATAATATACTAACTTAATGAATGATGAACTATATAGTACCGTAATAATGGATTATTACCTGACTTAATAATTAAATTAAATATTCCTACGCTTAATGTATTTAATAATTTTTTATGATTATTCTGTTTTTAAACGACTTCCAAAAAAAGGAGGAGGTTCTCAATTCGACGGAATGTTCTTTTTTTTTATGGATGTTCACCGATTACTCGAACTAAGAAAATAAACGAAGAAAATGTATTAATTGTAGTGCAGTACATTTTGGGTACAATTTCTTCACAACGTCATTTTGAGTACCTACATTAATATGTAAAAAAAAAACTCTCTAATAAATAGAACATGGCCGGTACACACTTGAAAATGGAGGTATACTATTGGTGACTGGTAAAATAAATTAACAAAAACATAAAACCGACTCCAAAAAAAACTAGAAAGTAAAAAATAACGCCATAATTCAGTTTCTTCAAATTACTTACAAGTAACCGTTTGTATACTCAATCTATAAAGTATATACAATAAATGTTATTTTGGAGTCGGTGCCATCGTGTCACAACTGACTAAAATCGTCAATTTTCAATATTTTACACATTCTTTATATGGCACCGACGCCAAAATAAGACTAATTAATTTTATAAATTTAATTAAACTAACTAATTTTATATTTTCATTTTATCAGTTTAAAAAGATATGAAGCTGATTTCAGAGTTTGTTAAATTTAATATTGTTTTATTGTAATATTGTCATTTCACCTTATCATGTCGAAGTACATTTTTTTCATAAGCTAAGATATTTTTGGAAATATATCTTTGACACATACTGAATATTTTTGTTTATTTAATGAACTAAATCACTAACTACCTTCGTCAAAAAGCTAAAATTGTTCCTATAAAAGTAAACCAAACAACTTTCTCGGTCATTTCCACCCGTACTTTACGGTAAGATTACGAGAAAGTTGGTAAAGTGCGGAAAAGTACATGATCCTTTTATTTATTTATTTTGAAATTTTTACTGCTTTTAATCATTATTATTTGGACAAACCCTGTATAAATGAAAGTAAAAAATAAATGAAATTTAAACCACTTTCTCAATAATTACCGCTACAGAGAATGTTTCCGAGAACGTTTCCGACACTTTCTCTATATTCTCGTAATTTACGGAAACGGCACATCACTACTCGCGCTTGGCGCGTTCGATCGTATAAGACTATAATTGTAGGCATAATTATTCTAAGGTCTCACTAAACAAATTATTCGACCTCTTCAAATCATCATATTCTAGGTGGCAGCACTAAACGAAAGTTATTTCATCATCATCTTGGTTCATTTACAAATATTGTATTTTTTAAGAATTCATATTTCGGTCAGAATAATTCCCAGCAAGCTTGACTAAGAAGTCAAAAAACATTCTCTCCCAAGTCATAGTTTGAACCATCGTCCTTCTGATGCATTGTCAAGCGCGTTTACCACTAGACAACGGGGCATATGGATAACTGCGACAAAACTGCAGACCGCTTGTTTATATGGTGCCTTAAGTCAGGGCACCGACAATACAATAAAGATATTTCCAAAAAATAAGCGATACGAACTATTTGAAGGTCAAACGAAAAACATTTTTTTTGTTTTTTGTATATATGTATGCGTCGTAGTGGTTCAACACGGCAAAACGACTATACCCATTTCTACTATTTCTTGGTACACGGTTAGCTGGTCATCCACAGACGGTTATGAGATACTTTTTATCCGACTACGCTCAAGAAAACACAGGGTTATCGTTTTTTCTCCTACGCAGACGAAATTGCATCAGCATCCCTATTGAGGACGCACCGATCACGGTAGTTTGTCTGCTGCAGAATTCGGGCAAGCTGACAAATCTCAAGGAAAGCCTACATTTCCAAACAATAAATTCGGTAAGTACAGTCACGGATGACAAAACCATTACGAAAATCGTCTCCTCTACCACAAGTCTCCCATAAAACCAAGCCACAGGCAGAAAAACGGTGAATCCCAGGTATAGGGCGATACGTGTAGCAGGAAGCCAGTAGTTGGGAGCCTGGAATGCGGCACGTGCGCGTAATTGAGGACGTACCGATCGCGGGAGCTCGCATGCTGCAGAATTGGAGCAAGCTGATTAACAAGAGAAACTCCCGTTTCATTAAATGAAGGAATTCGTTGATAGCCATAGAGGCAATCTCGTCATATTTATTGTGACCGCTGCAAAATTGTGGGCTCTTCGGATGAACGTCATATCTACGGGTAGAATTATGCTGATTATTACGAGGCGGAAACATCTGTCTATATTATTATAAAGTTGTAAAAATTAAATGAAATTATATATACAATACAGATATATTGAAGATATTTTCAAAAAATTTATTGTTACAGACTATTTGAAAGTCACTAAAACAAAAAATATATTTTATGGATTTTTTGTATATTTGTTATGTGTCGTTGTGGCTTCATCACGCAAAATCGGCTAAACAGATTTCCACAATTTTTGGTACGGATAGCTGGGTATCTCTAGATGGTTATAGGATACTTTTTACCCGACTACGCTGAAGAAAAAACGACGAGTTACGACTTTTTCTCCTCCGCGAACGAAGTTGCGGGCATCTTCTAGTTTCCCATAAAATACGAAAAAACTTCCCTAGAATCCTTGGAAAAGGCGTAATTCTACATGGGCCACTATGACTAATTAATTCACTTCATGTGATTCCCCTCACTACTAATGCAACTTATTAATTTAAAAAACCGGGCTAGAGCATGTCGGACCATGCTATCTTATCGCATTAGTTTAATTTCCCAAAG
This sequence comes from Hedya salicella, assembly GCA_905404275.2. Lineage (NCBI taxonomy): Eukaryota > Metazoa > Arthropoda > Insecta > Lepidoptera > Tortricidae > Hedya > Hedya salicella. The sequence goes on from FR990096.1 coordinate 92,228,957, forward strand.
GAATCTTATGCAAAGCTTCATTTAGCATTTTATTAATTTGGTCAAATTATCATTTGGCAAAATTTCACTTCGTCAAGATTTTATTAAGGAAATGCATATTAAGCAAATGTTCTATTTTGTTATAAATTCTATACCAAAAAAATGCTTGCCAAATTTGTCACTTCCCATGCTCAACTTATAGCAAGTTACACGGAGTAGATAAATTCTGTTGTTGGCATAGTATTGTTCAGGTTAATAATTATTTGATATATCTTTTCAAGACGGAGACTCCTAAATAATTACCGAATGTTTTATAAGAAGTTGTTATTTTGTTTCGTTTTTTGTTTATATGTTTTGTGATGATTTACGTTTCCTTATGTGATTTGAATATTGACTTACCTGCTTACCTTATTATCCAATAAAAATGAAAATTATAGTTGTTTTCTTTACCTAGAACCCAATAGGAATCATAAATAGATAAACAATGGTCTATAATACCCAATAGGTTTCCTACTGGGTCCTAGTTACGCCGGCTCATAGAAAATGATGAGTGCGGGCGAGGTATTTTACCATGTATAGGCAAACATCTCGTATTTTAGATTAATTATGATAAAATGTTTTTGTTTGTAAATATATTATGTTTTTAATAAAATAAAGATTATGAGATGCGGAAAGGAATTTAGTATGGCAAAAAGCTCCGCGCGCATGGCTCGGTGGTGGGGGAAATGTGCGCGCGGGGAACGGGTTTAGGGATTGCAATCCGGTCCAATTCTCAATCCGGCCCGACCCGGATACGGCCGGATTAAGCCCAATCCGGCCGGATTGAAGTTTTGCTATTGCGTCTATCCAACATTATACTTTTGTCCAGTTTATTGGCCGTAAAGTAGTCATGCGGAGCTATTTTTGCAAATTAACTAATGAAACAATGGTTTAGCGCTAAAAATTACCATTATTAAATCAAAAATCAGTCTCACTAGCCACTTATTTCACAGGAATATGAAAATTCAGGCATCTGCTTCAATAATATTTAGCCTTAACTGAATACCAAGACATGGTAACCTTGTCTCATAGTAAATATTACAAAATTAAATCTTTATAAAAAATAACACTAATAAATGAACTTTTTATAGTTTTAATTGCCAAATCTAAGAATTTGCCACTAATTTGGTGTATTGGATCATGATTCATGATATCATGATCATTCTTTTAACTTTGACCCTACTTTTATTCTCTACTGTGTAATATTTAATCAACTTTATTAATACTATAAGTAGTGACATCAACAATAATAAAATACTACTCCCTTAATACCCGTATAATATTAAACACAATGCACTTTAAATAATAGGAAAGATACATGTTACAATTGTAATAACGTTAATTGAAAAAAATGTTTTTCTAATTTGGCCAAAGAAACATAATTAACCATTAAACAAAATTGACGCCTTGAAGAATAATTAAGAAAGACATCGTTCTTTAAAGCTTAACTAGATCTAGAACATAATTAAGTCTTGACATATTATTCCTAACTCAAATTTTCACCAAATTAGAATCAACTTTCTTGGGTTGTGTAGTCCGTATGTATTTCGGTTGTGGCGTCTCTTCAGTCTCTTCGGGTCTACCGGATCCGGTAATTTTTTACCGGATCCGGTGGCCGCCAAAATGTACCGGATCCGGCCGGATTACCGGATCCGCCGGACCGGATTGCAATAGCTAAACGGGTTGCGGGGGAGGTAGCGCGCAGTAGTGGGGATAACGCGACTATATAAAAGACGCGCGGCCTCCCATACAATCAGTGGACTGCCTACGGATCTCCAAGTGTACGGACGTTCAACACCGCTCTCTGCTGCTCACCGTCGCCTTCTGTGAAGACTCGCCGTGCGAACAGCGCCCCACCGTTTTTCGTTGGGAGGGGATACCTGCTCACGTGCTGCCTTCCTGTTCGGTGCCCTCGCCGCCTGGTGGAACCCGGTCCCGCTCAAACGGACGCCCCGGGGAAAGCCATGTGGAGTCCGGCATAGCCGAGCGGGAATAAACGTCGCAGGATCCAAAATTTCGTCCGTTTTTTGGAAATTTTCAAAATGGACCAAGCCGCTGCCGCTGCAAGGGAAGAAGGGAGGGTAGACCGGCGCCGCGAGGCGCCAGTCTACCTACGCCGAGCTCAGGCGACCCCCCCAACCCCCCGCAGGAGCCGCACTTTATCGTCGGTAGATGTGAAAATGTCGGTTCACATCTACCGACAGAAAAAATCACCACCGCCGAACCCAGCGCAGATGATTACGCTGATGCTGAGGAACACAAGGAAGACTCCAGAACCCCAGCCCGACCTCAGAAACCCCGCCAAACCGAAGAAACGCCGTCCAAACGGCGCTCCACGGCCGCGGCCTTCGGCATCTCAATGCCGTCAATCGCCGGCGTCGACCCGCCCGCTTCACCACGGGAAAGCCTGGACCGTGACCGGATCCTGGTAGCCCGCCTGGTAGAAATGGGCATAGCTTCACCGGCGCTAATGGCTTGGATGGCCGTATTCATCCGCATCAAAGCGCACGAACTGGGGGAGGACGAAGAGGAGCTGCCCCCCAGCGACCGGCGCTACCAAATGCTACTCACGCAGCACCCCTACGTCGCCACCAGCACCTCGGCCACGACCGCCGCCAAGCGGAAACTCGCCACCAGCCCATCCGCACCTGAGGAGGAAGAAGAAGGGAAGCGAGCCTGCAGGCAAATATCGCCGCCAACCGACCCGAGACTGCGCCGCCGCTCCAAATCTGCGGGCGCAAAAAATACAGAAACAGACAGAGAAGCCGAAAACCAAAGCCGCCAAAATCTGCCCACCCAGACGGCGCATATTGAGAGGGCTGCCGCCCCGAAGGGAAACAGGGAGGGTAGGCCTGCGCCGCAAGGCGTAGGTCTACCTACGCTATCCTCAAGCGACCCCCCTCGCTCCCCGCAAAAGCCGCACAATTCCGTCGGTAGTAGAGAAAACGTCGGATCGCATCTACCGACGGAAAAAATCGCCTCCGCCGAACAACCGCCGCCGCAACCCAAAGCAACAAGCTACGTCGCAGCAACAAAAAATACAGCCCCAAAACGACCTACGCCCCCGGGGCCCGCCGCCAAGCCTGCTACAAGTCAGCAACAGCCACACCAACAACAACAAACTGAAGAAGCCAAGAAAACCAAATATAGGCCTATCTTGGTCGAAAAGATGCCGGACTGGACCAAGCACTTCGGCACCCTGGCCGAAAAACTTGGCCACCCACCAACCGCCGCCCCCGCGGGGGAAGGGGTGCGTTTCTCGCCCAAAACGGACGATGAATTCCGCATCGTCCAGGCCTTCCTCATCAACCTCCAGGATGAGGTGGGTCAGGCGGAGGCCCCCTTTCATGTCTACAACTCCGTGGAAGCCCAGAAGATGAAGGTGGCCATCAGAGGGCTGCCCATACAGACACCACCGGAAGAGATCAAGCTAGCCCTACACAAAAAGGGCTACGACGTGCAGTACATCAAACCGATAGTCGCACGCAACGGGAGGCTCGGCTGCGTATACTTCACGCAACTGAACACCACGGCGGCGCAGAGCAGCGGAATCTACGGAATAACGGAGCTGCTCAACATGCCCGGCGTGAAGATCGAAGCCTGGAGGAGTAAAAGAGGCCCGCCCCAGTGCCACAACTGCCAGGGGTTCCGGCACTCGTCGGAAGGCTGCCACCGACCGCCTCGCTGCGTGCGATGCGCAGGCCCGCACAAAGCCAAGGACTACAGCCGACCCAGAGAGACGCCCGCCACCTGCGCAAACTGCGGGGGCCCACACCCGGCCAACCACACATGCTGCCAAGTGTTCCGTAGGGAGGCTAGGAACAAAAAGGCAGGCCCCTACGCACTCACGAAGCCCGCCCGCCCCGGACCCGAGACCCGAGCGGCCATGGAAGTGCCCACGGTGGCTGAGTCGGCGCCGTCGAACCTGATGGCCCCGGCCAACGACCCCCAACCCAGGGGTCCGCCCTCGGCTCGATCGGAACCAAAAGCGAGCGAAGGAAACGCCGCCAAGAAGAAGAAAAACAAAAAGAAGAAAAAGAAGCCCGCAGCACAGTTGCCACCTACGCAACCGACAACCTCTAACAAAGCTGCGCAGCCACATAAACCGGCAGTGCAGAAAGCGGCGTCAAATGCCGCCGCCGACATGCTGACGCTCATAACCCAGCTGCTGAGCCTCGCCACCTCCCAGGACCCCGCCATCACAAGCGCCGTCCTACGAGCCGCCACCGCCCTCAAGCCTAACATTCAACCAGCACCTTAACGGTTTGAGAGTGGTTTACTGGAACGCCCAGTCGCTGACCGGCAAACTCGGCCTGCTCCGCAACTTCCTCACGGAGCAGGAGGTCGACATCATGCTGGTCAGCGAAACACACCTGAGAGAGGGCGTTCCTTTGAAGGTGAGCGGCTACGTCGTCTACCGTCAAGACGAAGTCTCCCCGCAAGGGATTGCCTACAGAGGCCTCGCGGTATTGGTGAAGAGAAGAATAGTCCACCAACAAGTCCCACACACGCAACACACGTCCATCTACGCGCTGGGCGTCGAACTCCAGATCACGGGCCACGACATTCGACTCTTCGCCATATACCGCCCCCCCGGACCGCCAGGCAACGTCGTTTCCAACGTGTGCCAGCTCCTGCAGTCCCCCATGCCGACCATCCTGGCGGGGGACTTCAATGCAAAGCACCCCAGTTGGAACGCGACAACTACGAACCGCGCGGGACAGCAACTAGCACAGGCAGCCGTGGACCATGATTTCGACATCTCCGGACCTCAAGATCCGACACACTTCTCCAGCTCCTACAACTCCGGAGATGTACTCGACTTCGCGGTCCACAAAAACGTGAACGCCCTGATGACGCACGAGGCCCTTCCAGACCTCCCGTCGGACCACCGCCCGGTCCTACTCGTCATCAGAGACCTGCCAACATTAACACCAACGAAACCACCGGGTCGACGGATCTGCTGGGAGACCTTCTCGGCGGCCATGGAGGAGCAATCCCACACCATGCCGGTCTCAACAGCAGCAGACGTCGAGCACGCCACCGCCAGCATCACCTCCAGCATCCAATCGGCGCTCAACTCCGCGGCGCACACCGTTCCAACCAGAGAGAGGCGCAAACCCCTTCCTGCGAGGATCCAGGAGCTTATAGCGCGCAAACGCCGATGAGGCTGGAGTGGCAGAGAACCCGATGCCCCACTCTTAAGACGTCGCTTAACGCACTAGTCGGGAGAGTGAAGGAGGAGCTGGAAAGCCACGCTGCAGAATCCTGGGAGAGCCACCTGGCGTCCATCGACGAGGACATGCCCTCTATCCATCGTCTCTGCCGAAGTCTCGGCATGACGCCCACGGCCACACTCCCTCTACAAGATGAAGACGGCCTCCCGAGGTACAAGGCGGAGGACAGGGCGGAACTCTTCGCCAACTGCCTTGAGAGGCAATTCCAGCCGAATCCAACTGACGATGTGGAGCACGTATCAGCAGTAGAGACACACCTTGAGAGCTACTTCGCGGCACCGATCGAGGCGGAAGAAGACCCCATCTTTTTCACCCCCGGCCAAGTCCAGCGAACACTCAGACGCGCAAAGCCAAGAAAGGCACCGGGCGCCGATGAGATCCCGAACAGGGCGCTCCACCACCTGCCGCCGCGAGCAATCGCAGCGGTGACGCGCCTGTTCAATGGGATCCTGCGCTCCGGACACTTCCCGTCATCCTGGAAACTTGGCCGAGTGATAATGCTGCCGAAAGGGGGGAAAAATCTTCAGAAACCGGAGAGCTACCGCCCGATCACCCTACTGAGCACCATCTCCAAGGTGTTCGAACGACTCCTGCTGAACCAGCTCCAGCCCCACATCGAGCCCAGAGAAGAGCAGTTTGGATTTCGCGCTGGTCACTCCACAACTCTGCAGCTTACGAGAGTGCTGCACCACATGGCTAACGCCATGAACAGGAAGGAGGTCACTGTCGCAGCACTCCTCGACATGGAGAAGGCGTTCGACAGGGTATGGCACGAGGGCCTGCTGTACAAGCTGTCGACGTCCCCAGCTCCTCGGCGTGTGGTGCGAGTCATCGCGTCATTCTTGTCCGAGCGGAGATTCCAAGTGGCGGTGGAAGACGCCACTTCAACGGAGCGCCCGATCCTCGCGGGCGTCCCACAGGGAAGCTGCCTATCACCGGCCTGCTACGCCCGATATACCGATGACTTTCCGGTACTGGGCGACGTCAAGCTGGGCCTCTACGCGGACGATGCGGCGCTGTACGCAACGTCCTTGAACCCCAAGCACGCAGCAAAGAAGCTCCAGCGCTCACTTGACGTCGTGCCAGAATGGCTAGCCCGTTGGCGGTTGTCGGCCAACGTGGCGAAGACGCAGGCCATAGTGACCGGCAGATGTATGCAGCCTCCCCCCCTCCAGATGCTCGGACAAGAGATACCCTGGCAGCACACCGTGAAGTACCTGGGAATCACCATCGACAGGGGACTCACAATGAAGCAACACGCAGAAGCCACCGCACGACGGACGAAGTCAGCACGCACACAACTCCGCCCAGTCCTAGCCAGCAGCCTCCCCATCCGCACCAAGTTGGGGATCTATAAGACGTACCTGCGGTCCCGTCTTACATACGCGGCCCCCGCATGGTACGCCTTAACATCGGAAACCAGCAGAAAGAGGCTGCGTGCGCAGGAGACCCAAGCCCTACGCACCATAGTCGCGGCCCCGCGCTACATGCGCAACGACCTGATAAGCCGCGACCTAAAGTGGCAAGGACTGGACGATTTCATCGGTCAGCTCACCGGTGCCATGTTTCGTCGTGCGGACAACTCCACCATCCCATCGCTGGTGGGAATTGCGCCGCTTCACACCCGTCCCCCGGACAAGCGGTATAGAGCTCTGCCGAGAGAGCTCATACCACCAGCAGAGTCCCCTGTAAATCCAGGAATCCACAAAGCCGCTGAAAGGCCACCGTCCGCAACGCCGCAGACAGGCCAACACACCACGCCAGCATCACCGATCAGAACCCAACCACAACAAGCCGCGGAAGAGGCTTAATCGACGGCAAGTCGTTCCCGACAAAACCGAAGACATAGGCCTCCCCGCGACAATGCAGCCAAGCCGGAAGCGGCACTAAAAAAGACACGCCCGTTGTAACGGGCGGTGAAGAAAACCGCCAAAGAGGGCCCAGCCCTGATATGGCATCCCCACACCAGAAAGGTGTGAGAAGACATTTCGATCGATACAATCAGTTCCGTTTGAGCCCGCAGTTCCCAAAATAATCTAAGAAGAAACAAGAAGCTCCTGCCCTGCTACAATTCCTGACTCAATCTCGCTGTACCAAGTTTACCGGCGTTTTATTTCTGACGATCAATCGCAACCCAGTAAATAGGTGCGACGCGCACAATATCTTTCATACTATAAAGTCAGCTTATTTATTTCACCTTAATGGGCTACCCGAAAAATTCGGTAAATTTCACTATTTTTTAAGTGATATAAAATGATTCATATTGCTGCAAACGTGGAATGTACCTAATAAATCAAGAGAAAAAAAAAGATTTGTAAAGTCCTTTTTCTATCTTATATTGGTATTGTATCCCTCGTCGAGCGTCGCTTTCACATCGGAATAAGTGAGTAATGATCTTCACAGTTAAAATTGTCTACTGGTTTTTCAATAGGTTCTACAGTTTTTAAGAAAAATAGCTAAGTTTTTACATACATACATACATACAATCACACCTTTTTCCCATTACGGGGTAGGCAGAGACTAACTCCTTCTACTTGCTACGGTCCTGGCACACAACTGCCGCTTCATCAACATTAATTAATCTCTTCATTTTGTGCTGTCACAACCGTTTTGCTTTGTCTCATTCACACACAGAATATCATCAATATTTCTCGCATTCATCATCTGCCATACTTCATCTATTTTATCATTAATTCCTCCCCTTATATTTAATGTAGCAAAGCGGCTCTCCATAGCCCACTCTTTGCTCTCGCTGGGACCTAGACGTGATGGGTTGCGAACCACATCGCCGCCATTTGCGTTCCCACGAGCAGCTAGAGATAAAATATTCGAACCCAGCTGAGCCCCGCATACCAGGTAAGGGTTTAAGCCTTATTCTGGGGTCACCGGTCACCAGTCCCAGGGCAATTCGGCACGCTAACGACTAGACTCGCCTCTAGCCACGCATTCACCGGCACGGCATACCTTGGATTGGCGGAATAGGAGGAAGGATAACAGGGTAAAGAAAGGAGTTGTACGAATTTATACAGAAGAAAGGGTTAAAGGATACTACTGTCCCAGAAGACTATGTATGAACCAGTAGCACCTCGGGGAGCCGGGGTCGCATACCCGTATATCATAAAAATTTTTTGGATTAGTTTGCCCTTGATTTCCACACCAAACACTAATTGTATTCTAAATTTGAAGCTTCTATGTCAGCTAGAAGTCCCTCAAACTTTTGATGATCGGTCAGTCTATGAGTGAGTGACAAAATTAAGAAACTTTGACTAGTTATAATTCTCAAACTATAGCTTCAAATTGAATGAAATTTGTAATACACCGTGTACATACAATGCCTGTTTGGTTACTTAAAATTCAGGCTTTTAGTTTTATTCACAACGAAGTTATAGAAGATGAAAAATGGCCTGGTAGGGTACGGCCGTGCCGCTTTTTTGCTCAACTTGGCGGGGGCACTGCCGTGTCCCCAGATAAAGTTATTGAAAAGGAAATGTCTGTTCATTTAAGATATTTTCAGAATAATAATTTAAACGGGCTATTTTGAGTTCACAGAATTGTCTTTTTTTGCAGCTAAACGAATTTCAAGTATGTTTGGTACACGGGTTGCTTGTTATTCACAGATGGTCATAGGTATGGCATTGAGTCCTCCCAGTTCACAATTTTAGTCCTTATTGACTTCTCTAACGCCTTTAATGCGGTCGATCATGAACTCCTGCTTGCTACACTCGATCGCTTGGGTATCTCATCATCAGCGGTAGCGTGGTTTACTTCCTATTTGCAGAATCGTCGTCAAGCTATTCGTGCTAACCACTCCTTCTCCGATTGGTGCGATCTAGTTTCTGGTGTCCCACGAGGCGGAATTCTCTCCCCTTTACTGTTCTCAATATTTATTAACCACATTACGCTCAACATTAAGTGCTCCTACCATCTTTATGCCGATGACCTACAACTGTATGCACAGGCCCGGACGGACAACTTGCATGAGGCAGTATCTTTTATAAATGACGATCTCAATCGCATCTCCTCCTGGTCTAGATATTTTGGGATTGCTGTCAACCCATCTAAGTGCCAAGCAATAATTATCAGGAGTCCCCGCTTAATGTCAACCACCAACTTGACAAACCTGGCTCCGGTTATCTTTGAGGGCATAGTGATACCCTTTGGATCGAAGGTGAAAAATCTGGGGCTAGTTCTTGACTGTGGCCTTAATTGGGACCTTCAGGTGTCTGACGTGTGTCGTAAGGTCACCAACACTCTGAGGTCATTGTATAGACTGAAGCATTTCCTGCCGGTAAGTACAAAGACACTTCTTATTCAAACTCTCGTGCTACCTGTTATTGATTATGGTGATGTGTGCTATACGAACGTTACGCAGGCCTTGCTGGACAGGCTAGACCGCCCCCTGAATAACTGCATCAGATTTATTTTCGGACTCCGCAAATACGACCATGTATCTGCTTACCGACGACAGCTTAAGTGGCTTCCTATTAGAGAGCGCAGAACTCTTAAAAAACTATGTACGCTTTTCACCATATTATATGCACCCGATTATCTACGTTCTAGGTTTCAGTTTGTCACGGCCCGCCCGAACTGTGAGCTCCGTTCCTCCCGTACACTCAAACTCTCCATTCCTCCTCATCGCTCTGGTACCATGTCCAACTCCTTCACGGTACAGGCAATTGGTCTCTGGAACGCCCTTCCCCTCAGTATACGACAAGCTCAGAGAAATTCTCCTTCAAGTGTAAGTTGCGCAAGCATCTCTTGGGAAATTTTCAAGAAGAGTCTTCATAGTAGTTTAGAAGCAGGTACCTATATGTATGTATCTATATATATGTATATATGTATCATGTTTATATATATTATGTATTATATGTAGTTTGTATACTATGTAACTTGGGTGTCTCGCCCTTGTAATTATTATTTTGTACAAGTCTGATACCGATATCCCGCACCAATAATATCTCTGTATAGCCTAATGGTTGACTGGTAGAGAATGCCTTTATGGCATTAAGTCCGCCATTTGTACTTTCTTGTATTGTGCAATAAAGTTTAAATAAATAAATAATAAATATAGGTATAGGATACTTTTTACCCGACTACGCTGAAGCAAAAAAATAGTTATGCCTTTTTTCACCTCCGCGAATGAAGTTTCGCTTTCTAGACAAACAATAAGTTGATTTACCAGTTTTACACTAAATAAATTCGCTCAATACTCCGTTTATGTTCATGAATAATACTCACAAAAATGCCTAATCTAACAGGAATTAAGTCATTAACTGTCCGACACTTAAGTCGTTTGCGATAAGGGCGGCGGGTCGGGTGTCATTAAGGTTCGACAACATACGAATTACTTGAAATAACTTCTCGAAGTGCAATGTTATAATTTACCTGAACCTGAAGGGAATTTCTACTTCAATTTTACGAAATTCACCATCATGGAACACTTTTTCGCCAATGCTTCATAATCATAATTCAAAGTAATTAATAAAATATCTCGAACAGCTCCGCTTCCTAGATGACGGATACCATGCGCTCTATAATCACTAAGACTTTTACGCAATAAGGAACAACCCTAAACGGGGAAACGAAAAAAAAAACCTGTTGTTTGGGATAGGGAAGGTTCTTCCACGATGGTGAATATCGTAAAATTTAAATAGAATTCCCTTCAGGTAAGTTCGTTTCATTTACCAATTTTATCATTCACCATCATGGAACACCATGCAGATGTTTAAAGCCAGGTTTGTGAGTGCAGTCATGAAAAAAATGCAATGAAGTGAAAAATGACCCGTCACATTTTCTTAAAGCATCTATTGTCATTCCTGCTTTCAGTGCTGCAGAGGTAGATGCATGCTTTGTACTATTCGATGAGAACATATTTGTATTTATACCTGCCTCTTGCAGAATGCGGTGAATGAGTAAAATGTTCAGTAATAAAATAAGGGGGCAAATGCCTCACAGTTACTTTTGTATTCATAATATTAGTATGGAATTATGGATGGCGTCTATTCAGTATGTGTAGCTTTAAGGAACATAGCGACTCGATATATATGGGACGTAGGTGTGTGCGTGACGTACCGGTGTCGTCATAGCTGGGAACCCCGCGTCCTACTTGCTCGTGCGCTAATTATAAGTAGAACGGAACTGATAGGCACGTAAATATTCAAGAGGTATTTCTTTAACGTTTGACGTCGATATCTGAAAATACGCTCATACAAAGTTATTACATAGGTACTTACATTCTGATTTTAGGGAAAACCGGTTTACTCGTATCTAACCACAGGGCCCAGGTACAAAGATTTATACGAATTTGGTTTATATTCTAAATATAACTATATGGAGGTTGTCGTATTGTATAGTTTTAGGAACCTATAGTCGCAGCGTTTTCGTTGCATAGAGCAGCATAAACGGATTATCGTGCGCATGGATACAAACGCGCGTCGACAACACGTAAAAAAAAAACCCGACGAATTGAGAACCTCCTCCTTTTTTGGGAGTCGGTCAAAAAAACCGGCCAAGTGCGAGTCGGACTCGCGCACCGAGGGTTCCTTACAAACTTTCACTTACTCTAACATTATTATACTACCCGGTTCCAGTTGAATTAAGTTTGCACCTGATATCTATAGCATTACATACAAATGAGGTAGAATCTTAACGCAACCGGGTTGTCGAAATAGGTTTAATTGAAAATAAAATAAAATAAAATAAAATAAAATAGCAATCTGCACTGCATAGTTATAATTTTCGTGTAATATTTAGGTTTATTTATACAAATTGTAAAAATTTCAAAATTTTCGTTGGGTAAACTTCGGAGATGAAGGGAGGGAATGGTGTTTTTTTTCTTCACATTTACCTTAATACTGCTACACTATTGACGAATTTTGAGAAAGCGCACACTAAATATTGTTAAGTATAAAGGGTCTGGCCGGACTGCTATAGTAAAATCGCCCCTGGCTGAATATGAAAACTGAATATGCACGTTCAATTTAGGGAATGCAACCCGGGTACCCGGGTACCCGACATTATTTAGGGTCGGGTTAACCCGGGTATTTGACTCAAAACCCGGGTTTTCACCGGATTTAAAATACAACAAATAAATTCAATAAAGTTACTACATGGTTTGTCCTGGAATAGGTATAATTACTGATAACCATATATTCGCCAATTTACATAAAATAACTAAGTAGTTATACTTAGTTTCATCAACATGGTTATACAATATTTGTCATTTGAGTATTTTTTCGTGATATAAAAAAACCCTAGTAATCATTAAGAAAAATATGCATGAAGTGTTTTATTTCATTGTATTTCAAAGATAATAAATAAAATCTATTGTCGGCCGCGATAACAGGTTGAATGTGGTACATCCCATTTATGACTTGTAACGAACTTTCGTTTGATGCGACGACGGCAGAGATTGGGCGATTTCTCACTCGTGCGAGAGTGATTCCTTATAGTAATCCTTACATAGGGGTCAAGTATATATTTCTGTTTCTTTATTTAAATCATACATCATAGGTTACTCAAACATTAACACGACAAATAAATATGACTTGTACGCACGAGTTGAAAAAATCAAAAATTCAATCGGTGCAGTACCAGTCAAAATTGAGTTGTAAAGTACTGCCCTGTATCGCACCTCGGTAAACTGTCATTACAAGTCAATGCTATTAATGTATCGGTGCTATATCCCCATACCTGTCCCCGTCCGTTTTGTCCTGTAAATTATAGCGTTTATAATTTCGAAACCAAGGACAACATTTAGTAGTGGAATTCAGTTGCTTTTATAAGCTTAAAATTCAAAATTTACATAACCTTACTTACTCCGATCACTCAGTGACCCAAAATGAGTCCTGGCCTCCGATAAAAGATTCCTCCACTTCTGGCGATCTAGCGCTGTCTCCAGTCAGTTTTCGGCGTTCAACTCCGAACGTCAGCCTCCACCGCAGCTCTCCAGCGATACCTGGGGCGGCCGACAGACCGTCGTTCAGACGATCGATTCAAATATACTCTCCTGACACTACGATCATCCCCCATCCGGATCACGTGAACGAGCCAGCGCAGTCGGTGCGCTTTAATTTCTCCCATTATATTTGGGTCAGCATCAGCAATAAGATGTTCAAGTTCAATGTTCTTCAGAACTCTCCATCTTCCAACCGGTGTATGCTTTGGGCCGACTATTTTGCACAAGATTTTCCTTTCAGCCACCAGTAATTTGTTTTCCTCTCTAAGCATTAGAGTCCAGCACCTCTAGCACAACTGCGATACGCGACTCTCGCGCGACAAAGATTGTCTGTCTCTTTCCTTTCAATACAATGCGAGAAAGACGGGTGATGCTATGTCGCGCGACAAGCCTTGTCGCGAAGAGTTGTGCTAGACCGGCAGGCCCCACAACCGTACATTAGTATTGGCCTAGTGCCCGTTTTGCATATGCAGATCTTGGAGCTTCTCTCTGAAGTCTGGACTTAAACACTTTCTGCAGAGCGGCACTACAGCGCAGAGAGTGACTTTTGCACGCGGATGTCAATTGGCTTCCCTAGGGTGGTGGTATCAGTGATGGTACAGCCTAGATATTTAAACTCCGAGAACCCTTTGTACTAGGTATCTCCTACATACAGGTCTTTTCGTAGGGCTCAATGGTTACTATAGCGCTTAATTTGGAGATACTCAGTCTTGTCGTGGTTTATTCGTAGGCGGACCTTCGCCTCTTTCCGTTCGAGAGTTTCAACTGCAACTTTCACGTCCTGGCTGGTTGCCTCCAACACGAACCTTCATCCTACTCTCTTTGGTCACCACCTCTATCATGTCAACTAACTGTCCTGGGATGTGGAAATTCCTCAAGATAGTAAAGAGGGCACTCCGATCAATGCTATCAAATGCCTTCGCAAAGTCTACAAAAAGTACGTGCATGGCTTGTGCATACTCCCACGTTTTCTCCATAATCTGCTTGAGCAGGTAACTATTGGTCTAAAGCTTTGCTTTTTATGACTAAGCTACGATTTCGTCTAAAGGTACACTGATAATACCCCAGGATTTATTCCGCGTACGGCTGAAGTCCTTTTAGGAGTATGTACGAATGAACTTTGTATGCTGTTGGCAGTAGGGCTATATCTTTGTAATTCGTGCTCTTCTTTTTATAACCAAAAAATATATTATTATAAGCAAAACATAGCAAGCAAGTTACTGGGCATAATCGACTTGTGTCGCATCAGTGGAAAAAAATTCGCTAATATTTTCTTCTGCTTCCACGATTATTACTCATTGAAATAAAACAATTTAACGGATTATATCGCGTATATTATCTCATTTTAGTTCCCGACGTTTCGGAAGCTTTCCAGCTTTCCATGGTCACGGGTGGACTTAGAAAAGATGTATTTTCCTCTGTCAAAGTTACAATTTGTGCAAACTACCCATTATTGAAAAAACACAAATAAAGGTGTACATACATGCCAGATGGGCCTAAGCTGTAAAGACAGTTACACATGTGCCAGAAGGGCTTAATTATTTTATTCTAATAATTTACCAAGCAGCATTTCACAAATGAGGCGTACTGAGGAGAAAAGAAACGCTGCAAAGAAACACTCCCAGGCTACCTACCTCATTACTAATTATAATATTTAAAAAACAGAGACTATTAAACTACTTTTAAACAGATGAGATATTTTACACCATTCGGAAATTAAGGTTCTGCAGTCCTGTGTCTCGCTTGTTCCTTGATGCGATGTATTACAGGATCCCAAGCTGGTGGTAGTGACAATCCATCTTCTCTATTGAAATTAGGATGCTTTTTAATCTCAATAGCCTCGCGTAGCATTCTGGGAAAATATCTTTTTTCTTTGGCAAGGATAGAAGGTTTATCAAACTTAATTGAGTGGTTTGGTTTGTCAATGAAATGTTCACAGACTGCAGACCTATTACACCGACGGTGCTTGACATCTGCTATGTGCTCCTTCACCCGGGTTGATACACTGCGTTTCGTTTGACCAATGTATGAAAGACCACACTCGCAGTCCAGCTTATAAATGCCTCCGCTATACATGGTCATGGTCACAGTACAAACCTAACCTTACCTACAGTTTTCGGTTTTTATTACAGTTATTTAAAACCACGAACTTTTATAACCGAATGTCAAAATTTCGATTATAAAAATCACGAACTTTATATTTCCGAATATCAAAATCCCGCATTAGCAATAACATTTCGGATAGTTAAAATTCGGATTATCGTTTTTCGGAGCAAAAACACATCAAGCTTTTGATCGTTTGATTAACATCGGAATATTCAAAATTCGGATTTTTAATATTCCATATTTTAATACAAAGGAAATATACCTAATATTCGGACTTTCAACAATCGGAAAAAGCAAATTCGGATTAAAATATTTCGGATTATTTGGGTGTTCTTTCTTTTAAAAACTACTTCATTCATCGATTATTGGCAGTCTTGTAATCGTTATTTACGAGTGACAAGCTCCTTCAAAATACCTGCATGTGCGATGTTATGGGTGCAAAAAGCTTTCAAATACATCAAGCATAAAAGGAAATAATATCATTTCACATTTTTGCTTCTATTATACCATATTGACAACATAATACATAAAACATATTCAAGAAAATCAGGCATCTTGGAATCGATTACAAAATCGGTTTGAAAAATATCGCATACTATTCGTATTTCATTTTGACAGATTCGAGAAAATTTTACGGTTTACTCCCCGTATTTAAGATTAATAAGGTCTACCGGCCTTTAAATTTTTGACGATGCGTACTCCATTACTAAATACTTAAAGGTTTATAAAGATTGTCTGCACTTACCAAATGTTAGGTGCGTTAACGAAACTTCACTTCTTCATTCTATTGTATCGACAAATTAACGAGTTAAACCGAAGTACCTACGACAGAAACGCGAACACTGGTGTCACTGGAACTGTAATGAGCGGATAAAAGCCTAGAAGACTTTTGGTTTAATAAATATTTTAAGGCCATTCATCCAAAAACGTTCCATGAAATAAAATCTTTGTTTATATTTATGTATTATAGGAGTTGCGCACAAACAAATTGGAGTGTAAAATACGGTCGCAAATCAAGCTCAGTCGTTAATCGAAATGGGTTTATTACCAGTTTACGTACGAATTGACGATCTCTACCGGGAACCGAATTACTGACCGTAGTACCGCTTTTATCACACGAAGTCGATTATTGATTGCGTGGGTAAAAATATATATAACAACGACATTGCTACATTTTTTTTTTCCATAATTTAGTGCAAACATAATGTAGTCGGTTCAGAATTTATGTATGTGTAGAAAGTGAGGCGTGTATATTGTGCCATAAATAAACCTTAAATATATTTCTTATATTTTACTGTTTTTATTGTCCTTAGTTGTTATTCTTCGCGGGAATTCAATAAATTTTCAATATGATTGGTATACACATAAAGTAAAATTAAATTAGTACCACAATTATACAATGAGCTGAAGTCAATAATCTTAGCTAAACGAGCGTGCAGTTAAGGGAAACTAATTTAAATCTACCAAGTCGTTCGTTCGACTATTCTTATAGGACTGTTAACATGTTTAATGAACATGGCACTATCCAAACTAACTATAGCTGATAAGAAAAAACTGTAAGGTAAATTACTTCGAATAACCTTAGGTATATAAATAAGTAAATGAACAATACGTATGATTAAACAAGATTATCAACAAGCATAGGATAGGAATGAATCATCTTCTAATCATAAAGCGTGATGTCTGATTCATCTATACTATTATAAAGTTGTAAAAATGAAATGTTTGTACATTGAAGATATTTAAAAAAAATTGATTATTACGGACTATTTAGAGGTCACTAAAGCGAAAAATATTTTTTTTGCGTTTTACGTACGTTTGTATGATTGTATGTGTCGTTGTGGCTTCATCACGCAAAATCGGCTAAACATATTTCTACAATTTTTGGTACACGGGTAGCTGGGTATCTCCAGATGGTAATAGCATACTTTTTAACTGACTACTCTAAAGAAAAAACGACGGGTTATGACTTTTTCTCTTCCGCGAACGAAGTTGCGGGCATCTGCTAGTATTTATACTAAAAGCCGTAGGACAGGGCTTTTAGTATAACCTCACGGTACAACAGTGTGTAAGAGGGAGACTTCCGAATCGCTTGATGAGATATGTTTTCTCTTTAGGCTTACCAATTATATGCTGATGATCTCCTATTGAGAATCTAATAAGACTTTTCAAAGATAACCATGATACAATAACAATCAAATCTCGTTAGATACAAGAATGTATATAAAGAATCAATAATAAATAATTAGTTACAAATATTACCTTTTAAAACCGAAATCTAAGCGATAAAACTATGTAGGTAAACTATAACAAAGTAATAGTGGATGTGCTACAACGGAAAAAAAGCTACTTTGCCGCATACATATCTACATCGATGATTTTTGGTACACATACCTGCCACCAAAACATTTAATTTTTCCACTAGTTCCTAAAAATCCCCCCTCATGGAGTAATGACGTCATCAAATTTTTGTATGGGATTTGAATTTGTTTTTTCAAAACCTATCTTTTGGATTTTTCTTATTCAAAATCCTCTCGTGTTTGGTATCAAATGAAAGAGCATTATGATTCTGATTCAGTTGTTCGAAAGGATTAGAGCTGCGCACACTAAGCGATTTCATTGATTATCGAGAGATTTTCATTTTTTACTTACTTACTCTAGGACTCTCCCTAAGAATGAAACCTAGCGTTATTTTTTTTAATTTCTGGGAAGTACGTGGCTAAAAGTTGATAGTGTAGTATATTTTTAGAAACTTCTCTTCATGCCCTTGCATTTGATACCTCACACGAGAGGGTTTGAATAAGACAAATCCAATCCCATACAAAAATTGAATTTATACTCCTAGGTACTTAGACTTAAACTTTTAATGTCTCCGTTATTCCTAAAATAAAGTCATAACTCCCCCCCTATGGGCATTTTAGGAACTAGGAGATAAATTAAAGTTTAAGTCTTAAAGTACCTATGTACCAAGCGGATTCGATGTAGATATATATGCGGCAATTTTAGACATAGGTCAAAACCAAAAAAAAAACAAAAAAATTAAAAATCAAAAAAACTGTTATTTATTTTTTTACAAATTGCTTTATTGTACGTTTGATATGAGGATATGACAAGACGTTTGGAGTGTGTTTTGGAAAAAATCTCCGAGCCACGTCTCACCTGGGATTTTTGGAAAACAGATGGCTAAACGGTAAGAGGCAGAGATAATCGTTATACCACACAGAATAACACCCACTAAATCGATTAAATTAGTATTCAACTGGGTGCCTAGCTAACAACAAGAACTCATTCCCTACTTACATAGCCTGTAGAAGTTTAAAATGAAAAGTTGTGTTTATTAATTCAATAAATATTTTAATCTCAAATATTTCCCTAAAAGTCGTCCTTATTGTTTAGATATTAGAAGGCTGAGTGCAAGTTTTAATTGAAAAAACAATAAAAGGTGGTAATGCGGAAATAATTTTACGTACTTACTTAGAGGCTTTCTTATAAATAGTCAAATAAGTTCAAGTGATGACTGATGACAATAAGGAAATTATCAAATACTGGTAACATAATACATCAGCTCGGCACTTTTTCACCGCGCGCAGTCCGTTCTTATATCTGCTATGCCTATGGTCGTGTGTGCAGCCCTTGTCTATTGGCTTAATTAGCCACGAAGAACGTCTTCTTTTATAATGCTGTTTTTCTAGTATGTAACAGATTTTGAATAATCATTCAATCAATATTGAATGATTGATATGTATCTCTCTTTGTTGCTTCCTCACATAAGAACCAATTTCAACTATTTTTAACCGACTCCAAAAAAATAAGGTGGTTATCAATTCGGTTGTTTTTTTTAATGTTTGTTACCTAACAGAACCTTACCTCAGAAATTTGTCATTTAAAACCGATTTAGAAAAAATATGTTTGAAAGGAGGTGCTTCCAGATTGGTCCCATTTAATTTTAGTGAAGATCTGATGATTCTAGGGATCCATGAGGAATTGAAGGAACTCCTCAAATATTGTAGGCATATATATGGCCATTTTAGTATAATAAGAAACATAATAAGCATTCAGAAAGTGTTCATTGGTGAAGTGGAACTGATTAAGAAGACCACAGAAGGTCACTGGAACTCCTCAACGATAAGTGGTTTACGGGTGGCACACATCTCGATTAAAATAGCTAAGTTTCTTCATAGTCGCAAATTGAAATGGTCATGATGAGAATGGTACCATCAAATTGATATGGTGATGGAGCCATATGACGATGGGCACTGGATCTCTGTAATAAAACAATGTATCCTAACTGTGTTTGGATTAGTTCGAATCATCACGACATACACTTTTAAGTAACGATTAACTAAAAAGAGTAAAATGAATTAACTTTTTAACAAAAAATCAAACCTATACAATCTATACAGTATATTATAAAAATAATATTATTTTGGAGTCAGTGCCATCGTGGCACAACTTACTAAAATCGACAATTTTCAATATATTTACACATTCTTCATATGGCATGAACGCCAATATAAAGAATACATCGTGACCGTTAATAACCCGAAAGATTTAAGCTAACGATACTAGAGCAAAATTAGAGTATATAAAGTTATGTAACATATAGTCCAAAAACTCATAATTAAGGAGACATTAATTATTTACAACAAATCAAAAGTCAAAAAATCTCCAGTGTAACACACCTTAAGGGCGTGAGCATGACGTAGCCACCTACTTCTTTTACACGTTGATGCACTAACTGTATGGTTGTTAGCCAGTTTCATAAAGAAGTTTGGTATCTATCTACAAAAAGTTTTTACTACCGAAAATATTTTCATCACGAGATAAAAGGATATAACATGCAACTAAAATACAGTGTAGTGTATTAATCCGAATAATTATAATATCTTATCTTACACACTTCAATCTCAAGTAGCTTTTTTGTTATCACTGAGAATAGAGATAATTAGGTTTGTTCTGTTCTAAGTCGCGAGAGTGGTTCTTCTTATAAATGGCTAGTTGGAAATTGATTGTCACTAAAATGACACATTACAAATGATAACTAATTGTCACGCAAGATAAAATAACATTGAACATTTTATTGACTGTAATAAATAATATTAGCTATGCCGCATTATCCTTCGGCTCATTTAGCAGATATCCACTTTGTGTACGGATTTTGTGATGGGAACTCGCTTCAGGCAGTCGCCGAATACCGAAGACGATAACCAAACCGTCGTATACCTCACCATTCGACTTTCGCGGATGTCCATAGACAGTTTTGCGAAAAAGGGCTTGGAAAAGTTCACAGAGAAAGGGCTATAAATCTAGATGAACAAGCAGAGAACAGAATAATGAACATCATAACAGAAGACCCAACTTTGTCATCAAGAGCTGTAGCAAGAATGGTCAATGTTAACTATAAGCTCGTATTAAGGCTATGGAAAAGGTACGGCCTGTATCCTTTTCACTACAGGAAAGTACACGAATTAATTATCAATGAGGGCCTAGCTAGAGTTGCCTTTTGCCAAAGGATGAATCAGAAATTAGTGGAAGATCCTGGATTTCTAAATAAGATATTATGGACAGATGAATCGTTATTCACGAGAGAGGGACTTTTTAATTCCCATAATCAGCATATGTGGTTAGAAGAAGATCCCCATGCGAAAAGGGAAAATTCATACCAGCACAAATTTTCCGTAAACTTGTGGGCTGGCATTATTGGGAATAAAATAATAGGTCCCGTCATATTTCCAAATAGACTGAATTCTCACAACTATTTATTATTTCTAAATAATGAATTAAACGACCTGCTAGAAGATGTCGATTTGGAAACCCGACGAACTATGTGGTTCCAGCACGACGGATGCCCGGCCCACTTCGGCTTGGATGTTCGTAATTTGCTGAACCAACAATAGCCCGAGAGATGGATCGGCCGTGGGAGCGAACTTTTAGCATGGCCTGCCCGGTCACCGGATTTAACTCCGCTAGATTTCTTTCTATGGGGTACTCTGAAAGATAAGGTTTACTCAACACCTGTGAACTCCAGAGAAGAGTTGTTAATAAGAATTCGAACGGTTTCATGAACTCAAGAACACTTATGTTAACTTGAATCATGAAATCCGTTCAAGATTGAATATTTGTGCTGAAAACGGCGGTACACATTTTGAAAATCTAATTCATTAAATTACTCGTAATAAAAATGCGTAACTGTTTCATGTTGTTGTTTATTTTACTGTAGGTACAGGTTAGCATGATCGCTGTTACAACAAAGTCCCTTTCCTGTATGAGGGAAGAGGTAAGTATGATGTAAAAAAATAAGTAGTATGATTTCCTTCGAATATTATCATGCCTAACAATTTATTGTTGTGATTGTTAGTCAAAAAAAGATACCTAAGACACAAAGTTTCAATAATAATGTAAGAGCACTTTAATGTCGTAGCACCTAATAAAGTTTGGATACATAAGTATTTGTGGTATTTTGTGGTGCCAATAAATAAAAATAATTTCAACACAAACATCGTGCTAGACATAACTTGACACTTCTTGTCATTCATGGAATACAAGTCAAGCCATTCGCCTTTCATCGTATGATTTCGGAGCGATTCGTGAAGTGTCATGCTCGCTCTCTGTTCTTCAACTTGAGATTCCCACCTAAAGGCTTGTTCACAAAGAAGCGGGCAATTAATAAGATTTAATTCGTACTGAAATAGTAATTTAATTAAGACACAATTAGACCCATGTTGATATAACATTATTTACTCGTACAGTCGTCAAAAATATGTGGTTTAAATCTTTCGGGTTATTCACGGTGTATACTGTACAGATTGAGTAGACAAAACGGTTACTGGTAAGTAAATTGAAGAAACATAATTATGCAGTTATTTTTTTACTTTTAAGTTTTTTTTTTAGTCGTTTTTTTTTTTTAAGTTTATTATACAAAGATAGCTTGTCATCAGAGAATAAATAAAGAGCAAGTTTTTCCCGACTACGATTAAGCAAAAGAGAGTTATTACATTTTTCCTCCTCCGCGAACGAACTTACACCTTCTAGTACCTATTTTATTAATATTAACATAATCAAAGTCGTCAGACATCATCATGCTGAAAAATACACGCGGCATTTATCAATCAAGGTACATTTTTGTGAAGAATGGTATTATCTTATTGAGACAAAGAGCTAACTGACAGTTTATTTTAAGTAGATAAACCTTTACCTCAGTGAACGGACGCATTTAGGAGATTCAGAGCCAAGACTTAGGATTAAGTTTTGCTTATAATTTAAAATAATAAATGTAGGGTGCAGCGAGTTACTTCGTTACACTTTTGTATAGAAATGTAAATGAAGTCGGTTAACAAATTTTCTTGGTTATAAACCTGTTTTCTTTAAAAACGTTGGCCAAGAGTAGTGGTATAATCGTAATAGGGGACGCGGGCAACAAAACATTTGAGAATAGGTTTGTAAATACTGCTGCTGTCCCGCTTACGCGTGCTGCTGGTTGTGTGAATAAATAAGCTCTGAAAGTGTGTTGAGAAGTTGTAATCCTGAATCCCGAGAAAATTAACAACATCTAAGTAAGCCTATCGATTTTGAATATTACTTTCGATGCACAAGAGTTGAAAAGTAATCTTAAGAATTATCATACTGTGTCGGAAATTAAAACAGACACAGTCACGCCATAAGGGTTCCTGTTTTACCATTACATTCGCAAAGCAATAAAGAATATCCCTCGCAACAACATTATTCAAATATTACTAAAGTATTTTTGAAGTATTTCCCGCTTAAACTGTATCCGGCCGGCATCTACGCATTTGAGCGATGTCGATTTAACAACAGTAAATTAATTACCTATAGAAAATTGTATCGTCCTTTTCCTTACTATATTATAAACGTTAAAGTATAAATGTACGTTCCATTTAATCTCAAAATCTACTGGACGATTTTTCATGAAACTGTCCAGTTATGTACCTTATATATCAGAATAGGACATAGGCTATAATGTATGTCATATTTCATCCCTTTTAGGGACGAAATGAGGATGACTTGCAAACTTGGTAATATGCTTCACATTTAAATTAGTAAAATATGTAGTAGGTTTGGGGAAAGACATAGTTACTTTTTATCCCGGAAAAATACCTTTTATCCGCGATAAACAAATCTAAGGCGGACAAAGTCGCGGGCGGCAGCTAGTATTCTTAACATATGAAAATTCAAAAATTCCACCGTGTACCAAAATCATACTGACAGTAGGCAACAAAGTTTATTTATTTCATCGGTAATTAAATTACTGTTGAAGTTAAAAATAATCCAACATAATAGGAACTTATAGGTATCATTAATTTTATATGTAACCTGCTCCCGTGTTAAGTACGTACACGATATCGCCAGAGAAATGTAAAATGGTTAGTAAATTCCCAAAAATCATATTTTCCAGACTAGTAATTACGTTGGCTATTAACTTATAAACTCCAATAGACACACTAAATTTTCGACGGAACCTGCTTCGACAAAAAAATCGGTAAAAAAGATAACTAACCTGTTTAAATGGCATATTGTTACAAATGAATTAATTATAAAAAGATTTATCACACCTACAAGCACTGGCAAGTCACCTAACGACTAAATTCGCAGTGTATTCGTAACCACTGCTTCACCACTTTTAGGCGCTGCGCTGTGGCGTGGTTGTGGTCCATCTGAGTAAAGTCGGAGATCGAATTCGAGATCAAAAATTTAAACATACAACTGTCAACGTCAAAGTAAATCCAGGGGTAAATCATATTTTTGATCTTATTTTTTTATATCCGAACTTTATTGACCAAATGTTTGTTTGAATGCAACAATAACAAACTTCAAACAACGAGATGCACATTCATTCGACAAAAGTCAGACAACGAAAAACGCATGCCGTGTGCTGGACTGACGGATAAACTAAGATGGCCGCTGGCTATATGACATTACTCGATTTAAGCCATGGTCTAAAGTATGTCTTTGGGAGCGTTCAAGTTGCATAACGTACGCAAAATTTTTGAACTGGTCATTCCATTTGAAATTTTGAGAAAAAGAAAGTTTTAAACAATGCGTGGGAGAACACACCCTCCCGCCCCTGTAACACATCCTTACGTTTTGCAAGACCTCCCCACCCCCCCAAATGTGTTACGTAATACCAGAACGCTCACTTTTCTACATGTTGCCACTGAATATTTGAAAATTTAATTACAAAGAAACTGGTTATTATTTTTATTACTATTACTAAGAAAATGTTCAAAACTTCTGATCATTACCAGTGGTATAAAATAAATCTCCGTATATTTTATTTGAACTACACAAATATGTAATAGAAAAAAAGAATATTTGCTGTTATTTTTTATGGTGGCAACCCATTTGTTTACAATTTTGATCTAGACTTCGATCTCCGACTTTAGATCCTTACGTACACAATGACACGGCGATACAAACGGAGAAATGTAATTCGATTGATTTACGGCAAAATCAGATTTTCGTGATACAATCCCACAGTTTTCGTATAAGTGGGTACGAAACGAACAAAATATTATTGTGATCTCTAGGTTGGGAAGCAGCATTTTCCGCTCAGGATGATAAATAATCCATAACATGTCCAGCATAACTAATTAATACTTTTGGGTCATGCGTTTATAAAAAAATATATACATATCACGCCAACAGCGAATCGTATTAGCTCGATTAGCAGCCGTAAACTGTCAAAGAACCAAAATTAAAAACACTTACCGGCTGGAATGATCTTGAAAATTCCCTCCATCTAGCAGCCTGACTTTAGCGAAGAGCACAGCAGACACAAACGGCACCTCCGTTAGCTCCTCTAAGCAACACTGCACGCCGAACTTGTACCGCTTCTTCTTGGTCATGAAAGCCATCACTTGATTTAGACCGGTGGTGACCGGATTCGGGATATATCACTGCACTTTACATGTATAGTCTAGGTGTATGGTGCGCGACGATGCATAGCGGATTATACGATCTGGAAAAGAAGGGATTATATGGATAACTGTATCCCCGACGAAAAAAGAGGCGTGTTATATTAGTTACTTTGGTGTATCTGTGTGTCGGTGTATCTTTGTAACTGTGTGTCTGTCTGTGGCATCGTAGCACTTGAACGGATGGACTGTTTTTGATTAAATGATTAGGGTTTGAAAGGCGAGGAGTGTTGGTGAGCGGTCGCTTTTTGCCCGAGCAATCCCAAACGTTCGAAAGGCCCTTTAATTTTTGCCAGTGCACCCCCCAAAATATTGTTTAACGCGTCGGATTATTCATTATTTTCATTAAAATCGTTCAGTACGTCTATTTATTATATAGACCCGGGGGGTTATCGCCTACCGAAAATTTGACACTTGATATCCGAATCAACTGTCATAGCCCATACAAAATCATGACACTTGATTCTGATTGCGAGCGTCTAACGCGTTAGGCATATGGGGGCTGGTACAAATGCGTGTAAATCAAAGTGTGAGTGGGGCATTTTCACTTTTACCTGTACCCCCGTTTTGACGGTGTCCCTCACGTTCAATAATTTGTAACTGGATTTAATAAGCAATTATCATGATTTGAACTGTTTTGATTCGTAGTATATGTTTTTAATTAATGGTTTTGTCAATAGTTTGCTTTAAGAGACGAATAATTTAATTATATATATATTGTTTAAAGCAGCGAGGATAGCAGCTTTTAACGTGTCCGACCGTAACGTTTTTTTTTTAAAGTCGCAACATTGAAAAATATACTATGAAACGGGCTGTATTTTAATGGAACCTGTTAATCTTGACCGAATTGCACGTCACATGAACCAACTTTCTTAATTAAATCCTACCGCTATTGGATTAAAACTGAAATTAAATAATGTAAGTTGTAACTGATGGCACCTGACATCGCCACTTTCTGACGATCAAAACTAAATCAACAATATCATGAATTTTCATTTTGCTTTATAAAAAGCTCATTCATGTAACAAAGAGTAGACAACAATCAATTTTCCATATAACTATTAAAATAAACAAGATATAAGCCATCAAACATTTCATTATTTCTAGAAAAACGGAATTTAATATGAAGTTTATATGGCCGGAGTGCACAATGACGTAACAGTGCATATCGGACCTCTATGTCTAATTAGTAGTTTAAAATGCCTATATCATTGGCCAATTTTCATTTTTATTTCACATTTTGAAATCGTTTTTACGGTATTTTGATATTTACAGGGTTGGGCATAATAAGTGTCCGAGTTTTAAATCTTAAAATCACTGGAACTTTTTGGAATATTATAGTTTTTAAATTGCGTATTTATTATAGTATCTGTGAGTTGTAATAACAGATTGATTGTCATTTGTTTTGTGATTTTTTCAACAATGGACGCGAAACGCGAACTCGTAATAAATATGTACAAGAAGAATTATAGGCCATGCAAGATACTTACGAAACTGAAACACCTAAATATAATTATTAGGTTCATATCGCGGACCATAAAACGATTTATAGAAACCGGATCTAGCCGACCGAAGCCCAAACCTGAACGAAAACCTTCTGTACATGTTGGAAATCTAATAAAATGTGTCCGTGAGAGAATTAGGCGAAATCAAACACAAAGTGCTAGTAAACTCGCGAGGGACATGAAGGTCTCAAGAAGATCAATGGGTCGAATATTACGAATTCACCAGAACCTCAAGGCCTACAAAAACAGAAAATACACGGTTTGGTAATAGCTCAAAAAAAAGCTAGAATTAAAAAATGTAGCGACATGTTAGCTTGGCATGACGGTGACGATAAATTTTTTTCGGATGAAACGATGTTTGTACCACAAGACAGCCACAATCAACAGTATGATCGGGTGTACGGAGCTAGTTAACGGGATATTCCTGCTGACAAATTAGCAGTGCAACGATTCCAGAGTACGTCGGCGGTTATGGTATGGGGGACCATAAGTCCTAGAGAGAAGTTATCACTACTTTTTATTGACCGCGGAGTAAAAATCAACCAAGATGTAGGGTATGATCATAACTATGTGGGTAGTTTTAGGTTCATTGAATAAACAGTTAGATTCTGACCGCTGACTTTCTTTGACGTCGCATTGGCGACGACTCGGGTATTTTTACGCTTTTTGGTGAAAGTTTAAAGGAATTACGTGTTCTAAGCAATTTCGGAAATAAAATGCCTATCGGTAAAGTGGAGCCATTCGATTTACAATCAAAACAATGGTCAAGTTATATACGCCGTGTGAAGCAATTTATGTTACTTAACGAAATTAAGCCGGAATTACAAGTTGCAACGTTAATTACTTTAGTTGGTGAACCCTCGTATAATTTAATGTGTGATTAGTGCGCGCCTGCTAATCCGGAAGACAAAACGTTCGAACAATTAAACCAAATAGTGTCAACTCATCTCGAACCGAAGCGGTCCGCTATCGCAGAACGCCATGTTTTTAGACTACGCAGACAAAAAACGGGAGAATCTTTATCGGACTATTTGCAAAGTTTAAAACATTTAGCGGCAGCCTGCGCCTTCGGAGCTACATTAGAGGAGAATTTGAGGGATCAATTCGTGTCCGGGTAAGCCAGTGATGATATGAGATCGCGCCTATTCGCCGAAACCGACATCCAATATAAAAAGGCGGTGGGACTAGCTCTGGCTTTAGAAGCGGCAGAAAAACATGCAGAGGCGAGCGCCAGTGGAGGGCGCGGGTGCATGAGCGCGAGCGCGCCCGGCGCGACCACCGGCGGGATCGGCGGCGGCGCGGCGGGCGAGGGCCTGCACGCCGTGCGGGGGGCGCGGCCCGGCACGCCCGCTGCGGCAGCGTCGTCGGCGGCGGCTTGTTGGCGATGTGGTAAACAACACCGACCAGATAAGTGCCGTTTTAAACAATATAATTGCGATAAGTTTCAACGGAAGGGACATCTAAAAAACATGTGTAAGGTCCCTGACGATAAGTTGCCGGGTAGACGGCATTTCTTTATGGATGACGAATCCGATAGTGAATTTTACAATATTAGTTTGTGCGTCGGGGGATAAACCGTATTTTGTGGACGTTAAGATAGACAATGCGATGCTTAGATGTGAGATAGACACCGGGAGTAAAATTTCGGCTATTAACGAGGCTGAGTATTTGCGCCTGTTTCCGAAGTACATGGGTACTTCGGAAACAGGCGCAAATACTATATAATGATAATATTAAGCTTTGTTCGTATTCGTCGATTGAACCGGTCGGGTATATCACTGTAACCGCATCGATAGATAATCTGACAGAAAAAAATCTACCACTGTATGTAATAAAAAATGGCAGTCGACCTTTATTAGGTAGGTCTTGGATGCGTCGCTTCAATATTAACAGTTTATCCGTTAATAGTATTGAGATTGAGGAAGATAATCTAGTTCTAGACCGGTTCGTCAACGAGTTAAAGCAAGAATTTCCACAAGTGTTTAAAGATGGATTAGGCACATGCAAAAAGTCTATTCGGTTACAACTCGCAGATAAAGAACCGGTTTTCGTACGCGCGCGGCCCGTGCCACTCGCGCTGCGCTCGGCAGTGGAGAGAGAAATCGCACGGTTGGAACAGGAGGGGTCCCTTTACCCTGTAGAGCATTCCGATTATGGTACTCCGATTGTACCAATTTTTAAACCATCAGGCGAGATCCTAAAAAGAGAGAGAGAAACTAAAAAGAGACTATTATCCTCTGCCACGGATAGACGAGTTGTTTGCAGCGTTAAGTGGAGGGCAAGAATATTCTAAAATAGACCTTACACGGGCGTATATGCAGGTGCCGCAGGATAAGGAGTCGCAGGCTGCTACCGCGATTTCTACGCACTTAGGAACTTATGTATTTAGGCGGACTCCTTACGGACTCAGTTGTATACCCGAAAAGTTTCAGAAAATTATGGAGGAGACATTGAGGGGTCTGTCGAATACGGCAGTATTTTTAGACGACATTTGTGTCACAGAAAAGATAGGCAGTCTCATAAAAAAAATCTGCGAGCTGTAATGGAAAGACTAGCTGACATGGGCTTGACTGTAAAAATAGAAAAATGAAAATTTTTACAAAAAAGTGTAGCATATCTGAGCTTTGTAATTGACCGACACGGGTTACATCCTGATCCGTCAAAAATAGAGGTCATTTTGAATGCGCCTCAGCCATGTAATGTCACTCAATTCAAAGCGTTCTTAGGATTGGTTAATTATTACCATTTTGACACACAAGTACGCCGATGATATTGAATTACCGATCAGCTGTGCTTCTAGAACCGTGACGGACGCAGAAAAAAATATTATAGTCAATTAGACAAGGAAGCTTTAGCTATCTTCTATGGGGTCCAAAAACATCATCAATACCTATTCGGCAGGCGATTTACATTAAAAAGTGATCATATGCCTCTTACCTATATTTTTGGTCCTATAGGGGGAATTCCGCAAACGGCGGCGACTAGGTTGCAAAGATGGGCGGCAAAATTGGCTACGTAATTTTTTAATTGAGTGTGTTAGCTCCAAAATAAATTTCAGTGCGGACGCCCTGTCGCGCTTGCCGCTGGAGGGTAAATCGCATAAATCTTGCGACGGGGAAGATTGCCACTATTTATTTTTCACCGATGAAACCTTACCACTGAGTTATAAGGAAATTGCTAGAGAAACAAAAAAGGATACAGTTCTCAGTAAAGTTGGGGGTTACATCATGTTTGGTTGGCCTGAAGGTTGCGTTGTTGATGAACAGATTAAACCTTTTTATTTTAGACGAGCAGATTTAAACATGCAACATGGCTGTATTGTATACAAGTATAGAATAGTGATTCCGCATAAATATCAGAACAACATTTTAACAGAAATTCATGATGGTCATTTAGGGATTGTTAAAATGAAATCGATTGCGCGAAACTATGTATACTGGCCATCAATAGATAAGGACATCGAAACAATAGGCAGAGAGTGTGACGCGTGCCGCAGCGTGCGCGACGCGCTGCCGCGGGCCAGCCTCCATCCTTGGGAGTTTCCCGTGGGGGTAAGGCACCGCTTGCACGCGGATTTCGCTCAATTTAATGGAAAGTATTATATAGTGCTCATAGACGCTTATTCGAAGTGGGTAGAGGCCGAAGAGATACGCAGTACATCCGGTAAGGATACCATCAAATTTCTACGATCTGTTTTTGCTAGATACGGGTTACCATGTCAATTAGTGACAGATAATGGACCCCCATTTAAAAGTGAGGAATTGAAACAGTATTGTTTTAATAACGCGATAAAGCATACCAATTCCGCTCCGTATAGAACACAAAGCAACGGGGCAGCTGAAAACACCGTAAAATCAGTTAAAAAGGCTCTAAAAAAGGCACTGTACCGAGGTCAGGATCTTAAGACAGGGTTAAATAAATTTTTATTTCAATATAGAAACTGTGAGCACGCAACCACGGGAGTAGCGCCCGCGGTTGCACTGCTCGGGCGGCGACTGCGCGGTCGGCTGACTTGTCGCCCCGACACCGCTGACGTAGTGCGCCGCGCGCAGGAGCGGCAAGTCGCAGCGGCGGGCGGCCGAGACAGGGAGTTTCAGTTAGGGGATGCGGTATTGGCTAGAGATTATTCAGCTCGCGGCGACAAGTGGACGCCGGGGAATATTGTCGCTAGAACGGGTCCGGTATCTTATAAAGTAGACTTGGCTACAGGTATCTCCTGCCGTAGACATTCGGACCAAATAACGCTAGCGCGACGTTCGAGATTCTCTCTAGCGGGTACGAGTTCGAGGTCAGAGTTACCAGAGCCGAACACAGAAAAACCGGGTTCTGTAGAAATAAAACAAGAAACTACAGCGAAGTCGGAAGAGGGGTCAGGGGATGAGGGTGAGTTTGATTCCGCATCGGAAGGGTCAGACGAAAAGTCGGAGAGCCAAATGCAGAGTCACAGTTCGACGTCACCACCCGCGGATAGCAGTGACCGCACCAAGCGGGCATTACGGAGGGAAAAGCGATTGAGGGGGCTGGAATAAAGAGTACCTACCTAATTGATGCTTTTTCATTTAATTAATAATATTTAATAATGACTAACCAAAACTACGATGGTACAATCATAAGTTTTTAGTGATAACTAAATATCAATATGTATTTTTAAAGCGGCGGTGAATCCATACATAAGCTTAGGTAAACCTTAAAATGTAATATAACGTTACGGTAAAGAAAAGCAACATCATTTTACGTTCCGAATAGTAGTATTGTATAGTGTAATAGAGTGGAGAGTTTCCATATGGAAAGCTAGACTATGTGTAATAAAGCTAAGATTCTTATGTCCATCTACAACGTGATAAGATTATATCGTTTTTATTATATCGCATGTAAGTTCTGCTGTGAGGGGGAAGAAATGTAGGGTATGATCATAACTGTGTGGGTAGTTTTAGGTTCATTGAATAAACAGTTAGATTCCGACCGCTGACTTTTGTTTGACGTTACACAAGACTTTTACATACACAACGTTTTACAAGATCATCTGCTGAACGACGCTCAAAAGTTATATGGGAACGAGTATTACTGCTTCCAAAAGGATGGTGCCAGTTCCACAGGACTGGTGTCGACATAATTTAACGGATTTTATACCATAGGACGAATGGCCTGCGTCGTCATCAGACCTTAACCCCTTGGACTTTTCAATATGAGGTTATATGCTAAGTAAAATTGGGAGCACACAAGGGCTAAATTTGAATTCATTTAAGAATCGGTTGATTAAAATATGGGACGACTTACCAGACGAAGTCGTAGGTGCCGCGTGCACGACATATTATGAAAGATTGCGTAAAGTTATAAGAGCCAAAGGAGCGCGTTTTGAGTTAACGAAATAATTTTGTAAATATAAAACATACTTTAACACAAATATATAGTGCATTTTGATTTTTGACGTTTTGTTTAAATATTATTGTGTTGTTAAAATAGGACACTTAATGTGCCCAACCCAGTAGTTAAGAAAAGCGATAAAAATGCATGCATGTACCACCCTATTCTAGTTACGTTTATGTATACACAGCTTAATCTGTACATATAATTAATTATATCTAAAAGTAGGTATGTAAAGTATATTTACATAATATTGATATTTTACAATATTTTTTTGTACACCACAGCTCCGTACAGCTTGTGACGCGCGAGCACGCCATGTAGAGCTGCCCATGCGAGAAGCAGCCTGTGCGCAGATCCACGCCGGCGGCGCGCAGCGTCTGCTCCTGCGACTTGTTGATGGTCATGGCGAAGCAGACGCTCACGAGGAACTGTAGGCGCTTGAAGCGGAACGGGAAGTTGCTCGGGATGACGGGGTTGCGGTGGATGAAAACGGCTTCTCCGTCGCCGCACCCCATCAGAATTTCCGCCTCGATGAGGTTTCGCTGCAGCTACACTACTTTTAGCCGGGTTCCGTTGCATAACTTTGGAGGTGATAAATTCCGAAGAAGCATGATCGGAACTGCAACTTTCAGGGTTAATGTGTCTGCTGGGAGTCCTGAAGCGCTCATTGAGTTTAGGAACTTCATCGGGTATGTTGTGACGCTGCCTTTATCCAAGATAGTGTTAATGGAATTATGCACTGCCTGTTCACCTTTTTCGCCAATATCCGCGCATTAAATGTCACTGCCTATGCAATTTTCGGCGGGAGTATGGCTCTCTTACAAAAAACCCAAGAGTTCTTACAATATACGAGGGTTGTTTGCGAGAAACTAATTTATGGGTGAAAAATATTACCCTTTTATTATAATTTAAGTTATACCCACTTAACCCAACACATAATCTGGGACAAACTCGTTAGATAACAATGTGCAATTAGTGCAAACCATCATTTAGCAATAAGCATGGATGCTTTATTAATGACATCATTAGTAGATTGTAGGTATATAAATTTGAAGATACTTTACATTTGTTGTTAATGAGTCAAATTAGTCAAATAGTTTGATGCATGAATGCATGCTATTTTATTTTCTGTGACAGGTAAGCAAGTTGAAACCTAGTAGCTTAATTAGTTTGATGTTTTATTGACTTTTACTTACTAAAAAGTAAGTAAAAAGGTCAATAAAACATCAAACTCTCAATTAATTGTTATACCTCAAAAATAAAAATTGTGAAAATATATATCGTAAGTTTACAAAAAAAAAAAATAAGAAAAAATCGAATTTTTATGACTTTTTGATTGGATTATACTACGCGTCTCGTTCTCGATGATAGATAACATGTAGTACTGTTTAAACTTCAAAACGTTTAGAGATTTAAATGTTAAAACTTCAAAACGTTTAGAGATTTAAATTGAAAGAATATTCCCGCGCCCCGTTTTATCGCCTCGCGCGCTCCTCTATCGGTCGCCATATTGTTTTGTTGTGAAAAAAGCTTCTGACGTTTGAGAATTTTATTCAACAATATAATATTGATTATTTGGTTAAATCGTTACAATTGTGTCGATATTGTGTTGTTAATAACAATGCCGAAAAGTGAAAAACGTTCCAGAGAAAGACATCGGGAAGATCGAAAAACGAGTAAAAAACTGAAATCAATGCAGGAACAAATTGAGAGCCTAACCAAGTGTGTGACTGAATTTATACAAAGCCAAAAAAAGGATTTCAATGCTACAGGTAAGGTTTTTTATGTTTTGTTACTGAACATGAACGTTCCATACGAACATCATGTGTTGAGCAACTCCACACGAGCGAGCTCAGTTCTATACGAACATTTTTTATGGTGTGCCGCTCCACACGAGCGTGTTCAGTTCTATACGAACATTATTATATTGGAAAGCTTCTCTCGAACAGGCTAAATTCTATACGAACGTGAGCTTGAACGTAATTATGTCCATTGGGAGATCTGTCCACAATTGAGCGAAGTTCAACAAAAACCAGCTTTTTTTTAATGTACATAAGTATACTTACCAACTTATATAATATATGTCATTACAATGATAATACATATATCACATGTATATATTTTCACTTACAGATGCTATAGAGTCTAATAAAGAAAATATACCAGAGACTAATAAAGGCTCGGACAAATCTCCAAATAATGGTGATTTTCCTATAATATCAACTCCACCCGAGATGGATACCATTATTCCATTCGAAGAAAATATTCAAGAGTCAACCGAAGCTCCACGAGACTGGAACCAAGAATTTCTGGAAATGATGGGAGAAGACTTACCTTCTACTACCTCCACATCAAAGATTGATGATACAATCCAAAAACAGTGGACACACTGGATGACTAAAGGCCTGACGGATAAGACTCGGAAAGATCTACTTAAAAATATTGTAGAGAAGGTACTTTCCGTACTGAAGCTCCCAAGCTTAATTTGGAAATAGTGAGTCATTTAACCGAGGTAGCAAAAAAGAGAGATCTACATTTCACCGATACCCAAAACTGTGTGGGTACAAGCCTGATATCACTCGGAGCAGCAATCACAATGTTGATGGAAAATCCTGAGGACGGTGTAGACCATATGCAGCTTATAAAGTACCTTTGGGACTCTGGGAAAATTCTGGCAGACATATTTCATCAACACTCAGTTGCGAGAAAGTCTTTTCTCACTCCAAGTCTCGAAAAAGACATTAAATCTACCCTTGAATCGGCAGATTCTGATGAATGGCTCTATGGCAAAAAACTAAATGAGCAAGTAAAGGATGCCAAAAACATTAAGAAGGCTTCGGCTTCTCTTAAGATGACAGAAAAACCATCAGCCAAGAAGACCACCAACCAGGTAAACTGGAGAGGCCCGCCTGCAAAAGCCAGACAGGTCGGCTATTTTCCACGGAGGCAATTCACCAATGTGAGGTACAAAGGGAAGCCATTTCAGACAAAGTCTTCTCAGAACCAAGGGCGCTTAATGACCCAAAAATCAAACCGCCCAGCTTTGAAGAAGTAAATAAGGTAAATTATACTGCAGGCAGACTACAATATTTTATAGAATCATGGAGAAATATTACATGTGATAACTTCATTTTATATTGTATAAAAGGGTATGATATAATCTTCAAAACCAAACCTTTTCCGTTTCGAGAGCCAAGTCTTTCGAACTGGCCTCCAGACGAATTCAAAAAAATTGAACTGGAAATTTCCTCACTTCTATCTAAAGGGGCTATTGAAAAATGTACAGAATGTGAGGTACAATTTGTGTCATCCTATTTCCTAGTTGCAAAACCAGATAGGTCTTATAGATTTATTATTAATTTGCAATAATTAAATGAGTTCATACAAACTACTCATTTTAAAATGGAAGATCTTAGAGCAGCTAGAGACTTAATTTCTCCAAATACTTATATGGCAACACTAGACTTAAAAGATGCCTATTTTTTAGTCCCAATGTGTAAAAATTGAAGAAAATATTTAAGATTCAGATTTAATGGTGTTTTATATCAATTCACTTGTCTCCCGTTTGGCTTGTCAACCAGCCCATATATTTTTAGCAAGATCATGAAACCGGTAATGAATAATATACGCTTAAATGGCTGGTTATCCTTAATTTACTTAGATGATTTACTTTGCATTGGTGAAACATATGAATCATGTAATAATAATGTAAAAAGTGTAATTGTATTATTAGAAAAGCTAAGATTTATTATAAATTATATGAAAAGCCAAACAGATCCAAGTAAAAGATGCAAATACCTTGGATTCTTTTTAGATTCAGAAAAATATTTACTGGATTTACCAGATGATAAGAAAAACCAAATTAAATATTTTATAAGCCATTTTGAAGTAGGAAAAAAGTACAAAATCCGCCTTTTCGCACAACTACTAGGAGTTCTAGTTGCAGCATCTCATGCAGTTGAATATAGTAAAATATATTGTAAGAGACTAGAGAGAGCTAAATGGCTTGCTTTAACTGTAAATAGTGACGATTTTGAAAGTTACATGAAAATTACTGATTATTTAATGGAAGATCTTGCTTGGTGGGCCTTAAATGTATTGACTGGTTCAAACCCCATACGGTCAAGGAAATACAAAATAATAATTTCTTCAGATGCATCGGGATCAGGGTGGGGCGCTGAATCCAATTCAATCATCACCCGAGGATTCTGGAGTCAGAGTGATGAAAAATTTCACATAAATTATCTTGAGCTCTTAGCAGCCTTGTTTGGGCTAAAATGCTTTGCATCTAAACTCAGCAACTGCGAAATTCTAATGCGTATAGACAATACTACAGCAATTGCTTACATCAACAAGGCCGGAGGTGTAAAATTTCCCCACTTAAGTGAATTAGCCCGTAAAATATGGCAGTGGTGTGAGAGTAGAAAGATATGGATAGTGGCTTCATATGTCGCGTCAAAAGAAAACGTTGACGCAGATACTGCTTCTCGCGATACCAACCTAGACACCGAATGGGAGCTGGCGGGAAAATATTTTAAACAAA
Organism: Hedya salicella; assembly: GCA_905404275.2. Taxonomy (NCBI): domain Eukaryota; kingdom Metazoa; phylum Arthropoda; class Insecta; order Lepidoptera; family Tortricidae; genus Hedya; species Hedya salicella. Next base: position 92,265,622 of record FR990096.1, read on the forward strand.
TTGTGAACAAATTTGGTAGCTGTAGTATTGATCTGTTTGCAACTAGAATTAATACCAAATGCAAAACATTTTGTTCACGTTACCCTGACCCAGAAGCATCAGCAATAGATGCTTTTACAATTTCATGGCAAAAAGAACGTTTCTATGCTTTTCCCCCTTTTGCAATAATATTGCCAGTATTCAGAAAAATAATCAACGATAAAGCAACAGGGATAGTAGTTGTACCAAATTGGCCCACGAAAGCGTGGTATCCCATGTTTTCGTCACTTTGATGTGAATCTCCCTTAATATTGGGGCCTTCAGCTGATCTACTACTTTCTCCTTGCAGGAGCAGATTACACCCCCTGTCACACAAACATTCTCTAGTGGCGGGGAAATTATCAGGGAGGCATACTTGAAAAAAGGAGTTCCCGAAATGTCTGTTGAGTTTATGGTAGACTCCATATCACAATCCAAGCTCAAGCAATATGAAGGATGTCTTAAAAAATGGGTACAATTTGCTACATGTAATAAATATGACATATTTGATCCTACCAGTACTAATGTTATAGAGTTTTTGACAATGAGATTCAATGAGAATGCAAGTCATGGCACTTTAAACTCTTCAAGATCAGCCATCTCACTTATATCAAAAAGCGACATATCTAAAGATGCCATTATATCTAGGTTTTTCACGGGCATTTTCAGGAGACGTCCTCCTGCACCTAAATACTCGGAAACATGGAATATAGAGCAAGTTTTAGAATATATTGAAAACGTAGATAACTTAGAAAATCAAAACCTAAAAAATATATCTCAGATTGCTACAACACTATTAGTTCTGGTTACATCCCATAGGTTACAAACAATAGCATTAATTAATATTGATGAGATAATTACAAGTTCATTCGGGCTACAAATTAAAATTCCAGATAGGATAAAGACATCAAAGCTGGGAAAAAATCAACCCTTACTTGTGATTCCATTTTTCAGAAAGCGACCAAAAGTTTGTGTAGCCACTATAATTCTTCACTGTTTAAAAATAACGGAACCAATTAGAGTAGAAAATAAGAGTCTATTTTTATCCACAATAAAACCTCACAAACCAGTCAGTCCTCAGACGATTGGTCATTGGATCAAGTCTTTACTTAGCAAAGCCGATATTGATACCGATAAATTCAGTGCATACAGCACTAAACCTGCCTCTGTGTCTGCTGCCTATAGAAAAGGGATAGACATTGATACAATAAGGAGAACAGCAGGATGGACGGAAGGGTGAAGAACATTCGCACAGTTCTATAACAGACCTCTTACAGAACCAAATGATAAGTTCGCAATTCGTATTCTAACTAAAAATGATGAAGTGTTGTATAGTTATATGCATTTAACTTATATTATGTGATTGTTTAAACATATGATTGTTATGTTTACGATTAATAAATAAATATAAAAAACTATGTCAAAGTTGTAAATATTTGTATCATCTCTATGTTAAAAAATACAAATACTTTAAACAGGGCTCTATCACAGGCTCTAAAAATCTACATGTTATCTATCATCGAGAACGAGACGCGTAGTATAATTGTACGATCAAACGAGCCCGCCGAAGGCGGACGAAGTTCGGTCGAAATTATACGAAGCGTCTCGTTCAAAGATGATCACTTCCCACCCATAAAACAGAAGTTACTTCCCAAACTAATATTATAATAAGTGAACCCCATCCCCGTAATCATCTTACACGAAACTGTGATATTGCTTATATTACTCTGAAATATATGGCGACCGATAGAGGAGCGCGCGAGGCGATAACACGGGGCGCGGGAATATTCTTTCAATTTAAATCTCTAAACGTTGTGAAGTTTAAACATACTTAACAGTACTACATGTTATCTATCATCGTACAATTAAGCCAAGAAACGGGCACCTACTATACTGGGTTATTTATCGTTTCGCACTCTTAAAAGGTAGCAGAATATTATTCTGAAGGTTTCAACTCTAGGTCTCCCTTAGTTTCCTTGAAAAAGGGTACCTAAATTTGGGTCCCATACAAAAAAAAACATTTTATTTTTTGCTGCTTTAAATGTGCCTTATTTTGAAAAATTGTATACCACATTTATTGTTCTGCACATCATTTTCTATCGACTAGTATTTTTTTTATTACGTCTTTCCCAACAAAGTACGAATGTCCACTTTTTTCGTCATTTCGCCCCATAGTGCGTCCGTCCGTCCGTATATAACCGAAACTGAAAAAAAAATCTTACCTAATATCAATGTGTGGTACATCATTCGACAGATCTTCTAAAAACACTTTTTGATTTTGTGAATATTTTCGGAAATATTCGCTCCGAAAGTAGCAAAAATTGTATCCCCCCCCCCTCTCTATTTTCTAAACGGTATTTTCAAAAAATATTAAAAAATTAACAAATTTGAAACTTAATAACTACTTCTAACAAAAATTGTATTCAACATAATCGGATATACCGTTTTTGAGTTAATGCCGAAAAACGGCGGTTCTCAACAAAAGGACGTAAGTGCCCTGGAGATACGCTCTTTTGCTAGTGCACTTTTTCATGTCGCATTTTTTTATCTGCAGTGTGCATGTTTTCGTATTAGCGGCTGCGGAACCCTACACTGAGCATGGTCAGACATGCTCTTGGCCGGTTTTTTTATTATCGTATTTTATTCACCTCTAGTGCATTTTGTATAATCAGCTGCGGAACCCTACATTGAGTATGGTACGACATGCTCTTGGCCGGTTTTTAGATAAGGTGTAGGGTCAATAAAGTCAGAGCTTGGCTTGTCCTGGGATCTGATGACTTTTTTACAGCGAAAGCGTTTTGAGTCTTGGCTGCTAATTTTACATGAAATGTTTTTGGTGGGATCATAATTTTGTAGCTCAATATTGCATTGTTTAACGCGTTCTTTCATCACTGACAATAGGCTATTTGAATTTTTTTATGGTATATTATAAAACGAAGTCTTAATAATAGAAATATTGGTGAAAAATCTACTCCAATATCATAAAAACTCCCCGAGATATAACGACGTTAAAGCATATTATTGGACGTTCCCAAAAAACACTTCATAATAAGCCTACAAGCATGTGACGTCACATGCTAGTATTTTGTATAGGGAAAATAAGAACTTTGAGCTGCAGGTATGTTAAATCTTGCGATAATCGAAACGGTTTTATAAAAAAAATAAAAAAGTATTTTATGGGTTATTGAATGGTATTATTAGTTTTTAATTTTTTAATACTTTAAAAATGGTCTTTCCCACCGAACTTTAAAGACTCATAAAACAAGCTACACCTAAGGGTACAAAATAGTTTTCATACACAGGTTGATTTAATAATGATAATGAGCTTTTGAGTGCGCCTTATGTATCTATTTATCTTAATTATTTTTTTTTAACTTAGTGCTACTATTAAAAATTATGTACTTTTCATGGTCTTTACTATTTTCAGTGCCTACAAGCTCTCGGTACAGGTACAGAGTCATGCATCTATTATAATTGTCACATTCTTTTCTAAAGTGATTTAGTTCAGAATTTGCTGCACAGAGTTCTTCTTCAAGGTGTGCGATGCAATTTAATGCAACTGTCGAGGCACATTGGTTGAAGAAATCCACTAGGTTTTATACTCACAGCAACTTATCTGATAATTGAATGTCGCCGAAATTGAACTGAAACCACATTTTCCATACTTTAGGTTCGGGGTCCTTTACTCAGTTTCTGACCGTTGACTTGACTATAGCTCTGAACCGAATTTGAAGTTTTAGATATCCATTCGACGTAGAATTTAACCCTCTTTAATCTATACTAATATGAAAAATGCGAAAGTGTGTCTGTCTGCCTGTTACCTCTTCACGCTTAAACCGCCGAACCGATTTGGATGAAATTTGGTATGGAGATAGTTTGAGTCCCGGGGAAGGACATAGGCTGCTTTTTATCCCGGAGAAATACCCTTATCCGCGATAAAAGAGTTTAAGGCGGACGAAGTACCTACTATTCTAAAGTTGTAAAAATGAAAAGTCTGTACATTGAAGATATTTTCAAAAGTCTGATAATAACGGACTATTTGGAGGTCACTGATATGAAAAATATATATCTTGGTTTTTTTTATGACTGTATGTTCGTTTGAGTCGTTGTGGCTTCATCTCGCTAAATCGGCCAAATATATTTCAACTATTTTTGGTACACGGGTTACTGGGTATCCACAGATGGTTATAGGATACTTTTTCTACACTATCGAAAAAAAGAGGGGTAATGACATTTTCTTCACCGCGAACGAAGTTAAGGGCGCCTTCTAGTATTGAATAAATACATTTTGCGTCCGACATACCGTTTTTACACGCAAAAATCTGAAAAAAGACCAAAAATTTTGCGGTTATTGGGCTCCCGAAAGTTATGCACACCTCCTGAGATCGGGCAAATCGGATTACACGCATTTAGAACCAAACGAAGGTATTAAAAGGATTTCCAGCTTACTAGGAATTAATTCCTCAAAAGGTTTTTTTATAGATCTAATTTGATTGGCCTAAAACCGGACCCATTCCTCTTAGGATTCATGAGCGCGACTAGGGTTTGTTTTTCGAATATTCGCATATTCGAATGATTCGTCACTCATGTTATTCGAATTCGACAACATTGATTATTCGATGTTGGATAAGGGCGGCGCGCGACCGGTCGTTGTGGGGATCCTTGGGGGAGGCCTTTGTCCAGCAGTGGACGTCCCTGGGTCAGCCCAGATATAATGATGATGATTATTCGAATAAAACGAATATATCGAATAGTGCAGTAATTAGTCTAGAATTATTGACCTTTACGAAAAAGTAAAAGTAAATGCCAGGAATAACTATCCCCACCTTAAGAACTCCGTGGAAATTATTTAAATATTGAAAAACAAAATATTTTCTTCTGTTTCCGCGATTATTACTCATTGAAATAAAACAATTTAACGGATTATATCGCGTATATTATCTCATTTTAGTTCCCCACGTTTCGGAAGCTTTCCAGCTTTCCATGAGATAATATACGCGATATAATCCGTTAAATTGTTTTATTTTATTGAAAAACAAGTTTTAATCCAAGACAAACGGCATCAATTTATCTTTTCCTTTGCCAAAATCAAACTTTTTATAACGAACTAAATACCGTGTCGTAATTGGTTAAAGGGTAGCAAGTCCGGCTACCCCTTACGTAATTAGTATTAACTGAGATAAACAAAAACCCTAACAGCTCAGTCAACTATTAGCTGCTTAAGAATTAGTTCGTGTATTTTGTGGGGATTCCTCGATGTTAAGTGCAATTTCTCGTGGCACATGTTAATTATTTTACCTACCTATGCTGTGCTGTGATGATGCCGAGTGCTAACTGATACTAAAAGATGCAAGTAAACCAAATCATTATTTAAATATAAACTAAATCTCTCCGATGTTATTGTTACAATATACCTCAGGAAAATGTTGTAATTTCAGTATCTACTATTAAGTAAAAATCATATCATAGACTCAAATAAATACTAATGAAACCCACTCTTTGTCTTTGTTAATTAGAAAACTGCATCTATTTTTTTCTAAATTGAACCAAACTAAATTGTTAAACTAGACCTCATCAGACTCCGCAACGTTGCGTTTTTTTATTATCGTTCTTGATTATAATGTTTAATGTTAATGAGATAGGTGTGATCTGTTTTCTGTTTTAACTACAAGTTTAATTTTAGTAAATATATTATGTTAACAAAATAATGTTTCCTTAATTTTTACTGTTTTCTTCTTACGAACGAATGTTAATAAACATTAGCTTCCTGATATTTTCATCAGATAGAACCAATATTACAATATTCAGTTTTGAGTCTGTTTACTAAACTTACCGTTTATATATACACTGATAAAAAAGACTTTAGGATATTCTCAACCCGAGAAATTATATTATCTTGTAAATATTTTCTCCTGACAAGTTTTTATTTCCTTCATCAGAACTAAGATTCTCCACTTAAAAAAGTCTAGTTTTCTTAATCTAGAAATACAAAAACGTATTGTTTCAAGAGCATATTCTTAAAAAAAGACAATATGGAGATTTTCATTTGAGTAATCTATAATATTTTGGTGCAATATAAATATTTATTTAAAAAAGATTATTTCTTTTTTTAGTTCAAAATAGATATCTTCACTTAAACGCGATTTTAATATTCACTTAAACCAATATTTCTTTAACCGGAAGTCTTTTTCTTTGGATAGATGAAATAACTGTTTTAAAATGAGATTTTAAATTATTAACCCAAAGCGGTCTTCATTCTTGAAACAAAATAATTTAATTCTTAATTTAAGAAAATATTTTCTTCAGTAAAGATGTGTAATATTTTAAAGATCTTATTTTAGGTTGCCTACATTGTCTTAGAACTATACAACATTTTCTTAAACAAAGAGCGTGTACATTTCGTTTAAGAACTAGATTTTTTTTATGTTAATTAAGTGGCTATTTCAGTTTAAGCTCTCCTTTTCTATATGAAATGTGAGATGGCTTTGAGCAAAGACATTAAAATCTTGGTTGAATTGATTCAAATTCTTGATTCCAATCGTGCATATGTTACGAGTGTCTTCGATGAAGAACTTCTGATTATTTATTTTGTATATTCTGTTTCTTAAACCGATAGTTCTGCTCTCAAATTGGAAGGAAAATGTCTTTACTAATTTAATCTGTACAATGTCGGCTCAAGAAAATTTATATTTTTTTTACAAGAGTTCCTTTTTCTTGACCCAAAAAATATTTTGTAGTATAAAAAAATATTGTCTTAGTACTTTCTGCAAAAAAATTTCAGTGAAAGATAATAAATTGCTCCATATAAGAGTAACAATTTATTGACTCGTCAAAAATAAATCACTCTATAGTGATGTAACGTGATATTACTGGTATCGATTCTAAGCAAAGCCAGTACAGGCTATTGAACATTTTGGCGAGAAGGGATTTGAAAAATGCCTAACTTAAGAAAATAAATGAATAAAGAGAATAATAATAAATATATATATATATATTCCAGACGGTTTTATATACATACAATGTTAGTAAGTCTTATACTATGTTAGTATAGTTACAATTAGTAAACCTATGTTGTGCTTTACTACTTTAAACGTAAATTGTTTTCAACAAGATAGGTATTGTTTAAGTTTTTCCTGAACACCGTCCTAATCAAACAAAAGGTCGAAAAAAACATGACTGACTTTGACAGCTAACTTTATAATTTTACTTAATAATATGTAGACCAAAGTCAAATTGTATTCAGGCGCTTAATCTGTGCAAATGTCGCATCGGGTGTTTACAAAATGAGATCTAAAAAATGATTCGATATAAAAATATGATATTTGTAGCTTATGAGTTCACATACCGTAAACTAACAGGAAAAATATGTTTTTAATAAAAAAAAAACCGACATCAAAATAAACTTAAAAGCCAAAAATAATCTTTTATCTACGATACGGATCACATTTGAATCATGTTTTGAAGTCGGTGCCAAACCATTAATTTATTACTTTTAACATTAACACAGATGGCACGCAGGAACCGCTGCGGCGAGCCTTTAGTAATTACCAACCTATATACATTTAGTTATAGTAATTCGTATTTTTGTTGAATAAAGAACTTTACTTCATATTTGGCACCGAGTTCAAAAGGTGATTCAAATGTGATCCTTACCGTACATAAAAGATTATTTTTGGCTTTTTAGTTTATTTTGAAGTCGGTTCTCTTTTTATTAAAAACATTTTATTTTTTGCTTTTTAGCGATGGTTTTCTTTTATTTATATATTAATCTTTTTCATTGTTAACGACACCCCCAAAACAAAACGACAAATAACCTAAATGCTCTGGCTAATTCCAATAAAGTATACTTAGGTGGGTACCAGGACACTCCGACATTGACGAAAACGAACGAGCAGACAAACTCGCCAATAAGGGCGCGGACACGCCCCAAGTCGGCCCAGAACCCTTTTGTGGAATCACAAAACGAAAGGCATACGTTCTGCTCAACGACTTATATAGATCTAAGGCAATCGAGGCTGAGAAATGGAGGCTCGTAAAAGGACAAAAACACTCGTAAACCTTAATTAAGGGATTCAAGCAAAAGTTGTCGAAAGAGATACTGCAGCTCAAAAGACCAAAAACCTGCGCAATAACAAGAATCCCGACAGGTCACTGCAAACTAAACAAGCACCTGTTTCAAATGGGTATGAAACAGGACGCAGTATGCAGATTCTGCCAAGACACAGAGGAGACTGCAACGCATATCCTCTGTTTCTGTGGACCACTCATGAGGAAAAGAAATATCTACCTAGGGCAACATGTCGTGCCCCCGGAAGAGATACAACATTTCACTGCCCAAAGAATTTGGGAATTGCTAGACTCAACGGGCCTCAGTAGTGAACTAATATATATATAATAGTAATAAAGGACTGCCACAATAGATCAAATCTGGTCGAGGCGGCATACAGAAGGCCCACAAATCAACAGTAATAATAAATAAAAAACAAAACGACACCCCCAAAACAAAACGACACCCCTGGAGTGTCGTTAATAATCGCGGTCAAACATACATATGAGTCAAATTGAGAACCTCCTTTTTTGAAGTCGGTTAAAATATCAAAACCTTCTTGTTAGTGTAACAAATATATTTTTCTGTAAAGCCGCATCAATTAGTAATCGCGGACAAACATACATACATACGGCTCAAGCTGAGAACCTTATTTTTTGAAGTCGGTTTACATACCAAAACCTTCTCATAAGTGTAACAAATACTTTTCTGAAAACCGCATCAAAATCGGTTCAGCCAAACGCGAGATAATCGCGGACAAATATACATACATACATACATACAGGTCAAACTGAGAACCTCCTTTTTTTGAAGTCGGTTAAAAATATAAATGCATACCTCTGAGAAACTGAATGTTCGCAATTGCTTAAAGTTGACGAATAGGCACCTACTACATAAATAATAAGACCTGCATTATTGTTCAATAAGACCCTAAGGTTACATGCATATTGAGCTAATATAAATATCTAAGCGCCACCCAAGAAACACTTGTAGTTTTGGATTACTATCCGTGGTCTTCGTCATTAGTTCCTTCACTAAATGCTACTTTCTGGATCCAAATGCTCGGTTTGTTATTGAAAATAATAAAATCCCTATATGTTTTCCTTTGATTTTGAGAAGTTCCCTCAATTCCTCATAGATCCCATCATCATCAATTTGTTAACAACGGAACCAATCTAGAAGCATATGCTTTCAAACGAAGAAAGAGTATTCCAAATCGGTTCTTAAATGACGGATTAATCGCGTAACATATAATAAAAAACAGTCGAGTTAAGGAACTACTCCTTTTTTTTAAGCTGGTCAATAAAATACAATGATACATGTGATATTTGTTATTAGTAATTTATTTATTTATGATATTTTACCGATATTAGTGATTAAGTTGAATATGCATGGTACAACACTATTGCATCGAATGCGATTTTGTATCTATGCTACGCTAGGCTAGGCGTACGCCATATTGTTTGTTTGTGTCGACGCGCGACGGACTGTGCAGCTTTGCTTGTATTACTTGTAACAGTTATTCATTCGGTGAATTTCATTGTACTCTATGCTTAGCGGTCAACCCCCAAATAAATACCAAAAGCATTGAAATTTGTGTTTAAATAGTAAGGTATATCTAAGCGCTAAATGGAACAAGAAGTGTTTCAAGAAATGAAAGAAGTACTTAAGTCGTGGAGCTTACCCTAGGAGGTAATTGAAGCATTTGAAAGTAAGTACCTAACTGTAATTTTGGTATTTGTTTAAGCTTAAGCTAAAATGTGGTAATAGTGGTTTCTTCTAATTAATACCTACCTAATAACAATTATTACTAGTTTATACCTGCATCAAATAACGAACTCAGGCTGTCCATGGCGTCCATTTCAGCACGTTTACAGATTGTATTTTTTACTGTTCTGTACTGTTAGCAGGAAATGCTATATATGAATCTCATCTACCTCATCTCGGTGAAGAACAACTAAAAGAATTATGTCCGATTATCGGATTACGAATTGATTTGAAAAAATAAAATTGCATATATATAATCCAAGACCTAAATAATATCAATCAATTTAAAAATAAACGAATATATATTTATTACAAAAGGCTTACTACTCCACTCCAGAATTTCTTCATGAAAAATAAAGTTAAACCAGGCTCATTATGTCTTTAAATTATTAAATTGTAAGTTAATAGCTTAATTTAAATTATTTATGTATTGATTCAATATTTCTAATTCTCAATGAAAATTATTTTTAATAATAATCTAGGTCGCTATGTTTTTTCAGGGGGCCCTTAACCGTAACGGCGCGAAAAAAATAAAAAAGTATATGTATGCACCTTATGTATGAGAAGTCAGAATCTTAGTGTGTGCTGGTGTAGCCGGGTAATATTCAAAAATAAACATCTAAAAAACAAAATTCCTTTCAAACAGAATCAATTGAAACTAACATTGTCGAGTTAGTGTTTAAATGTGAAAATAAGACTGTTCTTTTAATATGGTACCTTTAATAAAACATGAAACATTTAATTCTAGGCAGTTGTGCAGTGCATCGCGAGCGGATTAACAGCGCGGCCGCGGCGCGTCAAAAGCCTGTGTGGCGAAGGCATTACTGATAAACGATTACTGATTTTTTGAGCATAATAAATTGACATTAATAAGTAACTTTCGTTTTATTTTTACAACTCCACATACAATTGACTAACCTATTTAAATTTTCAGAATTCATTGTCTTGCATCAAACAGAAGTTGTTTCCTGACAAGTATTCACTAACGTGTAAGTACTTTTATTATCTTAAAGTAACAAATGTGTATGCTGCTTCTCTGTTTTTTTTGTTATATCTAAGAAAATGTATGTTTTGTGCCACTACGGCGGTTATCACACCATAACCGCCATACTGGGCACAAAATAAAACGATTTGCTTTAAGATTACATTTTCTTGAATATATCATAAAATTCTCAGGATGAGCATACACGTTTCACACTTTAAGATAATATATTTTATAAGTAAATAAATCACACTCTTAAATAAAGATAATGGTACATAAAACTAAGATAGGACTTGTTTGAATTAAAACACTAAGTATCTCAAGTAAAGACATTGTATTGTTTTGCTTCGGTTAAAGTTACCCATAATTTTAATCTGAGAAGTCGTTATCTTATTTTAATTTAGTACAATTCTTGGATCGATAGGATCTTCCAATATTACAATAAGATTGTTTTCTTTGGAATGATAATGACTACTGTTCAGACGAAGGTAACCAAAACGCCTGATCAAGAGCATCGTATTCTTGAAGTGATAATCTGCATTCTCTTGGATGCAATGAATCATATCCTCAGACGAATTCAATATGTTTGTCACTTTAAGGAAATATTTAATTAACTTAAATACCTGATTCTCTTGAATTTAAATTAACGCTATTTCAAAGTAAGATTTTATTATTATCATTGAAAGATGATCAACTGAGTTATGTGGAAATTGTATAATTTTGATTAAAGATGAATATTTATTTTGAGTCAAGAATTTATTAAGTTCATTTATGTCGATTGATATTACCCCTATGTAATAACATTTTTCTTCCAACAATGGTTTTCTTATATTGTAAAACTGGTTCTGTTAAAAATAGCAAAACTTTCATAGTAAGAGAATGATATTCTTAACTTAAGAAAACCGCGATCTTCAAATAGCGTAACAGTTCTTGATATGAGGAAATGAAATTTTCAAATAAGTATATATATCCTGTTTCTGACCGAGACAATAGAGTTTCTTTACAGAATATAAATGCATGGAATCAGATTAAGAGTAAATTTTAGTTGTACAAAATGAATATTATCTTAAGCAAAAGAAAACTAAAAAATCTGTATTTATGAACATTATTCGATTGAACATATTTAATTTTTTATTTGCTTGGATGGAAGAATTTTGCTTTAGTTGAAGAATTTTTTTTTTCGTGTATATCGTTTACATAGTTATCTTTATTTATATCTTCGAATAGGCTCATAATATGTCCATATTTAAATTTTATTTAAATACCGCGAAAAATAAATATAATAAACTATGCGTCGTCGACAATATATTAATAATAGTAACAACTCTATTTTTGTTTTGCACATTCACATCGCGTTAACTTCCATGTCCGTTAAGGAGATATTATTTACAATGGACAAAGATAAGGAATTCACGGAATACAAAAAGTCTGCTGGAGACAAAAACTCTGTTTGGCAGCATCTCTTGAGGCGCAGCGATGAAAATGAAGTAAAATTTGTAAAAAAAATATTTAAAACCTCCCGTACAACAACATCACTGCACAATCATTTGAAAAATATTCATGCAATCATACAAATTAAAATTGTTTACTTTTATGAAATAACTACAAATGCTGCATTTCTAATTATAACTTTATACAAAATAATTTAAATAGTGTATAAGTAACTAAGCTAATTTGTCTTACATTAGTAACTAACTCAAAAATCCTAGCACTTAGCACACAATCTTTAATTATAAGATTAGCTTAGTAATATGTAATAGATTTTGTTACTTTTCCTGAAATAAACAGTCGAAATATTTATATTTTTTTATAACGTCTTTACTCATTAATTTTGCCCACATGAACAAGACGTGACGCTTTTTACGATTACATAACTTGGAAAACAAGATTTTTTTTACTGTGGAAATTGTTATTGAGTTTTTGACACAGGAACACTCATTGTCACGGGCGGAGCGTCCGGCTTGTCACACATCTATCACGCTTCCACGCTATCACGTAAAATTATCGTCCGTACTTTACAGACAACTAATTTTTTTATAGTAATGATAACGATTGACGATATGTTTAATTACAGTAAATTCGTCGATTGCCAAAAAGTGGATAATCATTTCTTTTATATTTATATACGGAAAGAGTGTTCATTATCGATTTTTTTAAATTGTAACCTATAATAAACAAAGTAAGATTTTATTGTAACTTTGTGTTGTGATTGATTTAGTAATTGTTTATTATATTTCCAAAGTTTAACTGTCATTATCCTAATAAATATTATTTAATTTTAAGAAAAATACCTATTATGTCGAGATTTTTAATTGCAAGGTTATTAAGTTATAATTTTACATTAAATATTTTACAATTACACAAATTGAAATCATCATTTTGGTTTATTTTCTAAAATATTCGCATTATTCGAACTAGTATAACATATTGGAAAACGAAGTAGTCGTATTATTCGAATACTAAAATTGGACGTATATTGCAAACCCTAAGCGCGACCCCTGGCATTTGTAGTACGCGGCGGGCGGGGAGGCTGCGAGCCACTTACATAATTGTCGACAATTTGGACGAGCGCCACCGGATGCATCGCTCGTTGTGATTCTGGAGTGTAATCTGGGGAAAGATAGAAAAATCATTTAGTTACTAGAATTATGTTCTAGCTTAGTAGGCAGTAAATATGTTTCGTCACCGATGTGTGAAACAAGACAGAGTTGCATTGACACAGCGGTAACGATGGAAGATTAAAGATAGTAACTGTAGGGGCAGCGCTCTTCTGTTCGCCTAGATACATGACAGCGCCACTAGTTTGAAATATATTGCCGGCTACTGTACCTTACTTTGAACACCGACTACTCATTGACAGCCCTAATTGGGTAGATTGCGTTAATTTGGTCCAGAGTTCGTATGGCCATGACCACCTTCTGGTTCCATCATCAGATCATAATATTGCATTGTCACCAAACTTACATCAGTATGCCAAATTTATAGCTCAATCGAAAACTGAGAAGTGGCTCTAAAGTAACTCGCACGGTTTGAACCAAAAACCTACAACAGCAACAAAAAGACATGGTACGTATCGATAGATATAGTACCGTATCGCCTGCCTCATCACTACATTTTGTGTGTGTGTCAGGATGGCGGGTGGACCTCGGAAATTTCAAGGATATTTTTACAAATATTTGGAACCTCCTGAGTACCTCGGTGTACCTTTCATAAAAAATCTATGTCCCTCTCCTGAAAATGAGTTATGTCCAAAAAAAGGTCCACCTGCCATCCTGACGTCAGAGTAGGTGCGGTGCACCCGCTATTAAATATGATATTATTAAATATGTACGATACCTAATTGAATTGTATACAATAATTTGGCACATCCTATGTACCTGTAAAATCTAGTATCATATAATAAATATTTGTCAACCTGACGAAATAAGGAAAAGAACAAATATCCTTTTACTCAACCTCCACTGTTGGTCTGTTCGTCTTATCTATCTGTCTGTAGGCCTGTTCTGTCTATCTGTCACAGGGCTGTAATTCTGGAACCGTAATAGACCAGAGTAGACCTTTGAAATTTTCACTGATGAGTCGCTATAACAACAAGTTATCGGTGAACCAATGAATTTGCATGCGGCTTAACCGATTTTCTTGAGGCATAGCTAAGAACACTCTCGATAAAGATACCTTTCAAACACATGAAACTAAATCAATATCGCTCCAACCGTTCAAGCGCTACCATGCTACAGACATTCACACAGATACTCACGCGAAACTTACTCCTCACTTTTCGTGAGGGGTTAAAAATACATAATGGGTATGGAGGAGATCCGTCTTTTTTGTTCGGCGTGTTTTGCGTTACTTTTCATGCGCGAGTCCGAATCACACTTGGTTCTTTTTTGATCTACGTTAGCGATAATGAGAACACACACAGCTGGTGTGAAGCACAATTCTTCAGCCTTGACCGGACAAGCATTTCAGTCTATAAGCATCCCGTATCAGGCAGGGCGGGCACGGGCACGTGTGGAAAAGCGCTTGACGCGAACCAGCGCCGGTTTGGAATGTTGGCGCCGCGCCAGGTTTATCACCTTGAAACCATGCCGGGTTAGGCCCTGTCTAGTTTTGGAAGATTTAATCTAGCACCCTCGCTGTTTTGACTATATATCAAGGTGGGATGGACGCTGCGTCAAAATTTTATAATTACAACATGACAGTGTCACAAGTGAGGTAGTAATTACGAACTAACGGAAGTATAATTATTTAAAAATTTAATCGGTCTTAATTTTTTTTTTCTACTCGTCGACTTTAATCCCTCAATAAGAACTTTATAGACTAAACTTTAATAGCATACTTTTCAATGTCGGATACTCTCCAACTGAAGTGATATATTCATAAGCCAACACTTTATTTCATAAGCTAACACTATAATGCACTATAATGATTTCAAAAATAGAACTTTGATTGCGAAAAATAAAATACCTTTGTTTAGGGAGACTCGTTTTAATGCAAATTTATTAAAAATAAATCTCTCCTTTTAAGAAAGTAAAATTTTCATGGCTAAATATCTTTTCCATCCCTAGGGTGGGTGATGGTGATGGTCATGGTCATGGTGATGGTGATGGTGATGATTATGGTGATGGTGATTGTGATGATGATGATGATGATGATGATGAGGATGATGATGATGATGATGATGATGACGATAATGATGATGATGATGATGATGATGATGCGGTACTCGACTGAAAAAGCATACATTATATAACGATTGCGTAAAATACTATTAGGTAAGCTTGTTATAGCAATCAGGTTATAGGTGTGCTCGAGTTTCTATTGTATTCGCAAATGTGGTTTCAGCGCTGCTGGGCTAGTCCCTGTTTTCCGCGACTTGTGATGTGAGGAACATGTACCACTTCTTTACGAGTCTAGTTATATCAGGTACAAACGAGAGGCGGTTTACCGCCAATTTTCAGAATAACACTCTCTGATTCCCTCATACCGTCTTAACGATACCTTAGATACATATTTTGTGTGATGGGTAAGATAAGTTGGCGCAATTTTATATTCCGTATTTACTTATTCCATACTATTATAAAGTTGTAACAATAAAATGTTTGTATGTGTCGTTGTGGCTTCATCACGCTAAAGCGGCTAAACGGATTTCAACTATTTTTGGTACCCGGGAGACAGGGGTCTCCAGATGGTTATAGGATACTTTTCATCCGACTATTCTAAAGAAAAAAAGAGGAGTTATTACTTTTTTTCCTCCGCAAACAAAGTTGCGGGCGCGTTCTAGTTGGTTAATAAGATCGGTTACTAAGGTTTTTGATAATAATATAAAATTACGCTAACTTTTATATTATTACCGTACATCAATTTAAGACCTTGGTTTTGCCATTTAAGAAATAGTGACTTAAAAAAAATGCTTCGTAATTTTCCTTACCAGCCTCTGAGACCTTGACACAAACATACTATAAAAATCACGCATAAGAGTCAAGTGGAAAATCAGACCCTAATTTAAAATACAGTTTTTTGTAGAGTTTATGTTTATGAAAGACTTTCAACAGATAGATCTTCATCCTTATTTTAAGGTGCAATTTATGTAAGCAAAAGCAACACAATCGCCAGTATTCGTGTTTTACGTACTTTGTTTGACGACACGTATGTGCACAACAGCCTACGAAGCTGGCGGTCCTGGGTTCGAATCCCGGCCAGGACAAGTGTTTGTGTGATGAGCACGAATGTTTGTTCCTGGGTCATGGATGTTTTCTATGTATTTAAGTATTATTATTTATCTATATATTATGTATATCGTCGCCTAGTACAACCCGTAGTACAAGCTTTGCTTAGTTTGGGACTAGGTCGACTTGTGTAAGATTGTCCGTGATATTTATTTATTTATTTGTTTAATGCGCGCTAGCGAAATTACTGTATTCTGTGTTAAACCGAAAAACAACCTTAACTTCTTTATTGGAATATTTAGTGTTGGGATGGATACAAAAAAAATCTAGCTATTGCAAAAGAAGCCCTAACACACACAATTTTACACATTCCTATTTGGCTTTGTTTGGTATGCAAATATTTATATTATATTACTATCATAATATTTTTGACTGCGAGTGTTCAATTGATTCGGTTACGTGTCGTTGATGTTTCAAATGAACGGCGGATAGCAAGATGCATAGACGTAATTTAAAGACAAAGTCATGTGAGACATATCTAATCCGATCGAAAACATAGCTTGTAAAAATAACCAAGTCTCGCAACTCAGTTTTTCTAGCGTTAAAAGTTGTGAGATCCATGTAAGACCAAGTCGGTTAATTTATTCAGTCCCTACTTAAGGGTTCTTCGGCCTTAAGTTATTACGTAATTAACTAACCTAACAGCATCTTATTATAGTGACCATATCAATATTAAAAACATTTTTGTTTTTTGTATATATAGATTGACAGTTGGTGTATCTAGAAAACTGGACAGAAATTGCCAAAAATTTGGGTTTATCCTTTATTTATACATTAAACAGAAATGTTATTCAAAAATTTTATGGCTTCCATGTCTGCTAGACGTTCCTTAGACTTTTTAGGATTGGTCAGTCAGTGACTGAGTAACAAAATGAAATAACTTTGACTAGTTATAATTCTTCCATATTATAAGTTCTCTACAATATTTTTGGCAGCGATAAGCAAATAGACTATATTAGGAAATCTGTATCTGTGCGTGCGGCAACCGACATTTTAATTACATTTAAATTTTAAACAGCTGTCAAAACTCAATTGGGTCTCTATTCTGGTACCCATAGATATTAAAACAGTTATCGATACGAAACGTCAATTCCGTATGTTTTTAATATAAACCGCACGACATTTGATCTCGAGTGATATGAAAAGATGGACTTCATTAGTTTGTCTATGATTAAAAAAAAAAACATTTGTTTTATCGGAGGATCGAATTGTCGCCATTAATGTTGTCATTTCATTGTTGGTTTTTGCTGTTACGACAGCAGAATTGTGAAAAGTTCTTAGTAATTTACATTTAAGTTGAAAATATGAGTAGAAGTGACTCCGAGAACTATATTAACACTCCGCTGGATATCGTAAATGCAGCCACAATTGCAAGAAATAACTTACTGTCAGAAAAATCGATAACCAAATTTAGTACTAGTAAAATGGTACTAAGATTTTTTAGATTGGATAACAAACCCACGACTTCGATGTGAATAAACAAATTGTTTCTGAATTTGTTCAAGATTATTTTTATTGCATTATTTTAATATCTATAGTCTTTTGATGTTTTACAGGTAACACTAGTAACAAAGCAGGTCAATTCCCTACGGCTATTTCTGAACCCATCTAAAGGTGCGTGCGGTGCCCGTATCAGATCATCGTCGCGTGGCATGATCGCGTGTCACGATGACGCGTTTGGACGTTGCGCCGATCAGATCGCTCGAAATCAATATTGCTACGCGTATCAAATACTCCGATCGGACGAGCGCGCCATGATCGCGACGGTGCGACGTCCACACTAGCGATCATGACACGCGATCATGCTTCGCGGTTATGATACGCCGCGATCCATCTCGAGTCGGTTTATACCCGATCCTCTACTGTCTCGTCCATTACAGCTACGCGTGTGTGTTACGGCGAATTTCCAAAGTACTGACATTTTTAGTTACTACGCGTGCGGTGCCGCCGATGCATGGGCGCTGCTGTCCACGCTGGTGCTCGGCGCTCGCGGCTTCAAGTTTCTGCACGGGTGTTAACCAATTTGATGTGCGATCGCAGAGTGCAACAGTTTTACACGGAACACAACGCTAATACAGAAGAACGATCACGCGAAAAATGATGAAATAGGCGAAACGCCAAAATGATCGGAGCGGTAAAACGATACGGCTAGCGTCCAAACTGCAGCATGCAAAATTATCAGCGCGGTGATCGGATACGGTGATACGCTACGGCTTAGTGTGGACGCGTTTCATGACGCGGCGGCGCAAATGATACGGAATGCCGATAGTGAGCGTCCACGCAGCGCGATACGCAGTCATGCCACGAGACGATGATCGGATACGAGCAAATGATACAAGTGTGGACGCACCTTTACTCAAAAACCACAATGAAATTTGAAGTATTTGGGCAAGCCGGTGGCAATCGGCTTATACGAACGCCAGGCAATTGTGTCTTGTATAAGCCGCTACTTAGTTCGGCGGTACAATAACAAAAAAAACTAGAGGCCAGTCCTCCACATATGTAACAGAAGCAAATTTCAACAAACTAGGTGCATCCGAAGAAAATCTTCTTCCCATTAAGTCTGCCTTAAATTCCGAGAACATATACCTAATATAGTCGGGGAAAGAAAAAAAATTGGTCACATTAAATCGTACAGTTTCGGAAGCTTTTTGTGATCATTCTGTATGGTTTACTGATACCCGTGACAAATTTTTCTCTTGTACCCCTATCAAGGGTTTTGAGAAATTGAGGTTATAAAGTCAATATTTTTACTAATGATTACTTAATGGTACAGCAGGGATAATGTTACAATTATATTTGTTCCTAATAATGTATAGTCTGGATACATTATCTCTCATTGTTCTTTGAAGGTTTCGAATATAAGTAGACTTTCTGTATTTTTTTTAATATTTGATATTTATCGAACTTACAAAATCTTACACGATGCGAAAATTTGATAGTATGTTTCAAACATAAATCTAAATAAAGATGTAATTATTCTCCCCGGTGACACAGTTATAACTATTTATTATGTAGATTTTTTCGTTAATTTTGCTTATAACGTGTTAACATTAACACGTACACAACTTATTAAAAGGTTTCTGCAATTGTCTATTTACTTAACATATGTTATCAAAATATCCCCGAAATATATAAATAGTGTTACGAGTAATCGAGGTAAAAAGCTACCAATATATTATTAACGCTGCAGTCTACGAGCGACGCGCTCCGATGCTGTGAATGAAGAATGAGAGGTGTAGTATACTTTCGTTGCTACGATACCAAACGACGCGCGGTTTGGCTTGAACATTTTGATGTCAACAAATTTTCATATTTGTGTCGTATAATGAAGTGCATAATGGAAAGCCAGACTGCTATAGTAAAATCACCCCTGGCTGAATATGAAAACTGAATATGCACGTTCTTTTGCCTTATTGCCAAAAATAATTTTACTGAATATTAAGCCTACGATTACTTACGATTAGCGGAATAATAAAAAAAAACAGTTTTTATTTTTTATTGGCCAAACTACTTTACTGATTGACACGTCCTTCAGATATTTTATATATGTATATAAGACACATTTAACAAAAAAAATTAAAGTCCTAGCCTCTTTTAAAGTCAACATTTTTGTCTGTTAAAGTTTTTCATTTTTTTTTACTTGCAAGTTAGCAACAAAATTTAATATTCTATTACATATATTTTTTTCAAAAATATTAGTTTGGATCAACAAAGTGAAAATAAGCTATTTGTGTAAAAGGGTGGAAAAAAAGAACACCCATGAACGGCAACTTCCTTAAATAATGGAGATAGCTAATTCTGCAAAAAAAAAACCTTTATAATGCTCGTAACAACTTTATTGCATCAAATTCACAGAATGTTTTACAATAGTTAGAAAATGTAAACAGAAAGGCGTGAGGACATGGAAGATGATAACAGAGCGATATTACGACCGTACGACGCGACGCGTGGCGCGGACGAATGCTCTCTATTCAATTGCTCTGTCGCTACTGTCGCAGGGCGCGGGCGGCGGCGGCCGGCCGGCGGCGCGGCGGGGCGAACGTTTACCGCGAGTCTAACGGAGGCGGACGAGCGCTGCATTACTTTTAATATTCGCGCTTGATAGTGGGACAAATCTAAATGCGCGCGTTATCTATACTATTATAAAGTTGTAAAAATGAAATGTCTGTGCATTGAAGATATTTAAAAAATATATATTGTTATGGACTATTTGGAGGTCACTAAAAAAATATATTTTTTTTTTGGATTTTATGTATGTTTGTACGTGTCGTTGTGGCTTCATCACGCAAAATCGGCTAAACAGATTTCAACTATTTTAGGTACACGGGTAGCTGGCTATCTCCAGATGGTTATAGGATACTTTTTACCCAACTACGCTGAAGAAAAAACTAAGTGTTATGACTTTTTCTCCTCCGCGAACGAAGTTGCGGGTGCCTTCTAGTACCTTTTATTTTTAGAAAAATTAAATACTTTTCTTTTTAATGTTGATTGTTTAGATCCCGTTTCAAGCATCCTAGGTATATATGAATTTCTTAAGTATCAGAGCGAATTTCAAAAGTATTTAATGTTTCCAAAAATAAAAGGTTTTTTGCAGAATTAGCTATTTCCATTTATTAAGGAAGTTACACAAATAGCTTATTTTCACTTTGTTGATCCAAACTAATATTTTTGAGAAAAATATATGTAATACAATATTAAATTGTGTATATTATATCAAAATATGGTAGGTGTTGCTAACATGCAAGTAAAAAAAATTCAAAACTGAAACAGTCAAAAATGTTGACTTAAAATATCCGAAGGACGTGTCAATGGGTATAGTAGTTTGGCCAATAAAAAATACACACTGTTTTTTTTATTTCATTATTTCGGTAATCGTAAGTATTTAAGACTTAATATTCAGTACAATTATATTTGACAATAAGGCAAATAAACGTGCATATTCAGTTTTTATATTCAGCTAGGGGCGATTTTACTATAGCAGTCCGGCCAGACCCTTTGTAACTATCTGTTGATAGAAGGTGATACTCTCTGATTCATGTGAATGATTTAAGTTTACAAATAATGCGACTACCAAACATTGTCACGGCTCTAAACAAGTTTGAGTCTGAAACAAACTTCGGGAAAATACTGTAAGTTTATGTGTATACTAGCATTAACTTTATTTGACCTGACTAATATTAGCATAAAGTTAATGTAAATCTTAAAGAAAAAAATGAACATTGAATGAATGCGTAATTGCTAAACTTTTAAATTTAAAATGCAATTAAAACAGTAGGTATAATATACAGTGTTAATTTTGTTTGGGTCAGTAAAGGTTTCTTCTTGTCGTATAAAAATGATCGTAAGGTACATACACATTTTTATAGCCTTTAAAATACATTACGGTACTGTATTTTAAGGTGAGGTATGTTCATGGTCTTCTCTCCCGTTCGTACGTAAGCGTGAGCAAGATGGAAGTGCGTAGGGCCTGCTCCTGGGAAAAACCGGTAATCCCGGAAATTTAATGCTGTCAATGAACCGGTACCGAAGATTCCATCCCGGTTCTCCCGGTTCTTTTTAGGGTTCCGTGCCAAAAATGGTAAAAAAGGAACCCTTATGGTGCGACTTTGTCTGTCTGTCCGACTATTAGAGCGCCATATCTCAAAACTACTTATGATATATATAATTTTATGTTGTAAAAAAATGACGTATATGAGTAGATTTATTATTATTTAGGAAAATGTGGAACCCCTCCCCCCCCCACCTCCTCCTTATATCTCCGAACTGTACCAAGCGAAAAATTTTATATGTATATTACACGAAAATTATAAGCATATATATCTGTCATACATTTTTTTTAATCACCAAAAAACATTTTTGAATAACCCAGTTTGATTAACTTTGCCCCTCATTTGTATGTGACGCCATAGATACCAGAAGCAAACTTTACTCAAGCGGCAAGTTAAGTCGGAATAAGTGAAAATTTGTACGGAACCCTCGGTGCGCGAGTCAGACTCGCCATTGACCGGTTTTTTATTAATTACCAATGTGCGTTTTTTTGCCCAGCTGTGTGACAGCAAGCTGAGCAGGTGATATTTTTGACACATATCTATGTAATCTTAGTGGTACTTTATAGCTTAATAATAATTACGGATTTAATTTTTTTATGATTGAGGAGTTATAATTGCCAGGAATTGGCAACTTTGTACCTGCGAGCTATTTAGCGAGAGCGTAATTACCTCGTCCTTGTCTAACGCATACCATACCCTAAAACAGCGATGTTATATTTTAAATAATTAATATGATATAATTGTTTAACATTTACTATAGACCTTAGTCTGCTAGATAACACCCAAATTATATATATTTGATTTGGCAGATAAAATTATCATATTTAGGTTATAATAAAAAATATATATCTTTTTAGAACTCATTGTTTAAATTATTAAAAAGTAGTGTGGGTAATTGCCGCGGTGCCTATTTAAATTGTTCTGATTAAGTTATCTCATTATAATTACGTAAACTACGTAAAAGTGTTAAGTTTGCTAGACTGATTAAAATTAAAATATAGTGTTTTTGTAATGACTTTGTTGATTTTCCTGTGAGTTTGGATTTACTGATCTCTAGCCACAACTGGGATAAGTCGACTTACTGTAAAATCAGTCTTCTTAATCTATAGGTTAAAGTTAAAAAGTACTAGGCCAAACCACACCTATGCAAAAAAACAAGTTAGTGTACTTATACTCCTTGTTATGGTTAAATATATATAAAAACTTATTAGGTACAAATAAGCTAGAGAATTGCATGGCCTATTTATGAACAAATCATTCATAGACGGAACATGCACTTGTGCAATAGTACTTTATAGTTAAAAAATTAGGTTTGTGTTTATTTTACTACTTAGTGATTAAGTCACATTTTTGTTTCCTAATGTTTTAAAAAGTGGCTATATAATAAAATCCTGTTTTGTTTGTCACTTTGTTTATTTAGCTTTATGTGTTATATTCAAATGTAACAGATTAATATAACACATGCTAAAAAGTTGTAAAATATCATTCAACCCACCAGTTGTAGCTAGTGAACTTAAAAATAAACAATATATCATAATTGGCGGTAAATATTAATCTCGAAACACAATGTGATTTAATAAATAAATACGATTCATAACACAAATTCCTGACTTTTTTCTTTCAATATATTCAATCTGTGTACAATATTCCTTACATTTTCAAGTTAGTCACGTGAGATTTAGTCACCGTCCCAAGATTTGGAGTGTTGAAAACAGTGAATGAAAAAAACATAGAACGCGCGCTTCATAGAAAATTGCAGTATAAAACGGGGTAAATATTCTAAATCCGCATGCGCGTTGTGTGACCAATAAGAGTTGGCCAAAATATCAGTCTACTTTCTATTACCCAAAACAAATAATTGTGATTGGCCAATTTCATAATAACTGGCTGTGATTGGCTTGACGCTTGGCGCTGACGTTTTATAGTATCAACATGACGGCGACTATGAAAACGCATACGTAGTAGATGGTCACATGCAATAAAGAGTAATTTTGTAGGCAGAATTGTTGTATTATTTAAATTGAATTTTCTGTTTTATTTTATATTTAAATAATCATAGAATAACCTTACGCAAATCAAAAATGCTTTTCTCAGTAACAAATAACTTAATAATTAATGACAAAAGCAATAAGTTTGTGTAACTCTAGCTCATACAAGTACACTGCAGCTACATTTTTAAATTTCGCGGTTGATTTCATTCTCATCTTTCATTTGCCAGACTCTAGCAATCATAACTTTTGTAGTACGTTAAGACAACGCAAAAATGGAGCTTGCGTACTTTTATTGTTGCCGTGTTAGTATGTTTGTATGATGATGGAGACGGAAGGTGGGCATAGGAACTCGGTAATAAGTTACCGTAATCTTACCGAGTTTGAGCTCTTTAGTGAATGATAACTTTAAAATCAAATTGCACCTTTTTCGAACACTGTATATATAGTAGATTGTTTGACAAGGGGCTAAAAGAAGCCATTATGACACGAAGTGCTTATTTGGACTAGCTCACGAAGTGAGCAAAGACAAATATGTCTGAGTGTCATAATGGCTTTCAGCCACGTGTTAAACACTCTGCTTTTCACTTCGACTGCGAGAAAATAAAAAAGACTTAACATTAAAATTGTATATTTCATGAAAAATTTAAAGTACAGTTTGAGCAATTCGATCAGAAAGTTTGGCCAAACTGATCAGGTTGTTTTTTTTGTAATTATTCGTAAGTAGTATGTAGCTGGCCGGAAGTTTTAGATAGATTAATAGAAATTTGTATGGGGTTATATGGCTTTCTTTTAAACCCTAGGGGCTATATACAGTATTTTAATTTCGCTTCGCGAAGCTAATATGACGTCCTTTTTGAGCAGAAGTGAAAAAATAGTTACGAGGGCTGCTATTTATATATCCGGAAACCGGGATTACAATCTTCTTAAATAGCATATTTGACCGCCATGGTAAAATTTGAACTTTTTTAAGTATATAAGGTATATTATTTCTTCCTTATTAACGCTCGTGTTTTGTTTTTGACGGGTTTTAAATGTCATCTCGCAGCAAGAATGGAACTCACTCGTGAAAATATTCGTGCTATGATTTATTATGATTTTCGGCGTGGTTTAACGCAACAACAGTGCATAGATCAACTAACTTCAACTTTTGGTGATGAAGCCCCATCTAAAACTACTGTGTATCACTGGTTTAGTGAGTTCAATCGTGGACGTAGTATGCTTACGGACGAAGTTAAGGCAGGTCGCCCGAAATCGGTCGTTGTACAACAAAATATCGAGGCTGTGCGAAAACTTATAATGGACGACCGACATGTTACGTACCGCGAGATAGAGGCGACTCTGGGTATTTCTATGACCAGCATTAATAGCATATTACATAATTATTTGGCTGTAAAAAAAATTTGTTCGCGTTGGATACCCCACAACTTAACAAATGAGCAAAAACATGCTCGCGTCGAATGGTGCAATAAAATGTTAAAAAAATATAACCGTGGTGACTCAAAAGCCGTTTATAACATCTATACAGGTGACGAATCCTGGATCTATGCATACGATCCCGAAACGAAGCAACAATCAACGGTATGGGTGTTTCAAAATGAGCCGAACCCTACGAAAGTTACTCGTGCAAAAAGTACATTGAAACAAATGGTGGCCTGCTTCTTCGGTATTAATGGCCATGTAGCTACAGTGCCACTAGAAAACCGTAGAACGGTTAATTCAGAGTGGTACACGACCATTTGCTTACCGGAAGTATTTGAACAAATTCGTAAAACTAACCAGCGACGAAGAATCATTCTTCATCATGACAATGCCAGCTGTCATACGTCACGCGAAACAACTCTATTTTTGGAGGGTCAAAATGTGGAATTAACGGGTCATCCGCCGTACAGCCCTGACTTGGCACCCAACGATTTTTATTTATTTCCAAATATAAAGAATAAATTACGCGGTCAACGATTTTCGACCGCTGAAGATGCTGTCGACGCATTCAAACAACACGTTATGGAGGTACCTCAGGCGGAGTGGCAGAAGTGCTTTAAAAATTGGTTCACGCGAATGCAAAAGTGCATAGATCATCAAGGGGAATACTTTGAAAAACAATAAAACTATTTTCAGCCGTGTACGTTTGTTTGTTTTTTTGTTTCCGGATATATAAGTAGCAACCCTCGTATGAGCATGAAAGCATGTATCTCAACACATAATATATCAAATGTTCAATAGGTATCATAATACCTTTTCATGTACATATTAACATTTTGATGGTGTAAGGTGGCATAACACCATCCCTATACAAAATCTCTTCCGACTAAAA
Organism: Hedya salicella; assembly: GCA_905404275.2. NCBI lineage: Eukaryota > Metazoa > Arthropoda > Insecta > Lepidoptera > Tortricidae > Hedya > Hedya salicella. The sequence goes on from FR990096.1 coordinate 92,292,019, forward strand.
AAAACAAAAAAATATGTTTACGGTATTTTTTACATGTGAAAAGTGATTCCATCTTTATTTTTATATTTTCTAGAATGTTTAATACACTATTTTACAGATCAATAAGCTGTATTTGTTCACTTTGGGAATTGAAACAATACGACAGTCATGCAGCGCCGCCATATGCAACTGACAGCCCGTTTGACCCAGTTTATACGCCCCGCCTTTTTTGACACAGTTTTCGTGGTGTCATTTTGCGACGCTAGTTGTGCTTCTATGTTTTTCTCATTCGCTGCTTGAAAATAATTATTTCTGGCTGCTGTACAATTGGCATATTTAAGCGTTATAATTACTAAATTAATATTCGTTCATGTATAAAAAAAAATATTTTATTGATTTGTGGTATTTTAATACAAAAAAATGCATGTTTTAGCAGTCAGTTGAAAGCGATTGTGAGGAACTGGACATTTATTTTATCCTCAAAGTTTACTTGTTCCATTAATTCTATAAGTTAAGCCTGTTTTAAATAGATTTTTTTTATACTTTAAATGTGTTAACAAAAACTGGTCCATAAAATACTACAACCAAATTAAAATGAATTTTATATTTGTGACTAACTAGAACTAGTTCAAACAGAATCTTAAAATGTCGATATTTTTTATATTGTTTACTATTTACATGACATTTTCTCAAATAATACACTATAACTTAAGAAAATTAATAATACAATAAAACATAAAAATTGAACAAGCAAAAAAAAATTAAAATTTGTTTAAAAAAAAATCTTTCTCCGGTTCGTCACGTGTACACTTTTTCTGAGAAACGCCCGTTAGGACCAACGACATAACGGATTCCGAAGGAGACCCGTTTTTCTTTGTTTTCCTTAGACAGTTTTCCTGTACCCCTTTGGTTTTGAGTTTTCCCACACTCTCGCCCCAGTCAAAAAAACACTATATATAACTAAACTTCGTAATACAATACCTATCTGGTACCCTATGTATATCCGCGGCTCGGCGGCCGTATGTCACTCGCGTTCACGCTCCCGCTCCGCGCTTACCACGATTACCGGTAACGATTAACAATTGTAGCAAATTCTTATCAGACTGAGAAGAGATTTTTTGATAGTTGACATAATAAATTATATACATAATTTTAATTTGAAAATATTGACTGTAGAATTAATGCGTCAACTCTAAAACCAATTAAAATTGATTAAAAAATGATAAAAATAAAGTCAACGGACAGAAAATTTCTGATATTGAGCAGAGTAATTGCCTTGACAATACAGTAAAAAATCACCAGCTGTTTAATTATTGTTTGTGTGTTATATTTTTTTTTATTTTTGTAAAGTCTTTACGGACCAAGGAATTCAAATATGGAGATATTTGATTTCCTTGTTACGAATTTATTAAACGACCCCTGGGTGAAAAACTCACTCGTGTAGCATTTATTGTTCGTATTATTTGAGAATTTTTAATTTTTAAATGTTTTTTTTTAAGGAATCCTTTGTATATTTTCTAGGGAAAAATTAAAATGTACCTTACAAAATAATGTTTTATCAGATACCAAAGACAGATATAGTGTAGGATTTAATGCGTTTTCTCCGAACAACTCTTGAGTTTCTTTCCCCGACTAATAGGCACTCGGGCCGGTCCAGGTCCGGACTATAAGGTGACTGGTGAATTTTCGCGAAGCAACATTTTGTAACAGCCACAGAAGCCTTGGCAATTGAAGTAGTGGGAACGAGATCATTGTCGTGAAGAAGCCCAACACCTCTGCAAAATTTTCCACGACGCTTCGCTTGATTGCCTCACGAAACTGCTCAATGAGGGTGGCGTAGCCATTATCTTTTTGGTGGATTGCATTACCTTGACCTCCTAGGTGGTTTTTACCAGGACGACGCCACTTCATCGATTCCCTTTTGGAGAGAAGATCATAGTACAAAACAATGGTTAGGTTCCCGTAACAATTGACACAGTTACATGTAACAGTCTCAACGCGTCTAAAACTTCTTGAGAGCATGCTTTTCGCTCACTTCGCTGCAAGCTCGAAAGAAGTTCAAGCTCCCACATAGCACTATCTTTATTCATGTGAAGATGTTCATGAACAATCGTAAGAGCTGATATTTTTTACGAGCCCTGTGTCCTTGCCGCTGTTTCTTTAGTCTTCGTTGATCACTCAGAACGTCCTCTTCCACTAATTTGACGCAGTTCACAGTGAGTGTCCCCACAGAAGGCCGCAGCGAGATCCGTCGCCAATGGACTCCCGCCCTTAACGAAACTGCTTACTCCATTATATAATCGTGGAAAATGACGGAGACGAATCCTCGTATACAGCATGTAACCTTTTTTTTAATAACTGTCGGGCCGATAGTCATAGGGCTTAGCAAAATGAAACTGCATTTTACGCATGTCTTGTGTGGTAAACTGCGGTACTATTGGTTTTTGGAAAAGTTCTGAAAATCTTTCGTAGTAAAGGTGATTAATTGTGGAATTTTAAAGACGTAAAGGTAACTTATTCATCAGATTCACTATTCGATTTCCCAACCAACCAATTCAGCAAAAGTCAACCTTTTACAAATTCTTTTATTTTTGTCTTCAATGTACGTTTGCCGCATTTTTGTATAAAGACGGGTCAGACAAATCTTATGATATTTTGCCTCTTTAGCCACGAGTTCACCTGCGCTCAAGATCGCAAGAAGTTTTGAATCGCAAAATACGTGCATAAAATCCTATCCAGTGAATCCTATTCGTAGTTGCCACATTGTGCTAATTAAAATACTTTGGTTTCCTGCAAAGAAAACATCACTCTTCTATTGTGGCGGCTAAAGGTTCTGATGCTCGAATTACAGATGAATTTGAAGGGTGCATGCTGCTGTCACTACACTTTTCTAAATTCGTCTTTATTTGGTCTAAACTGGCACCCTTATATCTTGAATAAGCATTTTTGTGTCTTTCCTTTGTTAGTCAATTAAATCCTAAAGAATGCCGTCACCTTGTTTAATTTAGTAATTGGTTGTCTACACGGAAAAATGTAATTTAAATTGTTTAGGTCTTCAAACATGGCAGCTATGGTTCAGTAAACAGAATTCATGTCTTTTGAAACTAGACTGTGTTCCGGCATTTTATTAAGGTATACGGGTATGCGACCCCGGCTCTCCGCTAGCAACTGCTACTGGCGCATACATAGTCTTCCGGGACAGTAGTATCCTTTAACCCTTTCTCCAGGCAAAATTCGTACAATTCCTTTCTTTACCCTATTATCCTTCCGCCAATTCCGCCAATCTAAGGTATGCCGTGCGGATGGATGCGTGGCTAGAGGCGAGTCTAGTCGTTAGCGTGCCGAATTGCCCTGGAACTGGTCACCCCAGAATGAGGCTAAACCCTTACCTGGTATGCTGGGGCTCTGCTGGGTTTAAATATTTTTTCCGTAGCTGCTCGTGGGAACGCCAATGGCGGCGATGTGGTTCGCAACCCATCACGTCTCGGTCCCAGCGAGAGCGAAGAGTGGGCTATGGAGAGCCGCTTTGCTACGTTAAATGGGAGGAATGAATGGTAAAAAAGATAAAGTATGTCAGATGATGGATGCGATAAATATTGATATTCTGCGTGTGAATGAGACAAAGCGAATGGGTTGTGACAGCAAAAAATGAAGAGATTAATGAATATTAATGAAGCGGCAGTTGTATGCCAGAACCGTAGCAAGTGGAAGAAGGTAGTCTCTAGGTAGGCACCCCGTAATGGGAAAAAGGCGTGATTGTATGTATGTTTTTAAACTAGATTGTTAGTAGTGAAAATGAGATTTGTAGTGGTTTTATTTTATCATAAAGGTACAGCAGCGTGACCAGTCCATGCAAATAGGACCTAAAACCGAAGCTGACGCTATTTTAACTTACTTCATCATCCTACACCCCAAGTGCCTACAAATTGTTAATCACACCGTAATCAAATTGTAGCGAACCAAATGTACTAAGTAATCACAATATGGCTTACCTACTAAAGATAACCTCAATTTACTGTCGGTTTTCTACTCATTCTTAAATCAATGTATTAAAATCACTGAATTCTAGTGGTAATATTATAGCTACATACAGGGTTAATTTAATACAATCAAAACACTGGCTACCTCTCGCCGCAAACGAATGCCAGATTAAATGGAATTTGGTTGGCGGGCGAGGGCGGGGCGATAACATATTTGGCACTTCACAGTCGCTGTGTCGGCATTCGCGCGCTTTTTGTAATGCATATAGTTCAAAAACTATTGGCCGGATCCGGTTTTATTTAAATTAAAAAAATATGCGACCATTTTATACGATATTTAGATGTTATTTTTACTAGAACGAAAAAAATAATTGGAAAATTACACAATTTTCTTAATATTCGGCCGCCATCTTTAATTTATGAAATGATATATTTTTCGTTTGATTAGAGGTTTTAATAAGAATTGTCTCGTTTTAAAACTCGTTTTGTTAACGGCGTAATAAATAATTTTTAGCCAATAATACCAAAGTTTCGCTACTATTACCGGTGTAAGCTCCGTTTTACACCACTTTAGTAATATTAAAATGTAATTTCTACAAATCATCTATAGTAAAGTAAAAAATCAGTAATTTAAGTTATATCTAGTATAATAATGTAAAAATTGAGTTACTTTCGTAAATTTTAAAAGCAACATTCGTCGGCTGGTTTGTAAGAAGAGGTTTGTAACCTAACGGGAGGAGTCGTTTTAACTAGTGACTGAAAACAGTGAACGCGCCCCATGTAATACCTAACCGATTTACATACAAATGCAGGCACAGATCCGCCAATTTTTTTTGCTTGGGATGTATTTTTCTTCCGCTTTTGTTTGAGACTCTGAATTTCGGACGCCTATATAACTCCTCAAAGACTAAACATTAATGGGTTTTTAAAAGGATTTGTCATATGTCATATTTTCAAGTTCATGGTACCGATTGCTTGATTGATCAATTTATTTATGTGTAATTTTTCAGTTGCCGACATTATCACTATTGAGCTGCACTGAGGCAGGCTCGGAGGCGGGGTGCGCTTCGAGCAGATACCACGTTCTAAGCAGAAACCCAGTATGAAGAATCCAACAGTCGAGCGTCGACCTGCTGTATTACCATATGTGAAAGGGGTTACAGACAAGATCGGGAACATCTTGAAGCGTGCTTCCATAAAAACATATTTCAAGCTGTTGAAGAAGGTGTCTCAATACCTTACACCCGTGGAGAGTAGCACCCCATTGCAGAGTGCAGGCGTTCACAAGCTGGACTGCGAGTGTGGTGTTTCATACATTGGTCAAACGAAACGCAGTGTATCAACCCGGGTGTGTCAAGCACCGTCGATGTATGTGATTAAAGGCCATTTTAGTGCTATTCAAGAGTATTTAATACTTACCAATAGTAATGAATAAATAAAACATTTAATTATATTTATATCATAGTTTTATTTCAATATGAATCCTCATAGTTAATTAAGTATATTATTCGTTTGTTTTAGTATAATAATTCGTAAATATCACACGGTAGTATTGTTGTCATAACTATTCATGTAAGCAGTTATTACTGTCTTCATTAGCATTTTTCAGCATTTCAGTGAGTCGATTTTTGAGTATTAAGTGCTCGATAATTTTCATCATTTCCCACCGCGTATCAATCAATGCACTTTAAATATACGACACGATTGCATAATAGATTGTGAAAAACATTGATGGCACGTGGCGGCGAATGTTGAAAATTATCGAGCACTTGATACTCAAAAATCAACCCACTGAAATGGTGAAAAAATGCTAACGAAGACAGTAATAACTACTTACAAGAATAGTTATGACAACAATACTGCCGTGTGAAATTCACAAATTAGTATACTAAAATAAACGAATAACTTACTAGAATTTACAATCATAGAACCGTAAAATTAAGTAGGACATACTAGGAATTACAAAGCAATTACTAAAATTCACTAAGCTAACTTGTGAATTTAAATGAATACTTTGATAATTAAACAAAATATCAACAAGAATCCACAATATAGTTGAGTAATATTAAGTACGGTTTAATTAATTTTACTCAACAATGTTGTGGATTGAGGTACGTATTTCATGAATTCTACAAAACCAAGACCAAAATACGGAACATAGTTTTGTATTATTACAAAACTACTTGTATTATCCGTGAGGTCATTGTTTATGAGTTACAAAACACTTTGTAATAACCGTGACGTCATCGTTTCCGGTATCACTATTGCCTCTTAAATTTTACAAAACACGTGTTGTAATAATTACTTCACAAAATAAAGTCGAGTTGTAATCATTACAAAAGGTTTGTTGTCACGGGATTTAGAAAAAAAAAATAGTAAGCTTTACTACGTTTTTGTTGGATTAACCAAACTTTTATTTTTCAGTGTACCATGACTTTATATTTTGCTAAGGGCTATTTAATACCTTTTTTTTTAATTGTACAAAAATTACGAAAATTGGCCTTTGAGCTCAAAAAAAATAATGAATGGTTTTATCGTGAAAAAAGTTTTTTATTGTAGATTTGAATGTTATGGTATTCAAATAAAATTAGTTTAGGCAGCAGGTAACGAGTTCATAAAAAATGAGAGCCCTCAAAGTGTCAGAAATGAGTACAAAAATATTTGAACCTAAACTTTAACACTGAAATAAAAAATAAAATATAGGGTTTTTCCATTTTCCTGAAAACATCTACAGTTCATAACAATTCTAATGATATGCCACAAACATTACAAACCTAAAGAAAATTCGAGTTTTTCGATTTTTGGGAAAACTTCGTTCGCGGAAGAGAAAAGTCATAACCCCTCGATTTTTTCTTTAGCATAGTCGGGTAAAAAATATCCTATAACCATCTGGAGATACCCAGCTACCCGTGTGCCAAAAATAGTTGAAATCCGTTTAGCCGATTTAGCGTGATGAAGCTGCAAAGACACGTACCTACAGAAAAAAACTGTTTTTTTGCCTTAATATGCATGTATGTGAGTGAGTTTAATAAAACGTCCCACTTTGTCGATTCTAGTTACGGATTTACGGGCAGTTTAGTGAAATATTGCAAAACCTAGCGAAAATAGACTTTCAATGAAAACTGATAGAACATTCTGTAATAAACCTATGATTTTGATGTCGACCCATAAATGTCAAATTTAAGCACCTTTTTAAGGCCTCAAAGTTTAGTGCCCAGCGTCCCACTTTGTCGAATACTTTAAAAAATCGTCGATATCATATTTGTGCCTGTATTAGGGAAAAATTTCTACTTTGTCGATATGAAGTTATAAGTAGTTTGTAATATAACAAAGCATAAGCTATGTTTCGGTGAAAAAATTATGCCTCTAAGTGCTATAGTTATTTTTTTTTAATTCTTCAATCTTGCAAGTGTAAAAGCGACAAAAAATATAATGAACCGAGAGATATAAAATAACATTTATATAAATACTAACTCGAAAACATTACACCTACGTTATAAAAGCTGATTTTATACTTGAAGTATTTTTTTAGCGTATGTCAATACGAACGAAACCAAACCGTCAAAGTGGGACACTAAACTTGAGTCGGAAATAAATTCCGTTCAAATTCCGTAAAAAAGATCAAACAAACGACATTAGTATCAATGTCTATTATATTACCAATAACAAACCTTTATCTCATACATAAAATAGGATAAATATACCACACACATACTTTTCACTGAACAAGCACTAAAGTTTAGTAAATCAACAAAGTGGGACGATACCTATAGAAAATCACTAAACTTTAAGTATAATGCATAAAAAAGTACTTAGAATTTGATATTCATACTTTTTATGTCATTTGTATCTTTTTATGCTGTACTTTTCAATTCAATTATTATTACTTTTTGACATAATAACTAACTAAAGGGATCCATAGAACTATTTCTGTCTTTTTTAGCATGAGAATATATTTATAAATACAACTTTAATGATAAATCTGCGTGACGTGTTATAAATATAGAAAATAAAATCATATTCAGGATTCTCATATTTTCGTTCTGTTTTTATGTTCAAGCCTCCGTAACATTCAAACTACTAAGGTTACATACATGATTTTGACTAATTTGAAATCCTTAAAGTATGCCAATTCATTTGATACTAACCACTCCATAAGTTCAAAGTACAAGTGTGCTTTTTACCGTCCCAAACCAAGGTTTTCTCTTTTTCCCTTTGCAAATTTGAAAGAATTTGAAAAAAATAACTATAGCACCTAGAGACATATATCTTACACCAAAAGATAGTGTATGATCTTTAGTACTCATAACCTAACTCCATATCGACAAAGTGGGACCCTTTGCCAAAAAAAGTCACATATTCTCTCTTACCTTCAAATAGTTCGTTACACTTGTTTTTTTTAATATATTCAATTTACAGATATTTATAATAATGTAGATTAGGATCTTCAAATTGCCGCATTTTCATCAAAATATTTTCAAGGGTGCCCCTTGTTTTGCCGACAAACTTTTCATCGAATATCATTTTACCGACAACATTTGACCGAATTTATAGTTCGCGTATTTTCATCTGGTGTAATTTTGTTTCCTCGACAAATCATTTAAATTTTTATTAATTCTTAGAAAAACTGTTCGAGGAATAGATATTCTTTGGTCGATTATTCACTTCATAATTTTTTTGAATGGAGGAATTACAAAACATCGATGTTTATTTGGTCGACGTTTTATTATAATTCATTTTTAAGTAATCGAATACATATCGAAATGAGTCAAAAACCGAAAACTGTAGGTTAGGTTAGATAAGTATTGTGACCATGTATAGCGCAGCGAGTGGAGCGTCAAAATGGGTCATGAACCGAAAACTGTACGAAATTAAACTATTTAAATGTGCGTCCACATTTGTATCATTTGCCAGTATCAGATCATCGCCGCGTAGCATGATCGCGTGTCACGATCACGCGTTTGGACGTTGCGCCGATCCGATCACTCGAAATCCATTTGCTACGCGTATCACACACTTGTATCGGAAGAGTGCGGCATTATCGGCGCGCCGACAGGAAGCGTCCAAGCAGCGCGATACGCAGTCATGCTACGGCACGGGGATCGGATACGAGCAAATGATACAAGTGTGGACGCACCTTTAGGTACACGAGTAGCTGAGCATCCACAGATGATAATACGACACTTATTGCCCAACTACGCTGACAAAAAAAGGATCATTGCCTTTTCTTCATCTGCGAAGAAAGTTGCCGGCACCTTCTAATAATATGCATATGGATCTCGGATTTTCAGATACGAAGGAAAAGCAGGAACTCTTACACCTAAGATCACTTTGTTGTCATTCCATCTGTCCGTCTGTGAAGACTCTTTTTCTCAGGAATACGCTGCACGCTGATATTAATATCAAATACTCAAATCTGCAGTCCCTAGAAGCTGCGAAAAAGTGTAACTTCAAAGCCAACGCAATTAAAAGATACATTCATTGAAAAATTCTCGTCAGTTGAAACTTATAGGAGGATAACCGGTTTAGCTCGGCAGCAGTGACACTGCTTGCGAAGTTGACGGTTCTGGATTCAAATCCAGGTAATAAGCAAATATTAGTGTGATGAGCATAAGGATTTGTTCCCGAGTCTTGTATATATGTGTGTATGTTTTCTATGTATAACTTATAAGTAAATGTATATATTATGCATATCGTCGTTGAGTACTCATAATCATAACTCAAGCCTAATTGAACTTACTATGAGACTAGTTCGGTGTGTGTAAAATTGTCTCTAATATTTATTTATTGGTACTTTCCAGCTGTCCTAAAAACTAAAATTTGGTATGAAATCAGCTGTTCACGCTGCTGTGGGCCGAGGAGTGTCCTGACATCAGCGCAGCGGTGACCTTTACCTTTGTGTGCCGCGCGCGTCTACAAAGCAATCGACCACCGCGCCGCGTCTACATGTATACAAACTTTACCTAACCTATTGTAAGACATCTAAAGATATTATATTCACGTACACAATTAGCAGGACTTTCAGTTGAACGTTACAAAATCGTCAGCTGAGCTGCTCATCAATAACAGCTCTGACAGTAGCTCTTATAGCGCAACTAACGGCCTGGCTACGAAATCGAGCGGCGGCGGCAGCGGCAGCGGTTTTTCTAATTCATTGCGTGTGATCCCAACTAGCCACAGTGTGTTGCGCGTCTTGACCGCGCAATGAACAGATAAAACGCTTGCCGCCCCGCAATTCGCTTAATGTCGTGGCCAGGCCGTAACGCGAAAAGTCTAAAAATCTAAAATGTTTATGTCCGTTTGTCTATGAAAACCAATATAAAATGACCCCACAATGCGTACAGTTTGCATAGGAGAAGGGCTCGGCTAACACTATTTCTAACACTATTCTCTTAGATACGGCCGTATTTAGCGTATGTTCTGTACGAACCCCCGGTGCGCCAATCCGACTCGTACTTGGGCGGTGTTTTTGGCACAGGGATAGCTGGTTATCCAGAGTTGGTTATAGTATTTTTTACAGACTATAGCAAAGCAAAAAGAGGGTTAGGACATTTTTCTTCTCCGCGCAAACTATAAGATACCAGACGCACTCTAGTTTCAGGATACGACCGGGTCCAACATTAAAACTCTCAATACTCAAACTTTGTTCTTCAGTCAAGTATTCAAATCTATGATTGTATCAAGGCATACGCATTATTATACGTCGGTAGCACAAAAGGTTATTGAAGCCTATTATTCCAGCGATGTGTTGTTTACCTTTTGCACTGTTGTCACTTGCGTGCGCGTCATAGCTGTACAATGTATTCTAGATAAATTTTAAATAATTTACACACATGAATATGACACACATTCGACATAAATTGCGGCAAAAGTAGGAGAAAAAGTAGAATTTTAATAATAGGGAAAATATGATAATTTTACACAGCTTTATTAAATCATAAAATTTAATATTTATATACCAATTAGTTTATTAATTAATAAACTAATTGGCTCACAGTTACAGTTTCTAAATTTGGTTAATCCAATACGAATCGGTGTTTCAAATTGTTTTTTAAATCCATACAGTCGAGTTGATAAATATATGAGCAAGCTCAAGGCTTCAAAAATAAAAGTACATAGAAGGGTACTTATACATCGGTACAGATTTTAAAATCAAACATGTGTAAATATTTCACCAGTCATATTCATCTGAGCAAGTCTCTCAATAATATGTAAGCTACTCAATACGAATAAATATTTGTGCTAAGATTTGTCACAATTACCTATTCAAACAAATAGAAGCTGAGTGCAGCGTTAGAGGTGTGTGATAAATATAGTCACGGTGAAAATGTTACAGTGATCGGTCTAAAAATATCACTGTGACTTGTCACGTAGGAACAACGTTACAAAATCACTTTCAATCCATACTAATATTATAAATGCGAAAGTGTGTCTGTCTGTCTGTCTGTTACCTCTTCACGGTTAAACCGCTGAACCGATTTGGATGAAATTTGGTATGGAGATAGTTTGAGTTCCGGGAAAGGACATAGGCTACTTTTTATCCCGAAAAAATACCCTTATTCGCGATAAACGAATTTAAGGCGGACGAAGTCGTGGGCAGAAGCTAGTAAAAATATAATTTCATCCTTCAGAACGTATATGTGATACGAATAACGAGAGTGACAAAGCCACGGTGATATTTCACAGTGATGTTTTTGGAACTGCTACGACGGTCACGGTGATCCAAAAGTAACGCTATCCCCAAGTCTATGCAGCGTTCCGCAGCCGTTCATACATGAAATGCACTACAGATGAAAAAAATACCATATAAATAAGTGCACGAGCGCAAGAGCGTATCTCCACGGCACTTACGTCATTTTGCTGAGAAGCGCAGTTTTTCGGCAATAACTCAAAACGGTATATTCAATCATGTTGAAAATAATTTTCGTTGAAAGTATTTTTTAAGCGCCTCTTTGTAATTTTTTCATATTTTTTGGACATAAGGTTTTGAAAATAGAGGGGGTAGAGATATGCGCCGCGCCGGCGTGCCGTCGCCGCGTTACCCCGGCGTGCCGCCACCGCCGCCACCGTCGCAAAGCGACCACTGTTGAGTTGAGTTCTCCTAACCGACAACTGATGTTTTGTCAAGTCTGTGTCTATCAAGTAGCACTTTGTCCACTTGATTTTCACGTTTAGTCTTATTGTAAATTTGTTTTTTGCTTCAGCTATAACATGAAGAGGCCTACCCTACGGATTACTTTCTTAAATGTTGGGCCACGGAATGGATATTAAGTTCCGCGTGAATAAGTTCTGAAAGAAGCCAGGGGCGTCGAACACTCGCCTAAGGCCTGTTCGGTAGAACCTGGAGCCACCGGAGCTTTCCACGCGGTGCCTGTACTAAGACAACACTGGCGTAGGAAAACACCGGCCAGACGCAGGTTTTGTGTACAGTAATTTGATGAGTCCCGGATAACTTGCACAATTCTGTTCAGGAAGATAGCCGCACGGTTTCCCACTACGTCAATGTGTTTCCTGAAATTTAACCTTCTGTCAAGATTGATACCCAGGCCCCTATTTCATAATTGTGACAAATGTTTGGTGACCATAACAATTTCATGTACATTGCGTGCCCAGTATAAAGTAAGAAAATGTATCGAGCTTGCGGGGATCGCCGTGAACATAAAATTTTCGTTGTGACCTAATAATTGTCACGATTGTGAAATAGGGCCCAGGTCTTTTACCTCGTTCCTCCATGAGATGGATTCCCCCAGAAGAGCGATATTTCCTTCTGGTTTGAATTTATTTTGTCGCTGCTGCGATGTCATTGAGCAAGAGAGAAAAAAGAATCGGCGCAAGAACCGATCCTTGTGGGACTCCGGGTTTGATCAGAGCTGAAAGTTCTGTCATTTAGGTAGGCAATAATAAGTACAAGTCGGTCAAGTATATTGAGGTTGTATAGTTTGTATATTAAGCCTTCGTGCCATACTCGGTCGAAGGCTTTTAAGATGTCAATAAATATAGCGGCAGTGAAGACGAAGCGCTCACAGGATGTCCACCAGAAACAACCTGTTCGGTGATTCTGTACACCTGCTGGACGCACGAGGGTTGGGCCCTGAAGCCAAACTGCTCGTCCACCAGCAATGTTTTGTTGTTAATATATAGAGAGGGATGTGGTAGCTTGCCCAGTCTGCGATTTAGTTCCGAATTTGTCCAACTAGAATTCATTGCGGCGCTAGGGCAATGACTTGTTCTTTTTGATTCTTGCAACGAACCTGTGCGGTCATGTGAAGGCTGCCAATTTGTCCCCAACTCAAAGTAATGAAAGTTGGAGAAGGTTAAAGAGCATAATGTAGAATAGAAGAAGAGTGATGTGAGCTACACTCACCTTAAAATGGAGGAAGTCCACTAAGAGTACACCACTAAGTATCCCATAAACTTTAAGTACATCCGAGTATATTTAATTCATTATTGCACACGTATTAGCTTGAAAAAAGTTTCGACTTACAACTAAAATTTGTTGTAGGGGTCCTACGGCATAGTACCACTTTGATATGGCATAACTAACCGGGAAGAGAGGGCCTCAAAGCTGCATGTGGCGCTGATCTGGTTTCCTCGTATCCCATGCGCGTCAGAGGACGGCTTCCTGGAGGCATCAGCGGACTATGTAACGTTTGTGTAATATATATATATATATATATATATATAAACCTGGAAGGTCAGTGTTTCTTCCTTAATTTAACCAAGTGCTGTGTCACGGGAAGTGTACTACGTGGACTTAGAAAATAAACGACTTTCTCCTATAAAACTAGCATCTATTATTCAATACCAAAACCAGTAGTATAATAAGGCGCCCTGAGGTTTTCGAGTTTCATGCCAACGAAACCCCGTGAGTGACCCGGTGGATAACGTCCTAAAAATACTGTTATAAAGTTTCCCTCGGCAGCCTTGGCAAGCGACCTGAAGGCACGACTTCCAGAAGGGTACCCTGCGAGTTGCTCGCCAATTCTGCCAACGAAATCGAATTTAGGTTTGAAAATTTTCGTTTACTGGCACTCGAAGCAGCATTTAATTTGCCATTCACACCAGATACGTTAGAATCCTTATTGATACGGGCCGTGGTCCCAGCCGCATACAAAGCTTGCCATAGAAGTCTGGGTTCCTTGCAGGGCTGATTAAACCAGGGCCGTTTTTGGGCTCCTTAATTAGTAAATTGTTGATTGTTTTAATTTAATCGTTACTCTACTGGTGTTTTACAATATGTATTATTTTATTGTACACAATGTAGATTGTTTTTTATTTATTTATGGATAGTAAGTAATATGTGATAATCTCGGTGAGCGAAATATGCATAACAATATTTCCGTTTTAGTGGCTCATTCTGAGCATCAATCTACTAATTAATTAGACAAACAGTTCAAGATAATTGTTAAGTTTCACATCAGAACACTCACTGAATTGATCGGGAGGGACATAAACTCGACAGTCTCTACATAAACCCTAACAAAAATTCAGTTAATGAATGACACCAAAATGGGGATCTATATTATTTTGAACGAAGAAACAAAAAAAACAGTGTATTATGTTTTTAATTTAATAATATATTTATTGAATTCATTTGTGTTGTTTTTATTGCATTCCGTCATAAAAGTATGGTATACCCTATTACCGAGTAATTTTGATTGTAACTTTTTAATTTCATCCCTAATCTCGTCCTCGCTGTGTTCTCCCCTCTGTTTCTTCCCCATGTTTGGAGCTTGGAGACGTGCGAAGGCTTGAGCACGGAAATGCAGAATGAAATAGAAATGGCTGTTCCACCCAGCGCTGTGGGAGCGGGGATGGTAGGGATATCCGTTACTTTTTCTTTTTTTAATGATACCAGAACAAAACTCTAAAAAACCGTGGAAGGCTGATTGCTTGGGGATGCTACTACAATATGTAAACTACAAATCGCAAAGAATGAAGCTGTGAAACATAAGTCTAATCATGAAAACAATACGTAAATAAAAAAAAGCAAATCCCTTTTTTGTCGTGGTTTGAGCCCCGAATCACCTACAGTTACCACCCTGTTAAAAAACACACGTCTACGTTAATACAATCCTGAAATCCAGTAGGCACCCCTAGGATCCATCATTAAAACCATTTGGCGGTACCCTATCTAAATGCTCCTCGTTCTAAGTCCATTAAGCTAAAAAGCACTCGTCTATGTTGATCCAAATCTGAGTTACGTTAGGTATCTGCAGGGTCCATCATCAGGACCATTTGGTGGTACCCTATCTAAATCCTCCTCATTCTAAGTCGATAAAGCTAAATAAAGCTAAAAAAATACTTTTCTCTGTTAATCCAATCCTAAGTTCCATTATGTACCCCCAAGGTCCATCATCAGGACTATTTTGTGGTAGGTACCCTATTATATTAATAATATGAACCCTCAGTGTTTACTAAATGATTATCTTATAACTCTTAAAATATGTACAATCATGACGATCTCAATATGTGAACATATTTGTTTGTTTATTTCAAAACTACTATGTAAAAAATATTGAAAAATAAAGAAATTTAATCTAATCTAATCCAATCCTGAGTTCCAGTAGGTACCCCCAGGGTCCATTATCAGGATTATTCAGTGGCACCCTATCTAAATGCTCCTCATTCTAAGTCCATTTAATTAAAAAAACACTCGTGTATGTTGATCCAATCCTGAGACCCAGTGGGTTCCTCCAGAATCCATCGTCAGGTCTATTTTTGTGGTACGGCATTCAAGAATCGTCATCAGATCGGTCTTATGTCGTACCTTTACAAATTATAACGATTATTTTCAAGCAGGAAATACATCAAATATTAGTTTATGCAACTGCTACATAATGAGAATTATGTACAGATGCATACACTACTTTATCTACACACATATCATAAGTACTCTAAGATGGGTTCAGAAATAGCCGTTGGGAAATGACCTGTATTGTGACTACTGCTACCTGTAAAATATCAATAGGCCATAGATATTAAAATAATGCAATAATAAATAAACTGGAACAAATACAGAAGGAAAGAAATTATTATTTCACATAATTTCGTGCCTTTGTTCATTCTCCAATCAAAAAAATCTTTATACTTTTTTACTAGTACTAAATTTGGCTATCGATTTTTCTGACAACAAGTAATTTGTTGCAATCGTGGCTGCGTTTACAATATCCGGCGGAGTGTTCATATAGTTCTCGGAGTCACTTCTACTCATATTTTCAACTTAAATGTAAATTACAAACAACTTTTCACAATTCTACTTTCGTAACAGCAAAAAATCAACAAATAAATGACAACATTAATGGCGGCAATTCGATCCTCCGTCAAAACGAAAGTATTTTTTTAAATCATAGACAAGCGAATTTAGTCCTTATTCTCATATCACTTGAGATCAGATGTCGTGCGGTTTATATAAAAACATACTGAATTGACGTTTCATATCGATAACTGTTTGAATATCTATGGATACTATAATAGAGATCTTTTTGAGTTTTGACAGCTGTTCCAAATTTAAACTCATAACGTTACACTCATTACGTTTAAAATCGCAAAAATCTATACTGAAATACACATTACAGTACAGATTTTACCTACTACCACAGTCAAGAAAGTTCTCATAGTAAAATTGGTTGTAATAATGCTGGTCATTTCCTACGGTTTCTGAACGCATTTTAAAGCACTAATGATATGTGGGTAGATAAAGAAATATACTTGCACCGATGTCTCATTTCAACGTGTTTTGAGTTTATTAATGACTGATTACGGAAAGTTGTCACCTGTTGTTAATCTGCTATTAACAACTAACGGAGCATGTTGAAATTGGGCCGAAATACACTCACAGAAATTATACGCTCCTAGGATCTCGCCTAGATATACCGAGCTTAAAAAAAGAGACAAAGAGTGAGTGAAAAAAAAAAGAGGAAGAAAAAAAGAGAGACTCGCCCCAGTTTTGACCTACCAGGAGCACATACGCGCACAGCAGGCATTTATTGTCACGAACCGATAGTGACACTTTTTCGTGTGTGCAGCCGGCGTGCATCGATTTATACACCTTATCTTAAAAAGTCTAGCTTCAACAGGCTTGAAGCCCCTAAGCCCTGATTTTACTAACTGTGCACCTTGGTTTCAAAAGTATAAGCCTGTCCGAATTTTACATGAAATGTTTTTGGTGGGATCGCACTGCTTTTTGTAAAGTGCCCTAGTTTTTTTTGGGCTATTGCGTTTATTTATGAATTCTCAAGAAGGGCGATTTAAGTAGTAAAATTTCTTAATATTTTTAGTTCGTAGTATAGTTGGCGGGGGCACTGCCGTGTCCCCAGATTTTTTCTCTACTTTGTATATAAATTCTAGGCTCCATTCCAAATTTCAGCCTTCTAGGACATCGGGAAGTATTTCAGTTTTACTAGTTTCGTACCGAGATCTGCACCCCCTTTTTAGGGGTAGGAGTCTGTAACTTTCATCACAGATTTCTTGATTTTCCTATTTTATGTATGTCAATCCTAGGCTCCATGCCAAATTTCAGCTTTCTTGGTCATCGGGAAGTACCCTATAATCTATATACGCGAGTGAGTGAGCCAGTGACTAAATCGGCGTATTTTAGGTAAAAATAAAACCTTAAGTATGAAAGCTAGATCAATGAAATTTAGTTCATTTCATATGTTCCTCGACTACATCTTAACCGGTGAATTTGGGCTCTCAGGTGTTAACTAAGACGAAGCGAAGCTATGAGGGTTTGAAAATGAGACGAAACGGTTCGGGAAAAGGTAGGTAGTGCCCCGCTTCTTCTTTTTTCGTCTTGGCGATACGGTTGTTTCCACCTAAAATTTAAAGCTAGCAATGCAAGACAATAAATTCTTTGTCGTTTAACGAATACAAAAGACTTTGGGGCAGTTTTTTAATTAATTATTTTTAAAAAATGTTCATTTCACGTGACGTAAGAGGAAACGCCTTTCAAGAGAAGTTGACGTTACTTTACGAGGGTTGACTGAATGCATGCAATCTCGCCGCTTTCATGTTTAGTCAAATAAGTATAGTGAACAAAAACTATGAAGTTATTTCGTCAAGTTTCAAGCTAGCAATAGTCAAATCATTCGCATTCGTTTTATTTAATCATTAATATACTTCACAATATCACATAACACTACATCGAACCATCAATCAATATACACAACTAGGAAAGGGTCGATATAGATAGTTTAGGTGAAATAGATATCAATAATTTTCGAATCTCATTGTGGTGAATTGTTGGTGCAAAGTTCATATTATTACCCGTAGAGACAAATTCGTCCATACTTTAGGCTATGAATGCTTTCTTCCTCTTAAAAAGTCTGACAGGACTTATATTATAAGGTTGATTGTTATTGTTTCTCCTTATCCGTACGTGATTTATTTTTAAAGCAAATAACACTGAATGAAATCACCAATTATTTCTTCTTTTATGAAATGTCACACTCTGTCAAATGCTTTCTCAGACTATCTACTATGGCGGGCGGGCGAAGATAGATTAATTATAACATTTAATTAAGCCATATAATTCTCACTTAAGTGAAATGTAGATTTCTTTATGAGATAATAAAATTTCTTTCACCATACTATAAAGTAGTAAAATGAAATGTTTGTACATTCTAGGGATAAGTGTCAAAACTAGATAGTCTACATAGAGTGCCGAAATTGGACTTGACACCATCGCCTACGCATCCAAGGTCGCCAACGGTCGCGGAACACCGAGGGCCACGTCCAAGGTCGAATCATAACCTACCAAACTACAAACGACATAAAGACGATGAAATTCATGCAAAGTTACAGCCATTTACCAATTTACAACGTTGGCCACTAATGCAAAGCAAAAAGGGAGAAAACGCCACTGGATTTGATAATTTTGTTACGTTTTGAAACGAACCGCGGCGTGGTCGTGATTCGGTTCCGCAAGAGCCTATTTTCCTTTTGTTACGTGACGGCCTTGGTTCATCTATTCGGTGCGGAATAGCAATTTGATCGGACTACTAGTATAGTTATTTATATTCCCGATTATGTACACAATTGGAAACATGCAGTTTCCCAGAAGTATTCTATTTTTTCTCGATAATAGTACGCGTTAAGGTTTATTTATTAGTTTTCATTTTTTAAATGCTGGATGTGATGTGACATTTGTTCACGACAAATACGACAATCAACTGTATACTGTATACATACATTTTACTTTAACCTGTATAGATTAACAAGAAAAAATAAAATGTTTGTTGTCAATGTATTGACTTTATTCTATACGAGAAGATGCCCGCAACTTCGTTCGCGGAGGAGAAAAAGTCATAACCCGTCGTTTTTTGTTCAGCGTAGTCCGGTAAAAAGTATCCTATAACCATCTGGAGATACCCAGCTACCCCTGTACCAAAAACTGTGGAAATCTGTTTAGCCGATTTTGCGTGATGAAGCCACAACGACACATACAAACATACATTATACATAAAATCCAAAAAAAAAATTTTTTCGTTTTAGTCACCTCCAAATAGTCCGTAACAATATTTTTTTTGAAAATATCTTCAATGAACAGACATTTCATTTTTACAACTTTATACAAAATTGTACAAGTACGTTTAATAATGCACATCTGTATTTGGAAAGAGACACTGCTAATTTCGGCTCGTAGAGCGTGGTCATTGTCACACAGTATACATGTAACCTCTGGCATTTAACGTAGTAAAGCGGCTCTCCATAGCCCACTCTTCGCTCTCGCTGGGGCCGAGACGTGATGGGTTGCGAACCACATCGCCGCCATTTGCGTTCCCACGAGTTGTATATGTGTATGAAAAAAAAATGAAAATGAAAAATGTTTATTTTGGGTTTTTTTCACGTTTTACAAATAGACAAGGTTGGAGCCTCCTACTAAGCATTGAATATGCTTGTGTCAGGAGACACCGCTCTTCCACAACAAGAATTGGTAGCAACCCATTTTAACGATAACTATTTATTAATTAAACTAATTATTAGTACATAGATACATAAATACAGATTAGAGTAGGTACAGTTTATTACATATATGTGTGTGTGCGTGTATTATCTCTGTGTGCATGTGTATTTATTTATTTATTTTGTGTATTTATATTTACTTTAAGTGAGACAGGAGTAGTTCAGTCTCGTCATAGGTTAGGTCTTTTATCCAAGTTATTAAAGCTTTTTTACAATTGTGAAACTGTAGTGTGCTTATTTTGTTTTTTATGGTCCATTAATAACGAATTCATGACCCTCGGGATAACTTCGGTCTTCACACGTACATACTCTAAAATCTATGCCCCGCTTGTAATACACTTTGTTTAAAAATTGGAAAGGATCTATCTGTTACGGTTCATAAGGTATTTAAAACCCCGTGATAAACAGACAGCGGAGGCATAGTAATAGGGAACCTTGTAAAGGCAATGAATGAATCGCGTCCTCGTCTCGACTCCCGAAAATGTATAGTGCAGGTAACAGGAGTAACAATATCGTGATACCAAAAGGTAGCCAGCCACGGTAGTTGCCACGATTGATGGATAGTGTGAATGAAGCGTCGTTGTGTGTCACTTTATATGAAGAAATAGAAGACGCCCCCTTAACATAGTACGCGGAAAGAAAAAGTCATAACCCTATCTGTTTTTCGACAGCGTAGTCGGGTAAAAAGTATCCTATACTTGTATTTGTGGATACCCAGCTATCCGTGTACAATAAATAAATGAAATCTGTTTACCCAATTAGGCGTGATGAAGCTACAACGACACACACAATCTAAAAAATATATATGGATTTAGTGTCCTCCAAATAGTCCGTTACAATTTTTTTTAAACATCTTCAATTTACACAGACAATTCATTTTTACAACTTTAGAATAGTATATAGATGATAAATAATAGATAAATACTTATTAGGGACAATCTTACACAAATCGACCTAGTCCCAAACGAAGATATCTGATTAGGTTTTTCTGGGTTTCCCAAATCCTTGCAGCAAATGTTGGATCATATTGTATTTCTCCCAGCAAACATTCACTCTCATGTAACTGACATTTCGAAAGTGCTTGTAACTAGGCCTACTTGAATAAAGAATATTTTGATTTGATTTGATTTGAAGCAAAGCTTGTACTATGGGTACTAGGCGACGATATACAGAATATATAGATTAATTTAATACTTAAATACATAGGAACCATCCTAGACCTAGGAACAAACAATCGTGCTCATCACATACACTTGCTGTGGCCGGGATACGAATTGTGCAATACTCGTAGACAGTCTGAGAAAGCATTTGACAGAGTGTGACATTTCACAAAAGAAGAAACAATCGGTGATTTCATTCAGTGTTATTTGCTCTAAAAATAAATCACGTAAGGATAAGCGGAAACAATAACAATCAACATTATAATTTTTTATTTATTTTATTTAATTATACAAAACATTTGTGCTTTAACAGCTATTGCCAAAACAACACAAATTTAAAGTTAGTAGATTACCTTATTTATATGTACATAAAAAGTTCGTCCATTCACACTATCGAGCTCGCAGGCATCTCTCGTTCAGCCACTCTCTTACATTCTGACATTAGTCGCCCAATCGCACTCGCAAACAGGTCACAGTGCGGGGGCTGCCTCGAGCACAGAGTTGAGCAGCGCGAGCGCGCGGGTGACCGGTGAGAGCGCGTGGGCACGCGTGCGCGCAGCCGGCAACGCCAACAGTGAGTGCCGCCGCGCTCGCATGTACTGATCGGGGACAAAAATGCGTACGAATGCCTCCACCAGACTCACACAGTCCGTTTTACCCCTGACTATATCGATGGTAAATTTAGCCAAAGAAAGTAATCTACGCAGTTGTAGCGAGTCGTATCCCAGAAGACCATGTAGATATAAAGTAGGATACAAATGGGGATAATAGTAGTGCATCCGCTTGTACAACGCCCTTAATATAAGTCATGAGAGACTTTAAGAGAAAGAAAGCATTCATAGCCTTAAGTAAGGATGAAACGACCAAGATTTCGAGAACAGTCTAACTCAGAATATTGTCACGATAAACTGTACCTTTTCGCTATGGTACAGATCCTGGCTTCTTACGAGTCCCCGGCAAGCTCAGCCGAATTTCAAGGAGTTTCGTTCTCATTTTAAAACTACGTGTTGGATTGTAACGGAATTTTGCATATACAATGACATTAGGTATATCTAGGCCTGAAATTAGTTTATATTGCTGCAGTATATAAAACAAACGAAATACAAGAAAAACAAGTTTTGTTTAAAAACTTAAATTCGCTGTCGCTGTATTTATTTACTATGGTATCTGAAGCTACATAAACTAATTATACTTCGAGCTTCCACCCAAGACGATTATATGTTTACAAAGCAGCAGAAAACAAGATGATGCTGTCTTAGTCACACGTTTACAGCCTACTACTTAAACTTGATTTCCACCTCACTAGCACTCGTCGCTGTGGTGGGGAGACACGGGCTGCGCGCCATTACGCGTTTTGTGTTGTCGAAGTCACACGTCTGTATTAATTTTATTTAATCCAACGTCTTCCCAGTTCTCAACAAACACAAAAAGTTGAACCCTATTAGTAAAGGAAAAAGATCGCGATCAAGAGGTGAATAGGATGGTATTTTTAAAAACAGTTAATAGATCGTCAACGAAGTATTACATCCTCGTCATCTATAGAAGAGATGGCGGAAAAATAGATGTAAATGACGTACATCAATCCAGTGTCCAGAAAAACAAATGCCTTTACGGTTTAAGATTTAAATAACAAATAGTGTACCGTCTATACACTTGTATATTAGGTACAGCGCTCATCAGAATCTGGTGCTTATGTAGCCAATATGCATGTAAGCAATTTCTATTTTCAATCACAACATTTTAGTATAGCCAACTCTGACCAGGCTAGACAGTTTCAAAAGAAACCAAAGCTGAAATAATAAAACTTTATCCGGTTCCTGAAAATTGTAGTCTTATGAAAACGCCTAAACTAAATTTGGAAATAAAGGCGGCACTTACAAAACTAACCTTAGAAAAGATAACTTTAACCAAAATAAAGAGAAACAGCTATTTAGTGGTATTGCAGCTTTAAGTAGTATTAAACGTCGTGCTAAGTTGCAACTTGGGGCTACCCGGCATCCCAAGACCTTATAAGTAGGTACCTTAGCGATGCAGGACTCTTGTTGTGCGAATACCATTACAGAGAACCGCAGTCGCGTCGATGTGCTATTATAAATTCTTTTAATAAAGAGCTATTATAAAGACGCCTAGTCTCTGTTAATAGTACGCGTTGGATCCGAGTTTAAAAAACGGGTTCAGAATTGAAACTTATTTACGCGACGCGGATGCAATCAAAAAGTAGATGCGGCCATTCAGCCTCAACGAAGGGCTTTAAACTCTCGGGGGGCGTCCGGGACAGAAGCCTCCGAGACGTCCGCTGCCCGGAGAACACCAGCGCCCGCGAAGAGATTCAAGGGACTGCAGCCACGAGGCGACCACGAGACGCTCGAACTATCATCGTCATCGAGGGAGGAAACGCTGCTCAGCAGTCCGTCGCAGGTACACGAACACGACATTCCTGTTGCTGGTGCACTAAAGTACTTTTACAATTTATGGTGTGACTTAACACACGCCCCGATCATCGATCGAGGATTATATTATCCCCTTTATAGATACACCTATTCAATCTTCAGTGTCATACGATCGTTTCTACCCTTATCATGAAATATAATTGATCAATGCCTGCATAATGGATATGATAGTAAAAGAAATCATTTTAACATTCCAGATCAGTTTATCTCACCGATATTTACGGTTCCACAACCAGATGGTACTTGTGGAGAAATAAAAATTAAAAAATAAATGTATATATTCATGCATGTGAAACATTTTAAGACAGAGGATCATCGTGCTGTTTAAAGTTGTTACATTGTAATTACACATGTATGGCAACCATTTATTTTTTAGTATACATTCACGAATATCATGGTGTGACCACAGCGCAGTCACTTATAATACTTATAAGGAATTTGTCCATCATATTGTCATTAATGATGATTTATATACATCACACAATTTACTTGGCTTATTTTAAAAATAACTGTGGCATTTTGACAGTAGTCATCCCCATTGAACGAACTAAAATGGCATTAGCAGAAACCAGTAAGTAAAGTTTGCCAATGCGGTCTCTGTTAGATGGCGCTAGTAAATTATCATCAAAATTGATTACATTTTGTATAGCGTTGAAACCCATCTTTAATAGTGCCCAAAAAAAGGTTCACATTGGTATTATTTTAGTTTTATTTACTAATTCAACAATTTATAAATTACCAGTCGAAAAAAAAGTCTTTGTAATTTCTAACATATGGGCATAGATGTAATGTTTTAACTACGGAAACTTTCTACATTTCCATTAAAGTTAGAATTGTCTCTTATTATAATTATATTGTTATTTTTTTGACGCCTAGACATCCTATTTCTGAAAGTATAGGTTAAGTAATGTATAACCTATTAGACCCGGAGACAATATATACATCTTCCTGTAAAGTCTGCCCAAGTATTTGTCTGTTGTATTAATAATGTTATTAACTTTAATATATGTATGTAGATTGCGAATTTTTTCTGTTTATTCTAAAATCAGACATGTAACGTCCCCTTGAGGCCTGCTAGTAGAACGAAGTTTTTATTTGATGTTAATTTTTTTTCCCCTCTACATCATATATAAATACTTATATAAGAATAATAGAAACTACTTAACTAATTAAAAACCAAAAAAAAGATAGAAGTAAGTTGAGCCAGGTTTCGAACCTGAGCACCGTTGCAAATGTGTACCGATTGTGCGTTCAAAACCACGAATATGCCTGGATACTTAAGTCAGGTCACCGACTGTATAGTTGAATTATCGAGAAGATGGAATTGCATTTGTAGTAGTTGTACCGTTTGCAACAAAAGGAGAATAATTTTCTCTTAACTTAATAAAATGACATACCCAAGAAGTGGAATAAGTAGTAGTCCTCTGTTTTTTTCTTTTATTCGCTATCATGTTCTTCATCTGAGCTGTCACAAGTATTGATAATAAAATTGACTGTTATTTGATCCATTTCTCCTTCCTGACATCGATATTTATTTTCTTCACTTTCGACGTGGTGACAAATACTTTCCCAGTCCTCAGCAGTGATGGTATTCATTCGTTCAGTTGCTAAACTCATAATGCCTTGCATGTTTAATGAAACGTTTCTTTTTGCTACATATCCTTTTACCATGGACCAAATATTTTCGATCGGATTGAATGTCGGGTGATACGGTGGCAATCGTAATACGGAGTGGCCATGTTCTTTTAAAATTGCATTTATGTGGTACTCGCGAAACCGCTCTTTATTTTGTTTAATTAATTCATACAAACTGGTTTTGTACATCAACCGGTTATACGAAATGTTGTGTTCTGTCAACCAATCCATCATTTCTTGTTTATTAGAATATGACGTTGGAGCACGATTCAAAAGTTTGTTGTGATAGGACGCATTATCCACGATAAGTACGCTATTCGGTTTGAGCTTCGGTATTAATTTTTCTTTTAACCATTTTTCGTAGTTGACAAAGTTCATCTGGTCATGGTAATCTCCCGTTTTTTGGTTTGCCTTAAACATTAACAAAGCGTTGTGAATAAAACCATCTTTTCCTCCTGCGTGCACTATTATTAACCGCTGGCCTATACTGATTTGTTTTTTTACACCAAATTCTGTTCCATCGGTCCAAGCTTCTCCGGACACATGTGAAGTGTGGATGTAGGTTTCATCAGTATAAACTAGTGGTCTATCTTGAGATCGATATTCCGCAATTTTGATAAGGTAATTTATTCATAGCAGTCGTATGTTGTGTTTTTCCATTAATATTTTTCGGTTGTCCTCGGTCTTTTTCCATCTACTGCTGATGACGGACAAGGACGCAACTTTTTATTCTTCGGGGAGGTGAATTTCTTTGTTGTTGCGAATTTCTCGCTGTTGCTCTCAGTCACAATGTTATAAACAGTAGAGAGACAAACACCTGTAGCTTTTTCAACTAACTGGGCAGCGGTGTAAGGCAAGTTAAAATTTTTCGTCAGTTCATTTTCAAAATATTTATAACAGTTGAAAATTATTTGCTTACTTTGACTCTCAATAGGACCAAAATTACTTACAGCCATATTTTTTTAAAATATAGAAATTATTCGTAGTCGTACGGGCGGACACAATAATTAATTGAGAATACAATCAAATCAGATGTAAAAATATACGCACAACGTAAATAATATTGACAATTTCACACTGACATTATTTTTGTTTTTAGTTCTTCGATATATATATATATATATATATATATATAACAACCTCTTTGTATGCTGATAGTACAAGAAAATAGAAATTTCAAATATAGAATGCCTGTAAACAAACAATACTACTACATATGCAATTCCACGCTCTCGATGATTCAACTATACTTGTAGCGACGAACATAAATCGCGGAGTGCGCCGCCCCGCCTGTCACGGGTTCGAAATACTTGCAGTGGTCCATGGATGTAAATATTTAATTTATTTCAATATATTAGGTGTGTGAACTGATTCATCAACAGGACATTACGGATCAGTTAAATTTGAGGATGATGTTTGATGAGTATTCTAATATTAACTTTAGGCGAATACTCACATCCTACTTATTGTTTTATTTCTAATGCATCCTTGTCAGTCATTTCGCCGCTGAATCGGTACGGTTAAGGTGTATTCTCTATTTCGGCCAACTTCACAATTAAATTAAATGGAAGTTTATTCTATTATTTGAATGTGCTACTATATTTCTTTTACGCCAGTATTTAGCAAAATATTAAGTCGATTTAACCCATTATAAATCTGATACCTAATTGTACCATGTTATTACCATTTACAGGCGCAACGACGATATAAAGCATTTCATTGCAGAAATAAAATGTGTTTGAATTGGTTTTTTTAACCGAGTTAAAACAAGGAGTATGTATGTATATATGTATGTATGTTTGTCCGCGATTATCTCGCGTTTGGTTGAACCGATTTTGATGCAGTTTTCAGAAAAGTATTTGTTACACTTAGGAGAAAGTTTTGGTATTTTAACCGACTTCAAAAAATGAGGTTCTTAGCTTCACCCGTATGTATGTATGTTTGTCCGCGACTATTAATTGATGCGATTTTACAGAAAAAAAATGTTACACTAAGGAGAAGGTTTTTGTATTTTAACCGACTTCAAAAAAGAAGGTTCAGAATTAGACCCGTACGGATGTATGTTTGACCGCGATTATTAACGACACTCCAGGGGTGTCGTTTTGTTTTGGGGGTGTCGTTAACAATGAAAAATATTATTATATAAAGATACCGCTGAACCGTCGCCGGCCGGCCGAACGATACACCATTGTACGTTACTCATAGGTATTCCGCCGTCATAACGTTTAATATGTGAACGAATGATCGACAGAATCATATTTAAACACCATACTAAATACTGTTTCTTTCCGAATGCATCCTGGCGATTCAAATAATGTTTGCAAGCATTCAGCGGCGAAATGACTGTCGGGGAATAGCTTCAGGACCTTTTTTGCGAAAATACCCACGCTTTTCGCTCTCAGCTAAAGTTAAGGAAGTAAAATAATGGAGTCGGGACAAAAACGTTATTTATCTTTATAATCCGACGAATTCATGCGGATTGCCTTTCGTCAGGGTAACGCGGCAACTCAAACGGTAATGTGTATAAAGGAACTTAACAAGCGCAAGTATCATTCTAAATGCGTTGTCCTAATTGGAAATAATTGTCTTAAGCAGGATCTTTATGCTGAATGCCGGCAGCTTTTGTGTGGAAACGCAGAAAAGAGGTAACAAAAGCAACAACTGTGGTAGATCAGATTAGTGTAAGATTTTCGTTGTTTCGCTCAAGTATTTCAAGTATTTAGATATGCTGCTCATTTCTAAATGTTGCTCCAAGACAAAAAGAAAACGACAAAGATACTCATTATTCATTACTTTAGCTGTACTTCTACTTTTTAGGACAATCATAACGAAGTCATAAGTAAGGATGCTCTCAAAGCAGGGCATGATGAAAAAATTTAGGTGTGGTCAAGGAGGCATATTGCCACTATGCTTATATATTCGGTCGACGTTGACATCAGTAAAAATCTATAATCGCCGCTGTTTGCTTCGTAGAAGACCAGGGTTCCCACTAAAACATTCCAAATTCTTCAGTCGGGCCTGAAAGACACCCGCCTGGACAGTAGGACGCAACCGATTATCGCCGATGGATGCTCCGAGATGTGCGGTCACCCAAACCGTGCAGCACAGACTGTGCTGCGGTAAGCGAACATTATAGTTACGGCCCTTCATGGGCATCATTGCAATGAAGAAGTATTTGTTTTCTTTTTTTTTTATAAGTACTACAAAAATATATACATGGTTAGCCCGTTCAAGAATATCTGCACTTAACTCTATTGATGGGTAAAATGGAGAATATTTTTTTAACGGACTAATCGTCTACGGGTATATCTTTTTGCAGCTGGCTGTAGTCGTACCTAGATTGCAGCTAACAGGAAAGTGCACGGTTGAATTATTGGTATCGTTTTACTGTGCTATGCGCTCGCGCACTCCGGAAGGCCATCCTGCGGCCTCTGCGCGCCAATTACGGCCCGCGCTCGATCGCTCATGTTCTGCATACGGCTTTTGGGCTTGCTTGTAAACTACATGCATCCTTTTTAAAACAATCTACTTTTTTCGACTTATAAACCTTATAAAGTTGTGTTACAAATCAAAGCGCAAAGAAAAATACGATTGCTCTCGCACGTGGTCACAACAGGACTCGAACCCGGTACTTCCTGATACGCGTCAGGTGTGTTACCCTTTCACTAGCGAGCACAGTGACGTGCTCATCGAATTTGTGGTCCCTTTAGTTCCTATAAACTTATTGTTTCCATTTTCGACTGTTAAGCATACTCGTTGTTGAATCCAACATTAATGTTCAATAATATCGAAAATTATACGTAATAAAAGACATAAAGTACATCTCCATAACATCTGAAGTCATATCAATCACTTTTCAGAAAAAAAAAGACCTATATTGTAACATACTATTATTTGTATGCATATTGCCTTTTTGCCTAAAGTATATTAGTCATATCTTTAATCATACTATTATTTGTATTCATATCGGCTTTTTTGCCTAAAGTTTATTAATCATATATTCAGTCTTACTATTATTTGTATATAAATTGGCTATATTGCCTTAAGTTTCTTAGTCATATACTTAATCATACTATTGTTTGTATTCATATTGGTTTTGGGCCTAAAGCATATTATTAACAGTATATGTACCTGTTGTAACCTAACCAGGTTAGAACTGGGACCCTAAACAAAAACGAACATCTGATATAATGACACAAAACTTACATGGGCAGAAACACAAAGGGGGGGGAGGGATAAATAAACGCTTCCAAACAAATGCATAGCGGAGCGTCAAAATGGGTCTAAAGTCGAAAACTGTAGGTTAGGTTTGTATTATGACCATGTACAGCGGACCGAGCGAAGCGAGCAGAGTATAGTGAAGCGAGCGGAGCGTCAAAATGGGTCAAAATCCAAAAACTGTAGGTTAGGTTAGGATTGTATTGTGACCATGTATATCAAAAGGGTTGCTTATAAAAAGAAATGAAACTCAAGATTGAAAATAAACTAATAAAATATATAATAATGAAAGTATCATAGGATAAAATTGTAACATGCTTACATTAACTTATATATAATATAATTATATGTAATGTGTTTTTTTTCTGTAAGATATTATAATTGTTCTACGTGAGTTGAGTTATGTATATTTCACTTTCATGGCTATGATTTTATTCTTTATGATTGGTATATGCAACTTAAGTTCTGTATATAATATTTTCTTCTGTTTCCGCGATTATTACTCATTGAAATAAAACAATTTAACGGATTATATCGCGTATATTATCTCATTTTAGTTCCCGACGTTTCGGAAGCTTTCCAGCTTTCCATGGTCACGGGAGGACTGAGAAAAGATGTATTTTCCTCTGTCAAAGTTACAATTTGTGCAAACTACCCATTTTTTGAAAAAACACAAATAAAGGTGTACATACATGCCAGATGGGCCTAAGCTGTAAAGACAGTTACACATGTGCCAGAAGGGCTTAATTATTTTATTCTAATAATTTACCAAGCAGCATTTCACAAATGAGGCGTACTGAGGAGAAAAGAAACGCTGCAAAGAAAAACTCCCAGGCTACCTCATTACTAATTATAATATTTTAAAAACAGAGACTATTAAACTACTTTAAACAGATAAGATATTTTACACCGTTCGGAAATTAAGGTTTTGCAGTCCTGTGTCTCGCTTGATCGGAAACATCTTGAAGCGTGCTTCTATAAAAACATATTTCAAGCCGTTGAAGAAGGTGTCTCAATACCTTAGACCCGTGAAGAGTAGCACCCCTTTGCAGAGTGCAGGCATTTATAAGCTAGACTGCGAGTGTGGTCTTTCATACATTGGTCAAACGAAACGCAGTGTATCAACCCGGGTGAAGGAGCACATAGCAGATGTCAAGCACCGTCGGTGTAATAGGTCTGCAGTCTGTGAACATGTCATTGACAAACCAAACCACTCAATTAAGTTTGATAAACCTTCTATCCTTGCCAAAGAAAAAAGATATTTTCCCAGGATGCTACGCGAGGCTATTGAGATTAAAAAGCATCCTAATTTCAATAGAGAAGATGGATTTTCACTACCACCAGCTTGGGATCCTGTAATACATCTCATCAAGGAACAAGCGAGACACAGGACTGCAAAACCTTAATTTCCGAACGGTGTAAAATATCTTATCTGTTTAAAGTAGTTTAATAGTCTCTGTTTTTAAAATATTATAATTAGTAATGAGGTAGCCTGGGAGTTTTTCTTTGCAGCGTTTCTTTTCTCCTCAGTACGCCTCATTTGTGAAATGCTGCTTGGTAAATTATTAGAATAAAATAATTAAGCCCTTCTGGCACATGTGTAACTGTCTTTACAGCTTAGGCCCATCTGGCATGTATGTACACCTTTATTTGTGTTTTTTCAAAAAATGGGTAGTTTGCACAAATTGTAACTTTGACAGAGGAAAATACATCTTTTCTCAGTCCTCCCGTGACCATGGAAAGCTGGAAAGCTTCCGAAACGTCGGGAACTAAAATGAGATAATAATATACGCGATATAATCCGTTAAATTGTTTTATTTCATTAAGTTCTGTATTTTAATTTTATTATCAATGATTTGATAGTTTATACTTTTATTAATTTTGATTGTTATTCGTTCAGCAATTATTCAATTTGAGATTCTACACAGTAATACAATAACAATGATAAACATTCTGCCGAATTATTTTATGACAATCAATAAGTATGAGTTTCAAGAATAGTACGTTGGAAAATATATACATTGAAATTATGGCTTTCGACAATATGAGTAACAAGTAATATGACAAAAAACGGTATTTTCTAAAAAAATCGTTACTTAAATTTTATACGTGCTAATATAGACCCATCGAATTTATCTATCCGCTTTGACCCCTGTGCCTATTTTTATTTTTAAAAGGTATATGTATATACGAGAACACGTATTACACCTATTCACATTCAATAAACTTGTGGTTCATAATGTACAGAAAAAATATTATAAAGTTGTAAAATGAAATGTCTTTACATTGAAGATATTAAAAAAGTGACTGTTACGGACTATTTGGAGGTCACTAAATCGAAAAAAAATTTTTTTTGTACATCATTTTTATCGATATCAACTAATAAAATTAGTTTAATGTGTCCTCGCACTATTAAACGTCAGTACAAATTTGCCCCCGCCAAACCGGTGTTTGGTTCAGTAGTTTCGGCTCTGTGTTGATATGTCAGTCAGTCAGAACTTTTCCTTTTATATGTATAATATAGAAGATAATTTTGCAATTATATGCGTGTTTATAGGTGTATTGATTTTACCACTACATAACTATGTAAAGTCATTGTTAGGGTTCCGTACCCAAAGGGTAAAGCGGGACCCTATTACTAAAACTTCGCTATCCGTCTGTCTGTCTGTCTGTCCACTGCGTGATAACCGTAATTTTCACAGATGTTGTGAAGATTCACAGTTGAAATTTTCACAGATGATGTATTTCTGTTGCCGCTATCACAAAACATTGTAAAAACAGAATAATTTTATGTCAGTCTGTCTATATCATTAACCAATATAGAATGATCGAACACCGCGTACATTTTGCTTAGGAGTAGGGATCTGCTAACACTGGATTTGCAAAGATAGGACCGTTTGTAGCGTATATTTTGAACGGTGCCCTCAGTGCGCGAGTCTAACTCGCGCTTGGCCGTAAGATGGCACTGTGCAATGTGTGGTGGCAATTAATTGAGTGACGTTTAATTTTGATGTAATTATTAAATCAATTATTCAATTTAATATGTTGATATCCGTACTCCCTCTTCTAAACTTAGACTTAATTTGGCAAAATCCTTCTTCAGTGGCTTATTTACACGTTTCCACGTTTTCACGTGATGCGTGTACAAATAAACAGACAAACAGATAAAAAGACAAAAATTCTAAAAACTGTTGGAATGTAGGTACAGTTACTCCATTTAGCGATGACCATCTGTATTCATTCTTCCTATGCGGTCGGTGCTGTATAAATTTACATGACATTTCAAAAAATGATTAATATTTCTTGAATTCGTTTCATCCGTGAATGATGATGATTTTTATGATGCACTATTTATTAAAAATAAAGAACAAAAATTGTTTACAACTAACACCATCCAGTTACACAAACAGGTACTAACGTGTCATATGGGTTTCAAAGCAATTATTTCTTTATCATTCTTCGGAATAAAAAAATCAGAGTTAACAAAAAGTGATGATTTTCCATTTATAGTTAAAAAAAATTTTCGTTTCGTTTTACGAGTATGTACTTATCTTATTTATAAACCATACTTTTGTAACAAAATGTTTATCATTCAGAGATGATCGCAAATCCAAAATGTACAAAGGGCTATTACCCGGCTATATTAAGATATACCCTTATTTGTATGATACGTCATATACGGAAGGTGTGTTCTTTGCTTAATCGTGTAAGTAGTATTACTTTTGCTAGGTTACCAAATGTTGATTCATTATTTAGAAATGAAAATGTCACAATGAACAAAAGGTCATGTTATTCCATTTATTGTTAAAAAATACCCTTTCATGAATGAATACCCTCTAAATTTGTAGCCTATGTCCTATTCTGATATCTAAGCTATATTACTGCAGAATTTTACGCAAATCTGTTATGTAGTTTTTGCGTTTCAGAGTAACGTACATTCTCACAAACATTCACGTTTATATTATAATATATATAGGATATAGACTAGAAGGCGCCCAAACATACAAACATTTCCTTTTTACAACTTTATAATAGTATAGACTAGAAGGCGCCCGCAACTTTGTTTGCGGAGGAGAAAAAGTCGTAACCCCTCTTTTTAAAAGAAAAAAAAGAGGGGATGTGACTTAGTCGTAGTCGGGTAAAAAATATCCTATAACCATCTGAGTATACCCAGCTATCCGTGTAGTAAAAATAGTTGAAATCCGTTTAGCCGATTTAGCGTGATGGAGCCACAACGACACATACAAACATTTCATTTTTACAACTTTATAATAGTATAGATATAGACTAGCTGACCCGGTATACTTCGTACCACCTACAATGATATAACATAAAAAGAGGTAGATAGGTTTATACGGACTCCGAAAATGGCACACCAAAACTACGCCAATTGGCAAACCTTAACTCAGTCTCGCGCACAGAGTACTTGTTATATATTGGATTATGCGTCAAATAAACGAAAATGCCGTCATGCATAATGAGATTTTGCACTAATTACTCAATAAAAGCGTCTAAAAGCGATTAGTGTGTTATTGCAATATTGACAGACTTATGTGTGCTTAAGCCTGGCCATTTTTACACGTGCATTATCGTGTAGGTAACTTATCTACCTCTTTTTACCCGACTGCGCGACGCGAAGGAGTGGTAATGTGTTTATCAGTCTATGAATGTATGTATGTATGTATGTTTGTTCCTATCTGGCACTCTAGAGACCAAACGCGTGGACCGATTTTGATGATTCTTACGTCAATCGATTTATCTTAACTGTCCGAATGTCACTGAAGACATGAAAATGATGAAAACTCAAAATGGCGATAATGAGACGCCATAATGAAAAAAAAATAAAAAATCGACGTACTACATCGAGTGTGGTATTAATGAATAGGGATTTTAAAATCATTACTAGGTTTCTTTTATCATTTTTAATTTGGAAGTACCAGTTAGGAACTATAACGATTTAAAGTTGGTTAGCAAGCCGTTCTCACTAAATTTTCATTTAATTGTATTGTAATAAATCTGTCCAAGTTTCTCAATAGCCCTTACGATAAAGATTGCGAAATTGAATGACTTTTATAATTTTAACTAAAAAGTATAAAATAAAAAATAAATAAAAAATAAAAACAAAAAACCCGACTGCATAAAAAACTAAAAAGAAAAAAACAAGTCCAAGAAATTTGTTAAGTTATAATGGAAATCTTTCATGATTCATGATCGATACTCACAATATAACAAATAATAAATTCTAATATGGAACATAGCGATTTTAAACAGTCGGGACCCATTGTTGGGAAGGTATGCGTCGATCTAGATTTCTTATGGGTAGATCGACGCATACTTAATAACTTAACAAATCTCTTGGACTTGTTATTTTATTTTTTATTTTTTTACGCAGTCGAGTTTTATGTTTTTGTATTTTTTTATATAATATCATTGACCACTTATCAATCAATCAATGTATAGTGATGTGATAGCTATTCCTCTTAGTGATTTTTTCGACGTGTCTCACAACACACTAAAACATAAATAGTCCTTTCTGTAGTCAGTTAAAAAAATAAGTCCTCACCCTCACCCCTCGTGCAGGGATCGGAAAACGTTTCTTTTGGCATACCGGTTGCGGTCATTCACCCGCGAATGAAAAGGTCTTCATCATCGTCATCATCATATCATCATCACCATCATATCATCATCATAATATCGTCATCACCATCATATCATCATCACCGTCATCACCATCGTCATCATGTCACCTACATCATATAATCATCACCGTTATCATAATCTCATCATCACCATCATCATTATCATCACCGTCATATCATTATATGATCACCACCATCATCATATCATCATCATCACCACTATCTCCATCATCACTGTCATCATTATCATAACATCATCATCATTATCACCATCATAATATCGTCATCACCAGCATCATCATCACCAGCATCATCATCACCATCACCACCATTATTTTCATTACCGTCATCACCATCATCATCAATGTCATCACCAACATCATCATATCAGCTACATCATATCACCATCATATCCGACACGACGAAATTTAAACAAAACTCGGGCGGTACTTTGTAAATGCCCCAGATCGCAGGAGTTTGCGGCCGTCACCTTAGGTTGGGGTATTATCTTTTTTTTATTAATTACTACTTTAAGGTATTAAAGGTGCCCGAAGTATTTTTTTAAACCTCGAATCTGATTCTTAATATTGTACAGATGTAGTGCCTATCCCGGTGTTTTAGGGGCTCAGTAGTCGCTTTGTTCTGTCAGGAAACTCTGTTGGGAAGTTGAAGTGATAGTGTAGGATGATCAGTCGTAGAACTGGTAAATTATCAGTTAGACGGATTCTAGAGTGAAAACAAAAACCGGTAATCGTAGTTAAGAGTGCTTCCGTGCCAAATGCGTGGTTACTACCTACTTCGTGTTTGTGGATTTGCGCGCCCACACTGAATCCGATTACCAGACCTGAGGGGCTACTCCGAAATCCGAACTTCGTGTGGCGCTAACCCACTCACTCAAATACAGCTTAACATGAGAGCGAGAGGGACGGCACGTTACGAACTTTGAATTTCGAGATTCGGAGTAATCTCTCTTATACACTGTTCAAAGTCAGGTTCTAGAAATAGAGCGTTACGCTGGGTAGCTGGATATAAAAAAAAGTAATAAAAAAAAAAAACAATAAACCCGACAGCGTAAAAAACTAAAATGAAAAAAACAAGACCAGTACCCCAGAAATTTGTTAAGTTATACATGATCGATACTCACAATATAACAAATAATAAATTCTAATATGGAACATAGCGATTTTAAACAGTCGGGACCCATTGTTGGGAAGATTTGCGTCGATCAAGATTTCTTATGGGTCCCGACTGTTTAAAATCGCTATGTTCCATATTAGAATTTATTATTTGTTATATTGTGAGTATCGATCATGTATAGCTTAACAAATGTCTGGGGTACTGGACTTGTTTTTTTCTTTTCAGTTTTTTACGCAGTCGGGTTTTTTGTTTTATTTTTAATTACTTTTTTATTTTATACTTTTTAGTTAAAATTATACAAGTCAGTTAATTTCGCAATCTTTATCATGGAGGTTATTGAGAAGCTTGCACAGATTTATTACAATACCATGAACGAAAATTTAGTGAGAACGGCTTGCTAGCCAAGTTTAAATGGTTATAGTTCCTAACTGGTCAGTCCAAATTAAAAATGATAAAAGAAACCGAATAATGATTTTTAAATCTTTATTCATTGATACCCCACTCGATATAGTACGGCGATTTTCATTTTTTTCTTTTTCACAATATGGCGTGTCATTATCGCCATTTTGAGTTTTCATCATTTTCATGTCTTCAGTGACATTCGGACAGTTAAAACAAATCGATTGACGTAAGAATAATCAAAATCGGTCCACGCGTTTGGTCTCTAGAGTGCCAGATAGGAACAAACATACATACATACATACATACATACAAAGACTGATAAAAACACATTACCACTCCTTTGCATCGCGCAGTCGGGTAAAAATGGACTGATCATCGATCGATTACAATGGCGCGCCATAAGAGAGACCAGCGTATGAGAGTAATAAAATAGATTGATGATGAGTCAAATAACTGGAAAGCTGTCGGTAACCGCGATATGTGTTTTGTGCAGCAACAGTTCGACAAAACGATCACTAATTCCAGACATAATTCTCATAATCACACGAATGTATGTAATAATGGCACCGGCGCGCACAATGCGATGTTTTGCAGTTTACTCAAGTGTTTGGTGAACAATCGTTAATCTGCAACACGATCGATTATACGAGTACCAATAACGGCGGTGGCGGATAAACAAACAATAACGCCGTACATCTGTACACTGTAGTTACCTGATTTTATCATTCGTTAACTCGAATGTTATCATCTTTATAATTTGCCCACTGCTGCCTGGCTAGCAAAACTGACATAATATTAAGGGCGGTTGTTTCAATGTATAATTCGCGAATAAGCTGCGTTAAGCCGGGTCCAGGCTCGTGTAACGCGTAATGTATTCTACCGTTTAATGTAACACGAATCCTGCATTTGGACGGCGGCACTACGAGCATTACATGTAACGCTCGCGCTTGATCCATCGGCTGTCGGTTTAAGCGCGAACACAAAGGCGGTCGCAGTGCTCGTTTGGGACGGCGTTCATGTGACGTCCACACGTTGATGCTAAATTACTCTTAATCTTGCATTACCCGCGTTACCCGCGTCTGGACCCAGCTTTACGCTATGTGCTACAACCCGTGTAAAATGCTCGTTTCGAACTCTTTACTCTCCCGTGGTCCGGATTCGCCAGTCACAGTGTCGGCTCACGACTTGTTACGGCATATTGACTGAACCGCGTAACACTCAAAGACCGATAGCGTGAGGAGAACTCGAAACGAGAAACAAGCGGCTCGTTGCTCGCCTGTTCGTGCTAGGTTCCACAAACTGACACGACTGCTCGCATTGTAACATGTTACATTAACCCGTGACAACGGTCAGTACCCACTTTTAAGTTATGCGCGTTACGTCTCGTAGTATGGGGACTTTGACGTTTCTCTTTGGGATAATAGCTGGCGACGCCTTTTTTAAAGTTAACCGGTCTGATGTAGTCGACGTAACTCGCCCTTGGTCGTGTCATACTCCGGGGTTTTCGGTGCAGGTATGAAATCATTCCCGCACTAAAAAACCCCAAGGGTTGGTCCTGTACCACAGTTTTGCTGGAAGTACTTTACATAGGCCGCTCCAAATCCCACCAGCTCTGTATATCATTATGGACCACCTCATGTAACAAATTGCCCCTCGCGACTCTTGGTCGCACGATAGATATTCCCTGTCTCTTTCTATACTCTGCAGTGTGATAGAGATGGGTGACAGTAGCCGCAACTGGCCAGTTATGCTAACATTCGAGGTACAATTGGAGATGAAGAATGCATCAGTCTTTAAATCTCTAGACGTTTACGTCGACTGTACTGCCTGATAGAAATCAAAGCTCTAGTACTGGTGCTTATTCAACCCGGCCCAACTAATTGCATTCTGGCAACGCAGTATAATCACAGACAGTATGATAATCAGTGTGCTTGGAGTTGTTGGGGTGATCCGCCTGATTTTGTACCATTTCTAAACTCTAAGACTCAGTACTCGCCATTAAGACCTGTTTTACACTTTGATTATAACTAGGGCGACTTCATGTTTTGCTACTAAACGTAGAAGTATGAACTTGCAATAATCAGTCATTGATGGTTATACGATAATATTAAGTGAAGTTTGGCCATAATTATACAAGATGTTACATCCGAAGAGATTTATATACACCGTGTTTTTTTTTATTTCCGTTAAATTCGACACGTTGCTCGGTATATTAAAAGAAGCTACCTGGTATATTGCATTTGTTAAATTCGAAAAACATATATATATTTTTGTATTCATACATAATAAATCAATGTGAAAGTGTAAAAGGTCCATTGAGGTTACACAAAAGTTAGTGTCTAGTATGACAAAGTTTAAATTTCATCCATGACGGCACATGCCAACACATAGCTCAGTGGTAGATAGTTTGCTTATGGAGTGTGGAGTCCTAGGTTCAAATCCCAATAACTTACTTATTCGATTTTTCTTTTTTCTTTGTTTTTTTTACACTTTACTTCTATCTATCTCAGGTAGATTAGTGGAAAGTGACACTATTATTTGAAAGTAATTTCTAATAATTTCCTATTCTTGTAAGTAACTTGAAGTTGACATTAAAGTTTCCAAAACATTCGGGTGCTGTCGGGGATGCCGAGATAACACAATGGCCAATAACAGAGCTAGCTACCGTAACCTAGCGATGATTGTTATAACATGACTATGGCAACACGTCCCTGATTGAACATTACTGACATTCGGGTGTTGTCGGGGATGCCGAGATAACACAACGACCAATAACAGAGCTAGCGACCGTAACCTAGCGATGATTGTTATGACATGACTGTGGCAACGTCCTCGATTGGAATTTAATTGGTCGTTTCACACAACAGACACTTCGGGAAAAGACGGAACCAATCCGAACAGACGTCGTCTTTCGGCTATAGTCGTATGAACGAGTATAGCCTACATCGGGCGAATTCGGCACCACGACCTGAAAGTGAAAACTCTTTCTTTACAACCGAAATTTAAAAGATAAATAATAGTACGACGTAATGAAGGACCTTTTACACTGGTTCAGCCATTACATTTATTTATTGAATATCTCAAAAATAGTAAGAATTAGAACACTAGTTTCTTCGACAAATTAACTCTATTTAAGCAGCAAAATCTTCCCTTGAAGTTAACGGAAATTAAAAAAAACACGGTGTATACGTTTACTAAGTGGTACTCATTTTTTTTACTATTCGTTATTTTATAACACAGTTCGCTCGAAAGTGTGCCTAAACATTGGTGTACGAGTACATCGCACATGCGTCATATTATCATTTGCATCATCAGCATTATACTTTGTATAGCTTTCCGCTAGCAGTCAATAAATCAGTTCAAGTTCGCTAATTATAAGTGTGCACACCTATCAAGTAAAATAAATCGAATTTATCAAGAAAACAGACTTTCGTGTTCCAACCAAATATCAAGATACCTATCAAGCAATGTACGTGTAGACAAGTGCCCGTACAAACGAAAACATAGGGGCAAAGACTCCCACTTTAAAAGGATAATACGGCGCTAGGAGAACACTTGCGATTTTGTTGAAATATTATTCCAGAGCAACACTTCTTGCTATTTAAATTCATGTGCATGTCTTTGCATTCTTTCTTTGACGATGCGAATGTGTATAAATGTAGTTGCCGTCTTAATCTTGATAAGATATCGAAAAACAAAATACTTCATTAAGGACGGAATCGTATAAATCATATGGTTTCATATAAACACTGTTTCAGATATAACTATGTTTATCTCTTAATATGGATTTTCAGATTATATGCCTATCGACGTAGCTCAAAGACTGTTTTGTTATTTTCTTTCTTCACGATAAAGTTGCTATATTTGATCATGATGCAGTCATGTTTGATAAGCACGTAGTATTTGGCTTTCCGAGCTATTATATATATTTCGGCCTTAGCACTGTGACAGATTATACTCCATGATGCGGTCAAGGCTGATAATCACATTGTCACTATTTTCTGCGCTCATCCAATGGGATGCGATAGGTTACTCCGTGATGCGATCACGGCTGA
The DNA here is from genome assembly GCA_905404275.2 of Hedya salicella. NCBI lineage: Eukaryota > Metazoa > Arthropoda > Insecta > Lepidoptera > Tortricidae > Hedya > Hedya salicella. The sequence goes on from FR990096.1 coordinate 92,332,640, forward strand.
TAACCGACCAGTCCATCGTCATAACATGATTACAACTAGGACTCACAACTTTTTGAAACTAATGCCGTTTTTTTCTCGGTATACGTTTTCAGAAAGCTAAAGTAGTGATTATATATTCACGACACGACTCCGGTACTCCACTACCCAGGGGAGATGACTATGGGCCCTTGTAGGAGGAGTCTGAAGATTCGGCTATACGAACGAACTAAGTCTTATCGTTCTCCGTGATATGACTACAGCAAAGGAATCTAGTAGGTACAGTCAAGGGCAAAGATAAATATCCACACAAAGTCCCAAAATATGTAAACATAAACCTTACTGCCATAATAATAAGACCTGTATACATATTTTTGACACTTTGTGGTGTATACATATTGGTGCCCTTGACTGTACCAACCTCAAAAATGAGTAAAACTTCAACATGAAGGCACAGTACTGGCACAAAATAGATAACAGTACAAGTACAGAAGGCTCACTCCTTTGATCTTCACAAAAGCCGCTTTTTTCTTAGCAAAAACATTATGATTTATGGCCCTCTGACGTCGCACAGTGTTTCGCTCGGAACATGCCAGCTGGACAAAAACTTTTTTCTCTAATATTAAGCTTCTAATAGGTCTATCTAGTTGAGATATTATGTCATTTATAGTAAAATCTTCAAAATTTGGATACACCAAGAAATAAAAAAATATTTGTATGGAAATAATATATATTTATGGGAAGAATTAACAATAACTAAACTAACATGCACAAACAATTACAAATTAAAATACTTAGACCTAATAACGTACAAAAATAATCATAATGACCCAATTAATTAATAAATATACATATAATTGTACTTATTTCACAAATAACTCTAGACAATTCTTAATAGTAGGTAGTAATGATTCAGTCATCATTACAGTCTTCATCCTCGTCCTCGGAAGAATCCGAAACACAATAATCTTCGGATATAATACTAGTCTTACTAACAGTATTTTTATTTCTGACAACATGTTCGGGTGAAATTAATAAATCTAATACTTCTGACGGGAGAGATCCTGTTTTTTTGCGGGGCTTTTCCCTGAGGCTGTTAATTACAGGATCAGATGTGATTATTAACATGTTAAGTAAATCTGTATTCGTGGCAACACGGGACCTTTTGCGGCTATTCGTCGTTGTCGTTGATATTATCCCGTCGGAATCTTCTGCAATCTTTGTTGCGAGCTTCCTCAGAAAGCTGCCGGATTGGCAAAAGAGCCGATTGGATAATATCTACACTATGTATAAGTATTTTATGCACAGTGAGAGGCATGCAATACCACGAATACAAATCCAAATACAGCCTTCTTGTTTGGTCTGCTAGTGTTTTCAATTTATCGACAGTGATATATATCAAAACCGGAAGACAAAGCCCTAAGTAAAGTGTCAAAATGTTTTATCAATGTAACATCTAATCCTGTAATTTCAGCGCTCAACTCTGGATTTCCGAAAAATCTTCTAGCCGTATTTCCATCATTACTATTGCCAAAACCTGGTTTAGGTTTATCAACCACTAAGCCCATTCTGGATTTGAAATGGTCTTGAATTGTTGATGAACGTTGCTTTACATTAGCTTTATCAGTTGCGTTTCTCAACTGCCATTTCTTTACATCGAGACGATAGCTAATGTGCAGCAAGCATTCAAAACAACGAATCCAAACATGTAGTGTTGACAAACCAAACCCAAGATTATCTTTATTGGACGTAAATTCCCTAGCCTCATCATTCATTATCTTTGGGGTTGCACCACAGATGAAACACCTCTGTGCTGACAAAGTCTCTGTCAAAGCATTATACACTTTCCCATCAACCATTGTCAAAAGCAGCTCATGGTTAACTGAAACCTGATTTCCATCATCCACATTACATATTGTCGGCAATAGCTCGCTTATCTCCTTCAAAACTTTGTCGGTCTCGTGTATGGTTATCTCCTTACTTTCTTTCGAGAAAATGAACTTTATTGGTCGACAATACATAGTGGAGGATGGACGTGGATTTCGCCAAACAATATTACCGCTTTTGTCACATCATTGAAGAGGGATAAATGAAAATACGAACAGATATTCATCGGTAGCTTCATTATCGGTGAATTTTTGTTTGTAATTGCTATGACCAGAGCTTCCATCACAACCCCATTTGCTAATTAGTGTGAATGATGAGTGCTCATTGCGATCCAAAGAACAAGCAGTAATAACTTCCCGTTGTGCAGAAATTAAACGCTGAGCAGTTTTGTCTAACATAACTTGAAGTTTAATATCTGCACGCGTTTTCGTTATTTCTACGTGTTCTTCTGACAGTAAACAGGCTTTTTTGGCATTCCGAAGGCAATAAAATGATGGAAATACCTGATGACCCGCAAGCATACTCCACTCCCTGGTTTTTTTATACGAGTGAGACGTTGATTTAGAGTCCACATAATAAGCCAAAGCTTCATCACTCGTCAAGCACCTTTGCTGCTTCTGCTGCTGGTCGCTGCTCTTCCGATTACGCAACCTGTCAGGACTCCCACTGACTTCTTTTATTAATTTAGCAACGATTCGCTTTCCAGATAGTCGAGACGATATTTCGGCAGCTACTAATAATTCTTCTGAACTGCGTGTCATGATCAAATCATCAACACGTCGACGTTTTGTTTTGGCACTCGCATCTTCCATGTTTAGTGTAGCTCTTACAGGGCCCGGTTGAGATTCCTTGGAACTTCAACCTGCCTCAGCATGATCGTATGACACAGTAAATGTCAAATCACCTTGAAGCCATTCCTTATTGCTTGTCAAAAAGCGTTCCCGAGTTCTTCGAGAACTTTCCCATTTTTCCGAAAGTTTCGATGAAAATCGGGAAATCACGGTCTTCATTTCCTTCATTGAATCTTCCACCCCTAAATCGCAAAAACTAGCGATGTCTAGGGGTCAAGAGACGTTAGTTCACGTTTGTTCAGGTACTAAAACGTTAAGATCTCATTGGATTGACCACAAAAAAATAAAATCGAAAAATCGATTATTCCGTATAAGGCAGTCAGACAAAGTGCTGTAAAATGTTGTTTTATCGGGTCCTTACGATTCAAAAGGCTGAACAAACATCTACAGACGACAAGTATTCGATGTAGATATGTAACTTGCGGGCACTCGATAGCAAATGGCGACTTTCGTCATTTTTCTTTTTTTAATACTATATCGAGGCTGCTGTCTTCACGCTAGTCACTTAAACCAGAAGCCCAAGAGATAATCCATGTCTGTAGTTCTATACGGCCGTGGGGTCGTTAGTTCACGTTTGTTCAGGCATAAGCGACGTTAGGATCTCATTGGTTTGGCCACAAAAAAATAAAAGCCGCCTCCATAGTACTAAAAAAAAGAAAAAATTACGAAAGTCGCCATTTGCTATCGAGTGCCCGCAAGATAAATATCTACATCGATTACGTATCGTCTGCAGATGTTTGTTCACCCACTTGAATCGTAAGGACCCGATAAGAGAACATTTTACAGCACTTTGTCTAACTGCCTTATATGGAATTTTAATATTTCAATTTTATTTTTTTGTGGCCAAACCAATGAGATCCTAACGTCGCTTATGCCTGAACAAACGTGAACTAACGATCCCACGGCCGTATAGAACTACAGACATGGATTATCTCTTGGGCTTCTGGTTTAAGTGACTAGCGTGAAGACAGCCGCCTCCATAGTACTAAAAAAAAGATAAAATGACGAAAGTCGCCATTTGCTATCGAGTGCCCGCAAGTTACATATCTACATCGGTTACGTATCGTCTGCAGATGTTTGTTCAGCCACTTGAATCGTAAGGACCCGAGAAAACAACATTTTACAGCACTTTGTCTAACGGCCTTGTAAGGAATTTTTGATTTTCGATTTTATTTTTTTGTGGTCAATCCAATGAGATCCTAACGTTTTTAGTACCTGAACAAACGTGAACTAATGTCTCTTGACCCCTAGATATCGTTAGTTTTGGCGATTTAGGGGTGGGGTGGTTAGCGTGAAGACAGCCACCCCACTTTAAAAATAAAAAAATATGACAGAGTCGGATCCTAACGATATTATATGGTGAACAAACGTGAACTAACGAATATCTTGCTATATAGACAACAATATATGGAAAAAGTGGTTTTGGGTGGTAGGCGTGAAGTTAGCAGCCCCATTTTATTTAAAAAAAAAATGTTTTAAAAATATCGGGTCCTAACGATTTTACCTACTGAACAAACGTGAACTAACGATGAACTAACGATATTGATATGCCATTTGCGGGCAAACGATTTGGGGCGGTCAACTTCACGACCATTGTGACTAGGCCTACAAACTATTTTTAAGAAGTAGGTTTTTAAAAATATTCTACATCTTTTTTTCCGCCTGTGAGCAATTCTACACTACCAAATTTTGCACATGTACTTTATAAACCTTGGTCTACTAACTGATAGGAAGAAACTTAGTCTAATTTGTGTAATACGGAGTTAAAACCCAAAATCAACTTTCGCCTACGACATTTCTACGAAGTCAACGTACTAAATATTTGATCAGTGTAAACCGTAGGGGCTTTAGCAGTGAAAGCGAAGTTGCGTGCTCGCGCCGTACTACGCCACGGCGGCGCGGCGTGCGCTTACGCCGTTGCCAGCTCGCTTCCATCTATCCATAGCGTAGCGATAATGTTTTTGAATTCATTCCGTCAACTGATTGCGCTTGTGTTGTTTTGATGTGTTCTATTCTACGATTGAGTATCAGTATAATAGGGATGATAACTAAATTTTAAAAATTAGTCCGTCTTGTAGATTAATAAAAATATTGGACACGTATTTTTGTTTTTTTTACTAACCCGAAAAATAAAGGCGATACATTGAGTCAAAATGTCGCGTGACGCCAGTTTTAAGTACAAATTTTACTTAGGAGTGACGTGACGAGCCCCCACTCTTAAAATTAAACGCGATTTATCTGAGTATTTTTTTATAATTATGTAAAAACGAAAAATACGTGTCCAATATTTTTGTATTATCTAACTGACGGACTAATTAGAATTTTGATTTTCACACCCCGTCATCATGCCTTTATATCAAGGTACTATGTGTTTATTATTATTACGATCCGGTAGTCTTTGAGGCGTTGTTTATTTCGGAGATTTGTTATATTGTTTTGTATGTTATTGATTGTATTATTAGACATTTTATCTAGGTGTTTTGTGCGGACTCACGCTCCGTGCCACGTAATTACTTGGAGATTCTTGAGTCCCTAAAACTGGGGAACAAGAACGGTGGCGGTGGTGGTAATGATAGTGATGGTGGTGATGATGGTGGTGGTGGTGGTGGCAGTGGTGGTGTTGATGGTGATGATGGTGGTGATCGTGGTGGTGATGGTGGTGATGATGGTGGTGATCGTGGTGGTGGTGGTGATGGTGGTGATGATGGTAGTGATGGTGGTGGTATGGTAGTGGTGGTTGTATGATAGTGGTTCAATGGTTTTTCAAGACTTCAAAATTAGAAAATGATTATATCTGCTCTTCTATCTATATTTTGAGATATAATTGAAGTGGATCTGAACAACACGGCATCCACAGTTCATGTTTTACGTAATCTATTTCACCACTAATTGTTGACATATAAAGAATTCTCTTTCAAGGTCAATATCATGTTTCTCTGGCCAAACTCAAATTGTACGTACAACTTAAAATTAAATCGTCAAAATTCCTCTCCCCGACCCCAGGCGTCAGGAGTTTTATTCGTAAATCAGGAATTTGATCAGGTATTTAAAAAAAAACTGGCAGTGGCGTGTGGTCAATATAGGCGCAAAGGCACTGCCTGCTCTGAACGAGCATGACTCCATACAGGCACAGGGTCACAGAGATATGACGTGTTTTTGGAAACATGAAAAATGTACGAGGATCATGAGTGAAATATCCGTGGAAGCCGCTTGTCGTAAAGTCAAATCCCACCAAAAACATTCTGTAAAAAAAGCGGCCAATTGCGAGCTGCGAGTCGGACTCGCCCATGAAGGGTTCCGCAGTCGTTCATACAAAAAAAATGCACTACAGATGAAAAAGCTACGATATGAAATAAAACACTAACAAAAGAGCGTATCTCCCCGGCACTTACATCCTTGTTCTGAAAAGCGCAGATTTTTGGCAATAACTTAAAAACAGTATGTTCAATCATGTTGAAAACAATTTTTGTTGGAAATATTTATTAAGCTTTATATTTGTAATTTTTTTCACATTTATGGAACATATCGTTTAAAAAATAGAGGGGGGGGGGACACAATTTTTGCTACTTTCGGAGCGAATATTTCGGAAAATGTTCACTAAATATTATTTTTTTTATAAACTTCAAAGAGTTTTTAGAAGAACTGTCGAAATATGTGCCACACATTGATATTGGCTGAATTTTTTTTTTTCGTTTCGGTTACATGTATGGAGTGTCCCTCCTAGAAAGATATATATATTTTATTTAACATCAGACTAAGTAGCGGTTTATACACGACACCTATGCCATTTCATCAATGTACATCTTATAGTTTTTGAGTAAAATGCCTGTGACATACGGACGGACAGACAGACAGACAGATAGACATGACGAATCTATAATGAAACTGCTTGTTTATCCCTAAAAAGGAATGAAATCTAGACAAAGTCGTGCCAAGTCTAAGGTTCTTTACTGCGATTTTTTTATTATTATACATAATGTTGTGTGACTTGGCCGTTGAAGGGTTCACAAGGGTACAAAACAACTAACAAACAAAGCACCTGCTCCATGACACCATTGCACCAATCGTTGACGGTCGGACGTCTGACGGTGTCATGGAGCACCTGGTTTTGTACCTGCCAATTACTTCCACTTCGCACAATTGCTCCCTTTTTTCCAGGAACGATTAGAATATATTTAAATTTAAGAAAGTCCCTTGGATGCTATAGTGGTGCAACTACTTCAAAATCAATTTGTGATCTTATGATCTACCAAGTCGAATGCTTCCGTCAGATCGCATATAGTAAAAAATATTTTTGTAGAGCGTATCCACCTAGCTTTGTACCCGATGAACAATACTCATTATCTGCTTGTTAACTGTGGCCACAACTGCCACTTCGAAATATAAGGCGTCGTAAGTACAAATGACCTTTACACTAAATTAGTCTTGAAGTCAAACGGAATAAGGTTTACTCTTAAACAAAAAGAACACACATGTTGGTCACTTCAACATCATCCTAAGCATCGATACGAACTTCACTGCTCTTTCACTTACGAAGTGACCAACATTTTTGGTTTGGTTTTGGTTTGACACCTTATTTGGTTTGACTTAAAGACTAAGCCTTACATTTCGAAGTGGCAGTTGTGGCCATAGTTAACAATGCAGATAATGAGTAATGTTCATCGGGTGGATTTCATCTAAGTGGATTCGCTCTAGAAAAATAATTGTGACTATAACACCGCTGCAACTTTATGACCCATTTCCTGTTGCTATTGTTTTAAAAATAGCTTATAAGCAGTGGCGATACTCTAATCCAAGCCGAAAGCCGGGCTTGCCCAACTAAATTATTATTGATCAAGAATATGTACTATAAAATACAAACGAAAATTAACCGCACACCGCCTTGAGCGTCAAGCGGCGCCGCGCCACCAGCGCGTACTTTGTATCTCTAGTCTAGCCTCAGACCGTGTTGAGACCAGATACACTGTGTTGTCTCGCTCTGGCTTGCAAGCCGGCTATGATTCCGACTAGACCTTTCTCTTTCTAATATGAAATTTGTATCACATTTGCGTTTGAAGTGGCGTCCAAGTTAAAACGGGATTATCTGTATATCAGTTGCACCAAAATAAAGTATACATGCCTAATCCACGTTTCCTAAAGTAATATTATCTGCGATCACGTGCAGGGACTCCACCTGTTATCAGTCTTATCTGCTATTAGTCACGTGTACATATATATCAATAAATATTTAGCTGTGAAGTCACCCAGACGATAAACAAGTAAATAATGCAATATATCGTATTTAGCATCTAACAAAACAAAGGTTGCTGCTGTGTAATGCCATTAATTTTTGCATGACCTAAAGTTTAGGTACTAAGCGAAAAAGGAATGTTTCATAGTAGCAATCTGAATACTACGTTGCAATAATAGGTCTTTATTCTTTACACTGAAGCAGTGTGTCAAAATATTTGTAAAAATGACTTTTCTTGACTGTTAGTTACATTTTTTTTTCAAACGACTTCGCTAAGCTCCAAGCATATTATTAGCACAACATATTTTCACATCTAACTAAGACAATATTTCGCGGAATAGCAAAGGAACTATAATCTAATATGAAATTCCGCAAAGTAACGCCTGAATCTATCAACAATGATGTGCTTGTTCGAATAGCTTCTTACTATTACTAAAATAATCGTATTTTTAGTATCACAATCTTCGCAATTTGCTGGTTCACTTATCTACAGATTATAATGTGACTACCTACATAATAAACACACAGATTATGGCTCATGGTACTGGCTCAAGTGTCAGGGACCAAGGCGAAGTCCGTTTAGTAGAGACTGCCGTCCTGCAGTACCTATTATTAATGGTGTGGGCACCAGAGTTGAAGTCACGCACACAACTTCATGTCATATATTGGCAGCGAAATTTTGAAATTAGTATTATTTATTCGCACCGTTAGCAAATTCAACAGAGAAAGCTGCGCAATCGACCGAATGTTTCTTCTAATGTATTTAAATATAATTTTCTTTTCTCCAACTTGCTCGGAAATGTTCCCATTAATTAAGTAAAAGCACACCGCGAAGTCCATTGTTATAAACGTTGATACGATAATCAATTAAAAAAAAGTGGCATTACTTCCCGGACAGGCCCGGGAAGTGTATATTATTGTGCAGGTTTTTACTTTTAATATCATCCAATACTTTAAAAATTCACCATACAGCCAATAGTAACGTACAAAAACCGAGTTTTTAAAAAACTTTAATTGTTTTCTGCATTTAGTTAATGCATGGTTAATGCCAATAATAATAGAAAAAAAACAATAATTATTGTGTCCAAATCATAATACAATTTATTTAGTCTTAATCATCTTCGGGGTCTGATAAATATTTTGTAGCAAAGGTATGTTATTTTAAATGTTGTGCGTTTAGGAATTGCCGATTCAACTAGAAGTAATAATGTATATATTTATTTAAACTATTGCTATGGGTTTACTTTTAATTTATTATCATTACTATATTTCATGTGGAACCAAATATACAATACGGACACTAAACTTTAATATCCTTAAAAAAAAATAAGGCGGGAACGTAAATTTCGTTTTGTCAAAGATTGTCTGTCGTGTTCTAGGTCGTGTTATTTTTACGAAAATAAGTTACATAAACATGTGTCAAATTTCCTCGCATATTTGGAGAAAAGCAGTATACATGCCTCGGCAGGAATGTCATTTCATGGATTCGTATCTATTGAAGGACTCGGCGAAATGACTTTTCCCGGCCTCTGCAGTAATATACTATTATGTAACTCTGATGTTTAAATTAATGTTTTTAAGAGACTATACCTTATATTATTTAATTATACATTTCGACGCAATATATTCTTAAAATCTTTTAATTTAAATGATTATGTGATAATTATAACCAGAAATCTATACTTTAATACAATTGAAAAATTAAAATAAGTAAGTCTGTAATTTGAATATATTTAAAAAAATGTAACAAACTAATTGGAGGTCACAATTTTTCTTTTTCATGTTTGTAAGTATGTATCGTGGTGGCTTCATCACGCCATGGGATTTCAACTATTTTTGGTACACGGGTAGCTGGGTATCCACAGATGGTTATATGATACTTTTTATCCGACTACGCTGAAGGAAAAGAGGGGTTATGACTTGTCTCCTCCGCGAACGAAGTTGCGGGCATCTTCTAGTGATAAAGATATTTGTATTGCCAACTTTTCAAAAATATATGCAATCAGTCCGAATCGAATGGAAATATTATGACAAAAACTAGACGGCACTTGAAATGTAGACATTTTAAATGAATTAAGAAACATAGTATAGTAACAATTAGTTCGTAAATTGCTAATAATAAATAAATCGTAACATACTGTGTCACGCTTGAAAACTTGAATAATTGTAAAAAATAATTCTGTACATAGATGGCGTTGTACATATCGGCGAAAACGGCTATTTGTATGGAGATGGTCAGTCCTCTTGTTGTAATGGTTCTTGGTATTAAGTAATTAGCAAGCTATAAAATTTGCATGCTCGTATGATCGTCTAGTATTCACAGTTAAGTCTGTTACATATAAATTTGAGACTAGTTTGATTTGCGTAAGGTTATTTCTATTATTATGAAAAATAAATAACTGAAAATTTAATTGAAATTATACGGCTATTCTGCCTTCAAAAATGACTCTTTATTGCATTTGACCATCTACTAGGTATGCGTTTTCATAGTCGCCGTCATGGTGATGCTATAAAACGTCAATCACAGCCAGTTATTTTGAAATTGGCAAATCACAATAATTTGTTTTGAATATTTATAATATTTACTCCGTTTTATACTGCAATTTTGTATGTAGCTAGAGTTATATGTTTTATTCGTTCACTGAATCAGTCATACTGTGGGGGGTGTAGCTCATACGTAGAATAATAAAACGACGGAGAGAGTTTAAGTATCATTTCTATACAGCATCTGTCTTAAGACTAAACTTCTAGTAACAAACGATAGAAAAAGACATGTGTCATTCTTGGTTTAAATACATACCACTATACGTATACGTATACTCATCACACTTTGCGGCAGATTATACAGAAGACTGAGGAGTACAATCGCCCACTTTTTCTTGCGTTTGTGGACTACGAAAAAGCCTTCGACTCCATCGAAACCTGGGCCGTTCTGGAGTCCCTTCAGCGATCCCAAGTTGATTGGCTACATCGAGGTGCTGAGGTGTTTGTATAGATTCGCTACGACGGCCAATTCCAGGATGTCCAGACACGATCAATTCCATTACAGCGTGGAGTGAGACAGGGAGATGTCATATCTCCGAAACTGTTCACCAACGCGCTGGAAGACGTCTTCAAACCACTGGAGTGGAACGGACGGGGCATCAGTATAAACGACGAATACATTTCACACCTTCGATTGGCAGACGACATAGTCATCATGGCTGAAACGCTGGATGCTGCAGAACTTAGGTATTTCTTCCAGACGGGTGGGTCTAGGAATGAATTTGGATAAGACAAAAGTCATGTTCAATTCATTGGTGGACCCAGTACCAATCACCGTCGATTGTGTTACCATCGAAGTTGTACAGGAGTATACTTATCTACGACAGATCATCAAGCATCTAGGAACAACTTTTATAAGGAAGCTGACAGAAGAATTCAGTTGGGCTGGGCAGTATATGGAAAACATCGCCACATTTATAAGTCGCCACTGCCCCAGTGCCTCAAGAGGAACAATGCGTTCTTCCGGTCCTTACATACACGGCCGAGACGTGGACACAAAAGGCCTCGTCCACAAATTCCAGGTCGCCCAAAGATGGAGAGGGCTATGCTCGGAGTTTCTCTGAAGTATATCCAAAGGTCACCGACACAGCGCTGAGAATAAGCAAACAGAAGTGGCAGTGGGCAGGGCATATTTGTCGGAGAGCCGATGGTCGATGGGGCAGACGAGTTCTGGAGTGGAGACCTCGAACGACTCGCCCTGTGGGATGACCCCTCAAAGATGGACCGCCGAGCTGAAGAAACTGGCGGGAAGCGGGTGTGGTGGCGTGAATTTGGAAAGGCCTATGTTCAGGAATAGACGACTCCGGGCTGATAATGATACGTATTCTAGCGTGAAGGATTAATACATATTTTCAAAATATACATAAATCCCATTCAATCATTCATTAATTCACTACTTTTTTTGCCATTAGTACTCTATTCAGTTGTATGTGTAATCATTCACTTCAACTCTGATGGCGATACCTATACAAATACACGAACATGATATCTATTTGAATCATTGAATCCTCAGATTTCCGACGATCTATGTTCGAGGAATGAAATAACCCGTCCCATTGACTTTGAACACTTCGTGTCATAATGACTTATTTTAGCCCCTTGTCAAACAATCTACTATTTTTATTTGAAAGAATATACTCCTGAGGTGGTCCCATTGCCACCAAGTTGGGATCTGATGATGGGATCCCAGGGAAATCGAGGGCAACCCTCAAATTTTATAAGCACTTATTTTGTTTTTTTCATATATTTTCTTAAGCTATTTAAGTATTTACACATGGTAGTCATCATCTCATCATGCCGAGCTGATGACGGAATTCCATATCTTTTCAGGTTGCGACACTATTTGTTTTTTGTGTGGAAAGGGAAAAAAAAGTATTTCAAGCTTGGAGCGCATATCCTGCTGTAACGGTGGGATTTAAATACGGCAAACAAGGCAATATTTAGCAAGTGTTGACAATATTGGAAAAAAATGTTATTGTATTGTAGGACAAAATGAGAAGGAAGAGTATTACAATATTAAGTCTGAACAGATTTGAATAACGAGATGCGAGTTGGTCCCTAGACATTATTTTAACACTATGCATTTTGTTACTGATTTCAGATCAGGTACAAAGTACGAGTGTAAATGAGTCCCGGAAAGTACTTTTTACAGAAAGAAATCTCCAGTTAGAGGATCTACCCACAACGGAAGATACGCTACGTAAACTTATTCTCCGTGCAGTTTACCAAGGAGGCTATGTTTGAGGACATATTATAGCTCCTCAGCATCAGCTACCATGCCCTACTCGCTGGGGTAAAACAGTGGTTATTGGGAGCCCATATGCATATGGACAAGCCTACCTGAGGCGACTGCTGCTTGTTTAGAGCTTAGTCGTTGCCGCTGTAAAACAAAATGCAAAGGGAGGTGCAACTGCGTAAAAAAAAACTAAAATACACGGACCCATGTGCATGTAGTGGTGTAAATTGCGAACAATAAATATTGTATTTGAACCCGCATTTTTTCTCAAACATCTCCTAACCATGTTAATTTTATCACAATTATAATACTGGCGAAAGTTTTCCCAACATCTTTATTCATATATTTAATTCATATATGTATATATATCACGTCCAGAAGTAGTGTATTAATGTCTAACCATACTCTACAACCAGAAGAATAACAAATTATCAGAAATCATTTAAACATCCTTAAAAATCCTAAAAGCTGCATACCACTCCTACAATGCAGGTATGCCGCGCGATACAAAATATTTTTTTTTAACAGAATTATAAAGGAAAAATGTTTGACAAGTTTACTATTATATACATTTTTAGAGTGAGGTAATACTTAGAGTGAGGCGCGCCGGAGGCACTTTCCCCCCCTCCCCTGCCCACCTGCTGGGGGGAACTTCGTGGCAACCAGGCTAAATCAGCTCAGATCAACCCCAGGAACACCTGTTCCAAGCGGTTTGCTTTGTCTCAAAAATGCAAGGTCCCCTTACAAAACCGGACCTAAGATCTCCTACTATGTGCCTTTTTTGGTACAGGAATATGGGGACATCCACAGATGGTAATAAATAAGATACTTTTTACCCAAGTGCTTTTACGTTTTGTTATGTCTATTTGAAACTATCAATAATTCACGTATTGACAGCGTTTTGTTTAGTATTCATGAAATTCCTTTAGCCACATTATCATTATGCTCTCTAACACCATAAACTCGTTAACTTTATGACCACTCGTCTAAGTCGTGCGGCAACTCTTTTAGCTACTTAATGGCTGTATAGTGCTTTGTCTGTTTGTTAAACTAACTTAACTAATCCAACATGAACGTCGCAGTAACAGGCGAACGATAACAATCATATACACTCGCGGTCAAAGTATACGGGTCTATAACGATATCCTCTGTATCTTGCAAATTAGTAATGGTACACGCTTAATGCATTAACTCTATACAAAATATAATTTAAAAAAAAGTTCGAGTTTGGTAATTAATTCATATCACGCTTATTTTACTTTTGCTTGTTTTCTCACTTTTCTTTTCAATCTGTCAAATCAAACGCAAAAAAGACAGTCATTGTAGTAAGTATTTCGCGGTCAGTATTGAATTATCATCCCGCCAAGAAGCGAGGCAGAACATTAAAAGACCAGGAACCGGCAGACCAAGATGTACTACTGCTCGAGAAGTTCGATTCAAAGAGAATATAACCACTAGTTCGATTTGTTTCGACCGTGCTCCGATATCGGCTCCTCACACGGCAGTTACGCGAACGGACTGTGGAGGCGGTGGTTCCAGAAGGTAATTGGACCCAACATAGACCCGCAAATGGCCCAAAACTTGAAACATTGAGTAGCAAGATTACGATACGACCGCGCACATGCACAATGGGGAAACCAAGAATGGGCAAGAATAATGTTTTCTGACGAATCCAGACTTTATCCTCTATGCACATGAGAGTATACCGACGGCGGGGGGAACGTTAAATTCCAGATAATTTTGTGAAAAAATTATCGTGTGGCGATGGATCTGTAATGGTGTGGGCAGGGATCTCTTCAGGGAGTCGCACGGAGTTAGTGCTGATAGAAAATGGTACGCTAACTTGTGCAAGATAATGTACAAGAGATCCTTAATGAGCATGTCGGCCTAGTTAATTGATATGGGTGAATTAATATGGGCCAAACTAGTTATGCCCATCATCAATATGCCTTAAAAACTTTTAAGCATCCCAATATCAACTCAAGCTCGCGAAATGTCAAAGAGCAATGGAAAGGAGTATGCTTGGAGTAAAGCTAAGAGACAGAATTAGGAACACCGATTTAAGATCAAGGACTAAGGTTACAGACAATCACACGAATCGACCAACAAAAGTGGAGGTGGACAGGCCACATGCTGCGCGACAAGGTGGACAAATGGAGCAAACAAGTAACCCACTGGTGCCCCAGAGATGGCACAAGGAAAAGAGGTCGCCAAGCAAGACGCTGGGAAGATGACATCCGGGCAACACTAGGACCCAGATGGACTAGGGTGGCACTGGACAGGCAACAGTGGAAAGAGTTGGAGGAGGCCTATGCCAACAGGCACTCTGAATTAAGAGACATTCTATAAAAACATAATTGTATATAAAAAAAGTTAAAAATTGTTCAACTTGTTTCTTATTATTCAGAATAAAGGCTTTATTATTATTATTATTATAATATCAACTCTGTAGACATACATATGACGATTTTGGTATTATAAGAAACATATGATTGCATTCAGAAAGTGTACACTGGTGAAGTGCGACTGATGAAGACAACCACAGAAAGTCACTGGAACTCCTCAGCGATGAGTGATTTTCGGGTGGTGGTGAGATAAATGTCGATTAAATTCTCCAGTCACAAATTGAAATGGTCCTAATGAAAATTTGATAATGGAGCTGGTCGGTAGGCACCGAATCTCTATAATAACATAACGTATCCTAACCATGTTTGGGCATGTTCGAATTGTCACAAGATACACCTTTAAGTAACGACCAACTAAAAAGTGTAATATAAAGTAACTTTTTAACCAAAAATTTTTTAACTAAAAATATCACTGCATGATCAAGTTTCTTTAATTTACTAATAAGTAACCGTTTGTCTACTCAATCTATACAGTATATACAATTAATGTTATTTTGGAGTCATTGCCATCATGTTGTGTCACAACTTACTGAAATCGTAAATTTTCAACAATTTAAACATTCTTTATAGAACACCAACTCCAAAATATGATTAATTGTATATATATACTGTACAGACTGAATAAACAAACAGTTACTTGTAAGTAAATTGAAGAAACTGAATTATGCAGTTATTTGTTTACGTTTTAGTATTTTTTTTCTTAGAGTAGGTTTTACATTTGTTTAAAAGTTATTTATGATTAAGATTCATAAATTGATGTAAGGGGTAATTACACAAAAGGTCTCTCTGGGTCGAAGTGTATCCGTAAGGACCCCTAGTAATAAGATAAGGGTGGATTTCAAAACCAATGACGTAATAAAATTAATACTAACAAATGTCAGGGGGGGTTGAAATTTATGAATTTTATTATTTACACATTATACTTTTGAATGGTATGAAGTTAATTTTGAGCAAAACAGAACTCTATCAATTTCAGACTAATATATAAAACTCGCAATATCTTGGAAACTAGAATCGACTTTTGCCTGAGAACACGCATAATTGTTTAATAGCTACTACATCACATGTTACATTACTCTAAGATATTGAAGTTTCACTTATCAATAATAGGATTGTCTATGTTATTTTTATGTCAAGCACCAGCCACCCAATGTTTATTGTAAAATTTAAATGTAACTCAACATTTCTTCAATGCACCATAAAGATATGGATAGATATTATTTAAAGATTTAGGCTTAAAATTATACTTGGAAAGCTTATTCCACATAGATATTGTAGTAAAGAATAAATGGAATGATTGTGTCATGAACCACAAGCAAATAATGGTATATCTAAAATCAGAAGGATGGAAGGATTCTAATAAGTCCAATTTATTTAACTAAAACCCCTAATTACCTAATCTAGCCAACATTACAAAAGAAAGATCTTAACTGTACAGTTCATCAATCCTTACGAATTTGTGTAACTCCTTTATAACGATGATAACTTGCGAACCCAACTTGTTAAGAAACATGGACTCGTTCCAGCAATCAAACATTTCATAACATTAAACCAATGAAATCGTAAGACAATATCGATTTTCGTTTTCAGGTCATCAAAAATCGTATTAACAAAAACTAATTATAACCTTACAAACATACCAACTGACTTTTTAAACGTGTTACATAGATTAACTTTGCGTAAAACAGAACTAGTTGCTGCATAAAGTTGCATAGTAACCGAGTAGGTAAACAACAACTCATTGAAATTCTAGTTTATTAAAGAACCAGTTGGCAATGGCATTAGCTACCAAAATTCGCGTAAAGCGCTTAGCAGTCACAAAAACTAACATAAATGAGCAAGTATAACATAATCTATAATAGGTAAGATAGGCATGCAAACTTACCACTAAGAAATTTAAAGTTTCACAAAGATCAAACACAGAATAAAGTTGTTACACTGTTCCCACACTGAAATACCACACATACAAGTTTGGAAGCAGAGGAACTGTTATGGGTTAGAGCTCCTGGGGCTCTCGCGGTAAGCTACGGACCGAGACTAAAAGCATCACATCTGACCATCGGCCATTACTAACATTACTTTGCGATCGCTTGCGATCGACGACGAACGAACGTACACGACGTCGCGACGACGAACTTCCGCCGTCATTTCATTTATTTTCTACCTTTCGAAAATGTTGCTAGCAGCTAAAGGTATATTTCTTCTAATTGCTGCAAAAAGTATTAGTGTCATGATCATAGCTTCTACAAATGTATTAAAAAAACATCTATTTATTTAATCGTATGGCATTTTTGACGGAGTGGCTCAAGAACTAATTATAGACGCATATCTTAATTCTTCACCCATCGAGGGCTGTTTTCACTAGGAAAGTGTAGATCCAGGATACCTTAATCAAATTTCCGTTTTGGGCAGTCATAAATTATGTGGAGGATGGATTGTATGGCAGTCACACACTGGTGAGTCTCTCCAGCCACATTTAAACAGGTAGTCAGCACAACGACTGTGTTCCGTGCGGAGTCTGTTGAATTGACACCATTCCCTTCTTGTAACTGAGAAACCATAAGGTTCCTGTGTGGGATCATAGTTGATGGGGCTACTACTATGGGTTGGCCTTCCACTCCTTTTTCCAGGCTTCCATTAAATTGAAACCGCGCTCTGACAACCTTTGGGTGGTCTCGTGAGACGGGTGTCGAGACTTCAAGCGGTGCCTTCATTGCATATTTTATTAGCTTCCCTTACTAGCGCTAGCTGTCTTCTAAGATGAGGCGGTGGGATGTGGCTTTATGCTGGGAGCCACTGCGTTGGGGTAGACTTAACGTGCCCGAAATGCATCGCATCGTGTTTCGCAGTTGGACGTCGATCCTCTCTGTGTGAGCGCTGTTTAACCAGACCGGTGCGCAGTATTCACCTGCAGAGAAAACTAGGCTTAGTCCCGTCGTGCGGAGGACATCTATTTTTGCCCCCCAGCTTGTACCAGTAAGCTTGTGTAGGATATTATTCTTAGTGCTATGTTTTCTACCTAGCTTTTGGAGATGGGGGCCAAAAGTTGACGTATACGTATACGGTCTATTGTCACGCCGAGGTGCTTGGGGAGTGGATTGTATTTTAGTGCTGTACCGTCGAAATTTACCGTCGGCGTTTAAGCTATAAACTTGTTTATTGTTCAGGTGAAACGTCGACACTTCAGTCTTTATTATTTACTATGATACAATTGTAACTTTATTCTTAAATAGATAAAAATATTTAATGGTTCCAATTTTTTCAACGATCAAGAAGCACATGATAAAAAAAGTTTGTCTTTTTAATTTTTACATTTAATGTTATTGTTAAATCGGGTCCGTTGCGCCATATTAGAGTATGGCTAATTGAAAATGACACAAACATTCAAATTTATTTACATCTAGTACATACAGGCACACCACAGCTACATTTATTTACATCTAGTACATACAGGCACACCGCAGCTACATTTATAAATTTCGCGGTTGACTCCAGTCTCATCTTTCACTAGCCAGACTCTATCATGTTTTTTTAACACATAACTGGTTTTCATAACAAAATGGGGGCTTGTCGTAGCCGTCCGTTCCCTTTTTGTTTGCTGAGTCGAATGGATAACTTTACTAATATTTTAGCAAACTAGCACCGATTTACCGGTTTCTCGGTAAACCGGTCAAATATAAAAACGGCAAATTACTGGAAAGGTATACTCTTGCCAGAATTTGATTTGGCCGAATATCATCTGCACTACTAATCAATGGACATAAAGTTGTTTCTCGTAATTTCGTATGCCATACTCATTGTTTTCCATATTAATCATATGCCAGAATCTTTGTTTCCCGTAGTATCAATTTCAATAATCTCATTTTCCATAATCATTGTAATCCATAATAATCACATGCCATAATGTCATTTGCCATCCATCTTAATTGTTCGAATTGGACAAAATGGAAAATGGGTCCAAAATCGATTACTGTAGGTTAAGTTAGGTTTCTACTGTGACTAAATATAGCGGAAGGAGCGGAGCGTCAAAATGCTTGCATGCTTGCTTGCATATTTGCTTGTTTGCATGCTTTGCTTGCAATTGCGACAAAATTAAAAACCGGCCACACTAAATATGAAAAAAATACGATATGAAAAAAAAACACTAACAAACGAGCGTATCTCCCCGACACTTACGTCCTTTTGCTGAGAAGCACAGTTTTTTGGCTATAAGTTAAAAACGGTATGTCCGATCATGTTCAAAACAATTTTCGTTGGAAGTATTTATTATGTTTTATATTTATAATAATTATTTCATATTTTTTGAACATACCGTTTAGAAAATAGAGGGAGGGGGACACAATTTTTGCTACTTTCGGAGCGAATATTTCCGAAAATATACACTTATTCAATTTTTTTTTTGAAATCTGGAAGTGTTTTTAGAAGAGCTGTCGAATGATGTGCCACACATTGATATTTGCTGTAAAAAATATTTTCAGTTTCGGTTACATGTATGGAGCCCCCCCCCCCCCCCCCCCCCCCCCTAGAAATAGATATATTTTTAGTAAAATGCCTGTGATATACGGACGGACAGACGAACGGACGAACGGATATAAGGGTTCTGTTTTTGCCATTTTGGCTACGGAACCCTAAAACTAGGTTCAAAAGCGAGAACTGTAGGTTAGGTTAGGTTCGTATTGTGACCAAGTACAGCGGCGCGAGCGAAACGAGCGGAGTGTCAAAATACTTGAAAACAATGAACTATGGCAAAATCCACTGCATATCCACCAATGTGTTAAAAACACATACCCGCACCGCAATACCACAGTATTACAATATATTCCCTACAGTAGTGAAACGCCTTTGATGTCGGGCGACGCCGCCGCTCGTGTAAGTACTTACGCTGTTACGTGCGGATGTGCTAGGGTTGTCACAAAATTTAAAAAAAACGTCATTATTATGCAACGATTTATTAACAAGTAGGTACGTAACAATTAGCTAGTATATTAGTTTTTACAGATGTTGCACAACCAGATATATTAACGCGGAATTTTATTTCAGTTTTATATTATTAAATTTAACTATGTAAATTATTCGCATGCGTATGAATAACTTGAGCATAAATGTATGTGTCATTACCGCTCCATTACATCAAAGCAGCTACACGGATTTGAACTATTTTTAGGAGCTAGGCTGGGCATCCACGGTGGTTATAGGATACTTTTTATCCGACTATGCGAACGAAGTGTCCACCTTCTAGTCATAAATAAATACAGACAATGTGGTTTTACATTACAAGACAAGAATGAATTGTCAAGAACATAAAGATTAACTAAATTCATTCATACTGACACTTTACACCCATACTATCATATCCTTATTATTCTTTCTTATTATAAACATGAAAATATGTATGTACGTTCCACTTAATCTCAAAAACTATGGGACTAATTTTTATGAATCTTGCCAGTTTTGTACCTTATCCATCAGAATAGGACAGACTATAATGTTTGTAAAATTTCATCCCTCTTTTGGGACGAAAAAGGGGTTGAAAATTTGCATGGATAGTAACTATTTTTTTACGCTAGGAACTTGAAATCCTGGTAATATGCTTCACATTTAAATTAGTAAAGTATCGAGTTTTGGGGAAAGACATAAGCTACTTTATAAATGTTGAAGTGTGTCTGTCTGTCTGTCTGTTACCTCTTCAGGCTTAAACCGCTGAACCAATCGGAATGCAATTTGGTATGGAGTTAGTTTGAGGGGAAGGACATAGGCTACTACTTTTTATCCCAGAAAATTACCTTTATCCGCGATAAACGAATTTCAGACGGACGAAGTCGCGATCAGAAGCTTGTACATTATACATTATACAGTGTTTTATTAATGAATAACTACCTAAATATCGCTCGATAAAGGTTCAATGACGACAGCTGACGCGGGTAGATACCTACAAAGTTAAAGTATAAAGGAACTTAAGCCCGTATGAACAAATGACACTAAATTGCTGTTTTGTATAATAATTCCATACGCACTGATTAATAACTTATTGTACCTAACTAGCTATAAAAACTTTGTATAGTAAAAAAAAACAAAATGCGCTATACCCAGAACGCGATCCAAACTACCAAAAAATCGGTTTCTATGCCATCACAATATCAATGTCGAGCCAAGCTACTCCAAAATAATAGTGCTTACAAGACGATGTTATTTCCAACATAGGTTAAAGGTTGAAGTTAAGTACCTACGTAATAACGTAATTACAAGATAACCATTCTTAAAACGCATCACGGGGAAATATATTAAATCTTAAATCATTATTTAATGTGGTCGATGTACATCGTTACATGGAACAGGTGCGCAACATTGTAAAACAAAATCATTCACCATTCGCTCAAAATCATGTACGCGCCTACCCTGAAAGTTTAAGAACGCCAACAAGGCGAGTTGGCGTCGGCGGCCCACGCCGCCCGCTTCCCCGCGACAATCCACACCGTTGCTCTGAGCAAGTACATTCGTTGCGCAACTGTATGAATATTGTTAAACTGTGGCAATACTGAACAATTTTTGAGCTTCTGCAGAAATATAATAGCAAATGCATAAATAAAAATAAAATAAAATAAAAAGCTAATGCATAGCCAGGATGAATTCGAAAAGAAACAATATTTAGTATAGTATGTGGTATAGCGTTTGAATGTTCTATTAAATAATATTATTGCACTTAATTATATGGAAAACAATACTATACGTAATATTCGAGAATACAAGAGTCATGTCAAGAGTATGTCAAATAACTTATCTAGTAAATGAAGCATTCGGGCCACTGAAATTCAAAAAAAGGGTCCTAATACTTGTCGGAGCGAAACCCAGACATAGTTGCAAACTTTTTTCATCGCGATGCATAATGACTTACTTCTCACTATATCTATTTGAAATAGTGTCATTTGTAATAAACAATATCTCTTAGAAACAGCTTCGTTCTACTGGGTGCCTAAGGACACTTCCTCGTCACATTGCACTTTCAACAAAGAACCCCCGCCTCATCGGTCCGACTTATTTCAAGCACTTACCCGCTGATTTAAGAAATTAAACTAGTAATGATATATGTAGGCATCGGCTGTTGAAAGTATTATTGGAAAACCCGCTATACTCAGCTAGAATTTAATAGATATTGTGTTTAGTCTATGTTTATTGTTATCTATTTTCTGATGACGATTGGGATATCGGTCACCTCTAAGTCAAGGTACTTGCTGAGTTTCTCCTTCTCGGCCTTCACAAGGATCTCGTCAATTGGGATGGTGATGTCGATGAGCATTGCCCGGCGCTGAGATCGAACTACCAGCACCATATCAGGTTTATTGGCTACAATAGTCCTGCCCGCGGTGATGATAATTATTATTATCTGTATGTCACACCTGCTCACGGAGAAATGGTGTCCCTGACCTGTGGGAGGCGTGCGTGAAGCTGAATCCAATGCGCAGAGGCCCTTTAGACAATTTAATGCAATGTAAGGGATACACCGCGCGGGTGCTGTTCCTGGCCGTGTCATGGGACGCACACAGAGACAGCAATCGCTAGATGCAAGAACTATTGGAGAGTGATGAGATCTAAATATGCTGAGATATATGACTAAAATTATGGACTAAATACTGGCCTATTGCTTGAGTGTAATAGGAAAATATGTCCCATGGCTAAAGGCATTGGTAGACGGTGACTTGCCCACCGCTAGATGTTCCCACGTAAATAGCGACACATGTGTGGCCTGAGGACAACATCGTGTGGAGGGCTAAGGGTGGAAATGGATAGGCGTCACTGGACTTTCTACCAAAGCCAACTCGCCACTTACGTTCCACATCCATCCTCGAGCCGCAGCTCTAGCGACTTCACTCTGACTGGCCGGTTAAGGTGAGCCAGTGGTGGGGACCCTGACCCATCATCTTCCGTCAGGGTCTGCTAGTCCCAACAGCTCGCCACAAGCTGCCCTGCGTTATTATTATTATTGACCATTGTACAGATAATTAACATATACAATCCCTAATACAGAGAGGGTAAACTAAATATATGATTTGCTCACTAGTAATATTGTGAAACTTTATGTTATTTTTGACATCTGATGGATAACATTTCATGTCTTGAAAGTGACTGCAATTGAAATATTACAGATAGATTTGGGCTCTCTGAACACATTAATATTATTTTTGGACCGCTAGTTAAAAAAAAGGATATTATTTGTAAATGGTGATCTGCAGGCGGAATTTTGATTTAATGAGAATCCAAAAAGAAAATAAAATCAGCGTTCAGTTAGAGTTGATATGTATGGGTATACGGGGAACACGAGTGAAACAAATGCTAGTCTAAAGCACACTGGTTTATTCCGTATGCGGGTGGTGGGAGCAGCCACGCACACATACACACGTATATACCAATTCTCCCCCTATTTTAACAATATAAGTAATTAGTTATTTTTTCAAAAATATTTCTTAAAATCTATGTTAAGTTTGGAACGTCTACGTAACCTGCTCTGCATGTCTGTGCGTTGCCCGGCGGCTTGTGGGGGCTCCTGCGGGTTCCCTCCCCACGTCAGTAAAAGATTCTGCCTCTTCGAGCTCCAGGTCACTTGCACCCAGTGTTCTATTACCCGTGCTGTCCGATAAGGTGTCGTCTCGTGCATCCTCTGGAACCTGATGACTTGCCATATCATCTGCCACGGCCTGTGAGCTGCTGTGTGATTGCAACTCCAGAACTTCCGTATTTGAAGGAGTTATCGGTGAGGAAGCTAGTAGTGGCGATAGTGGTGATAGCGGAGACTGCGGCGGCAGTGGTGGGGGCGGCGGGGGCGTCGACGGCGGTGGGGGCGGCAGCGGCGGCGGTGGCGATGGTACCGCAGACGACAGACGCCATTCGTAATCGGGTAGGTATTGGTTGCCATGGCCTAGGTTTTCGACCGTTCCATTGAATTTTACAATTTGATTAATGTGTTTTTTAGTACATTGTAACGTTTGCATGTCCTTAACTAAGTACAACACTTTTCCAATTTTCTTGGAGATTACTCCTTTACACCAACTGTACCGGACCTTGTTGACATACTTTTTATATAATGGAAGTTCACCTATTTTAAAGTCACGTAATCTCTTTCCTTTAGGCTGTGAACACTGTGATTGAACAGGTGCATTACGCACAGTATTAGCGATAAGCGAGGGTGGCAACGTAGAATTCGGTTTCATTAAATCGAGTCTACATCTCAATTTCCGTCCGAACACTAACTGAGAGGGGGTGAAACCTGTGGTTGAATGCACGGAGTTATGATAATCCATTACATATCTAAGTAGTGCTAACCGTTTTTGCCTTTCGTTTTTGCTTGATAATATACCTGACTTCTTACCCTTCTTCACAATTTTGACAACGACCTCGGCCTGTCCGTTACTGGCTGGATGGTAAGCCGGCGAAGTTACGTGTTTTATGTCGTTAATTTTACAGAAGTTTAGAAACTCTTCAGAGCAAAAAGAGGCGCCATTGTCGCTTCCTATAGTCTCCGGCAATTCGAACCTTGATATAAATTCGAGCAATTTATCTATTACGGCGATATAATTCGTATTATTCATCTGATACACCTTGAGCCACTTGCTAAACGCGTTATCAACTATTAAGTACGAGTGACCGCCAATTGGGCCTAAGAAGTCTATATGCAACCTCTCGCACATTCGCGTCGGGTGCGGCCAGGGTGCAGGCAGGGCGCGTGGCGGTGCGGGGCGCAACTGCGAGCATACTTCGCACGAACCGAGGTACTTTTCTAACGCTTCGTCGATTCCCGGGGGAACCAAAACCTTGACCGAGCTTCCGCCTTCGTTTTTACAATTCCCAAATGGGACGTGTGTAGCTGCGTTAGAATTTTGGTACGCAAAGATTCCGGAATTACCACTTTATGACCTCTCATAGTAACCCCGTTTTCGACAGCTAACTGCGTTCGACACAAATGATACTGCCGCAATCTTAAATCGGTTATTTTTTAGGCCACCCGTCAATGATATATTTATTCACTGCACCCAGAATGACATCCCTCTCGGTTTCCCGTTTCAACACATCGATTGTTACCGGCATATTGTTAACGTCGTTAATAAAACTAACATACGCGGCGTTATCAATCAACTCGGTACCGGCGCTCGCCACGCTCTCGCGCTCGGCCCGCTCGGGCAGGCTGTCTGTCTTTAGTGTAGGAAGCGGATAGTGTTCGATCACTAACTGTTTATTTATTGACACCGAGTAATCAGCGCATAACCGACCAGAGCGATTTTTCTTTAAGACCGGAACAATAGGCGAAGCGTACTCGGAATATTCCTCTGGCTTAAGAACTCCCAAATTAACCAATCTGTCTATTTCGTTCCCGACAGCGTCGCGCAGCGCAAACGCAATAGGCCGCGCTTTAAAAAAAACCGGTTTTGCGCCTTCTTTAAGACGCAGCTTAACTATATATTTATTAAACAACCCTAACTTATCTGAGAATAGCTCCGGGAAACGATTAGCTCTTTGACAGACACCATTGAGTCATTGCAGTATTTAATAGGCGTTAATTGTAATCCAAACAAAGAAATAAAATCCCTACCGAGTAGAGGAACCCCGCCTTCACGAATAACGAACACCGTTAGTGTGTGTGTACGATTTACAAATTCCGTGGGTAGCCGCAAACTTCCTACACAAGTTAACCGATCCCCTGAGTAGGTCATTAACCTTTTACTGGTAGGTGACAATAGCACATCTTTGAAGTGCATTTTGTATGTAACTTCGGAAATTACCGTAACTGCCGACCCACTATCAATTTCAAACTTTAACCCATTAATTTTAATTGTTTCAACCATAGGCTCACCTCGAATAGACCGTATGTGAAATACCTCACCGTCGTCGTCGTTGTCGCCCTCGTTATCCGCGCCAGTGTTCATGTAATTAACCTTTGTACACATTTTACGCAGATGACCTTTTTCGTTGCACTTTTTGCACGTATATTTCGCGAAACGAAACTGTGAAGCACTATGATTTATATATCCGCACGCCGAACACTTAACACTACTATTTTCATGCCCGTATTACCGCTGCGCTTAATCTTGAACAGCTGGTCCGAAGGCGCGGCTGCGAGACCGGTGTGTCCCGCGACGGCCGCGGCAGCGGCGCCTACCCGCGCGCACCGAGTATTCTCAGCGCATTCTATCGCTTTTGATAATGTTAACTGAGATATATCCTGAGCGTAAAGTTTTTCTTTCTCCCTGCCCGGTACCATTCCCATTATAAAACGATCCCGCAACGCTATTTCAACATTTGCAAAGCTACAATGAGCTGTAAGGCCTCGCAGCCTAGCAGCAAACTGCGGGAAAGATTCGTCGTGTAACTGCGTTGCGGAGAAAAATTGTGTCGCTCCCCAAAGCCAACACGCTTCGGCGTAAAATGTTCGTCCAGCAAATTGATTATGTCGTCGAACGGCACATCTTGAATATCCTTTGGCAAGGCCAAGTGTGCTGCAAGCTCGTACAAACCCTCTGTGAGTGCGCTTAGCAAAATCGCTCGCCTTTTTTCTCCCGTCGCGTCCGTAGACGCGTTTATACTGTTCGCAATGAACCACTGAGACAACCGGCTCTTGTACGTTTTCCACGTTTGCGCTGTATGATCAAAGCTCGGCAAAATCCCAAAAATTGCACTTGCCATTTTGTTTTATTAATTAAAACAACAATGTGGGTAGTCGTCGCCATTGATATGTATGGGTATACGGGGAACACGAGTGAAACAAATGCTAGTCTAAAGCACACTGGTTTATACCGTATGCGGGTGGTGGGAGCAGCCACGCACACATACACACGTATATACCAAGAGTGACGTGTTTTAATTCCAGAGAAAGACAGTTAACGTAAGAAAAAGAAATAATATTATCATAGACAACTCCTAGTTACAAAAGAGGCTTGCCAACATTATAAAATAATCTAACACTCCTCCTCGTATTGTAAATGTGATGCTTAAACTTTGCCAAAACATTTACAATCGCACTACAAACGAATTATACAAAAGTACATAAAATTAAATTAATGACATTCACTAAAGCAATAAATAACATTAAATTAAATTAGTATTATTCGCTAATGCAATCAAGTAACATTAAATTAAATAAGTATCATTCGCTAATGCAATCAAGTAACATTATGTTAAATAAAATTCGCTCATGCACATTATTTGTACTGACCTCCTTAATTATTAAATTAGGATTTATTTAGAAGTACTCAAATTAAATTAATTTACTAGTATACACATAAAAGATCCTCTATTATGGGTAAACTTATCTACTGACAATATTTTTCTAAAAATGTCAGCTGCATTGTTATAAGAGTCGACATGGTATAGAGAAATTATCTTTTTTCTTATGAAATCTTTAACAAAGTGATATTTAATATCAATGTGTTTTGCACGTTTGCTATTCTCATAGCTGTTGGACATTGAAATAGCTTCCATATTGTCTACATAAACTACAGGTGTTAAGCACTCACCAAAATCCTTGACTAACCCTTTGATATTAATTACTTCGCTGTACGCTGTAGCTAGAGCAACATATTCAGCTTCCGCTGTAGAAAGTGCTACGCAGTTTTGTTTTCTCGAGAACCATCCGATGACATTACCATAATACACGATGACACATCCACTCATGCTTTTTCTATCTGCCATTTGCCCTGCCCAATCGGCATCTGAATAGACGTTAATAGTACAGTTACCATTCTGCCTTTTGTAGTTCAGTCCATACTCCTTTGTTTGCTTTATTTATCTGACTATTCTCTTTGCTTGTTTCCAACATTGGATATCAGGCTTGGCGAGAAATTGACTCAGATATGACACCGCATAACTTATATCTGGTCTTGTAACGGTTGCCAAAAACATTAAACTTCCAATTATTTCTCTGTATGGTACGTCTATTTCATCATTAGTTGCTTTTATTTGTATATCCTTTTCCATTGGCGTTTTTACTCCATTACATTCTGTCATATTAAACTTTTCTAGCATTTTCTCAATTTGTTTTGATTTATTTTCATTCCATCTTTATTTCTTGTAATTTTCATTCCTAGAAATGTGTTTATTGTTCCCAAGTCTTTTGCATTAAACTCTTTATTTAGCAAGTTCTTTACTTTCTTTATCTCTTCGACTTCTCCTGTCAGTAGAATATCGTCTACAAACACTAAGAACCAAACTTTACTGTTGTAGTACAAGCAAAAATCGTGTTGAGACCGCTTTAATCCGACGGTCTTTGTCAAGAAATCATTAAGCCTCTCGTTTCAGCACTTGGGGCTTTCATTCAATCCATATAAACTTCTTTTTAATTTTAATACTTTGTTCTTTTCCACCTTCATTCTTTTTGGTACTTTAATGTACACTTCATTTTCTAAAAATCCATTTAAAAATGCAGTGGGAATATCAAATTGGCTTATTTCGTAATTATTTCTTACTGCATGTGCTAAAAACATTCTTATTGTATTCATCCTTGCTACCGGTGAATAATTATTCCCAAAATAACTTTCTGTCTGCTGAAAACCTTTTGCTACTAATCTAGCCTTCCTTAAACCATTGTCTTTAGTCTTGAATACCCATTTTGTGTCAATTGCCTTTATACCTTTAGCGTCAACTACTTCCCAAATTTGTAAATTTTCTAATGAATTAATTTCTTTCGCAATTGCTTCTTCCCATTCTTTGTCTTTAATCGCTTCTTCATAATGTATAGGGTCTTCTGAAGTTATAAAGCAGTATGCCATATATAATTCATAGTCATTTAAGTGTTTTGATTTATTTATTTGCCTTCCTGTTCTGGCATTATTGGTTACATCATTTGAACCGTTTTGATATGCTCCCACTTCTTCTTCTGCTTCATCATAGCTGGTATCATTTTCATCATTTGCTTCAACTTCTTCTTCATTGTGTCTACTTTCTTTACTTTTGTTTTTTTCAGTTTCAATTTTGTCGTTTTATTTATCGTGTACTGTTTTGTTTTTTCTATATATTTCAATTTCTTCTTCTTCTTCATCATCATCATCATCATCATCATCATCATTATTAACATAAGGTCTAAACACTTTTGCTTTTTCATCTCTCTCTTCATTTTTAAATACGATTTCATTTTCATTACATTTTACGTCTGTTGATATTACGATTTTATGTTCACTGGGATCGAAAAGTCTGTATCCCGAACCACAATATCCAACCATTATAAGTTTCTTAGCTCTTGGCTCTAATTTTCTTGGTTTGGGCAATGCTACAGCCCATGCTTGACTGCCGAAGAATCTTAGCTTTGTCAAGTTGTTGTTGCCATACCATAAAATTGATGGTGTTTTTCCATTTAATGCTGTAGTCAGACTTCTATTTAGCTCATATGCAGATGTCATCACTGCTTCGCTCCACAGTTATTTTGGTTATTTTGTCTTAATCAACTTTGTCCGTACTTTGTTTATTATCGTGCGGTTCATTCGTTCTGAAGTTCCGTTTTGGTGTGGCGTATATGGTGCTGTATATTCAATTCGTATCCCCTTGTCCGTACAGTATTTTTTGAATTCGTTAGAGCTGAATTTGCCACCATTATCGAGTCTTAAGCTCTTTATTTTTAATCCAAATTGGGTTTTAATATATCTCATGAAGTTTATTATATTGCTCTCTGCTTCATCTTTCGTTTTTAGTAAACGGACTACCAGATTGTGTGAGTAGTCATCAATAAGTACTTGAAAGTATCGGAAGCCATAAATACTTATAGGCTCTATGGGTCCACAAATGTCCGAATGTATTAGATCTCCAATTTGTTAACTATTGCTTTTCTGGTAGTAGAAGCTTCTTCGTGTGCTCTTCCCTTTAATACATGTGTAGGTAAGTTCAATAATTTTAAATCGTTATAGTTTATATGACAGAGTCTTTTGTGCAATAAGTCGCTGTTGTCGCTTGCCACATGAGCATTTTTAATATTCACATCCAGTTTCAATATGTACAAATTGTTAGATTTATTTCCTTTAGTACATATGTTGTCTTTTCTTATCAATACACCATAGTTGGTGAATGTAATATTTAAACCTTTTTCTGTCAACTTATTTATTGATAACAAGTTATGTCGTAATCCTTCTACCAGTAATACTTCGATATCTATTTGTACTGGACGTGAGCTTTAATAATCGGCTGTCAAAATGCCTTTTCTTCTAGCTGTCAGAACCTGTCCATTGGCTATTTGTATCTTAATTGGTGTTGACAGTTCTGTTATATTTGTGACAAATTTTTCACATTCTATTTTTACCATATGGTTGGTTGCACTTGAATCTAGTATAAAGTGGTCTGTATTTCCTATTGCAGCCATTGCTATAAATGATAACTTATCTTTAGAATGACGTGGGCTTTGACTTTGTCCTCTAGATCTACCTCTGAACGAACTCTGCCTCTATAAGAGTTTTGGCCTCGGTATAGAGTTCGGCCTCTTTGTTGGTTAAAATTATTGTTGTAGTTACTAAAACATTCGGTGGCTCTGTGGCCTCTCTTGCCGCACTTAAAACAGGCTATAAATGTTAATTCGGGCATTGCTTCTTTGCCGCTATTTTTTAGTTCAGCATCGAATAGTCGGGCTTTTACAAAATCTTCGCATAATTATTTTTCTACGCTCATAGTTTCAAGAGTAGATATAACAGTTTCGTATGAATCAGGTAAAGTAAGTAATAAATGTGCTACCTTGTCACTTTCGTCCAGTTTACAGCCCGCGGCTTCCATCTCACTTATGATTGAGTCAAATTTCAAAAAATGGTCTTGTAAATTACCAGTACATTTTAAAGATAACAGTTTTTTCTTCAGGTGCAACTTATTGAACACGCTTTTCCTTTCAAATTTTTTTCTAGCTTTGAAATCATTTGTTTACTCGTTTCTGTTTTTTTAATTATATCTAAGTATTTATTTGATACGTATTGTACGATCGTCGATTTCGCTTTCGCGTCTGAGCATAAATTCTGCATACTTATCTTTTTCTATAGGCGGATCATCCTTTAGAACAGTTGAAACGCTTTTTTCGTTTTATATTTTCTTTATCCTAAATTTTTAATTTGAAAAAATTTGTTTTTCTTCAAGTTGAGGCATTACCATGGATGCCATTATTCTATATTAGTCGTTACAATTTTGAATTTATTTTACGCACCTGAAACACTAAAATACCGGGACTATCTTACTATACCATCTGGCTGACTATTTTCCTTTTATTTATATAACGCCTATAACATTTTAGTTAATGATAATCCAAAAAGAAAATAAAATCAGCGTTTAGTTAGACTGACGTGTTTTAATTCCAGAGAAAGACAGTTAACATAAAAAAAAGAAATAATATTATCATAGACAACTCCTAGTTACAAAAGAGGCTTGCCAACATAATAAAATAATCTAACAGAAATAAATTAATTCCTTCGCTTCAATCTTATTGGCAATTTTAGAAAAGCGTTAACGTGTCATATTGGCAGTTGACATATGTGTCAACATTATTAAACAAGTTAAGTCGTATTTATAAGCTTTTATTTAACTCGCAATCTATGTATGTATGTAATATGTTTGTACGGGTGGAATCTTTCAAGTCAAATTTGACCTAATCATAATAACGTTTCCTACTTACCGGATTCCAATTAGGCTAAAATTTGGCATACTTATGTAAATTTGGTGACAATGCAATAATATGATACCATCAAGCTGATGGAGCAGGTAGGTTGTCAAAAGAACTCTGTAATAAAATAACTCAATCCTACCGAGTTTGGCCTTTTTAGAATCTTCTCGGTGAGTAGTTGATGGATGTTCAAAGAAAAGTACAGTCGGTAATAATTAAACTTGATTACTACTTCATTTTTGCAATAAACATTTTTCATTTCATTTCAAGTAGTAATTTCGCATATATTTTTAGATTGCTTGATAAGAATAAGGGGGAAATAATTAAATGTTGTTCATTGTTAGCAATGTAACAAATAGGTTTTATTCGAATTTGAAGTAGTATTTACCTTTTAAACTACTAAATTAGTAGAAAACCCAAAAAGGGTGCATCATTTTTTATTTACTTATTTTTTGACTAGTAATACCGACCAGTGGCGTTTTGCATGTTTTTAACAAACTTCGGCTCACTTAGTATTTAATGAAAATTAAATATTAATGACACATGAAGTTTGGCTGTAAAGTGAGGTTTATATGATGTTGGAATGATTAAAATGTAAAAAATAAAAGCAATTAATCGGTAATTTTACATTGCTGTAGACTGTAGACTTGTGTCATGCTCGCTACGTCATTATTAAAACCTAAGTAACGCCTCTGGTTTGGTTTGTTATGAAATAAAAAGAAACTGAGGTTAAGTTAAATCATTAACTCAATAGTTATCCTAACATGAACAATGGTGAAATTCCGTGATGCAGCTTCAGCTTATAAATTCCTCAATGGAGTGGTCTGTGTGTACAAGCCACCATGTGTGCCTGTGAAACAAGTCCAACATACCATAATAACCAACCTGTGTAAAGGTTAGAATGTTAGTTTAACTTTAATATATCTGAATATCCATGTATCGCGAATTACATATTATGTTAACCTTGTTAGGAGTAGCGGGTATAGTTGGCGTTTGTAATCGGCAGATACAATCACAACTTTATTTGGGTATCCCCTCTATTTACATAGTTTTATTTATAATAATTTCTATTCCCAACTCACACTTGTCTCAGGTAGTGGTCATATTTTCTTTGCTTGTCTCCTAGACCTAATACTTATCTGGGCTTTTTTTATTGTTTCACAGAACTTAGTGGGTAAGGTTATGTTTATTTTTTAAAGCTCTGAAAAGTCTATGCTTTCAAAGAAAAACTTATTTAGGGAAATTAAACAATTAGATAATGTTGTTGTTGAGTTCCTGTAATTGGCTGTGCTTTTGCTATCTTACTTCTATTTAAGTTATGGAAAGCTGTTGGTTCTCCAAATAAATATAAATACGAGTGGGGGTGCCTCCACATTTGTATCATTTGCCCGATCAGATCTTCTTTCCGTGGCATGATCGCTTGTCACGATCACGCGTTTGGACGTTGCGCCGATCCGATCGCTCGAAATCCATGTTGATACGCGTATCTGACACTTAGATCGGACCAGCAAGGCATGATCATTTCAAGCAGCGCGATACGCAGTCATGCCATGGTACGATGGCTCAGTTATGAGCAAATGATACAAGTGTGAACGCACCTTAGTGTGGTTTATATAATTAGCTGATAAGTTTGCAAACCCTTTGTTTAACCTATAAAGTTTATCAAATAAAACTATAAATACAGACTATATCATGCTTTAGAGCAGTAAAGCTTATTCTAAATTGATTTATTTAGATGAGTGATAATCACATAGACAAAAGAGAACATTATTATAATGTTTATCCTCAGTCCATGAAGCCTATATTTTACTGCTTTTAAGTTCTTCATGTATAATTTCAGATTTAAACGCTCTGCCTGACCGGCCCACTGAGCAAAGAGTGGAGATTGTTGGAGCTACAAATGAGCCAATGAGAGTGACGTTGGTGCCAAACTATGCGGATGACACTTTGGCTTGTGGTCCCCGGTATGCCAATGAAGACTTTAGGTGTAGCTGGGCCACGCATTTGGGTCTGTTTAGCAGTGGAGTGTTGTGTAAGTTTGATTATAATTAAATACCAACTAGTTTACCCTCTAATTACTTTAATGGCAAGCATAATTTGCTTCTCCTTAAACTACAGGAATATGGGATAAAATATAACCATTATAACCCATGTTATATATATATATATATATATATATTTGATATCCTTTTTATTCTTGCAATCTGCCTAAATGGTCGGGGCATTTAGCTAGAGGTTATGTGCTTAAAATGACATGTATGGTAAATGCCCAGTGACATTTCCAATGTTATTTTGCATGATTTTCTAGTTCATACAAGGTCATGAGGGGCTCTCTTTTTTAGTCTCTTAAAAGTGCGATTGGATTTGTCCATCAATTTACAGGCCAGAATTTTGGGTGGTTAGCTATTTGTTTTACATATGATTTAAGTTTCTTGACTGTCTCTTGCTTGACGGTTGGCATCTTCAAGTCACGGTGATGTTGACAGTTGGTAACATACCATGGTGCATTTGTTATCATGCGGAGCATTTTGGATTTGAACCTTTGGAGGATTTCTATATTGGAGTTAGCTGCTGTACCCACAGCTCTATACCATAGGCCCATATGGGCTTCAGTATGCACTTGTAAAGAAGGAGTTTATTATCCATGGATAATTTGGCGATTTGGCTTACGAGACATTAGCCAGTATAATTTGCAAAGTTGTTGACTGAGAGCTTTTCTCTTGGTGAAGATGTGCTTGCCAAGTAAATACCCAGATACCGAGCATCCTCGCACTGAGGAATTATGATTCCGTTTAGCTCCATCGGAGAGCAATTGTCATGTCGGAGGGTGAATGAAACATCTACTGACTTGGCTTCATTTGCCGTGATTCGCCAATCTTTTAGCCAATCGGATATTTCGTTGAGGCTTTTCTGCAACTTTGCGGATGCAGTAACCGGAACTTTGTCGGTGGTCATAAGGGCAGTGTCATCTGCGAATGTGCCTATGACAACATTGTTAGTTGTGGGTAAATCGGCAGTATATATTAAGTACAAGATTGGCCGCAGCACACTGGCTTGAGGGACTCCCACTTTAATTTTGTGTAGATCTGATTTCTCATCTCCATGCTTAACGTAGAAGTGACGTTGATCTAAGTAAGACTTGAGTAGAAGGTAGAAGCATGTAGGTAAGCTTTTTAAGATTTTGTAGAGGAGGCATTCGTGCCATACGAGATCGAATGCTTGTGAGATGTCTAAAAATGCAGCAGAATAATAATAAAAATAATAATAAAAGACATTTATTCACTTTTTAACAGTATAATCTGTGTTCAACAGCATCGTTTATGCAGTTGACGAGACGATGTTCTTGTTCGATTGTTCCGTGTGCCTCACGAAATCCAAATTGATGCCCCGGTATGAGTTTTGATTCTGCGATTGCGGGCGAGAGTCTTTTGATTATGAGGATTTCTAAAACTTGATGTTATTGGGAGCAGGCTAATGGGGCGGTAGGATGTCACTTTATCTGGTTCCTTGCCCGGTTTAAGGATGAGGATTATTACGGCCACTTTGAATTGTGCAGGAACAAACACTAGTCTTAGGATTGCATTTTAATTTTTTTGTTAAGAAGTTGATAGCTATATCTGGCAGCTCTTTCATTATTTTAGCTGTGATGAGGTCGTAACACAGATCGCACTACATTTTTGCAATTTTTTTTGAAAGAAGGAGCTAGTTGTTGAGTTGACGACAACCCGGCTATTACTTCTTCTGATTTTGAGGACCCCACATCAGTGTTTGGCGTGAACACGCTGGATAAGTGTTCAGCAAACAGTTTCGCTTTGTCCGCGTCACTTTTAGCCCACATACCATCATTGCAGCGTAGGGGTGATTGCAAAGGGATTGGTCTCTTGAGGGCTTTGTTTTCCATAGCGAATAGTCCGTAGCGGGTGTGGCATCGAAACTGATCAGCTGCTTTTCTAGATTATGGTTTTTGAATGTCAGGAGAGTGTTTTTTAGCTTCTTTGTTAATTTATTTAATATTTGTTTATCTTATATTATGAAGGTTCTTTCTTGTTTGGGTTTGTAGCTGTAGTATTCGGTGCATTTAGCGTCGAGTTCTTTTTTGATGCTTTGGAACGCTTCACCCGAACGAGGCTAGATTTTAACTCGGTTGTTGCGCAGAATCTTGAGTTCGTAGAGTCCATCTACGGTCTTTTGTAGCAAGTCTGTTAGTGGCATGTAGGTGACATTGTCTATAAATAGGCGTGGGGGTCTTGGTTGTTTTGCGGTTACTACCTCTGGATCTGGCACTTACTTTACATTGTCCACGTCGTCAAATTGGTTTGATATGGTTATGGGTTGGCTTAACCAATAAGTGTCAGGTTTCAACTGTTTGTTTGACCTTTCAGTTTCAGGGCTACTTCGTAGTGTTTTTGGAGTTGGAGCTGGTGTCCACTTTCCGTCTTTGTCAGCTTGCTCGGTTTGCGTTGTGTACATAATAGTGACTTCTGTAGCACTATAGCGAGTCAAGTCGGAGGTTGACTGAGATCTTTGTCTGTTAAACAGACTAGGGTGAAAAACCTGCTGCGTTAGGATTTTATTTGCAGCTTTGTTCAAAGAAGAAGAGGAGGAAGAAGGAATGTTTTTGTGTTGATTTGTCTTCATTTTGTTCCCACGAGAAGGGTCGAAATAACTGGTCGCATACGAGGTGACGCCCATACTCGTATGAAGGCACGATACTACAATGGTAACCTGGTCCATTGAAGGTGGCGCTAGAGACTTGTCAACCCACCAGCCATGAATCCTATTGGTACGTTTCCCACCGTAGGATTGGGGTGACTTTTATCGAGGATTTCTCCCTCTTGGACCGAGCGGTGAAGCTAAGACCACCGGACTCGCACATGGCCGCGAGTTAACGGATTGTGCTGGTCATTTCCTACCAAGCACTACGTAGGTTTGTTAGACCTAGTAAGTCGGGTCAGGTTAATTACCGCCGCCTGACACTCGGCGTTGTTGATGTTACTCGTTTTGCACCACCCAGGGGACACGTGTAGGGTGGGTCTAAGAGGAGGTGGTAAATCCTACGGACGCGAGTAACTTCATCCGCCCATGCTATATATAGTTATAATTTATCCCTTTTTCGAGATTATCAGTACATATTTTTACAGTTTTTAGGCTTCCGAGCCAAAAGGGCAATAACGGAACTCTTATAGTTTTGTTATGTCCGTCCATCCATCTGTATGTCACAGGTACTTTACTCAATAACTACTCAATGTATATTAATGAAATTTGGAGTATAGGTGACTTGTGTAAGCCGCTACTTGATTTGCTGTTTAAAAAATAAAATAAAATAAACCCAGGGGAGGCACTCCATATATTTAAATGAAACTGAAAAAAATCTTTTTCAGCAAACAACAATGTGTGGCACATAGTTCGACAGTTCTTTTAAAAAGACTTTCAGAGTAAATAATGTCAAAAATATATGAAAAAAATTACATAGACATAGCTTAACAAATACTTTCAACGGAAATTGTTTTCTATATGATCGGATATACCGTTTTTGAGTTATTGGCAAAAAACTGTGCTTCTCAGCAAAATAACGAAAGTGCCGTGGAGATACGCTCTTTTGCTAGTGCACTTATTAATATCGCATTATTTTGCATGAACGGCTGCGGAACCCTACACTGAGCATGGTCCGACATGCTCTTGGTTAATTTTTCTTTCTTCTCGAAAAAAAAAACATTATTTAATATTTTCTTCTGTTTCCGCGATTATTACTCATTGAAATAAAACAATTTAACGGATTATATCGCGTATATTATCTCATTTTAGTTCCCGTTCCCTTTCGTAAAATGAGATAATATACGCGATATAATCCGTTAAATTGTTTTATTACAAATCATTATTTAGTTATTAATTAGTATTGTTTTCACGATTTAGTTTTGAAAGTACCCTAAAGTAGTAGATTTGCTGGGTGCACACTTGAAGTTAAGGCCAAAAAGCATGGACCACCCTACGAATACTTTACAATCTGTTCCGGGTACTGGCGGGGCTTCCTCGTTTTTGTAGCGCCATAGGCATGTTTGCCGATGCTCATATAGACGATTTTTTTGCGCTAATGCGTAAAATAACGCTTCTTTAATACGCAGAGTAAGGGGAAGCCCCAACAGTCTCAAACAGGTACCTACTAACATAGTTATAAATCTTTTTCATTATATTTATTTTTTAAATCTTTTTCGTATATAACTAACCGGTACTAACTAACTATGGACCCATTGGTTGTCTGGAAATAAAGATATTTTTAGATATTGTATTTTATTTTTTATTTTATTGAAACACTATAACATACTCATTTGAAATAAGCATTCACTTATTAACCCAAATTTGAAATAATAAAATAAAATTTCATAATTTATAACCCTCATTAAGTATGGATATTTCTGTACTAATCGTAAAAAAGGATGCGGGGCTGAAGATAAACTTCAATTACAACACAATTTTGAAATTTTACCAATCCCTTTGTTACTTCCTTTCATTAGACACATTTTATTATCTATTACAAAATGAGAAAAGATTTTTGTTTTTCTCCATACATAAGTACCTACTCCATCTAATTGAATAGTCATTGAGTGGGTACTGTAAAAAGTAATACTAATCATAAATAATCGATAATTTTGATGTATTCCTTTTTTGGCATATTCATGATTGATCACATTCCGTTTATATATTGACCCTCCAGCATCAATATCTGCCATCACAAAGAAGCGGGCAAACATCTGCAATGCCCTAACAGCCCTAGAAATAGAGGCAGTCATGTCAGATATTTGTGCGCGCTCTTTTGTGGCACATATTAATGCTGGAGACCGTACATATTCATGTAGATCAATAAAAAATATTGGACTCGTATTTTTGCTTTTTTTATGTAAATAAAAAAATAAAGGCGATATATTGAGTATAAATGTTGACGCGTGAACGTCACTCCTAAGTACAGTATGTACCTATGTATGATGTCACGAGTCCCCAGTCCTATAAAACTTTAATGCGATTTATCTAAGTATTTTTTAATTAAAGAAACGAAAAAATACGTGTCCAATATCTTTTTATTATCTAATTCAGGGCTATCCAAACTAAATACCTTCGCGGGCTAATTAAATTTACTACAAAGCGGGAAGGTCGTGTTTACAGCACAAATTAGCCCTACGGGTCGTGTTGTTGTTTTTATAAATAAAAAGGCGAATTTGACGTGGTGCAGTTCTGTATTGTCAGAGGAAGAGCAAAAATGGCTGACAAAATTATTGCCATGTAAAAAAATAAACTTTAATGTGGCGATATTAATATACATTGCAACAGGCCGCAGAAAAAGAAAATCAGTTTTCAAGTAAAGAAAATACAAGGTAATTATTTTTTTATATGTTTTAAAACATGTGTCGCGGGTCACATTGAAACAAGCCGCGGGCCGTTCTCTGGACACCCCTGATCAAACTGACGGACTAATTAGAACTTTGTTTTTCGTAGACTGTCATCATTATTTTTAAAGTAGAAGGCGCCCGTAACTTCGTTCGCGGAGGAGAAAAAGTCATAATTCCTCTTTTTTCGACAGCGTAGTCGGGTAAAAAGTATCCTATGACCATCTGTGGAGACACAGCTACCCACGTACGAAAAATAGTGGTAATATGTTTAGCCGATTTGGCGTGATGAAGCCACAACGACACATCCGAACATACAAAAACTACAAAAAACCTTTTTCCATTCAGTGACCTCCACATAGTCTGTTACAGACATTTTTTTAAATATCTTCAATGTACGGACATCTTATTTTTACCACTTTATAATAGTATAGATATGACAAAGTTTTTGTAACATGTAGAAAGGTGGTATGAAAATAGGATTATTTTAAGATTGACCTATATAACTTAGTCAGCAAATCCATGGGCAGTTTGCTGACCAAACGTTCATTTGCTGCCAATTTTATATTTTAGCTGTTCAATCATATTTATTTGTGTCGATCTCAGCCAAAAGGGCACGGATTGTAGATTTCTAGTTTCCGAGAAATTACAATTTTTATAAATAAGTCCAAAATTGATGGAATTCTATTTTGTTCAAATTTAACTCATAGACATTTAAAATTATAATGTACAATTCATAAAATTTATAAATTTCTACAATACCATAGAAAAAAACCCGTTCAACGTTTAATAACTAGGGTACCTGATTGTTGATCGCTTCAAAAATCGACAATCAGGTACCCTGGTCGTTAAACTATTCTGAATGGTGAATATAAATTAGAAAAATAGATTTATTTTTGTATTAAACTATAAAATAATGTTAAACTTCGAAGCGTTAAAAATCATCATAATTTATTCTAAACCCCCGATCATTTTTCAGTAACATATTCATGAATTCATTCATTAGTAATTTATTTTGAATGATAACGATAAAATACATAAAAACCCACCAATAAACCGATCAGACACTCCTTAGTACCTAACTAATGTGATTATTTATAAAATGAAGCATAAATTCTTTACA
This sequence comes from Hedya salicella, assembly GCA_905404275.2. Classification (NCBI taxonomy): domain Eukaryota; kingdom Metazoa; phylum Arthropoda; class Insecta; order Lepidoptera; family Tortricidae; genus Hedya; species Hedya salicella. The sequence continues at coordinate 92,372,874 of FR990096.1, forward strand.
TAATAGGTAGAAAATAATCAATAAATCGATCAATCGCTCCTGATGTATTTACTATTTAAAAAATCTTAATTATTTAATTGATCTGTCTAAGAAAAATATAACGCACACCACCAACATGCGTCTTAGGTGCGACTCAAGAGTGTTTTCAATTATTTGTTAGTAATATTTGACTTACGTTGTTTTGATTTCATAAGCCGACAATCAGGTACCTTAGTAAGTTTAACCAAAGCTTGTACCTCAGTAAATAACGATGAAACTGCTGTTCCTTTTATTGATATAAGTATGTTATATTGGTGTGAAAAGTCAATATTTAGATTAGAAATGTGTAGTTATAGTTCGAATGTTAGGTAAAACATGCAGGTGAATGTGTTTTTTCCTTAAAGTTACGGGAAACTACAATCCGGGACCCTTATTTATATTTCATACAAAAATATTGTTAAAATACTAAACTGCATATATTTCATAGAAAAACTTATTTTTTATAAAGATTTTGAATTTGTATGTTGTTTTTAAGTCTAATAAACCACGCTGTGCTTATTGACTAAATGTAATGTTCATATTTGTAAAGAGTTTTAAGAAAATGTTGATCTTTAATTTATTGAATGAAACGAATATTATTGACTTTACGTTGTTTTAATCATTTTATATACTTACTCTTCGACTAAAAGAGCTCAAAAGTAAAATAATCCAGTGGCAAATCCGCATGTTATGAGCTGTAAAAAAATATTTTAATTTCGATCCGGGCGTCGGTTATAAGGTACCAATTGCTGGAGAACGACACATTTATACTCTAAGGTTAAGTGTTTTACAATATGAATATAAACAGTAAAATACAAAAAGCAAATATAAAAATAAACACATCATAAAAAAAGTGGGGCCAGTGGTTAGGACTGCAGAAGGAGAAGCCTTCTGACGATGCGCCCTGTGTCCAGGGTAAAATGCCTTCTGTATCTGACCTTTGTTTCAGCCGTCTAGTGAGAGTCTCGTATGATGTTGGTCGAGATTATTATTATAAACACAACTTTTGATGACAAAAGTATGCCTTTGTATTCCAGTGCTGGGCATCAATGATGGCACCAAGTTAACATATCGTTTAAACACGTCTCGTCTGACACGTGCGTTTAAAGTCCACGGGCAGCTGGGCAAGGCGACGGACACTCACTTCTGGAACGGTCGCACCGTGGAGCGCGCGACGTACCACCACGTCACTAGGGAGAAGATCGATCAGGTGGTCGCTCACATGCAGAGTTCGCACCAGAAGACTATATACGAGTGAGTCCACCTTGTCCTATCCTATATCCTACTTATCAATATCATAGATATATAACTTGTGAAGATGTTTGTTGTTTCATGCATATGTCGCAGGGAAATGGCCAAAACAAATATTTTAATAAACCTATATGACCAAATAAAGCACGATGTGAAAAAGGCGAATCCATTTTATCATTTGCTTAGAAAAAAACAGTCATTTGATCAAATCTCTGAATCTGTTTAGTGAAATGATGAAATCAACCAAAATCTAGCTAGTGTCTAGTGAAGTGATAAAACAAGTTGACTTTGCGAGATTGTTTCGTTAACTCACTGACGTGTTCCAGGGATTTTATTAAATCACTAAACATATCTGGTCAAAGGAAAAAACAAGTTGCCTTTTTTGACTGATTTCATCATTTCACTAAAGAGATCCAGGGATTTGGTCAAATGACTGTTTTTTCTAGGCAAATGATGAAATGGATTCGCCGGCCATATCCTTTAGAGATTTGTTAAAATCTCTGTTTAGGCCATTTCCCTACGACTCATATTTGGATTAGAATGAAGCAAAGCACCCAGATAAAACAAGTCCTGTTGACCCCCATAGTCATGAGAAAAGTATGCAGTGCCATGAAGCGAAAACAAAGGCTAGGTACCTTTTCTCTTTCTTTGTCAGTACATTTGTTAGTACGAGTATGCACCTTACACCTGTGTGTGTAATTTGTATCCTTTTTTATTTAAATTTTCTTAGTTTTTTCAGTGTCTGTGCTACATACTTTTAAGATTTTGGACAAGATGACATTCAATCAGTAATTCAATCAGGAGTTATTTTTTTCTATACACATTTTCTACGCATGGACGAATAAAACAGGAATACTATCAATTCTTATGATCGCGATCGTGCTCCAACTGCAAGAGGATATCCATAACCAGTATGGAAATTAGATGACGATTTAAAACTAAGCAATGAACTGAACAAAGAAACGGTGCTGTAACAATGGGGATGATGACTAAATTTTAATAAATAGTCCATCATGTAGATTAATATAAAATATTGGACACGTATTTTTTATTTTTTCACATAATCGAAAAATAAAGGCGATATATTGAGTCATAATCATAATGTCGCGTAACGTCACTCGTAAGTACACATTTTACTTAGGAGTGACGTCACGAGCCCCACTCCTTAACTTTAATGCAATTAATCTTAGTAGTTTTTTATTATTTTCAAAAGGCAAAAAATACGTGTCCAATATTTTTTATTATCTTGCTGATGGACTAATGAGAATTTTGATTTTTTTTATTTTCCTATTGAGATTCCTACCCAGTCATCATGCCTATTAGCTCGTTAACGGCTACAATAGTTATATACTGTACCATGGGACAATAGTTAGAAACTGTTAACACGCTAATAATGTACACTAATGATTCCAAGTAATCATTAGTGTACATTGATGGCGTTGTAAATATCGGAGAACGGCTTTTTGTATGCCGATTGACAGTCCTCTTTTTTAATTCGTCCATTTTATAAAGTTTCACTTATCGGTTCTAAGTTCTATGACTAAGATGGTGATAGTTAGTAAGACACTGTCTAAACTAACTGTAATAATAGCACAAGGATCCAAAGTGGATCTTGGCCTCCCAGTCCTCCGATACCAGTTTACGCCACGTCTCTCGATTTTGAGCCGGTTATCGATGCCGAGGTCCCTCAGATCTTTTTAGACATGGTCACTCCAGCGATATGAATACGACCGTTTACCATTGCAGAATGACCGGGCTCCACAGAGACTCACAGACACTGTACGAACTCGCCGCGCAGGGCCCCATCAGACCGAGCGACAACAAACTGCCCATCATCTACGGGATCAAGTGTGTCTACTTCAAACCCCCGGACTTCACTTTAGGTACACTGGACAGCATAATTGCATGGGCACTTGTCAGAAAGTTTGGTTTGCAGCTAAACGCGATGCCATCTATCTGGTAACTACATTCGTTTCATAAGATCTTTCTAGATGGCGTTGATAACATCAAAATATTAAAAAAAAATCTCGGTTGAACTTACGACTGCCAAACACACGGCAAGTCACTCAAATATTCAATTTACATTATGGAACGTATTTTCAGAATCCAGTATTTTTAAATGCACCTTCAATTAAACATTACTTAGATTCACCGTCATATATAACAAAGCCATCGATGATTTTGCTAATTAAACACAAAATACAAAGACGCTTTTTTCCTATACCGTGTTCGAGAGGATTTGAACCCGGAACATTCGGCGTAAAGATCAACTCATCAAACCCCTTGGCCATCAAGTCATATTCGACGTGGATGAAATTTATAACCGTATTTGTAATCACCAATCACCTACGTATGCAAGGCATGCGTTTAGTGTTAATTGTTTTTTATTTAATTTTTTACTGAGATTAATTAACAGCTGCTTAAACAAATAAATATTTATAATTAAGTCGCAAATGTTAAATACTTGTTGAATAGTGCAACAATTATATAAAAGTAACCACACATACTGAACAATGCGTGCATCTGTCTGCCGTTATTGTTGCGTTTCGATACTTTAAAGGCTGGCAACTAGCGACCTTGGTATCTCCACTCCGTAGAGTCGCGGCAGGTTCATCGCGGTCTCGAGTGGGGGTATACAGGCCGTTGCGTTGAGGAGCAGAACGCCGTATGCGACACAGCTGCGGTCGTAGCGACGAACTGCTTCTCGAAGAATGGACGATAATGTAGATTAAGGCTTGATTGAAAACACTGGTGATGGCTTGAAGGCTTCGATAAGGTAATGAGAGCTCTGATGAGAAGAGGCCGGCAGCTGGATTCTTGATTGTAGCGATTTTCTAGGCGAAGTGTTGAGAGAGAGATACCAGCATATTGCCTGCCCCTTCTAATATTTGAGACAACGTTACCATAAAGAGAGCCACTTTTATTTTTCAAAAATACAACGTTTTAATTACATTTTCGTTATCACAAATGCACTTATGATTAAATTGCACATTATTTACATATGTTATCTTATCTTAATTTATGTGTATAGATGCAGAATGACGAGCTTTATAATACAAAAATGGGTATGTATATTTTGATCAAAGAACAAACCAGATGTGAGCGTTTTAGCGTACATTTTTACGTTAAGTTACATTTTCTATAAAAAGATATCAGTTGTAAGTATTTAATTAAACGTCGTCTGATAATGACTTTATACAAAACAGCGAGCGTAGTACAGCAGAATTACATAACAGGTTATGATATTTACGTTAATTACATTTAAGTTATACTGCAAAGCGTGAAAGTATGGACTGTAACCTGTTTATTCAAAGATGTGTTAAAAATGGTTAGCGTCGCTCGAAAAGAGCTGTTACATGGTAATTTACGCATGTAAGAGCTCTAAACTCACGACTTAATTGTTTCACGCATTTTAGAAATCCTATTCCAGAATAACATTGATATGTTTCCTTTGACCATATGAGGTCGTAAAAAATAATGAATTTCCCATGACCATGTAAGGTCGCGAACAGTCTCCCCTCCGTGCCGGTACAACCGCACTAAACATGGCTAGCGTCCTTGGTGGTCAGCTGGAACTATGAGTATGAGACGTGAGGCTGGTCGGCGCATCAGACCAGTGGCTACTTTTACCTCGGTTACCCGCACCTTTCCATCAGGCCCTGGGTATACTTTCTCTATGCGACCTCTGGGCCATGTGCCGCGTGGCATGGTGTTGTCGGCTACGAGTACTACATCGCCTGGTTTGAAGTTGGGTGGATCTTCGGCACGTTTGCGAGGTAACAAAAAAGGTCGATATTCTATTATCCATTTGTTCCAGAATTTGTCGGCTAGTTGTTGGACTTCTTGCCAAGTGTTTTGATGCGTGCGTTTGTCAGTGAAGCTGCCAAAAGGTATCATACCGTTAGATCGTTGTATCAAAAAATGGTTGGGCGTTAGAACTTCTTCATTTAAGTCACAGCTGATAGGTGTTAATGGCCTTGAGTTTACCACGTGTCCCGCTTCCAACAGGAGTGTATGGAGGATGTCTTCGTGCGGCGCTTTATCACGCAAGGTTGCGTATAAGGCTTTTTTAACCGCTTTTACCATTATTTCCCACGCCCCTCCCATAGACGGCGCCCCAGGTGGTATCTTTTTCCAAACTATGCGTTTGAGGGCTACGAAATTGGTGAACTCCGCGTCGTTAAGTGCATCGTGTATCTCTCTTTCACTTCCAATTATGTTCGTCCCATTGTCACTGAAAATGACGGTTGGTGCGCCGCGACGAGCCATCATACGTCGAAGCGTTAAATGCATGGAGGACGCTGAAAGAGAAGCTGCCACTTCAACGTGCACCGCTCGAGTCGTTAGGCAAGTATACAAAGCTCCCCATCGCTTTTCTTGTCTGCGCCCTATGGTGACTTTTAAGGGGCCGAAAAAATCTACGGCAGTGGCAGTAAACGGGGGTTGACGATGCATCATTCTTTCTTTAGGTAAATCACCCAGTTGTAGCTTGATTGGTTTATGATTGCGTAACTTGCACCATTGACATCTGTGGTGTATGTACCTTATATAGCTTCGTAAACCGACGACGTGATATTTCTGTTGTAGTTCGTTCATAACGGTGTTGTGATTGCTGTGGTTGAATAGCTCGTGGTAATTATGTACTATCAGCCGCGTTATGTGATGTTTGATATCCAATAAGATTGGCTCACTTTGATTCGTGGGTCTGTTTATGCGATAACGGCCGTTCAGCACGATGAGTCCATTGGGTTTTAGGTCGATTGCCAATTTGCGTAGTTTGGATGATCTCGGTACATTTTCTTGTTTGCGTAGTCGATCGAGCTCTTCAGCGAAACTTTCTTGTTGACATCGCCGCAGCAACAACAACTCAGCCAATAACATATGTCGTGACGTCATGTCTTTAGTACACAGGGCCTTTGCTTGTGCCTGTGAGAAAACTTCAACTGCTAACAGCAACCTGCCAGTGACGCGTTGTAGCCTAATATAGCGTGAAAACCTATTCGGATCCGGTAAGTAATCGAAATTATTTTCCTTTACGTTATATGCTGTTATTATGTTAACCTTCTTGCGCTCACTGTCCTCGACGGGCTGTGGTATTGCGGTTGATTTATCCCTAGGCCATAGGTCAGGCGGGTCTACTAAAAATGGAGGGCCTTTGAACCATCGATGATTCATGTTAAAATCAGACGTTACGCCTCTCGTGGCATCATCGGCAACGTTGTCGGCAGAACGTATCCACCGCCAGTCTTTAGGTGTAGTGTAGCTTTCGATTTCAGCTAGACGGTGCGCCACAAAAGGTTTAAACGCTCTAGGATCCGCGTTGATCCATGCAAGTACCGTGCGCGAGTCGGTCCAATAGTAACATTTATCTATGACGTAATCTGATTCCCGTTTTATCGTATCGGCTAACCTACATCCCAAGATAGTGGATTGCAACTCTAGACGGAGTACGGACACCGGTCGTAAAGGTGTTACTCTGGCTTTACTTGTGATTAGATGCACGCTACGCTCTCCATTCGCGCCGACACTGACGTAGTACAATGCTGTAGCATATGCTTTTTCGCTAGCGTCACATAATATATGTAATTCGCCCGTACTATGCGTTTTAGGTATGTGCCTAGGTATTTGTAGGCTTTGCAATAAGTCTAGACTTTGCAACCAGGCCTGCCATGCCGTTTGCAACTCTGGTGTAATGCAGTCGTCCCAGGAGATGCCTATTCTCCATATATCTTGAATAAGCATTTTACCCAATATGGTAACCAGCGATGCTAGGCCTGTGGGGTCGAATACGCTTAATATGGCGCTAGTTACTTGGCGTTTGGTAGGTGCTTTTATGCCGCTAATGATTTCGGACGGCGTGTTACGTAAATTTAAGTTAAAACCTATCGTGTCGTTGTGGTGATTCCATATTAAGCCTAACGTGCGCTCTACGTCTGATTTTCCTAATGCGGTGGATGTTTCATTGGATACGTCTTTTACGCTGGCGAGTACTGCGGGTTCATTTGATGCCCATCCTCTGAGCTCGAGTGAGGCTTTTTTAAATATTTTGTCCATATCGGTTATGATGGTTTGAGCTTGCAGTATGGTGTCGAAAGCTCCGCAGAAATCGTCAACGTAAAAGTTTCTTTCGCTTAAGCGCGCTATTTCCGGATGCGTTTCACGGTGTTCGTTCGCGTTTTTGTTCTTAACGTAAATTGCGGTACATGGTGAAGAGGCTGCGCCGAAGATGAGTGACGTCATTCTATATGTTTGCATCGCATCTCCTCTCCATAGAAATCGTAAGCTATCCCGATCCTCTTCGCGCATTTTTATTTGTAAAAACATTTCTTTTACATCTGAGATAACCGCTATGCGACCTTCGCGAAAACGTATGAGTACACCGAAAAGCGATTGTATCAAGTCCGGACCTGTCAGTAGGGCGTCGTTTAACGACGTTCCTGACGTTTTAGCCGCCGCGTCGTATACTAGGCGTACCTTCTGTTTTTGCGGGTGTGTTACAGCAAAGTGGGGTAAGTACCAAGTGCGAGGCGAGTCAGCAGGCGTATCGACACGTTCAGCGTATCCCTTTGTTATTAAGTTATCGATTTGTTTATTATATTCTGTTTTTAAGGCGGGATCGCGATCTAATTTTCTTTCTAAGCTATAGAGGCGTCGTAGCGCTTGCTGACTGTTATTAGGTAGAACTTCGTTGTCTGATTTCCACAGTAATCCAGCCTCATACCTATTTGTACCCGGTATCTTTTTGCAGGTCGTATCCAGGATCTTTCTAGCTCTGTCCTCGGGGTCGTTTTTTGGCTTACGCGGCTCTATGCTTAGGGACTCGAGGCTGAAATGATCCCGGATCAATGCGAGGGCCGCATCTTCCTGTGCTATAGGTATTATGAGGTTTACTGTGCCAATCATTTTACGCGGTCTCTGACTATAGCCGTGCAACACCCAGCCGAGAGATGTTAAAGAGGCTGCCGGTTGATTTTTAGCGCCTTCCGTTACGTGCCGACTGACTATAAGGTGCCAGTTATCTTGGCCTATGAGTATTGTGGGCTTCGCGCTGTTGTAGCATAGCTCGTCCTTTATCGGCCGCAAATGGGTGCAATCGCGTAACTCATCGCGCGTTACTGACTGTGAGGCAAGGTTTAATTTGTCTACTGATCGGGCTGTTAAGTCATGGAATTCTTTACTATGTACGCCGCGTATGCTGAGCTTGACACGTGTCGAATCGTTGTCTGAGGTCACGTGACCGCCTATACCTTCGTATGCTAAGGGTTCCTTTTTACCCGGATTTGAAACTTCGTGTGCAGTATTTCGCTCGATTAACGTGATGGTAGAGCCTTCGTCCATGAGTACGTGCGTAGATACACAGCCCTTGGGGCCCTGTATCTCCACAGGCAATATTTTTAAAAAGGCTTGAGAGTGTCTGGCGTGCTCTACGCATTCGAGTTGGTTTGTGTTACTATTTACGCTTTCTTTTCCCGGCTTTGCTCGTGTGAGTTTGCCGTGTAACAAAGGATGGTGCGATGCTTCGCACTCTCCCTTGGCGCACGGGTTATACTCACAACGCACGGTGGAGTTCTTATGAGAGTCCGGCAGACACCTAAAGCACAATTTAGCTTGTTTAACTGTCTCCCATCTTTCAGGCACGGTTAATTTAACGAAATCTGCACACTTGGTTAATTTATGTTCTCCTGAACAAATTACGCAGTGAAATCTACTTAAATGATCTAATTTGAGGGGGAAAGCCTTTGTTTTATTTTCGTAATTAGACTTTCTCTTTGTTGTAGTGTTACGGGTGGCTGCTATGTGATTTTCCGACGTGTCCGTATCACTACAACTATCTGTGGATGAGGTCTTTGTTGAATGTTTGTTGTTAGACCTCATTGTTCGCGTTGTGTTACGCGTTATAGCCACATATTGCTCCTCAGCTGAGTCATAGCTGGAGCCGTGTTCCGAGGAGCCGTCGGAGTCGCGTGAACTATGCTCATACTGAGGGCGAATATTATTGACCGGTCGCGAACGTACACCCGTTCTGCCTCGAGACTGCTCGTAGGCGAACATTGAGCTGAAATGTATACTTATGTCTTTTAAAAACTGAGACAGCGCGAGAAGCTCCGGTATATGTTCGTTATGGCTCTTATATTTGTACCATTCATAACGCACTATGTTATTCATTTTATCCACGATGCGGCTAACTAACTCGGGTGCGTACAAATATTGCGGTTTATCTAATGCGCTTATCGATGCCACGACGTTGCCGACTTTATTGCTAAACTCGGCAATGTTACGGCCGTCCTCCGACATTCGCGGCATGTGTTTCACGTTTTGTACTTCGGATAATATTATAACGTCGGGCTTACCGAAAGTCCTATCTAGCGAGTCTATAATTTCAAAGGGGTTACTACATGTATTTATCATTATTTTAACCGACTCGCGGGCAGATCCCTTAACGGCTCTACGCAACCTGCCCATATTGCTTACGTGAGAAAACGCACTTTCGGTATCTAAGAAAACTCTCTTAAACGCTGTCCATTCGGATGGATTGCCGTCGAATATAGGTAAATCGCCGATATATTTATTAGTTTGAGGTGGCGGTATATGGGAGTTCTGACTACTCGCGCGCCCTGCGTTGATGGCCTGGATAATGGCATCCGTTAGAGCGCTCATATCTCTAGCGGGTTCGTTGCTAACCCTACCCCTATGGCTTTCGGTAGCGGCGCAAGGTGGTGACGGTGGTCGCGCCCTAACATTCTCGCTTGGCTCGCGCGGTTGGTGGTGGGTTTCGTTCTGACTAACTATCCAGTTGGACAACCGGTTGTCTGCGTTATTTGAAAGCTCACACTCGGCTACGAGTATCTCGTAGCGCGTAGCTGCGAAAGCGGCCGCCGCCCTAGCTTGTTCTAACTGTGTTGCGCGTAATTCCGATTCCGCCCTTAACCGTGATATTCTACTACTGGATGACCCGGCTAACTCTAACTTCATACGATGTGAACTGTTTTCTATTACGGTCACGTCTGCGCTATTTCTTTCTAGGTCGATCACGGGATTTACGTTTTCGCGGAAATTTACGTTACCTTTTGACTTAGTTACGGTTTTATTTTTATTTTTATTCACTTTCACTTTTTCACTCGCGTCGGCACTTATTGTAACGTCGTTTGAGGTCGCGTTCAAATGAGCCGCGCGGAGCTCCGACTGCAATATCGACTCGCTAGGGCCTGCGATTGGCCTGTCTAGGTCTAACCGCGAGGGAGAATCCGCGCCTAAAGGTTCACTAATATTCACGTCACTGGTCGGTTGTTCCGCACTATTCGTACCTTGGCTCCATGTGTGTGTCTCCTTTGAGGTCGTACCTCCCGATTCCGGCGTGTCTTCATCGGGTGACTCGTTCCTGCGTGTGCGTCCCGACCTCATGTTGCTGCTTGCTGTAGCCCGGCACGGTCCCTAACTTCCTACTTCCTACCCCCGTTATATAAAGCAAAAACTACGGGTCCCTGCCCTAACTGCTCAATCGACTGACTACCGTGGGGAAGTCGGTTGAGAATAGGAATGTAGGGAAATGGATGGGGGGGAACCGTCCGGCAGTGGAACAGTATGGGGTGTTGGCGCTCTATGACATAGGGGAAACTATGCCCTTCGGCAGTGCCAACCTGTGGCCCAACACCTCATAAAGTCATACCGGCAAGCGGTCGAGTTATAATCGCCCTTATAAGGGCGCGCGATTCTCACTCGGTAAATCGCGTTACGTCACGTAGCCTTCGTGTAACACCGTGAGGTTTCCGGTCTACGTCTCCACGCGTACTAAAGGGGCGAACCACCCTCTTCCTACGTGATTCACGTGTACTAAGGGGGCGAACCACCCTTTTCCGACGTGAGCCCTATACAGCGAAAGCTGTCTGATGTCTTGACTCTTGTACTTGATTGATGTTTTCGCAAGGTGCCTCGTTGGAGGTTTTTCTTGCTTCTTACAGATGTTTTCGCAAGGCGCCTCGTTGGAGGTTTTTCTTGCTTCTTACAGATGTCTTCGGATGTCCCGTCTCATTTGAGATTTTTCTTACTTGCCGTCTTGAATCTTCTGTTTTTCTTTTTTCAAGCGTTCAGAAAAAATCTTCTGTTTCGAGTTTGATCTTGTTTTTTAACTTCGCAAAAAAATGGTCTAGTCTTCTTTCTTCCAGCTTCCGGTCTCTTCTCGACCGTACTTCTCTTGTTTGAAGTAACCAGGAAAGGCGCGATCAATTGACGACGTCGCGGCTTTTCTTAGCAGGCCGGTTGATGTTGATGGGTGCGAGACGCTGATCTGACACAGCTGCGGTCTTAAAATATCTTCGTCTCGCTGAAGTCTTCAATCTTGACACGTAGAAAAAAGGGAAAAATCAGGATCAATTGGCGAAGTCTTGATTTTTCTTCAGCAGGCCAATTTCCGACGTGTAATTTCCAGTCCAGTGATTCGGCTTCTGAAGGACCACTGAACAATGCGGGCATCTGTCTGCCGTTATTGTTGCGTTTCGATACTTTAAGGGCTGGCAACTAGCGACCTTGGTATCTCCACTCCGTAGAGTCGCGGCAGGTTCATCGCGGTCTGGAGTGGGGGTATACAGGCCGTTGCGTTGAGGAGCAGAACGCCGTATGCGACACAGCTGCGGTCGTAGCGACGAACTGCTTCTCGAAGAATGGACGATAATGTAGATTAAGGCTTGATTGAAAAACTGGTGATGGCTTGAAGGCTTCGATAAGGTAATGAGAGCTCTGATGAGAAGAGGCCGGCAGCTGGATTCTTGATTGTAGCGATTTTTTAGGCGAAGTGTTGAGAGATAGATACCAGCATATTGCCTGCCCCTTCTAATATTTGAGACAACGTTACCATAAAGAGAGCCACTTTTATTTTTCAAAAATACAACGTTTTAATTACATTTTCGTTATCACAAATGCACTTATGATTAAATTGCACATTATTTACATATGTTATCTTATCTTAATTTATGTGTATAGATGCAGAATGACGAGCTTTATAATACAAAAATGGGTATGTATATTTTGATCAAAGAACAAACCAGATGTGAGCGTTTTAGCGTACATTTTTACGTTAAGTTACATTTTCTATAAAAAGATATCAGTTGTAAGTATTTAATTATACGTCGTCTGATAATGACTTTATACAAAACAGCGAGCGTAGTACAGCAGAATTATATAACAGGTTATGATATTTACGTTAATTACATTTAAGTTATACTGCAAAGCGTGAAAGTATGGACTATAACCTGTTTATTCAAAGATGTGTTAAAAATGGTTAGCGTCGCTCGAAAAGAGCTGTTACATGGTAATTTACGCATGTAAGAGCTCTAAACTCACGACTTAATTGTTTCACGCATTTTAGAAATCCTATTCCAGAATAACATTGATATGTTTCCTTTGACCATATGAGGTCGTAAAAAATAATGAATTTCCCATGACCATGTAAGGTCGCGAACACATACTTAGAGGGTTGACTTAAGATTATGAATATACTGTAATCGTTTTTATACAAAGAAACTGTTCGTTCGTTCCCTTGCGGCTGCCGTCGGTTCGATTGTATTTTTGATTGAGTTTTAGTATTTATTTAGTTCTTTTATTTTGTAATAATGGGTTCTCGTTGCAATATTGACTTAGCCACAAGGTTACAAATAATTACTTTGCATAGTCAAGGCAAACATTTGACACAAATTGCCCCAGAAACCGGTGTAAGCGTAAGTATTATTGTTTACATTTCTTTCTAGATTGTTTATATTAGTTATATCTGTATGCAAATTTAAAATGATTATACATTTCTGAAAATTGTTACAGAGGAAAACAGTTGTGTTATGGGTGCGACAATTCACACAGAGTAAGGATCATTACTCCACCGCCAAAGGACCGGTAACCCTCGACTTAGTGCACAGCGGCGTCAAAGCATGGTCCAGCAATATGAAGAAAATGGTTTTCCACCAACAACCCATTCCACCCATTTATTTAACACAGGCGTGAACACTTCGCCGTGATCTCCACACAGTGAGGGTTTACATCCTCGCAATCATGCAGTCAAATCTCTAGTCAACAAGAACATTTAAGCTTGTGGCGGCGAAATAATACGCGTTATATTAACGATCACGTAGTGCCTAATGTGCAATCTGGTCGCATTACAGTGAATATGTGGAGTTGGATGAGCGGGGCTGATCCGGGAGAACTCGTCAGAGTGCCCAGTCGGGCTAATTGCTGATTACGTCAATGTGCTGGAGGAGACCATGATTCGAAATGTGTATCCGGAGGAAGAATTACCCATAATTTCATTTGTGCAGGATAATTGTCTTAGACATCGTTCCCAAAGTAGTTTGAGTGTTTTCGCCGGCTTTATATCATAAATATCATTTCGTGGCCTGCTAGATTACTAGATTTAAATCCCATTGAAACCGTGGCTATACCAATTAAGGACAGAAGTAAGTGGAGATCGGGTTACACCTATGTTTATTTGTAGTTAAACAGGGCGTAATTGCGTTAAGTATATTTTATTTTTATTTTTTTCTGTACTATGATAGTAAATAACTACATTTTTACACTACAAAACGGGACTCAATCACGTATTGTTTTTTTTTTTGCATATACGCTATTTTGTGACAGTATTTTAGGATATTTTTTTCATCACTCAGTCTTTGAATTGCTAAGAAATGATAAGTTAGTAAAACAGTAAAAGGTAAATATTAGAGTGCGTTCGCCTACAATACAATGATAACCAGTCTCAGATTTGTAATTAATTGTATTCGCTTATAATACTGTTTTGTTGAAGGGAAGCTTCCAATCCTCTTTCAAATATTGGAAATGAATACTTAAGCTATACCCTCAACAAAATCTTAGGAGAGATTTTACTTAAATTATATATTAATAAATTGTATTGTATTGTATTGTATTGTAAACACTTTATTATACATAAAAACAATAAAACAAAGAAATTAAAGTAACATATTTGTACAAAGGCGAACTTATCCCTTTAAGGGATCTCTTCCAGTTAACCTTAGAGCAAATGAAAGAGAAGAGTAAACATCAACGCAGATAGACAAACCAACAAGTTAATATGCACAATGACATTAAAACTTAAAAGCTAAAGTAGCATACACATACACATAAACCCTAAATAATAAATAGTAATATAATAGCATATATATCATCTAGATAAATAAATATACATGTGTAAATATATATTTATATACATAATAAATATACACAAACGGATAAATATTAAAAGACGAGGTCAGGGGTCTGAAAGCCATAACTTTTTAAAGTTATCTTTAAATGATGCCACGGATTGTGACTGCTTAACGGACACCGGCAACGCGTTCCATAATTTAACCGACTGGACTGTGAAAGATCTCCTATATGTGCGTGACTTATTGGGCGGAAAGGCGAGAGAAAGATTGGCACTTGAGCGCAGCCGGTGGCCACTGCCAGCCGCCATATACGTAAATCTTTCAGAGAGATAGGAGGGGGACGCGGGATTGAATAATACATTGTACAGCAATGACAGCACGTGCACGTCCCTACGACGACGAATCGGAAGCCACTCTAGCTGAGAACGGTACTGAGAGACATGATCAAACTTTCTCAGGCCAAAAATGTATCTTATGCAAATATTTTGCAGACGCTCAAGCTTATCAAGTAGCTCTTCCTTGAGGTCTAAAAAAGCAATGTCACCATAATCGAGAAGAGGAAGTAAAAGAGAGCTGGCGAGAGTAATCTTAGTATGCAGTGGAAGGAAATTCTGCAGACGCCTTAAAGAATGCAGTGACGCAAACAGTTTCCTGCTCACCTCAGATAAGTGCGGTGACCAAGAAAGAATCTGGTCCATGGTAATGCTTAGATTTTTTACAGTAGAGGAGAGCGGGATTGTTGTTCCATCAAAAATGCATCTGGCATCACCATTTCAGCCAGTTTGGAAACAAAGTGAGGACTTCCAATAACAATTGCCTGCGATTTCTTTGCATTAATTTTTAAACCAAAATTAGTAGCCCACCCACGAATGGATTCCAGGTCTCCATTGATTTTACTAACCAGTGATGGGAGATCATTCATGCTGGTCGCAGCATAGATTTGAAGATCATCTGCGTAAAGATGATAGCTGGACTTTAATGTTTTAGTAATGCCATCAATAAAAATAGAGAACAGAAGTGGCGAGAGTACTCCCCCCTGTGGGACACCAGCGGAGAGGTTGCACCACTCTGAAATGTTGTTTTCCACTCTAACACGTTGACGCCTTCCAAAAAGGTACTCCCTGAACCACGATAAAGCAGTAGGGGAAAAATTAAGCGAGCGTAGGATTCCTAAAAGGATATCAAAATCTACAGAATTGAAGGCACTGCTAAAATCTAGAAGTACAAGAAGGGTTAGCTTTTTATTTTCAATATTAAAGCGAATGTCATCGGTGACTTTAACCAAAGCAGTGACGGTGCTATGCCCGGGACGGAAACCAGATTGAGACGGATTGAACATATTGTGCCTGTTGAGATGCGGTAAGAGGCGACGATTGACAAAATGTTCAATAATTTTTGACAACACGGGAAGGATGGAAATTTGACGATATTGAGACAGATCAATTGGTTTCGAGGTTTTGGGAAGTGGTATAATTTGAGCATATTTCCAGATTGAAGGAAACGTTCCCGAGGTAAAAGAGAAATTAATAATGTCCGAGATTATGGGAACGATATAGTCCAACACGAGCATGAGCATGTCCAAGCTAAGGTTATCTTCACCAACAGCCTTCGCCTTAATAGTTTTGAGAATGGCAAGAACCTCTTGCGGAGAAATGCTTCCAAGCTCAAATGTACATGAGTCGTGGTGTTGGGTTATGGCAAGGGAGGCTAGAGTATTTTTCTTGATAGAAGTGTTTAGAGTAACTGGGGGGGTACTGAAATGCTGATTGACGGCGTCTAGATCTAGAAGACCGGTAGGACAATGCGAAACTTTGTCCACCCCAAGTGACTTTCGTCGAGGGCAGTCGTCGATAGACTCATGAATGTACCGGCGTCTAGCATCGCGGCAAGCTCTGTTGCAACGGTTACGCAGCGAAATATAATGAAGATGGGTCTCCTCCGAAGGATGGGATCTAAGTTTGATGCGAGCTTTATTTCGTTTGGCCATGAGAGCCTTTATATCGGATGTGAGCCAGGGCGCAGGAACATGTTTAACACGCATCGGTTTTAACGGGGCATGCTTATCGAAAATCGCAAGCAATATGGAATTGAAAGTTTCCAGCTTGTGGTCAATGTTATCGAGGAGGTCGATGCTGTGCCAGTCAACATTGCAGATGTTAACGTGGAGCGCCTGCAGATCGATGCCACGAATGTTGCGACGTGATATAATTTTATGTCTCTGCTTAGGGGGACGAATTTTAAATGAGGCAAAAATCAAGTCAAAACAGGAGAAGGCAGCAGCATTAAATTGGCCGTGAAAAGATACTAAATCAGGAGAAGAGGTCAAGACAAGGTCTAAAAGAAAAGGGGGACCATTGTGTGGAAAATGAGTGGGACCAAAAGGCAGAAAGCTAATATTTAGGGAGGTCGCAAGTGACTGAAGTTTACGGGAACGAAGATCTCCTTTAAGGAGACATGTGTTAATGTCACCCATGATTATGCGGTGGTCAAACTGCGGGCTAAGGTCCTCCAACGTCTTCTCAAGGGTATCAAAATAATTGATATGACAGGATGGGCTATAGAAAACACCAAGAAGAACCTTAGAGTGATGCAAAGACACATTGAGAAAGAGATGCTCAGGGGAGTTCGAAAGGAGATTTGGTGACTGTGCAACTACTTCACAAGCTAGATCACATTTTAAATAAATGGCAACACCTCCTCCACGGATGGTACCAAATCCGCCATCCTTAGAGCCGGCCCCTGTCATTGCGTATGAGGCGATAGCCTGGCAAGGGAAAGAGAGTGAAGGGTAAGGATGGCTTGAGCCATGACTCAGAAATTAGGATAGCATCGATGTTACAGGAGCTGAAAGATGCCAGTAGGTCCGGATAGTGCGCTGGCACACTGCGCATTTAAGTGAACTATATTGAATTGTTTCTGAGATGAGGCGAAAATAAAATTAAGCCGGTCACACAGGTCTGGCATATCCGGAACATCACTCAAAGAGTCATAGTGGCTGGAAGACGACGATGTAACCTCGTTTGCTCGCCAGCAGTTAACATAATTAGACAACACATAAATTAACAAAAGGACACATTAATGAAATGAGAATCACTAAATTACACGCAAAACTCGAAGTAACAAAAATATCAAATATGTTTCACTCAGAAAAATACGGCTGCATCCCAGCAGAAACAAAACGCAAAACGTCAGTCGGTGACAGTGACAGCAAATAGGAAATTACCTGCATATCGTTAAACGCACAGGTCACAATGAATTTCTATTGCTACTAGGACGAAGGTATTCCAGAGAATAAATGGAGATACTATACAGAACACAACAGGAACAATCGTAAGTACAGAAAAGGAAACAACACACATTTATCGAGATGCAGACGGAACGGGACTCTTCTTACTATTGCGGGCACGCAGTGCGGGACCGGTCGGCCCCACCTGTGCCGGCACAGATCCTCCTTTGGCACCTACAGCGCGGTTTACACCAGAAACTTCAGCGGAGTTCGCAGTAGAAGCGTTCACAGGTGCTTTAGCGGAGTTTGAGGAAGGGATGACAGGGCAAGCCACAGCAGCCGCCGCCGGCGCAGGCAACGAGCGCAGCTCCGCGAGTGTCGTGACTTTGCGGCGCGATCCGTCTTGAAACTGTACCACAACCTGGCCATCATTAGTCCAGCTGCCCTGGATCCCGAAGATACGGCGAGCCTCCGCGAAAACCTCATGGCGTGATGCTGTGAGAAATTCTGAAAGTGTTTTGCCAGAGCACTTGAATTTCCTCTTTGCTGACCATACTGCATCACGGGTTCTCAAGCATCCAAACTTGATCATAATAGGTCTTGGCTTAGAGTTCTTGACCCTACCAAGCCGGTGGCAGGAGATAAAGGATTGGCCAGTGACAGACTGTACCTGGAGAGTCTGGTTGAAAGAATTTGTCACCTTCTCGGTAACATCTTCATTCTCTGCTTCCGCAACACCATGAAGCAACAAGATGCCTGAGCGAGACCTGGTTTCCAACTCCTCCAAGGACGCCAGCACATAGCCCATCTGCTGCTGCAGGCTCTCCACAGCCTTCCAAATGAGGGTCTTGAATGTCTTGTATTCACTTACCACTGAAGGCGCATCAGAGCCATGGGTTGAGACGGAGCTTTCAACTGAGGCCATTTGGGATGTGAACATCTCCTTAAGCTCTTCCATTTTCTTCTGAAGTTGGTGCAAGTGATCCATCCTGAATATTTCAGTTTTGCACAAAAAAGTGACCTTTGGAACTTACTACTTGTTTTGTTCAATAAGTGGAATTGAGTAGTGAAAATAACTGAGGGCGGCAGTGAGGGCTTAATTACTGCATGTAAGTTAAATTTGGATGTATTATTACCAAAATAAGATTATTTCCGAAAATAAATACTGAGCAGTCAATATCATATGTGTTGTTTGTCTGCCTACCCACCCACAAGTCAATTCAAGTCAATTGTGTTATTTATCTTAAATAAGAATTGTGTAAAAAATAAAGTTTTTTTTTATTTCAATGTTGTATTATTTCTAGTTGTAAGTATAGATAGTTATTAATTGGTTGTAATAAAAAAATAGAAAACCCTACTTTTGAAGAGCGTCATTATAAGAGAACTTGTGACTATTTTTCTTTTACCTTACCTTTTATGAATACACTCAGTCAATTGTAAATTTTCTTGTAATAACTATATAATTGATTAACCATACTAATATTGAATCAGTATTTCGTTTGCCATAAGTGTAGGTATTCATAGTCAATATTCAGGCAAAGATCCAGGCACAAATAATGATTATTTTGTTTCAGCCTAGTCTATGCATTCATTGACTATCTCTTCATATTATATGATATTATAATAGATTTTCATCCTTGATGACTTTCAAACAACTAGCAACGCAAGTTTTTACGGAAATTTGCATCCATAGTAGAGTATTTTCCAAATATTCTAATGTTCCACCTTACTTATTATATTATTTTTAACCGACTTCAAAAATAGGAGGGGGTTCTCAATTGGTTGTATTTTTTTTATGTTTGTTACCTCAGAACTCCGTCATTTACACGACGATTTGGAAAATTATTTTTTGTTCTTGATTAGGTATATCCAAATTGGTCCCATAAAATTTTGGTGAAGATCTGATGCCGGGATCCATCGAAGATCGAAGGAATTCCTCGAATATTATGAGAACATCTATGGCGATTTCCGTATTTATTACAGTAGTTTAAGCATTTAAATTTGAAAATCACCATTTGGTAAAGAGAAACCGATGATGAAGACACAAGCCATCAGTTACCACTGAGGGCTCTACCAGTGTTATTTAATTCGCAGAAGGCAAGTCAATTTAGAAAATTATTTTTTCTGCTAAGAGTAGGAATCTCCAAGTTGATCCCATAAAATTTTGGTGAAGATCTGATGATGAGATTGATGAGGAATCGAAGGAATTCCTCGTGTATTATGAGCACATCTATGTCGATTTCGGTATTTACTACAGTAGTTTAAGCATTGACATTTAAAAATCAGCATTTGGTGAAGAGAACCCGATGATGAAGACACAAGCCATCAGTTGCCACTGAGGGCTCTACCAGTGTTATTTAATTCGCGGATCGCAAGTCTATTTAGAAAATTATTTTTTCGGTTAATAGTAGGAATCTCCAAGTTCATCCCATAAAATTTTGATGAAGATCTGATGATGAGATCGATGAGGATCGAAGACCAAAATCGCCATAGATGTGCCGATAACATTTGAAAATTCATGTCATGGGGCACATCTATGGCGATTTTGGTGTTTATTAAGGTAGAACAAGCATTTACACTGGAAAATCATCATTTGGTGAAGAAAAAGTGATGATGAAGACACAAGCCACCAGTCACTAATTAAGGCGCAATCAATGTTATTTAATTCACTAATCGAAATATAATTATTTATCATATTTTGCTTAAAGGCAGAAATTGGTTAAGATCAGGGTAACAAAGTGGAGAACCAGAGAACTCGTTAACGGCCCGGATTCTGAAATAGCAACGTTCAGCTGAAGGTCGTGAGCAATTGACATTAGAATGCAATATGGCTGTAAGTGCCGTATAAAAGTCGTAGAAGTCATAAAAGTCGTGTATTATGTGTGGCTTCGATCGTCAGAAGGCAGATTTCGTAGTCTTGTTATTTCCGTTAACGATCTCTCATCATGTGGTCGACTTAATAATTTGTTGGCGGCCAAATCTAACAACGCTATGCCTTCCAAAGTTTTGACACGGCTTAGTGCAACATATATTTGCCCTTTAGCGAAATTATTTTTATCAGGGTCTATCACAGCTTTCTCGAGGGTGGTACCGCGTAGTTTATGAACAGTAACAGCCCAACTTAATATTAAAGGTAACATACGAGGCTCCACATCTCCGTATCCCCTTGTCACTTGAAACGTAGTACATGATGGAGGTATGGGTATGCAACCGTCACTATCTTTTAACCTAAGACCAACAGTTTCATCGTCAAATTTTTACGTACGTGTTTTTACGTACATAGCTTTCGGGAGCTCCCCGTCCTCCAGCTGATCTCGTCTTAGGGCCGGCCATTTTTTTTTTATATGCCCATAGCTCCATTCACTAGTCCACCATAGACGGAAATATTCCGTCTCAACATCACTCGAGATTCTACGCCAATTTGAGTTGCGAGATAATTCTTTGAATATTATGGATCAGTTGAGACTGTTAGTCGTATTCTTTTTAACCAGCAAGCTAATGGACTTAACCATTTTGAACTAGCCAATTCTTATAATTTAGATTTTATTTACAATAGTCTTATCTACAATTGGTCTTATTTATTTACAATAGGGCCTCCTCGATCTTCCCATTTTGAGCTCTAAAAATACTTTACAGCACTAAAATCCATCACTAAAATGCAAAAATCATTTTTTTTTAATAAAAAAAGAACCGACTTCAAAATAAACTAAAAAGCCAAAAATAATCTTTTATGTCCAGTACGGATCACATGTGAATCACCTTTTGAAGACGGTGCCAGTCCTTTATCCAACAAAAATACGAATTGCTATAACTAAATTTAGGTAATAACTAAAGGTTTTTAGGTAATAACTAAAGATTGGTCATTTGTTTGGCACCGAATTCAAAAGGTGAGTCAAATGTGATCCGTACTGGACATAAAAGATTATTTTTGGCTTTTTAGTTTATTTTGAAGTCGGGTCTTTTTTTATTATTATTATTTTTTTATTAAAGTATAGTGCCGTAATATTCATGTCATCACATATGTTTTTGAGGTGTGGATGAAGTTAAGTATGTTTAAAAACCTCGTAGTTTCATGAAGAAACAAAGTGTAAATGGCTGTATATTTGCAATGAGTTCTTGTTGCAGAACCGACGCTTTCCGACGAATTGATAACCTCCTTCTTTTTCTGGAAGTCGGTTAAAAAGAAGCGTGTTCCAAAAGTTAAATACAGGTGCTGTTTTAATTTCAGTGGAAGCTTTTTTTTAATGGAATTATATTTCATCCATGTATTAGATTATTCTATTACAGAACAATTTTAGTGCTTGTGAGACTTACATATCAACAAACAAAGCATTAAATTCTGTTGTTTTGATAACAACGCCACCTAGTTTATTTTTTTGTAACTATCATGCAATGCTGAGAGCTACGTGCTCTCAGCATCTTAAGACAGCCAAGCGTTTATCGTCTTTGCCATGTCCATGCAATTATGCCGTTGATAGTACACTAGTCGCTCTGTAAACTGTCGACCCCGCGAGTCTTTCAACCCCCAGATTTCCGTCACTTTGAAAAAGATCCAAAGACTCAATGGACAAAAAAAACATATTATATTCGAACCAGATCACATAATTTCACGAGAATCGGTTGAGAAATGCGAACTATAGAGGAGAACCGCCGGACAGGCATCCGACGGACATTCGCCGGCCAGATAGATTTATCAATTGAAATCATTTTTGCCTATGCTAAAGCGGAGACGCTTTGCTCGCTACGCTCGCTCGGGCAATAAACAGGGGTAAGACATTTTGCAAGGCAGTTGGGTCATTATTTTTAAAATATTGAAATTGTCCCGCCTATCTAATACAGATATAAGATATAATCATCTTAATTACGGTACAAATGACAAAATTCTTGATTTATTTTAAACAAGAAGGTGCGGTTCAAGAAACCACGTTTGCGGAACAGGAAAAAGTCTCTCTCTTTTTTTACTTCAACTTAGTTGAGTTAAATGTATCGTATAACAAGCAGGATTATTAGTTACCCGTGTACCAAAGATTGGCGTGATGAAGCCGCAAAAACAAATACGACATATTTTTGAATTAAGTGACCAGCAAATAGTTAAGGCGTCATCTACACGTCCGCGGTACACGTATAGTATACAGCCGCGGTCAGAGAGGAGAACAACTCACTTATGTTACATCGTACATGCTTGGAGCTACGCGACTCTATTCTTTGGGAAATGCATATTCCTATATGACTAGTAATTGCTGAAATGATAAAAAATCACCGAGAGAGCGAGAAGGAACAACTGATCTACAAACAGCTATACACATTTTTTTTTCAAATACTCTTCAATCACTCGATCAAATTAGGTTTCAAACCTGTGTTAGACTTTAGACTAAATCAAGATCGGTTCAAGATCTAAGCGTGTCACAGACACGAACGTCAAACTTATAACTAGAGATGCAACCGATAGTTGTTGGGCCGGATACCAGATATCCGGCGGAACCGTCCGCCGAATATCCGGATAACCGGCCAACGGATACTCGAACTAAAGTTTAACCTACAATTAAAGTAATTCATGCGCGCGGGCGGCGCTGTCAGTCAGGCTATTGATACGCGGCCGCGTCTGCGCGAACGATACCTATATCTAAGTACAGTAAGAGAAACTGAAACACGTACCATTTTAGTCCTTATTGGTTTCAATAACGTTCTGCTAAATCTGTGTGTAATATTTATTGAGTACGAAGTTTTCGATGCAAAATAAACATATTTCCTGATTTACCCATCCAAATAACCTTTTCATATATTACTTTTTGTTTTACAAATATCATGATAATAATCACAAGTTTTGCAATTTATTAGTGGATCACTCCACTAGCGTTATTATTATAAACAAAGATCAGAAACAAATGAAAATATATATTGTTTGATCGTGTTTTGAGAAAAGACACTACTCTCTTGACAAAATGAGATAGGCTAAATGGGTTAAACAACGGCCTACGAAGCTAGCGGTCCCGGGTTCGAATCCCGGCCAGGTCAAGTGTTTATGTGATGAGCACGAATGTTTGTTCCTGGGTCTTGGATATTTTCTATGTATTGAAGTATTATAATTAATCTATATATTATGTATATCGTCGCCTAGTACCCATATAGTACAAACTTTGCTTAGTTTGGGACTAGGTCGATTTGTGTAAGATTGTCCCTATTATATATATTTATTTATTTATTGCTTATTATTTATCAAAGACGAGTTAGCCAATCACAATCCCTCATCATGCTGTGGCTCTTAAATGTACCATCGAGGCGGAAGAAGCAGGCACCGTGCAGATTGGAACTTGTTCGAGGAATTGTAGGCTATCACATCTTTAAAGGTCATTGAAACGGAAAATATATTTTTCTACTCGTCGACTTTAATCTTGCAATAACGGCTTTATTGACCAAACTTAAATAGCATACTTTTCAATGTCGGTTACTCTATGGTACTTCCGACTGAACTGATATATTCATAAGCCAACACTTTAAATGCACCATAATAATTTCGAAAATAGAACTTCGGTTGCGAAAAATAAAATGTCTCTGTTAAGGAGACTCGTTTTAATAAATAAATAAAAAAATATGTCTCCTTGTCGGTTAGTTTAATTTTCATGGGTTTAATTAAACTTCCGGGTGGAAAATAGCTTTTCCATTCCTAAGGTGGAAAGTATTTTATTGTTACGATTAATAGCCACTGAGTCGAAGATAATTGAGTTACGTCATATCTTCTTTTTTCTTTCTTTCAGAAATGTTAATAAGCATTGTTCTTGTATCTCTCGTGTGTGACTCGACTTCCACGATACAGGCTATGCCTAGTGTGGAAGTCACTGTTTAACATTGTTATTATTTGTTTGTAATTATTTTTGGTAAATAAATTATTCTTATTCTTATTAAAATAAAAGCTTTCAATTTTTTTAATGTGAGTAAATTAGAGTTTAGCCAGGCTGCAATATTAGAAAGGCCATTTTCTGTATGATTTTAACTTCCTCCCAAGTATTACCCGAGAAGACTACTGCTGTGTCATCTGCGTAAGAAAAAATAAGTCCTTTATTTAGTTTCATACCATTTTTTTTATAAATATTTAAAATAGGGTAGGGCCAAGGACACTGCCTTGTGGGACGCCGTATGATTCCCATCTTTTTGCTTACGATTTTGGAGATAGCTTTGGAGTAATTTTAGGGGAATGTCCCTTATTCCTAAACTTTCTAAAGTGTCAACAAGGGCAGGAATAGAAACAGTGTCAATTTTTTTTTGAGATCTAAAAGTACTGTTAAGCATTTCTTGTCGTTGTCTATTTTATGAACAATTAGAGAGGAGAGTTCTGTTACTGCATCTACAGTCGGTAACCCTGGTCTGAAGCCGTATTTAAATTTTGATAGTAAGTTAAACTGGTTGAGGTAATTCATTATGCGGTTATTTAATACTTTTTCTATTATTTTTGAAATAGTTGGTAACATGGAAATTGGCCTATAGTTACATGCGTCATCTCTAATCGCATTCTTGTACACTGGAGCTTTTAAGAGCTTCTTTAAATGCGTTTGAGAACATCCCCTCTTGAAAATTTATGTTGACTAGATGAGTAATAATAGGCACAACTAAGGTACAGGCTGTTTATAAGAATTTAGCTGATATATGTATTATCCCAACCAGGGGCACTATCCGATTTTAAATTCATTAAGACTGTAAAAACATCATTGACGTCTGTTTCCATTACTACCAAAGAGGATCCTAGGGGGTTTGATGGTAGTTATTTACAGCCTTAACTGAATCAAGTGGAGTGTTTTCGATATCTAATTGTTCACTATTTTCAGTTTTGTTCGTTTTTCGATTAGTAATCTTGTTTATAGAGTTCCGTAATGCTTTCGAGTTGTTACTAGCTTTAATCAATTCTTCCTTTTCATATGAACGTTTTAATTACTTTATATAATTAATATAGTAATTTCTGTATTGCCTATATGTAATTTGTAGGTTTAATGGTTATGTTATCGAGGACAGAGCGTAATTCCCTCTGCATGTTATTTCTATTTCGAATGCAACGTAAGATACCTAAGTTATCCAAATGGACCCGAAAGTTCCTCAGAACGTCTTTTATGTTGTTTTCCAGAGATTCAGTCGGTGAACGACTACGACAAATACTTCTGGACCCTGGTGCACGACTTGGGCGTGCAGCTGAAGACGTCGGCCTATTGCACCGGCGTGCAATGCCTCAGGTTAGTTGTAGTATAATTGACATTTCTTTTAACCACGCTTTTGTCTGATGAATTCATTGTGATCATAAAACAGCAAACTAACCGCATTTTTCAATTCAACTGTACTATCATAGTAATTAGGTTTAGATATATACATATACTAGAAGGTGCCTGCAACTTCCTTCGCGGAGGAGAAAAAATGGTAACCCCTTTTTTTCTTCAGCGTAGTCGGGTAAAAAGTATCTTATAAACATCCATCACCCAGATACCCGTGTACCAAAAATAGTTGAAGTCTGTTTAGCCGATTTGGGGTGATGAAGCCATAAACAACGTCACATACAAACATACAAAAAATCGCCATAAAATATTTTTCGATACAGAAACCTCCAAATAGTCTGTGACAATATTTTTTTAGGGTTCCCGAGCCAAAATGGAAAAAACGGTACCCTTATAGTTTCGTTATGTCCGTCCGTGCGTATGTCATAGGCATATTACTCAAAAACTACATGGTGTATATTAATGAAATATGGAGTACAGGTGTCTTGTATAAACCGCTACTTAGTTTGATAGTTAAATAACAAAAAAAAAATATTTTTCGGCGGGGCGCTCCATACATCTCGGAAACTAAAACAAAAATCAGCAATATCAATCGCACATAATTTAACGGATTATATCGCGTATATTATCTCATTTTAGTTCCCGACGTTTCGGAAGCTTTCCAGCTTTCCATGGTCACGGGTGGACTGAGAAAAGATGTATTTTCCTCTGTCAAAGTTACAATTTGTGCAAACTACCCATTTTTGAAAAAACACAAATAAAGGTGTACATACATGCCAGATGGGCCTAAGCTGTAAAGACAGTTACACATGTGCCAGAAGGGCTTAATTATTTTATTCTAATAATTTACCAAGCAGCATTTCACAAATGAGGCGTACTGAGGAGAAAAGAAACGCTGCAAAGAAAAACTCCCAGGCTACCTCATTACTAATTATAATATTTAGAAAAAAAAACAGAGACTATTAAACTACTTTTAAACAGATAAGGTATTTTACACCGTTCGGAAATTAAGGTTTTGCAGTCCTGTGTCTCGCTTGTTCCTTGATGAGATGTATTACAGGATCCCAGGCTGGTGGTAGTGACAATCCATCTTCTCTATTGAAATTAGGATGCTTTTTAATCTCAATAGCCTCGCGTAGCATCCTGGGAAAATATCTTTTTTCTTTGGCAAGGATAGAAGGTTTATCAAACTTAATTGAGTGGTTTGGTTTGTCCATGACATGTTCACAGACTGCAGACGTACTACACCGACGGTGCTTGACATCTGCTATGTGCTCCTTCACCCGGGTTGATACACTGCGTTTCCTTTGACCAATGTATGAAAGACAACACTCGCAGTCCAGCTTATAAATGCCTGCACTCTGCAAAGGGGTGCTACTCTTCACGGGTCTAAGGTATTGAGACACCTTTTCAACGGCTTGAAATATGTTTTTATAGAAGCTCGCTTCAAGATGTTTCCGATCTTGTCTGTGACCCCTTTCACATATGGTAATACGGCAGGTTTACGCTCGACTGTTGGTTTCTTCATACTGGGATTCTGCTTGGAACGTGGTATCTGAAGCTCGTTGGCTCGAAGCGCACGTGTGACATTCTGCAACTCAGCAGTCAGATGTTGATTGTCGCAGATACCCCTGGCTCTCTGAAACAAAGATTTACCCACTGTAGCAAGTTGACTGGGGTGGTAGTGAGATTTGCCATTCAAATACCTATCTGTATGCGTAGGTTTCCTATATACAGTATGACCTATGTCATTTTTAGGACCTCTAATTACTAACACATCTAAGAATGCAAGTGAATTTTGATTTTCCAACTCCATAGTGAATTTAATTTTACTATGCATGGAGTTCACATGGTCTAAGAAAGCTGAAACACTAGATCTAGGTAAAATAGTAAAGGTATCATCTACGTATCTTTTAAAGATCCTCGGCTTGACAGGTGCCAATAAAAGCGCTCTCGCCTTGAAGTCTTCCATGAAAATATCGGCGACGGCAGGAGACACCGGAGACCCCATTGCCACACCATCAACTTGCCCTTAGAATTCACCATTCCATAGCATATAGCCAGATGTAAGGCAGTGTTGTAATAACTCAGCATATTCTATTGCCATCTGTTGTTCACCCAATCTTCTTTTCACAATTTCGATACATTCTTGAACTGGTAGGCATGTGAAGAGAGACTGGACATCAAAACTGACCATAACTTTATCATCAGTTAGTCTCAAATCCTTAATCTCACTGACAAAATGGTATGAGTCCCTTGTGTATGCTTCCGTCTTCCCTCGCAGTAAAGAAAGCACACCTGTGTGCCGAGCTAATCGATAGGTAGGAGCATCGATTTGACTCACTATAGGGCGTAACGGAGCACCAGGTTTATGTATCTTTGGTAACCCGTACAACTTTGGTGGCACCGGGCAAGAAGGCACTAAACTTTTCACATCCAGATTAAGATAAGCTCTGTTTTTTTTTTTATATTATAATTAGTAATGAGGTAGCCTGGGAGATTTTCTTTGCAGCGTTTCTTATCTCCTCAGTACGCCTCATTTGTGAAATGCTGCTTGGTAAATTATTAGAATAAAATAATTAAGCCCTACTGGCACATGTGTAAGTCTTTACAGCTTAGGCCCATCTGGCATGTATGTTATTTGTGTACCTTTATTTGTGTTTTTTCAAAAAATGGGTAGTTTGCACAAATTGTAACTTTGACAGAGGAAAATACATCTTTTCTCAGTCCACCCGTGACCATGGAAAGCTGGAAAGGTTCCGAAACGTCGGGAACTAAAATGAGATAATATACGCGATATAATCCGTTAAATTGTTATATTTCAATGATTTAGTGAATATTCATGGATATAATCGCTCCGAAAGTAGTATTAATTGTGTGTCCCCACCCCTCTATTTTCTAAACGGTATGTCCAATAAATATAGTATAAAGTAAATAAAACCTAATAAATACTTTCAACGAAAATTGTTTTCAACATGATCGGATATATCGTTTTTGAGTTATTGCTGAGAAACTGCGCTTCACAGCAAAAAGACGTAAGTGCAGTGGAGATACGCTCTTGCAAGACCAATAGTAGGAAAACGGACCGCAAAATTATGAACCGACTTGATACCGTGATGAAATGCACAATAGTTTCCCATAAAAGTGATGCTTAGTCCGAATTTGATAGTCTGCCACGCCGGAACTTGCCGAAAGTAAGAAAAAGAAAGTCATTTCCGGTGCGAAAAAGGGGGTGTCACTTAACCCATCTGATACCGAAATAATAGTTATGGCATCACTTAGAAATTTACTGGTAGATACAGAAAGCGAAGTCCGCTAGTATTTTTTATGCCGGAAGTGCTCGGCAGACGCTGTCAAAGGTGACCATTGGGACCCCTAAATAAACTGTAGTGGATAGATAATGTAATGTAGTTGTAAAGATCTATATAAACCAGAGAATACTTATTAATACATTATTGTTTAATCAGCATTCGGTCGTATCACTTGTCTCCCAATACAACCTTTACAAAACCCATCTGATACCATCATGAAACCAATTCCAGGCGGTAGGTATGAACCCTCATTTCAGGAATATATAAGTCTGCCAAGGCTTTTCGTGCCGAAACACCTTGGTAGACGAGATTATGTATGAAACATCCGTGGAACCCGTATTTTAAAATTATACCGATAACGGTCATTTTTATTACTTTATGCTTATATTTGTATATGTATATATTAATAATAAAATATTTTAATAGAGCTAAAGCTCGTAATATAATACAATATTTTAATTGGGCTCGGCAGCGAAGGTATTATAGTCCTAACGCATAACTGAACCTGATCCTGAGGTATGGGGGCGGTACGGGAGGGCTGACAAGTGACGTATATGTGTATAGCGAGACAGTTAGGACACGACATGTCACGTCACTACAGGTTCAAAGGATGTTGCATACATAATCTCGTGCATTGTGCATTTCATCGCGGTATCAAGTCGGTTCGAAATTTTGTGGTCCGCTCTCCTACTACACTTATTTGCTATCGTTTTTTTTAAATAAAATTAGGTACTTAGTAAGTCAATCTGAACATGTAGGTAATGAGTAAATGGATTTTTGAATAATATTAATTGTAATCTGGAATTCTAATGTTCATATATCACAAATTCTTTTATTATTAATTATAGTATTGTAAAAATTGACATATAATGTATCTATTTATTATGAATAAATGAGTATGAGTATGAGTATCATCTGTAGTGCATTTTCTTGTATGATCGGCTGTGGAACCCTACACCGAGCACGGCTGCCATGCTCTTGGCCGGTTTTTTGAAAATATCTTCTATGTACAGACATTTCATTTTTACAACTTTATAATAGTATAGATATGATTTTGTGATCTTTACTTATCTTTATCTACGTACATATCATGAGTGCTCTAATGCGCTCAGAAACCGTAGTAAATGACCAGCATTATTATTATTACAACCAATTTTACTATGAGAACTTTCTTGTATGTAGGTAAAATCTGTACTTTACAAGGACATAGAACGCGAGCGTAGAGTTTTGACCGTTCGCGGCAATATGCTGGCTCATAGATTCACTCGCTATACTGTGCCTGTAAAACTAACTCTTTTAAAGCGTATTGTCAAAGTTACTACACGAGTGGCCTATGGGTCAGTTTTACGCAGCGGGCGTACAATACACTGCGCGTGTAATATAAGAATGTTTTTCTACTCGTGAATTATAAACCTGTGAATAAGAGGTCCGCGAGTCACACTAAGAAGGCATACTTTTTAGATTGGACCGTCACTCTGTAGGTACTTTTTTTGTTATGTTTCATTTACAGTATGTAGTCTATGGGTTACTCGTAGAAAAAGTCGTAGTAAAGATTTTTACTCGTATTCTATTATTTTATTTATTTGATGTTATTTCAGTATCGAATTTTGTAAGGTTATGAGTTTAAAGGAACAGCTGTGGAAACTCAAGTGGATCTTTATTCTAGTATAATAAGAACTTTATTCAATGTCTATGATTTAAAAAAGCACATTCATTTTGAAGGAGAATCGAATTGCCTCCATTAATGTTGTCATTTGTTTGTTGGTTTTTTGCTGTTGCGAATGTAGAATTGTAAAAAGTTGTTATTAATTTACATTTAAGTTAAAATATGAGTAGTAGTAACTCCGAGAACTATATGAACACTCCCCCGGATATCGTAAATGCAGCCACGACTGCAACAAATAACGTGTTCCCAGAAAAAATCGAGAGCCAAATATGAGAAGGCGTAGATACAAACATTTTTTAAGTTAGGGAATGAAGAAGCGCACGACTTCGATGTGAATAAATAATTAGTGTCTGTGTTTGTTCAAATTTATTTTTTATTGTATTGTTTTAAAATGTATCTATAGTCTATTGATATTTTACAGGTAGCATTAGTAACAATGCAGGTCATTTTCCTACGGCTATTTCTGAACCCATCTTAGAGTACTTATGAAATGTGTGTAGATAGAGTAGTGTATGCATGTGTACATAATTAGGCCTTAAAATACTCGTGTGATTTTATTACGAAACTCGCTGGCGCTCTTTTCATCAAACTACACTCGTCTTTAAAGGCGTCTCATTATGTATCGATTGCATAAATTACTATTGCTCACGACTGTACTGTTGTTCTTCTTGTGCGCTGTGACTGCCGCATATCCACCTAGTGACGTAATTTAGAGGATCTTACGAGATGTGGTCCAAACGTTTCCGGCCTAACAAAGAAAATAAGTACATATGTACATAAAACTTTTTTATATTTCCGTAAAGTCTCTCTTCATATTTCAATGCACTCTTCAGATCTCTAAATAAGTATTACTTTCCCCTTATATAAACAGTTAGATGCTTTGTCTTTGAAATGGGTGCAAACCGCACGGGTTACTTCGTCATCCGAAAAAAATCTTCTTCCCCTTAAGTTACGAGAACAAATAATAATCACTCGGAGTCAGGTCGGGTGGGTGGCGAATTTCCTCGAAGCCACATTTTGCAACAGCAGCCTTGGCAATTGAAGAAGGGAGCATTCTCGTGGAGAAGCCGAACGCCTCTGCTAAGTTTTCCACGACGTTTCTGCTTGATCGACTCTCGTAACTGCTCAATAAGGATTGCGTTGTAGCAAACGAACTAACAAATCACAATATAGATTACTACTGAAGATAACCTCAATTTATTATCGGTTTTGTACTAATTTTTATCTCAATTTACTAACATTACTGAATTTCGCCGTAAGCTCTAAGACTTATTGATAGGGAGGCTGAAAGTTGTCAAACCTGCGTGCGATACGGTTCATAATGACTCTCGAGAACAGCTTCTAGATATGGTTCAGGAGTGAGTTGGGTTAGCTTCTGAAGTCTGAAGGGCTTTCATCACCGGTTTGCCACCTGCCTTCAGAAGCTCTGATGTAACTCCGTCGTCACCCACCTCCTTGCGACTTATTATTTATAAGCTGTTTGAAAGTCATACTAATCTATTACAGGCTAACGTCCGGGATTCATACCGCGTAATGACGGGTCAATCTGGCCCTTGCATCTTTGGCCACGTTCATGACCGGTGCCAGCGTTGTCGTGTATAGCTGTCCGTAGAACTTCTTAACCTCATGAAGCTCAGGCGTGGACGACGATATACAGACATTTCGCGTGCGAAGACTTTAGAACCTTTGTTCGCTCTATGAAACTACTTACTCCATTCTTTAATGGTGGAAAAGGATGGAGACTGACTTTATTTTTATATCGGTCGGGCTGACCCCTTCCTTTGTCACGAACTTGATCACGGACCGATATTCTAACTTAAACATTTCGACGACTTTCAGACTTCCTATTGTTCTTAACGCCGGCAAACCAAACCAGAACCAACAGAAGCCTCAAAACTATACACGAAAAAGCAGAATAAATGACAATCACTATGAGTATTTTTTTAAACCGCGATATAGCTCCAGCCAGAAAATTTTGGACCACACCTATTATGTTGCCTTCACATTTTCATGAATATCTTCAAAAGTACCTAAGTGCTAAAGAAAAGTGTTTTTGGGTTCCTTGATTATTAACACTTTCGCAACCGAAATTTTCGTTGCGCTATGCTCGTAGCCAATAACATGGCAAAAACCGTACCTAGCGAAAACTTACTACGAGCAGAGCGCCCGGGCTCGCCGTCGTGAATGTGTTAAGTAATGAAATGGGCATCGATTTGATATATACCTTGGAAATTTCAAATGCTGTCAATTACCTGTGCTTTATTATCATCAGTTCAGTTCAGCATTCCCACGATCGAATTAATTTATGGCAGTATCGTAGTAATTTAACTATACAAGTTTTGTGGGAATCCCACCAGAATAAGAACTATGTGGGACACATGTCGAAATATCATACCAAAAATCAGCTCCCCTGGCATTGTTAAGAATAGCATCACATGACCCGACGTTCTGATGGAATGCCCTACGGGAGATTTAAGTAAATAATACGTTTTGTCCTGTAATCCACTGTACGGCGAGGTCGCCATTTTGTGCAGGGTGGATTCTCTTGGAACAGTTGTATATTGAGTGGATCTGAGCTGTTTCAGCCTGGTGGCCAAGTTCCCCCCTGGTGAGTAGCAGGGGGAGGCTCAGAAAGGGTCGCTCTACCTTGCTTTGGACAAAAAATCATGTGTGTGTGTACGTGTGTGGTATCGTATTCGTACAAATCAAACATGAGAAATCCATTTTTGACATAAATTGTATGAAGTTTCACATAAAACACTCAAATATTTAAGAAAATATTAAAATTTCATTTCATACTTTGGAATAAAAAGGTTTATATTTTTCAAAATACGAAAGTTTGTGAGTTTAAAGAAATGCGTAAATTTCAGAGCGTTTCAACCGCACTCATTAGTGTCATCGCATTAGTGGTGCCTTCTAGGACAACAAAATTAATACGCATCGCGACTGGAACTTTGAAAGGGGGAACTACGAGCTGCTTTACTACCTTGTTTCTGAAGCAGACTGGCAGGACGTTCTGGACTCGGTGGATGTTGATATAGCAGTAGCAATCTTTTATAACATATTATATAGGATTTTCGATGAATGCATTCCGAAAAAACATCGATGCAAGGAGCGAGTTCGTCGCTATCCGGTATGGTTCACCGCCGACTTGATAACGGACATTAAACGGAAAGCCGACCTTCACCGGGAATGGAAGGCTACCAAAAACAGTAGTTTATACGACAATTTCTCCAAATAAAGGGCGAATATCAAAAAAAGAATTGCCTCCGCGTATGACGTCTATATTTGTCAAATTCAAGCCAGAATAAAGAGAAACCCTTGCGCTTTTTGGCAACATATAGACAGCTTGAAATGAAAGGGTGGTTTTGTATCACAGGTAGCTTTCGAAGGCACCCAGTATGAGGGAGGGCGGTTTTCCGTAGAAAAAATCTCCCCATACAAAATTATGTGTCCACATTCAACTCAGTGCTTGGACTTCATTGTAACGTTTAAATGATACTTTTGCTTTAATACTACAAGGTTATAAGGAGGGCACTACGAAAAACTCCTTATTCGGCTAGATATTCTAAGTTGAAAAAAAAGTGCCGTGACCGACAATGAAAAACTGCGTCCACAATGACATTTTTGAAAACGACAATGATGTGGGGTAGCCGGCAATGACGAATAGTTTAAATTGGAGACTAAAAAGGTCTTATATACTTAATTTGCTATAAGTGTACCAGAATACCTTAATAACCAATATATTTGGCGACGTGAAAAGTGTAATTAATTATTGTAGGTGCTCGGGAAGAACCTAAAAGAGTTACCATGTATTCCAGACGCTAAAGGAATCATATGTGAGAATAGCAAAAAGAAAAACGTTTATTTAATATACATGAAAAGATAAATTTATTTGTAAAATAAAATGACTTTAAATGAATTAGGTACTAAAGTTACATCATGTTACATTTAGCTACGAGTAGGATAAGTTCGTGAAGATACCGCGTATCTGTGGTATCTATAGACGCTCGTAACTCACGTGAACTCACAAAGGAGTGACTTTCGCGTAACCGACCCTTTGTAGGTTTGATGATTCACTGTGTTGACACCAGAAGGTACCAATTTGCCGGTCACGATAAGCATCTTGAGGTTGCCATCGTCTTTTCTTGCAATGTGACCGAAGTATTGTTTTACTCGTCGTTGACACTCGGATGACAGCCGCGAATAGATTATGAGTTCTCGTAATATAGAGACGCTAGTCCGAAATGCTGCCCAGGGGATACCGAGCATCTTCCTCCAGCAGCACATCTCAAAGGCGTCAATGCGTTTGCAGCCCGCATCTTTCAGTGTCCAATTCGCAGCGCCATACGAAAAGATTGAGAAGTCCGTATCAGTTTGGTTTTGGTTTTTACAAAAATGTTGCGATGTCTCCAGATTTTTTCAAGCTGAAACATGGCGCTCTTAGCCAAGCCATTTCTCCTGCGCACTTTCTTCTCACACGAACCATCGCTACTGATATTGCAACCCGGGTAGATAAAGTTGACCACTGTTTCCAGACCCAACGCACCAGTGAGTACTAACTTCTCAGATCTATCTACCACCATGACCTTGGTTTTGGACCTGTTTACGGAAAGTCCCATCTTCTCGGTTATCCGCTCCATTCGGTTCGGAAGTGCAGCCATTTCCGACTCATTTACTGCTAGAAGAGTAGTGTCATCGGCGTAGCGCAGGTTGGTGATTTTAACGCCACCAACTACGATGGCTCCCTCCCATTTCTCGCAGGTACGTCGCATAATGTGGTTTCCGTAGGCGTTGAACAGCATTCTGTTCAATAACCACGGTAAAATGCATCCCTGGCGTACTCCTTGGTGAAATTTAAAGGGATTTGAGGTTGTTATATCCACTCTTTCGACTGCTTGGCTTGAGCCATACAGGACGCAAAGTAGGGCGATGAGCTGATTTGGTACTCCAAGTTCTTGTAGGATTTTCCATAAGCAACCCCAGTTGACGCAGTCGAACGTTTTGCTGTAATCGACGAAACACATTATCACTGGCGTGTCAAACTCGTATTGCCTACTCAACGAGCTGCCTGACATTGAAAATGTGCTCTCGAGTGCCCTTGCCCTTCACGAAACCTGCTTGTACCTGCGGAATTTGGCAAACCAGGTAGTAGCGGATGCTCAGAATATGGAGCAAGATTTTGCTGTCATGTGAGATGAGGGACATCAATCACCAAATCCCCTCATGGGGCACTTCTCAATCACTTTGGTGATTGATGTCTAGGCGCCTTTAAGCAAAACTGAGAAGTATCCACTTCAAAAATGCACTGAGTCTCGATGAAAACATACAGCATTATCTTTAAAACTAGTCCGAATCCTGTGAACTTTACATGACTTTTTACTGTCTAAATATGACCAGGAATACTTCATAAAAATCCTTCAGGTTCCCGTGGGTTCCAAGTCCCAAGCACCTTGTTATTATAAGATATTCTTATCATATCGTAACATCATTGTTGCATGCGAACGTCATTGTCTGCCCTCTCATTTTCACCTACAATGACGTAGCCAACAATGACATATTGCATAAAACCTGCCGTGACACGTTTTTATTTGAAGACGAACAAAAAATACATATCACACCAAAATAAAACCTACGTTTACTAAAACGCAGTGAAGGACTAACTAATTTATCATGCACAATTATCGAAAAATACTTAAAAATGACAATGACGAAACAATTGACAAAGTGTGAAGAAGTTTTTCGGCAGCTCACCTGGCCGTAAGGCAGCACGCGTGTTGCTTCTCTGCCCGGTTGCGAGTAAATTAGGCGGGGGGCGAACGTCGGGGGTCGTGTATTGGGTTTACAATGTGGCTCATTTTTTCTACAAATCAAAAACAATCTCCGCGTCCGACAATGACGTTATTTTTTGACACGTTTTTTGATTTGAATTTTAAAGAACTTATACTTGGTTTATTAGCGTAATTTTGATTTAGAACTAAGGGTTTTTCATCATTAATGCGTTATATATAAGTTATGTAACATAATGTATACGTTTTAATAAAAAAATAGACGTGTAACTAGTTTTTCCCCTAGTAAAAAGGGGCTCACTTTGCACGTTCTTGCCCAATAAGATTTTTTGTTGAAAATTAAACTTAAAACGGATCCGATACCTTTTTTATTGTTTATCTGAGTACTTACTTAAAAAAATAGGTTCGTGCATAAACAATTCATCTGTTAAAAGTTTTCCCATGACATATCCAAAATGACCCCTCCGGAGAATCGCCCGGGACCTGATACAGTTGAAGCGTTTGGGTGTCTTCCAGGTTCTTCTCAAGCGTCTTCTTAGCCGATGCTCCACTCCTTAATTATTTTCATAGTGATAGCAGTCAAAAATCATCCGTAAACGATTTCCGTATTACAACGATAACACCCCAGGAGGCAGAAACTGCTATCAAATACATTAAACCCAATAGCGCGCGACTGATAAATTGCCGGCCTACATTTTGAAGGGTTGTAGAGATTTTCTTATAGCACCTATTCATTATTTATTTAATTTATCGCTATTCACGGGCACATATCCCAAGCTATGGAAGATCTCGCTGGTAAGGCCGATCCCAAAGTCTAAGGACCTTGGCAATGTGGAAAGTTATAGGCCTTTAGCCATACCACCTACCCTTGCAAAGCTTTTTGAATCTATCCTCCATCGGAGACTATCTGCACTCTTAAAACCTTTTTTTTGCGTCTCTCAGCATGGGTTTAGGGAGAACCGTTCGGTTAATACGAACCTATTAATTCTGACTGACACCATTTCTGAGTACCTAGACAAAAGCATCCAAGTCGATGTCATATATTTTGACTTTCAGAAGGCTTTTGATCGTGTAGATAACGATGTACTTCTCCAAAAACTTGACAGTATTGGTTTCGTTCCAAATCTGCTTAACTTCTTTGCCAGTTATCTACGCGATCGACAACAGTTTGTTCAGCACGGCCATTTTGTGTCAAGTCCCTACCATACCCGATCTGGTGTCAGTCAGGGTTCAATTCTAGGGCCCCTGTTATTGGACTGTTATTTGGTCAATGACTTTGAATCTGTGGTTCGGAATGCTAAATGCCTTCTCTACGCGGATGACTTAAAATTAACTTACAGAATTAAACAAGTCAATGATTGCCAGACACTCCAAGAGGACATTGCTGCTGTGGTCCGATGGAGTGTGGAAGAAGTGAGGCGCAACTTGAGTCTGCTTACCTTAGTCTGCCGCGTGCTGTAAGGAGAGTCTGATTGCCTTGAGCTAGTGGATAATTTAGTAAGGTTATACATTCCGGATGTCCCTCGAATTACGCTTAGACCCCGTACGCGCGCGTTGTTGGCCGTGCCTGCAGCTCGTACTGTGTCGCACAAGAACTCGCCGCTCCTCCCCGCCTTGACGCTGCTCAATGCACTTCTGGTCTCAACACCGGAATGCGATTTGTTTGCGTGGCGATGGACGGCTGTATGTAATGCGTGTTTGAAGTACTGTGAGTTGATGGATGACAGGATAACTAGTGTCCCTATCTGATTGTTAGCTTAAGTTTACATTTAGTTTCACAGTGTATTAGATATAGTCTGTAATGCTGTGTGAATATACTTATAAATAAATATACAAATTACAGATTCGAATGAGATACTATACCTCCTGTGTAGAGGTACTGTACCTATACACAATATCTGAAATTGCCATTCGAATCTGTAATAGAAGGCACCATTAATGCGGTGACTCTAATGAGTGCGGTTGAAACGCTCTGAAGTTGACTCAAATACTGTTAGAATTAAAATATTAATCATATATACATTCAGTATGTTCATCACATTTTGGCAGAGCAACAGCGATCATAAAAAAATGGTAGTCTGGAAAGTCGGTTTACGGACGATTATAAATTTTTACGTAATAACGTGGAAGAGAAACCAAACGCTTAGGCCGATCGTGCCTCTCTATCGCTTGTTCCGCGCTCTCGCTTGCACGCGTAACGTGACAGTGAAACATGCTTTTTCGTGCGTGCAGCCGGCGTTCATCGACTTATAAAACCTTAAAACAAAACTTCAAAAACAAATACTTATACGGTTTATACCTAAAACGAGTGGTTTTTAAGTAGTTGAACATTTGTATTATTTCTTCGGATTTATTTGAGAAAAGCACTATACAAGCCTCGGTGAATAGGGATTGTCGCCCTCGCCGCCTCGTTAACACTTGGCCACCTATAACTACTCTGCCGGCAATCCCCGATTTCGCAGCTTCTGCAGTAATGTACTATTTACGTCGTATTGTTTTTTAACTTATTATCTTGTAAACACTATTCTTTATTTATTTAATTTACATAAAAATCATCATCTTCGTCTTCATTCCATTCTCATGTCATAACGTGGAAGAGAGACAAATGCGTCGCAAGCCGAATGCTCGGCTTAATGTCACGAGGGACTCGTGATAAGACGTCACGTTAAAAAAGAAAACTAGTCATACTTTCCGAAAATACTGAATATATATGATAAGTTGGTTTTTCATGTAAAATATATTAAACACCAACTTAAATTTTGCCATTGATATGCGCCTGATAAATTACAAAAATATATTTTCTTCAGACCAAAGCCCTTCAGGCCTTCAGGCATTTCACGACCGTTTCACGAGCCGCGTAAAGGACCTGAAATCAGCCCACATTCAAACTGTTGAAGTCTTCAGACCGAAGCTCTAAAATGAATGTTATTGTGTCGTAATTAGGTTATCAAATAAAAATATATGTATTATGGACCATATAATCACCTTTAAAAGATAAAATGATCTAAAATCGTATTTTCTTATTAGTTTCAGTTCTGCAAGTTCAAAACACGGTGTGA
Source organism: Hedya salicella (assembly GCA_905404275.2). Classification (NCBI taxonomy): domain Eukaryota; kingdom Metazoa; phylum Arthropoda; class Insecta; order Lepidoptera; family Tortricidae; genus Hedya; species Hedya salicella. The sequence continues at coordinate 92,412,591 of FR990096.1, forward strand.
GATGCAACTGTCAAAAAAGGACGTTAAAATGCACTGAATTATGTAATTGTACTAATTGTGGAGGAAACTGCTTCTCTGAGAACTTAACACAAATAAAAAAATACTATTTTAACCATTTTGTCTTTTAAAGGTTAAAGTTCCATAGTACATATGTGATTTTATGGTCTATGATATATTTTCATACGCCACAATAACTACATTTTTGAGCTTCGATCTGAAGCAAATATATTTTCGTAATTTTTTAGACCAATGGCAAACTTAAGTTGGCGTTTCTCATATACTTTATAGGAAATAACCTACTAATCATATACATTTAATATTTTCGGAAATATGGTTGCTTTCTTTTTCTTTATGTTTACTTTGGTTCTGCCAAAATGTGATAAACATACTGAATGTATATTATATGACCTATGAGACAGACGGATTGAAGTAAAAATTTCGCCATCGCCGCGTAGCATGTTCGATTTCTTTTCATACATTATGTTTTATCATAAGGTTATGTAATATATATATTATACTATAGTAAAGCTGATATTTTTTTCATTCCAACAGTGTTTTTAAAATCACAAACTTTCGTATTTTGAAAAATATAAACCTTTGTGTTCGAAGGTGTCGAATGAAATTTTCATATTATTGTCAATATTTTAGTTTTATTTGTATGAAACTTCATACAAATTATGTCAAAAATGTATTCCTCATATTTGATTTGTACGATACCACGCACGACGTAGCAGGTAACGGCGACCCTTTCAGAGCCTCTCCCTCCTAACCCCCAGTGGGGACCTTGGCCACCGAGCTGAATCAGCTCAGATCGACTTCATACACAACTATGCCAAAGGAATTTACCCTGCACAAAATGGCGACCTCAACGTCAGGACAAACCGCACTAAAAGTTTTGTTTTCAGGCAAGGCAAATTCGACGCGCCGCTCGCATTGCTCCGCAAGCACTGGCGACTGCAGCACATCGCTCCGAACATGACCGAGTGCCGCCGACTGATGGAGGAGTGCGAGAATCTCATCAGCCCAGAGGCAGCTCGCCTCACAGCCTAGTGGCCTTGCATCTACATTTAACGGACCCGTTCATGTTTAAAATAGTTCCGGCAGTTATATTATAGAGAAAACAGTCAAATTCCCCCCGTGAGCAATTTACAATATTTCAAGTTTAAAATTTTCTATATAATCAAATAGAGAGTAAATAATTAATTATACTTAACCACATTTACTTATTTCTGAACGTTACCTACTAGGGGGGGTGGGTACGTGATTGAAAAGTACTTTTAAAACCGATGAATAAGAATTGGATTTAATTGCATATAGTCACTTTACGTTAACTCACTTAAACACTATTGAAACACTCTTCCCTTATTTGACACTTGAACACTCCTGTCCCGGTTGCTCCTGCGCGATGTTATCGCTTCGGTCTCCCAAAGTAAACGAATTATTTATACTGGCTTGGGGTCATCTGGAACGTTCGAGTCACAAGAACAACTCATTTTATAGCTACTACTAGTGTTAGCAGTACGCCAAAAAACTGCAAATGGTGTTTAAAGCATGAAAATAGGAACAATTGATCTTTGGGTCATAAGAATCAATTTGACCCGTAGCACGAAAAAAAAGGAGAAATAATAATAATTTATTTTCAGATACCAAACATCCATTTGTGTGAGACAGATACATATACCTAAAATGATATGTAATAGATATGTATTAAAAAAAAAACGTGTAATTATTTTCAAAATTGCTTTCTTGGGGTTGGATATGAGGCTATTAAATATAATTTAGGTATATTTTACAAATAATGATTCAACCGTATCATATCTGGAGGAGCCCAAACTTGCTATGTTTTGAAATTATTTATAACAAGTGGCTGAAATATAATGATGTCATTTATTTTTAGAATTTCTTAGTACGCCCTTTCATTAGATACCGCAAACGATTGGTTTCAGTACATTTTTTCTCATAACATAAAAAGATAACGTCATAACTCCTTTTTTGTTTTTCGTTTTCGTACTATAGGTCAAATTGATTCGTATGGCCTAAAGATCAATCGTTCCGATTTTCATGCTTTTAACATCATTTGCAGCTTTTTACTGAATTTCGGGGTGGACTAGCACAAGATTGTTCGAGAACCTTCCGACTGCCGTCTTGCTCACTCTTTTCGCAAAAGTTCGGCGTGTTATCTTTGTCTTCATCGTGTTTGCCCTGTCAGACCCCTTCTGGAATGTTATCAGTATGGCTGTCTCTTTCTTATCATGCTATCTCTTTCACTCCTATTGAAAATTTCGTCATAGGGTAAATAACGGGTTTTCAGGTTATGCCGTTATCTAATAGAAGGTGGCCTGAAACGGACTGAAAATATGTTTTAGGCGCCTGAAAAAAAGGCAACTGGGGTGGAATTTTGATAAACTGGTATGTGATAGAGCATCCTCTGAAACGGCCTGAAACACAGCCTGCTGAAAACGCTTTTGCACCTAAGCAACCGGCATAACATTGATTTTTATATTACAAAATCTATTTCAAAAGTACCTTAATCTAAAATATAGTAGAAGACAAAGAAAGCGTAGGTGACAGTCACAGCGTAGAACATGATACAGAAGCACTATTATAAAAACGAACAGTAATGTAGACGTTGAACGGCTGTTCTTCTCGTGCGCTTTGATTGTCACAAGATCGCTAATGACGTCATTTATAGGACCGTATACTTGTTTCACAATTACCTGTTTGTTTCTCAAAAATTGTAGTGAATAATTAAAGGGTTTCTTGATAATGAACTAACGAAATAGTTAAATAATTTTAAAATGTCAATTAGAATGCAACTGGGCGTGCAGATTTGAGAAGTTTTGTTTCCAGGCAAGGCAAGCAAGGCGAGGCGCCGTTGCACTGCTCCGCTAGCACTGGCAACTGGAGCACCAAAAACGGCTTACCTTACAACGTAGAACGTAGTGACGAAGCCAAGGGCCTATGCATACCGCGTTTTAAGAACGCGCGTCGGCAACGCATTTTTTTTCCATAGAGCTGTACATGATTCGCCTGCGTATCGCTTTGGTATCGATACAAACGCGCGTTGACGGTGCGTATAAACAACGTGATGTGCATGGCCGCTAAGTACCTTGCATCGACTATATGACAAGCTTCTATTTAGGTTGCCCTGTTTGATTTTGTTGTTTAGGTCCAATCTTGCACGTTAAATTTGACCCACTTTCCGGTTTCTAATTGAGCTAAAATTTGGTTATATTATGTAAGATCATGCCAATCAATTTAATATTACTTAGATCGTCTGAAATGCAATTAACCTATGCATAAGGAGCCCGTTTAAAAGCTTGTGGTAGCTTATATTACAAACGGAAATCCATTTGCAGTAATATTAATTGAAATATGACTGCCCACATGCCACTTCAAACCATACAATCCTGCGAGTTATGTCGGTTACTTTGGTTTTTTTGTGGATATCGTCATGTCTGATTCTATCACGTAGCGTAGAGAAACTCTGAGCATAGCCCTCTCTCTCCATTGCACGTTGCGTAACTCTGAGCCGCCTTATGAGTCCCATTGTAAACGATCATGTCTCAGTTCCGTAGCTTATCTCATCACTGGCAACACGCACTGTTTGTGATTTAGACTACATGAATTTGAAACCATTTGCATATTAGACCATCTGCAATTAAGACCATGTGCAGTTTAAGATCATTTTCAATTTAGACGACATCACAATTACGTGTTTAGAAGAAATGCTTATTAGACCAGTTGCTGCTTAGACCAATTGCATTTTAGACGAAACCATCAAAGAGACGAAATGTCAAAAGGCTATAGGCCCCCTTTTCCGTTGGCAGAAAATATAGAAATCATATTCTTCTCTTAATTCAGCGTAGTTGGGTTAAAAGTATCCTGTGGAAGCCCAGCAACACGAGTACCAAAAATAGTTGAAATCCGGTCAGCCCTTTTGGCGTGATGAAGCCGGAAAAACACATACAAACAATAAAAAAAGAACCGACTCAGTGACCTTCAAATAGTTAATAAGATTAATCGTAACTCGTAAATGCCCGGACCATAATTAAAACTCGGTGCTAAAATATTTACCGGGTGACTGAATTATATTTGAGCTTCCTTTTTCTTCTTAAAATAAAATTTAAATTCCGTTGCTAATTAACGTAACGTGTTGATTATTGTTATAAATGCTCTGTGATGTACAATAACTTAGCGATTAAGTTTCAAGTAGATAATAAAAATTGTTCTGAAACTATTTAATGGTTTACATTGCTTCTTCCGGTTAGTTAAAGTGGTCCTATAGCTAGTTCTACACACCATTTCTCGCTGGTCGAATGGTTGAGACGCAGGACCGGTAATCTAAAGCCTTCCGGACTATTAAGTCGACATCCAATGATGTTGTGTTCCCATTATGTTGAATCCCATTAAATGTTTTATTTTATTTATTATACTTCATTTATTTGGAGAACAAACAGAGATAGACAGATATACATAAGAACAACATAAACTATGAATTAAACAAGTATCTGGCTCCTCAACAGTTCCAACGGAGACATACCTTGTTATTCATTGTTTATTGGTCTGTAAGTATTTATTTAAAAACTACTCTTACTTAATGATAAATATCATAATATTGCTGAAAAAGTGATTAAGTGACATAGTTAACGTTAGGGTAGAACTTGGCATACAGATAGAAAATTATAAAGTTAGTAATAACATGAAGTAAGTAACTGTTTTTTAAACGGGTTTCATGATGTGGGCACGGCGAATAGGGCCCCAGAGCGACCGCGTTGTGTCGGCACCCTAAACTGCACGAGCTGTATTCGCTGCTATTATACTCTGACCGATAAATATTGTATAGTGCTTCCGCATCGGACATTTTACGCCGTTCTACCAGCGAAGAAACTTTATAGTGTTTAAGACGATCATTATATCGCATTTTTTCCGTAACAATTTTCTATATACAATTTTTTTTTTAAATATTTTACACCATATCAATACAGTTAGAATACTTGGCATATAAAGTGTTCCATTTTACTGATGCATATTCTATATGTGGTCTTACTAACGCTTTATAAAGAAATAGGTACAGCTGTGTGCAAAATAATAGCAGTATAAGCAGTGCAATAACATCGCGGGTGGGACGAGTGTTTATTGGCCCATGTTGTGTTGCAGTCACAGATCACCCCCACCAGATAGCTAATCTTTAAAATTTTGTTCGTGACACGACGCACCGCGTTTAGGGGCATGTATGAGGTGCGGCGTGTGCGGTTCGAGCGCTGCCATTGGTTGTTTCAAGGACGCTCGGATTTGAATTGATGGGACATAGCAAAATTATTGTCGATACAAAGTATTGTACTCGATGTGTACTTAATCAGTAATACTGTTATCTATCATAAATTATCGATGTCATTGACTAAACAAAAAACAAAATACAGCAGGCTGCACATATGTAGAGGATTTCATTCAAACCCTTTTTGATGACATTTCAAACATGAGGCGTATTGTCATGTTAGGGCAAGTCCTGACTACTCCCGGTGTTTTATGTGCAACAGCCAACTTGAAGATTAGTGACAATGGAAATTTATATGTTAAAACTGGCAAATTGCACGAAGTATGACTTAATCAAAATAAAAGCTGCTTGCGAAGAGGATTCCAAAAAGCCCAAAAAACATAACTCTATCTCAAACCAACTCCGAGGTCCCTCGTACTTCCTCCAACTCCATCATCAGGTAAATCTTGCGACACTGGAGCTAACTGCTAGCCAAAACGATTCGAAAGAGTCCAAACAACATTACTCTATCTCAAACCAACTCCGAGATACCTCATACTGCTCCCAAATCTGTCATCAGGTCTTGTCAGTCTGTCTGTCTATATACTATAGACATAGGACTATGTGTCTGTCGCAAATAATGTCTGAAACAAACCAGAAGAAGAATTGAAACAACCAATGGCAGCGCTCGAACCGCACACGCCGCACCTCATACATGCCCCTAATTGGCGTTCATTTATTTAATTTTAAGCAGTCATAATCATTATATATTCACTAAATAAACTAAACTAAAAGTAACTACCAACTAAAAAACTAAATACTTCATACTACAAAATAACTGCTCTAAAACTAAAATTATAAAAATAAACTTCACAATACTTGTATCGCAATCCCTTTCCGTATTATTTTATTCGATACACACCGAAAATACACACTTAACTAGCGGCGCTACACGTGATTCCGTTAGAAAGGACTAGCATAATTGTGTTTTACATTTGATCAAAAGGGACAGACATATTTCACTACTTCCTAATGTCCAGTATAAAATGGATTTTATATTTGATTTCTTATGAATTGGATGATCTGCAATCCTTCTCACACCATCTTACGCAGCAAGTTAGCATTTTTGGCCGGGAATTCAATTTTTTTTTTTTTTAATTTTCGCACGCACAGGCCGCGCGATCTTTATATAAGATCAAATACACAGAAGCGTGGTGAGCGCGAGTCGCCATACATGCTCCGTGGAGGTAGTATGTGCTTTCAGTGTTGGCCGAACGTTAAGGGCCTGCATCGTCTTTCGTAAACCACGTCCCTAACGCCGAGCGAGCTAGTAAGCATAATTTATAATAAGGGACGCATTTATTGCTCGCGGGCATCAAAGAAAGAGAAAGCTAATACACTACATGTTCGGGGTTTTTTGGCATAAGCGCCAGATTGTAAAAGTACAATGAAATCGAAGATGTTATTATGTTTTGTTAACATTTAAGTTAATCACGTAAAAGACAGAGGGAAGAATGATGATTAATCTGTCGTTACAAACTTGACAAAAAACGGAAAATGAAGACGCGTTTTCGGATAACTTTTCTATCGAGGAAATTTTCTACAAACATGTTTCCGTTTTAATCTGTGAATCCTTTCTTTTATATTATGAACATGAAAGTATGTATTTTATGTACGTTCCGCTTAATCTCAAAAACTACTGGACGATTTTTTATGAAAATTTTCCAGTTTTGTACCTTATATATCAGAATAGGACACAGGCTATAATGTATGTCAAATTTCGTCCCTTTTAGGGATGAAAAAGAGAATAAAAAAAATTAGTATGGACAGTATTTTTTTTTTACTACGTACTTGAAATCTTGATTAACTAATGTGAAGCATATTACATTTAAATTAGTAAATAAAATATCGACTTTTGGGGAAAGACGTAAGCTACTTTTTATCCCGGAATAATACCTTTTAACCGCGATAAATGAATCTAAGGCGTACGAAACCAGCCTGTTTTATATACTCGTTTTGAAAAAAAAAATACGCTAAAATACAGGGTGACTGGAAATTCGCCGTATTCCTTCAAAGGGGTTATTCTATGGTTCATTTGCAATGATTTAAGTCCAGTCAACTAGGGGTCAAAACTCATTGGTTTTCAAGTTATTGGAGTTTTTAGATTTTTTTGGAAAATACCCGCCTATCGACCTACAAGTGGTATTTTTATACAAACTACTTCAATTTGGATTAAAAAAAAAACATTTTCTTTTAGCCAATGAGTTGCTAATTACGATAAATAACAAAAACATGCAAAATATGCAAAATTTTACAGGAAAAAAAGAATTTGAAGTCACCAGTACTTGATTTTATTTCCAAATTTTGTAACATTTTGACACATAACTTAAAAAAAAAGTAGAACACTTGACGTACAAATTACAGAAATAAGTTTCTAAGTTCATAAGCTTTCTAAAAAGGTAAAATAGTTGACATTTTTAGCTCAATTCTTAAAATTATGAATGATAATAGCAGAGCAGGCTGAGGACTTGACTTGATGAGTAAGGTAAGATAAGGAGAAACTGGGGAAAGAACAAAAATAAAAATAATAATAATAATTTAATTTTAAAAAGGAAAACCAGTTTGTAATTACAAATTTTGCTCGAACTGCCTGCCTTGGTTTCGTATGCAAGCACGAAGCCTTTTTCGTACTTCAGTGATTGTAACTCGCGTTGAAAGCTCTTCTTTAATTTTTTGTGCAGCTGCCAAAATTTTTTGACGTAACTCTTCTACGTTACGTATCGGTCGGTCGTAGACCAACGCCTTCATGTGACCCCAGATGTAGAAATCACACGGAGTTAAATCTGGACTCCTGGCTGGCCAAGGGATTGGTCCTCCTCGACCAATCCATCTTCTTGGGTAGTTTCGATCCAGCCACTGTCGCACACCCCCGTAATAATGAGCAGGGCAGCCATCGTGTTGGTAAACCATATTCTGTCTCGTCGCAAGTGGCACATCTTCCAGTAGCATGGGTACTTCATCTCTCAAAAAATGTTCATACGCGATGCCGGTTAATCTCGCGGGCAGAAAGAAGGGTCCGATCAAATGATTGTGCACAATGCCCATCCACACGTTTAAAGAAAATCTTTGTTGATGAGCTCCTTCGCTTGATTTCCTTGGGTTTTGACCTTTAGGAGCCCAAAAATGCAGATTGTGGTAGTTTGTTATCCCATCGCGGTCGAAATTGGATTCATCTGTCCACAAGATTCTTCTCAGGTACTCGGGATCTTCGATATCAGCATTGATTACAAATCTGCAGAAATCCATCCTTCTTGCAGGGTCTCCCTCTTCAATTGCGTGTACTGGAGTGTAATGATATGGATACTGCCGAGCTGAGTGGAGGGTAAACCATACCTTCCACTGAGACAGACCGAGCTGGTTAGCTACGATTCTCGTCGAGGTAGTGCCGTCTGCCCGGAAAATCTGGAGGATTTGTTCTTCTTCAGCAGGATCGTAATGTCGAGGTCTTCCGGCATCGGCTTGGCGGCGTTTAACAGTTCCATTTTCCCGAATAAGACGGTACGTTGTACCAAACACGCTTACGTGTGGTAAACGGCGGTTAGGGAAACGACGTTGGTACTCTCTTCTAGCTGCAGCGGCATCACCGTCACAGAGCCCGTAACAATAAAAGATATCTGCGTATTCCGCAAATTGGTAAGCAGCCATTTGAGAAAGAAACTTAATTATCAGTCGTCCGGATTGGAATAACTGATTACTTACACATGAAGATTATTTAAACCTCGGTTAGTCCTAACCCCACCCCATAGAAATTACCGCCAGCCCATAAAAAATTGATAAGATAAGGCAAATAAAGCCCACGCAGAAACAAATTTAAAGTGATTAACAAACTAATTAACCTGATGACCCTTAATTAGTTTGTTTGTGTCGCCGAACCGATTAAGGGCCAAGTACGCTAAGTCAAGACCGGCTCTGCTATTATTAATAATAATTTTAAGAATTGAGCTAAAAATGTCAACCATTGTACCTTTTTAGAAAGCTTATGAACTTAGAAACTTATTTCTGTAATTTGTACGTCAAGTGTCCTACCTTTTTTTAAAGTTATGTGTTAAAATGTTACAAAATTTGGAAATAAAATCAAGTACTGGTGACTTCAAATTCTTTTTTTTCTGTAAAATTTTGCATTTTTTGCATGTTTTTGTTATTTATCGTAATTAGCAACTCATTGGCTAAAAGAAAATGTTTTTTTTTTAATCCAAATTGAAGTAGTTTGTATAAAAATACCACTTGTAGGTCGATAGGCGGGTATTTTCCAAAAAAATCTAAAAACTCCAATAACTTGAAAACCAATGAGTTTTGACCCCTAGTTGACTGGACTTAAATCATTGCAAATGAACCATAGAATAACCCCTTTGAAGGAATACGGCGAATTTCCAGTCACCCTGTATAGCTTAAATTTTCAATGCATCCCCTTAATGTGATTGAACATTAAACACTAGATTGAAAACTTAGTTGTGACTAAAGTATTAATGATTGACGACAGTTAGTATTTAGTCAGAGGGCTTGCAGTGGGCGTGGTGAACCGAGATATTTACCTTCTCGCCGGATCGACCATAATATGCTATCAGTTCGGGGCTGGCGCCGAGCGAGTATGTACTGGAGCTGTTGGTCTACGACGTGTTTTTTCGTGTAGACGGTTCATGTATTCGGGTACGTCTAGTACGGACACGGGTTTCTGACCCGTTCGGAACGGATAATAGGGGATATGCATGAATTTTAATTTTTGCTTTATTACAAGCACACTCATGTTACAAACAATAGACAAAAATATTTTTTCGAATAACTAAAAATAACCAATATATAAGCCATCAAAGATTTCATTCTATCTCTTTTTTGCAAAACGGAATTTAATATGGAGTTTATATGGCCGGAGTGCACGATGACGTAACAGTGCATATCGGACCTCTGTGTCTAATTAGCAGTTTAAAATGCCTATATCATGCGTATTTCTTGGCCGATTTTAATTTTAATTTCACATTTTGAAATAGTTTCTACGGTATTTTGATATTAATTGAGAAAAGCGATGAAAAATTTCATGCATTATCCTATTAAGGTCCGTGTATTTAAGATCCGTTCGGGTCGGTTACACGGATCGGCGGATTTTAAATACACGGATCACTACTCGTCCGTAGGTAAAGCTATTATTACAGCACTAGTTAGTTCGTCTTGTTTATTTAATTATACATATATGGCCGTTTTAATGTAAAGAAAACTGGGCGCCTAATTTTTAAGAGTTAAGTAGTCAAAATGGCAAAAACGTAACCCTTATAGTTTCGTCATGTCCGTTCGTCCGTCCGTCAGTCCGTATGTCACAGGCATTTTACTAAAAAAATACATGATAAATAGTGATGAAATTTGGAGTACAGGTGTATTGTATAAACCGCTACTTGGTTTGATAGTTAAATAACAAAAAAAAATATTTCTAAGGGGGCTCCATACATATAACCGAAAGTACACATTATTTAAAAGACAGGTTTTTAATCAATTTTTTGTTTTATTGAATATTTTGGGAAATAATCGCTCCGAAAGTAGCATAAATTGTATTCCCCCATCCTCTATAATCTGAAAGGTTTGTCCGTAAAATATTTTAAAAGGTCACAAAAATAAAGCTTAAGAAATATTTTCAACATGATCAAATATACCGTTTTTGAATTATTGTTAAAAAACTGCGCTTCTCAGTAAAATCATAAATCATTTATTTGCGTATAAAACATGGTGGGTAAATAGATAGTAAAGTAGGTAATATCAGTCTCACATGCTTTGTCAAAGAGTGACATGCAAAAATTATAGGCTTTCATATAATTTAATATACTTAAGATTAATAGCTGCGACCAATTTCGTGTCTTTTAAGATATTCGTTAACGGAGTTAAAACATTCATTTAGTAACCAGTGCGATAGTTTGCGCTTAAGTTCTCCAATTGGAAGGTTTTTAAAATCATTTGGAAGAGCATTAAATATTTTAATAGCCATTGGATAACAGCTATAACTAAACAGTTTCGTAGTGACTTTACGCATACATAAGTTATTCGGATATCGGGTATTAAACTTGCATACATCGCTATTTTGTTTAAATAATTCCGGATGAGATTGTATAAAAATACATATTTCATAAATATACAGCGATGGTACCGTCAGTAATTCAAGGCTTTTAAATAAAGGCTTACATGATGTATATTGTGGTACATCAGATATTCCACGAATGCACTGCTTCTGCGCAATAAAAACGCTATTGATATGTACCGAATTGCCCCAAATTAAAATACTATATCTAAGTACAGAGCCCACATAGCCATGGTAAGCCTGAATTGCAGTTTCTTCGTTTGTCACTTTCCTCAAGGACGTAAGTGCCGTGGAGATACGCTCTTTTGCTAATGCACTTTCTCGAATCTCCTCATTTCGATCTCTTAGAGGGATCCCGAGCCCTTTCCATAGTTCACTGAGTGACTCTGAGCTTTCTTAAGAGGCCTATAGTTAGAGACCACGTCTCGGCTTATTTTGCAGATGTTTTCAATACCGATCAGTTATAATGTTTTTCTTTTATGCTTATTCTCCTAAGATAAAATATTTAAGAAACATAATTTTGAACTTTTGAGTTCGTTGACATAAAAATGTGTTTCAGATTCAAAATCATGGATTACAATTTTAAAAACAATAGTCGTTGCAGAACGAGATATCGGTATTTTACTGGCTTGACCTTTTGTTGTGTTGTGTGGCTATTCACACTGATATCGGAAAGTAACATCGAAGCCAAATTGGCTATATTCGACATAAAAATTTTGAATACATATAACTTTTATTATTGTTAACATTGCTAATATAATTGAACAAATTTAATTAAGCTAGGGCTTGAGCCCTAGCTTTATTCTACAAAATGCAGTTATTTTTAATGCTTTCGATGCCCAGGTCGGCGTTTGCCTTTTACTTAGAGATGTGACCGCTAGTTGTTTTATTATGTTTGAAATTTTGTTGAAATACTGTAACGTTGTACGTTCATAGAATACATTTGATTTAGTTTAAAAGTAGTAGTAATAATATATTATAATTATTTTACTATTTATTCGTCATTTAAAAATTAGATATTTTTAAATTTTTGTTCATTTACGTAAACAAACAGTCATCACAATTTTTTTATATCTAAATATGTTATAACATAATTTTTCAATTTATTTGTGACCACTTATTAATGTTATGTAGATTAGTCCATTTACAAAATTAATACAACACTAATAATAATAGTCAGCATGGTTAAATGATCAACATGCATTAAAATAAAAACAAACTTAAAAATAGAACCAATAAAATATAAATTAATACATATTAAATTATGCGGAACACTCCTGCGCTCGAGATACCGTTACTGGACCGAGCTACCGATGCGCGTCATCGTTCTTATCCCCGGAGGCGCGCTTCGCCCGTCTAAGCCCGCCAGGCCTTCTTGGATGCAACACATTGATTTGCTTGTGCGTACGCGGGCCCGCTCCGTGTCGTCTATCGCGCTTGCAAATATTATTTTTCATACTGAACGTATCTTCAGATATTAAAGTTAATTGTAATACAATTAAGAACGTAGTGGCAGTGGTCACCTATAAAAATAAATGTAACGTGTAAAGTATACGAACTAACTATCTCCTCGCACCCATTTCGGGGTGCGACCTTTGGGTTTTTCACATACACGAGATCAAAGCGCGGTCTCCTCATCTCCGGCAAATGGTTGCCAGGACGGTGCGCCGATTTCCAACTGCACCAACGTAGACGGTCTTACCCCGGGTGTTACCGACTTACTCCAGCACCGGCACATCTGACCTCGCCACCACCAGGGGAGTACCGGCCTACGTTGCGATACCAGATGGGCAGTGTTTTAATCCACGACTTCTCTATTTACTGGGTTTAAATAAATTTAATGTGAATGACAATCGTTGTTTTCTTCGTAAAACTCCGGCGTCACACTGGCGCCTATACCGCGGCAATATTAGAAAGGTCTGCTTCGTACAAGTACTTGGTGTTTTGTTGTTTTTCTTTGTGTTGTGAAACGTTTTTAATTTTTTTGGTTGCATATCAACTAAAGTGTACTCAATTTTTTTCCAGTCAATTTTATACCAAGTTTTTATTTTAATAAAATAAGGTAGTTTTAAATTTTAATAAATTATTGTGGTTTTAAATATTAAAGATTTACTGTAATTTTAGTTTAATGAATTAATGTAATTTTAACTGGTTACAATTTAACTGGTAATTACATTTTATTAACTTATTTATTGCATTATTGATTTTATTATTAATCAAATTATTGTTTTACATTTCAATCAAATCATTATTTACATTGTAATATTCGATTTATTTAATTGTTTGATGTTGCATACTTGTGGTGAACTCTAGTCCAGTCGAGTCGTCCAAGTGTAACATATTTAATTATTGTCTTAATTTTTTTTATTATTGACATCGTAGTCTTTTTTATAAACACATCGTAGTCTTGTTTATAATAATAACGCTAGTGGAGTGATCCACTAATAAATTGCAAAAATTGTGATTATTATCATGATATTTGTAAAACAAAAAGTATCGTAGTCTTTTGTTGATTTAATTTTTCTTTTATGCTATTGTTCTGCCTCCTATTTGTTTTTTTTGGTGGCATTTTTTTTATTTTTATATTTTGCTCTTGTCTTCATTTACTAAGCCAATCAATCTAGTCAACCATAACGTTGCAGTACTTGATTTATTGTGACAGAACGGAGTAGATTAATTTAAATTTAACACTTACCCATTCGCGGTCTTGAAAGTTATTATATTTTTTTTACAAACGTAAGATGGCTTATCCAATAAAAAAATTGTCTTTGCAAAAAGCGGAATTAGAATATGAAGTTGCTATTAGAGGTGCCACTCCCGGGACTACTGTTCAGACTTTACGTTCTCAAATTGCCAAATTGGGACCACAGTTTCCGTCGGAAGATATACTCTAGAGCGCTGTTTTGGTCAGTGAGGATATAAAGGGAATTAGTGATGCCCTTACTAAGCTAAGAGCTTATCTCGAGGCACCTCACGATAAAAATACGTTGTTACGCGTCCAAAATCTGATAAGTCATCTCCATCATCGGCTAAATCGAATTGTTGTTGATAACTCCACTCAACAGGCTCTATAGTCTTGTGTTGCGGAATATAATTCTCTTTCGGAACGTTATAATTTAGTAAAAGACAATGCTTCGGAAACTTATCAGCATTTAGTGAACCACAGGCTATTGCCTCATCTTCACTTCTTAATATTAATGTAACCTGTGACCGTGGCGTTGCTGGAGAGCTCACTAGGCTGAGGTTTGACGGGAAGTCGTCCGTTCGGGCTTTTATTCAGCGTATCTCAGAGTTTAGTAAATCAAGGAATATTTCGGATCCAAAATTGCTTTCTTATTGTACCGAAACATTTACCGGCGATGCGTTGCACTGGTACCGCGCCGTCCAGGACCAGTTGACGGGTTGGAGTGATTTAGTCAGTCGCCTTAAAAGTGATTTTCGATCAGGCTGATTACGATTATAGGCTCTTGGCTGAAATCCGTTCGAGAACTCAGGGTGAGTCTGAGAATATTACGATCTATTTATCTATAATGACCGGTCTGTTCTCGCGATTGACTGAAGCTTTGTCTGAAGAGGATAAACTCGAGATAATTCTTCATAACATCTGTCCTTGTTATGCAAGCACGCTAGCTTCTGTTACTAGGGTCCCTGATCTCGATACTGTGCGCTCACTATGTCGCAATTATGAAAATATTCAGGCTCGTCTAGCCGGTTTTCACGAACCTCCCAAAGTTACTTCCGAATTATTAGCTCCCGAATTTGCTTATGTTGGTCAGGCATCTTCAAAATTTTATAATAGTTTTGGGAAAAATTACAATAATAATTATCCCAATAAAAATGGTAATAATTATGGTCAATAGTTCGGCTAATAAGGGTTATTCAAAGCATAGCAATTATGTTCAAGCAATTCAGGGTTCCGGGGGCAAGTCATATTATTGTCCAAGGTGTCGTAGTAAAACCCATAATTTACGTACTTGTTTGTTTGCTGTCACGAGGGCGTCAAGACGCCTGACTGCCCGAATTGTAGTAAAAACAAACCGAGTACTTCAAAAACCTAGTAACTCAGCAGAATTGTAGCAATAACCAGCATACACCAAAATTCGATAATGAGGACTGGCAAATTGTCTTCAGACCATCAATATATTTTTTAATTCTTATAAGATAGATACAATTCTGCTGAATAAAGCGTTAGGTGATCCTAAGCCTAAGCTCAGATTAGAATAAATGATTTACAAATATTTGGAGTTTTAGATTCGGGCTCTGTATCTGTCTCAATATCTCTTAACGATTCGAACAAGCCCAAACATGGCTAGGATACATTATTTTATTACAGAGATCCGGTTTCTACCTTCCGCCTCCATCATCGAATCAATTCGATGGTACCATTCATTCTCATCAGGACCATTTCAATTTGCGACTATGAAGAAGCTATTTGAATCGAGATGTATCTCGTCGCCATCCGTAAATCACTTATCGTTGAGGAGTTCCAAATGCTTATTATGTTTCTTATAATACCAAAATCGCCATATGCATGGTTACAACATTTGAGGAGTTGCTTCAATTCCTGATGGATCCCCTCATCAATCTTCCTTAAAATTTAATGGGACGAATCTGGGGGTATCTTCTTTCAAACAATAAATTAATAGTTTAAAAAACTAGAAACACACGCTTTGCAAGACTTTTGTAACAAATCCAAACACAGCTATGTTCCATCATGAAGTTCCCGTTCATACCTTCCGGCTCCATCATCAGATCAGTTCGACAGTACCATATTACTGTATTGTCATCAGAACTACATACAGCAGCCAATTTTCATGACGCTACGATCCTAGGAAGATGGTCAAATTAGTTACCTTAGATTCCATTACATAGTTACATACATGTCGACCTAATATCTAAATCGGTGAATAAATGACGGAGTTCTGAGGTAACAAACGTAAAAAAAAAAACATAACGGAATTCATAACCACCTCCTTTTTATGGGATTCGGTTAAAAATTGTTGAAATCTGTCGTCACTGCGGCGTGATGTTGGCACGACCACAAACATCCGTAGATACAGCGATAGAAAAAAAATCTTTCTATTCAGTGAACTTCAAATACTCCGTTTCATCAAAAACCATTTATTGGTGCATTTAATTATTTATTACATGATTGAAGTTACAACAAATATCCGAAACAACGAAATACTGACCTACAGGAACGTTTAATGACAATCACAAACAATTTCATCGCGAGAACTATGAAAAATAAACAAGCTTTTAATACAGTTCACCAACTTTCTCAGACGGGATTTAAGAGATGAATAGTGTGCTAATACATATGGGCCTTATACTTAGTGCTTTACTCGGGCACGAAAAGTGTTCGTCGGCATTTACACGTATAGCACAATTTAACTCAAAGAGAATAAATACTTTTTAGCACAATTTCTGTTAATTTGCGTTACTGACCAGGTCCCGAGGTAACATTACCGACCATCGCATATCCGGACAATAAATAAATGCAGGTATTACAGGATTGATGGCCTGGGTCCTCACGTGGTCGTTAAGAGAGGTCGAAGCCGCTTGTCGGCGGAGCTAGCAACGCCGACGCCGCCGCCGTCGTCGGCGGCGGTCGCAGCAGTGGCGGCGGTGCGGACAGGCGCAGCGGCGGCGCCGGCGGCGGCGACGGCACTTATCGCCGGGCTGTTCGTTAGAAGACCCCTTAAATCGCGACGACTTCTTCTCTAAAAACCCCAACGAGACGCCTTTCCTTATCAATGCCGACACCTTGCGGTCGAGTCCCACTTCGTCGCGACCTGCGTCTTTCTTCAGGTGCTTCACTATGTCCTCGAATCTTGCGCCT
The DNA here is from genome assembly GCA_905404275.2 of Hedya salicella. Classification (NCBI taxonomy): domain Eukaryota; kingdom Metazoa; phylum Arthropoda; class Insecta; order Lepidoptera; family Tortricidae; genus Hedya; species Hedya salicella. The sequence goes on from FR990096.1 coordinate 92,429,808, forward strand.
TGTCGCCTCCTCTGCAGGAAATGCACCACAGATCGGCCTAGAGGCGTAACTTGGTCTAAATCTATTCGCAATTTTATTCCCGATTTGCTTGGTAGCTGTTCTTCCATTTCGTGCTAGAGAAATACAGTAAAACACTATAATTTAGAATTCCGGAACTTTTTTTTAATTATGTGTTTTTACGATATTACGATTATTTATCTATAATTTGGCGTATGACGTACATATTTCTTAAGGGTTCGTTTTTTTTATTGTTCTTCTTTAAGCCAGTGCCTACATAGATAAGCACTATAAGGAGTATAGATATACTTTGTAGACGAAAGGGAGAATAGGGAGATTAGGTATATCTTATAATTCTATGATAAATATTTCAATGAAGTTTTACACAAAGTGCTAAAATCTCCGATCCTAGCTGTTTTTTTACAATATCGCCCCATTTCAATACTCCCAGTCTTGTCAAAAAATATTGAACACTTTGTTAATCCATCAATCAATCAATCAAATAATGCTTTATTAAAGTAGGCCTAGTTACAAGCACTTTCGAATTGTCAGGTACAGTACATTAGAGAAGTGTTTACTGGGAGAGATACAATATGATCAAACATTTGTTGCAAGGATTAGGGAAAACCCAGAAAAACCTAATCAGATCATTAAACTTAAGTATAATATTATTGATAAAAATTATCATTTAAAAAAATAAAATAATTATTAAGATAAATCCCAAATGGATTGCCAATAAAAAAGAAAAAAAAAATTAGAATGTGTCTAGAATAAAATTCTAAATGTCCGAGTATATAAAACAATTAAGATTAAAATAATAATAATACCTCAATATGTATTCGTTAAAATAATTATACATATACCTACATGACGCTATAATTTACATTAATCCCACGCAGCTTTATCATTCATGTAGTCTTGTGTGCTATAATAAGCTTTAGAAATTAATTTTCGTTTTACAATATTTTTGAATTTACCAATAGACAGCTCACTTATGCTGCTAGGAAGTTTATTATTAAACGTCACACAGTTACCTATGAATGATCGCCTTATTTTATTGAGCCTAGTAGGAGGCACTGCGAGCTTATGCTTATTTCTAGTATTAATATTATGTATATCATAGTTCCTCTTAAAGTGGGTAATATTTTTATCTACATACATAATATTCTCATAAATGTATTGACAATGCACTGTCATTATATTAATGCCCTTAAACTTATCGCTTATCTCTAAGCGAGTCTCTATAATTCATCTTATATATCGCACGAACAGCCCGTTTCTGCAGAACAAATATAGTATTAATGTCGGAAGCACTGCCCCATAGTAGGATGCCATACGACATAACACTGTGGAAATAACTGAAATACACTAATCGAGCCGTTATCACGTCTGTTAATTGACGAATCTTACTTACTGCAAAAGCTGCAGAACTCAGTCTATTCGAGAGATTAGCAATATGTAGTCACTTTTAAAATCTGTAAACGATATATATTGGTTTCTTAAATCAAATACTACACAACATATTCATTAATTGCACTTTATTTGATATGAGTCAAGTAGCCTATTGAAATATTTTAAATATCGGTCCTTGAAACTATTTACACATTATTAACATTTTTAGAAAATAATAAACAATATTTAACAATATTTAATAAATAAATATGTTCAATATTAAATATGTAAAATCAAATCAAAATGGGGCGCTACGGCCGGTGCATTTTTCTATGCGCACGTAAGAGCGATGAGGCAAAGGCTAATTGGCTAATCAGCCAAACATTAATAATATAATATCTTTCAACCTTCAAGTGTAAGTTGCGCAAGCATCTCTTGGGAAATCTTCAAGATTAAGAGTTTTCATAGTAGTTTAGAAGCAGGTGCCTATATGTATGTATATATATCTATGTATATATGTATCATGTTTATATATATTAAGGGGCTACTTCGTCATTCGTAAATCACGCCCCAAACGCGGAGCAAGCCAATAAGCGTGATTTGTAATAAGGGACGCATTTATTGCTCGCGCGCATCAAAGAAAGAGAAAGCTAATACACTACACGCTTGGGGTTTTTTGGCGTAAGCGCCAGATGTAAAAGTACCATGAAATCGAAGATATTATTATGTTTTGTTAACATTTAAGTTAATCACTTAAAATATAAAGAGAAGAAGAGAAGGGAAGAATAATTTAGCCGTTTATTAATCTGTCGTTTGTACAAACTAGACAAAAAACGGGAAATGAAGACGCGTTTTCGGATAACTTTTCTATCGAGGAAATTTTCATTAAACATGTTTCCGCGTTAATCACTGAATAGGTTATATAGTCAAGAAACACATATCTGACCGGATTTATATAGTAAATTTGACAAAAAATGCGCTACAAAATAGCTTAAATTTTCGATGCATCCCCTTAAGTATTATGTATAGTTTGTATACTATGTAACTTGGGTGTCTCGCCCTTGTAATTATTTTTTTGTACAAGTCTGATACCGATATCCCGCACCCGCGCCAATAATTTATCTGTTAAGCCTAATGGTCGACTGGTAGAGATTGCCTTTAAGGCATTAGGTCCGCCATTTGTACTTTCTTGTAGAGTCTGGCTACTGAAATATTACCTAAGGTTTTGGCGCGAAATTCAAAAAATCTTGGGCTGGTCACACTTTGTGAAGACGGAATTATAGTTTTGATATTAGAAAATATTTTGAATTTTCTGTACACACGTAAGGTACCTAAACCTAAGGAAATAAATAAATAAAATATACGTTGACGTGCCCTCAAAGTCAGCTCACATAATTTCTACCACTATATGTACAATACAGTGAACGACAAACATATAATGTTTACACTTTCTCACCATATACCATTGTAACAAGGCGAAAAATAAATAAGATCTACCTTGATTATCATAATATTAATCCATCACCAATGTCTGTGGTTAGGTTAAGTAGGTATAGTAGACATGGGTTAGGTTAGAGTAATGTTGCACCGGCACGATGGGCCAAGTGCGGGATTCTATCGACAAGCTCGTCGCTCATACTCGTATATAGACATTTTTGGCCAAGATATTTTTATATCAAATTACTACTGACAAGTCCGCAGATTTCTTCTGATTATTGGTTTTCAGTAACTCCTTACGTTCCGATGTTTTGATTTTATTGATATTTTCTAGAACTTTCAGTTTATCTGTTTCTTTACACATTTTGTCCTGTGTATGAGAGTATCAGGTATTAATAAATTCATGTACGTAATCATAGTTATAGGCAAATTTAAAACTAGTACACAAAGTATCAAAATATTTATAGAGCACCAACCTACTAAATTGACAACAGACTTTAAGCCGTTTTTTAAATCATAGACAATTGGTGATACCACAAGGAAATATATCTGTCAACAATATTTGGCTAGCCAGACTATATTGTGCAATAAAGTTTAAATAAATAAATAATAAACTGAATAATTATATAAAATTTAATACAAACAAAATCTTATTTTGTATAGGAAACTTCATAATCTATTGAAATGAATTATTAGGGTTCCGTACCAAAAAGGTAAAAAAGAAACCCTTATGGTGCTACTCTGTCTGTCTGTCGGTCTGTCTGTCTATCCGAGTATTTGAGCGCCATATCTTAAAAACTACTTACAGTCGGACCATTTTATCTCTTCCAAGCAAATGAACTGACAAACGTATAAAAACTGAATATGGCAATGTTTTGTATCTGTTACAGACGTCAAGTTGTTTATGTGTCTTAAGAAACAATTAATCTTTACATGGCGTTGGTTTTAAAAAAAAATGATTTAACTATGGGAAAACCATATAAAAGTGGTCAGCGGGAACTGCTTTTCCGCATGGTCATAAACTTCGATGCTGTAAAGCAAAAGCAAAAAGCGATTATCGCTGAAAAGCGGGAATGTTTACATTGCATTAAGTCTTTGGCTGGTAAGATTAACCAATCATAGTACTTTTGAATAACGCCAATATGGTTTTTGTTAAAATAATATTCAAGTGAAACCATTTAGCTTTTAGCAGCCTCTTAAGTGCACTGAGAATATATAATGTGGTGTTAGTGACTTATTTATTATTCCTAAGACTATTTAGGGCCCTATATTCAGTGTTGCCATGTACCAAAGCACAGATAAAACAATTAAAATTGGTGGGATAAAGATATTATAGCCAGACATATGCTATCTATTTGAAATTTTATCATTTTTTTTTCTTAGAAACCTTAAAGTGTTTTTCACACTGGGTGTGTCTCTATGGTAACTACCTGCCCGGTAGTTAACTTGGTGAATGGCCTCGGGGGGAGCTCACAGTTGCCTCGATCCCCGAGGCAAAACTGGTTGGGCTCCTTCCCGAGGTTACCGCCCGTTAACTACCTGGTTCAACCGAGGAAACAGGTAGCACCGAAACAACCAGTTGAGCTTCTAGTTGTGTACTCCAAACCTTCCTTATCCCGCACTTCCTACACAGTCAGCCGCAAGCGATGACGTGGCATGTTGCAGCGGGCTCTCCATCCACAAATAAGGATGGTGAGCGGTAGAATGCCAGCCGCGTGTTTGTGCCGTGCGCGGGGACCCGTACGGGCGGAGAACGAGATCCACGTAGGCTGAGTCGGACAGGGGTCGGAGTCGTTACCTCTGGAAGACAACACGCCACTTTGGCTCGGGATTCGTTCTACACGGGAGGTCTTGTCCTAGCCAGACAAGATCAATCGGCTGTCGCGTCCAGTCTGATGGCTGCGGGCGAGTGTCCTGGGGTGATGGGGTCCGTAGTCGGCGGCGCACGATTCCAAAGTCGCCTGTGGAGGTGACGATGGTCTTGGCACCGTGCGGACTCATGGGCAACTCATTTTGGGGCGCTATAGCGGGCTGGTATCCCTGATGCGTCAAAGCATCCCCAGTAAGTGGGCTCCAAGGAGGGTGGGGAGCCAGTCCGATGAAGTTATAGTTGTTTTTCTTAATGGATTCTCAACCACTAAAAACGACGAGAAAGGGAGACGCCGTACCCGTAAGGGAAGAGGCTACAGCGCATGGCGCTACACTGGGTATCACTGCGGGCCGCAATACTGCCTTGGGCAGGGATGCGGGAGCTGGTCCCAGTAATGTAGGTAGGAGTGGAGGCAGAGGACACGCTGGACCTGTCCACTTCAAAGGTGCCATCCGATCTTTTCCCCAAGTGGTGAAAAGCGGACACGCGCAGAAGGTAACCGCAAGGGGACCGACTGCAGCGGGCACTGGAGGAGGAGACGGCAAAAGCTTGCCGAAGCCGACCACCACACCGTTCCGCGGATCGCTTCCAAATCCGACTGAGAATGTGCCGGCACGTGACGTGGGTGTGTCCAAACCTGAGGGGGAGGACGGTGGGTATATCTCAGCAGGAGGCAGAAGAGGAGGCAGAACGCTAGGAAGAGAGCTCGTTTGTCGTTACAGACGAGCGCAGATGCGACACAGGTCGCACCTGCTATCGTGGCGGAGGTAGGCCACAACAAAAGGCCACTGGGATCGAGTGGCGATTCGACCCTGCTGACCAGTGCCCCCAAAAGGACGAGGGTAGGGTCGTATGCGGAGGCGGTGGCGGCGGAGCGGATGGCCATTATCCCAGTGGGCTACCCTGCCATCAAGATTCTGGCGGGGCATATGTCCGCGATCCAGGGTGCAGTTCTGGCACTCGTGGATGGCGCTACTCAGCCCCTGCCTAGAATAATGCTCGGCAACATCGTGGGGGGCGCACTCCACATCAGTTACCAAGGGAGGGGGGCCTCCACATGGTTCAGCTCGGTAATCGGGGGGGTGGAGATTGCCGGGCCGCGCCTCAAAGTCGTGGACGCCAGGGATCTGCCGAAGCCAGTCAAAATGGCCTGGAAGACGCGGATCGTTGGTGTCCAGGACACCAAACTAACGCTCCGTGTGCTGCAAAAGTACAACCCTTTGCTGCACACGGAGCAGTGGAAGATAGTTGACACCCTGATGTCAGAAACTAGTACCCGACGCATCATACTGATGGATCGGGAATCGGCGGATGCCATCAGCGCGTCCAACTATCAACTCTTCTCGGGGGTCGACCTAAGCTCCTTTAAGCTCCTCGAGGATGCGGAGGAGAGGATGCTTAGGATGGCAGAGGGCGACCCTCGGGCAACGGTGGGCGACGCGGCTCCGAACGGAGCCATGTCAGGGACGACGGAGAGCCGGGACCAGGGAGACCCGGCCAATGATACAGACCGCATCGGAGCCGAGGAAGCACCGTCGATAGACGCTGCTGAGGCGGAGACGGTCGCAGTAGAGGCGGGTGGGCAGCCGGATGCTACCATGGTGGAGAGGGAGTGGAGGGAAGATAGGGCTGGGTCACGCATGGGCCGGGAGTCGTCACCGTTATCGACGGTGGGCTCTGAGGACTTGCGAGACCTAGCAGATCTATACCTGGGAAGCGCCCTCTCCCCCATGTCTAGCGAGGAGGCTCCCAGGGAGCCAAAACAATAAAAGCGCGATGGCGGGTATAAGGTGTGTACAGATTAATTTACAACACAATAAAGCAGCCACAGCCCTTCTGGCGAGGCAGCTCACAGACGATAAATTCGATATAGCTCTAATACAGGAACCTTACATTTATAAAGGGGAAATTAGAGGTTTGGGCGGAACTGGAGGTGCCATATGGCATCACTGTCCCGATGATAACATGAGGACATGCATCTATGTCAGAAACGGCATCAACGTCATGCCCTTACATGCTTTCTGTTCCAGGGATCTTTCAGCAGTTAAGATCCTGGGTAAAGGGGAGGGTAAGGCCCTTATTGCTGCGTCAGCCTACCTCCCCTACGAGGCGACAGACCCGATCACAAGCCAACTGCGGGGTCTCGTCGAAAAAGGAAGCGAGGCGAACACCGACCTTATCATCGGCTGCGACGCGAACGCCCATCACGTCATCTGGGGCAGCTCGGATGTCAATACGAGAGGGGTGAAGGTACTGGATTTTCTGGTAAGCTCCTCATTACAAATACTAAATAAGGGCAATGAACCGACCTTTGTCAATGCTAGACGAGGGCAGGTAATTGATATAACGTTGGCTACTAATAACACTAGTAAAAACATAAACTCATGGCATGTCTCAAAGGAAGTTTCTTTATCCGATCACAGATATATATGCTTTAAGTACAATACCAAAATATAAGTGGAAGCTGTACGCAAAAGGAACCCGCGGAACACTGACTGGGAAGCGTATAAAGCTGACCTGAAAGTGGAACTGGGGGACCCTAAGGGGAAGCTTAATGCTATCATAGATATAGAATTTGAAGCGGACAAAATAGTACAAGCAGTATATACGGCTTGGACGAACAACTGTCCAGAGAAGAAAACTCTGGCGAAAAGGATACCATGGTGGAACCCGGACATTGAAAAAATGAGGAGAGAAACCAGGGCTATCTATAATGACGCAAAAACCTCAAATAACTTTGAGAGCTACGCACGCAAACTCACAGAATATAACAAGGCAGTGAGAAAAGCAAAGAGGTCCGCGTGGAGAAACCACTGCGACCAAATAGGGTCATTACCAGAGGGTATGAGACTAACAAAGGCACTAGCTGCAACTAAGTCAGTCCCGCTTACATCCATCAGAGACAGTGACGGGAAAATGACTGAAACTGGGTGTGAAACGCTCAACGTGATGTGTAATACACACTTTCCAGGCTCGGTAATACACCAGGGTGAAATAGATGATGTCGCTATTAGTGCACAGGAGCAAACCACAAGCACAACAAGGCACAACTGGGACACATCGAAGAAGGTAGTAGAACACAACAAATTAAAATGGGCCCTGTCAACGTTCCAACCTACAAGGCTTCGGGGCCAGACGGGATATACCCCGTTCTACTACAGGAGGGCGCAAATGTACTCATTCCTCATCTATGCAGACTGTACAGAGCGTGTATAGCATTCGGACATGTACCACGGGTATGGAGAATGGTGAAGGTGATTTTCCTGCCAAAACCAGGCAAGGCAGATTACGGAGACGCCAAATCGTATAGGCCCATAAGTTTGTCATCGTTCTTTCTAAAAGCGTTAGAGAAACTGGTGGACAGACACATAAGGGATGGCCCATTAAAAAGGCATCCTCTGCACAAATTACAGTGTGCCTATCAACCAGGGAAGTCAACGGACACGGCGTTACACCTGGTAGCAACCAGAGCTGAACAGGCCATAGAGAGTAAGGAACTGTGCCTGGCGGCTTTTCTAGACGTGGAAGGAGCGTTTGACCGCACCACGTATCAAGCGATCGATGAAGCAGCTGCAAGACATGGCATAGAGCCGACCATATGCAAATGGATTGGCAATATGCTAAACGGTAGGTTAATAACGTCATCCCTAATGGGGGACGAGATAAGGGCCACAACAACAAAGGGGTCTCCACAAGGTGGAGTACTCTCACCTACTCTATGGAGCTTGGTGGTGAACTCACTATTGGAGGAACTCAATAGTGGTCCTATCCATACGGTAGGGTATGCGGATGACCTAGTGATACTTGTAAATGGGAAATTCCCCAGTACAGTCTCGGCAATAATGAATGAAGCACTGAAGAAAGTGGAGAGATGGTGTAACAAACACCAACTGTCCATTAATCCAGGCAAGTCGGTGGTAATACCATTTACTAGAAAGAGAACCCTAAAGGACATGCACCAACTAAAACTGTACGGAAGGGTACTTGAGATGTCCAATGAAGTGAAATATCTCGGCGTCACGCTAGATAAGGAACTAAATTGGAAAAAGCATGTTGATCGTAACATAACAAAAGCGCTTAGAGTGTTTGGAATGTGCAGATCGGCATACGGTAAGACGTGGGGATTAAACCCTAAGGTACTGAGATGAATCTATACTATGATGGTAAGACCGATCATACTGTACGGCAGCCTGGTCTGGTGGCCGAGAACTTTAAAGAGCACATGCAGAGACGACCTAATGAAGGTCCAAAGAACGGCGTGCATGGCTATAACAGGGGCGTTTAGAACTACGCCGACAGCGGCGCTAGAAGTATTGTTAGACCTACCACCGCTACACATAGTGATACAGTCGGAAGCGCGCAAATCACTGCACAGGTTAAAAACCATGGGCCTGTGGAGTTACAGTGCGCCGAAAACTAAGCACACAACCATGGAAAACAACAATTTCCTCGACAGAATAACTGCCATGAGCTGCGATAAAATGCAACCAAGGTATGTATTCCATAGGAACTTCAAAGTGCAGGTTCCCACAAGGGCAGAATGGGCCGAGGATCAAAAACCATTGACAATGGATGGTGAGGATAGTATTTGGTACACTGATGGCTCAAAAATGGCATCAGGTACGGGAGCAGGCATTCATGCAAATGACTACAATGTCAGTACAAGTATGGGAGGTTATGCAACGGTCTTTCAAGCAGAGACATATGCTATAATCGCCTGTGCCCAGGAGAACATAGATCGACTAACCAGGGGAAAACACATCTATATACTCAGCGACAGTCAAGCAGCACTGAAGGCGTTATCAGCGCCCAAAGTAGACTCTAGACTTGTACACAACGGCATTCAAGCATTAAACAAGCTCGGAAGGCTCAATAAGGTGCAGCTGGTCTGGATTCCAGGGCACGAAGGCTTCATCGGCAATGAAAACGCAGATGAACTAGCTAGAAAAGGGTCTGGAACTAACTTCGTAGGACCCGAACCATGTGCGGGACTCTCACAGGGAACCATAGTAACGGCCATTAAGGACCATGCCAAGAACCAACATCAACAAGAGTGGAAGAAGGTGGATAGCCTGAGGCATGCAAAGCTATTCATAGAAGGGGTAGAATCAAGCTGGACCAAGAAACTGTGGAACTACAGCAAAAGACAACTCAGAATCATAATGGGTGTGTTCACAGGTCACTTCGGAGTCAAAGGACTCCTGGCCAAACTAGGACTTTCTGACGACACGGATTGTAGAATGTGCGGTGAAGAGGCTGAAACAATGGAACATATATTATGTATATGTCATGCCCTCGCCAGACAGAGAATGAAGGAATTTGGCGTTGGGTACCCAATGCCAAAGGAATTCCAGAAGCTACCATTGGCATCTATCATCCGGTTTATGGAGTTGTTAGAACAAAACATTGAGTAGCAAGAAGGGGTAATTACACAAAAGATCCCACTGGGTCGAAGTGTATCCGTAAGGACCCCTAGCAATAAGATAAGATAAGATAAGATAAAGTGTTTTTAGAAGAATTGTCGAAATATATGCCACACATAGATATTTGCTGAAAATTTTTTTTTTCAGTTTTTGTTATATGTATGGAGTGCGCCCCTAGAAATATATATATATTTTATTTAACTATCAAACTAAGTAGCGGTTTACACAAGACATCCATGCTCCAAACATCAGTATGCATCTTATAGTTTTTGAGTAAAATGCCTGCGACATACGGACGGACAGACAGACAGATAGACAGACAGACAGACAGACATGAAAAATCTATAAGGGTTCCGTTTTTGCCATTTTGGCTACGGACCCCAAAAATGGACTGCTCCCTATGACAGTCCAGTACTTCTATTTATGAACCTGGCCAGTGTACTTCAAAATACACTGGCCAGGTTTGTAAGTTATTTCTGATAATATCAGGAGTACTTTCAGGGTAAATGGCGTTCATGATAATATCGGTTCGCTGAGTAACGTCCAAATCTAGTGGTCGCATTTTTGGTCCTTTCAATCGAGCGGTTGATTCTTATATTATGAAGACCTCGAGACGAGTCAATATCTATGGTATTATCGTCGTACTTCTTTTATCAAGAATAGCATGCATGCTGCGCTACTATTTTTATTCTCGGTAGAATGATAGTCTGCCACTCGCTGACCGGCATGGGGGTTGGCGCCCTCATGCCCCCCTAGCATTAAGTCCCCCGGTTGAAGCCCGGGAGGACATCCCCCCGCAGGCTGGGTCAGCTCCTGCGGAGGCAATGCAGCGCCACGGGTCTCTAACGGCTCTATATCGCCTCACCCGCGCTTCTCCAGATATCATGTGAGGATATTGGGTTTAAGCAAAGTGCTTGACGAGGGCGGACCCTTTCCCAATATTACATGATATCCTTCATCGAAGAAAATACATAATATATCATTAATGATGTTTTGTTAATATACTTTGCACATCACCACGGATGTTTTAAAACATTTTTTATAAGAATATGTACAATACCTACTACTTATTTATACTATTTTTCTCCTATTCCACATTTCTACTGCTTAAGGTGCGTCCACACTTGTATCATTTGCTCGTATCCGATCACCGTGCCGTAGCATGACTGCGTATCGCGCTGCTTGGACGCTTACTGTCGGCGCGCCGATAATGCCGCACTCTTCCGATACAAGTGTGTGATACGCGTAGCAAATGGATTTCGAGTGATCGGATCGGCGCAACGTCCAAACGCGTGATCGTGACACGCGATCATGCTACGCGACGATGATCTGATACGGGCAAATGATACAAATGTGGACGCACCTTTACGTGAAAGGATAGCCAATTGGCAGTCAAAGTTCTTGAAGATCTGTTACAACATTTTTGGTGCTATAATTCAGTTTTGATGGCGCAAGTTTTGCCACCAAAACCACCAAAACTGAGCCACCAAAACTGAAAACTTACGAAAAAAATTGGTACAATTTAATGAATTATTTTAATTTTGTAGTTAAAGAATAGATTAAACTACAAACCAAAATACTATTCAACACTGTATACTTCCGACACGAAAATCAAGCGTACAATTCGAGCCACCTAAACTAAGAAATCGTTGAAGAAAATGCCACCAAAGGGGTTACGTACATTATGGCGGGAAATGCTCCGTCACAGTAACACCTCCACTCCGCGCAAGCGCCAGCGCACGCACGACTGTTCAAGTGGGGTATTGTTGAGGACAAGCTACCTTGATCTTAAATAATTTAATTTTTATTTAATTTTTTGAATAAATAGTTATATTTACTGCAAACTAAACTTATAGCCAACTATAATTTTATTCAAAAAATTAACCATAAAAATTTTAGAAAAATTTATATATATTTTACACTGGGATTCTCCACTTGGACGCGGAAAAAATGCTGTTGGGATATTCACTCCTATGTACCTATTTCCGATCATCTGGATCTTGTGCTCCAACTTGAAAAGTAGGTGGCAACCCTAACTAAAATTCAATATCTCATATGTCCTGCATTGCTTATACCTGATTTGTTTTTTATAATCTACATTATTTGAACGTCAATAATTTTACATCATATTTATCTACCTAAATACGATGTAAAATTATTGACGTTTTAATAAAAACGGAATCAATGAGACTATCCAAATAAAAATTAATGTATTTATTAAGAGTAAATAATTTTCTCTTAATTTTCATTTTTTTTTCATTTTATTAACGATTATTTACATTATTTTTTTTTAACTGAAGTAGTGGATATAATAGCCATTTTTAAGACCCTATTGTGTTGTGTAGTGCTTAAGAAGACATTTAAAACGAAATAATGTAGTTCTATGGCTTCTATTAAGATTTCTCAAGTATTAATATAACTTCAAAAATAAACATATAAAAATATGGTTGCTTCACAGAAGTTTTAGTTGGACTAGATCTATAGGTATGAAGGGGTAAAATATAGGTGACCGCACTTAAACGAAGATTCCATAGCCTAGCCATCCCACCTAAACAGACATGCGCTGTTTAATAGTCCCCGGTAAGCTCGGTTCTCCATACAAACGTAGTTACGCCCTCATTTTAAAACGACTGGCTAGTTTGCTCTGAAACTTTGTACTTAGAACAAGTTAAGGTATATGCAGGCCTGTAATTAGTTCATGTAGCTTCAGATACCATAGTACAAAAATACAGCGAATTTAAGTTTTTCATACTAAACTTGATTTTGCTGTATTCCGTTTGTTTTATAAACTGGAGCCATATAAAATAATTTTAAGCCTAGATATGCTTCATTTTATTGTATATGCAAAGTTTCGTTACAATCCAACAAGTAGTTTTAAAATGAGAACGAAACTCCGTTTGTATGGGAAGGTGAAATTCGGCCGAGCTTGCTGGGGACTCTTAATCTGTCTGCAGAATTTTCTTCCTCCTCCTACCAAGCTCGCTCTGGCTCGATCTCTCTTACTACCTCACTTAGATTACGGTGACATTGCATTTCTGAATCTCAGAGAAGAGCTGCTTGATAGGCTTGAGCGTTTACAAAATGTATGTATCAGGTACGTATTTGGTCCGCGGAAGTATGACCATGTTTCAAATTATCGTGCACGGCTCGGATGGTTACCGGTCCGCCGGCGCAGAGACGTACATATCCTGTCCTCGCTCTTTAAAATACTTTATAATCCGGCTTCTCCTCCTTACCTCTCTGAGAGATTTAGTTATATGGCTGTTGCCAGTGGACATCGCTTCCGGTCAAACACCAACCCTGACTCTTGCCATACCATCTAACAAGACGCGAACATATTCAAGGTCTTTCAACGTACAAGCAGTTAAGTTGTGGAATGAGCTGCCATTATCTTTCAGACAGTCGCAGTCTGTAGCATCACTTATTATTATTATGTTTGTATCTTGCATTGAGTCACGCACGGGCTCGTACGTCCCGGAATTTTAAAAGACTTGCGTGGGGATATGGATCCAACACGTAGAGCCCCTTTTGAGAAGTTTGCTGTGACTGTACTTCTGCTGTGACTCGCTCCTGATCATATCAATAAGAGGATACGTCCATGAGCAGTCATATCAATAAGAGAATACGTCCCAGCAGATGTTGGAACTATTGCATTGAAAGGAAAGAGGAATCATATAGCTCTAACGCTCTTCTCTGGACAGCCAACGAAAGCAAGCCAGAGCTGAGAGTCCTACGGGTCCTCTTGGGTATTCACTCCGGCTGATGAAGACACACCGGAGGCGAGGACCCTGACCGACTCTATAGAGATCTCGGGTCCGTGGGGTCGTCACTCCTCATTATAATAATTATTATTATACACTTATTTATTTTCAATCGTAGGTTTTTACAATATATGTATATATAAAGTAAAATACAAAAAGCAAATACAAAATATAAACACATTATAAAAAACCTAACCTAGGGTGCCGCCGGCAGCGGGGCCGGGCTCTAGCTACCGGTGGTTAGGGCTGCACAGAGAGGAACCTCCTGATAATGCGGGCCGTGTCCAGGATTACTGCCTTCTGTATCTGACCCTTGATCCAGCCATCTAGCGAGAGTCTCTTAAGATGTTCGTCGAGACTCTTCGCTATAAGACCGTTTACCAAAACGACTATCGGGACAATAATCGTCGAATCAACATCCCACATGGCGGCCACCTCGTGAGCCAAGTCAAGGTACTTGCTGAGTTTGTCCTTCTCAGCCTTCACGAGGTTCTCGTCATGTGGAATAGTGATGTCGATGAGTATTGCCCGGCGCTTAGATCAATCTACCAGCGTGATATCAGGCTTATTGGCCACAATAGTCCTGTCCGTGATGATAGATCGATCCCAATAAAGCGTGGCACGACCATTTTCAAGAACTGGCATCGGTGCGTACTTATAGTACGGCACCTCAGACCCCACAAGACCGTATTTAACAGCAAGTTGCTGGTGAATAATCCTGGCTACTTGGTTATGTCTGTGCAAGTACTCGCCGTTAGCAAGATAAGAACAACCGGAAATTATATGCCTGAGTGACTCCCCGGGACGGCGGCATGCCCGACAAATGTCGACCGTACCGTCCTTCAGGATATACCTCCGGTAGTTGTTCGTCATGATAACTTCGTCCGTCATTGCACAGGCAAAACCTTCGGTTTCCCCGAAGAGATCGCCGAAACGTAGCCAGTTCACCGACGCGAGCAGATCTACATCGGGCCCTGTAAGGGCCTTGTAGAACCGCCCGTGTAGCTCCTTACTCTTCCATACGTCTTTGCGATCTACGGTGCTAAGCACCGTTGGTCTGCGCCAGTTCGCGTTTGCCAAGGATAGAGGGGTGAGGCCTTTGTCTACTGCCACTACATCACGATGTATCCCACACTCGTTGTTTAAGAAATACTCCCTGAGATTGCACACCTCGCGATTATGGAGGTCCTTGGCGTTTAAAAAGCCACGGCCCCCACACTTACGCGGGATGTACAGTCTCATAACTGACGAGCGTGGGTGTAGCATGCGGTGTGTAGTGACCAGCAGACGGACCCGCCTATCCAGGGCCTCCAGCTCAGTTTGGGTCCACCATAGTATGCCAAAGGAGGAAGTGAGCAGGGGCATCACCCAAGCGTTGAAGGCGCGCGCCTTGTTGCCACCCGACAAAAGACTGTTAAGTACTTTTGTCAGGTGACAGAAAAAGCGCTCCTTCACTGCCTGCCTAATGTCCCCATCCGCAACACTCAATGCCTGTGACATACCAAGGTATTTGTAGGTTTCAGTTTCGGAGAGAGATCTAAGAGACATTGTCTCGGAAAGCTCTAATTTCGTGGAATTTACAACTTTCCCCCGCTGTACATGCATGACCGCACACTTGTCTACACCAAACTCCATTTTGATGGCGCTACTGAAAGTATCTGTGACTTTCAGTAGCTCCACCAGTTCCGGTCGTTTTGGTGCAAACAGCTTGAGGTCGTCCATGTACATCAGATGAGAAATGATCTCACCCCCTCTGAAGCTGACCTAGTCCTGAATCCTTCAGCAGAGTGCTGAGTAGATTCAGGGCTAGGCAGAACCACAGTGGACTCAAACTGTCGCCCTGAAAAATACCCCTCTTGATCCTTATAAAGTCCTGCGGAGCAGGGCGGGCGTCTCGGCCGCCTGGTTGACAAAGGACTGTGGTCTTCTGTCTCATACATGCGCCTAAGAAGGCCTTCTTGTAGTCAATCCAAGCGGCAGAGAGAGACTCCCTGCTTCGCCGAACTTGTTGACAAATGGTCGTGTCAATGAGGAGGAGCTCCTTAGTACCACGGGACCCAACCCTACATCCATTTTGAGAGAAGGCCAAAACGTTGTTCGCAACAATGTGTTAATTTTTGCTCTTAAAATAGATGTAAGGAGCTTGTATAGCGTAGGCAAGCACGTGATGGGTTGGTAGTTTTTCGCTTCCGTGGTGCTACCGGACTTGTAGAGCAAGAAGGTAACACCAGTTGTTAAGAAAGATGGCAGGGAACCAAGCTCGAGGGCGTGTTGGAGTTGTGTTGCCCGTCGTTCGTGTGAGCATCGAAACCACTTAACCCAGAAGTTGTGCAACCCGTCCGGCCGAGGACTTTTCTAGTTCTGAGTCGTACGAGCTGCACAACTCACGTCATCGGGGTTGATAGTAACAGCCCCCATGGCGTCGATGGGCTCACACTCGCGCTCGACAACAGTCATCCACTCGCCCTCTGTGTGATCGACTGGCACCGACCAGATACTACGCCAGAAATTAATCATAGCAGTAGGATCCGGCAGCCGCCCGTCGGTCACACGTTGGTCGGTTCCCTCCCACTTTCGGTATACCTTCCTTTGATCGCTCTGGAAGAGGCGATTCTGCTGGAATCGATCCACACGTTCTCTGTAGCGGCGGATACGGCTTGCCCACGCATAGACTTTCTGCTTCAGGAAGTCAATGCGCTCCGTGACACAGGCCATGTAATCACAGGAACTACATCAGTCCCGGCAAAGGCCTGTGCTACGTAGCGCATGACACGAGGGCGGTTGTTACCCCCCCTGAAGCAGATTAGCTTTGCAATGAGAGTCCTGAACGTGCTGATACGCCGCTCGATCCGTACTTGCCAGGCGGGGACACCATCGGCAGTCCGCGGTGCTCGGTCAGCGTCCGGGAACTTGACACGAGCAACGCGGCAAGCCGCGATGGCCCCACAGTACATGATCGAGTGGGTATCAGCTAGATCTTCTCTAGCCCGCAGATACGGGTGTAGCAAAGCGTTCAGGGCGCCCACTAGCGCTTAGTTACGTTTATTCGCGGGCAAGCGTGGTAACTCAATCATCTCTTCCAGAGTCCTTCTCAATTGCTCATTGGCCTGGGTACTCATGCTACTCGCGCAGTGCTCCTCGTCAGAGTCGGGATCGACCCGCGGCGCCCCTGGCACCAGGTGGAGTGCTGGCGCTGGAACCGGCGACGTAGCAGGTGGATTCCGAGACGACGTGGAGGCCGCGCGAGCAGCCAGTACTTCCAGGCGCAGTCGATCAAGCGTCGCGTCGTCCAGCAGCTTACGCCGTTGAATGGCGCGCACTTGATCCGATAGCCGCTGCGCAGATTCGGCGATGGCCGGTTCCAGGGTCTGGAACAGAAGGAGCATCCTGTCCCGGTACGCAGACAGGTGGGTTCCCCCCTCTGTAGCCCCATAGTATGCGCGCATGACGTTCTCGTTATTGGTTGAGACCATCGCATGTGACGCACTATACCACCGGTAGCGGGAGCCGTGGGCGGAGCAGAGTGCCCCACAGGCCCCAAGCGTGCCGGCAGCGGTGGCCGCCCTCATCGCGTAGGTGGTCGTGGCGGCGGGGGCGGCGGCCCGCACTCGTCGTCCCTCGACTCGCTCCTGTCGGGCGCGGTGGCGAAGTCGTCGCTCGATGCCGATGGTGAGCAAGACGAGGCGAGCGGGGGTGTTGGTCGTGCGTGTGTTGGCGTGGCAGATGT
The DNA here is from genome assembly GCA_905404275.2 of Hedya salicella. NCBI lineage: Eukaryota > Metazoa > Arthropoda > Insecta > Lepidoptera > Tortricidae > Hedya > Hedya salicella. The sequence goes on from FR990096.1 coordinate 92,447,415, forward strand.
GCTTTTTTTTCGCGTATTTTGGCTCCTCGTGAAATAGCGTTGCATGATTTAAACAGCATTTACATATTTTAACGTTGACATATTTTGACACTTCATAAATTCGGTTTTTCGTCCATAATTACCGTTTCTGAGCTGTGTTTTCACTATGTCCGTACTCCGTGGTTTCTGAGAATTTTCTTCGGTTTTTCATGATAGATATCGTAAAATTACATCGAAAACAGTTAGGTAAAAAAAAAAAATTAAAAATAAGCGGAGGTCAAAATCCGTAACAGCGAGTGACAGCTTTTTTATTATTATTATATTTATTAAATATTATTATTATATTTGGTTTAGTTACTTATTATGTAGATATACATATATGTTTATTATTTTTATTGATATACATGTCTTTAGTTTAGTATTTTATATAATTTGTACATAATTTTAGTTTGTCTATCTTCCTTATATCTTCACTCACTTGCTTGTTACTATGTACAATAAAGTGTTTACATTAATACATATAAGAGCTGGAAATCGCTGGAAGCGCTATAAAGGCGACTTATAACTTCGTTTTAACCCCTTTACCTACCAAGCTGCCCTATTACATCTCTGGGTGGTATAAAAGACTCCACTAACTCAACTTTACCACTTATAGCTGTATAGCAACAGTTTTCATTGCTCTTCCATAACCATAAGAATTTTGTTGCTGCTATAAGGCTCCTGTACCGCTTAGAAGTTACATGGCTTTTAAATATTCTATCGTACAAGTTAAGGAAAACAGTACAGCTCTTAAACGGCACTTATACCACGTTTCGGCTGTACAGAGAATCTATATGCAGCTTGTGTGCTAGTTAGGCTGTAGCTATTATTTTAGACGTTTTTACGTAAAACTATTTAGTTTTTGCGGAAGACTTATTCACCGAAATTTGTCAGGTCTGTAAAACCAATATTTGAACTAATATAATTTATCAATCACTGTACCTACGTCAAACGTCTTTGCAAATCCATAGATACTCTAGAAACTATTAAGCAGTCTAACGCAACTAGGAACAAAAAAACTTTTATATGGACTTTGCATGTTGCCAGGACACTGGACCCGTACGTCAGTACTGTTTATCTGCCATGTCATACATTTTCAACCATAATGCTTTGCTTGTCATTGCGGCTCGTGTGTTTTGTATGTTTGTTTTTAGATTTCTAATTAAATTATTCTTAATTGTTATCTAAAGTAGTGAAATGTGATTGAACACTATTTAGTGAATACATTTTGTGAAAATGCCACCGAAAAGACGGTTTATCACATGTGAAATTTGTGGAAATCGAGCTAGTCATGAAAATTGCGATAAAGGATGTTTATGGCGAAATTTCTCTGGGATGAAGGCCGGTAAGTATTGCCTTAGATTCTTTTAGCCATATTTAAATGTAGCATGCTAAATAAATAAACAAAATTAGATATTTTATATATATTTTCATTGTGTACTAGGGATGTACTGTAACTATCGATAGCTACAGGCTTATTTGTTTATCAGTGGAAATAGTTATTCAAAATCGTTTGCCAAATGAACTTTTCGCAAATAGTTGTTACGCAAACCTAATTTTTGACACATGAATGTTTAGGCAATGTTTCGCTTACCAAATCGTACTGTGATGAAATTTCCTTTAGTCAAATGTTTTAGTTGGCATAATATTTTTTAGGCAAAACCATATTAGGCAAATGATTTGTATCGTCAATAATCAAATTATTATTTCTTACTTCTAACCTAACCTACTGTTCTGGTAACACTTTGTTTTTGTTAGGGGTAGAACTGTCACCTAACCTAACCTAACCTAACAAAAGGCAAGACTCGACATAGACCTTCGCGTCTCGCTCGCTTCGCTCGCTCGTTAGGGTTGTGGGGTCGGAATTGACCTTATTATATTTATTGCTAAATATACTAAATAATTAATTAGTTATCCATGCGATAATTATATTAAAATTATTAATTTTATCCATTTCATAAAAATAATTAATCACAGTGACAATAATTAAATGTAACAAGTAATAATAATACATAAATAAATCAGAATTGAATAATAATTCAAGTAAAAACAAATAAACAGAATAATTAATAAATATAATTTTGTATAGTTATAAAATATGTATAATTATATTAAGATTATATTACCTACATGTAACATAAGTTAATTTGCTATATCAATAATGTAAAACTTAAAAATCGAACCATGTTTAATATTTTGTGCCGGACAAACCGATCCGTTTTCTTATTAGAGAATCAGTGGCAGCCCGCTTATATTGTATGCAGCCGCGCACGAAACCGGTCCACGCGCTCGGTAGCTGAACTAGCTCGCCCGCCGCCCGCGCAGTCCCTAACAGATATCGACGCGAGACGCATGCGCTCCATACGCTAAAGCCGCTGCTTACGATTTCTTAAATCTAGCCTAAACCTAGTGCTTAATGACTATCTTTCCGCTATTGCTTACTCCTTCTATTCTAAATTGTTCTGCTTGTGTATTGTGCTAACTGTTTCTTCTGTGTGCCGTGTTAAAAGACAATAAACCGGTGTATAAACGGACATTTGAAGTGCTTATTTATCTCTGCAACTGCATCTATCGGCCGGGACGCTTATATATCAACAAGGCAAGCATTACACTCTTTCTATACCACTAAAGGGTCGCAGTTCAACCTAACACTCCTCCTCGCTTTGCTCGTCGTCGTACCTAACCCAACCCAATTCGGACCTGACTTATGGTGATATTATGGTTGATGAAAGATATCTATACTATTACAAAGTTATAAAAATGAAATGTCTGTATATTTAAGATATTTAAAAAGAACTATCGTAAGGGACTACTTGGAGGTCACTGAAGTGAAAAATATATTTTTTGGATTTTTTGTGTTTGTGTGTGTCGACGGGCTTCGTCACGCCAAATCGGCTAAACAGATTTCAACTATTTTTGGTAAACAGGTAGCTGGGTATCTCCAGATGGTTAAAGGATACTTTTTACCCGACTACGCTGAAGAAAAAAGAGGGGTTATGACATTTTCTCCTCCGCGAACGAAGTCGCGGGCACCTTCTAGTATCAAATAATTATGATGAAGGCAACAGGGGACCCACGCGCAGGCAGCTTTGTCGCACAAAGGCTTTCAATAGCCATACGGCGCGGGAATGCTGCCTGCGTCATGGCCACCCTACCGAAAGGACCAAGTTTTTAAAGTAATTTTTAATATTCCTAGTTTAATAAGGTAGTTTAGTTGTTATTTATTATTTATAATTTCTATGTAATGTTAATTTTCATTATTACCAATAAATAGAAGAGTATATCCTAAAATACCCGGTTTATAGCCCGTTGTACATTTTGGACTTGCGGTCATCTCTGAATGATTAATAGCCTAAACAATAATATGTCAACAATCGAACTTATCTACTTCGCGTAAGCAAAATGTACATACTTTATTACGATCAAAAGTCATAAGACGATTGAGGGTAAAATTCATTTAAAATTGATTTCTTCCTGAAATATTTCTTTTTTGTTACCTACTTACATCTATCGTGGTTTATGTTTGTTGTGGTGACGGTGGGGTCATCGTGTTATTTGGAATTTTATTTATTTCCTACCTATATCTAGTCCGTCCATACAAACTCACAATTATTCACAAATACGTCACAAATAAGTCTGGCTATAATATCTTTACCCCACCAATTTTAATTGTTTTATTTGTGCTTTGGTACATGGCAACACTGAATATAGGGCACTAAATAGTCTTAGGAATAATAAATAAGTCACTAACACCACATTATATATTCTCAGTGCACTTAAGAGGCTGCTAAAAGCTAAATGGTTTCACTTGAACATTATTTTAACAAAAACCATATTGGCGTTATTCAAGAGTACTAAGATTGGTTAATCTTACCAGCCAAAGACTTAATGCAATGTAAACGTTCCCGCTTTTCAGCGATAATCGCTTTTTGCTTTTGCTTTACAGCATCGAAGTTTATGACCATGCGGAAAAGCAGTTCCCGCTGATCACTTTTATATGGTTTTCCCATAGTTAAACCATTATTTGACAGGGGAAAAAACATCTTTTCTCAGTCCTCCCGTGACCATGGAAAGCTGGAAAGCTTCCGAAACGTTGGGAACTAAAATGAGATAATATACGCGATATAATCCGTTAAATTGTTTTATTTCAATAAACCATTATTTTTTTTAAAACCAACGCATGTAAAGATTAATTGTTTCTTAAGACACATAAACAACTTGACATCTGTGACAGATACAAAACATTGCCATATTCAGTTTTTATGTTTGACAGTTAATTTGCTTGGAAGAGATAAAATGGTCCGACTCTAAACGGCGTGTTGTGAATAGCTGCAGAGTTTAATATTATAAACTGAAATATTTGCATTTATAATATCATATACTTGTATTTATTCATTAAATAATTAGAAATAAGTACCAATATGTTTAATATATTATATGATCCTAAATAATATTGCTTGTAATTGTTATGTTGGAAAAATATATAAACACAAAAATTAATAATAGAGATATTTATGTTGTTTTGGAAAAAAAATATATTACCCGATGCAAACATGATTTTGGTCGTTATGTGTTGTGTCATAACAATTCATTTGACTAAATGTTTAGTGTCTCATGTTTTTTTGCCTTTAAGCATTTGGTAAAAGATCAATAGTATTTTATGCAACTGTTGTTTAATAGGGGTCAAAAAAGACGAGTGGCGTGGGTTGCGATGCGAGCCTTGGCGAGCATCGCAAGTAAAGACTCCACGAGTGATTTTTGACACAGTTATACAACGTTGCATACAATAGTTTTTTTACGACTAAGGGGCCGTTCACTAATTACGTACGGACAATAGCGAGTATCGCTAAGAAAGACGCCAAGAGCCTTTTAGATCGAATTATACAACGTTGCAAACAACAGTTTTTCTACGACTAAAGGGCCATTCTTTAATTTCGTGGACAATCGCAAGTATCGCAAAGGAAGACGTCACGAGCGTTTTATGCCCAAATTATACAACGTTGTATATAGTCTGGTTTTTAAACTGAGCGAATCGGCCATTGTATTCTTTAAGCCGATTAGCTCAGTTTAAAACAAAAGTATATATACAATAGTTTTTCTACAACTAAGGGGCCATTCATTAATTACGACAGATTTTTCGAACCCAATGATCCCTACGTAATTAATGAATGACCCCTAAGCACTTTTTAATAAAACACAAAAAGTCTAAATATTTATATTTGCGCCGAGATTTTTCTAGCAGCAAATTGTTTGATACTTCTTGCGCCACGACATAAATTTCTTCGGTAGTAAGTACAATTCGTCTTCCTAAATTTTTCTCAATTTCCACAGTTTATAACAAGTCAACAACCAACAACTTCAAGATGAATAAAATTTAGCGCCATGACGAAAATTCAAAAGCGAGCTGTCAATCAATTTCTATGGCTTTCTTATTTTTTAAATTCGCGTTTACTGGCCAGTGATAAAAACATGTTATGATTCGAAAAAAATAGGCGATAAAATGTGTACGTAAATTGTTTTTTTTTAGTTGGCAGCAATGCATTTACGTACATTATTATTTTTTTAATTTAGAACTGTATGAATTCGGCGGTTTGTTAAGTTGGTAATATAAATTATTTCAAATAACATTAGTTAAAGACTTACTGAATATAAATTATTAGATTGAAATTTTGTACTCTGTGGCACCAAGGAATACGTTAATAGCGACATTGTGACACGCTTAGCAGTGTTTTTTAGGAAATAGACTATAGAGTTTGAAGTCCGAAGTAATGTATGTCTTTATATTAGAGTTGGTAACCATTTAAATGACAGAAAGAAGTACAGGAGTAGAAAAATGTGTAAATGACATTTTTCTTAGTAATATTTTACTGAATGAAAATTTGACCAAATGAAAATTTGCGTATTGTAATTATGCTAAAGATTGCATTGGCAAAAAAGACATTTGCTAAAATGAGTTTGGGTAGTAAAATTTGACGAACATAATTTTGGTAAAACGGCAGGATCCCCATAAATATACTTTGTACCTACGTTTCAACTGAAAAGTTTACTGCCATCCATTCCAGAACATATGAAGATTCTTACATTTATTTATTGAGAAGTAATTATTTAATATTTTGACCTTAGATATAAGAAAATATATCTCTGTTGTAATTATAAAATATTTTCACATGCAGACAGTGGGCCAAGTCTCAAAAGAAGATGTAATAATGCTAGGAAAACAATAAATAATTAAATTAAAAGAAAAAGCTTATCCAACCTTGTATTAGTACATATAAATAAATATCCACTGTACAACATAGGACTTAAACGTGGGCTCAATCCTAAACCAAATTACGATAGCAAAAATTGCTGACATGAGCCTATATTCCAACCCAGTCCATTTTATTGATATCGATAAAAATCGCAATCGTATAGCCTACTACACTATTTTAGTCTGTTAGATTGGTACCACTGCTGTTTGACGGTTCTTTGACGTACATGTTGGTATCAGTGTGCCATGCAAATTGATTATATTGGCTAGTATGAGAGTCCCGCCTCTTAAAACGTAGTGGTTATATTATCTTTGCTGTTAAGGCTGACACACGCGACAGATGTCCGTTTGGACCATCTATGGGCCGCTTACAACACTAACCTTAACCTGAAGTTAATTCATATTGAGAACAGCGACCTCTTTCGTCAGCCATCTTGAATTTACAAAATAATCACGCGGATGTATCACACTATTATTCTTTAATCAAATCGTACAATTGAACGTGAGAAATAATCATACACTGGTCGGATGTAAACGGATTACAATTATCCCGAAACGCGGACAATTCTGTGCTTGCGTCCGTTCGCCACACCGTTCGATATCAGAATGCCGTCCTGCTGCCTGTCACTCCAGCTGACAGTTCTTAATCATTCGTTCTTTATGGATCTACCCTACCCGTTAATAAAATCATTCTGACTTTTACAAATTACCCGAAACGGACCAAGCACAGACCACTCCCAAGCGATGTTTTAACAGCTGCCATCGCTTGACGTTTCGGAAGGTTGGTTATCAGCATTGATCGGAGCGCTGCCTTGCCGATATATATAATTAATTGTTCCTGTATCGCTAGTGATTAATTAAATATCGTTTTCAGATCGAAATGAGTATTATTTTAAGGACCGGCGGGGTTATTGCCTATCGAAATTTTGACACTTGTTATCAGAATCAACTGTCATAGCCAATACAAAATCATGACACTTGATTCTGATTACGAGCGTCAAACGCGTTAGGCAATGCGGGGGCTGGTTTATTCAAATTAGGTTGCCAAGTCTAAATAGATTACTTTGAGATATGACAGATAACAGTGCCAACATTAGTTTTACATTTGGCCACTATGAGCGCTGCGATCGATTATATTACCCCCACCTAGTACTTCGCACCCAGCGAATAATGTTGTTGCATCAATTTCTATTAATATAAGTATCACACAAACTAACTGACCCACTAATTGCTATTCCGCTTCAAATTGTATCATACACTACCAAATTCACTGAAATTTGTATTTTGATTTACATGCATAGTGTGGCATAAACTGCAAAAGGGCATTTTTTTTATTTTGATTTATTTGTATTTTTTTTGTTTTTGGGAACAAATACCATAGTTTTTTTGTTTAAACATGTGGTGGAAGGTTGCTTGCTCTTGTTTCGGTAGCACCTGCCGCTTAAAATTGCACCGACTCCACTGATGTTACCACAGTGATTTGTATGAAGTGCAATGTTACCTTATATTTTGTATATAGATAAACAATAAAAATTGTCATTTTGAATACCACAAAAAACAACGATGTCTGTCGCCATTGCGTTTGCTTTTAAAATTTATAATTATAATAATTATTTTTTTGCTTTATAGTAATTATTTGCTATTCATTGAATTTTTGGAGAAAACGCCGATTTTTTGCGTTGTTCGGTTTTTGTTGGCAGAGTATTCTTATTTTTAAGAACATATTTATTACTTTTTCTTTTGTGTAATTCGATTTAAAAATAATGAATATTTTCGTAGACAAACTCATTTTATTTTTTCCTCAATAAAGATCTTATCTCATTGCTGAGGCTTTGGCATTGTATATCGTGCCATACATGTTTGGTTCTAAATTAAAGCAATTCGATTATTTATAAGAGCTGTGTAAGTTCGTAAAAACAAAGCCAAAATGAAATTGTTAATTTTTTTGCCTGCCAAATTGAGGGTTAAAAAAATCGTCAAACTGTATTCTGTTATCCGGGACTTGAATGTACAGACTTTCGATCCTCTTCTACTTTATTATACGTCTAGATTTTAATTTTTGCATTACTAACCTATAGTCTGATCTCAGATCTCAAACAAGTACTTACCACTACCTCGCAAGTCATGTAATAATAGAGTCGAACTAGACGCAGATTTATTGAGTACATTCCGGTACTGAATCAACACGCCCAACCGTCGCGGTCGATTCAAAAACCTTCAATTACTATAACTAAGCCTAAAAGTAGTGTATATGTAGCCGGACTATACGCAATATTATAATTATCTTATTATGGCTTATGACTTATCATACTCAATTAAAAATAGAATATCACAAGCGTAGTGAATAATTTAGTAAGTCAATTAAATAAAATAAATCAATAATACGCATATTCAACCATATTTCTTACACCAAACCTTAAACCTAGAGGTGCGTCCACATTTGTGTCATTTGCCCGTATCAGATCATCGTCGCGTGGCATGATCGCGTGTCACAATCACGCGTTTGGACGTTGCGCCGATCCGATCGCTCGAAATCCATGTTGCTACGCGTATCAAACACTCGGATCGTACAAGCGCGGCATGATCGCGACGGTGCGACGTCCACACTAGCGATCATGACACGCGATCATGCTACGCGGTTATGATAAGGACCGTACGCATGCGCATAATTCTATAAAATATTAATTGCAACTGGACCCACCTTCGTACGCAAAATTGACAAAACTTAAGGCAGTCCATGGACTGCCTATTTTTGAAGCATATTTATTCTTTATAAGTACCAATTCCAATTATAATACCTATTAAGTAATATTATATTATTTCAACAGATTCCTTCCACTCACACTAAGCTCCATCAAACTCAAGGATACAGACGCGGCGGCGATTCGCTCGGGTCGCTATTTTGTGAGTGCGGACCCTCGCTTCGTAGACTTCGGTCGTCGATGTTAAAATTGTAATTCGCGCGCACAGCAAAAGGATGAATAAATGTAAATTACCTATTATTATCTTATTTTTAAACTGTTAATATGTCATATAAGGATTTGTTATGGTACTAAAGAAAGATATAATAATTTTGCTTCGATTTCTGTTAAAATATCGGCAGTGTTCCTATGAAAGCCGGTGGTTCCTTATAAGGCCAATCAAAAATTTGACGATTGGCCTTGCTAGGGTACATGGGCCTTATTAGGAACATTTACAAATCATGTAAATATGAACACTTAGTTTTTAGTTAAAATACGTACCGGGAAAGTTGAAACAATGTTTTATGTTTAAAATACTATTATTGATAAGGTTATTCAACTTTTTAACTCAGACTGAATAGACATTAGCCTTACAAAGAGCGGACCCATAAGATAGCGATTCTACGTCATTTTTTTAAAATTATTTTATCCTAAAACGCATTGTCAACTTATTTGTTATCGATATAATGCTCATTACTATAGTTTTTAAATAATTTCGATTAATATATTCTTATTTATTCGATGGTGTTCAAGGAATGTTTGTTGAGTTTTTTTAAGAAGATTATAATATGTTAAGCATTTAATGTTTCGTTTAAATGAAAGAGCTTTTTATGTTGTTTTAGTAAAAGCGGATATTTTGATTATTACAACTAGGGCCTGCAGTACCGGTCCGGTTCCAAGAATTTCATTTCCCGGTTCTAGGCAGGACCGGAACCGAGATTCCCGGTCCTTCCCGCTTCCTCGATACCACGTATGTTTTTTTTAAGAAATTGCTCATTACATAATGAAATTTAAGTAAACCATGACTTATATTACAAAAAATTAGCAATATTTTTATAATGTTTGTTTAAGATATTAATTTTTGAAAGTAGTACCCTTGACGGACAAAATGAGGAGCAGTAGGTTAGCGTGGTATGGGCATGTAATGAGGAGGGATGAGGGTCATATTGGTAGAAGAATGTTAGAGATGAGTGTCCAAAGACGAAGAGCGATCGGTAGGCCAAAAAAACGATGGATGGACTGTGTGAGAGAGGACATGACGAAGAAAGGAGTAAGCACTGAAATGACGAATAATAGAGATAAATGGAAGAAGAAAACATGTTGTGCCGACCCTACGTAAGTGGGATAGGGGCAGGGAGATTATGATGATGATGTTTAAGATATTAATTAAAATATATCTAGGAGTCGTTTCTGGATCTTATTTGTTGCTACACTCTTGCCAGAGTGGTCGTGGTTATCTTATAACACTCGCTCTCGGCATCTGACAGGACTCGTCGCATCACTTCCTGCCACCTCTGCCTGTTTGCAGTCATTCGGGTGCACTCATGTAGCGGCCCACAAACAGCTGCCTGTATTTGGTCTGTCCATCGCATTGGCGAGCTGCCCCGCGGCTTTTTCCCACCTCCTTCCATTGCACGACGAGGCGTTCTATGGACTCATTTCCGCGCCAATTCACGTGACCGAAATATTTGAGGATTCGCCTGTGCACCATACTAGACAGACGTTCTTTGATGCCCAGTTCTTCAAGGATAGAGGCGTTTGTGCGGAACCCCAAGTATTTTCCTCCAGCACCTTATATCTTGGGGGTCCACCTTTTTGGTTTCGTTCTGCCTCAGAGTCCATGTCTCAGCAGCGTACAAGAAAATGGCTAGAAAACTAATATTCTTGTGAGCCTGATCTTGGTTGCCTTCGTTAGGTTTCGGTTTCTCCATATTTTCTTGAGCTTCTCCATAGCGGTCCAAGCCATAGCCATGCGTTCTTTGACTTCTTCGATGCAGCCTCCCTGATTCGAGATTATAGCCCCAAGGTACACATAGATTGCAAGACGTCGCAGTAAGCTATTTGTGTTATGTTTTGCATGTTTATGTTAGCTCTGTCAACAATCATGATCTTGGTTTTGCTGCGGTTAATCTTCAAATCAAAGTCCAAACTGACACTTCATTTTTTAAGAGAAGTTCTTCCATACTGCGTTTGCTAGATGCAAACAAGGTGGTGTCGTCGGCATAGCGTATGTTGGCCTATTGTAACGCCACCTGACCAGTCTTCAAGGGTTTTATGAGCATAATCACTTCAGTGTACAGATTGCACAAAAGTGGCGATATTATGCACCTTTGTCGAACTCCAGCACTAGGGTGAAAGTTGTCTGAGAAAACTTCATCTGTCCTCACTGATGCCGTTCCATCTTCGTCTAGGCGTCTCAGCATATCTACTAGGTGTTTCGGTGGACCCATTTGTAACAAGACGTCCCAGAGTTTAGGCCATGTCACTGAATCAAATGCTTTCGAGAAGTTCACAAAGCATATGAGGTTTGTTGAACTCCCGAGATTTCGCAATAATTTGGCGGATAATCAATATTTGGTTCCGGGTTTCTGTGCCTTCAACGTACCCTGCCTATTCTGGCGCCATTTCCTTAGATAGGAAGCTTTTAAGCCTTTCGTTAAGGATGTGAAACATAATCTTATTGGTATTCCCATGGATCAGTGCAATCTTTGGTCTTTGGTCTTTCAGTTCTTTGTTTTTTTTTGGCTAAATTCCCGTTTTCCATTTTTTGCTACAGTCTGTGAAAAATGGTAACACCAATTTCTCCAAAAGCTCGTATGGTTGCGATCGGAATTTTATAATTTCCAGTAGGTAACTTTTCCATTTTTTAGATGCCTGGTGGCTGCTCTGACTTCAGATTCTAGAATGTCTGGCTCCAATTCACATTTATTCTTGGGTTCAGGGTTCGCAAAATTCTTAGTTTCTTTATCGAAGAACAAGGCCTGGCAATAGGTTTTCGAAACGTTAGATATTCTGTCTAACTCACAGTGTACTCCGCCTTCCCTATCCTCAATGGCCCAGGAGTTGGGAGATAAAGTTTTGGTCACGGAGCGGATTTTCTTATGCAGGTCTCTGGCCTCATTGCATATAACAAAATAAATAATGTTGGTTTTTTAGGGAAGGTTGTTGCTTGAGTAAAAGTCGATTTTAGAGTGTGGTTAATGCATAACATTTATTGCAAAATGGCCTACTTATATATCTACATTACGTGGTACACTTAGTAAACAAAGTAACAAATGGATTTACTGGTCGGTAGATGAAAACGGAGTGTTTCTTAACTACCGCAATATATAATGGTAGTGGTGCACGAAGTAAGAACTGGTATGGACATGGTATGATTTTTCTCGTCAGTAGTTGGGAATCGAGTGATTCTCAACTACCGCAGTGCATATCGCGTGCCGCTACGCGCGTGCCTATGTAACGCGCGCTGAAGCCCATGCTCGCTCTTTCCTCTGCCGACCGCCGTCGTGTCAACATCACTGCCCTCCACGAAATGAGGGCGCACGCCCGGCACGTCATCACGGGTCGCGACCCCGCCACAGCCCAAAGTGCCGCAAGGCAGTACGGGCCCCCTGCACCCCTCCACGGGGTGTATGAGAAGACGTCGATTGATTGTGTCAACATCGCTCCGTGCTCCGTGCTCCGGCCATCTCCTGCTGCGCCGCCCTGACGTCAACGTATATCGTCGCTCCAATCAACAGTCCTTATCAGGGCTACCCAAATTGTATTGGACAGAACACTGCATCAATCACTGTCTGTTTCTTTTCGACGCACACGTCAATCATCCTACAGTTTCATAGTTTCTGTAATCATTCTCACCGTTACTAGATTCTGGAGCAATTTTTTGCATTTCATCTCACTTTACATTCAGAATCACAAGTCCACAATCCTCAACATATAACAAATAACGAGTCCACGCGTCAGACAAGGAAGATGTAATTACGCTCTCGCTTTAGCTCGCAGGTACAAAGTTGCCAATTCCTTACAATTACAACACCTCAATCATTAAATTTGAAAAAAATCAGAAATTATTAAGCTATAAAGTACCACTAAGATACACAAATATGAGTCAAAAATATCGCCCGCACAGCTTGGTGCAAAAAACGCACATTGGTAATTTAAAAAAAGCGGCCAATTTCGATTCGGGCCCATGAAGGGTTCCGCAGCCTCCAGTTTGTATAAACAAAAAAATGCACAACAGATGACAAAAAATAAATTTTGCTACTTTAGTAGCGAATATTTCGGAAAATATTCACTAAAGCAAAAATTGATTTTAGAAACCTCAAAGGTTTTTAGAAGAACTGTCGAATGATGTGCCACACGTTGATATTTGCTGAAAAAATGTTTTTTCGTTTTCGGTTACATGTATGGAGTGCCCCCCCCTAGAAATATATATATATATTTTATTTAACTATCAGACTAAGTAGCGGTTTACACACGACACCTATGCTCCAAATTTCATCAATGTACATCTTTTACTTTTTGAGTAAAATGCCTGTGACATACGGACGGACAGACACCCAGACATGACGAATCGAGAGAACCGGGATGGAATCTTTGGTACCGATTCCTTCGACACCATGGAATTCCCGGGATTTCCCGGGAATTTGAGAACCGTTATTTCCCGGGAGCAGGCCCTAATTACAACTCTAGTTTTAAGTTGAACGACTGATTTATAATCTTGGCCTTGTATGGAGCCCTGTTCCTTGCACTATTTTAGTACTAAAAAGCGTTTCTCGTCACTTTTACATTTAACTATACAGCTGATTTATCACCGTGAGTGCCTTTATGTAATGTTTATAGAATAGATCAGTGATAAAACTAGGGCCTATTTGGGGTTAGGTAAAGGTTTACAACACCACTATAGTGCTAATCATGAACACTAATTAGCACGTTCTAAAATGTTCTCAGGACTTTTATAGTACCAAATGTTGTTACTCGGGTTATCTGTCATCCAATGCTGTCGTTTGGTGTTAGGGGGTCCAGGGGCTTAGTTGCCTTAACCACCTCCAAGAGTATCATCTTTGTTCTGCACCAATCATGTTCCACAGAGTTATTTTGTGGACCATGTCCAAACCAGTCACTCCTCCCTTTTTCAAGAACTCTCCTGAACTCCATGCCATCCCTGTACCGTATAGGCTGTCATATAGGCCCACCAACACCTTTTCATCTTTTTATTTTTTTCTAAGCCACAGAAAAATCTGTAATTTTTTTCTGACGATAAGGCGGCTTATTCCTACCTACAAAATTTCAAGATTTTTGAAAATTTTCATGCATTCACCTTTGTAAATATTATCAATATTAGACTTTATGAGACTCCACGTAAATTGAATAGATAATAGTTATTTGTGCATCAAGAGAGCCAAGATGTTTTTTTTTGGTTCGAGCGCCGATTGTTGAATCTTGAGCGTAGCGAGCTTTCTTTGTATAGATATGAAAGGGCAATAAGCAATTATTTCTAGTTTGGTCATAACTCAGCACTGAAAAATTATAACTCGTGCCATTCTTAATTTAAATAAAAAGTTACTTTGCCTCTCGCTTGTAGCAAAATCGCATTTTGCACGCTGTTAGCTCGTAGCAAAACCTGCATGTTTGTGCTGCTGAGGTAAAAAAAAATTAAACGCTGACAAAATAGTAACGCAGACATTTTCCTGCACAGACGTTTTGAACATTGAAGATTTTAGAAAAACAGACATTTTAATCTTAAGTTTCATAAACCCGATCGACAAGCGCCCAAATGTGGTTAATTAATTTTCGCAATTTAAGTAAGTCTCCCAATTTCAAACCTCTAAGTTTGAATGATGCCGTCCGTCCTGCTCACTCAAATGATGAGGTAGAGGCAGACACAACACGATATGAACTATGACTTTTGGACTCTGATGCGCTTGTGTGCAACAAATCGTTCCGGAGTTTGCGTATCGTTAAACGGCCATTTATGAGTTAGCGACGCATTAAATTTATATATTATATAGTTTAAATTAAAACTCGAGTTTTTTTTACATCTGTAGCGTACAAATACATGGTTAAAGTATTTTCAGTATGTCTATGGACCCATTTAGAAAGTTGTCGTCGTGGAAGGAATCATAACGTGTACCTACTTCCGGTGCACACATGCACCGCCGGGCACTAGTGTAGTGCGTTTGTGTGCAAGCATCGATTGGTACCGCACTCGTCGCCCGGCAGCCCGCTCGGCCACACACGGACTGCACCCGCCATGCACCGCCAGCCACGGGCCGAGCTCGCGGAGACGCCGCCTGAGGGGGACCGCTGCCGGCAGGAGGAACGGAGCCTCGCACGCGAGATAAATACTGCAGCGATAAGCGACATGGTCAACGAGGTAAGTTTATCTACATTTCAATTATTGCACCCATTTTTCCATTCAACTTAGGCTATTTTATAAGCGAAAGCTTTTATTTCGGACGGTCTACTGTATTTTACACATGTACCTCGTTTTCCTTGACATACTCGTACTTGGCGCTAATGTATAATATTTCAATAGGCATTGCGATAACTTTTTTTTTGCCAAAAATAGACTTAAGCGGTGGCCCACGGGTAACAAGCCGGGAATGGGGAGAGGGGAAGAGGGAGGTCTGGGAGGAATATGACGCAGGTCCCGGGCATATGCAGCTGTTATTATACATTTTCAGATGGACGCGGACAAAAGGCGTCGCGAAGCAGCCGACCGTGCCTTGTCCGTCAACTCGCAGGTACGTGTAACCCGCCTCTGATTCTGGGGACACCGTTAACAAAATTACGCCGCTTATAATATTTTATAGTACTAGCCGTGTATGCTTGCCCACTAATAGAGTCCTGCAAGCAAGAGCGAGTTAATTATTGATTGATATATTGATGATATTTTATAAGTCTCTTTTAGATCCAACACTGTAATGCTTTGACAAAGAAGACTTCCGTTCACGCTAGCAACTAATATTGTTCCAAGAAATAGAAAAATATAGACAAATTTTGTACTGTACTGTTACAATAAAACGCGCCTATTCGACGCTTAGTAAGTTCACACTTAGGTTTTAATTAGCTACGCCGCTGTCTTCCAGGCTATACCCCGCCACGAGAACCCCAACGCTCCTCTCGACGACTACGGCCTCGCCAGGATACTTTGCGAGATTTCTAGCCTGAGCTATGATGACATAGCGGATATCTTAGTGGAGATGGTCGATGAGACCCGCGCCTTTAATGAATTGGTGAAGAAGTTTAAGAAGAACCGCCAGGCGCTGCGGCTCTTGAACGACTGGAACCAACTCTCGGGATGAAGCCAGGCCGCTCGGGGCGCCGTCGTGCCTCCGGGCTCTAGCGCGGACGATCCGACCGCCAGCGGCGCAACGACGCGCCCGCCCGACGCGGGGACGGGCGCGGCTGTCCCCAGCGCGCCGACTCGCGGCGGGTACGGTGGGTTCGGCGAGTACGGCGGTCACGGCGCGCCGACTCTTTGCGGGTACGGTGGGTCCGGCGAGTACGGCGGTCACGGCGCTCCGACTCGCTGCGGGTACGGTGGGTTCGGCGGGTACCGCGGACACGGCGCGCCGGGCCGCGGGTCGCTTAGCCGCTTCGGTACTGGCGGGCGCTGGCCACCGCACGGCAGCAGTCGTGCCGGCTGCGCGGCCCGCGGCTGCGGAACCCTCTCTAACGGGTTCTCCGTGGACAAGTGGTCCTGGGGCAAAAAGTAGGCGGACATCCGGAAGGGCAGAAGGTCAATTTTGAAATGGCACAGGTACGAGTATCGCATTTTGTTAGCGCGCCGTAAAGCATTCATAGTCATATTTATTTATTAGATCAACCTGACAATTATTGTTATAGTAAGTCAGAACCATTACTTACGTTATTAATATTACGAAAAAAATACTTCACCGCGTTACTACCAATGACGATTAAAACGAATATATTTTGTAGTTGTAAAAAGAAATGCTTTGAGTATATGCAATATTTTATGTTACAAAATGTCTACCTAATAAATAACAATAAAAAACAGAGATGTTGTAAATTTTAAATGTAGGACCAGGCAACGTCAGGAGTCTGTAGAACTAGGCTTTGTCCTTATTTATTCTCAGTAGTGAGTAGGTGCCATTGTACCCGGCAAGTATTTACCCATTTTTATTATACATATAATGGCAATTGGCTGTAGAACATAATTATATTCACTTTGTAAGAATAAGAGACTTTGTCTATTAAAACTATCTCTAATGATTTCTATTTTTGACTCATATACAATTTTCGTATCAAAAAATTGTCCATACTGTTTGGTTATCGACCTGTCTAGAGCGTTCTCTCGGGTATTTTAATTCAGCACGACTAAGCACGTTCGTGACATACTACAATATAAAAAAAAACAATATTTTTTACGATTGCGATAATTCTGTTGAGTTAATTAGGATCAGTGAGTATCTATTTTGTTATATATTAATATTTGAGTTGGTTTTGTTTTAAATAAATAAATGAATAAATATTGCAGGACAATTTTGACACAAATCGAATTACGGCCGGTTATACTAGCAGTGGTTACTGCTCTCATTGTGCAGCACAACTAGATACATCAGCGTCGTGCTATAAATGGATGTTATTTATTATTTTATTAGTTATTCGTCTCATATTTGACATTTTAATAATGTAGTTTTTTTAATTACGGTTAAGACCAAAGACCTAACTGACAGTTACACTTGGAGCTCCCGTTAAGTCTTCCCGTCTTCGCGGCTCAAAATCTCCTATACTCCGGATTATTTCACAAGTATATTTATTAAATTAGCAGTAAAAATAATTCAATACATTTATATTCCAGTCTAAACCTAGGATTACCTCAGCTAAATTAGGTAAAACTGATTTGGTCTTTAATTAAAATATATACGAGGTCAAAGAAAGCAGGTAAACCTTGTAAAATGTGGACCGAGCATTTCAGTCTTCAATATCTCTTTTCGTTTTCAAGCTCTTATCATTCTCTCAGATTATTATGGTTTTTGGATATTAGGGTGTATTTATTTTGTAGAAGAACACCTAACGACATGTAATCAATGAAATAAAGCATTTAGAGGCATAGCGCGTATCATTCACCCCCTCCCGCCTCCAACTTTATATTTCAGGAACTAACTTAAGTTGTCTATTTAGGAGAGAGGGGTGTTTCACTATCACTATTCTTCTGCCAATACATCGCGATGTATCCCGCACTCGTTTAGGAAATACTATGAACCTGCACACCTCGCGGTTATCCAGCCGTCCCTAAAACGATGGCACACAGCCACGATAGCCCAGGCTCACAGCCAACCAGGGTCGTTGTCGTTATTATGGGGCATGGGATCCGGCCATTTGGAAGTGGCCATGTGTAGAGCCGAAACCAACAGCACAGGAGGGTGCTTTCGAGACATAAAAAAATTATAACTGAGTATTTCTTGATCTGAAAGAGACTTGATTGTTGAAAGCCAAGCGATTAATTGGAATCAACAAAAATTGGCGAAGTTTTCTCGCAAATTGTTCTGTATTTTTTAGATCTGTACTTAAATATCTATTTGTAAAACTCAAAAGTTAGTGACGGTTGCCGGTTGAAAGTTTTTTAGAACCTGCCTCTGAACTGGTTAGGCCTTGCTACACCTCCTTACCAGTACTTGGATGCAGTGGGGCGGGCGCAAACCGACAAAGAGGAATGCGCGGCCACTTCGAGGAGAGGTGAGACACAGTGCGGCACAAGGACTTTAGGGGTTGGTCGAACTGGTTCAACCTGACTTGTGCTGCGGACGTGGGAGAGAGTGAGATACAATCGACCAAAGGGAAGGGCTCCTAAGGTCAAAAGCGAGGGTTTTAGTAGATTGACTTATTTACATATATTTAGGTATATGCTATCCTGTATAACTATACAAATGTTTAACTAACTCTAACTGTACAAATGTTTTTACTATAAACCCCGCGATATGCCCCGCCGGTTTGAATCCCTTCTCAATAACTTATTTGTACATTTCTCAAAAACTTAAAATCATTCCTCGTAGACAAAGCATATTACTCAGTTAATGAATACCTCGATTATAATACCAATATGTAACACTTACACACCGCTGAAGAGTTAATAAATCAAGTGTTGACCTGTCTGCCTCCCTTACGACTCTCGGTCCGTATAATTATATAAATACTTACTTAAATACTGTTAAATATATATACAAATAACTAAATTAGTTGATAATTATTATAAATTTCGTTAATGATATATTATGAATAATTTATTACAATTGACAAATTTCAATGCATGATATTAAATACTGTTATATTGTTAATTTTAATTCATTAATTAAATTTTCTATTATATTTATATTGCAGCGCCCTCACAGGGTTGTGTTGAAACATACTAATAGCTGTAAGATCTATTGTACACACAAGGCAATGATTAAATGAAGTATGAAGTATTTATAAACGCTCAGCGCTCGTAGCGAATGAATGCCACCTGCGACATCTTGCATGTTGGGAAGGGAAGTATACGGTAACTCTTTTCAGTACCGGTCTCTCACAGTCTCCCCTTACGATGACAGATGGCGCATCGGTCCAGGGTCCCCACCCGGGCGGCGCGCGTAGTCGGCGAGCGGATTCATAGTACCGCTAGTTCTCTATCCGTCCACTCGGCGTCGACACTGATCCAGTAATCGTGTGGTGGCCTAGCAGTTCTCCGTTTGCCAGCATCATGAACCAATAGGATATAGAATATAGATCGGATGGTATTTGCCTAAAATATTTTTATTCTAACCTTTTAATGGTTGGAACAATATTTGTACAACTTATTGTTCCGAATAAGACAGAAGCTGTTGCCGTTTCTCTCTCTTCTCTCTCATGTAGTCTGAGCCACGCACGTCGCTCTTGCTTGTTAAAGGTTATAATTATAAAGTCGCAATACATTCTGTGCTACTCTGTCTACGCGTATAATTTGGAATCACCCCCAATACAAAGAAATACTTCATCACTTATATATGTTTGAAGGGCAGTGTCAAAATGTATACATATTTTCAGATCTTATCGTACTCTATAGGTGGTACTCTATAATATGGTAGTGAGTAACAGACTTGTTGCAAGAGTTTAATACAAATAATTCTAAACAGAAATACAAATCAAAATTGTAAAAGGAAATACCTACTTAACATATCTTAATACATAAACCCAACAAATATTACATGCTATGTAGCCAGTACGGTATCGCGAATAACGTTAAATAGTAATCGCGAAGTACCTATCCTATAATTCAGTGGGTCAGCACTAACATATCGTATCCAAACTATTATTTTTTGATCTCTATACACGTTACAACATCAATAACGTAGTGTTTATATTCTCGTTGCTATAGTTATCCTTACATATTCAGCTATGCCTGAGCCAATGTTGTTGTGCTTGCTGTTACAAGTGTGTTACAACAACCTCAGTTTTACAGAAGGAACTGAGGGTTCATATTGGCACAGAAAAAAATACCAATGCCTCCCATGCCATGCTATCGCAGCTTCGTTAAGTAACCTGATTATACTCGTATTGTGAGTGATAAAATTTTCAAACTTAGAAGTAATTCAACTAGGTACATATTTATTTTTCCTCTTAGGACCGTAAAACTCGTTCACGCTTTTTCTGGGCTTTCCTTTTTTTCTAGTAAAGGGAAGAAAAGCGCATTTGATGCTTGTGGATGACCTGATTCAACCGCACCGGAGGGCGTTGGATATGCCAAAGCAGGGAATATAGAGAAGGCTTTGCCGATTTTGGAGCAATTTGTTATTGCTTTGTATGACAAGTGAGTTTATAACCTGCTGTATACTACTACTTTGACAGCCATGTCAAAGTGAGATTATTTATTATTGCACTGAATATCTAACAACTGCTTTTCATTAATATCATTTTGTTTTATATCAGCATTCTGGTTTGTGTTTTCTTTTGGCGGTTTTATTAAATGGTATAATTTATATCCGTAAAATTTATATCTTGCTGTTTTCAAAGCAGCCTTTCAAAGCCGAGCAGTATCAAAACATAAACAACCTACTCCCTAAAAACTGAACTGAATTCGGCAAAACATGTGGCATTGGCACAAGCTGCGAGCTGCCATATTTGAAAATAATAATAATCTAACAACTGTCTTTTTAGGGTTCCGTACCAAAAATGGCAAAAAAGGAACTGGTGCGACTCAGTCTTTCTGTCTGTCTGTCTGTCCGACTATTAAAGCGCTATATCTCAAAAACTTATTTTTTTTTATTTTATTATATTTTGATATGTATTTGAAATTTGGGATATTTATAAACATGGTCAGCCCACATGTACCTATTGCAAAGGAAATATTTAAAAATATTTTTTTTATGTTTTAAGAAATGAAGAATTGCGAAGGGAGGTGGAGGCAAAAATTAAAAGTTTAGCTAAAAAAACACCATTTCCCCCTTTACCTCAGACGTTAACCAACCAATTTTTTTAAAATTAAACATAAATAGGTATTATCCGAAAATTATAACCATGTGTCTAATTAGCAAATTTTTTTTAAATTTTCAAAAAACCTATTTGAACAACCCGGTTGCGTTAAGTTTGCACCCCATTTGTATCCAATGGTATAGATATCAGATGCAAACTTAACTCAACCGGTACTGGGTAATTCGACGATTAAACGACGTAACGAAGAAAGACAGCTACCCTTTGCCTAGGCGACACTCTAGACACTCTAAGCGGAATGAAATGATTCAACACTTTGGATCTGAACAATGGCTACTGGTAAGTAGAACTTGACCCGACAGATAAGGAGAAAACTGCCTTCTGGAAAAGGGCTCTGGCAGTTCAAGGTGTTGTCCTTTGGTCTTTGTAATGCGCCGGCCACCATTGAAGGACTAATGAAACAAGTCTTAGCTGGTCTTTTGGGGGAGACTTGTTTGGTACACCAAACAAAACTCAAAAACTCTTGGCAACGATAATTTACGGAAATTGGAGAAGGTATTTGAGAAACTGCGTGCAGCGAAATTAAAACATAGCCCGAAAAAGTGTAGCTTCTTTAACAAATAAGTGCACTATTTGGGACATGTAGTTTCCGAGGGAGGTGTTCAAACGCACCCTGCATAAACAACCGCAGTGAAGGATGGGCCGGTACCAAAGAATAAAAAATACGAGCTTTCCTGAGACTATGTTTGTAATACAGAAGATTTGTAAAGCATTCACTGACATTGTGCGACCTTTACATCGACTAACTAACTGAAGAAAAGCGACCATTTATTTGGGATGAGGAAAGTAACACTGCGTTTGAACAGCTGTAAAAGGGCTTAGTGAAACGCTCATTTTGGGCTACCCAGACGCGAAAGGAGATTTTATAATCGACACCGATGCAAGTAACATAGAAGTGGGCGGTGTACTTTCGCAGAAACAGGGTGAACAGGAAGTCGTCATTGCTTACTTCAGCACATCATTATCTAAACCAGAAAGAAATTACTCTGTGACTCGTCGGGAATTAATGACAATTGTCAAAACTGCAAAATTTCAGAAAATATCTGCTGGTCCGGAAATTTCGATTGAGAACAGATCACGCGACATTGCGTTAGTTACTTAATTTTAAGAATTCGGAGGGGCAAGTGGCACGTTGGATTGAACAACTCCAAGAGTACAAGTTTAATATCGAGCATCACATAGGAAGAATCCATGGAAATGCTGATGGTTTGTCCAGGCGACCATGTGCAGACGTGCCAACACTGCAATAAGCAGGATGAAAAGAAACAGCAGCAATGAAAGTTATCGGAACTGATAATACCTGCGGGGAGTAGAGTAGCGATGCAATGCGAGTGGAACAAGAGAGAGACCCTGATTTAAACCCGATAATTGAGTCAATGAAGGCTGGCGCTACTCAGCCTCGGTGGAACCAAGTGGTGAGTTCCGGAAGCGTAACAAAATGTTATTGGGCGCAATGGGGCAGTTTGGTATTACAAAACGGTCTATTAGTAGAAACTAACGTAAACTAATGGAAACGAGAGCCATCTACAGATAGTTGTACCCAAATTTAAGGTAAATGTGATCCTGAGAACATTTCATGACGGAGTCTCTGGCAGACATCTTGGAGTAAAAAAAGGCACTTATGAAGGTAAAGCAGAGGTTTTATTATTGGATATATTGTAGGGAAGATGTTGAAGACTTGTGTCGCAAGTACATAAAGTGCGCCGCTATCAAAGCTCCTCAAACGCGAAGTAGAGGAACGGTATTACGGCATAAATGATGTCGGGACGAGCATGACTTGGCGGAGCGTCATCTATCGTCGAGTAGACCTAACTAAATCCTGTTCTTATGTGTATCAGTTTTTCGCAGAATAAAATGAGAACCAAATGGCGCTGTCTTAGTACAGCGGTCTTTCGATTATGAGGCTGCCGGTTCTGATCCCGGTGTAGGTGGGAAACAATAATTGAAGTAGGCGAAGAAAAGGAAAAAACACGAATAAGACAAGGAGTCAGTCAAGGATGTCCACTTTCACCTTTAATATTCAACATCTTTATAGAATGTGCCATAAAACAAATAGCAAAATCAGAACATGGGGGGGTCAAAATTAATGGGCAAAGAAACAGTTCATAAGATTTGCAGATGACATTGTAGCATTCGCAGAAAACAGGGGGCAGTTGCAGAAACCAATAGAGGAAATGGATTTTATATTTGAACAGTTCGGACTTAAAATAAATGTAACAAAAACAAAAACACTAACTACATAAAAAATCACATCATTACATAGACCAGTCACCATTAAACATACTCCAATAGAATAAGTTAAAAGTTTTAAATACTTAGGAAGTTTAATCACCAATGACTCCAGATGTAACTCAGATATCGTTTCTAGAATTGCAATGGCAAAAAGAACCTTTAATAACAAGAAACATCTTTTAAATGCAAATATAGCAAGAAAGGTTCGGAAACGACTAATAAAAGTGTACATTTGGAGTATTGCACTATACGGCAGTGAAACGTGGACATTGACACAAAAATATAGAGAAAAGCTGGAAGCATTCGAGATGTGGTGCTGGAGGAGAATGGAAAGGATCAGCTGGACAGAGAAAAAATGTAATGAAGAAGTATTAAGAAAGGTAGAGGAGAAAAAATGCCTGTTAAGAACCATAGAAACCAGAAGAGGGAAGATGATAGGGCACTTGATACGACATGACAGGTTCTTTAAAAACATTATAGAAGGAAAAGTTGAAGGGAAGAGAGGAAGAGGAAGACCCAGGCGCACCTACTTTGCACAAGTAAAGGAAAAAGTAAACGTCAGGTCGTACCAAGAAGTCAAGTCTCTGGCTGAAGACATAGAGAAGTGGCAGTTACTCCACCGACCAGAGCGTAGCTCTTAAGTGAAATGATGACGAAATGATAAGGAATCACTTTCGCACGAGTGAGAAATCGCCCCAATTCTGCCACAGTTGCACCAAACGAAAGTTGGTTACAAGTCATAAATGGGTTGTACCGCATTCAGCGTGTTAACGCGGCCGACATTAGATTCTATTTATTATCTTTGAAATACATTAAAATAAAACACTTAATGCATATTTTTATTAATAATTAATAGCCTTTTTTAAATCACGAAAAAGTTCTTAAATGACAAATATAGTATAACCATATTGATGAAACTAAGTAGAACTACTTAGTTATTATATGTGAATTTGCGAATATATGGTTATCAATAACTATATCTATTAGGACAAACCAGTCGGTTTTACCCGACCCTAAATAATGTCGGTTGTGGGTAATCGGGTACCCGGGTTGCATTCCCTAGTACTCATAAATCAACTCGTAGATAATAACGTTGCAAAGTGATCTATGGTTCTTAACAGGCATATTTTCTCCTCTACCTTTCTTAATACTTCTTCATTACATTTTTTCTCATATATAATCTAAAGTATATACGGTCTGCATATACGACTGTTAACCTTTATTGTAAGACGATAAAGAGATCTGTCGACTCTGTCAAGACGTGTGATATCATCGCCTTACAGGAGACCTGGCTGCTGCCCCACGATCTACCATACCTAGGGAGCATTTATGAGGGCTTCGGGCATGTAGGCAAGTCGGCTGTGGACACCTCAGCGAGGATGCTGCGCGGGCGGCTCCCCGGCGGTGTCGCACTCTTGTGCCCAAAGGAGATCTTTCAATCAGTGTCGGCAATTGACTGTATTAGTCCGCGGATAGTGGCTATTAAAGCTACTAAGAGTGTTCTTCAGTTTCTAATTATGAGTGTTTTATATCTACAATTTGCTTGAGAGTAATCAGTGTATTGGGGAAATTTGAGCCATAATTGAAGCTACTGATGTGAAATTTGTGATAATTTTAGGAGACTTTAAAGTGGAGAGGAGGATACATTATAGGATGGAACGAACATGTGAGTGCGGTGCACAGGAGGCGAGGCTGACATTTTTAGAGTGGGTTGCTAGTGGTAACCCCACGCCTGGAAATACTTACCATGACATGTGCGAAAGTAGGTGAAGGTTTAGATGTAAGTTAAGGCGATGTCAAAACCACCAAGACCAAATTAAAATGGATGTTTTGGCCGCGCAACGATCTACTACTACTAGTACTTCTTTACGTTGAGTCCCCTCTAGGTA
Organism: Hedya salicella; assembly: GCA_905404275.2. Lineage (NCBI taxonomy): Eukaryota > Metazoa > Arthropoda > Insecta > Lepidoptera > Tortricidae > Hedya > Hedya salicella. Next base: position 92,473,016 of record FR990096.1, read on the forward strand.
GCACACGACACACGTGTAACGCTGAGTTCGGTACTGACTTCACCGTGTTCACCTGTAAAGGAAGAGGATTAATTTGTGAGCGCGCATTTTTTTGTGTCCGAGCTGAAAATCGTAGGGTAGCATCAAATAATAAGTAACATATTTTTTCTAAAATAATACATTATTCCCTGTCGAGGTCAAAACGAATTCACGAATAAATTTGTTTTTAAAATACATTAAAAATACCTAAAGGCTCAAATGAAGACTCCGTGCCCTGTCCGAAATAGAGTTTTGAGTTAATTGAAAATTTCTACCAAAAACGACGGATTTTTTTATTTGTTGAGATATTAATATCCAATTAAAACTAAATCAGCCTAGATTAAACTAAATAAAACTAAATAATTAATACTAATCAAAAAACAGAAAAATAACTATAAATAATGCACGGGCTCCAAGTCAGAGCCGAGCGGTAGGGTGCCCAGCAGGCTGGCAGCATTACCCCGCTGAATAGCTAAAGCTATTCTTTGGGATAGGTAAGAGCCAGCCCGCTGGTCACCCGTCGCTTCGACGAGTCGCTTCCCCAATTCCTTAAAAATGTTTAAGGCACTTTCTCCCCAAGGCCAGAGTGTTCCCACCCCAAACGGCTCAAACAAGCAGGCACTGTCGATGGCTGCATATTTGCGCCACTTAAGGTGTTCGGCTGCATCCGCAGCAGCACCGGCCTTGGTGGAGGTCACTGGAAGGTGGGACGGCGCCAGTGTATCCACGCATGCGGCATCCCAAACCAGCGGCCGTCCCAACTTCCAGGGGACGAGTGTCATGCCGTCCGGCCTCTTACCGTCGTCCCTCGCCAGACCTGTCGGCTCCAGGACGGCCGGTGTTCCCGCACTGACGAATGCTCGGCGCAAGACAGCACTCCTGGTGCAGGACAGGCCATGGACGCCGGTTCGCACGACATTGGTGCCGCATTTGCACCGATGCGGGGCAACACACGCCGCTCCCAGTCGCAGCGATACTGCGAGCCGAAAAGTCTCATTACTGAGAAGTGTGCCCAAATTTTTGGAGGGTAGAGCCTGTAGCCACGCGCCCGATTCCCATCTATAACTAGCAAGGAGGCGAGCTTGCTCTGCGGGGCTGGTGGACGTTTCGAACAGGTTATCCCGTACCAGCGCGCAGAGCGGCTCGTCCCATTGCCGCTGCGAATGGGGAATCGAACAGGTTAGTGGGGCAGTAAGACCTCCAAGAATTTATGGCGTCATTCAAAAAGGGGATTTCCAAATAAGCAGGGGTTTCTTTTAGAATTTTGGGTACTAAATTATGAGTTCCATTAACAGAAGAAAGGAATGCGGGTAAGGCGACATTAGAAATTTTGCGGATCCCAATGCCTCCGTGCCTGACGGGCAAGGCGGCTTGGGTCCATTGGGCCTCTTGTAGATGGATGTTAATGACGGATGAAATTGTGGATTTGATCAAATCGTCGAGTTTTTCCAAGAGGGCGGGATGTTTCCAGAGATGACTGCATCTAAGTGTGTACGTAAATTTAGGCACGAAGAGACAATATTTGATTATTGTGTAGGCCATGTGAGCATTAATTTGGAGCAATCGATCCGAAAAGAACTGAAAATTTTGTGTTTTTCTTCGATGAAGCCGGGAAAGGATTCATCAAGAATTGGTGACCCTAGGAGGTGGGGAGAAGTATTATCTAACTCTTTAATATTTGGTGCTATTGTCCGGAACTTAGATAATGCTAGTTTTTTTTGGGTGCAGTTTTCCGAAAAGTATATTTCACATTTGGAGAAATTTAAATCAAGTCCAATTTCTGCGAATTTTTCTGTTAGGATCTATAGATCTTCGAATACCATGTCAACATCACCCCCTAGAGTACCGTCGTCTAGATACCATACGTTAAATTTGGAATTTAGATTTTTTACTATAGGGTGAATAGCTAAGCAAAAGAGAGCCGGTCCAAGAGGATCGCCTTGTTGACAGCCTACCACGGATAGTAGGGGGTTATTTTTGAAGGCTAATTTCGATGAGGCATTGCCAAATAAAATTGAAAAGTTCTGGTATGTTTTGCTTGACCTGTGTCAACAGGGTACCTCGGTCGACGGAGTTGAACGCATTTTTTACGTCAACTTTTAAAAGTACCTCGCATTCCCTTCTTGTGATAAAGGTACGTAAAGCATGTACCGCTGCTTCGCTGCCACCCTTAGAGCCGAAGCCTAATTGATAAGGTTGAAAGTATGCCGATAGGTCGCTTGAGACAGCGTTGCAGCAGCATTTGGCTGCTAAGCGGCGGTAGGTGGTTCCTACCGCTATTGGCCTGATCACGCCGTCTTTTTTTGTTAGTGCGCACAGGTTGGCTCCGTATAAGATGTTAGTAATCGTTTCGTTCACTGTGCCTGACAGCATGATGTTAGCCAGTGCCGTGAGCTCTCTTAAAAGTGAGTCACTGGCTCCTCCGCATGTGTGGCTCAAAAGGTCCTTTAAGTGCTGTGGGGTTAAACCATCGAGGCCACCTGCCGAGCCATTTGGGAAGGAGGATACTGCTTTAAGAACTTCCTCGGGGCACACTTGGAGATACGGATCAGACGGGTTGGGAGGGTCAGGGAGAGAGGGATTAACATTGGGAGCCGGGTGTTTGCTTTGTAGGGCTGAGAGAGTGTCAGCTGAGTTAGGAGCAGTGGTGTCGCTGGAGTATAAAAGGGCAGCATCCTTAATGTTACCTTCCCCTAGCTTTGTCTCTACATGACGAGGTAAAGAAAAACCCTGTTTCAGCGGTGTACTTTGCAGATCATTTATATCGTAAGGGTTGAGGCAGTTTTGTTTAATACGAGACGATAAAGATGTACCTCTCTCTGCGTTTTGTTTTACATGTAGGACACGATAAGGGAAGGTAAGGAGGTGCTCCCATGATTCCTGTGAGTTTTAGTTTACTGCGAATTTTATATCTTCTGTGAGTTTTTGAGCAACCTGTATCCGCGAGCTGCGTGGAATTCGTTTTATGATTGGAATAGAGTGTTTAAGTTCACTCAGTTTTTCAGAGAAGGGCCTAATCTGATTTGGTTGCAAAATGTTTACCTGGACAGGGTTAGGAGGCGGCAAAACTGCACCAGAACGAGAGCCATGGGTACGACTGATATGTATATTAAGTCCCCTCTGACCTTTGAAGAAACGAATCTGGGAGCAATGTGGGCACCGAATCGAGTTCTCCAGCGACACAGAACTGGAAGCAACATTTGTGGTGGAGCCCGTGCTGCAAGTATCCATTAAACAAAATAATAAAGAACGTAATACGTATAAAATTACAGCTAAGAAGAAAAAAAATGAAAATATAAACAAAACCACTATGAGATTCGTCGGCATACAAATTGTCACTTTGTCCAGGCTCAAGAGTCCACCGGGGTGCGCACCAGAGCAAAACTATGTTTTTGAGGACCATACCGTATCATAAAAACGCAAAACGAGAGTAGGTATAAACATTAAGGAGATAAAAAAAGATGATAGTAGTGGAGGCAGTCGCTGTCAACCACCAGAGCAGTGACGGCCGGAGTCGGCGCATGGCGCGCTCTCGGGCGGAGCATGCGCAATACGTGCCGTTGCCTAGCAGCGACTCAGCGTCCTTGTTGTCATTGTTCTCATAGATGAGAATGTTCTGAACTTTCAAAAACTAAAGGTGCGTCCACACTTGTATCATTTGCTCGTATCCGATCACCGTGCCGTAGCATGACTGCGTATCGCGCTGCTTGGACGCTTACTGTCGGCGCGCCGATAATGCCACACTCTTCCGATACAAGTGTGTGATACGCGTAGCAAATGGATTTCGAGTGATCGGATCGGCGCAACGTCCAAACGCGTGATCGTGAAACGCGATCATGCAACGCGACGAAGAGCTGATACGGGCAAATGATACAAATGTGAACGCACTTTATCGTGTGGGGTATCAAATGAAAGAACATTATGAGACGATTCTAGAATTATACTACACTCTTACCTTTTAGCCACCTGTTTTCCAAAAATCTAAAAAACATTTCCGAAACATGCCAAATTTGGGCTCCCGCAGGTGAGAGATGTGGCTCGGTGATTATTTCCAAAACACACTCCACGCGTCTCGTCATATCCTCATACCAAACGCAAAATAAAGCAATTTGTAAAATAATAACTTAAACAATTTTTTTAAGATTTTTATCTTTTTTGTTTTATTTTTATTTTTGACCTGTCTAAAATTGCCGCATATATATCTACATCGAAGCCGCTTAGTACACAGGTACTTTAGGAACTAGTGGAAAAATTAAATGTTTTGGTCTAAAGTACCTGTGTACTAAAAATCGTTGATGTAGATATGTATGCGGCAAAGTAGCTTTTTTTCCGTTGTAGCACATGCACTATACATGATATTTACTACCACTGAGCACATTCACTCACTGTGGTGAACTTCATTGTGTTGAATACACACAATGAAGTTCACCACACACATGATCGAAGTTTAAATTTTGTCCGAGCTCGAGGGTAAAATTTTGTAGTCAAAATTTAAAGGGCACCGACAAACATCGTCCGTGTTTGATACGCGTGCCGTCCCGCCTCACCTATGCCGTCAGTTGTCGGGTATCTAAGCAGACGGGTGTGCATCAAGCCTAGGGCCTGCTCCCGGGAAATACCGGATCTCAAATTCCCAGGAAATCCCGGGAATTTCATAGTGTCGAAAGCACCGGTACCAAAGATCTCATCCCGGTTCTCCCGGTTCTTTTTTTTAAGTACCAATGTGCGTTTTTTTGCCCAGCTACGTGAAAGCAAGCTGAACATGCTATATTTTCGACACATATCTATGTATCTTAGTGGTACTTTATAGCTTAATAGCGTTTTGTAACTCTAAGGTATTGGCAACTTTGTATGTGCGAGCTATTTAGCCAGAGCGTTTAAAGAGACCGAAATGATTTGTTTTATTATATGGAATGAGACCAAAGACCTGCACAAGAAAATCCGCTTTGTGACCTAAACTTTATCTCCCATTGAGGATAGGGAAGGCAGAGTCACTGTGAAAGAATCTGAGAATTTTGCGAACACTGAACCCACCTGAATTAGAGCCAGACATTCTAGAATCTGAAGTCAGAGCAGCCATTAGGCTTCTAAAGAATGGAAAAGTTACAGGAAATGATAAAATTTCGATCGAAACCTTACGAGCTTTTGGAGAGACTCGTGTTACCATTTTTCACAGACTCTGTAGCAAAAAATGGAAAACGGGAATATGGCCAAAATAATGGACTCACACGGCATTCATTCCGCTCATAAAAAGGGCTCAATAAAAAAATGCAACAACTACCGCCTTATTGCACTGATCTCCCATGCCAATAAGATCTTGTTACACATATCCTTAACAAAAGGCTGAAAAGCTTCCTATGTAAGGAAATATCGCTAGAACAGGCAGGGTTCGTATGATTGTCCGCCAAATTATTGTGAAATCTCGAGAGTTTAACAAACCTACAATCATATGCTTTGTGGACTTCTCGAAAGCATTTGACTCCGTGACATGGCCTAAAATTTGGGACGTCTTGTTACAAATGGGTGCTCCGAAACACCTAGTACATATGCTGAGGCGCCTCGACGAAGATGGAACGGCATCAGTGATCGAGGACAGATGAAGTCTTCTCGGACAACTTTCACCCTAGTGCGGAGTTCGATAAAGGTGCATAATATCGCCGCTTTTGTTCAATCTGTACACTGAACTGATTATGCGCATAACCCTTGAATACTGATCAGACGGCGTAATAATAGGCCAACCTACGCTATGCCAACAACACCTCCTTGTTTGCCTCTAGCGAAAGCAGCATGGAAGGACTTCTCTCAAAAAATGGAAAGTGTCCGTTTGGAGTTAGGTTTGAAGATTAACCGCCGCAAAACCAAGATGATAGTTGTCGACAGAGCTAATAAAAACTTGCAAAACATAACACAAACTGCGACGTCGTGCAATCCTGTGTGTAGCTTGGGGCGCTAATCTCGAATCAGGGAGGCTGCATCGAAGAAGTCAAACGACGCATGGCTATGGCTCGGGCTGCAATGGAGAAGCTCAAGAAAATATGCAGAAACCGAAACACAACGAAGGCAAAAAAGATCAGGCTCACAAGAATATTCCTTTTCTTGACATTTTCTTGTACGCTGCTGACACATGGACTCTGTGGCAGACCGAAACCAAAAAGGTAGACGCCCTAGATATGAGGTGCTGGAGGAAAATGTTTGGGGTTTCGCACAATCGCCTCCATCCTTGAAGAACTGGGCATCAAAGAACGTCTGTCTAGTATGATGCAAAGGCGAATCCTCAAATATTTCGGTCACATGAATTGGCGCGGAAATGAGTCCATAGAACGCCTCGTCGTGCGAGTGAAGGTGGAGGGAAAAAAGCCGCGGAGAAAATTGCCAATGCGATGGACAGACCAAATAAAGGCGGCTGTTGGTGGGCCGCTACATGAGTACACCCTGATGACTGCAAGCAGGAAGTGGTGCAACGTGTCATGTCAGCTGCCGAAGGTGTTTCCTGATAACCACGACCACTCTGGCAAGAGTTTAGCGACAAAGAAGATCTCAGTTTTGAGAAACGACTCCTAACCTAATTATATTTTTAATTAATATCTTGAGCAAAGATATCAAAAATATTGCATATTTTTTGTAATATGGAATATTTTTGATATGTAGTACTGCATCACGGTTTATTTAGATTTCATTATCTAATGAGAAATATCTTAAAAAACATGCGTGGCACCGAAGAACCGGGAAGAACCGGGAATCCCGGTTCTGGTTCTGCCCAGAACCGGGAAATGAAATTCTTGGAACCGGACCCTGTACTGCAGGCCCTATTCAAGCCGTAGCGGTTTGGAGTAAATCACGCAAGTGAGTCGGCCGCCGGGTGGGCGACAATTTTTCTGCAATTTCGGTGGCCCTTTTAAATTTTCCGACAGATCTATTCGTTAACAAGTGTACGCTTTATAAAGCCATTTGGTATCTTTATATAAATGATAACGTGACATTTTCTTGATATTAATTAATAATTCAATTTTTAACCGACTTCCAAAAAAGGCGGAGGTTATATTATATGTTCGATAGTTTGTATATATATAGATTATGTATGTTCACCGAATACTCCTCCAATTGTGGACCGATTTTAAAAATTCTTTTTTTATTTTTTATTTTATGTATGTTCACCGATTACTCCGCCAATTGTGGACCGATTTTAATTTTGTTTTGAAAGGATATACTTCTGAGGTGGTCCCATTGCCACCAAGTTGGGATCTGATGATGGGATCCCAGTGAAATCGAGGGCAGTCCTCAAATTTTATAGGCACTTATAACGTTTTTCATATATTTTCATAAGCTATTTAAGTATTTGCATATGGTAGTCATCATCTCATTATGCTGAGCTGATGACGGAAGGTACAACTCCTTAATAGTTAAGAGATAGAGGATAATTTTTAAAAAAAGTCATCCTTTATAGGTAGATACGTTAAGACTGTTAGTTATATTCTTTATAGTGTGTCCCTGAAGTAGTCTCCTTATCACCAAGTCAGGAAATCGAGAGAAACCCTCAAATATTATAGGCACGAGCAATGATTTGTATATATTTTTCTAAAGTTATCAGTTGTTTTCCTCTGGTTGTCATCATTTCATGGTGAGCTGATGATGGAAGGTACAATGAACTAACCAACTTTTACATTTCTTACTTCGAAAGACTCGAGATGCGTGCAAAGTGCCTCCTCAATCTTCCCAATCTGGGCTCTACAAAATACTCTTTATATCACTACTAAAATCCATCGCTAAAAAGCAAAACTAAAAAAAAAAAAAAAAAGAACCGACTTCAAAATAAACTAAAAAGCAAAAATAATATTTTATGTACGGTACGGATCACATTTGAATCACCTTTTGAAGTCGGTGCCAAACCTGAAGTAAATAAAGTTTTTTATTCAATAAAATACGAATTACTATGACTAAATATATATGTAGGTTGATAATTCTTAATAGTAATAACTTAATGTTTTGGCACCGACTTCAAAAGGTGATTCAAATGTGATCCGTACCGTACATAAAAGATTATTTTTGGCTTTTTAGTTTATTTTGAAGTCGGTTCTTCTTTTATTTAAAAATTTTTTAGACGAGTTTTTAATTACGATTCTGATTTCCGTGCCCTGATTCCCATGGACTATTCACCCAAAAGAGCTGATTTTAGAGGACGGGAATTAGAATTATTTATTATTATTCATATTCATTAGGCATATACGAGTATATTATTTGCGTTTAGTATATCTATGTGTATAATGTACCTCTAGGTACATTAAAATAAACACTTGTTCAAGTCTAGTCCCAATAGGCAAAATATGTAAAATTCATATCCATACTTAAAATGAATAAATACGGAATTGTGGCTGTCTGTTACCTCTACTCGCTTAAACTGTTCAACCGATATGCATTAAACATAGACTACTTTTCAACCGGGAAAAATATCCTTATCCGCTATAAACGAATTTAAGGAAGATAAAGTTGCTGGCAGAAGCTAGTAATACAATGAAACTCAGCCACTTATATCGAATCAATCAAATCAAATCAAGTCAACATAGATCCAATTTTGCAATTTTTATTATGTTATTTTCCAGAACGATATAAATAATTGTTGCTTAATAGCCGTTCCATTATTTCTTATTCGACCATAATTGCCACAGCTTGTCAGATCATCCTCCTTTCCAAATCATTATCAGTCTTACTAAACATTTATGGTCATTCCTTTCCTTTCAAAAGGATTTTGTATTATAGCACAGACTACTATACTAGAATATTATTCGTAAAATATACTATTTTTTATTTTAAGTCCCATATTTTTCTTAAATTCGATATATTTATATTGTTTCATTTGAAATTGTTACCTATGGCGCCATCTATTGGTGAATGTTAGCCCTAAAAATATTTGTTAGAGAATGGGACCCCATGCTAGAAATTATAGTTAGTATCTCCAGTAACTTTTGCCTGACAATGCAAGTAATACCAGGTCATCGGCGTAAAGAAGACATTTTACACGTAACCCACTCATTTGCAACCCACAATCATAATCTTTTAGATCTTGAAAACAACTGCCCATGAGCAAATTTAATAGCCGCGGTGATGCTACAAAATCCTGCCGAACATCGTTATACCGTACTGCCTAATACTGTTCAGATTATTACTAGATACTTCCTTTATGTATTTGTGAGAAGTTAAGGGTTGCCCAAAGCCCAAAGAGACCCTGTATGTATCGTCAACTATTTATGACTGTAAAGTTTTGGCAGGTTATTTGACCTACTTACACAATATAATCATTTCTCACTGTGACCCTACTATTTTCTTATTATTGGTTTCCAAAAACCATGTATACAAAATCATATAGGTATTTTGTCGATACATAGAGTCGCATTTACTGATACTTTTGAAATATTAATTATCTTTAAGTTTTTTCCCATACAAACTTTCATCTCATGTTTTACCTCCTTAGGCTATGAATTTCGAAAAATCAAAAGGATAAGTTTCTTGCTTTAAACGCACAATCTTTTTGTTTCTAGGTCCAAAGATTTTACGTTTCACATACAATGTGCCATCCCTTGTTTTACCCCCTTAAGGAATGAATACCTAAAAATCAAAAATATAAGTTTCTTGATTTGATATACACAATGTTTTTGCGAAATTTCAAGTTTCTAAGTCCAAATATTTTACTTTCGCATACAAACTTCCATCCCTTGATTTGCCTCCTTAGTGGATGAATTTCGAAAAGTGCTTTCTTATCCCTTGCCTACGTTATAAATGTAACCGACTGTGCAAAAATCAATTATCTAGTCGTATCGTTAGTAGTTTCGGCTGTGCGTTGAGTCAGTCAGTTAGTCAGTCAGTCAGTCAGGATTTCTTATTTTATATGTATAGATTTCAGCAAAGCATTCGACCGTATCTCTCATCCCATATTAATACAAAAATTGTATATGGCTTTTCAGGAACTTTTTTAGTATGGACACAGCCATACTTAGAAAATAGGGCTTTCTACATTCCGATAAATGAATTCCGATTAAACTGTAAAACCATTACATCCGGAGTTCCCCAGGGATCACACTTAGCGCCTTTATATAAACGATATTCCACAATGTATGCCGAACTCCTCACCATTTTTATTCGTAGATGATCTGAAATTCTCAAAGATTATAAAATCGATACATGATACACTTCTACTTCAGGTAGATATCGATAGATTAATTCTATGGTGCGATAGAAATACCATGAATCTAAATGCAAACAAGTGTTACCATGTAAAATTTACTCGAAACAATAACATTTTATCATCGTCTTACTCCACAGCGTACAAAAAAATCAAGGACTTCAGCAAATTAAAGACTTGGGAATTATATTTGATAAAAAACTAACATTTATACCACACATCGATACCACAGCCAAAAAGGCGTCAAAATGCTTCGTTTTGTAATAATAAATAGTTAAACTTTTCGCAAACCTAACAGCAATAAATTGCTATAGGGTAAGTCCAGGGTAGATGGTTATAGTTTTTTCCAAGACCGATTTTGCGGAAACTATTAACATTAGAATTTTGATTTTAATTTAAGATTAAACTTTGATTATCTATCTAACGTAAACAAAACCGCAAACATTGTTAAAACTAAGCGAACATGGACAAACAATATTTTGAAATTAAATTAGGGTTGGCCATTTCTCCCGGATATGTCTGGGAACGATGGCCATAACATTGAATATGAGTTGATTTCGACATTTTTCTATTTTTGTGCCCATTTCTCTCCTTCTTTTTAATAAAATATTTTTTTTTTTAAATTCGGTACAATTTTAATGAGCTCACAGTAGATATTTGTACATAATAGTCAATTCTTCATTATTCTGGATTTATAGTAATGTATTTGTCATCTCTTGCATATTATTATTACAACTGTTATGATTTTAATTAATAACATCTATTGTTTTTTTTTAGTATCTGAGATCCCAGTTCATGGCTTTCCAGTACTAAAAACTGAATATGGCCATCTCTCCCGATGTAGCCGGTTCATTATATCAACGAATAAAAAAAAAGTACTCAGCCCATTCAAGTCATTTTAAATTTAATATGTACGAAAACCTCAGTACTTTCTATAATAATCATTATTATTGGGCCAGTTAAAAAACAAATAGAGTTATGTTATATATCGGCAATCTGTTTATAAATTTTCAAGTAGCGTATTTCAAATAAAGTTATTTTTCATGAGGTTTTTTTTTTTTGATCTACTCGTTTTTCCACTTATATCAAGTGTTATCTTCTGAACGAATAAAGTTGACGTGAAACAAGCGACATTAACATCCTATAAGTCGGAAAAATTTCGACTGACCATCTTAAACTTATGGTCATCTACCCCGGAATTACCCTATTTCACCTTAGTCCGCAACATCTTAGAGTACTCAAGTGTTGTCTGGCTTCCACACTTTGCAACACATTACTTAAGAATTTAAAGGGTGCAAAAACGCTTCACCTGGTACGTGGCTCGTACGTATGGCATTGCAAGCAAAGCTATATAGAGACCGCGTGAAATATTTTAGTTTACAATCAGTGTCGCAGCGCAGAATCAACTTAGATTTGTCGTTTCTACAACAACTATTCAGAAATCACATGGATTGCCCCCAGCTACTGCAAAAATAGTACATTGTTAACCAAGGGCTGAAAGTGACCCATTTTAGCCGAGATATTTCTTCAATAGTACGAGGGTGTAATGGATAATTTCACCCGGCTTAAACACTCTACTTTTCATTTCGACTGTGAGGAAAAAAACATCATCATCATCAACATCATCCATCATCATCATCAACAACATCATCATCATCATCATCATCATAATCATCATCGTCATCATCATCATCATCATCCATCATCGTCATCATGCATCTTCATCACCATCATCATCATCCTCATCATCATCATCATCATCGTCATCATCATCATCATCATCCATCAAAGTCATCATCCATCTTCATCACCATCATCATCATCATCATCATTATTTCCATCATCATCATCATCATCATCATCCATCATCATCACCATCATCATCATCACCATCATCATCGTCATCATCGTAATCGCAATCCCGATATGAAAAGCTTTTATTTTAATAATGACGTAACTCAATTACTTTCCACCCTAGGGATGGAAAAGCTATTTTACCCGGCACCCGGCTAAATACCCATGAAAATGAAACTTTCCGAACCGGAGTGATGAAAAATAATTAGAAAATACCTCATACTCGTAGGTATCCTAGGAACAGAATGAAGCTTTTTGAACCTCCTTTTCGAATAATGATACTAGGCAAGCACTCATCAGTCCCCCGTCTAAGATTTATTTTCATTCTTCATTCGTACATATTAACCGCGAAAACAAACAACTCTCGTATTTTTTTAATATACAAAAATATACAAAATTACTTAGATTTATGGGCGGTATTCTGAGTAATTTTAATTTAAAATAATTGTTTCTTAATGTTCATTTAAAATAATTGTTTGTTAAGTGTCATTTAAAACAATTGTTTTTTAATTTTCAATTAAGAGCATTGTTCTTTTGTATTACCGGGTAAAGTCCCTATAAAGGCCCATCACATCGGTTCCTAAGATGGCCCGGGCTTGTAAGACTGAACGAGTCGTAGATGCGCGATGATGTTTCTAAATTGTTCTTCTAGGCGTAGAAATATAAAGCCTTGGATAACACAAGGGCTCCTAAGGTGTATGCGAAACTGAGATAAACTTTACCTCAACATCAATATTACGTACGAAAGATACCGTAACTTTCGTAGCACCCTGCTCAAAATAGTTAAAATATGCAAAATATGAATTTGCTAAAGCTGGCTCAAACTCTACACTACTGAAGAATGTCATTAAAATATCGGTAAATATAGTTAATTCTTGTTAAGCTGCCTATTCGACGAAAAATGTTTCTCCAAATTTCACTTCCCGACCAACTTTTCGCAGAAGTTTCATTTGGCAAACCAACCGTTGGCATAACTTTACTTCGCTATTTTCTTATTTGGCAACTTTTTTATGAAGCAAATGATTTACTTAGGCAAATAACAAATCGTCAAATGGCATTTGGGCAAATAGAAACTTTGCAAAATTATTTCATGCTACTATTTGTGTTTACCATTACACTACCAACATTTAGAGAACTTAGTTCGAAATGAAACACAAAAAAAACAGGGCAACTAATGTTTATTTAAAGAAACAAGTTTCTAGTTATCACATTGTTGCAAATATATATACAGGTTAGGTATGACGGCGAGCGAAGCGAGGAGGAGTGTTAGCTTGAACTGCGACCCTAACGAGCGAGCCGCGCAGGTATCGAGTGAAAAATGTCCTAACTAACTAACTGCGCTGGCTCAGCGACCCAAAATGAGTCTTGGCCTCCGACACAAGAGCATGCCACTTTACCCGATCCTGCGCAATCTTTCGCCAGTTAATAGCTCCAAGCTCACGCAGATCTGCCTCTACCAGATCTATCCAGTGGTACTTAGGTCGACCGACTGGGCGTCGTCCAGTTGGTCGACCCAGATATGCTCTTTTCACCTGCCGTTCCTTTCCAATTCGCTCAAGGTGGCCAAGCCAGCGAAAACGATGGGCCTTGGTCACACCAATGATATTCGGCTCGGCCACTTGTTCCTGTATTTCGGCATTTTTAAGGATCCTCCAATTCCCATCGTCCATTTTGACAGGTCCCAGGATTTTTCTGAACACCTTACGTTCCGCTTCTAAAAGACTATGCTCCTCCTTAAGCGTTAACGTCCAAGCTTCACACCCATACATTAAGACGGGGCGGATAACGGTCTTATATATCCGGAGCTTAGTTGGTTTACTAAGAAGCTTGGACGCTAGAACCTTATGAAGAGCAGCACTGCATTGCAAGGCATTCTGGATGCGGAAGAAAGGAAAGAAGTCCTAACATTACCTATTTCACCTTAAGGCAGGTCCGACATGGCTTAAGTTAGGTACGACTACGAGCGAAGCGAGGAGGAGTGTTAGGTTGAACTGCGACCCTAACGAGCGAGCGAAGCGAGCGAGCCGCGCAGGTCAATATCGAGTGAAAAAATATCCTAACATTACCTTCATTCACTCATAGTCTACTTTTAAACAACAAATGATCGATTGCACACATTAACTATCAACGATTGCACGAGAATGAAATGCCATATAGAGCAATAGAGTATCTAACAAAAGTAATACCCTCATAATTTAGCTATACGGTGCATCAGCCTGCCCACATAATGAAATTCAATCAAATCATTAATTGGGTAATGATATCAGTGCGAAACGTTGACTTGGGAAATAAAACCTCGCACAAACAAAAATATGGGGTAAATAGTTTGGGAGTTAATAATTTGCTAAATAATTTTCGCCGAAACATTAGTAAACCTTAATTCTTACTTCTCCAATATTGGGAAAGCACTTGCTGAAACCTGCCCTGCCCCACAGCTTGATTTAGTAGTAAGGCTTAGCACATTCGTATTCGCACACTGATGTTGCTGAGGTGACTTCAATTATTGATTCATTAAAAAGCTGGGAGTGCATCTCAACGTCGTTTCTAAAAAAGCACAAAAATGTTATTTTAGGTCCATTGACATATATGTGCGATATATGCCTGTCACAGGGAATATTTCCTGAATACTTTAAGAAGGTAGAAATCCAGTTAGGTATTTATGAGAGGAAAACAATTATTCATTTTCGAAAACCATCTTATCAATAGAACACAATTTGTCAAAATTAGGGAGTATATAAGGTCCTAGTCTATTTCTCGTGTACATCAACGATTTATTAAGTCTTGAGCTGAAACAGGGCGTAGTTTTGGCTTTTGGTGATGACATAGATTTACTATTCAGAGCTGCTCTGTCTGAAGCTTATGCGTTTGCGCAAGAGGGTTTCAACCTAGCACATAGCTGGCTATGACTCAATCAACTAACGCTTAACCTAGACAAAATTTGCATATGAACTTTGCGATGCGAATCTCATCCTTGCCACCTGCAGATACTTTTGAAGTAACAGCACGTGTCTCAAACACTGAAAGTATAGATATCAATAACACTAACACTATAAATATCTGTGTCTCATAATAGATAATATCCTGTCTTTCCACCACACATACCTAGACCTTTTAAGCAGTAGAGTAAGGAAACTTATATATTTTGTATTCAGATCAGAGAATCAACTAGACCCCCACTTTTGACGTCTGGCGTTACCGAAGATGTTTCTGGAGTTACCAAGAAATCGGGCTTCTTATATGATATATTACCCTGTTTATTAAGTTTAATAGACGGGACACTCAACGTTTTAACGTACACCATAAATTTAAACAAAGATAACCCATTACTTAATGGCATTATTTCACAAAGAAGTGTAAAAGTTGTGAACAGATTTGTGTGGGTCTAAAAGTTGACTCACCCACCTACTATCGAATATGCATATTACGTACTATGCCAGTTTATTCTTACTTATTGTATCATTGCCTGGGGTGGTAGTGGTACCTCCAGACAGAGCTCATTAAGATTGAGCGTGCACAAAGAGCCATACTCAAGGTAAGTTATTTCAAGCCTGTGTCCTTTTCCCTACAAAAGGACTTTTCCAAATTGCTGATGTCAGGACTGTGGGAAAACTATTTATTCTAAATATACTTAGTTCTAAAACAACACTCTTCTACCCCTTTTGATCCTATACTGAGCTCATCAAGACGTAATCAACTTGTAGCTAAACAAACTTAATTTAATGCTAAATTTTGTAATATATTTTACTGTGTTTTAGGATTTTACTTTTGGTACACGGGGAGCTGCATGAGCATCCACAGGTGGTTAGTTAAGAATACCTACTTAGAATACTATACCTATATAGAGCACTTTTTACTGAAGCTAAGGAAAAAAACGGTGGCGTGCACCTTGTAGTTCTTAAAATAAATATAACCTTCAGGCTTCAATACAACAACGATATTGACACATTATCAGTATAGTTTTTACGTAGCTGCAATACCAAATAAATGCAAAAACCAAATCTACAATCCATATCCATCTTCAACTTTTTACAGATACTAAAATGCTTAAAAAAACGAAAAAAAAACTTAAGCAAAAAAATTACTCGATAAAACTTTGTGCCGATCTACTGGCGTCCGTTTGTTTTGGTGAACTGTCAAACGTATGAGTGGCAGGGAATCAGTGTAGCCACGTAAAAATAAAAACTCGGTCAAAGTTCGTGTCGATATTAAGAAAATAATGCAAGTGGCTCTTTCAGAAGCTGGTTCCTTCATGCCACTTATCTGTTTTAGGATTAATTCACCGTTATTCCCGATTGATGATTCCTTTCATTAATCATCAATAATCAATCAGGATTACTCGATGGTCATTAATTATTGTTAATCATAAATCAGGACTACCTAACAATCCCCAGTGCCTTCACTGGATGTGGGATGTGGGTATAAATATGAGGATTAGACACTTTGTTAGTGTTAATTCATTACTCATGTAGGTATCCGATCAGGAACTATGTATCATACTTATGTATAACTAACCTTTTTTTGATCTTTCAATTTATAAAATCCAAATCAAACAAACTCAAACAAGCAAAAACCAAAACGCCTTTCTACTGGACTATTTGAATAAAAACCCTAATACTTGAACACTCTTAAAAACTCCCGACCTCCCAATCATAGACAATTTAAAAGTCATATTTTATTCCACAAAAGCCGACCCTCACTATAAATTTAATTGGTACAGGTCCCTAACTTTTCGATTTATATTCAAACAGCTTTTAACCAACTCGATATGCCGAGCTCTCAATGCGTGCTTAAGAATCACTCTAGCGCAAAACTTTCCCTCGCGACCATTGGCGCGCCGGCGGGGGGCGGAGTCGCAGGCCCCGCCCGCTTTCCTCGCGCATGCTAAACACGCTTTTAAAACACGTTTAAGCGGTGTTTTGGGCCAAAACCGCAAGAAAATGTATGTAACGGCGGTTAGGGGCGTAGCTAAATGAAAAGAATTTTCGTGCTCGTTGGCTTTGATCATGGCGGACAGTCGCTGATTCAGCGCGGGAAAGTCGGCACCGTTCGCAGTTTCGGCAATTTGATTAGTAGAAAAAACAATCATACCCATTTCAATAAGGACTGCTATACGATCTCCCTTGCAAATTGTTAACCTTTATAAAGGCTGCTGACTTTGGGTATCGCGCGTTAACAATGTAATTGTACTTTATTAAAAAAAGTTTAATTACCTTTGAACTTCATTGGCGCGGGCAGAATGCAGGACAGCCACAAATCTTTCCTGATCAAAGACTTGCTGGGGGACGTACTTAAGCCAGGCATTCGAGGTATGTACTTTAAAATTATATTTTTGTAACTTGTACTGTTTTTGTTAACGTGTTTTTACATTGGTGACATATTTTAAGCAAGCGTCGAAGTGTTTTCAATATGAATGCGTTGACACAAGACATAGCATCCGTTTACACTGGAGGTGCTTTGGATACTATCTGCATACCTAACTACATGTGCAACACCATAGTTTTCTAAGGAAGACAGGGTCGGCAGGCAGCCTGCAGACGTTCGCCGCTGGTCTGTTATCGGTTTGCGTCGTTGCTGCTGCAAAGCGAATGGAACTTTACTTTAATGGTGTGTCGTCGTTTAGGGCCGTAATAATCACTTTCCCAACACGTATACTTTTTAGAAACATTTCCCAATACGTGCACTTTTCCATGTAATATTTGCATTGTTTATGTGGACGTTCGCTGGTAGTGAGCTCAGTGACTGCCTGTAGGTACCGACGACGTGATCTTCCCGAAAAAAATGCACGTGTTGTAAAAATAAGTTAATTTGACGAGTAGGTAACTTTAATTTATTGCTAGCGCCAATAGCTGTTGAAATTTTTTTACAAATATTTTTATATAAGGATTTAGCTTGTTGCTGAATATGCCAACAATGAATATTTTGGATATTACAGTCACGGCTCAAATAGGTAGCTAGGTTTGTGTACCTACATTTCGGAACCTTCGTTATTGGAGCAAGTTTCAAAATAGTACACGTATTTTCAGATGTGAGCGTACCTACATACCTACAGAGTGTAGAACGGCGTGCCGAAAATTGAAACCCTCATTTCAGACTATTATTCTGAACTGGAAAATAGTGATAGTTGCCTCCGGAAAATTCTAATATTCTCCTCGATGCTATGAATATTTTAAATAACTTAACTTTAAACACATTTTAAAGTTTTCCAAGGGAAACTTTGACTATTATTCAGCGCAAAATGATAGTCTGAAATTACAGTTTTAACTTTCAGTATCGTTATTTTTTTAGGTATATTACTAATTTTATTTATTTTGTTTGTGGTTTATACATGACTTATTGTATTTTATTAATATTATATTTGTGTTTTTGTCCTCTGAATTTATTATAATAATCATTTTGGGGTTAAAGGAGCTTTCGAGGCCCAGCAACGATACGCGTGTTACATCGTAGCAGCCTGTTCACGCTGTTACGTAACTAAAACTCCGCGTGGCGCATATGCAGCCGTATGGGCTTCGAAGGGGTTACAGTGGTCGCGGACCAGCGCTAGAGTGGCAGTGGCCTCTTATGGCAAGTTTTGAGATGCTTTCTTCTTGTCCTAATAATGTCAAGGACGCGAATTCCAATAAAAAAATGCAAAACGGAATAAACATGCGGCGCGTCATGAGATGAGGCAAATTCAACCATACGAGGATGAAAACCCTCGCGACCCTAGTGTTTCGATGGAAAAAGAAGGTGGGACAAGATCGGAAACTGATTAAGTTCGGAAGAAGACGGGATAAGGTCGGAAACTGGGAAAGTTCAGAAAGCATACGTTCGGAAAGAGGGTTCTGCCAAGCTCAAACCTCATCGCAAATATATATAGTTGATGTATAACAGACTAGCATTTACCCGAGGCTCACTCACGTTACTGATAACGGGTAGCCTGTTTAATAATTAATTCCTCATAGAGATTCCCAGTACCCTTTTCACCCCTTTCGGGATAACAATATTGAATATCTTTTATTCAGACTCAAACTATCTCCATACAAAATGTCATCTAAATTGGTTCAGCGGTATAAGCGTTAAGAGGTAACAGACATACAGAGTTACTTTCGCTTATAGATTTGTTTTCACCCAGACACCTACTCAGGCTAAATAAATATAAACTACATACTCGTATAATTCTCTTCTGTTTTGGCGATTATAACTCACTAGCTTCTGCCCGCGACTTCGTCTGCTTAAAATTCGTCTATCGCGGATAAGGGTATTTTTCCACAATAAAAAGTAGCCTATGTCCTTCCCCTGGACTCAAACTATGTCCATACCAAATTTCATTTCAGTCGGTTCAGCGGTTTAAGCGTGAAGAGGTAACATACAGATAGACAGACACACTTTCACATTTATAATATTAAAGACTAGTAGGTATGGATCATCTTATTGCGGATTGTATCTATCTCATATACTCGGATCGTTTCTTTCTCTTAAGTAAGCCTCATTTTGTGAAACGCTGGTAGTTTTAAAAAATAAAGTAATTAAGCCCTGCTGGCACATATAACTGTCTTTACACATTAGGCCGATCTGGCATGTATTTGTCTTCTTAAAGTTTGCACAAGTTGTACAGAGATATTTCTTTTTCAGTCTATCCCGTAAGCACGAAAGCCATAAACCTTCCGAAACGTAGGAAACTCAAATGAGAATATACGCGATATAATTGGATTAAATTGTTTTATTTCTATAACTAATTTTCCAGGAAAATGCACTGTATGTACCATTTTCAAATACTAAATTATTATATCTAATTGGTGCATAAACTAAACTGCGCAGGGTGACCAGAGGGCTGGCAGCTACTATGGACGGAGGGTGTCCTTCCATTTAGTCGAGAAACGTTCCTAGAATACTTTATTTTACAGAATTTCCATTTTATCGACAGCTTTGCCCCCTGAAACAATACAATTTTCATAATTGTCAAGATTCCATACTTGGCTATAGCCCTCAATTGATATCCAATGTATAGAAAAATGCATATACAATAAAAATATATATATATATTAAGATTTTTTTCCTCCTATTTTTCGAAAAAATGCTGAAAGTTCTAAACCGGAAGATGACGTCATTTAGAGGATGGACGGTCTGTGCCTTCCATAGATTAAAAAAAATCTCTTTTCCGGTTGTCACTAAGTCACGTTTGACAGTTAAATCCAAACATGTCATTGCTTTGTCTTGCTCAAATTTCGTTCGTGCACTATTTTCCCGTTTACGATTGTTCTATTGCGACTCTGCTTTTTCACGGACACTGATTCGCATCTTTTTTACGATTCGGCTTTTCCACGGATATTGGTTCTAACCCTTTAAAGAGTCGACTTTTCCACGGATTCGAGAAATGAACAACTCCGACTGACTCACTCAAGCTGATAGCACAAACTTACACGAGTAGAGACGCTCATGAATGGAATATACTCAAGGCTGTGATAAGTATTACGTGGCCGCCTTAAGTTAAGAGGTGCCAAAGGTATCATAATCACAACGCAACACTTAAGTCGATAATGCAGTGGGGTACATGGAGGTACGCTGAGTCTCCAACATATGTTTTGTGCAACGCCGTATGACTCCAGAGCATCGCGTGTGAAACAAATTGTAAAGGATTATACGTTTTGTACCATTTTGTATTGTGCAATAAAGTTTAAATAAATAGAATATCTCTAATGTACCTATCTGAAATAAATTACTAAACAATGTGAAATTTTAGTGGTTGTTTTCCCACAGCGAGATGATTTTGAACATGATACTGAACAACTTTCCCCAAGGAACATAGAACGAAATATGAAAAAAAAATTGCTCCTCATAAGTAGACTTGATCACTTGATTTCATATTTTCTATGGGAAGTCCAAATTAAATTGTATATGTAATGTCAACAATAAAACATGTATTTAGGAATATAAATCGTTTATTTTACTAACACTAACAGTAGTAGCTTTGAGCATAACACATCACACACTATCCGTCCGCAAGACACAATTCAGCTTTATTTCCTATGAGGAAGTGCAAATAACTTTTTTCCAGCACACGTACCGTACAGCAGTAATTATAAACGTTTTTACGTAAAAATATATAGTTTTTGCGGACGATATTTCACCGAAATTTCTCAAATTTGTAAACAAATATTTGTACTATCACTAAACGTCAATATTCAATTCCATAGATAAGTACTCGTACTCTAGGTAATATTAGGGCTGACACACACGACAGATGCTCGTTTGGTGTATTTAAGCAGATTATTAGACTTTTGTTTGCTAATTAGGCTCTATTTTACAAACATTACTTCACTAAATTTACAAAATGAGATCTAAGTAGGTTTACCGACATGATATAGTTATTAAAATCGTTTACGTGTATGGCAGTCTTTTGATAAACATAACATTTTTCTTCGTTGGCAACACATCATCCACTAAATGACGTCATTATGGCGGTTACGCTTTTTTAAAATGAGTAACTCTGAAACTTGATTTTTTGGTTCGAAATGGAGGCTTTCGAGGAAAATAAAAATTACGTATAACTTGAAAACATACCCTCTTTCGAACTGCATAATAAAAAGGATTGGTCTGAAAAATGAAACATTGTCAAAATTTTAAAAGATCATCATGTAGAATCCATCTACCTCTAACGGAAACTAATGGACATGTGCATTTTTCCGATCCTCACCTATGGTGTCCAGATTTGGTCTTTGACTAATGCTCAGAAGCATTCCCTCAGCTTTCGCCTGAGGGCAATGGAGCGCAGTATATTGGGAGCCAAATTGACCGATCGCATTTAAAACACTATCTCGTGTTCCGAAACCCAAGTAGCCGACGTAGCCCTGACAGCCGCTTAGCTTAAGCGGGACTGAGCTGGATACGTTTGCCGAATGTCGAACGAACTGAAGGCCAAGAAATCAGCTTAAAGGATCCCAGCCAATAGGGTTCAGCGTCGCGGTAGTCCACGACGGAGATGGCGGTACGACCTAGATTTATCCCAAAAGTATAGCTGTGTTACCCCAGACGGGTAGCGACGAGCAGAGAAGAGAGGGAGAGGCCTTTGCCCAACAGTAGGAGTATTTATTGTTGTATTTTGTACTACATGTCTAGTTTTATGTAATGTTTTATATTTCATGTAATATTGTACCTAGATAGATCTAGGTAAAATATTGAGAAATGGAAATCAATCTATCACTATCTACAGTATGGTTATAATTTTCCTGTAATATTTATGCAATTATATTTTTCGCTTATTTAGTGTACATAGTCGTGCCATAAGTTTTGTCACAAGTATATTGAGTGACATAAATAATCTAATCAACGAACGATTTTTGAATTAATGATGTACCTACATGGTTGAACAGCTGACTTAATATTTAGTGAAATCATTTAAATAAAACAAATATGATAAGCCCTTGTCGATTTATTATAACTTCCAGCTTTTTCTGCCAAAATATTTAAAAAAACTCGTGAAAATCACGCATCACATTAAAGTTAATATTTAGTCTCTACTTTATTTAATACTAGCTTTTGCCCGCGAGTTCGTCCGCCTTATATTCGTTTATCGCGGATAAGGGTATTTTTCCGGGATTAAAAGTAGCCTATGTCCTTCCCCGGGACTCAAACTATCTCCGTACCAAATTTCATCCAAATCGGTTCAGCGGTGTAAGCGTGAAGAGGTAACAGACAGACAGACAGACAGACACACTTTCGCATTTATAATATTAGTATGGATTTTGTCAAGATTTGGAGTAGTTTATCTGATATTCTATGTTATGTACATTTTAAGGTATAATTGAAGTGGATCTGAAAGAATAAAAATATACATAGTTCATGAAAATTACTTTACTATATAGGTTTCTGTTTCAACCCTAGGGGCTATATAATACGACACTTTTGCCGAAAAACGGCGCTTTTCAACAATAGGATGTAAGTGCTGTGGATCTCCACAGCACTTACGCTCTTTTGCTCGTGTACTTTTACATATCGCATTACTTTCATCTCTAGTTTGCATTTTTTCGTATGAACGGCTGTGGAACCCTACACTGAGCATGGTCTGACACGCTCTTAGCCGGTTCTTTAACTGTGCAACCGTGACAGCTTCTTTTAATTTTCCTCACAGTTACATTTCTGTTTTCTCAGTGTAGCCCAATCAATTCTCACAAGCGCTGCAAGAGTTCGGGATTCAAATAAAATAATATTTGCCACATATTTGCTTTATTTCATAATATGACAAAAAAAAAACATAAATTTAGTTCTTTACTTTATTTTACGATGATGTCGCAAATCATGTTCTGTAATAATTTAATACAAATAATTTGATTCTCGGTAGACGTGTCCGATATCTCAGGTGCATGGAGTCTTGGCACCGACCGGCTTCGATAGTGACACATCGAGCACAATGCTGCTAGCATCTTAGGGGCCACGCCGAAGGGGAACGTATAAATGGATGTAATATGTACTGCCCTTCAAATAGTTATGATTTTATGGTGTTTTTAAATACTTGTATTTCGAATAATGTTTTAAAACAACACATCTTTGTTATTGGTACATTACAGTACTTTTAAATGAAAACCTAATTTATTAAAAACGACTGACATTTCCCCGGGCTCTCTCGCAATGTCGTTTGATGACGACAATAGTAGCGCCCCAGGCAATAAATCGTGCACCAATACATCACTACCCTTAAGGAAAAACGAACAACTCAATAAAACAAGCATTATTTCCGGCGTCGGCGCGTCACTGCTAGCCCATAAGGTAAAACTGTTAACTATCTAGAAAGTACCTACGTACTCGTACGTATATCCTACATTTTACATATATGTGATTTTAATCAAATTCACCGTGATTCATGAAAAATGCATGAAAACTACAGATTAGCATTCTAGACTAAATAATTAGGTCCTAATGTATGCGGGCCGTGTAAGGGCGACCGCACACTGGCAAATTGGCGGCTTATTAGGGCCCCGCACACTCTTGAACACGTTCGCGATATGGTGATGAGCCTCGAGTGTGCTTCGGGAGCATGCCATACAACTTGCCAGGCTTCGCTGCCACAGGGAATATTTACCAGCCATTCTGGAGCTAAGCAGGATGCTTTGTATACATTATTTTACTTTGTATACTACGTGAGCTAACGTAGCAACGATGTAACACTTACGTAGAAGGTACGTAGGTACCTACCCTAACTCTACATACCATTTCATCATCATCATCAGCTTTTATATCCCACTGTTAGGAGCAGGCCTCCTCTCATGGATGAGAACTACTTGATGTTTATGTACAAAAAAATCATGAAAATGAGACGTTAACTTTCAATGAAAACTATATTGAATAATAGCAGTCGAGCCGTTTTCGAGTTATCGCAAAACTTCATAATATTCTTTAAAATGAAGTGCCGCGCGGTGTTCTATATATTCCGAACGTTACACATATTAGTTAAGTGCCATAATACATTAAAACATTCCGCTCAATCTGACGCGTATAATCGATAACTTCCAGAAGGTAATAAAATAAGTAATTACAGTACCTTTGACCTTTATATAGAGCTTGAAATCTTTCTCCTTATTATTTTTCACGAAACTTGATAGGTTGTTTTTAATTATATATACCTACTTACCTAATATCATAATCATAATGGACGGTACGATTATATTATAATCGTACCGTCCACCGTCCGCGACGACACTCAGGTACCTACCTATAAAAGCGAACTCGCGTGGGAGTTAATAATACCTACCGAAATACCTACCTACGGATAATCTAGTACGTAACGAGTAGTTGTTGGAATGTAATCTAACCGTGCCTAAGGAAAAATAAAGTTATAACACCTGCGGGCCTATGATGGTTGCGTTTGTCACGCGATAAATGATATGATAACGCGCCTGTCACTCTCGCCCGTATGGATACATAGGCCCGCTGGAAAAATAGATTGTTACAAACATAAAAAAAATAATAAAAAAAGAACATACAACCGAATTGAGAACCTCCTCCTTTTTTTGAAGTCGGTTAATTTTCCCCCTTCCCCCGGTAGCAAACCCCAGGGACTTCCCGTTCCTAAGGTCCCCTCCAGCTACCGGCAGTAACGCCAACTACATGGCTCAATTCCAAAGCCCCCCACAATATAGGGGCCATCCCTACTGGGATCTCTATAACCCAGCACAGCTCAGACTCGGAACCACTGCAGCGAGCACGTGCCCATAGGGCGCATCTCGCTGCTTTGGAAGCCGAGATGGCCACGGCGGATGGGGACCGTGTTCTGCAGCTCCTGGCGCAGCATGAAGCCGCCAGGGCTGACTACAACCCGTCCCATATCCTAAATGGATAGTACGGCCCCTGGGAAGTTCATCCCCGTCTCGCTCAACATAGCGTTCTTTAACGCTAATGGCCTTAGAGGAATGAGAGATCAGATCTCTCAGTTCCTCTATGGCCATTTAGTCGACATCCTCCTTGTCCAAGAGACCCTTTATAAACCCTCTATAAAAAGTTTCCATATCCCAAATTACATCGGCATAAGAAATAATCGTGATACCCTCCGGGGGGCAGGGGGGTACCATGATCTTCTATAGAAGGAACCTCCATTGCTGTGCCCTTAACCCACCAGAGCTTACCAACATCGAAACCTCGGTGTGTAAGATCTCGGTGGAAGGACACGCCCTAATAGTAATTGTCTCAGCCTATCTATCTCCCTCGAGCTCCTTACTTAAAGAGGATCTCGACAAACTAGCTAGTCTGGGTCCCTCGGTCATAGTGGCTGGGGACCTTAACTCGAAACACACTTCCTGGGGTTGTAACACCAACAACGCCAATGGAAATAGGCTCTTTCATTTAATGATCAACGGTCTCTCCTTTGACCTTATAGCCCCCTTAGAACCTACACATTATCCTCCAGTAGACACTTACAAAGCAGACATCTTGGACGTGGCCCTTCTGTCAAACGTGAACCTCAAGTTCCGTTTGATTGAGGTGATCTACGAGTTAGATTCTGATCACCTGCCCGTGTTACTGAAACTCGGCGCAGACACAAGTAACCCACCTGAACTGAAGTCCATAGTGGACTGGGCGAAGGTTGAGGAAGGTCTCCTAAAGACACCCTCTGATCTCACTCTTTCTGACACTCTGGACACAACCGACGACACTGACAGGGCCATCTCTTCTCTCAACAGCTACCTCAACACGGTAGTCCGTGAGTCCTCGCGGGAGGTGCCGGCGGAGGATATCCACCGCCGGCCCCTCACAGCGGAGCTGCAGGCACTGTTGAGGAAAAAGAATGCCCTTCTTAGGCACACAGCATGGGTCCCTTCGCCCGATAATCGCAGGAATCTGCGGGCCTTGCAACGCGAGGTCCGTCAGAAGATTGCAGATTTTCGGGCGAACAGTTTCCAAGATCTGATTTCTGAGATAGCGCCCAGTCACACAGCGTACTGGAAAATAGCGAAATCTCTGAAATCAGAATCGGTACAATCAATGCCCCCATTGGAGAGACCGGGCCAGGCCACCCCTGCCTTTGACGATGAGGAAAAGGCGGAGTGCTTGGCTGACAGTCTATCCGAACAATGCTCTCCGAGTAGGCTCTTCATTGATGAAGAGCACATAACCTGGACCAACCACGTGATCTCTAGGTTATCCAACTCGCAACTCCAATCAGACCACCTAAGGCCAGTCACCCCTGATGAGTTAAACAATCTCATCAAAAGCCTCCACATACGGAAGGCTCCGGGCATGGATGGCATCTCAAATCGCATTCTAAAGCTCCTATCTCATGAACAGAGAGATCTCTTAATCAAGATATTCAACTCTGCACTCAAAAACTCTCACTTCCCTGGTTTCTGGAAGCAAGCCACAGTAATTGG
Source organism: Hedya salicella (assembly GCA_905404275.2). Classification (NCBI taxonomy): domain Eukaryota; kingdom Metazoa; phylum Arthropoda; class Insecta; order Lepidoptera; family Tortricidae; genus Hedya; species Hedya salicella. Next base: position 92,499,902 of record FR990096.1, read on the forward strand.
CATTCACAAGCCTGGCAAAAATAAAACTGAACCCACGTCATATAGGCCCATCAGCCTGCTATCTTCGCTGGGTAAACTCTATGAAAGAATAGTGCTGAACCGAATCAAAGACTTCATTGATGACAATAATGTCATCATGGACGAACAGTTCGGATTCAGAGCTAAGCACTCATGTGTCCAGCAAGTACACCGTATCACGGAGCATGTGCTGGCCGAATTTGAAAACCGTCAAGGTTATGCTCTTCACAGTGGTCGTAAAACTAGGGCAATCTTCCTGGACGTAGCAAAGGTCTGGCATGCTGGTCTGATATACAAGTTATATCGGATAGGCCTGCCCGATCGCCTTGTGCGTCTCGTTCAGGATTTCCTCAGCAATCGTTCCTTCAGATATAAAGTGGAAAACTCATTATCCTCCCCTCACCCCATTACAGCGGGCGTACCGCAAGGTTCGGTCTTGTCCCCGACCCTTTACTCCCTTTTCAGTAATGATATTCCCAAGCACCCAAATGTAGATATAGCTCTCTTCGCGGATGATACTGCCCTCTTTACCTCGAACATCAACCTCAACACCATGAGGAAGGATCTCCAGGAAGCTACCGATGACCTAGGTCGTTGGTGCAACTTCTGGAGGATCCAGGTGAACCCGGAGAAAAGCGCGGCTATCATTTTTCTCAGAACTGCGAAATTACCGCATAAGAACTTAGCCCCTATAGTAATGCATGATAAGCCCATACCTTGGAAAAATCAAGTTAAATATCTAGGAGTCACCCTAGATAGGAAACTTAACTTCAAAGTTCACCTCAAGGAGGCTAGAAATAGGGCGGCATTCGTCTTAGGCAGGTTAAGTCCGATGGTGGGTAGTCGGAGCAGGATGAGTTTTAAAAATAAGCTCCTCCTGTATATTACCCGTGTAAGGCTGTGATACTGATCTATTGTAGCCCTGCTTTCGCTCATGTGGGCGAAATGCAGCTCAAGCCCCTTCAGGTTATCCAAAACCGATTTCTGAGGCGTGCCACGGGTGCACAGTGGTTCGTCTCAAACTTATCCCTACATCATGATGCAGAGATTCCCACCATCCATACCTATCTCAAAGATTTACCACATATTTTGAGAAAGCCAGCTCTCACCCGAATCCTTTAATTAGGAACGCGGCGGACTATGTCCCAGCCCACATTCCGGTGGAAGCTGACTTTCAAATTATCCCACAAAACTTAGATGATCATATACAAAATCTAGTAACTGATCAGACTCAATTATTACAGACCGTCACTGACCAAAGGGCCTTCAGATTAGTCGTCAGAAGGCTAATCAGAAGGCCGCGACACATACTGTCCGACCCGGATGACGTCATCACGGCTACCATCAAAAGATGGTACCCGGAAGACTCCTCCGACTCGGACACAGACGACGGACCCACAAAACGATTACGGACACGGACACGGACACGGACACCGGCGGCCCCGCAGGCGGGGTCGTCCACCGCGATCTTAATACACGGGTCCCCCACACGTTATCCCATACCCATCCTATTCCCCAAAAGCCCCAAATAAAACCCAATGTCCTTAGCTAAGGCCACTGACAACAGACATGACATAGACCGGCTAGAAAATAGCTAGGTACACTCCGACTGTCGTGCACTCGAGCACGGCAGTCACCGACACGTGGTGCCGGGAGCTGCTGCGGCAACAGCAAAATTGCTACCCGATATTCAGCATCATCAATCAAAATTCTGACAAACGTCATACTTTTCAGTTATTATTCTTACGTTTTCTGCTATAAAATAATAAACTGGAGTAAAATGGGTCAGAGCTGTTGTGTGGTAAACTGCAATAATACAGGACGAAACAGCAATTGGGTCAATTTCAACAGATCGCACAGTTTCGTATCATTCCGGTGTAAATAATTATTTCTGTTTCTTTTTGAGAATTTTAAATGTAGGTATGTAATTTAGACTTTATTATTAAACATATCTAAAAGGAAACCTAAAAACTTAAATAGTTTTCAAGATATTAGGCATCAAAATCGAAGCTTTCACCGGAATTATTAATCACACCAAATGATAAAATCAGCCCACCGGAATGAAATGTGCCCACCGGAATTAAAATAAAAAAAGGATTGTAATAATCAAATCTTTTATTTAGTCCAATTTGTACCCAAACAAAATAACGACATCGTATGTCAACTTAGTCAGTCACGTTTTGCATTTATTTATCCTTTACAACACCTCTGTAATTGTGACACTCAGATCAAATCACTTTCGCGTTATATGTATCGCGTTATAAAACATAATTAACTAATATATAAATAAAAATATAACGTATAAAAATAATTATTATTTCAACATCTGTGAGAAGTGAAGCTACATTTGACGTTATTCCGGTGAAACCTCATCCCGGTGGATATTAAAGTCGATAAAATCCACCGGAAACACCGGAATGAGAATGGCGGAGTGAGAAAAACAACGTAAAAATAACATTTAAAAGAGATCCTTAAACTAATAGAACTCCAGAGACCATGTGTATATTTTACATGATAAACCTATATAAATTTCAAACCGTTATAAAATAAAAAAGATATGTCTAACTCGGTAATGAAAAGTATTTTGTCCCCACACCACCGTGATGATAAACTAACGTTTGTTCAGAACAGCGTACAGCCGCTACGCACTGTCCTTTCTTGCCGAGCGACGCGGCTTGACTGTTGCTCCAAGTGTCCAGGAGACGGGGGGTATAAGGAAACAAACTTTTTCTACTCCTGTACTTCTTTCTGTCGTTTAAATGGTTACCAACTCTAATATAAAAACATACATTAGTTAAGACTTGTAAAACTCTATAGTCTATTTCCCAAAAAAGCGCTGCTAAGCGTGTTACAATGTCGCTATTAACGTATTCCTTGGTGCCACAGAGTACAAAATTTCAATCTAATAATTTATATTCAGTGAGTCTTAAACTAATGTTATTTGAAATAATTTACATTACCAACTTAACAAACCGCCGAATTCATACAGTTTTAAATTAAAAAATAATCATGTACGTAAATGCATTGCTGCAAACTTAAAAAAAACATTTTTTACAATTTACGTACACATATTTTATCGCCTATTTTTTTTCAAATCATAACATGTTTTCATCACTGGCAAGTATACGCGAATTTAAAAAATAAATAACGAGAGATAGATATTGACACCTCGCTTCTTAATTTTCTTCGTGGTGCTAGAAATTTTATTCATCTTAAAGTTGTTGATTGTTGTCTTGTTATAAGCTGTTGAAAGTGAGAACAATGTAGGAAGACGAGCCTAATTGTGTTTACTCCCGAAGAAATTTGTGTTGTGGCGCAAGAAGTATCATTTATGTTTTAGTAAAAAGTGCTTAGGGGTCATTCATTATTTACGTACGGATCCCTGGGGGGGGGGGGGGGGGGGGGTTCGAAAAATCTGTCGTAATTAATGTTTGTGACCCTTACTTGTAGAAAAACTATTGTATATACTTAGACTTTTGTTTTAAACGGAGCTAATCGGCTTAAAGAATACAATGGCCGATTCGCTCAGTTTAAAAGCCAAAGACTATATACAGCTTTGTATAATTCGTTCAAAAAACGCTGTCCTTACGTAATTAAAGAATGGCCCTTTAGTCGTAGAAAAACTGTTGTTTGCAACGTTGTATAATTTGGTCTAAACGCTCGTGGCGTCGTTTTTTGCGATACTCGCTATTGTCCTTACGTAATTAGTGCATGGCTCCTTAGTCGTAGAAAAACTATTGTATGCAACGTTGTATAATCGTGTCAAAAAACACTCGTGGGGTCTGTACTTGCGATGCTCGCCAAGGCTCGCATCGCAACCCACGCCACTCGCCTTTTTTGTTCCCTATCATATAACAGTTGCATAATAGTATTTTATTTACTCTCGGTTTGAGGCTGAAACCGTATGTTGTGACCGATGCTTTGGAAACCAGTTTTGATAGTAGTAGTCATTTTTCAACTATCTGGAAAAAACATTATTTTTATCCTTTAATTTAAAAGGAAAGAACACAGATGTAAATTGACATAATAATACTAAACGCATGTATAATAGTTACTTTTTTCAATAAAGCTAAAAACCTAATGTGTTTCACATTAATAACAAACAGATTTTGCACTTGTTACGTGCTCTACAATCAATATTCTTAATTATTTAGCTATATTTTGATGCGTCCATTATTTAACACTTTTGACAAAGTCAGCAAAGTTGCGAACGCTAGGCGGCGCTGACGTCGTGCACCCCGGCCAATAGAGAGATACGAGCCCGTTTCTAATTTATAAGCCAAATATTTTAAAAGCAATAAAGCCATTCTTTGTGTTCATTAGTATCAATTAAAACAGCTGGTTTTAAGAGTCCCCGGTTCTCCATAGAAACGAAGTTACGCTCTCATTTAAAACGACTAGCTAGTTTGCTCTTAGAATAAGTATTTGCAGGCCTGTAATTCGTTTATGTAGCTTCTGATACCATGTTAAAAAAATACAGCGTATTTGAGTTTTTCATACAAAACTCGTTTTTGCTGTATTTCGTTTGTTTTATAAACTGGTGCCATTTTTTTTTATGGCATAGGGGGCAAACGAGCAGACGGGTCGCCTGATGTTAAGCGATCACCGTCGCCCATAGACACTTGCATCACTAGAGGAGTCACAAGTGCGTTGCCGGCCTTTCAGGTGGGAGTACGCTCTTTTCTTGAAGGTTTGAAGATCGCATCGGCCCGGAAATACTGCATGCGGCAATTTATTCAACAGTTCAGTCGTGCGAGGCAGGAAATTTCTAGAGAAACGCACAGTTGTGGACTGCCATACATCTAAGTGGTGAGGATGGAAATATTGTCGCGTAGGACGATGGCGAAAAGATGCAGCTGGGATCAACCCGAACAATTCCTCGGAACACTCCCCGTTATACAAGCGATAAAAAATGCAGAGCGAGGCTACATCTCTACGCAGTGCGAAGTAGTCAAGCTGATCTGAAATACGCTGGCAACCGACGATACTCGTACGAGTCGCTCTCCGTTGAATGCGGCCTAGAGGGAGAAGCTATATAAACTAATTACAAGATCTAGATATACCTCATGTCATTGTATATATTATTAATAAATAGTATAAAGTTTGGTTACAATACAACACGCAGTTTTAAAATGAGAAAGAAACTCCGTTTGTATGGGAAGGTTGAAGGAAAATTCGGCTGAGCTTGCCGGTATTGTGAAGGATGGCCAACTACGGAACCCTACACTCAGCGTGGCCCGACATGCTCTTGGCCGGGATTTTTTTTATTAGCATACCATACGTGTGTAGACACTTAACATTTTCGCAGAATGTGTATATCAGTGGTCGCTATAGAAACAAATTAAATAAATACAAAACTAAAAACATGAACTTGGGTGTTTTAGCCACATATTATTGATTAAATCTTTTGATCGGAAACGTATTTGCTGTAATAACAAACAATAAAAATTAAGATATTCAATCGTAGAAATACCATTCCAAAAACGTATTAAGTATTTCACTTTTTTTGTGGATATTTCAACCATTCGGGCGCGAGTCAACTCGCACTTTTCCGGTTTTTCATTTATGATATTTTATAAGAAGGATCAATTTTTTTTTCTATGTGTGTGTGTCTTTGTGCACCGTTATTCACGTCAAATGGCGGCTGGAAAAATTGTCTACAGGAATAGCTGGAAAACCACATATAGTTGGATACTTTTGCCCGATTTCCCTGAGGCAAAGCAAGCCTCGCCGAGTGCAAGGGACGTGTAAGGAACCATCCAGTGCAAAACCTATTTAGATGGCCCTTTAAAATTAAACAGCAGTGAGATGTCATAATTTAGCGAAGAATAAAGCAATCAGTAGTTTGTAAACAGCTACAGTTTAAGTATTAAACGTTTTGCTTATACCCATAGAAATATAAAGAAAACTACAGATCTGAAAACTGCTGTTACTGCGTATTTTGCATTTTCTCAAACTTGGATACAATATGGTAAGACGTTATGGGGTAACAGTACTGACTGGGCAGATTTGTTCCTACTGCAAAAGAGGTGCAATATAAAAAAAGCGGCCAAGTGCGAGTTGGACTCGCCCATGAAGGGTTGCGCAGCCGTATATACTAAAAATGCACTACAGATGAAAAAAAAATACGGTATGAAAAAAAAACACAAACAAAAGAGCGTACCTCCCCGGCTCTTAAGTCCTTTTGCTGAGAAGCGCAGTTATTTGGCAAGCGTAGTTATTTGGAAAAACGGTATGCCCAATCATGTTGAAAACAATTTTCGTTGTAAGTATTTATTAAGCTTTATATTTGTAACTTTTTTCATATTTTTTGAACATACCGTTTAGAAAATAGAAGGGTGGTGGGGGACACAATTTCTGCTACTTTCGGAGCGAATATTTCCGAAAATCTTCACTACATCAATTTTTTTTTAGAAACCTTAAAGTTTTTTTAGAAGTACTGTCGAGATATGTGCCACATCTAAATATTTGCTGATTTTTTTTTTCATTTTGGTTACATGTATGAAGTGCCCCCCCTAGAAATATATATTTTTTGTATTTTACTATCAAACTAAGTAGCGGTTTACAAACGACACCTATGCTCCAAATTTCATCAATGTACATCTTATAGTTTTTGAGTAAAATGCCTGTGACATACGGACGGACAGACAGTCAGGCAGCCATTGGCGAATCTATAAGGGTTCTGTTTTTGCCATTTTGGCTACGGAACCCTAAAAATACGAGAGTTGCAGACCTTCTTTTATAAAATTTTGCATTTTAACTTTACCATTTCTGTGTATTGGTATTAGAAGCCTGTAAATTTGTCCGAAAACATCCGTATCTTTACAGTGAAGCCGAAGATCACTATACTTGTACCCTGAACCTACGACATAAAAATAATATAGCCTTGTCTGCAAGTAACCTACAAATGAGCAACAGGAGTCCTCATGCCATGAGTATTAGAATTTACAATAGCCTATCTAAAGACATAGCAGGAGAACTGAAAAATACCATATTTACAAGAAATTTTAAAGAATATCTAATTGAAAATGGTTTTTATTCAGTTGAAGATTATTTAGATAATAATAAATATTACAGATAATGCTCTACCAGCTTACCTTCTACCTGTGGTTTTAGTATTTTTTTTTACATATAAAATTATTATCGTTATGTTACTCATTTATTGCACTTCTTACTTTTACGAATTTATGTCTTTTACTTTGTATAGTTTTACTATACAATATTGCAATGCCCTTACTTGTCATGTTAGTTTAAGGTATCATCTGTATACTAGGTACATGAAAGCAATAAAGTACTTGAACTTGAACATTAGGGTCATGTCATAGGACAATACCTAGTTAGTAAATAATAGTTCTTATACATACCTATGTATAATAATATACCAAATCTAAATACATAGATGGGATTGTACATTTCGGGGAACTACGGTTTTTAGTATGGCGATTGACAGTGCTCATTTTAGGGTTCCGTGCGTTCTTCGGAACGAAGATAGATGATTTTTACGATGAAAATCTCTGTCTCGCTGTGTGTACTTTCTCATGTCATGACTACACACAGTTAGACACGCTTTGTAACCACCTCTTATACCTAATGAGACTTATTGGTATCATCATTTGATCATCCCAATTTTGATAGATTTTAATTTACAAATATTTAAAGTTTTTTTAAATATTTTATTTTCCGGCACATGTTTTTTTCAAAATTTTGACATAATGTCCTTTTTTAGGGTACCAAAAAGTTACAAATGGAACCCTTATGATGCGACTCTGTGTGTCTGTCTGTCCGACTAGAAGAGCGCCACATCTCACAAACTACCTACTCATGTTATCTATTTGAAATTTGGAATCGTTATTATAACCATGTTCAGCGCTAATATATTTCACAGGAAAAATAATCTTGTTTTCCGAAAAAATAACGACGAATATGAGGGGGTGCAAAAATTTTAAGTGTAGGTACTTACTTTTACGACTTTTCAAGTAGGGTATCATCTGAACGTCTGCACACTTTCGATATATAATTTTAAATTTTTTGGGATTAAATTTTGTGTTACTAAAGAAAATGTGGAAAGTTTTTTTGAAATTTTCTTAATTTGTGTACATAAACACATATATTACACGAAAATTATAACCATGTCTATAACCAGATTTTTTTTTATCTAAAGACCTAAGTTTTTGAACAACCCATGCAGTTGCGTTAAGTTTGCACTTCATTTGTTTGCAATGCTATAGATATGTGCAAACTTAACTTAACCAGGTCCCGGTAATAATGTTAGGGTAAGTGAAAGTTTGTACGGAACACTCGGTGCGCGAATCCAACTCGCACTTGGCGGGGTTTTTTTATTCGTCCATGTTTCGCTATAAGAGAACGTACGTGTGAAACGTACCGAACTAGACAACCTAACAAGCAACTGGAGTGTCCATCGCGACAGCATCGAGCTGCGCGCGAAACGACGTCACACGTATGAGAAACTGCGGCGCTTACGACCTTCTCACCCGGGCCCGACACCTCGTTAGACTCGAGTGGACCAAAAATGCCCGCGTGGGGCTAAGATTTATAGCCGTCTTCAGAAAAATGAGGAAATCACGAGCATTAGTACTATTAGCGGGGCGGACACAAGTTGCTACAGGTGCAGGGCTGTCATTTCGATTACAAACAAACCCGGACAAAAACTTATATTTGGAGTAAATCGCATTCTATATTTTACCCTCACTCTGACACAACCGGGACAGATTGGCGATATCAAAATGTAAGGGCCACGGTGACCCAATGAGACAGAGGCCTTAATGTCCCCCATGTTTATATCACTACACCACAACATATAAGTTTTATGTCTAATCTTAGAATAATAACGCATAGGATGATAGTTTCATACGGTTGCCGCGCCAAGCGCGAGGCATATAATATGGATTCATGTAGTTGCGATCAACACGTCTTTACATGTGCCAATACGCACACAAACGCACCAATAGTGCTGTAAGCGCAATCACATTCCTTGATAATGGGGGTACTCTTGGTGATTAGTAAAATTAAAAAAATATATCATAGAACGTTTGTTGACTTCAAAAAATATTAAACGTACGAATATTTTATTAACTTATAATGATTGACTTGTCATGTTAGTTAGGACGTAGGTATGGTCAAATTTGACCAACTTCCCTGTGTCCATTCGATTTGTGTACACATTATTAGTCAAATAATCCAATATTACGGTACTATCAAGCTCATCATTATGTAAGTATATTATCAGGGCCGAATTCGTTACATTGGCAACACTATGTTGTCATGCCGCTTATAGAAAGTATGCAACTTTGGTTACTGTTTTACGTAAAAATACAATAAGAACAATATTTACGAGTGAAATGTTATCTTAGAATGGTTACCCTTCTTATCCGATGTACTATGACACCCTTTCACTGCACAAACCGTCATAGTAATTGAAAACGTGAAAGCTATTTAAATCTGACACGCGGCCTTGCAACTGACAAGCCGATCGGCGTACTTAGCCATTTATGGCCAAGTTTTGGTGGCCTCGCCGTTGCGCGTTTTCTGCGTTCCTAGGCGTTATTATTCTAAGTGTGATATATATATTGGCTGAGTTCGAGTGATTTGGTATTGCAACTGGCGTAAATATTATTGTAGTATTGTCGGGTCTATCCGGAAAGCCCCGTCGGCCAGCACTTAAGCAGGTAGTGGTGGTGGTCAGCCATTTTCTCTGGCACAGAGTGCTCTGTATACTTACGTTTTTTTCGTGATTCAGGTCTTTTAGTGATACTTGAGCAGCAGGCCTATGATGACGGTCGCGATCATTGCGCGTTGGATAAATGATAAAGCACCCGTCACTGTCTCACGATATACTTGTCATAATATGACGGGTACTGTGTTATTTTTATTTTATTTATACCGGGAAAACCAGTACCTAACGTGACGTATATTATATCGTATAAGTACTTTGCAAAAAAATCAATATGTGTATTCGTTTTTGCATAGGCGAAACAGCAACAAACACAGTTTCACATTTAAAAAATGGGTAGGGTTGAGGTCTTACTCTTCGATTATTATTATAACGAAATTCCTTATAGTAATTTCTTTATTAATCGTTTCGTCCCTTTATCCATTGATGTCTAGTTTGGTTTCATGTGTTTTACCACTCATAAAAAATCCATCGATTGGCATTGCTACATTACTCTTATTTCTTATTCATATATCACGCCATAAGCGATATTGTATATCAGAATCAGACACGGGTGTGGGTTTTATAGGATATTTGTTGATAAGTTGACATTAGAAAATAGATTTGCTGATAAGAGAGAGGATTGACCATATTTATAAAGTATCGAATCTGAACATTTCAAAGTTGTTAGACATTAAGTAATAATGCAATTTCACACGGTTAAATAACTGTTTATGTAATTAAATATTGTAATCTTAAAATAAGTATGGTATTCAAAGTTTTGAGAAAGCAAATCTGTACCATATAAAGTATATATTTTTTTAATTTGAACATTATTTTGAAATATCGAGTGAATCACACCAGTGACATTTTATATCTCTGACGTCACATGCGGTCTGATTGTTATTGAGAATACAATGACTTAATAGGGGTTGCCGTTGTACCTCGATAAGCATCGCTATATCGATTTAAATATCTACTTAGTATAAAAACACATTAACGTTTGAAGACAATATTTAATAACAAAAATATATATAAGTCCATACTTGTAGCTAACAAATAATAGTTCGCTCAAATTTAAGCAGTGCAAGATTTAAACGACAGCTCACATTTCGTACGTAATTATACCGTGGGTCGCCTGCTCGTGGCGCTATGTGCCAAATCGCTTACTCGCGGCTCTGGTGAGCTACCATCGTTACTCGATGCTTTAATTGTACCCAATAAAAAAATACAAACAACGTTACATGATTTAAACAGAGATGTAAAAAAGATAATTAAAAATAGAAATAATAGTATATTACTGCAGAGACCGGGAAAAGTCACTTCGTGGATGAGTACGGTTAAAAAAAATACTGCTTTTCTCCAATTATGCGAGGAAATTTGGCACATGTTTAACTTATTTTCGTAAAAATAACAATAACACGACTATTTGACAAAATGAAATTCACGTTCCCGCCTTAATTTTTTTCAAGGATATTAAAGTTAAAAGTTTCGGGTCCGAATTGTATATTTGGTTCCACATGAAATATAGTAATGAAAATAAATAAAAAGAAAACCCATACCAATAGTTAAAATAAATATATACATTATTACTTTTAGTTGAATCGGCAATTCCTAAACGCACAACATTAAAAAAAACATACCTTTGCTACAAAATATTTATCAGTTCCAGAAATCATTAAGACTAAATAAACTGTATTTTGATTTGGACACAATTATTATTGTTTTTTTTTTCTATTATTATTGGCATTAACCATGCAGTAACTAAACGCAGAAAACAATTCAAGTTTTTTTTATCTCGGTTTTGTACTTTACTATTGGCTGTATAGTGAATTTTCAGTCTTGGATGAAATTAAAAGTAAAAACCTGCACAATAATTTACACTTCCCGGGCCTGTCCGGGAAGTAATGCCTCTTTTTTTTTTAATTGATTATCGTATTCAACGTATATAACGATGGACTTCGCGGTGTGTTTTTACTACATTAATGGGAACATTTCCGAGCAAATTGGAGAAAAAAATTTTTTTATTTACGTAGTTCACCCTAACTCATTGTCGCTACGAAAATAATTAGTTATAAATAAAACCAATTAAGTATCACATATGTGTATGCGAAGACAAAGTTCTTGCTATTTCGCCGAAGGTTCGTTCTGCATAATTTATTTATTTGTTATTCAAAAAGTTACACAGCATTACAGTAACAACCAAGGCACTGTGAACTACAAAAAACCAAATCATACCGAAAAACTTAAGCACTACTTCGATTTAGGCGACGTAACTCTGTGGCTCCGTTGCGTCGTCTGATCTAGTGTAGAATTCGGCAGATTGCCCCGGAACTGCCGAAACAATTCACCCGTGGGCCAGAAGTCTGCACTTGCCATGATATCCTGCAGCGGCTGCGGCAGACGCACCACAAACGAGCTGAAGTGCACGTAGTGGCGGAATTGCAGCTGGTGCACCTTCAGCGAGAAGCCAGTCTTTAGGCTGACGAACTCCACCACGCCATCAGCCACGGCGGAGTGATGCAAGCGCGAGACGTAGATATAATGATTCCTTCATGTAGTCATTTAAATTACCTATAAACTTGTTTTTTTAAAGTTATTGGAATAATTACGAAATTTGGCGATATGAAACATTTTGAAAACGAACCTTTGGCGAAAACGTATTTATTGCATTTCGTCATCCGACACGAAATATTCTTCATTTTCGTCCGCTCCTTCCAATATTTTTATTAATTCTTCAACAGTCGACATTTTAGAATACTACTTATAATATATACTAGAAGATGCCCGCAACTTCGTTCGCGGAGGAGAAAAAGTCATAACCCGTCGTTTTTTCTTCAGCGTAGTCGGGTAAAAAGTATCCTATAACCATCTGGAGATACCCAGCTACCCTACCCGTGTACGAAAAATTGTTGAAATCTGTTTAGCCGATTTTGCGTGATGAAGCCACAACGACACATACAAACATACATAAAATCCAAAAGAATTTTTTTCATTTTAGTGACCTCTAAATAGTCCATAACAATCATTTTTTTGAAAATATCTTCAAATTACAGACATTTCATTTTTACAACTTTATAATAGTATAGATGTAACTTATGTCATTCATGCCATAACTGGCACAGAACTTAATATATCGTTATTTTATGAGAAAATAAGTACGAAATTGAAATAGTTTAGCCCAGCAAGTCAATATCTGTACTATTTACCTATAAAGTTGTAAAAATGAAATGTCTGTACATTGAATATATTGAAATAAAACTCCCGTGACCATGGAAAGCTGGAAAGCTTCCGAAACGTCGGGAACTAAAATGAGATAATATACGCGATATAATCCGTTAAATTGTTTTATTTCAATGAGTAATAATCGCGGAAACAGAAGAAAATATTATTGAATATATTTTCAAAAAATTGATTGTTACGGACTATTTGGAGGTCACTAAAATGAAAAAAACATTTTTTTTGGATTCTATGTATGTTTGTATGTGTCGTTGTGGCTTCATCACGCAAAATCGGCTAAACAGATTTCAACATTTTTTCGTACACGGGTAGGGTAGCTGGGTATCTCCAGATGGTTATAGGATACTTTTTACCCGAATACGCTGAAGAAAAAACGACGGGTTATGACTTTTTCTACTCCGCGAACGAAGTTGCGGGCATCTTCCAGTTATGAATAAATATGTTATAAACATCGTTAAGTGAGTCGATAAGGTCATCGTTACATCACTGGTGTCTATAATCTAAGATATTTGTTATATGTCCAGTGTAATAAGACTTTGGCTACGGGACCACGGCAAAATAGGAAATATGCATGAATTTTTATTTTTGCTTTATTAAAAGCTCATTCATGTAACAAACAGTAGACAAAAAAATGTTTCGGATGGCTATAAAATTAACCAAGACATAAGCCATCAAACATTTCATTCTATCTCTTTCTAGCAAAACAGAATTTAATACGGAGTTTATATGGCCAGAGTGCACGATGACGTAACAAAGTATACTGGACCTCTCTGTCTAATTACTAGTTTAAAATGCCCATATTATGCGTATTTTTTGACCGATTTTAATTTTAATTTCACATTTTGAAATAGTTCTTACGTTTTTTTGATATTTAGTTAAGAAAGGCGATAAATAAATCCATGCATGTACCCTATTATACATAATCTAATACATATCATATTTGTTAATTTCTTTTCACCTAGAAAATTAAAATAAAGCAACGGAGTTGTTTTGTGGGTGTTTAATTAACAAATTACAGCGGCTTTCATATGCGAATCAGTGGAGTTAATCGGTATAAATAAAAAATACCTTGCAAAAAACATACAAAAAATGTCTTAAATATAAGACTACAGCGATAGTGGTTGGAAATTGGGTATCTTAGGTATATATATCAGACTAAGGCGGTCAAAAGGCATAATATAAGGTCATAACTGGTTAAAATGTCTCATCAAGATAGCTACTATTTATTAACTAAGAAGATTAAACGAAGAATCCGTTACGCTAGTAAAAAAAGACGTGATGTCATTCAAACACCCTCAAGCTACACCGTTTAAGGTTACGAGGGTGAAGGGATTGCAAGTATTATCGTTTAAAGTTTAAAAGTGCTGTAATCAGACATTAATGGGATGACCAGGGACGACGCACGTTGAATGTGACGCCACCGAGTAGCGCGCGCGCCTCCCGCTGTGCCATTCCGGGTCCGGCGCATGTAGCGCGCACACACACTCTTGATACGCAAATAGGACACGAATACGCTTATTCGAAGCCTAGGAATTGCAAATCCCGTAAGAAAGAAAGATGATTAATACAGCGCATGCATGTATTCAACGCACAGACATGCAAAATTAGACAAAAACATACAATATAATTATTTTGTGACGGCTGAGAGGCTGATTTCCAGTGGTACTGGTACACCCTGTTCATGAAAACTAACTTTAACCTAGTGAGTGACAACACAAAGATATAAGTATTACATTAAAATTAACAACATTGATATAATTACATTAATTTGAATATTTTTTTCGAAATAACTCTTATACCTATTACAATATCTGTACTTAGCCTATCCTAAAGATATGTTTTCAGTATAAACTCAATGCGTTGTTCTTCAAAAAAACATATCAAAACTTATAAAAGTAAAAAAAATATATAGAATTTAGAAAAGCATAATAAATATGTATTATTTACAACAACTTACATACGTTTGATATGCCACCTTATAAGAACCGTGTCCCGGTAAAAGTAAATTATTTGGTTTCTGTCTACCCTATAATACGCCTTTGCCACTAGAGACTCTTTTAAGTACTTTTTGAGAACTGGAAACGGTAATTTTAAAGCATCATCTGGTAGCTTATTATAAAAATGTATACATAGGCCTACGAATGATTTGGCCACTTTACGAACGCGGAACTTTCTATGGCGATTTTGTTTTTATTTCTAGTACTAAAATTGTTGATATCTGAAATCTTAGTAAAAGACTCTGGGTTCTTAATAACATAAATAATATTCTCATAAATTTATTGAGACGCTACAGTTAATACGTTGAAGTCTTTAAAAAGTTCTCATAAGGAGTCACGGGAATTCAGGTTATATATAGAACGAATCGCTCTTTTTTGTAACACAAATATAGTCTGTATGTCAGCTGCTTTGCCCCAAACCAGAATACTGTATGACAGGATACTATGAAAATAACTATGATAAAATAAGCGAGCAGTATCAACATTCGTCAATTGTCTAATTTTTCTAACAGCGTAAGCAGCTGAACTTAATTTACCTTACTCCTAAATGGGGACTCCATTGCAAGTTCTTGTCCAATGTTATACCTAAGAATAATGCCCTATCCACCATTTCTAAACATTCACCTTTGAGCGATATAGTAAAATCCACTCTAACATTCGGTAAAGCAAATCTAACACATTTCGTTTTCTTAGCATTCAATAGCAGATTATCAATAGTAAACCAGTCAAGTACTTTAATTAGTACAATATTAATTTCAGCTAGTCTGTTTCTTTCTGGTCAACTTTGAAAAGAATTGATGTATCATCAGCAAATAGTACTATATCACAAACATTTTCTACTACAGATGGTAAGTCATTTCTATAAAACAAAAATAGAAATGGACCTAAGATAGAGCCCTGAGTCACTCCTAGCTTAACTGCAGCTCCACTAGATTGGGTTCCATTTACAACAACTGTTTGTGTTGTATTGCTGAGATATGAAGACATAAGGCTTAAGACATTTATAGACAGGCCATAATGTTCTAATTTCAAAACGAGTGTTCCATGATCAACGCAATCAAATGCCTTAGAAAGGTCACAAAAAACTCCAATTGCATCACAAGGTTTCTCCTTGTGAAACCGAACTGTTTACTACTAAGCAGTTTATTTCTATTGAATTGTCCCAACAGATCCATCAACATTAACTTTTCGAAAACTTTACTTAATGCAGGTAGTATAGATATCGGACGGAAATTAGTCAAGTCACTCAAATCACCTGATTTAAAAAAAGAGGTATAACTTTACTAAATTTCATAAGATTTGGAAACACGCCCTCTGATATGCAATTATTATAAATCAAAGCTAGATAGGCTGCAATTGAATCTATGATATGATGAACAATTTTTACTGAAGTTCCCATAAATCCTCTGTTTCCTATAAATTCAGTGACTTTAATGTTTTCATAACTTCTATTGAATTTACTTGACTAAATTCAAGGCTTACATTACATTTGCTAAAATTAGCATTAGGTAAGAAATGGGCTTCGGTCGCAGATGATTGAAGACAACTTGAAGTATTCATTTCAATGTTGGAAAAATAATCCTCGAATGCCGAGACAACATCGTGGTTTGACATAATCTGACCATTTCCTGTCACATTCAAATTCAAATTTAAAAGATTTATTTGCTAGGAATACAGATTTCATATAGGTCTTACAATATTTTTCGTTTCATGTATTCAGCCTACACGTAGGCATGCAAATATTTATCATACTAAATAATATTAATATTCAATTTCCAATCTAAATAATCAATAATAATAGTATAATGCTAATAGTATAATGTGATAATGTTGACTTTGACTATTGCGAGTTTTTGTTTTACAAGTTTCCCTATTAATAATATTCCAAACAGTTTTCACTTTACTGTCAGACATTTTGAATTTAGAACTAATATTATTTGCCTTAGCGGCTATGCACACTTTCTTAAATATTTTTGAATAATCCTTGACATAGTCCAGGAAATTAGTATTCTTGTTTACATCATTTTCTCCATATAATTCATAAAGCCCATATCTACTTCTATGAATGAAAACAGTAGCCCATTCACTTTACTTCATTTTTGACCCAGAAATAGTTTTCATTTTGAAATGAGTATTAAAATTATTTACAATAATATATGTATGTGAAAGGGATAACACACATAGATCATTATGAACTTCATTTTTGAATTCTAAACGATAACTAGTTACTACTAGCATTAATTAATACTGTGTATATAATATCCTCCGTCTTAAAAAAAAATTCCACTCTTGAAACTCTTCACAGCTATGAATCGTGCCCCGACCGCAAGGGATATCCGTGCAAAAATGGATACTTAGATGGAGCTTTAATAAAGCAACTATTTCGTATAGCTATGTTTATTTGAAGTAAGTCAAAATATTTAAAATTAATGACAAGCACAAACAATACTGATGGCAAGCTTTAACACTCCCCCTACATCAGATGAGGCTCACAAATCCAAGTGAGGTTCGTGCTTTGAGAAAGCTTTCCTTAGGCAAGGCTTTTGTAATCGTATCCGCTACTTGTTCCTTCGAGGGCAAGTAAAGAACGTTGACCTTCTTCTCTTGATGCAATTCTTGCAAAAAACTTATAACGTGTATCTATGTGCTTTGTCTTAAAATGAAACACCGGGTTCTTGACAAGTTTGATAGCACTTTGGTTATCAACGTAAAGTGAAGGTACAACCTCAATTCCGCGAACTTCCTTGTAAAGGCGATTGAGCCATATACTCGTAACCGTCTGGGCTGCAAGGCTGGCCGCCACAAATTCCGCCTCAGTGGTTGAAAGGCTCACACATCTTTGTGTCTTTGAGGACCACGACACTGCTCCCCCTGCGGCCAGACACACAGAAGTTGATTTCCTCGTATCTTTATCTCCGGCGTAATCCGCATCGCTGTAAGCCACGAAGGAATTTTCTTCCGTTGACGATGACTTTTATAGAATACCCAGGCATTGAGTTCCCTTTAAGTATCTCAAGACTCGTTTAGCGATCGCATAATGGAGTTTAACGGGTTTTTTAACATGTTTCGATAAAACATTGACTGCAAAACAAATATCTGGTCTGCTCACAACCGTTAAATATAATAATTTTCCAACCAATTCTCTATAATGAAAATTTTTGACACTCGTGTCATTGTCATAGTTCGAGTTATCTGTCGTATGACTTTTGTCTATCGGAATGAGCACCGAGTTTGCATCGCACATGTCATAACATTTTAAAATAGTTTTAATATAGGCTTCTTGGTTGATAAAAATCGACCCATCACTCAGGCGATTTATTTGCAGACCCAGATAGCAGCCAACTTCCGAGGTGCGAACTTGAAATTCTGCCATCAAGGCATTCACGAATTCTTCGACACATGTCTTATTTGGTGAGAGGATTAAGCCGCCATCAACGTAGATCATGATGATGAGTTGCCGATCTTGGCTTATGAACAGACATGGGTCTGAGTCACGTTGCTTTAACTTGTATTTCAACAGGAAAGAACAGAACTTTTTGTTCCAGCACCGTGGCGCCTGTTTCAAGCCGTATCAGCTTTTGATGAGGTTGCAGACGCGGCCCGATCCATCATCAAATCCAACAGGTTGTTTCATATAGATAACCTCGTCGATGTCACCATACAGAAAGGCTGTCTTAACATCGAATTGAGTCATGTGCATTTTTCTGACTGCAGCTTTGCTCAACATGGTGCGGATTGTATCCCAGCGGACAACAGGGCTAAAAGTTTCGTGGTAATCGATTCCATGTTCTTGACTAAAGCCTCTGATGACCAGTCGAGCTTTAAAACGTTCAATAGAACCATCAAATTTCTTTTTAATTTTGTAAACCCATTTGTTGCTGAGAGTCTCTCTGTTTTCAGGTAGTTTTACCAAAATACACGTGTTGTTTTCTTTGAGAGAATTCATCTCCTCTTCCATGGCAGCATGCCATTCTTTATGACTCTCTGAGTCCATGGCCTGCTTGTAAGTCTGAGGTTCGTCTTCAGAAAGACAGACACAGCAGCTAGACTTGGAGCTGTGAGGTAGAAAGTTTCTATCACTTGAATTATATCCATGTTGTGTATTTTGTTCAGGTTTAGCTTGAGTTTCAACTTCAGTAGTATCGGATGGTTCAGTTTCATCTGGGACATCTATACTAGGAACATTTTCTTCTCTTTCAACAAGTTCAGGTGTTTCATGATCTTCATGCTCACCAAAAGGCATTGGTAGCATACAGAAGTCGGAAGAAACAATCTCAAATCTGAACAGTACATCTCTTGAGCTGATGACGTCATTCTTTTCAGGTATCCAGACACGATAGCCATCTTTATCTCCGCAATATCCTACCAAATATCCTTTTATAGCCTTTTTGTCGAGTTTCTTACGCTTCTAACTAGGAATATGCACAAAGCATTCTGTTCCAATAATACGTAAATGCTCAATGTAAGCTGGCTTATTATACCAAAGCTCGTATGGTGTCTTTCCTTCTATTTGTGTTGGTCCAGTTCTGTTAAGTACATAACTCGCAGTATTAATAGGTTCAGCCCACAGCTTCTTCGGAAGGTCTTTATTGTATAGCATGCTTCTCGCTGCCTCAACAAAAATCCTGTTCTCTTGTTCTGCTGCGCCATTTTGTTCTGGAATGTATGGCATACTCATACGATGGTGTCAGCCAACTGCTTCTGTGACATGATGTACTTCGGCATTGTTATACTCTTTCCCGCCATCTGTGAGTAGTTCCTTAACAACGTGACCAGCGGTTTTAATTTCAGCCAGAAATTTGGGTAGTACACTAGCTACTTTGGATTTTTGTTTTAAGAAGTATACTCTTCTGAAGTTTGTGAAGTTATCTTTAAAGACAACGAAGTATCGTTTCCCACCAAGAGACGGTTCTGACATAGGACCGCATACATCAGCGTTAATTTGATTGCCAGGTTTTGTGCCTCGATGTTGCCTAGTGCCATATGACAATCGAGTCATTTTCCCGTAAACACAGCCGTCGCAGTCAGATTGATCAGGTGAGTACTTGATACCGTTGCGCGTGAGGATATCCTTCACATATCCTTTGTTTTGATGACAAATTTGTAGGCTTGTTCCTTCTTTGACAACACAAGCACTTTGCGTCTAGGAGATGATCGGACTATGTATGCATACGGCCAAGGAGTAATTTATGTAGAAATGTCCGTACAAGGTAAATGGAAGTGTGCTCATCTGAATAATGTTTTGTATGTACCTCAAGCTGGAAAGAACCTATTCGCAGCTGGTTCAGCTCTGGACCATGGTTATATAGAGATAGCAGACAAGGAGAAGCGTGTCTTCAAAGATAAAAGCGGCCAAGTCAAAGCTGTCAGTATCAGAGATGGCAGTCTTTACAAACTTCTGATGAGAGTAAGGACTGAAAGTGATTTTCTTTTTATTTGATAGAAGAGCGTTGTCAGACGTTAATGTAGAGGTTGAAGAACTATTACGCAGGTCTTGGAGGCGCTGTTCATGAAGTCGTAGACGCTCCATAAGAGTCGAAATACTTCTACTCTCCTTAGGCACGGACTCCCAAGCATTCTTGAACTTAAGATATGTCAAAGGCAAAGTGTTCAATATCCTGTTCATTAGCAATGATTGAGGAAGAGATCCTTCTTCCTTTAATTCGTCATTAAGTCGTTGCCATAATGCCTGCAGCTTAGAGACGTGCGTGGCAATGTCATCGCTTTCATCTTTCGTGTAAGTGAACAACTGACAGTACAACAAATCTAGTCTTCGATCATTTTTCTGCTCGTATACCGACGTAAGTATATCCCACATTTCCTTACCGGATTTGGCAGTTAGTATGTGACGTTTAGGTTCTGCGGAGACGCTACAGCCGATGATACATTGGAGTAATGCGTCGCGTTCTTCATATTGGGCAACTTTCCTTTCATAACTTGCGACTTCGTCAGCAGCCGCAGCGGTTCGCGGTGGTATAGGAATACTTTCGACGCCTTTCACTATATCTTGCAGCTTGTGCATAGTTAATTACAAATTTATATCGAACTTCCACTCCAACGAATTTTCCAGTCCGCGCAGGTTCTCTATATGAAAACGTTCCACTTTTTGGACATTCATATTTACGAAACACAAATTAGAAAAAAAGGTAAAACTGATCCCAAAATAGAAGAATAAAGCTAATTATAAATGAAATAATCGTAAAAAAATATATCCCATAACCTAATAAAGCAACTATTTCGTATAGCTATGTTTATTTGAAGTAAGTCAAAATATTTAAAATTAATGACAAGCACAAACAAAACTGATGGCCAGCTTTAACAAGCTTTAAAACTAAATATATAACGATGTTATATTTGAACAAACAAACATAGTACAGTAACATTTAGTTGGTAAACAGCTAATCTATCTATTTGTCGCAGGGAAATAGCTAAAATATTGTATTTTACCTACCAGAACTAGCGGCAGAAATTAGCCTGGGGTTGGATGTCATCAATGGGGCCAGGCAAAATAATAGAAGAGGCAAGTGAAAAATACTCGGGAATTTTGCGTGGCGTCACGTTGCCGACTGTGCGAGTTGCCAATCCCGGGTCAAACATATCTGATCCAAGACAACTGCTCGGTGCACAGAGCCCAAATTGTAACATATTGGCTAAATACCACAATGTTTGTTCCAATTATATTATAACCGTTCGATTGTAAAGGAAAAAAACAATTTGACCTACTGTAATGGATTTGAAACTGCGATCTTTTCATTACCGCAGAGATTATAATTGTTGTCATAACGAGTGGTGGGCAATAATAACAAACACGACGGAACGTTACAAAATCACGGGTTAATGGGAGCAACAACAGTGTGATAAGATCACGGTAAGATTGTTGTAAGAGTCTGATTACATTAAGTAACTTTAATGTCGCTAGTCAGGGGTAGTCGTGGGTAAAAACGTCACTGCGATTTTTTTGGGTTCCGTATCCAAATGGCAAAAAGCGGAACCCTTATGGATTCGTCATATGTCGGTCTGTCTGTCTGTCTGCCTGCCTGTCTGTCTGTCTGTCCGTCCGTATGTCACATGCATTGTACTCAAAAACTATTAGATGTATATTGATTAAATTTGGAGCATAGGTCTCTTGTGGAAACCGCTACTTAGTTTGATAGTTAAATAAAAAAATATATATTTCTGAGGAGGGCACTCCATACATGTAATCGAAACTGAAAAAAAAAATCAGTAAATATTAATGTGTGGCAAAACTGCGCTGCGCAAAAGGACGTAAGAACCGGCGAGATAAGCTCTTTTGTTAGTGTTTTTTTTTCATATCGTATATTTTTCATCTGTATTTTTTGTTTAAACGGCTGCGGAACCCTTCATGGGCGGGTCCGATTCGCACTTGGCCGCTTTTTAGCGCTGGTACTGCAGTCAAGGGCACCAAAATATATACACCACAAAATTTCTCAAATATGTATAGGTCTTATTATTATGGCAGTAAGGTTTATGTATAACAATTTTGGAGCTCTGTGCGGATCTTTCTACGAGGGCCACGCGGTTATTGAAATTGAAGTGTAAGTTGTCTCTCGTTATGACAAGCGTCACAATGAGACCACAGATGCAGATTTTATTTTACCTACTTTTTAAATTATTTTTTTCTCAAATTGCACTTAAGCTTGAGCCCTTAAAGAATCAGGTAGTTTTGTTTTATCAAAATCAGTGGATACACCTAAAAGTAACATATAAAAAATACATTCCTCGTGGTTTGGCAATTACGAGTAGCTAGACAGTTTGGGATGGTTGGATAAAATTAGATGATATTTTCTTCTGTTTCCGCGATTATTACTCATTGAAATAAAACAATTTAACGGATTATATCGCGTATATTATCTCATTTTAGTTCCCGACGTTTTCTTTTCTCAGTCCTCCCGTGACCATGGAAAGCTGGAAAGCTTCCGAAACGTCGGGAACTAAAATGAGATAATATACGCGATATAATCCGTTAAATTGTTTTATTTCAATAAAATTAGATGGTTAAAAAAAAATAATGTTGTCCATTTAAGTAATCCTAATTTAAAGCAAGTACCAAGAACGAGAAGTTGCGGTCGTTCGGCAAGACGTGGCGACAGCCCTCAATCACTCCACTTACGACTAAACACTCAAACCCCGTTGTGTCGTAACGAGCGCTTTGTGATTGGCTCCCGATCGGCGTGATGACTATATATGTCGTTTTAAATTACAGGGAATCTTTAACCCCTTCAATAGGTACATTTAAGTAGGGTGTACGACAAAATCGTAATTTTGCGGTTGTTATATTTTCTGAACTCTTGCTGTACATTCAGGTCCATACATGTATGAGCATTACCAAGACTTAAAAAATAATTGTACATAGAAGTGTACTTATATATCTATACAGAGTTAACGGTCAAGAATATATAAACTATTTCCTTGTCATATCTATATATTATAAAACTGTACTTACAAAGATTTTTCAAATGTATGTGAACAAGTAGAAGCTTGTTAATATATGTACAAAAAACAAAACGATTAAAATTTTAGAAAATGACAGTCAAAGAAAATAATACTGTACGGTGGCATATATTTTTTTTTCTTTCAGTTTGATTTGAGGTTTGATATCAGCATTAATGATTAAACCTAAATCGATAATGACTAAAATTGGTAAGAAGAAGCAAGCAAAGATTAATTGCACTTCTACATATAACGTCGCACTCAATCTGAAAGAGGCAAATGTATTATTTGGCATTATGGTATGTAGTCTTCTGGGGATTGAAGTTTTTTAAAATTGTAGTATTGCTTGTAGGTACAGATGTTTACGAGCTTTTACTTGTTTAAATCATTTTGAAAAATCTCTAATACAGATATTTATTAGTTTTTAGTTGAGTACCTACATATTATTGAGAGAGGTTTGTTAAGATGAACATGATTTTTTTCCATTTTGGTTACATGTATGGAGTGCCACCCTAGCAATATATAGTTTTGATTTGCGGCTTACTCAATACACCTATACTCCAAATATCATCAATATACATCTCGTAGTTTTTGAGTAAGATGCCTGTGGCATATATGTTCCGTTTAAGCCATTTTGGCTATGGAACCCTAATAAAAACCTCCAAGATTAAGAAGAGTTCATTTCCTTCTACTAACAAATTAGACCGCGGAGCTATCTGACCCAAAGAAATACAAAATTCACCTGATGCTGTTGGGGAGAACCATAGTCAAGAACAAACATGACAAAAGCCCTAATTGCTGCTTCTATCGGATTTTCATGGAACGGACCTGCTGCTGCCGCTGTCAAAAATACGCAAAAACGACTACGATCTTTCGGCGGATATTATACAGAATGGTACCACCGAGCGTGTGCTTCAAGGAGTACGCGATACAATTTCCGATTTCAAAAAGAGTGACTGTCTAGTGATAATGTGTGGAAATAGTGATTATAACAAAAATACCATAGCAAAAGTCCTGGGAATCATGGACGAAACGATCAAATATGCTAATCACACCAATATTGTTATTTGTGATATTCCATACAGCGTGAACCATAACTCTTATGGTTATAACAATTTTCTAACTAACTTCAATAGGGCTCATCATAACAAATTCTCGGGTAGACGAGATGTGTGGCTAATGTCTCATAATATGTACTTAGAAATTAATGATTATAAGCGCGATGGTAGGCATTTAAATAATAGAGGTAAATTTAAGCTCGCTCAGTCAGTCAACAGTGTATTAAAAGATCTGAATGACAGGTTTTATAACAGTTTATCTTTTTTAGGAGTAACAAACTAAAAATATCGAAGACCATAAATCATCCTAACCTTAATAAGTGTACCTTTTATGTCGAAAACAATCAACCACAACGCAACATAGACTATGGCCTAAGACTTATGCATCAAAACATTGCTGGTGCACTAAATAAAATTGAATGCCTACAAGATGCCATAAAGGAACTACAAAGCGATGCCCGTATTAACATTATTTGTTTAAGTGAAACTTTTATACAAAATGGGTTTGAAAACTTCCTCAAAATCGAAGGCTATACAACAGTAGCGACCTTTTCACCTGCATACTATTAGAAAAAGGACTTCGTTACGTAGATATAGATTTCATAAAGAAAATATCATGTGCATATACTTTTGAATGCTGTGCGACTTATATACCAGGATCTGGTTTAATTGTTATCTGCGTTTATCGAATACCTAACAGCAATATAAGGATATTTTTGAACAAAATGGAGTTATTACTGTACTACATAAATACAAAATATTCAAATAAGAAAATCATAATTTGTGGAGACTGGAATGTAGATTTCCTAAAACGTAGTAAACGATCCGAACAACTCCTAGCTATCCTAAAAAAAATCAATTTAAGTATACATATTAATTCACCGACTAGAAAAAAATCGTGCATTAACCAGATAGCCAGCAATATAAAAAAAAACAACATCACAACTACCCAAGCTTGGCCTGTCAGCGCACGAAACAGAACAAATCCTTTCATTTAGAGCAAAAGTGCGACGAATCCCTAAATACTGGCATGAATATAAAAGAGATTATAACAAAGATAACGTACGTAAATTTAAGGAATGTTTAACAGCACTTTCTTTTTCTGATATTTATGAGAAAGCGTCACTGAACGAAGCTTTTGAGTCATTTAATGAAACTTTGACACTTTTCTACAATCTATGCTTCCCTATATTACTGGTTAAAGTGAATACAAGATTAACAAAAAATAGATGGCCAAGTAAAGGGTTAAGAAATTAGTGCTCTGTTAAAAGGCAGTTGTATTTCAAATACAAAAATAGTAGAGTAGATAAAATGTCAAACAAAAACATTTATATTAAATATTCCCGCCAGTTAAGAAAGTGTATATTCAGTTCTCAACAAATATGCAATAAAACACATATTGAAAATAGCAAAAAAAAGTGCAAAGCCACCTGGAACACAATCAATACCAATGTTATGTACAAAGCAAAACCCTGTGAAATTGACAAAATAACAACCAATAATAAAACACTGTCTAAGCCAGAGGAAATATGCCATGCCTTTAACAACTTTTTCATAGTATATACTTTATATTTTATAAAGTAATATGATCAATAACACCCAAGTACCTGATGCTGATGAGTTTAAATGTTATCAAGAAATTAAATAACAGTAATGCAGTCGGATTTGATGGCATCAATACGAAAAAGCTTAAGACGTGTGGAATGACTATATGTCAACCGTTGAGTTTTTTAATTAATATGTCCCTAGAGGAAGGTACTTTCTCCAAAACACTAAAAAGATCTATTGTTAAGCCCATTTATAAAAAAGGGGACCCCTTAGATATTAATAACTATCGGCCAATCACGTTCATTCCAATTTTTTGTAGTGTTCGAGAAAATCATGTACAAAAGATTAGACAAATTTGTTTCTAAACATAACATTCTCACGCCGGAACAATTTGGTTTTCGGAAGAGTAGTTCCACTACTTTAGCATGTTTCCATCTTGAAAACAAATTACCGAATCTGTCACTAAGGAAAGATCCGCAGTAACACTCTTTCTAGATATTTCTAAGGCATTCGATCTTGTCAACCACAAAATACTTCTCCAAAAAATGCACTGCTATGATTTTCGGGTTAAAGCATATGACTGGTTCGTAAGCTATCTCACTGATCGTGAACAATGGGTCGAAATCTCAAATATTGACCAACCAGAAAAAACCAATTGAGTATACGTTTACGTCTGAATGCAGAATTAACAAGAATGGGGTTCCTCGGGGCAGCATCCTTGGACCACTGTTATTCCTATTGTACATAAACGACCTGCCCAAAGTCACCGACGACAAGCTGATGTTGTTTGCGGATGATACAACAGTAGTCATTGAAGCGGATCAAGGAGTTTCCCCGAAAGTTAAAATAGAAACTTCATTAATAAAAATTAATGATTGGTTATCGCAAAATGGTCTAAAAATTAATGTGAAGAAAACCTACATTATACAATATAAAACACACAAAGCTAATCCAGCACCACTTAATGTAACTTTCAAGAACGAAAACGTTGACCAAGTTGGAAACAACTTTCCTGGGTATAAAAATAGATTAATATCTAAACTGGAAACCGCACATTAAATACGTGTGTGATGAACTAGATCGTTTTGTATATGCTTTAAGACGACTTGGGCAAATAGTCTCACAAAAAGCAGATGTCACTGCTTATTATGGTTATGTGCATTCAGTCCTCAACTATGGACTAATAATATGGGGTAACTCGATAGATGTAAATAATGCTTTTAAAGCACAAAAGAAATGCATACGAGCCATCTGTGGCGCACCGGTTCTCTAATCTTGTAAGCCACTATTCAAAACTATGCATATACTGCCTGTAGCCTGCATGTACATAAAGGAAGTATGTCTATTTGTAAAATTAAATCCCTCACTATTTAGACTCCAGGAGCACGTGGCAAGAAGGCCAACATGATACCAACACAAACTCTCTCTGCCTTGGTATCGTCTAAATTACTGCAAGAGAAATGTATTCTGCATGTGCATAACAATATATAATAAGTTACCATCGAGCTTTAAGGAATAACCGGTTTCAAAATTTAAGAGAGTCATAACTCACTGGCTACTGGATAAATGTTATTATAAAGTTGATGAATATTTAAATTACAAGGAAGAAAGACATTTATATTAATTTTATTATTCAACTTAATTTCTTATTTGTGACATTTTTAGATTGGTAATATTATTTTAGTGACATTTTATTATTATTCATCAATGTATTTGATATTTTTGTAGGCAGTCTAAAATTCTACAATGTTTTTGTAAGTGTATTTTGATTTTATTATGATTTTATGTTTATCTCATGCATGTCAATATGTCATTTCTTTTTAAATTGTATTTCTATGCCAGTACTTACTGGTAGAAAATGAAGGTACGGGAAATAAATCTGTCACATCATTCATTGTAAGCACCATATTGTACAAAATAAATTATTCTTATTCTTATTCAAGGAAATCACATGAAGAATTAGATTCTCAAGAATGACCCTACGTCGATAAGGAGCCCGTATAATTATGGATCGTCTATGCTATTATAAAGTTGTAAAAATGAAATGTCTGTAAATCGAAGACATTTTCAAAAATATAGGTGATACGTACTATTTGAAGGTCACTAAATCGAAAAACAAAAGTTGGATGTTTGTGTGTGTCGTTGTGGCTTCGTCACACATTTCAAAAACGGCTAAACGGGTTTCAACTATTTATGGTACACGGGTAACTGGGCATCCGCAGATGGCTATAGGATACTTTTTACTCAACTACGCTGAAGAAAAAAAAGGGATTCCGATTTCTTTTTTTTCCGAAGTTTTAAAACCTTTTAGTATCTATATGACAAATGTTCGTGACGAATAATTTTGGATGTTCGTTACTCAATACCGCGTTAATCGCTCATCGAATTTAGAGGGTCCCGGCGAGGCGGGTGAAGCCGCAGGTAAACGTTAGAAGCATGCAAATAGCGTCGGGGCGGCCCGAGCGCCGGCGGCGGCTCGCCTGGCAAATCGCTTCCCAATCAGCTGTCAAATACTTCCGTCAGGGTGGTAGGCTCAATTTTCCATTTTAACTTTTTGCGGATACAGATTTGAGACTTCCAAATAACCTAGATATATCAAATATTTGTAACTAAATCTCTTGACATTTTTTTAAATCATAACAATACATTTTTACTTCTTAAGATTATCTAAAAGTCATTCTCAAATAATTTAATGTTTTTATGATTCCGTACTCTGAAGTTATCAATGAAGCCTGAAAGCTTTCATATGGATGCTATCCCTCGGTCTTACCTTTAAACAGCTTTCTCTGACGTTCAGTAATAGTTAGCCAGTTGATTACTTTTTATATAATTTGTGAATTTGTAAAGGACGTCCAAATTGTAAATTTGTAAGTGTTGTAACTCGTATACTTTTGCTGATCAACGTCATTAGTCCTGCGGTGTTCATGTATGTATAATCGTAGTACCTAGTTCGCGGTAGCTTATGAGAACAGAACGTTTCTGTGACATTGTCTATTGTATGCCATATCAATGTTGTATGCAGGAGTTATTGATTAGCACCTTGAAACTATTTCTAAGGAACACTACAATTAAGTATGCCAAGAGGTCCATGGAGGCTTTAGATGGATATATTTGACAATATTTACAAAACAACACGTCCCTTAATAACTCGTTATGAAGCCGACCTCGTAATTATAAGTCTTTTTATCCCTTCTTCAAGTCAAAGCGACATCTCGTGCATAGAAAAGAGACGAAAACGAATTGGGTCAACATTGCAACGAATAGGTTGTGTAATTTTTATATGAGATTCTCAGATTTAATCAACAAAGAAAAGCACAGTGACTAGGTCTGTGTGTTTCAAACCATCTGTATGTAATCATAAGTATCTACGTTATTTCCTGTAGTGCGATTATACGTAAATGGGATTTTTCTATACGGGATGACAGCTTGTGTCGTCATTTTTAACCGACTTCCAAAAAAGGAGGAGTTTATATGTTCATATGACAGTTTGTATTTTTTTCATGTATGTTCACCGATTACTCCGTCAATTGTGGACCGATTTTAAAAATTCTTTTTTTATTTGAAAGAATACACTCCTGAAGAGGTCATTGCCACCAAGTTGGGATCTGATGATGGGATCCCAGGGAAATCGAGGGCAATCCTTAAATTTTATAGGCACTTATAACGTTAATCATATATTTTTTTAGCTATTTAAGTATTTGCATGTGGTAGTCATCATCTCATCATGCTGAGCTGATGACGGAAGGTACAACTCCTTAATGGTTAAGAGTAAGAGGATAATTCTTTAAAAATCATCTATTATAGGTAGGTACGTTAAGACTGTTACTCATATTCTTTATAGTGTGTCCCTGAGGTAGTCGCCTTATCACCAAGTCAGAATCTGATGATGGAATACCAGGGAAATCGAGAAAAACCGTCAAATATTATAGGCACTAACAATGTTTGCATATATTCATCTAAATTTATTCAGTGGTTTTCGTCTGATTGTCATCATTAGACAAACAAACTGAGCTGATGATGGAGGGTACAAATGAATATGAACTAACCAACTTTTATATTTCTTACTTCCTGCGACTTGCGAGATGCGTGCAAAGTGCATCCTCAATCTTCCCATTCTGGGCTCTAAAAAATACTTTATATCAGTACTAAAATCCATCACTAAAAAGCAAAAAAAATTTTTTTAAATTGGAACCGACTTCAAAATAAACTATAAAGCCATAAATAATCTTTTATGTACGGTACGGATCACATTTAAATCACCTTTCGAAGTCTGTGCCAAACCATTCATTTAAAATGAAATGCCAGTCAGCGTCAAATAGTCTGTAACAGAAAGAGCGCCAAATATATTGTCACACGTCTTTGTGCTTAATGCTTATAGTACAAATATGGGTTGTGATATATTTGGCGCTTTGAATACTATTCCATGCTGACTGTACATTGAAGATATTTTCAAAAACAAAAGTGAGTCGGACTATTTGAAGGTTACAATACCGACTTTTTTTTGTATGTTCGAAAGTGTCGTTGTGACTTCATCACGTTAAAAATGCTAAACAGATTGCAACCATTTTTGCTATACAGGTAGCTAAGCATCCACGGATGGTGAACGAATACTTTTTACCCGATTACGCTGAAGCAAAACAGAGGGTTAATGGATTATACTTCCTTTGCTTTTCCGCGATATACACTCATTTTTCGTCACCCTTTAAATAACAAAAATAGGTTTATTTAATTATTTGACATACTATTCTTCGGAATACTCAACTGTATTAAAAAATTTCATGATCCTACCATAAACATATTAACCTTGTAAAATGAAGATTTTTGCAATATCCCGCTCCGTTAACGTTTTTATTATTCATGGGTTTTTGCGAGTTAGATTTAGACCTCAAAAGTTATTTTTTTAACTGTTATTTTTGCAATTAAGACGAAAATGTAATAAAGATCATGACGGGACTAAAAAACTTTGGTACCGCGCACTATTGTAGGAAGTATAACGGTATTTAACCAACCCCGAAATGTTTGCTTTTGAGTGTAGTGCCTTGGTTAGATGTGACAATAAATTGTGCTCACATGCGCATATTTTCATGTAGTTTCCGCAAAAAAATACGCATGCAAATACATACAACAAACCACCACCCTTACTAAAGGTACCTATTCAGTTTATGAAATCGGTTAACTAAATCGTGTTCATTAATTAGTTACGGATTTTCACCCGTGTCGTATCGGGTATCAAGAATAGCATCAACCCTTTCTCCCCGTGCGTGTCATAAGAGTCGACTAATGGATTCGGGTTCATGTGTGTTGTGGGTGATGGGCTAGCAGTTCATATTTATGCTCTACCTTCTATATGGATTTTATTATTTTTCTATTTGACCTATGAAAATGAATATCAAAAATATTTCGCCTCCGATGTACTTTAGGGTATTACGTGCTATTACAAAATAAGTATAAACATACTAATTTATTTTTGAATAAATCTATCATAATTAAACACTCGGTGGCCACTCACCTAAAACATGACAACACTTTTACCCAAAGCCCTTTCCCTCTACGGTGACTCCGGATCTTTCCTTGTTCAACTACCGACGAAGAAATAGGGGTGTTTTAAGTTTTACGTGTGTACTTACCTGTGTATCTAATGTCTGTTTTTGGCATCGTGGCTTGGCAGTCTCAATTGCGTTTTTGTATTGCGTACTTGGCTTTATCGAAGTGGTTCTTGGCTAAGGTGGAAAAAATTGGACCAGCTAATTTGATAATATTTGGGATTTTATAAAATTAGCAGTTAAACTCTTTTGTATTTATTTTTAACCGACTTCCAAAAAAAAGGAGGTTCTATGTTCGACTGATCGAATTTTTTGATAAAATTCTTAGTTCATACTGCTGAATCATCCCAATTGCAAGCATACTTATTTGCAAATGACTCAACAAATCTCTAATTACCAATTCCTCACAAACAAAACTTCTTATTCACCAATTACGCCGACCAATTGACTCCACTGTCGATATAATAGGCCGTTGTCTCAGAGGGTCATAGGCCACTCATACAGAAGGGCGTAAGCGCCGGGCATTTACTTGTAAAGTATGTCGTTTTGTAAGGTGTCGCAGGCGCCGGCGCGTGCCAGTCGTGCGCGCAGTCAAGGACGGCCTGCTGGGCCTTGTTAGGGTTGCCAACTTCACGATCCCGATTAACTGAACTAAATTATACTTAATTTCGGTGGCAAAAGGATTTGATAAGCGATTGTATAAGATGGTGGCACAGTGCAGGCATAAGTCGGTAGCAATTAATGATAACTATAGATGTTCGATGTAAAGGTTTTAGTTTCCTTCCGCCTTGTTGAGTTTGGACACGTGTGATTCAGAGTATTAATACGAGATAGACGCAGGAATTAAGTGAATTTTATGTGGCGCAAACCACTTCTTTTTTGTAATGTTATTGTTTAATTTTCATTCCGCACAATACGATTATATCCATTTTATGATTAAAAATGCAAAAATGCGATGGAGCTAGCTCAGCAGGCCTTATCATATGTGTCCACGGCTGTAACTTCAAACGTTTTTAAATTATCCTCCGGGAAACCTGCATTTTGCTGACTAAAAGGCTAGGCACTGTCATTTTCTGGTCTATATCTTTGTCTAAAATTTTGATCTGCAGCTTTATTGCTCGGCCACAGAAGGAACGATCAACAATAAACATATTATTTCGCATGTACAGTCAGCAGCATCAATATCTGGCACAACAATCGCGCACAAATATCTGACACGACTCTATGTGTAAGGCCGTCAGGACGTGTCAGATATTTTTGCCCGCTTTTTTATGGCAGATATTGATGCCGGCGACTGTACAAGTATACATACCGTACCTACCTATGTTGATGACTGCACCTACGAGTAAAATTATTATTTGTGCTTTTACTTGTTCTAATGCGATTTGTTTTGTCAATGTGTAACTTTTACGATTGCCATAGAATGTCAAGTGCGGGTCTGGCTCGCGCGCCGAGGGTTTCGAAGAAACTTTCCCTTATTCCGACTTAACTCGCCGGTTGAGTTAAGTTTGCCTCTAGTATCTATGGCGTCACATGTAAATGAGGGGCATACTTAACCAAACCGGGTTATCCAAAAATGACTCTTGGTGATTAAAAAAAGCAAGACAGAAAGATATATATGGTTATAATTTTCGTGTAATATTCATATTAAATTTCTTAATTCCAGAAAATTTCAGATTATTCGCTTATTAAACTTTTTGCGTAATACATAAAACGAAATTTAACAACAATAAAAAATATATATATATTTAAAAATGTCCAGATCAAGTCCTTTCATACGATACCCTACTTGACCTAGTGGCTAGACTTTTAATTTTTGCCTCCCTTAATATTGGTCGTTTTTTAGGAAATAAAAATATATTTTCTAATGTTTTCTTTGCAAGACATGCGGGCTGACCAAGTTTATAAATATTCCAAATTTCGAAAAGCATAAGTAGTTTTTGAGATTTGGCGCTCTAATAGTCGGAGAGCTAGACATACAGAGTCGCACCATAAGTTTTACTTGTTCAAAGTGGTTCAATAATAATTATTAGTGCAACAAGAGAGCAAAGCTGTTTTTTGCAGCGAGTGCCGATGGTTTAATCCTGAGCATAGCGAAACTTTGGTCTCGTGTGGCACATACAACTTTTGAGAACATATTACACACAGTTGTAGTTTTTCTTTTATTCATTATGTTTGTTTATTGTCATAGGTGCGACCTACAAACGAATATTTATAGTGTAACAGATGAAGTTAATTATGAACAATTTGACTTTTTTTCACTATTTTTTAAACGAATATTTACTACTTAGCAACAGTAAGAAGTGAACACAAGCAAGTCAAAATCATTAAGTAATTATTGTCTATAAGATAAATTACGTGTTTATTTATTGTTTTTTTTTTATACTTTTAATAATCTGCAAAATTTAAATAGACGTTTAAACCATTTTTAGCGTAACAGAAGATATAAATAACAAGCATTTGATTAATTAAATATTTTTTAAGAAGTGCACTGTACGAACTGCATCCATGATGACATAGGTCAAACTAAAAATTAATACATATGTTTAAGTTGAAGTTGATAAACATCGTGTTATTTTTACAACAAGTCTATTAAACAACTATATTTTTTTTGTTAAAAATTAAATTATTTAGCTATAAGACCATTTTAAAAAAGAATCGCCTTTTAATATTTAGCAAATGTTTCAAAATTATGATGTAATCAGTGTATCCGAACATATTGTGGTTTCATTTTCATTCGAATGTGAAAGAGCGCTGCGAAGTTCAAATATTTCTAATTCTGTAATAGACCCAGCACTGCAAAATGACAACCGGCAGTTAATTTACTAGGTATTGAGAACGTTACTTTGCCTCGCGTTTGCTAAATCGCATTTTGCACACTGGTAGCTCGCAGCAAAATCTGTATGTTAGAGCTGATGAGATGAAAAGCATATTTTTTTTGCTGTAGTAACCACTTATATAAAATCGTACTGTCACTTTATATTAATAATTTGAAAAATTTATCGTTACGAGATATTTATACTCAAAAGAATCGTAAGCATTTTCAAATTTTTATATATTTTTTGTATTTTCCGGTTCGTTACAGTTCATGTTCAAAATCCTATTGTTGTATTGGAATGGAACTAAAGAAAATGTTACTTTTTTTCTCCTATCAGGGTGAGCATAACATTTTAAATTTCTGAAAATTATAAAATGGACCACAGAGTGGAAGTTTAAAAATTCCAATTGGAATCGCTCGGACAACTAAGATCACTTCTCGAAGGACTGGTCAAAAGTAGCCTTAAATATAAAGACATTATAAAACACCAAACCTAAGGTTCCGCCGGTAGCAAGGCACGACTCAAGCTGCCGATGGTCAGAGTTTCAGAGAGAGGAGCCTGCTAACAATGCGGGCCGTGTCTGGGATTATTGTTTTCTGCAACTGACCTTTATTCCAGCCATCTAGCAAGAGTTTCTTCAGGCGTTGGTCGAGGCTCTTCGCTATAATACCGTTTACCAGAACATTACATTAAAAATATTTACAAGGTTCTGGACGAACAAGCTGTAATGCTTCAATAATGTTACAGTTCTATTCAATTATTCGAAGTACCTACATAGGTATCCCAATCGAAAGTTTACATGGATTATCTAATCAGGTTCAGTTAATATTTGTCGGTATTTCTTACGTTACTATAAATACGTAACATACGTTACCTTTTTTAAAAACCCGGTAAATGACAAAAATGTACCTAGAATATCATGGTAACTGATCACTTTAATGACGCCATATTCTGGACATAATACGTGTACTTCCCGGAGCCGAGTCGAGGGTCGTTACGTGTTTAGGGGCTCAGTTTCCGCAGGGATTAAACACAAGACGTCATTAGGGGCCGAGGGCCTGGAGAGCACGCAAATTGCGAATGTGGGCCCCGCCGGGCCTCGAGAGGCCATGAAAATAAATACTTTAGCTGTAGAGGCACGTTTAGGAGTGTGGCTTTTGCCCGTGGCTTTAGAAACAGTTTTATAATAATGACCAAAACTATTTGTACTTTCATTATAATTCTAGGAAGTGCTGACTAGAACTTCGTTCGTGGAGGAGGGAAGAGGCATGATCCTTATAGCCAAAATAGCAAAAACAGAACCCTAATAGTTTCGTCTCGTCCGTTCGTCCGTATGTCCCATGCATTATACTCAAAAAGAACAAGATGTAAATCGGCTAAGCAAAATTTCCACAATTTTTTGATACACGGGTAGCTGGGTATCTCCAGGTGGTTATAGGATACTTTTTACCCAACTACGCTGTAGAAAAAACGACGGGTTATGACTTTATCTCCTCCGCGAACAAAGTTGCGGGGCATCTTCTCGTAGCTTAATAAATACTTTCAAACAAAATTATTTTCAACATGATCGGATATACGTATCGTTTTTAAGTTATTGCCAAAAAACTGCGCTTCTCAGCACAAGGACGTAGGTGCTGGGGACATACGCTCTTTTGTTAGTGTTTCTTTTTCATATCGTATTTTTTTTTATCTGTTGTGCATTTTTTGTATTAAAGGCTGCGGAACCCTTCATGAGCGAGTCCGACTCGCACTTAGCCGCTTTTTTGTATGAATGGTTGCTGAACCCTACACTGAGCATGGTTCGACATGCTCTTGGTCTGTTTTTTCTACCTATTTTTAACGTTGTTTCTTATTTTTGTGTGATATATCGGACATCAAAAATACGTTTTCTTTTTATTTTTTTCATATATTTCCCCCTTGACATTAAGTACGTGTAAAAAAGTAAACAGTAATTATGCATATACCAACAAATGTTTAGCTCTACAGATTCCCACCAACGCTAATTGGTGCCGCAACTCCGTCCCTTTTTAACCAACGAGGAAGTGGGAAGCACAAATGCTTTATTCGAGAAATAAATAGGGGGCCTCGTTTCAACATAAGAGAAATCTTTATAAAGACCATTACTCCCTACCATAAAGCACTGCTACACTTTCACGCAAATTAAAAGACACCACAGACAAGATTTCCGCGTAAAACACCATTCAGTTGTGAGCTCGCGTTCAGCCGCCGGGCTTAATTAGAGCGGTGTCTATGGTCGTTCCTTTTTTAAAACTCTTTACAAACCGCCTTTGTATACGGTTAAGTGTCAGCAGTATTCCATGAGTATTCCCTTTGTTGTCAGCACTGGGCGTTTGTCGATAGATGGCGTTGATTTGGATTTGGCTTTAGCGTAGAAATCTTGGATATTGTATTTGACCGTACCGATGGTGCTACAGAAATGTGTAAAGCTTTGCGCTAACTGTTTCGCACATTCAGTTATATATTGTTTTGCGTTAGGGCCAGGCTAACCGGCAAGACAAATGGCCCTAAAATATCAGTTTAGGGCCAACGTGACAAAGTCGTCGGCGGGTGACTCGGACGTTGCGGATGTCAACTGTGCCAGATAAAGATGGCCAGCTGCGTTGTAAAAGGTTGCAGCGAATTGTGATACGAAGGTGAAAAAGAAATATGCGATATCATATAGTTGAATCATGTTTACCGAAGCTAGCGTCTCTAAGAATTTATCTCTGAATCTTTACTATCAGAACGTGCGATGGTTGAAGAGCAATTTGGATTCATGGAGAACCAATTTAATAACATTTGATGACATAAACTAGGTTAATATTATGGAGTCAAACCGTGATGAGTCAGTCTACGATGCCGAAGTGTGCGGTGATGCTGATAATCAGGAAGATAATATAATTTTATATTTAGATGAAAAAAATATTGGACACGTATTTTTTCTTTTATTACGTACCTAAACAAAAAAATAAAGGCTTTACAGTAATTTAAATATAACAATTTAACGGCTTATATCGCGCATATTATCTCATTTGAGTTCCCGGCGTTTCGGAAGCTTTTCAGCTTTCCATGGTCACGGGAGATATACGCGATATAATCCGTTAAATTGTTTTATTTCAATGAGTAATAATCGCGGAAACAGAAGAAAATATTATGGCTTTACATTAAGTCAAAATGCCATCAAAACTCCTAGGTACAAATTGTACCTAGGAGTGACGTCACGAGCCCCCACTCTTGAACTTAAATGCGATTTATCTAATTAGAATTTCACTAACTAATTAGAATTTTGATTTACATACCCCGTCATCATGCTTATTGGAGTGTTTTGCGGCGAGACTGCGGTGGCGGGCGTTGCCACGGCGGAGTGCCGATGCCGTGTGGGCAGCGCGCGAACCATTGTACCTCGACCAATTGACGTGTTAAGAGACCGAACGTGAGGAAGACCTCTGACCTCTCACACACACACACATATATATATCTTCCCGATGGAGAGTACTTCCAGTGGTGAGATAGTGCGGTGAAAGTGTGTTTGTTGCATGGCAGTTCCCAAGTTCCCGTCGTGGAATTCGTGGGTGACCTAAACTTATAAAGTGCCAGTGTAAGCGTAGGAAAATATTTCACTGTATTAGTATTGTGTGTAATGTACGTGAGTAGAATAGTGTGACTAATATGAATGCGAGACTGTTAGACGTGGTGTTGACGAGTCTAGAGTTGGGTGCAGTCTGATAACTCGAACGAACTGCTCTCTAAAATCGATTTCCACCATCCACCCATCATTGTCTAAGTTGATTACAGCTTCACGTTAGATAGTATTGCAATGGAGCCCTCTAACATAAGTGACTAGAATTATTGGAATTTCTGTAAGGGAGACTTTTATCTTTATGTTACAAAATTTGGGATACCGGTCGGCAGCAGTTATATCGGGTCCATAGTGGACGATGCTGTTGATATTTTCAATAACACGCTTTATGTATTTTTTGTCTCCCCTGTGTTCCAGATAAAATATGGAAGCGATCCGGCTGTCGAACTTATCCATTATTCAGTCGTTTACACGAAAGCAAATATCCGTGACATACTATGTTTTTACAACATAGTCAAGTGACGCGCTGTCGTCACATGCGAAGTACATCAAAGTAACCTTGTAAGGAGGTCATTTTTATTTGCTATCCTTTTGAAGATATGCATACGAGTATTGAAATTGGCAGTAAATTATACTTATTTTGCTCTCAGTCACGCAGCTCCTGGACGGGATGATTGACTATTACTATTTTACGCTATGCGAATATTGTTTCGATGACCTGCCGCCAATCCTGAGATAATTCGGTTTTTTACATTACGTTCAATGCCGCCATCGCTCTGTAAGCGAAACGAGGTACCTGAAGTCGGAGCAGACTGGCAGCGTCACTACATCTAGTTGTATAGCGGCAAACCTGGAAAGACCGCTGAAATCACGGAATAATTTTTCAGTTTTAGATCTGCTTATCTTCAGGCATATCCAAGTTGCCTTCATTTCTCCAGTCTACTCTGGCCTCAAGTTCATCCACAAAGACGAAAACGATATCATCGGCGCACAGCTTTTACCAGGGCGCCTCCTTCAGTATGTCCGACGACAGAGCATCCATATTAGGCAGGAAGAAGTAAGAGCCTAAATTCAATCCCCTGTGTAAACCAACGGTGACACTGTACCTGCCTGTGATGCAAGCAACCGACCGATATCCTGACTTAAAATCTTCCAAGCTTCTACTGGTACATTATCATTATACATAGTCCTACAGTTTTCCTACTTGTCATACTACTCACAGCTTTGCTTACCTCATCCATACTTATTTTACCCGCCATACTCATATTTACCTGTATATTTCTTCTTTTCCACACATTCTCTTCATTCATTAACTTTTCAAAATACACCTCCCAAAGTTCTTTTCTTGTTCTATGTTCTTACAACCTTTTCTTTCATCAACTTCTATACATGTCACGTACGATATATCTCTATTATTTTCTCTGGTCTTCTTATTTACAATGAGTGTCAACGGTATATCTTGAAGCTTTCTCATACGCATACATTAATTATTGATCAACTCTTTTTGTCAGATGGCGTTCACATAGAAGAACAGGACGCCAGCCAAGCCGGCCAGTCCGACGGCGACGACGACATCTCTGTCGGCGACAATAGAAGTGAAACCTCTTCCAAATATGACAAGAGCTTCGATAAGAAATCCGATACAGAGCGATCCACACCCGTCGACTTCAACAACAGAATAACCAGCTCGAACTTCAACTCTCCATTCAAAGAGGACGAATTCGATCGAAATGAACGCCTAAAGCTGTACAACGGTGATCTCTTTCACTTATACAGGCCGGAACGTGAGGGTAACAAGGAGGAAGATGGTTTCGTGATTTCCGATTCAATTTACGGCCGTTCCATGGACTTGTCCAAAAGTTCGTTCCAAACTCAACTATTGGCGGGTTTCGCATCGGTGATGGCAGGCGGGTCGCAGCGTGAAGGACAGGAGTCAACAGGTATGTCGCCACCCTCAGGACTTAGCAGTGTCATTCAAATCATCATTAAATTTCTCCTTTAACTTGCAATATCAGAGAGTGACACAGCCATGAATGTAAACGGAAGTATTTTTTCTACGTCATAATTTAGAAACCGGCGGTCAGCGGCCTGATGGGAAATGGTAATCATGACTCAGACAAGAGCAACATCAGAACTCACCATCTATACGTTGGCAACCTTTGAGTGCCCTGTTTACTTGCTTTTTGAAGAACCCACATTATAGTGACTTACATTTTGACGACACGTTTGGCTCAGTGGGTTGTACAACGGCCTACGAAGCTGACGGTCCTGGGTTCGAATCCCGGCCAGGGCAAGTGTTTGTGTGATGAGCACGAATATTTGTTCCTGGGTCTTGGATGTTTTCTATGTATTTAAGTATTATAATTTATCTATTTATTATGTATATCGTCGCCTAGTACCCATAGTACAAGCTTTGCTTAGTTTGGGACTAGGTCGATTTGTGTAAGATTGTCCCTGATATTTATTTATTTATTTATTTATTTATTGTCCGCCATATGGCGTTATGATGACTTCCGTTAACAGTACCCATACAGTTGAGCCCGAACATCGCGCGTTTCAGATTTTTCTCTGCAGCCGTGAATCCGGTAAGGAAATTGAATTTTATAATAAAGATGTTTCTACAGATCGGCAGCCGTCGCGGGCCAACTCGTCACGCAAGCCGCGGCGCCGGCGCACCGCGTTCACGCACGCGCAGCTCGCGTACCTCGAGCGCAAGTTCCGCTGCCAAAAGTACCTGAGCGTGGCCGACCGCGGGGACGTGGCCGATGCGCTTAGCCTGAGCGAGACGCAGGTCAAAACCTGGTACCAAAATCGCCGGTGAGAACTGTTTTCCTCTACTGCTTTTTCTACTCTTCTCTGAGTAATTTAACATGAAACACAAATCTAGAAGACGCGCGAACACAACTGAGTCAGAATAAGAACTCAGTTGTTTTCGCTATACATTTGATGTACACACACTAACACTACGCATACCTATTTCATGTTTTCGAGTGACTGAGTTACTGTTCTTACTTTTATTAGTGTAGGCGACGCAAATAATTATATGTATAATATGTTAATAAAATAAAATATAAATGTTTTCATTACTTTGTACCTACCTGTGACGCCATCTATTTTACTAGTGGTTAAATAAAGTTATAAAAACGTTGGTGGGTAGCATAAGACAGATATACGTAGATATATTTTTAATTCACCGTCAATTGGGTGCTTTTTTAATCACATTGATTCGCCGCGTTGTTAGCTTGCTCGCACCATCGTTTTCTTTGTATAATACGTGTTAATTTACGTGTTTTCTTTCGCCCATCACCTACAATTAGTGTTCTGTTATTATTCAGGCTTGATGGCATGGTTCATTTATTAACCAATATCATTTATTAACAGATTTTTTGTAAAGATACTGTTAACATCTGGCCCTGGGAGTGACTTTTAGGCTATTTTGTTTTCACCTCACTCGCTATATAAAACCTTTTTTGTTATGACTGTGTTTCGTAAGTTTATTATCATTAATAATAAATGAAAAAAATATCGGTTTTTCATAATTTCATACTTTTTCTTACATCTTACATTTAGGTGCAAAATTATTTGGCATCTCGTGCCTTGAAAGCCTTTTTACGTTCAGGAATTTGTATTTGAATTTTTAGCTACCTTCACTTACTCGGCTTTCAATTCAAGCACTCGCGCCAAATAACAACTTTGCAACCTTGCATAATAAATAAACTATTAATGCTCTGTTTCCAAATGATAAACGAAATGTCTTTGTCGCGGTTCTTTTCTGACACTATATTGTGTTTCTAGAACAAAATGGAAGCGGCAGAACCAGCTGCGGCTAGAGCAGTTGCGCGCGCAGGCGGCGAGCGGTGCAGAGCGCGATGCGCACGCGTTGCCGCTCGCGTGCGCACTGCTGCCGCCTTACCCCGCCTACATGCACTGTCATCTGTGAGCGCGCCGTGCTAACAACCCTCCTTCGTTTCTATGATATCCAGGAAGCTAAGAGCTGCTACATGTAGTTTTCACTACCATTTGTGAGTGCACCGTTCTAGCAAAACTCCTACGTGTCCATGTCATCTTAGTACCTAGCAGCTACCCACCTATATGCAGTATGTACTGTCATCTGTGACTGTGAGTGCGCCGGGCCAACTAACTTTCTACGTGTCATCCCCGCCTACATGCACTGCTGTCTATGATTGAGCTGCGCAACAGTCCCCATGTGGTGTAACTACCTAGCAGTGATGTAAGAATGGCTCTTATGACAAACAACAACAAAAGAGTCATGCACTGAAAAATCTGAGCGCACCATACCATTAAGGCTGAGCCATACCTGTACACCTGTACGTAACGTGCACGTACACGTGCGCGTGGCGTGCGCGTTGTAAAGTATTCTCATAAGAGATGACACACCGCGGCGTACGCACACGCATATGTGTACCTGTAACCGATCGTAACGAGGTCTTAGTGTAGTGGTACGTGTGAAACGATCTTTACTAACTTTGTACACCGAGCGCCCTAATGCCGGGTACTCATTAGCGAGCTGGAACTGTAACCAAACAGAGACACAGTAACGAGGTTCTAATTGTACACCCGATGTCCGCAAATCTGTGGCCGTAACTACGAGTCGAGTCTATCCACAGCATTCATTTGCACGTAAGGTCCATTCTTGGACTTCCGAGAGTATGCACCTAGTTGTTTGTTTGCTGCTAACGTCGTGTACCCTCCAGGTACAACCGTAGCATCAAAAATATCTTAACAAAACTTTATTACGAATACAAAAATAAAAATGTGTTTCAAAAATAAAATCGCTACAGACTATTTGATACCGAATATACTTAGCAGCGGCGTTATGATTACTGTAAAGAGAAGTGGCAGACGAGACGTTCGTGTGTGAAGTTGATGGTTACATACAAATGATCGGTATTCAAGTACTTGTAATCTATGGAGTCGAACTCGCAATTGGTAAGAGAAGTTGCCAATGCCGATTTACAATTTAATATATTGTTTCTAAATGTTATAAAAACAAATATAGCACGACGAGCTAAATGAAATGATATAAATAATAGTTAATTTGTACAAAGTTTATACTTACGCAAACACAGACTACAAGGTTATATTTCGTGTAGATGAGACACATAACGTATACAATTTCTACAAACAATAAAAATAAATGTAAGTAAATAATACTCATTTAAGTGTAAAATGTCCTAAAATATTTATAGAATTATCAGTCGTATATCGTAAAACAATGTTCCGCATTTAAAATTTAAATAAATACAACATATACATACACCATAACTGTTTTGTAACTGCTGACGTAAAGACAGCTTTGTCGGTCTCCTTGCAGCTGCTGCGGCTTACAATTTCTCTGTATTACCCAAGGGAAAATGACCCCGTTTCAATCTTTAATCTAAAATCGGTGTAATGTTTTATCGGTATAATCTTTAAACAATTTATTACTGTCTCTTATAGTTTTTGACTTTTGTATAGTGGTCAAATTATTTTGCTCATACTGTATAATTTATAGACGTTCAATATTGTCACCGTTTACCACTAATAGCGGCTCGAGAACTTTAATAAAAGTAATATTAAGTAGGTAGGTACATATTATTATTATCGAACC
Source organism: Hedya salicella (assembly GCA_905404275.2). Taxonomy (NCBI): domain Eukaryota; kingdom Metazoa; phylum Arthropoda; class Insecta; order Lepidoptera; family Tortricidae; genus Hedya; species Hedya salicella. The sequence goes on from FR990096.1 coordinate 92,543,437, forward strand.
GCGATTAGAATGAGATTGAGCACATATGTTGTTTTTGAATAAGTACATGAAATTACATTTGCAATAGTGTGCAGATAATTGAAAAAACTTAAATATATCAGAACGACGAACTTATAAAGGTAGGAAAATATGTTGAAAATCAGATTATATTTATGTTTACGCTGTTTACGCACGATGTAATGTGAACTTCCATTCGACACATGAATCTCTATAGTTCGATGAATAGAAAGATTTACTTCTTTTATTTTACTTTATAACTATTATTATCGTGAATATTTCCCTTTCATATAGGACAATATACCTATATGCCAAATTCATGACAAAAGTCTTGCTTCGTCAATTGAAAGTGCAAGCGAAAACCAAATAAGTAATTGTAAAAAAATCATATATCAGTCACTCACTCCTTGAAAAAGGTTAACAATCGGCTATTCATTTATAATATGTTATTCTTTTCAGTTGTTGTCAAATTATTGTATAATATTTGTTATTTTTATGAAGTTTATTTTAAGATGAGGTGCAAACTTAAGCGAGGAGGATAACATGGAGAGAGGTATCAAAAGGAACACATAGATATAATTTTTAATACATGCTAGAATTTATAAATTCCTCATAAAAAAACGATCTTAGTTGACTAGATAACAATTACTCCACGGCAATCCTGCAGAACCAGCATCTTAGAAGGAAATGAGAAATGAAATAAGTTTCTGTTAAAAATTTCATTTTTTTGTCAAGCCTTTATTGCCGACTGTACTTGTCTTTGAACATCCGTCAATACTCACCGAGACGATTATAAAGAGCCCAAACTCGGTAGGATTGCATTATTCTCTTACTGAGTTCCTATGACTACCTTTCTGCTCCATCATCAGATCAGCTCAATGTTATCATACTATTGCATTGTCACGTAACTTACATAAGTATGCCAAATTTCAGCTCTATTGGAATCCGGGAACTAGGTCAAGTTTAACTTGCAAGATTCCACCCGGACATACTTACATTGCAAGTTAAATAAAAGTTTGTAAAAAGGAAGGTTCGCTTTTATAGTAACGCTATGCTGTTTAGACTCATCAGCTAGGTGATTGAAGGTAGAACCGGCACTGTTTTTTTGGTTCAGTATTCCAGAAATGTTTTTGAACGCTTTCGTGAACACTTTTAGTTGAAATGCCTTGAAAGAAATCCATACTAACTAATATTATTAATTTCGATCTACTTAATCAACATTTCTCCACTTCTGCTACATTTAGTGGCCCTGCTAAAGTCAATACTCTTGAATTTCTATCATCACTTTCCACTCCAGACTCGCTTCCTTTTTCTTTTGTGCAATTTACTGACAGTGATGTTAAGAAGAACATACTATCAATAACCTCTAATGCTGTTGGTACTGATTGCGTTAGTCGTAATATGATCCTTCCCCTCCTTGACCTACTTGTTCCCATAATTTCCGGCATCCTTAACAGTTCTATCTCCTCTGGTGTTTTCCCCACGCTTTGGAAGGATGCAAATACTGTTCCAATACCTAAAAAAAGTAGCCCCTCCTCCTTTTCTGATTATCGCCCAATCTCCATCCTCCCATTTCTTTCTAAAGTACTTGAACGTCTGGTACAGCAACATTTGACGTCCTATTTAAATAGGAATGATCTTCTGAATCCATTTCAGTCTGGTTTCCGCCCTGGTCATATTACGGCGACCGCACTCGTTAAGATTACAGATGACATTCGGGCAGGCATGGACAATCGGAAATTAACAGTGTTAACGCTGCTTGATTTTAGCAATGCGTTCAACACTGTGGATTTTGATATATTACTTGGAATACTACGTTCTCTCAACATATCTCCTGCGGTAATTGACTGGTTTCGTAGTTACTTAAATGATCGTCGGCAACGAATTAAGGTGGATGATTCCTGTTCCCCTTGGTGCAGCACACTGGCCGGGGTTCCTCAGGGTGGAGTGCTGTCCCCTTTGCTGTTTTCAATTTTTATAAATTCTATTCGCATAACCTTTCATCACATTATCACCTTTATGCTGACGATCTTTAAATTTATTCGCAGGGGGTACTCGATGATCTTGCGTTTGTTATAAGTGAAGTAAATAACGATTTGGAGGACATCCTAAACTGGAGTCGTAGGTTTGGTCTTAAGGTCAATCCTGCTAAGACTCAACCTATAATTATTGGCAGTTCTAAGCTGATATCCAGGGTTGACTTCGATAATGTCCTACCCATATGCTTTAATGGCGTATTTATACCCTTTTCGCAGCAAGTCAAGAAACTCGGTATTATCTTCGATCGCATTTTATCTTGTGTGCCACAGGTTAATGAGGTTAGCAGGAAGATGTTTGCGGCAGTAGGCTCTCTTAGAAGACTTAGTAATTTTCTCCCCATAGCCACTAAAATTGCGCTTTCTCAAACATTACTTCTCCCTATTTTGGATTATGCTGATATTTCCTATCTTGACCTCACAGAAGAACAGCTCAATAAGCTTGAGCGCATCCAAAACATCTGTATTCCGTTCATATTTGGGTTACGCAAGTATGACCATGTTTCCATCTTCAGGTCTCAGCTTAATTGGCTTCCAATACGCTCTCGTCGTAACTCTCATATCCTGTCTCTTCTGTATAGCGTACTTTTTAATCCCGCAACTCCCCGCTACCTTAAAGAGCGTTTCAGTTATTTGCGATCTGTTAGGTCCGCTCAAAATTTGCTTCTTGCTGTCCCCTCTTAATCCTCCAAATTTTTCAATAGTTCTTTCACATTCCTGGCAACTCTACTATGGAACTCTCTACCCCATGACTTGAAGCGTGCCCAGACCCTTGCAACATTTAAGTCACACCTTAAAAAACATTACCTGTCTCTCCCTTAACACACTGCTATTGAAATCACTTTCTCAACTTTGCGGCTGACACTGTTATGGTTTTTATTTATTTATTTTGCATATGTTATATTTATTATGTATAAGTATTTATGTATATTTATTTACGCAATCTTATGTGTGTATGTTTATTGCGTATACATGTGTCTATATGAGTTTTTTGTTTTGCTTCATAACTGTTTCTCGCCACCTACTCAACTAAAATTGTTGTCTTTTAAACACTCCGCTACCCAAAGGTTGTCTGGAAGAGATCGCTATTTAGCGATAAGGCCGCCTGTTGTTTATCTCTGCTAATTCGAATGTTACTGTCATGTTCTGTATTTCTGTGTATCTGAGGTGTGCAATAAAGAGTATTTGTATTGTATTGTATTGTATTATAAATGCGAAAGTTTGTCCGTCTGTCTGTTACCTCTTTCTTTCTTCTTCTTTCTTTCATTTGCCTTATTGCCAAAAATATTATTTTTATATTTTATAAATGTATATAAGACACATTTAACAAAAAAAGTCCTAGCTTCTTTTAAAGTCAACATTTTTGTCTGTTAAAGTTTTTCATTTTTCTTTTACTTGCAAGTTAGCGACACCTAATTTTTTGTTAAATGTGTCTTATATACATACATAAAATATCCGAAGGACGTGTCAATCGGTAAAGTAGTTTGGCCAATAAAAAATAAAAACTGATTTTTTTTAAAATTATTTTGCTAATCGTAAGTATTTAAGGCTTAATATTGTTACGAGCGTGGGGTATAGGACAGAGTTCAAACACCTTGACTGTTCGACGTTAGTTTATTCACGACTTACAGTAGCAGGGATTCACTGTCAAACGCGTCCCGGTACCGATACTAGACTTCGCACAGTGTATAGCACACACTGAGTCACTGACACTGAACACTTTCTAGTTCACTTTCACTACTCACTTTCATCACTTCACTTTTAACTTCCTCTTCTTTCCACTTGTTTCTTCTTCGCTTGCCACTTTAAGACTGTCGTGTGCTCCACCGTCGACGTCTTTTATACCTGTTAATTTCGCTCGTCTTTTGTCACTTTTTATCGTCATTTTTTGGTTATTCTGATGTTTTGAGTAGCGTCGTCTTTCTAGTAAATTAGGCTGTGTCGAAGGTTCTTATTCAGCATATTCGAATCCCATACATTTGTCCTTTAAACTTCTATGGCACGGAATGTTCTTTTCTTCAAACTTTCTAGAAACCTTAGTCTCACTTACTAAAATCTATACATCGGAAGAAAACTTGCAAAAAGCTCGCCCATGCTGGGATTAGAACAGCCGACCTCTCGATCATTAAGCCATTGTCTTACGACAGGGCTATTCGGTTTTTAATAGAGTCTGCCAAAAAACTCATACACATTCAGTAAACACTACTCGGCGATTGATGACGCTATGGTCTTCGCAACATTGCCCTCCGCTAAGTCATGCTCGTCCCGAGCATCATTTGTGCCGTAATATCGTGCTAATCGGTCGACATGGACGATCTTTGCCGGACCCCGAGCAGATCGGCGAATTCTGTAGGTAACATTGTTTAATTTTGTTACAACCATATATGAACCTTCCCAGCTTGGCTGAAGTTTAGCTGACTTCCCCTTTCGTCGTACTGGGTTATGGAACCAGACCAATATTCCCTCTTCGAATTCGCATCTGTTAGATTCCCTCACTTGTGCGTGAACATCCAACATTCTCCTTCTTAGATCATGTACGTAATCGGTCACATCTACTGGAGTATCTGGTGGGCAGCCAGAAAGTAAGTCCGCTGGTAATCTCAATTCCCTTCCGAAGTTCACTTGTGCCGGTGCACCCGTGGTCTCATGAACCGCCATTCTGTAGGCTAACAGGAAAAGTGGTATGTACTCGTCCCAATCTTTCTGATGGCTATCGACTAACTTCGCCAAATGACGCTCCAAAGTTTGATTGAATCGTTCCACCATTCCATCTGACTGAGGATGATACGAAGTAGTGCGCTTTTTATGTACTCGCATTATCTTACACATTTCTTGAAAAACCGTAGACTCGAAATTCCTCCCTTGGTCACTGTGTAGCTCCAGTGGTAGGCCATATCGACAAAAAAAATCATGCACTAACCTTTTAGCAACTGTTGTAGCTTCTTGATTAGGCGAGGCAAATACTTCCGGCCATTTCGTGAAATAATCTATTACCACCAATATGTAACAGTTTCCATTTTCAGTTACTGGAAATGGCCCTGCAATGTCAAGTGCCACGCGCTCCCATGGCTCTCCGACATTGTATAACTTCAATGCTCCTCTACTTCGCGATTGAGGAACTTTCAGAGCGGCGCACTTTATGCACTTGCAACACCAGTCTTCAACATCTTCCCTACAATGTATCCATTAAAATCTCTGTTTTACCTTCATTAACGTCTTTTTTACTCCAAGATGTACGCCAGAGACTCCCTCATGAAATGTCTTCAGAATCTCATTTACCTTAAATCTTGGTACAACTATCTGTCGTTTCCGTTACTTGACTCCCATCGCCGGTAAAGTAGACCATTTTGTAATACCAAACTGTCCCATTGCGCCCAATAACATTTTGTTATGCTTCCGCAACTCGCCACTTGGTTCCACCGAGGCCAAGTAGCGCCGGCCTTCATGGACTCAACAATCGGGTTTAAATCAGGGTCTCTCTTGTTCCGCTCGCATTGCATCGTCACTCTATTCCTCGCAGGTATTATCAGTTCTGATAACTTTCATTGCTGCTGTTTCTTTTTCGTCCTGCTTATTGCAGTATTGGCACATCTCTGCACATAGTCGCCTGGACAAACCATCAGCATTTCCACGGATTCTTCTTTCGCGATGCTCGATATCAAACTCGTACTCTTGCAGTTGTTCGATCCAACGTGCCACTTGCCCCTCCGGATTCTTAAAATTAAGTAACCATCGCAATGCCGCGTGATCTGTTCTCAACCGAAATTTCCGACCCAGCAGATATTTTCTGAAATGTTGCAGAGTCTTGACAGTTGCCAGTAATTCCCGACGAGTCACACAGTAATTTCTTTCTGGTTTAGTTAGTGACTTGCTGAAGTAAGCAATGACGACTTCCTGTTCACCCTGTTTCTGCGAAAGTACACCACCCACTTCTACGTTACTTGCATCGGTGTCGATTATATATTCTCCTTTTGCATCTGGGTAGCCCCAAACCGGCGTTTCACATAACCCCTTTTTAGCTGTTCAAACGCAGTGTTACATTTCTCATCCCAAATAAACTGTCGCTTTTCTTCAGTTAGTCGATGTAAAGGTCACGCAACGTCAGAGAATCCTTTTGCAAATCGTCTGTAGTACGAACATAGGCCCAGGGAAGCTCGTATCTGCGTCTTATTCTTTGGTATCGGCCAATCCTTCACTGCAGTTGTTTTTGGAGGCATTCAAAGGGACCCTTCCGTTTGAATGCCTCCCTCGGAAACTTCATGTCCCAAATAGTGTACTTGTTTTTTGAAGAAGCTACACTTTTTCGGGCTGATTTTTAAGTTCGCTGCACGTAGTTTCTCAAATACCTTCTCCAATTTACGTAAATGATCGTCAAAATTCTTTCTAACGATAATTATATCGTCAAGATATACCAAACAAGTCTCCCCCAAAAGACCAGCCAAGACATGTTCCATTAGTCGTTGAAAGGTTGCCGGTGCATTACAAAGACCAAACGGCATCACCTTGAACAGCCAGAGCCCTTTTCCTGTTGAGAAGGCAGTTTTCTCCTTATCTGTCGGGTTAAGTTCTACTTGCCAGTAGCCACTCTTCAGGTCCAAAGTTGAGAACCATTTCATTCCGCTTAGAGTGTCTAGAGTGTCGTCAATTCTCGGCAAAGGATAGCTATCTTTCTTCGTTTGTGTTGACCCATCTTCCTTCTTTACAAGTACAACTGGTGAACACCAGGGACTTGAAGAGGGTTCTATAACATCGTTATTTTTCATCTCCTGGATCATTTCCTCAACCTCTGACTCGCGGGCCAATGGGACTCTTCGAGGTCGCTGTCTGATGGGTAATTCATCGCCTGTATTGATTTTGTGTTTTACAAGTCCGATTTTTCCGATGTCCACATCACCGGTTGAAAACATGTCTGCATAGCGCACAAACAAATTCCTTACTTTCATCCTTTCCAACTTAGTTAGTTCATCACTCCCATCTAACAGTTTATCCAAGACACTTCTATCGACATTGGTCTTAGCTCTGGTCTCGATATGACATTCTCGAACCCAAAATAACTCGTTATATCTTCCAACCGGAGTTCCTATCTTGATGATTAATTCATTATTGCCCAAGTTTAAAATAGGTATCACTGCTTTTTGTCTCTTTGTAATCAACGTTCGGGCTACCATCCACTGTTGCTCTTCATTTAACCTTTCCACCAAGACGCTGCGTGGTGACCCTTTGTTCTTGACCAACAGCTTAACGTGTACGAGAGTCTGAGATTGAGGAAGTTTCACATCACTCTAGCTGTATACTTTGCCAAAATTACGTCCCTCTATTGAAATTTGCTCATTGCCACACCTTAAGACGCCATTTTGCACGTCGATATTACACTGATGATTTTTCAGAAAATCCAAACCAACGATGCAATCGTTCATAATATCGGCCACAGCCGTTACTTGCCAATAAAGTTTGTCTCCGATCCTGATAGCCACTTTCTTCTCCCCCCTGACAGGTATGCGCTGACCAGTAGCCGTTGTGAGTTGCAGGTTACTGGTTCTCGATCCTTCATACTTGCCCTTTACATGCAGTTGCAGCCCCGTTCGGATAACCGTCCGAGATGCTCCTGTGTCTATCGTTAAGTGACATGGTTTTCCGTAGACACGTCCCGGAACGATTAGACTATTCCTTTCCGAAGCTTGGCAAACCATGATCCTCAAAGACGGGGTTTTACAGCTACCAGCCAGCACCCACCCTACAGCCCCGGCTGTATTTAGTTTTCCTGATGCTCTTGATTGACGCTAGCGTCAAACGTCCTGACTGCCGTAGCATCATCCTGTTGAGCTTCTTCTGGCCGGTTTAACTTCGAGCATCTGGCTCGCAAGTGTCCGCTTTCACCGCACTCAAAGCACCGCGGACCATAAGACCGTCCCGCAGACGTTTGTACGGGTACTGCAACTTGTCTCAGCCGACGTGTACCCAGGTCTTGAGGCACGGCTTCTACCTCCAATGCATGGGCCAGAGCTTCTTTCAGAAGAGCATGATGACCCAACCGCACTGCAACCCTCACTTCACCATCTCGAATTCGGTCGACGAAGGCTTCCACAAGCATGGAATCCACATCAGCGCGTGTCTGGTATGCCTTGCGAACCAATTTCTCAGTTTCAATCACCCTCTGCTGCAAGTTTTTCTCGTGGCGCTGCTTGCGATCCTTCGGCTGAGCTCGATAGGCGTGCTCTAAATGTTTGTCGCCATACCGCGTCTCTAAGGCCTCCAACAGTCGTTCGTAGGCTGCGCCTTGACCCAACGCCTCCAGCACCGATAAAGCCTGGTCTCGGAGTCCCAGAGTCAAAGCCGTCGCCGCTTGCTCATAACTCCATCCGTTAACCTCAACAACTATTTCGAACTGTAGCCTGTAAGCAGCCCAGGACGAACGACCATCAAACTGAGGTACCTTAAACTTCTCCACCGACGTCGAAACAGTAGGTACTCCAATGACGGCTTTGGCCTTTAGATTCGCAATTTCTACTTTAAAGTTATCCATCTCCTCAGCAATCTTCGTTATGCCGTGGTCATGCTCTTGGATTTGTTCCCGTACTTGACCGAGCTGCTGCTCCAAGGCTACCGTTACATCATTGATAATCAGCTTGGTCGTTTCCTCCTGGCGGCGAGCCTGTTCCTCTTGGCGGCGAGCCTGTTCCTCTTGACAGCGAGCCAGCTGTTCCTCCTGGCGGTGAACCTGTTCCTCCTGGTGGCGAGCCTGTTCCGCTTGTTGCTCTTGGAGGCAGCTGTTCCTCCTGGCGGCGAGCCTGTTCCTCTTTGCGGCGAGCCTGTTCCTCTTGGCAACGAGCCAGCTGTTCTTCCTGGCGGCGAGCCTGTTCGTGCGTCATTAGCTTAAGCGCTGACATCATCGCCGCCAGTTCACCTTGACCGGTCGCTGAGCTAGCTCCTTGGGCCGCCTCGACCTGTGGTGTGGCCTGTCCAGGCGCTGTCCTTTCAGTAGCCCCTTGGCCGGAAGTCGCGGCACCCGCCTGACTGCGCGTTGTGGGTGCCTTCTTGTCGTTGCGTTCCATGCGGGGCATATGGATTCTCTATCCCACTTCTGACACCAAATGTTACGAGCGTGGGAGTTAAAACACCTTGACAGTTCCACGTTAGTTTATTTGCGACTTACAGTAGCAGGGATTCACTGTTAAACGCGTCCCGGTACCGATACTAGACTTCACACCGTGTATAGCAACACACTGAGTCACTGACACTGAATACTTTCTAGTTCACTTTCACTACTTCACTTTTATCTTTCTCTTCTTTCCACTTGTTTCTCCTTCGCTTGCCACTTTAAGACTGTCGTATGCTCCACCGTCGTCGTCTTTTATACCCGTTAATTTCGCTCGTCTTTTGTCACTTTTTATCGTCATATTTTGGTTATTCTGATGTTTTGAGTAGCGTCGTCTTTCTAGTAAATTGGGCTGTGTCGAAGGTTCTAGCATATTCGAATCCCATATATTTGTCCTTTAAAGTTCTATGGCACGGAATATTCTTTTCTTAAAACTTTCTAGAAACTTTAATCTCACTTACTAAAATCTAAACATCTGAAGGAAACTTGCAAATAGCTCGCCCATGCTGGGATTAGAACAACCGACCTCACAATCATTAAGCAACTATCTTACGACAGGGCTATTCAGTTCTTAATTTTGTCTGCGAAAAACTCATACACATTCAGTAAACACTTCTTGACGATTGATAACGCTATGGTCTTGGCAACAATATTCAGTAAAATTATATTTGACAATAAGGCAAATAAACGTGCATATTCAGTTTTCATATTTAGCCAGGGTCGATTATACTATAGCAGTCCGGCCAAACCCTTTGGTATGCAGATAGTTTAAGTCCCAGAGAAGGACATAGACTACTTTTTATCCCGGAAAAATACCCTTATCCGCAATAAATGAATGTAAGGCGGACGAAGTCGCGGGCAGAAGCTAGTAGTTTATAATTTACTCCATACCAAATGTCATCCAAATCGGTTCTGTGTCTTAAGCGTGAAGAGGTAACAGACAGACAGACAGACAGACAGACAGACAGACAGACAGACAGACAGACATACAGACAGACAGACAGACAGACAGACAGACAGACAGACGAACAGATAGACACACTTTCGCATTTATAATATTAGTATGGATTTTTTGAAGTCAGGGACCTCTACCAAATATTTGCAAATTACTTAACACCATGCAGACACTTAAAATGGGTCCACATAAGTGACGCGATAATACCGGGCTGGCTTTGAGCGCCCCGTCACATATTTCCCTATTTTTGTTGTTTTTAACACTGTTATATATTTATTTAATCCACAGTAGATTTACAAGTTGCACTGCATTTCAACTGCAAAGATCTCATACGGAAGTGTACTGATCTTGAGCCCGTTGAGCAGTCGCCGGGATGCCGTTTCCATACAAGCTGATGATGTAATGCAGTCCATCTGTTTCAACCCAAAGGCACTTGTCTCACCGCCGACAAATTACCAGAGGAGAGCAGAGCTACAATAAAAACTAGATAAGGAGTTGGTGAGCAGTGAGTAGCGAGTGTGTAGCTCCGTTAGTTTTGTCGCTGGATCAAGCGAGTGTATGAGTGAGTGTGACGGCTGATTACGAGTATTAGCACCGCTTGCTCAGCGCTAACCTGCAGGCAAGACGTACATATTCCTATTTTTTCCAGTAACATGGATGAGTAAACAGTTAGACGTACTCGTAGAAGACGCAGCTTGAAAATATACTTTAAGAAAAATAAACAGAGAGTGGTGAGTAAAATGACCATTAGTTGGTCGCTCGGTGTCATGTCAAGCAAGAGTCGCTGAGCGAGTCTTATCTTTGATAGCTCCCGCCGCTGCGACAAACTAGTGGAGAGAAAGTTCTTGCTGGCAGTTTGGACAGCCAGCTATCAACTAATGTGTCTCTTTTATTGACACGGGATCTACATCTATTGTTCGATTCTTGAGCGATAGCTAATCGTTTCCTCTTCGGCGGTGGGACATGTGCCTTACGTAGTGCTAGACTAGAGAATGTATTCTAGGCTCGGGCCTAACACGCGTTTTGTACCATACATACCAATATTTAGTGTAACAAACATTATTTTACTTGTAAGTAGAAATTGTAATTTGAAAGTAGATCTCATTGTAAAGTACTAGAAATAGACAGCCATTATTAAATTAAAGAGAAGTTTTCTTTTTTAATTCTTATTTTACTGAAATCGACAAGGCATCCTATAGTCATCTTATATCTGGCCACATTTAAATATATATATTTTTAGACATTAAGTTTAGTTTTGACCATGGTCTGACTTGAAAATGAGAAGACAGTTTTGAATAATCTTCATACTTTAAAAATAGATTTTCCTGACTAACTTTATAGGCTCATAAAACAAACTACACGTAAGGTCTCGAAATCACAGCAATTTTTTAGGATCTCTATCACAAAAAGTATGTCGCATTAAAATTTCAGTCAGCATCCCTATTATATTGGAATTGAGAATAGGACACTAATTTCACAGTAATATGAAAATTTAAGCATCTGTTTCAATAATATTTGGCCTTAACTTAATAACATTATTAACCTATTTATAGCTACACATGAAGACATGGTAGGTAACCTATAGTAAATAACAAAATTAAATCTTTTTTATAAAAATTAAAACACTTTAATTAAAGGGACTTTTTATAGTTTTAATTGCCAAATCTAAGAATTTACCACTAATTAGGTGTATTGGATTATGATTCATGCTTGTTCTTTTAACGTTGACCTCACTTTTTTTCTGTACTATGTAATATTTAATCAACTTTATTAATACTATAAGAGGTAACATCAACAATAATAAAACATTATACTCCTTTAACACCCGTAATATTAAACATACATAAAGAAATCTAATCAATTATCACATATCACATCACATTGCACTTTACATACTAGGTAAGAGACATGTTATAATTGTAATAACGTTAATTGATAAAACATTATTCTAATTTGGCCAAATTAACATAATTAACCATTAAACACAATTAACGTTTAAAAGCTTAACTAGATCTAGATCATATTGATCTTGACATCAGCTTTCTTGGGTTGGGTAGTCCGCAGTGTATGTCTGTTGAGGCGTCGCTTCAGTCTCTTCGGTTCTCCCGGATCCGGTCCGGATCCGGTAAATTCTTACCGGATTGGGTGGCCGCCAAAAAGTACCGGATCCGGCCGAATTTCCGGATCTGCCGGACCAGATTGCAATCCCTAGTCACAATATTGGAGTAGTTTTGAACAACCAAAAACCTTTATACTCATAACTATATATATACCTACCTACTAGTAGAAATAAGAAATTGTTTAAATGGGAATCCGTGGAAGTGGCAATTTGTAGAAGTGGCAATCTTTTATCTTCAATTCTTAATTTAATAAGGCTTAGTTCCTATTCTACAATTGTTATTTATTACAGATTTTCAATTCTACATACACTGGAAATCTCTAAAGAAAAGCCGTACAAATGCAACGAAACCTCCTTCCCATCTATGCAACAGTAATCAGTTTGTGATTACGCCTTACCTCTAGTGAGTTAAAACTTAGAAAGGTTAGCAAGACTTTAGTTGGGTAAAAATAGTTAATATCCATTTTTTTGTATAAAAATTGCAGGAACGCTTTTTGCACTCTTTCCAGGATCAAGATATAAGTTGTTTCATGTCATGCGGGTTCAAAACAATGCAGGCTGCTTTGACCTTACTTCTGACAAGAGAGGTATAAGGGAGCTTTATTGTCCTGATATGAACAAAATCCCTAGCTTTCCGAATAACGAATCTCAGCTTTGTATAGCAATTCATTAAACATTCGACTCCAGTGTGGACAATTGAACATTAACTAAGTGAGTGCATTTTTGTGCTTAGATAATAAAATGAAACCTTTGTTTATTTAGCAAATTTTTTGGAAAGTTGTATCTTTATTTAGCAAGTTATCCCCAAATGAGTTTATTTGACCCTCTATTATCGTCGTTTATACATCACCACCCCTGCTCACCCTCGAGTCTACAATAGTCCGCTGATAGCTTTGATCTGAACGCTGATTGGCATGAACCGCGAATTAGAGATGATTACTCGTATCATTATCACTTAACTAATGTATTGAAGACACATCCCGCGGAGACGCCATTATAAATTGTAATGTTGGTTGTCTCCACTCGAGCACGACCGCGAGATTGTAACCACTTTCGAACGACACGATTTTCACCAGCCATTGCTTACATCGCAGTATTAAAATTATGCAATTAGAGTAAACATTTTAAACAGAGATTTAGATTTGATGCATTTTTTTTGCATTTGAGCTAAGCTCTTATCACATCAAACTTCATTTGATAAATGAAGACTATTTTATGAACATGTGAATTTTGTTGGCTCGTGGAGCGTCCGCGTGAAAAGCATTGTAAACTTTGTACCGTCGGTCTTTTATCTTGGGGTCAGCCATCCCAACCCTTTTCCTCCATTCTAGGGGTTGTTGCTGTGCTAAGCCTCTGTTCTAGACGCTCGTTCATCGTCTCTATCTCCATATCTATAAACATTCTCAATTTAGCTGATTGGACATTAGTTCAAAGTTATCGCGATAGAGCTTTCAGAAAATGACCCATTTTCATTTTTATTTATAATACAGTACATTGTTCGTTTACAGGACACCCAAAGTACCCACAATGTTAGTTACACAAGTAAGATACATACATTCAGCTAAACGATACACACATACCTATAATTAGAATTAAAAACTAAAATACCAATAAAACGAACATTGTGATCATGATGAAAATACAATAATATAGGTCATAATAAAATACATCAAATTTATCATACAATTACTAAAGAAAATGACAAAATGTTTTATTAACTCGTCAGTGTGCACATCGGCACCCTGGATTCCATTCAAGAGATTATTGAGCAGATCAAGAGCTAGAGGCGTAGGGGACTGACATTTTCAGGTTCTCCTGAATATTCTGTGAATTGTATATTGTGAATTCTTCCTCATGCAGACACCAACGACGTCCAAACCAAATTAGCAAGCTAAACATGTATGCAGTGGTTACGTTTAGGGTTTAGACTATGAACAAGGTTGTAATTTCTATGGAAGAGAAGCTCATTGCAGTCAAGACCTAACCATTTTTTCGCGAAGGAGACACAATAAAACATACAAATACAGGTTGCTTAGTAACAGGATGCAAAGCCGAAAGTATATACCTACTCGTAGGGAGGCTATTTAAAACATTTTAAAGTGACCTCCAAATAGTCCGTTATAATTAATGGCTGTAATGGTAAAATATTTCTAGGGGGGCACTCTATACATGTAACCGGAACAGTTTTTTTTCAGTAAACAAAAAAAGACAGAGGTTTCTAAAAAAAAATATTTAGTGAATATTTTTAGAAATAATCACTCCGAAAGTAGCATAAATTGAGCCCCCCCCCCCCCCCTATTTTCTAAACAGTTAATCCAAAAAAAATTTAGAAAATTACAAAGATACTAAGCTTAATACAAAATTTTCAACGAAAATAGTTTTCAACATAATCGGATATACTATACTGTTTTTGATTTATTGCCAAAAACCTGTGCTTCTCAGCAAAAGGACTTAAGTGCTGTGAGTTATGCTCTTTTGCTAGTGCACTTTTTTATATCGTATTGCATCATCTGTAGTGCATTTTCTTGCATGAACTGCTGCGGAACCTTACACTGAGCATGGTCCGACATGTTCTTGGCCGGTCTTTTATAACTTTATAATAGTATAGATGTACAGTTCATACATTTCATTGTCAGAACTTAACAATAGTATAATGATATTATAGAGACTGGATTTTATGAGATGATTGCCAAATTTGTGCAGAACCAATCATAATAAAAAAGTATATTTAAAGTTAAACAACAGATAAGGGCAAGCGGACGTCATTTGACAAAGCATTTCAATCAGCCTGTTACAAAGCATTAAGATTCAGAGGGCATTATGGAAATGCGCTGCCATTTCGACTCGGCGCCGGCAGCCGCTGGCAATTTGCATGGCTCGGGATCCAGCGGTTTCAGCGCTCTGGCACTTAAGTTTGGTAAGAAAATATCCTAAAATAATGCCAATAAAAACTAGGAGATTACCGTGAAAATCACATATATTTAAATTACATTAGCTGTTACTCACGTTTTAAATACCGAGTACTGGTTTATGTTTCGGTCGATTGCAAGGACCTTGGTCGAACTGACCCGACTATTTGGACCGAAATATGTCGACCAGCACTCGGCTCTTACAGCGTGAGTCACCTCTTATGTTATCTAAATAGGAAAAAAAAATCACGTATTTTAATGTGTAGGTACCAACACATTGAGCATGTATACCTATAACAAAATCATAATCAGACGACCACCGAAGTCAGATCCACGGATGTCACGGAATTGCCGCAAAGCGCTTTACGCTGCGGGGGGGCGGAGGTCGCATTACGCACCAATCTGCGCAAACGAGATGCTAACACGCCGCCTAATGCCGACCGCGGCTTGCTTAGGGTTTATTAAAGGGCAGTAATTGGCCTGTTTTGATCCTGAGCGCCGCCAATTGCCCGTGATTACAAACCCGGCGTTTTACAATTTGCCATTACCCGCTTTTGTTTGGGGGTCTTGTTTATTTATTACGATACTAGGATTCGCTCCGGTGTTCGTTCGTAATCAGGAAAGCGCATTTTGTTACCAAGTAGTTCAAATGATTATAATTAATTAACAGTTATTAAGCTGAATTTCACTACTGCATGTTAGTTATTAAGGACTGATTATAACTAATATTTTCTTCTGTTTCCATGACTATCACTCATTTAAATGAAACAATTTTAACGAATATATCGCGCATATTATTTCATTTGAGTTCCATACATTTCGAAAGCTTTTTAGCTTCTTTTTCTCATCTTCTTTTTGCTATTTTTCTCTGTCCAAGTTAAAATTTGTGCAAATTAATATCCACTTTGTGAAAACAAATAAAGGTGTACATACATGTCAGTTGGGCCTTATCCGTAAATACAGTGACACATGTGCCAGAAGGACACGTTAATTATTTTATTTTGATAAATTACCAGCAGCATTTCATAAAATGAGGCTTACTGCGGAGAAAGAGAAAGAGGTAATGGTTGTGGTACCTACCTCGCTATGTTAAGTTAACTTTAAAGTTAAATTCGATGTTAATATTTATTTCTTTCTTCTTTTCCGTGTGTTCCTAAGTTTTGTTTGCATATTTAAAATTCTTAAATTGTTATTATTATTAACTTTTTTAATCTCACTGCATAAATATGTATAAAAAGCGTTATGTACACCGTTATTGTTGTGTATATCAGATGTAGATACTCGTACCTACAATAATGTAATTAATGTGAATGTTATAATATATACAATGTGGCTGTACTTTAATAATAAATAAATAAATAAGAAAAGAAACGCTGCAAAGAAAAGCTCTCGGACTGACTACTTATAATTATATTATTTTAAAAACAAAGAATATTAAACAACCTTTGGACAGATAACATATTTAAATAAAACAACTGTGACCATGGAAAGCTGGAAAGCTTCCGAAACGTCAGGAACTAAAATGAGATAATATACGCGATATAATCCGTTAAATTGTTTTATTTCAATGAGTAATAATCGCGGAAACAGAAGAAAATATTAAATAAAATAATTTAACGGATTATATCGCGTATATTATCTCATTTGAGTTCCCGACGTTTGGGAATAAAACCATCTTTTCCTCCTGCGTGCACTATTATTAACCGCTGGCCTGTACTGATTTGTTTTTTTACACCAAATTCTGTTCCATCGGTCCAAGCTTCTCCGGACACATGTGAAGTGTGGATGTAGGTTTCATCAGTATAAACTAGTGGTCTATCTTGAGATCGATATTCCGCAATTTTGATAAGGTAATTTATTCTTAGCAGTCGTATGTTGTGTTTTTCCATTAATATTTTTCGGTTGTCCTCGGTCTTTTTCCATTTAAATCCTAATTTTTGTATTTGTTTTCGTAAGGTGGAAATGCCAAATTTGTAATCTATATCGGATTTTAACACAGAGTGGAGTCCCTTTAAGGTTGGAAATTGCTTATGGGACAGATGAAAATTGTATATAGTTCTCCGGATGACTTCCTGATCAAAATCGTCTACTGCTGATGACGGACAAGGACGCAACTTTTTATTCTTCGGGGAGGTGAATTTCTTTGTTGTTGCGAATTTCTCGCTGTTGCTCTTAGTCACAATGTTATAAACAGTAAAGAGACAAACACCTGTAGCTTTTTCAACTAACTGGGCAGCGGTGTAAGGCAAGTTAAAATTTTTCGTTAGTTCATTTCCAAAATATTTATAACAGTTGAAAATTATTTGCTTACTTTGACTCTCAATAGGACCAAAATTACTTACAGCCATATTTTTTTAAATTATAGAAATTATTCGTACTCGTACGGGCGGACACAATAATTAATTGAGAATACAATCAAATCAGATGTAAAAATATACGCACAACGTAAATAATATTGACAATTTCACACTGACATTATTTTTGTTTTTAGTTCTTCGATATATATATATATATAACAACCTCTTTGTATGCTGATAGTACAAGAAAATAGAAAATTCAAATATAGAATGCCTGTAAACAAACAATACTACTACATATGCCATTCCACGCTCTCGATGATTCAACTATAGCGACAACTCATGTTCTTTATTGAAATTAGGATGCTTTTTAATCTCATTAGCCTTGCGCCGCGCAGTATTCTGGGGAAATATCTTTTCTCTTTAGAAGGATTGTCAAACTTAATTTCATGGTTGGGTCTACCAAAGACGTTCACAGACTGCAGACCTATTACATCGACGGTGCTTGACATCCGCTATGTGGTCCTACATTCGGGTTGATACACTGTGTTTCGTTTGACCAATGTATGAAAGAACACATTCGCAGTCCAGCTTGTAAATGCCTGCACTCTGTAATGGGTATGCTACTTTTCACAGGTATAAGGTATTGAGACACCTTATTCAACGGCATGAAATATGTTTTTATGGAAGCACGCTTCAAGATGTTCCCTATCTTTTATGTGACCCCTTTCACATATGGTAATATAGCAGGTTTACGCTCGACTGTTGGAGTCCTCATGCTGGGTTACTGCTTAAAACGTCGTATCTTGAGCTCGTTGGCTCGAAGTGCACGTTTGACCTGCTGCAACTCACTAGTCAGATGTTGATCGCCGCAGATTGGCTCTCTGAAACGCAGATTTACCCACTGTAGCACGTTGACTGGGATGGTGGTGAGATATGACATTCAAATACCTTTAAATAAATACCAAAGGACAATTGTACATAGATTCAATCTCAATAAAGCTTCTGGTATGGGTACTAGACGACGATATATTTAATAGAGATATTTACTTACATACATAGAAAACTTTCAAGACCCAGGAAGAGGAAAAAAACGAACAGAAAAAATAAATACAAATAAATATGCTCATCACACAAATATATACCCTTATCGGGATTGGAACCCAGGACTTCAACTTCGCAGGCAACGCTGAGCCAAACTGGTATATCCAGTATGATCTCTGTCATTGTGAGGACCTCTAATAACTAGAACATCCAAGAATGCAAGTGAATTTAGATTTTCCAACTCCATAGTAAATTTAATTTTACGATGCATGGAGTTCAGATGGTCTAAGAAGGCTGCAACACTAGATCTAGGTAAAATAGTAAAAGCATCAGGTATGTATCTTTTAAGTATACGCGATATAATCCTTTAAAATTGTTTTATTTAATTGACTGATTATACCTGACAGTGTCGACCAAATGATAGGCGTCTTCCTCACCCTTGCATCAGTTGCCTCATTTCTGTGGGTCGAGGTAATTTTCTCGGAACAGTGTCTCTATCGCAAACCTTAATAACGTTTATGCTGAAATCAAATGCCCATAACAACTTTGCCCTAAACACTTTTGACATGTCACTCATTTACGAGTACCATAACGATTGTATGCCACCCCATAATGCTCGTTTGTCCTAAAAGTAATTCCTAATCCATAATATAAAATGACCTAATGTCGGCGAGGCTGATCGACGCCACGGGAGACCATCGCGCTGGCGGCTACCTCTCGCAACGAGTTTCTCTCGCAATTCAGAGAGGTAACGCCGCCAGCGTGATGGGGACCATGCCGCAAGGCGAACTTTTAGACGGGGTTTTCTTTTTATAATAGTATTTAGTTTTGAGTTAGTATTAATTTAGTTATAGATTCATTTATTTCCTATTTTGTTTTTGTTGTTTTTATATTAATAATAGATGTATAATGTAAAAACTTTAATTATCTTTTCTACATCTCTGTTTAAATCATAAATAAAACTTATTGTATCCTAATACTCTACATTATATTTTATCCTACTAATGAAATGCATTATGCTATTTCAACAAACAATTTATGAGTACCAAAACATGCAAAAAGCACATTATGAGGCAAAACATTCGATTTACGATACAATGTTCTGCCATGGGCTGTCATAGACCCGAATATGTCAACCCCGATTCGACGTGTTGTGCGCCCTATCTCTAGATTGTATACAGCCTCAGCAACTCTGAGTCACTCGGTGTACGCTCTTTCTTGCGCCAGGGTGGACAGGCTACACATCCGTCTTAAGTCATCTTATCACGTAGGTAAACGCAGGTGATCTACAGATCTATGCAGCGGATAACATTGAGGATTTTTCGGCATTGGTTGATCAAATCAACCTTGACTTGGAATCTTTACGGTTTTGGGTATATAATTTCGGTTTGAAAGTAAATGCAAAGTCGCAGGCGATTGTGATTGGTAGCTCTCATTATTAGCCAAGCTGTCTGATATTGTAGTTCTCGAGATATTTTCTTGATGGAAATTCTATTCCTTTTTCCTGTACTGTCTGGAATTTGGATATCACCTTAGATGAGACACTCTCCTGGTCGGCTCATATTGCAAGGGTCAATCACATGCTCTTTGCATCTCTTCATTCTTTGAGGTGTCTGAAGAATTTTCTCCCGCTTCCTACCAAGCGCGCTCTGGTTCGATCTCGCTTACTACCTCTCTTAGATTACGGTGACATTGAGTTTCTGGATCTCAGGGAAGAGGGATAGGCTTGAGCGTTTATAGAATGTCTGTATCAGGTACATATTTGGTTTGCGGAAGTATGACCATGTTTCAAATTATCGCACCCAACTCGGATGGTTGCCGGTCCGCCGGTACAGAGACGTAGTACATATCCTGTCATTCTCCTCCTTACCTCTCTGAGAGATTTAGTCATATGGCTGTTGTGTTGGCAGTGGACATCGCTTGCGGTCTAGCTCCAACCTGACTCTGGCCATATAATCCAACAAGACGCGAACATATTCCAGGGCTTCCACGGTACACGAAGTTAAGTTGTGGAACGAGCTGCCATTATCTTTCAGACAGTCGCAGTCTGTAGCATCACTCAAGATTTCATCCGCGTAGAGATACAATTTATAGCCTACAAAGTTTCATCCCTTTTCTCGTCCCTAAAAGGGATGAAATTTGACATCTTAAGTTTTTATAGCCTATGTCCTATTGTCATGTATAAAAAATTAAAAATATATTTTCCACTAAATTTCATTCAATAAGGTTGGCACTTCCTATTAAGTACGCAATATCTGTATCAGGAAGCCCTGCTCCTCCAAAAACAACACGTATTTTTATATCCATTATGAAAAAACGTGTTGCTTCCAGTTATGTACCTTAAACATAGATATATTTTACATATCTATGTATAAGGTACTTACATATGTAACGTCCCGTAGTTTTTGAGATCAAGTGGAACGTACATCAAACTTACATGTTTGTATAGAATATTATTAGGATTAGGCATTATTGCATGTTTTTAATTATTTAATTATTATGTAGATATACATATATCTACTTATTTATTTCCTGTTTTATATATTTTGTAAATTGTGTTTGTCTGTCTATCTTCCTTATAGCTTCTCTCACTTGCTCAAATGGACTGGAAGTGATCTCTACTAGGGATAAGTTCGCCTTTGTATTTATATCTTTTAAGTTGCACAACAAGCACTTGTAACTGGTTATCCGTAGCCGATAGAGCATCGAGCACTGGGGTGTCGAGGGTTCTGGGTATCTGGCCTGTCCAACGTATTGGACTCCTGCCTCTGTGCGCTTGCGCTGCTAGGGCCAAGTTTTTGAAGTTTGTCACTACCCTTGATAGGCGTATGTGCATTCATAACTCACAGAATATGTTGAAGTTGGGTCTAGATATTTAATTAGGAATGGACTATTCTAGACGAGTGACGAGTGACGAGTAATGGTGATGCGATGTCAAGACACAGCCATGTTAAATCATAAAGACAAAGACTAAATCAATGAACGTTTTCAAGCGTCTAGCGGTTTTTAATCTATATTCAGGTATAGGAACGCGTCCGTCAAACTAGTCCACTTTGTGAGAAGCTCGCACTCCAAGTCGTAGTGCTTCACCTCGGCGATCTGCAGATAGATGATGTCCATCGCGTCCGGGCACATGTCGACGGTGAAGTCCAGCGGCGGCTCGTCGTAATACTGAAGAGATTCGAACTTATACTCGTAATCCCTTCTCTGAGAAGTCTCATTTGATATTCTCGTCTTAGTAGCATTGGTTTCACCCACCGTCTCTGTATCTAAATTGTTTGCACCCTTTACGCTACCAAAATCGTTTTTATTAGTATTATCTGTGTCAAACTCCGTGTTCTCGGTTTTGTCCTTAGCTTTAGTGTTTGTAGAGTCTTTGTTAAAACATGATGCTATCTTTATTTCTTCGTCAGTTATGGGTAATTGATCAGCAGATACGAATTTCACACGCCCACCGTCGCTTTTTAAGGTCCGTCTAACTGCTTCTATCTTTTTGGGGCTAACACTAGCTAAACAATTTGCTTCAGAATCTGCGTCATCTCGATCGAAATTGTTATCTTTTAATGTTGATACTCTAAAATCGTTCATGTTAATCTTAGTTTGTACGTTAATAGATTCAGTAGTTTCCTTTCTGTTTTCAATATAATATTTCGTCTGATCAATGCTTCCACCTAGGCTCGGCTCTGGTATTGAATTGATTTTCGCGCTTGTGGCTTCATCGCGAAATGTTAGATCATTTAAATTGGTTTTAAGCGAAGGCATTTTGGGTGACGTCTCTGTTTTGTCTCCTTTGGTTAAATTTACGAATAAATATGATACTAATAATACATATTCGGGCACACAAATATTCATTTTTAATTTGTATGTTCTCGTTGGTGTTCACTTGAAATGTGAATCAGTTTTGCTAATTAAAAATGAAAATGTTATTGTTACGCACGGTCGTGTATGTACATAATATGTGTGCAAACGGTAATTGCGGTAGTATTGTTTCTAGTTGATTAAACTATTTGAAATAATATACATAATATCTGTGTTTTTAGCAAGACAGACGAATAATAATTCGTTTGAAGTCTCCAGGTATCTTTGTTTTGGAGTATCCGTGTATCTGTCTTTAGCATATCGTAGCTCCTAGACAGGTGATCCTAGTTATCTTCTTCAGTTTGTGTACGGATTATAATGTTATTTTAAATCGTGGTCCACTTAATAAAATACGAAATTGTGTTTATTTAGTGCTTTAATTTATTCTTCTTTCATGTATCTGATCGACTTCAATATTCTTGCACTGTCCTGAAAAACACCGTAAAAAAGAAATCGCTATGAAAACTTAGTTCATTAATCGTAATATTTATACAACAATACAACATTATAAGCTTTATAAAGGGCTGCTATATTGATGTAAAATAAACTTGGCGATTACGAGTATGCTTGTAATAAAAAAAACGAATGCCAGGATTGCCAGGGAGGTCGTTTATTGCTTCAGCTTCTACACAGCCTGATTTACATAAATTTTGGGATGTATTATTTCATTTCATCTAAGTAGTTCGAAACATAAACCCAACCAAGCTTTAACCAAACGAGGACGACTGACGAGACTTTGACAGGCAAATAGGTTAAGAGATTGTTACCCACAGAGCATTTAACTAGTGGAGATTACAAGCCGTATCAGTAACGCACAAATTTTTCATGCATTTTTATCGGGGGGTGAGGAGGTAAACACGTACAATATACTACAGAAATATTCCTATTTCTACAAACACACAATTAAAATAAATCACCAACATACAAACAACACCCCTACACTGACAATTTACCGTATAAACTAACCGGACACGATTGTGTTTGCAGAGGGAAATGTATTCATATATAGCATCTCCATTAAATTCGTTACATGCTCTAAGATGTCACCAAATAATTTCTAATAATATCATCACTCGACACATACCATTTAGGTACCTAGTCAGAATAGCAAATAAACGTGTACAAACGGCGCCATCTTTACTAGTTTCAAGTTTCCAACATCGCACAGGCGGGTAAAAAGGAATGAAGTGAAGTTGGCTTGTGTAATAGGCGAGCTGAAATGGTAATGGAACGCTAGTGGTTCAGGAAAACGCTCATAGATGGCGCCGCACGGGAATGTAGATGTGAGAATCCTAGGCGCTTGACGAATGCGCGTTTTGTTTTTGATGATATTTGTCAGATGGCGTTTTTGTGCATAACCGTCGTACTAGTAGGGAATATGCATTAATTTTAATTTTTGCTTTATTAAAAGCGAATTCATGTAACAAAGACAGGACAAAAATATTTTTTCGAAAGAATTAAAAACATAACCAAGATATAATAAGCCATCAAAGATTTCATTGTATCTATTTCTTGCAAAACGGAATTTAATATGGAGTTTATATAGCCGGAGTGCACTATGATGTGACAGTGCATATCGGACCTCTCTGTCTAATTAGCAGTTTAGAATGCCTAGATCATGCGTATTTCTTGGCCGATTTTAATTTTAATTTCATATTTTAAAATAGTTTTTACGGTATTCTGATATTTTGTTGAGAAAAGCGATAAAAAATCATGCATGTACGCTATTGGTCTCGGGAATGAAACAAAAGATTAATATGAATAATAATGAATTATCTAATGAGTTACAATAATTATCAGAGCTTCATCGTCGTAAATAAAATTTACTACGAACTGTCACAACTGTGCACATTCCTGGGGTTTTCAGGTATTTACTTGATTGACAGGCGAACTTCGTGGCATTTTAGACGTATAAACGATATTGCAGTAATGGCAATTATATTTTTTTTATCTTTAGTCTTTTACACAGCACAATACACGCACATGTTCTATGCCTCAAATACCAAGTACAACTGACTCGAGCTATTACAAGTGCAGTTCGGCTAAATGCAGGAGAAAAAGGGATAACAAACGCGTTGGGAAAAAGAGACGCAAACACGTAACGCTTAAACATTCAATGCACGTTGCAAAATACTATTTCAATATTTTGTTTTACAAGTGTGTATTATTTTATTACTTAAATCACATTTCATAGGTATTTCTCATAAAAACATGCAATGTCACATTTGATAAGGTTCCGTAGCCAGAAGGGCAAAAATGGAACCCTTATAGTTTCGTTATGTCCGTCCATACGTATGTCACAGGCATTTTACTGAAAATTTTTATGATGTATAGTGATGACATTTGGGGTTGTAGGTGTCTTAGATAAGCCTCTACTCAGTTGAATAGTAAAAAAAAAATCTAGTGGCGCACAAAAAAAACATCACATCAGGCCATTCTTTTAAAAAATCTTTGAGACATCTACAAAAAAAAATGATTTATTGAATATTTTCGGCAAGAATCGCTCCGAAAGTAGCATAAATTCCCCTCTATTTTCTAAACGGTATGTCCAAAAAATAATCAAACTGTATAAAGATAAAAGTTAATAAATACTTACAAGGAAAAATATTTTCAACATGATCGAACATACCGTTTTTGAGTTATGACCAAAAACCTGCGATTCTCAGCAAAGGGACGTAAGTGTCGTAGAGATACGCTCTTTTCTTAGTGCATTTTGCATATCGTATTTTTTTATCTGTAGTACATTTTTTGTATGAACGGCTGCAGAACCCTATTGACCGTGGTCCAACATGCTCTTGACTGGTTTTTTTATTCAAAATGCCTCACTGACACAGACACTTTTCTTTATCAGTTGAATATTAATAAAAAATATAAGGAACTGTTAGATAAAATAATAACTAACGGTTTTTTTCTTATTAAAACATGTTATTTCTACCGATTATGATATGTTAAAACTAACAAAATTATATATTTAATATATTTTGTTTTACTATTTGTAGTTTGGGGAATATTCCCAGGAACGGGAATGTTCCCTCGGCCCATCACTAGCTGAGACCCCATCTCTTAAAGTAAGATTAGATGAGATTCAACTTGACCCCCTCCTACCCCTAAACGGCTCACGTGAACACAAAAGCAACTAATAGTTTTTTACTTAGCATTGTTTTTAGATATATTTTTTTAAGCGCTCGTGGTGACATTTCTCCAGTTCCCTGGTATGAATACGTTTTTACTCTGTGCGTTGTTTAAACATTTCAAATTATTTTCTATTAACACGTATTTAAATATCCTTTATACTAAAATAAATAATTAATACTCGTTTTTAAATATATGTACAGATGTCGAATTTCATACATTTTATGATCCAAAATGAACAAAATCAATTTAACGTCTATGGAAATTAATTTCCTTCATAAAGGCAAATCAACACAAACCAAACATTGATTATAAATTATGTAATAGCTGCAGATGAAGTTGCGGGTAGCGTTGGAAAACCGGAAAAATAAGAGATGTTTTTTTCAGAAGTGTATGAAATTGCAGTTTTTTTTCGTTATTCGGGCTTTTTAAGAAAAAACGAGAAAATCAATAAATTTTATTTAGTTTTAATCACTCTCACTCTCATCACTTCAATCATTTTTGTTACGTACTAACTATTTCTTCTTAAATGAAGTTTCGATGCCACATGGGCACTTTACACAGGTAATTAGATACTCCGTTAGACGTGTAGCATTAGGAAATGCGTATTCTTTTGAGCAAAATAAACATTTGGATGTTTTTGTTATCCCTCTCGATTGTTCTTCAACACCGCTCTCGGCGGACGGCGGACGCGGCACGTTTACCAAATAGAAGAACAATAATAATTGTGATCAGCACCGATTCCACTACAAATATATCAGTATATGTTTGATAAGGTATGATAAAATGTCTTTATAGCACTTATTTTTTATTGCTAATGAGTAATTACAATGTCAAAGTAGCCGCGAGCATTAAATAAGAGCGGAAACTTTCGTGATTTTTTTCTATAAAATTCTGGAAAAAACTAGTTGACTGGAAAAAACTGGAATTTTTCCGGACTTTTTCAACGCTACGCTAGTTGCGGGCTTAAGCTAGTATGTGTATGTAGAAATCTAAGAAAACTGGCGCGTTAACATGTTAGGTAAATTCTCCTCCATGAGAAACATCGGTGTTTTTGATATGACGTACTTTTATGAGAATCTTATAAATAAACCTGTCATTTTAACTGGCTTCGCTAACGCGACCGCCGCCTCCCCTACCATCAGCATCACTCACCTGAACGATGTCCACGGCCCGAAAATGCGTTGAGCTAATAACCTTGATTTCCGCCGCGCGGGGCTTCTTAAGTCGGCTCGGCACACTTGCAAGATTGCACCGGGCATTATCTGAGCGGTCCTGAGCTCCAAGTGACGGGCTATTGCATAACATTACGCGTAACTCCGGCTTGCTAATTTACAGGATTATGGTTTCTTGGTACCAGTTTGTTCTGTGTGAATCTAATTAATAATTACTGAATCAAATGAAAACCGACAAACTATGCTACCAATACCAACCCGCAATCAAGATAAAAGTATGACGGATAACTACGAACATTCTAATGAAGCTGCAAAAAATAATGCCCTATTAAGAAGTAAGCTCACAGGTCACGTATCAAATTGAAACAAGTCATAACAGCCCTTAAGTTACAAAGCCAAAATCAAATTGATCGGTTGCGTTTTGTAATGCGGAAGAAAGATTAACCAACAAACACACTTTCACTATATGTTGGATTAGTTTCGGATTATAAAAATATATATTGTTATATAAAATGAATAAAAAGTATAAATTTTATTTATTTCTTCTACTTATTATCATAAAGAATCGAACTTTGGTTATCGACGTGCAAATTTATTTTCAAGTCTGTATCGGTTATTTCCTTTAACAAAGATTTTAGATACAATGCCTCGTTGCAACAGTCTGCTGCGGCTATGTACTCGGCTTCTGTCGACGATAAAGCCACTATAGGTTGTCTTTTGGATGCCCACGATATGGGTCCATCGGCTATCATTAGTACGGAGCCAGATGTGCTTCTACTTGTTAGCGCATCTCCAGCATAATCAGTCACTGAAAGCATCGATATTCTCTATGGGCCGGTTTCGTTTGAACATTATGCCCTTATTTTTAGTCCTAACTAAATATTTCATAATACTGAACATAACCTACATATGAAGAGAACCGCGGTTGAAAATCTGAGTATGGCATAAGTATCAGAACAATATTTAGTTTACTAAAGGTATGTTTATTTTATTGTTCGGCTAATGTTCCGCCTCCACCTCTTCTTTAAATTTCCATCCATCCCGATCAGAAGCGACATCTGGTCGTCTGTTGAGACCCACAGCATGTCCTGCCATCTCCTTATCGGTATCCCCATCGGGTTAACTTATGTCTGAGGGCACAGTCGGCATACGCCATACGCCCTCGTCCTATTTAAGCGTGGCTGACTTCGTCAATACCGACAATGTGTATTTTTGAGCGCCACGTAGTGTTTCGGGTCCAGACGGTCCTTTGGTCACTAACATTTTAATCTGCATTATTTCTAGTCAAAAGGTTGAGGAGGATTTTATTCATGATTCTATGGCACAATCAGTAGGTATACGCATAATTGTGATTGAGAATAAACTGAATTCGCATAACCAAACTTCTTCGCATACACGTATAACAATAAAATGCATACAAGCATAACCGAGTATTTTTTATGCACAGATAATATACGAATCTCGGATGGTTCTCAGAAATTTTAAAGAGTATCTGTTTGGAATGTTTTTTTAATGCTAAGCGATGTAAGCGTGTAGACGAAGCAAGATAACTAGCGAACCTAACCAGGCTAAAATATGTTTATACCTACGGATGGTTTTTTTGAATTGTTGTGAGCGTCGACGTACAGTCCGTGACCTTACATAAGTATCCAGGCATATTCGTGACTATGAACGCGCACTGGAACTGGCGTGAGTTCGAGCCACGGTTGTATGTCCTTGTTTTTGCTTTTTTTATTATTACTTTAAAACAAATTTGCATGATTTACCTTAATATAGGTTTGTAACACCCAGAATATATTTAAAAACAAAACAAGGGTTAAAAGGCATTTCAATTCTTCATAAATGGCGGACTTATCAATTTGCGTAAAATTAAAATTTCCATTTCCACATTCTTTAATTGACAACTGAAAACGTTCACAATATTTAAAAAAATATCAGCAATTATAAAAGGAAGTTACTACTTTTCTGAAAACTTTATTTTATTCAAAATTCAAAAGTTTATTCTGCAAGTAAGCCTCGAGGGCACTTTTATACTTAACATTCAATGTTCATATTTGATTGCCTTATTTTTATCAATTCAGCCTCTTTGAAATTCGGTGGCAGCACTGGGCGAGTGAGTGTCTCACTAAAAAAATTATTCGACCTCTTCAAATTATCATATTCTAGATGGCAGCACTTACCGAATGTTACTTCATCATCATCTTGTTTCATTTACATATATTGTATTTCTTAAGAATGCATATTTCGCTTAGAATAATTCCCAGCAAGCTTGACTAAGAAGTCAAATAACATTCTCTGACATCCCAAGTCAGGGTTTGAACTTTCGTCCTTCTGATCCATTGTCAAGCGCGGATACCACTAGACCACAGGACAGGTTGCTAGCAGCTACAAAATTGCGGACGGGTTGTTTCAAATTAACATTGCTAGGGCGCATCATATGTATAATTTTTTTCAACCGTATGAATTCCGTCTCATAACAACCCACAATTTAAGCTATTTATTTGCGGGTATTAGGCAATTACATTAGTGGGCAATGTCGTTAATTATCTATAATTCGACTATTGCTCTCGGAACAACTCACGGTTGACATTACATATTTACCTTTATATTTTGAAATAATGCTTCAATTAACAGCATTTTTGAAGGTGAAAATAGTGGTGTTGTTTGAAAACAATACGTCAATAAGCTAAATTGCTCATCAATTGCATTTAACGGTAAGTTCAATATATTAATTCTATTTTATAAACTTACCTATATATTAATGATTTGCTCATATATATTAATGATTTTAATGGTCTTTGCCTTCGTTAATTCATTTCAAATTATTAAAACTGGTTTACGTATAACATGATATTACATGCTATTTATACTTTGCTATAGTTTTTAATTACATAACAATTCACATTACGAATCCCTTATAGTATAAGTATATAGCATTATGAAAATGACGTTTTTCTACACTATAAATTCATTGCATCATTTTATTTTGTTTATGGTCTATTAAAGTTATAAGGATGATTAAATAAAAATAACGTTTCTTTACAGAGAAAAACCGTTAGATTGTGAATCAAACGGCATCAGCATGGAGAAACTGAAGATATAGAAAGGAAGCGGCCGAGGTTTGCTCCTGTGATGTTTACTCCTCAGTCTGCACGGGATATAATCGCAAGGCACACTGAAGACCCGTTCCTTTCCACCAAAACGACAGTAAAACAGTGCGCAAACACTTATATGCATCCAGCAGGATTGAAGACATATGACTAATTTTGTATTTTACCTACCAGAACTAGCGGCAGAATAAAATTAGCTTATTGGGAATGGAAGTCATCATGGGGCCAGGCGAAATTATAGAAGTCGGTGGTCACATAAATAGTGAAAAATACTTGGTAATTTTCCCGGACGTCATGTTGCCAACTGTGCCAGTTGCCTATCCCGAGGGTCAAATATACCTGATAAAAGACCAAATTGTAACAGATTGGCTCGGTTCCCAAAGTGATATCACAACAGTTATCAGGCCGTCATAAAGCCCAGGCTTAAATCTGATAGAAAATGTATGGGGCCAAATGGTCCTTAACTGGGACCTGTTCAACGTGAGGACAAGCCAAATCCTCAGGGACGGTAAACGGCATTAGTGAGAGGCTGCAAAAAGTTATCGACAATGACGGCATCGGCAGTCTTGAAGTATTAAGTAATGTAATAAAAAGGATTGTAGTGATGCTATTCTATCAACATTAAACTTACAGTTTGTTTTTTTTATTGTTAGTAAAGTAGGTGCCCGAGTGATGTTATTGTATTTTAAGATGGAAGCGTGTAATGCATGTTTCTATCTACATACATGTTGATTCACTGGGTGCCTCTTCATTGTGGTTAAAATAAATACTTTAATCAATAGCTACATATAGTTATATTAATTGTAATTGGTTATTTTGTTTATCTAATTTTTTATTTATTTTGTGTGCATTTGACTACACCAGACTATCAAAAAGGTGGCGAAATTCTAGTAAAATGTAACATAAAATAACTAAATAGTTGTTTCATCTGTTAATCGCATTAAAATTGTTTAATGTTGGTGGAATGCAACGCAAGTATGTTTACGAAATGAAATGTTTCTTATTATATGTTTTCATTCTTATTTATACCCTTATACGAGCAAAATACCAGAATGTGAAGGCTTGCCAAGATTAATTTTAGATGGCGTGACCACAGCGCACTTATAATACTTATAAGGAATTTGTCCATCATATTGTCATTAATGATGATTTATATACATTACACAATTTATAGGCTTATTTTAAAAATAACTGTGGCATTTTGACAGAAGTCATCCCCGTCGAACGAATTAAAATGGCATTAGCAGAAACCAGTAAGTAAAGTTTGCCAATGCGGTCTCCGTTAGATGGCGCTAGTTAAGTATGATCAAAATTGATTACATTTTGTAAAGCGTTGAAACCCATCTTTAATAGTGCCCACAGAAAAGGTGTTACTTTAGTTTTATTTACTAAAATAACACCTTTTCTGATTGCATAATTTCAAATTGGTATTATTTCAGTTTTATTTATTTCAATATTCAAAAATTTATAAATTACCTGTCGTACAAAAAAGTCTTTGCAATTTTTAACATATGGGCATAGATGTAATGTTTTAACTACGGGAACTTTCTACATTTCTATTAAATTTAGAATTATCTCTTATTATAATTATATTTATTATGTATTATTCCTTTTTTTCACGCCTAGACATCCTATCTCTGAAAGTATAGGTTAAGTGATGTATAACCTCTTAGACCCGGAGACAATATATACATCTCCCTGTAAAGTCTGCCCGAGTATTTGTCTGTTGTATTAATACTGTTATTAACTTTAATGTAATTATGTATATGAATACTTATATAAGAATAATAGAAATTACTTAACTAATTAAACAACAAAAAAAGAAAAAAAAATGTTGAGCCAGGTTTCGAACCTGAACACCGTTGCAAATGTGCTTGTACGATTGTGTGATTGTGCGTTCGAAACCACGAATATGTCTGGATACTTAAGTCAGGTCACCGACTGTACATATTTCTATTTTGAGGGACGTAAGATAACTAATGAATAAACCTAACCTGGGTAGCTGTGGTCTAGTCCTGTTGTTTTAATGCGTTTTTTTAATTTATCTATGGCTACTTTCATGGTAGCTTTTCATTTCGCGTCCGATTGCGTCACAGATAAATAAAATGCTTCGGACATGGTTGCCGTCAAGTTTTCGGATTAACAAAACTGTGATTATTTACAAAAATATGCGAAGCTAGTTTATTAGAACGGAAACTCGGCCAAGTCAGTATTATGCGAATACAATATTCGAACAAAATACAGTTCGGAAAATTGTGCATATCGCAAAATAAAATGTATGCAAAACTAACATTCCGCGTACATTAGTTATGCGAAACGTGTTATAAGTTATAACAGAAACGTTTCGGACACAAAAAAATATGTAAACCAGATGGCAGCCTTGATAAATGTATACCTGCCCATTTCTCTGAGCGTTTAACCGCTGTCAGTCTCCTGTCACAAATATTAAAAAAAAACAATAATAGCGAAGCATTTTCATACAGCGATGTACTGTAATCGTCATTCTACTAGTCACAATTAATTTAATTTAAATTTGAATGTGACTTATTTATTTAATATTTAGGACAGGGGACTGACAGTAGTAGAAACGCTCCGAGACCTAAATATATATTATGCAAATTCCTATGCTCGTCGGTCTATCCCTCATATACACTCGAAAAATACTCTGTTATGTGTGTGAGATTTTCGCTAACGTGAGTCCTTATTAAGCTGTAGGTAAATTGTATTATATGATTTTAGATGATACTTTATTAATACGAACACACATTGAAGCATTACGCAAAACTCTCTACACACTCAAAATTTAACGCAAAACGTAGAAAAATAGCAACTGAAACTTCACAAAAGCGAATTCATTTCGAAAAATAAAACCGACTGCCACGGGCAATAATCAGATTTAAGAATACGCCAACGAAACGGTACAACTGCAAATGAAGATTGATGCGATTTCCTGTCTAAGGCAGCAGGCGTTGTAGTCTATATTGGAATGAGCTGCCATCGTTGATTGCGTCGTCTTCGTCGCAGCTGCCGGTTCCCACGCTCTCACCTCCTCTTTCCTCAGTAGCCCTGGTACACTCGGCCGCAGATCAAGCTCTAATTCAAAATCATTGTCATTGTGACCTACATACACACTTTAAAATATATTAAATTTAATCAAGTTAAATCACTACAATATGTTGTGTAACCTCATAATGTCATTTTTTTGTGGTAAAATCAAATGATAGATATTGATTTAGTACAGTATCGTAAACAGCCATTACCTTGCTCCGAAACCCCAGCTTTGCTTTGCTTGTCTTAAAAAAAGATCAAGTCGAATGCCCAAAATCCTAACATAACTAAATGGTATTTTATACTTTTTTTTACTATAGAATTTTCAAGATGGTTTAGAAAAACATTCCAATGGTGATATAACTTACCTACAGTAATTTATTTTATGAAAGTGAAAACTAAAATTTGTATAGATTGAAAATATTTTACTAATAGATTAAATACGTATGACAATGCAGCCTTTTTGGGGCCGACTTTACTAGACTAATAGCAACACGTGGGTACTGCATTGCTGCAAAACTTCACACGTGAAAAATAGTGCAATCTGAATTGTTACTGCCGGCGGTGGAGTGAGATGCAGCCGAGATTTTCTCGCTAAAGAGTGAAGATTGCCATTGTTAAAATGAATCTATACATTTTAACAATTTCCTTTATTCAGTTGTCCGCCCGTTACCGACGTGTCAAACTACAGTGTTATCTTTTAAGCATTTAAAAGTAAGTAAAAAAAACCAGATGCCTCGTATCATTCAGCTATAGGGGTCGTACAGTCAAGGGCAAAGATATATGTACACCACAAAATCTCAAATAATGGTGTCATCATTAAGATCATAAATTACGGAACATCGAAAGGTGTATAAATATGTATACGTTGTGTGAAAGATACGTAATATATCAGCAGCAGGTGAAAAATTATGTCCTCATCAATCAACGCATAAATTTAGACACCATAAAATTCATAAATATAGATACATACATAAGGCAAAATTATGTAGCCGTACATAGTTTCAAAAATATGTAAACACTACTTTATTAACTTGGGTCATCACACACTATAAGACATCGATTAAACGATGCTGGGATGCATCACAGAGGGACTGCGAAAAAGCCACTTCTAACAGACGGATACAAAAGACTGAGGTTGCATTTTGGCCACACGTATTTAGACTACGATTTTAGTGACGTTTTGTTTCTCGATGAAAAGGTATTCACGTTTGCAACAGATGGCCGACTTAGTTTCCACCACGATCATGCCACGGGACGAAGATCTGATCGGGCTAATGATAAAAATGTGGACGCACCTTTAGAGGTACGGAAATAGGTATGCTCAAAAATGGTTGGCTGAATGAGAAGAAGGCTTCTATCGGTTATTGACGCTGATGGAGGCTATACTCGTTATTAAGTACTAGCTGCTGCCCGCGACTTCGTCCGCCCTAAATTCGTTTTTCGCGGACAAGTGTATTTTTCCGGGATAAAAAGTAGCCTATGTCCTTCCCCGGAACACAAACTATCTCCGTATCAAATTTCATCTAAATCGGTTCAGCGGTTTAAGCATGAAAAGGAAACAGACAGACAGACAGACAGACAGACACACTTTCACATTGATAATATTACTATGGATATATATAATATATATATAGTACTAGCTTCTGCCCGCGACTTCGTCCGCCTTAAATTCGTTTATCGCGGATAAGGGTATATTACGGGTTA
The DNA here is from genome assembly GCA_905404275.2 of Hedya salicella. Classification (NCBI taxonomy): domain Eukaryota; kingdom Metazoa; phylum Arthropoda; class Insecta; order Lepidoptera; family Tortricidae; genus Hedya; species Hedya salicella. The sequence continues at coordinate 92,577,920 of FR990096.1, forward strand.
AAAAGTAGCCTTTGGCCTTCCCCGGAACTTAAATTATCTCGATACCAAATGTCATCCAAATCGGTTCAGCGGTTTAAGCGTGAAGAGGTAACAGAGAGACAAACAGACACACTTTCGCATTTATAATATTAGTATGGATGTAGGAGTGAATATTGGTGACGGATTGACAGCTGATCGAATGTAAGAGCAAATATCATGTATGGAACGAATGACTGAAGGAATGGGGGAGAGATGAATGACGGATACAGAGGAAGACGTTACTTGTTACTTGTGAATTGATCTCGCTTACTACTTATTTTCTAATATTAAAAATTTAATCTTGGTTTTGGTAAAATATAAAACTATTTGTTGGGAAACATTTGTTTTATTGAAGAGGACATCTACAGTTTTGGGGGCTCGACCGTGATTGAAGAGAATTCTTCGGATTGAATTCAACGGCTACGACGAGCTAAGTACTAAACGACGACGTGGAACAAAGAATTCCAGCCAAGTTACGACGGGACGTGTAAGCGAGAGACGGTTAAGTTATTCATCGACGGCAGCTACGACGACGAACATGCCAAAAGACGGAAGACGTACCAGCCGGCAAGCGGATTTCGAAGACGAGGACAGATATTCCTTAGCACGGAGCAGTACATCAATGTTGCATCTAACGGAAAATCTTATTCCAAAGTTCACGGGGCAGGATAAGACGTATCCAGCCGCCAGGTGGATTGAAGACGTGGAGGACAATGCAGAGGTGTTTGCATGGACTCCAGTGCAGCAACTCTTAATGGCGAGGCGGTCATTATCTGGTACTGCGGCGCTATGGCTACGGGCTGAGAAAACGTTCAAGACGTGGGCAGAATTAAAAGCGGCGATAATTAAAGAATTTCCAGACACCGTTGACATGAAGACCATCACGAATTGATGAGCTCAAGAACAAAGAAAAGTGATGAGTCATGTTTGGACTATATGTTAACAATGAAGGAATTAGGAAAACGAGGGAAGATGCCGGACTATGTGGCTATAAAATATATCGTCGAGGGGATCCCAGACAACCCAGTAAATAAAATGATTTTATACGGAGTTACGACGTACGTAGACGTAAAGGAAAAATTAAAGATCTACGAAAGTATTAAGGAAAAGTCGCAATGTAACCATCAACATAACGGGATGAAGAATAACCGGCCGAAGCAAGCTGAAAATAAGAAGAAATGCTACAATTGCGGCGAAGGCAATCATATTTCCAGCGAGTGTCCGCATAAGCAGAAGGGATTAAAATGTTTCCGATGCAACCAATTCGGTCACATTTCATCGCAGTGTTCGTCAATTTCACCATCGACGTCGGGAACAAAAGCGCAGAGTTCATCATTTGCGAACAAAAATGGCGGTTCAGCAAGACAGATGTGCGTTCAGAAGGAACGAATGAACGAACTCGAAGTAACGGAGAACGGAGCGAACTTCGCAGCGAGCGAGAATGAATTGGCGAATGTATTGACCGGAATGACTTTTGCAGCGAACAAGAATGAATCGGCGAATGGATTGACCGGAACGAACTTCACAGAGCGTGCGAGTGAGTCGAACTTCGCGGCGAACGGATTTTACGGACTGAACAAAAACGACATTAGCACCAGATCGCATGGGAGCAACATGGCGGCGACCGGCATGAACGTAAACAACACAGGTGGCGGAACGAATGAAATGACGGCTACTTGTAAACCGATGAAGAACGTTATTTTGTTTAATAAATGTGTTTCTTCGCTGATAGATTCGGGAAGTGATATAAATCTAATAAATCTCGAGTGCTACCAATCGTTAAACGCTCCGGATTACATGCGAAACGAAATATCATTGACGGGACTTGGATCGACGCGAGTGAATGCGTTAGGATGTTTCAAAACAAACATTTCTATCGACGGTCAGTGTTACGAAAACATAACATTATACATTGTGCCTAGAGACGCTATGCCATTTGATATAATTTTAGGAGTTTTTAAGGGGTGTAACGTTTGTTATGGAGGGCAGTCGTGTTTTGTTGTTGAAGTCTGGCGAAAGTTGGCTTCGTAACTTTATGTGTGGTGTGTGTGTTTCTGATGTTGTAGGTTACGTGGGTGACACGGCGTTGCAGGACGAAGTGACGCAGCTAGTTGAAACATACCGACCGAATAAGACGTGTGAGGCTCCGGTTCAACTGCGTGTTACATTGAAGGACGACATACCAGTTGCACAACGCCCGAGACGTTTGGCGATAGCAGAACAAAAGGAGGTTGAGCGTCAGGTGAAACAATGGCTTGAAGAGGGAATTATTAGGGTAAGTTTTTCTGAATATGCTAGTCCCTCGGTTCTTGTTAAGAAGAAGTGTGGCGCAACGAGGATATGTGTTGATTACAGGTTAATAAACAAGAAAATGGTCAAGGACGAGTATCCATTACCTGTTATTGAGGATCATATTGACAAACTTGCTCAGGCAAAGGTGTTCAGTACACTTGATTTGAAGAATGGATATTTCCATTTAACAGTGCATGAGGATTCAATAAAGTACACAGCATTTGTGACGCATAATGCACAATATGAATTTCTCAAAGCACCTTTCGGTCTGTCAGTTTGCCCGAAGACGTTTACCAGGTTTATAAATTTTATCTTCAGGGATTTCATCGAAAAGGAACAAGTTTTAATATTTATTGATGACGTGATAATTCTTGCAGCAGACGAGGCACAAGCAGTAGAGCGACTGAAGGAAGTGCTACAGCGAGCATCCCAGTATGGCCTAGACGTGAATTGGAAGAAGTCACAGCTAGTGCAGAGACGAGTTGAGTACCTCGGACTTGTGGTTGAGAACGGTACAGTACGACCATCACCTGACAAGACCGATGCTGTGGTAAGATTTCCTCAACCTACTAATGTAAAGCAAGTACATGGATTTGTAGGATTGACGTCATACTTCAGGAAGTTTATTCAAAACTATGCTCTCATAGCAAGACCTTTGACGGAGTTGCTAAAAAAAGATGCTGACTTCGTGTTTGAGGAACCACAGAAGGCCTCATTTCATGAGTTGAAAATGAAGCTGGCTAGCATGCCAGTATTAAGGATTTTTAACCCATCATTGTATACGGAATTACACACGGATGCGTCTAAGCTAGCGTTGGCCTGTATATTACTTCAACGATGCCCGGAGGACGGCCAATTGCACCCGGTATACTACATGAGTAAGAAGACGAGTGATGCGGAGAAAAAATATAGCAGCTATGAGCTGGAAGCTTTGGCTATCATAGAAGGAGTTAAGAAATTTAGGCAGTACTTATATGGTATCAATTTCAAAATTGTTACAGACTGTCAAGCGTTCGAATTGACCATGCAGAAAAAGGATCTGGTGACCCGTGTGGCAAGATGGGCTCTGATTCTACAAGAATATACATTTAAAGTAGAGCACCGCTCAGGATCTCAGATGAGACATGTCGACGCTTTGAGCAGATCACCTTATGTCGGAGTGGTCACAAGAGAACTTCATGAACAAGTGAAAAATGCCCAAGAGCAAGACGGAGGCTTAGTGGCAATTCGAGAAATATTAAAAGAAAAACCATATCTGGATTATGGTATAGAAAACAATGTACTTTACAAAGGATTTAAGTTGGTGGTACCAAGTGGTATGGAAGGTGACATCATAAAGAAGGTCCATGAGAAAGGACATTTTGCGAAAAAGAAAATGATGGAGATGTTAGATAAAGATTACCACATAAAGGATTTATCCCGGAAAATAGACGAGTTTATTGTCACATGTGTTCCATGTTTATTGGCCACAAAGAAGAGTGGAAAACAAGAAGGGTTTCTTCATTGCATTGATAAAGGGAGCATCCCACTCCATACAATCCACTGTGATCATGTCGGACCTCTCACAGAGACGAAGAAACAATATAACTACATATTGACAGTTGTAGACGCATTCACCAAATTTGTTTGGGTGTACCCAACGAAGGGCACGACGACAAAAGAGACGCTGGACAAGCTGCGTGTGCACCAACAGACGTTTGGAAACCCAGTCAGAATGATAACAGATCGTGGGGCGGCATTCACCAGCAATGATTTCAAAGAATACTGCAATACGGAGGATATTCAACATGTACTCATTACGACGGGCGTACCAAGAGGGAACGGCCAGGTTGAACGTATTCATCGCGTCATTATATCAGTGTTAACTAAACTTTGTATTTCAGAACCAGGACAATGGTACCGGCACGTTGCGAGAGTACAGACTGCTCTTAATAGTACGTACCAACGAAGTATCGACACAACGCCTTTTGAGCTTATGGTGGGGACCAAGATGCGTTCCAAGGATGACGTACAGGTCATTGAACTGTTACAACAAGAGTGTTACGACAGTTTCGTGGCAGAAAGAGAACATTTACGACAATCGGCTCAAAGGCAAATAATGAAGATACAAGAAGAAAATAGATCGACCTACAATAGGAAACGTAAAGAGAGTACACTATACCAGATTGGAGATAAAGTAGCTATACTAAGGACGCAGTATGGCACCTGTTTAAAATTGAAGCCCAGGTTCTTCGGACCATATAGGGTAATAGCCGTCAGAGGGCAAGATCGGTATGATGTAGAGAAGATCGACAGCACGTCGGAAGGGCCAGGCCGCACGTCGACGTCAGCGGATAACATGAAGCCATGGCCCAGGGGTCAGTGAACTCTACACCACACATGGTAAGGTTTCTTTTGTACCATGTTATACATAACCGACTGCTCTGATAACGACGTTATTATCCAATTATTACCCTGTATAGAATTGTTTATTGATATTATGTTAAGTTGTTGTAGGTACTAGGTATGTTGTCGTGTAATTTTTTGAGTGGTGTATTTTTTTATTTCATTGCATATGTTTGAGAAAAGCACTTTACATGCCTCTGGCCGTGAAAAGTGCTTGCTGGCTTCGTATCACTTTCCGGCCTCCTTACGGTCGGCCGTCTATACCTACTAACCCGGCAAGCCCTTCTTTCCCGGCGTCTGAAGTAATGTACTATTAATACTCGAATTGTGTGTATGTGCGACCAAGTTCCAACAAGTTAACATTAAAGTCTCCACATACTATTATTACCAAAGGCTAAGCAAGACTTGTTTTAATGCATCTTCTATTAGTGATTCAAACTTTCTTAATGTGAGCCTCTATGTGGGTCTAGAAGTTACCTATATTATTTATTATGCTACATTAAGTTAGGTTTACATTGTGAAAATCCTGAAAAGTTATCGGTTTTGGACAAACATTACTTACTACTTTCGCTTTTATGGTAGTAAATTTAAACCCGTTTAATTCAAATCTACCACTGTAGCGAAAGGCATTAAGTAACCAAGTAGCCCAGAGGCATTTGTTACGTTATTCCTCTCATGCACAGTGCGCGGGCGCGCCAGGTACGGCATGCCAGGGGCACGTAACTCACGATCGACAATTAGACACTATGACAGCCCTGAGACGGAAGCCTGCTTCGCACGAAAAAACAGTTATTGTATTCACGAATGTGGTACCAGCGCTGTGGGCTTTGCTGCCGGGTCGATGCCACTATAATGAATAATCACCCCAAAATACTTCTGATATAAGCCCCTACTAAAAAGAAGGGGTGATTTAAGTTTTGATGTGTGTATCTATGGCAGCTATTACATGGTCAATCCGGCACCAGTCACCGGATCTTGGGGCGGCTGGTTGCAACACTAGCCTGACCGTTGATTGACCGTGTAATGGTCGCCATGGCACCGAAGCTCTTGATAGGATTGACCGATTTTGATTTAGTATTTTGCATTTGAAAGGTAAGTTCATCGAGTGTTCTAAGCTTTAATTTAAAAAAATGGTTAAGTCTTTTGAAAATTATTAGCTTTTTTAGGCTTGTTGGGGTTTTCAACGGTTCACCGTCTATTCGTTAACATTTAAGATATCGATTTGTCCGACTCTTGCTTAACTACCGTTAGTTAATTTAAACAGCCAAAAAGGTTGTTGGAGTGAGTGAATAGGCAACTCATATATCAGCAGTTAAAAATAATAATAATAATAGTAGTTTATGCAACTGTAACAACTATAACAAGCCTAATTATATACGAGTTACAGTTGCATACAGTACTTTATTTACATCCATATATGAGATCCTCTTTTATATGTTTCATGTTCATTGAGCCAAGAACCATGTTTACCGGGAGACAACAAATATACCCGCTGCCCCCTCGGCCGCCGATAGGTGGCCCAAATCTGTACTGTAAAGTTGTACGTGATTTCATAACTACATCATTTATCATGCAGTTATGAGAATGTTCAATTTAGTATTAAAAAGCTGGTCGTTGTCTGGTCTTTGAACACGATAAAGATGATTTACTATATGCAATTAATGATTAGTTTACACTGCGTTTTAAAGGATTATGTCGTGTCGTCACGGTTTGAGTATTTTAAATAAAATTGTAAATTGGCCGGCCTCAGCCGTTCGCCTGAGTCGCCATAAGCCGGGCTCAACCTGCGAACCGGCCCACGGATTACGGATAGCACCGTTTACCGCCCGGACCAAACACCGATACAATATAAACATAATTAAAACATCTTCTCGGAAGGTTCCTTGTTACAAGCTTTTGACTTTCTGTTAGTACGGGTGGGTCAAATCTTGCAAGTGCAGTGTGTGTGGTCTCAGCTGATTCACAAGCTAATTCGAACAGATGAAATAATATTAAATAGATCTAAGATGAAATAAAAATACCAACTCCTTTTATGGAGCAACGTTGGACTGTAAACCTTGAACACATATTGCCTGTTGGAACACGTGTTACTCCCTATATGGTAATAAGCCCTAGTATATAAGAATCTCAATTCACTGACTAAATATACATTATTATACCGAGACTCGTTGTGTCATTACCTCCGTACTCCCAACACTTCATGGCGACCTTGCCAGGATAGACGACACTTCATGGTGACCCTGCCAGTCGGGCTGCTCGCCCAGCACGTCATGCTGGTCGAGGCAGTCCCAGCTACAGCCTTAGCGTAGACGACGCCCGCAGTCAGTCGCAACCAGTCGGCAACTACGAACCAGCCAGCCACCCGCAAAGAAAAAGCCAGTTCTAGCTCCACCGAGGTTCCACCCAAGACATGGGAGGTAAGTGATCGAAGGACGACACAAAGAAGGAGGTCTTCATCGCACAGAACGGACCCTCCAACGACGCAACCACAAGCCAAGCCAGCAGTGGCATAATACGAGGGTTGCTACTTATATATCCGGAAACAAAAAAACAAACAAACGTACACGGCTGAAAATAGTTTTATTGTTTTTCAAAGTATTCCCCTTGATGATCTATGCACTTTTGCATTCGCGTGAACCAATTTTTAAAGCACTTCTGCCACTCCGCCTGAGGTACCTCCATAACGTGTTGTTTGAATGCGTCGACAGCATCTTCAGCGGTCGAAAATCGTTGACCGCGTAATTTATTCTTTATATTTGGAAATAAATAAAAATCGTTGGGTGCCAAGTCAGGGCTGTACGGCGGATGACTCGTTAATTCCACATTTTGACCCTCCAAAAATAGAGTTGTTTCGCGTGACGTATGACAGCTGGCATTGTCATGATGAAGAATGATTCTTCGTCGCTGGTTAGTTTTACGAATTTGTTCAAATACTTCCGGTAAGCAAATGGTCGTGTACCACTCTGAATTAACCGTTCTACGGTTTTCTAGTGGCACTGTAGCTACATGGCCATTAATACCGAAGAAGCAGGCCACCATTTGTTTCAATGTACTTTTTGCACGAGTAACTTTCGTAGGGTTCGGCTCATTTTGAAACACCCATACCGTTGATTGTTGCTTCGTTTCGGGATCGTATGCATAGATCCAGGATTCGTCACCTGTATAGATGTTATAAACGGCTTTTGAGTCACCACGGTTATATTTTTTTAACATTTTATTGCACCATTCGACGCGAGCATGTTTTTGCTCATTTGTTAAGTTGTGGGGTATCCAACGCGAACAAATTTTTTTTACCGCCAAATAATTATGTAATATGCTATTAATGCTGGTCATAGAAATACCCAGAGTCGCCTCTATCTCGCGGTACGTAACATGTCGGTCGTCCATTATAAGTTTTCGCACAGCCTCGATATTTTGTTGTACAACGACCGATTTCGGGCGACCTGCCTTAACTTCGTCCGTAAGCATACTACGTCCACGATTGAACTCACTAAACCAGTGATACACAGTAGTTTTAGATGGGGCTTCATCACCAAAAGTTGAAGTTAGTTGATCTATGCACTGTTGTTGCGTTAAACCACGCCGAAAATCATAATAAATCATAGCACGAATATTTTCACGAGTGAGTTCCATTCTTGCTGCGAGATGACATTTAAAACCCGTCAAAAACAAAACACGAGCGTTAATAAGGAAGAAAAAATATACCTTATATACTTAAAAAAGTTCAAATTTTACCATGGCGGTCAAATATGCTATTTAAGAAGATTGTAATCCCGGTTTCCGGATATATAAATAGCAGCCCTCGTAGAAAAACAATACTTATCGTAGTCTGCGTCATCTTCATATATTTATTGTGGAAGTATCCACAAATGTTTAACAAGGAAAATTGAGTGGCGAGGCAGGCCGGAGCAGAGCGTCTAGCAGAAGAACACACCAGCCTCCAGCCACACCATCACCACCACCAGCGCCACAGCACAACAACATAACTGGAGGTACAACTTCAAGACTTTTTACTTTTATGTTAGAACGTATTGCATAGTAAATAATACAATTTATTTATGTGTAAAAAAAATTCATAACGGCCAATACGAGTAGCCTGGCCCATTTCAAATTTCTGTACTGGACAGTGAGTTAATTAATCCAGTCGTACACCACAAAAATAGAAGACATTTATTACAAAATGTCATTAAAATACGAACGGGATAATAAAGAATCGGTCACAATGACGTCAAGCAACTGCTTTGATGAAAAGCAGCGGTATCACTATTACCTATTTTGGACGGTTCGGATGCCGTCACCAAACAGCTAATAGACGCCGTAGAGTTATATTCCTCAATGATTAAGGACTCGGACTCCAAATTATTAATAAATTTTGTGATTAAGACCCGATTAACACGAAGTACTCGTACCTACCAAACTTAGAATATCTGATAGGCATACCAATGTAAGCGCGTAATATAGCACGCATAATGCCATTAGGCTCCAACAATTCCTTTTAGCGATCATTTAATTAAATAATTTGCTTTGATGGACAAAAAAAAGAAGAAACTCAAGTAATAAACTACGTCAAATGTAATGGCTGAGTCAAATACGATGGTGTCAATCTGCGGACGTGTAAAAACAATTCGTATAAATATATAAATGGACGATAGATCCGCAAACATGACTAAAATGCCACGATAGCTTCGTGACTCGTCTCCACAAGTGTTGGCAGCCTGCGGCAAGTGCTCAATCGGCAGACTCCAAACGCTTTTGCATTGACATATTTTCTGAAAGGACGCCATAGTTTTCCGTCAACTGTATCCCTGGGCAACGATACAGCTAATCAAGGAAAACCATGTACAACTATCTTATTGGCACATCAACCTACATCCCCTAGGCAACGTGAAAACTACATATGCGCCTTCCTTATGTTTACATGCGCTAGCGAAAATTTGTCAAAACAGTGACAGTGTCAGAATTTTTATAACTATCAAACGTTATGTGTTCTTAATGTTTTTCTTATGCATTGTGAATGTTTTTTAGCCCACAAACTATGGAAGTAACCCCCGGCTGAACCCAACTGTTACAAACTATTTACAACCACGAATTATGAGCAGCCCCTGCAGAGTATCGTGCCCACACTGTCCGGGGTCATCTAAGATGTACATCGCACCCCGTGGTCTCAGTGTTCACATCAGTCGCGTTCACAAGGATGTTACACAAAATACCCATAGCTCAGCGTTCCTTAACGCTAACATTGCTCCACGGGGGGCCTAGAGTTCTGTACCGGATACATCGCAAAATCAAGCAGTTAAGCTAGAGCAGTTGCCCTTCCTGAAAGCGAACGTGCGTGTGTTGAAACATATACCAAAGGGAGCACGGAATCTCGCTGCTGGTAAATTATGCGTTGTAAATTGTGCGATTGCCTACTTACGAACAGTGTCGATGATTGGTTTGCCTTGCTCTCCTTTTCATTTTCGGCTCTAAGAGTACCCGAAAATAAGTCAAGTAGATCGCTAACATCTAAACAACAGCGGCTGTGCTAAAAGAGGTGGGTTTAGATATCAATCCGGCTAAATGCGAGCTCTACGCATGCGGCCCTATAACAGATTCATCGTTAACGATATTAAAAGATCTGCAACCGAGAATCAGGAGAATAGATAAGGCAACATTCTCGTTACTAGGTGCTCCTATCTTTCCTGATGGAGTTAGGGCTGCCTTGCAAGCTAAAAAGGATTGCTTGTTAGCAGTCCGTGAACATCTAACCAAAATGTCGTCCCATGTGTCACTGACACTACTACGTAATTGTTTCGCGACACCCCGCATGACCTATATACTCAGAACCACTCCTTCGTGGTTATTCATGAGCGAAGTGAAGGAAATTGACGAAGCGTTGAAATCGTCTTTAGAATTGTTGCTTAATGTAGAGTTGGATTAGACCCAGTGGATACAGGCTGCACTCCCCATACGCTATGGTGGGCTGGGTATACGCCGCGTCGAAGATGTAGGACTCATTGCTTTCCTTGCATCCTCGGAGAGGGATCTTGTCACTCGCATATTATGTTTTAATGGTGACAACGTCCCAGTTCCCTTCCTCACAGAGGCCCTGGCGAGGTGGTCAGCAATTTTTCCTGGAGATGACCGCCTTGAAAACCCAATCATGCAAAGTCAATGGGATGAATTGTACAGCAAATGAGCCTACGTCTCATTGGTGGAAGGTGCATCGGGAGCTGATCTAGCGCGCTTTAAAGCCTTCGCACAACCAGAATCAGGAGCTTGGTTGCACGCTCTGCCTTCACCTCAACTAGGCACCTTGCTAGACAACGATTCCCTTAAAAAGCAGTGGCATTAAGGTTGGGTACGAGGGTGTGTGAGGCCCACCGTTGTCGATGTGGAATTATGGTGGAGGAGAATGGTCATCACGGTCTCTCTTGCCAAAGGTGCGCCGGTCGATTCCCAAGACACCACTCGCTGAACGAAATTATCCAGCAGGCCATGGTTTCAGCCAATGTGCCTTGTGTTTTGGAGCCACCGGGTTTAACTCACGGACGGCAAGAGACCGGATGGCCTTACTTTAGTACCGTGGCGTCGAGGGCGGTGCCTCTTATGGGATGCAACATGCGTTACCACGTTGGCTGCATCCCATTTGAGACAAACTTTGCGGTGTGCTTGCTCCGCTGTACAACATGCTGCAAAGATGAAACACGCCAAATATTCTGCATTGGAGTCAGCATACGATTTCGTGCCGGTCGCCGTTAAAACAGCGGGACCCTGGGGTTGCGAAGCTCGCGAGCTTCTTAAAGAACTCGGCCGGCGAATACGAAACAGGGGTGGCGATCCCCGCTCTGGGTCATATCTGGCTCAACAGGTCTCCATAGCCATTCAGCGAGGAAACGCTGCTGGCATTATTGGCACCTTTGAGCCAGGTACAATACAGGGTGGGGTCTTTTAAGTAAGATAAGGTTAACTTTTGGAGGATTTGGACATTTTAGGATTGATTTATTTAGCTTAGAATACGTTTGTTTTATTTTAGTTTTAGCTGAATAGTAATAAACTGTACTTTAAAAAAAAAACAATTAAAAATATATAGCGTCGCTTGATGTTAACAATTGAATAATCTTCGACGATTAAAAATACCGATAATGGATAAAAGAAAATACATCAATAGATATAATCTAATAACAAATAATGTCTCACGTAATGTAAATACAAAAAAAATACATTTCAAAAAAATATAATAATGGTAATACACAGAGCATATGTCAGCCATAATGTAAAAAAAAACAGAAACAGACAAGTATTTCGATGAGCGATTAGCCTGATCACCTAAGAGCTATTGAAATCTTTGTTTGATGAAGTTTTACGAAAAATAAAGGATTACGCTATACGAGGAAAATAAAAACGTTATAGTAAATTTGATAAAATAGACAAATAAATACGTCATAAATAAAAGACACTATAAAATAAACTATAAGTAGGTATGTACATTGAAACTATAAGGGATCAGCCTTTGCTATTTTGGCAACGGAGCTCCCCCCAGAAATAAGAGGCTTTCGTCATTAACAGCTCTCAAAGAAACGCTGTTAAGCGAAGTAACCCCTCCTAGCAAGATACACAGGATACAAGGCAGGCAGGGCTATCCTTGAAATCTGATCATGATTCGGACGAGTTACCAATCGCGAAGATCCTTGGACACATGGAATGGTTATTGAAAATAAGAAGGCATAATGCTTCTTGAGGATGTGTTAAAAGAACTGTCTGAAAATACCCACTAATAGGGACAATATTTGAAGTGTTCGCGCACTTATAATAATTCCTTGTATTCCTTAATTAATAAATGACCGGTCGGGCGACCACGAGAATATTGTGCAGTGTATCTTTGCAGACGTCTTCAAGTTATGCACAATGTATGACTTCAGTTATGGAGTCATCAAAGACCATATTTCCCAGGGTAATGGACGCGACGCGCCTTTGTCAAAGGAAATGGTACTTATTGAATAACGACGTCACCGATATAGTAATAAATGTACAAACAATACTGTTAAAATAAACCAAGAAGGTACATGAAAAATGAATAAAATAGATGTTTAAAATAAATAATAAAAGAAAAAATTAAGGTGTATATTATAACTAATAAATATGTGCAGACTGAGGACTGCAAAAGCAGTCTGAACCCCTTTCGATAGCTTTAAGAGCAGTGTAGGTGAAGTGGAGAATAAGAAGTCACAGTTTATATCGAAATCCCGTTCCTAAACCAATACTTAGGCTTCCTATTTTAACTACGATATCTATCTGACTGAAGCTAATTCACTTGACGATTGTTTCTTGTAAGTATTTCCAATGGCTTGTAAGTAGTACCGATAACTTTGTAGTAACGACTGGTAACGACTGAATAGTACGGGGACTATCTTTATATTTATGTGTTCATTCGTATGTCACACATAGTGGGGTTATTGTCAATTGAATTAGCTTTGGTTTTTATACTCGAGCCGTATATTGGTTAGGGAGGGGGTAATTTTATTATTAATTTGTCAATTGTTATGCAACATTTTAGATTTCCATGGAAAGTTATGAGTCTTTATGCGACGTTAGGGAATAGTTGTGAAATGTTGCGTAGTTCGTATGGAAAGTTTACATACATCAGTTTTCTTTGCAATTTGTTGCCTTATGGGCTTTATACAGTTGATATTTGATTAGATAAGAGTTTTATTCCTTTGACTGTTTAGTCAAAGTAATGATTTCATAGCTTTCCATTGGGGTTAGATGGAAAGGTATGAAATGAAGTTATCGAATAATTTAAATTTTTATTAGCTTATAAGTTATTTAGATATTTCAGGTCTTATATTAAATCTATATAATACTATAATTGTGGGGTCATCCGGTACATTAAGCTATTTAGGTATTTCAGGTCTTATATTAAATCTATATAATACTATAATTGTGGGGTCATCCGGTACAAAATAAAACAAGCAGTTTTAGAAAACAAAATATTTCCGAAATAAATAATAACATAACCAAGACGGTATGGAAAAAAAGAAATAGTATATAAAAAATTTACCGTGGAACAAACTAAAACAAATAAACGATATTAAAACAATAAAAATGACAAATTAAAATAAATAAAAATACAAAATAAAATTCAAGATATAAATAACTCGTTTACGCTCCGGTTCAAATACATAAAAGTAAAATAATGACAATAAGAAGCCAACATAATTTATAACTAAAGAAATGTATTTATAATTTTACAAAAAAAAATATTGTTACAACATCAAAGCGCGCGTAAATTAATTAGTAAAACATACTAATACATTGTAGAATAAAATAATAAGAGTACTTAGGTAAACTCTTTAGGTTATTTTTTTTAAGTATTATACATATTTATACTCATAAATTTGTGTGTGTATGCGTAACTATATGTGTCAAAAATTGAAATGTTAAATTTGCTGTTTGTATTGCGTGCGAGCCAAACTATGTCATAGATAGATTATATTCATAATTAATAAGAAATGTAGTAAGAATTAGCGTATAAGATTATGATAAAGGAACAAACATAAAAAGGGAAGGAAAAATACCACCATTATATGTAATAACATAACTGATTAATATAATTTTAAAATGTGTTTAAATGCTTTTAATTTAGTGTCCATTTCAATTTCATCAAAGAACTTGTTATAAACCACGAAACAGTACTATCTTTTTTATATATATACTTACACATTGTTTTAACCAATATAGCACACGGATGTAAACAAGTATAGAAATAACTTTAATGGTCAAAATAGTGATGTTTAGTAAAAAGTTAAGAAAGTACGTATTGTATTAACCCTTTTATTTTTTTAAGGTTATATCCTTCTGAATCCAATGAATATATGTTTTAAAATCTTTCTGTACTAACTTCTACTCAATTGTAATGTAATTTTAGACCAAGGTACGAATGTAAAAATATTAGAACACACGGTGCATAAAAATAGAACAAACCTTACTATGTATAAAGCAACCAACAAGACACTTACCATTCAGCAACAATCAAGGCATGCACCAATCACGCAACGTCCCAGCGTTCACATAAGTACACAGTAATAAATAATAATAATAAAAAAACACTACACTAAAATGAGTCAAGTTCACCCTCTTAGGGAAACCCCGTTAACCATGTCCATAATATCGATGCGGAGCCGCCGCACGCGCCAATACCACCGGTCACTCGATCGAATAATTAAAATTACAAACCTTACTATCATAAGACAACATGACAAAGAACAGATGATTCACCTAAATAAGGGACCGCTATCTGAGAATGACAATTAACATCATATTAACAACTTTATGCTCTACAGATGGAAAAAATACGATATAAATAAGTGCACTAGCAAAAGAGCGTATCAAATTCAAATTGTTTATTCTGTAAGTAGGCCACAAGGGCACTTTTACAAGTCTGACTCTACGGCATTTCCCAAGAGGAGTGGTCATTCTCACGATATGGTGTTCTCAGGCTAATTACCGTAGCCATTTTTTCCTTCGTTTAATTAAGTCATTATATTTGTTATATGATCCTTACTAAGCTATATTTTTAATATATCTAAATGTCACTATACTGGTGTAAGTACCTTTCGAGCTATTATTCTTTAGTTTTATAACTGAAACCGGTAATTAGAATTAGTATTTTTGACGGCTACGGTAATTTTTAATTTGCGTAAAGATTACTTAAGACAAAATAAAAACAACAATTAAAAGAAAGTTGCAATATTTCAGGTATTTTGTAGATCATACTGGATTAGAATAGAACATAATATAAGGATTCTTTTTTATAATTTTCGTACTACGGGAATTAGAAAATCTACGGTAATTAGCGCCCCGGTACTTAGAACAAGGGCAATTTTAATTATATTTTAAAATACAAGATGTCATTGCAAATAAATCATAATAATAATAAGGCCGCAGGGCAGCTTGTGGCGAGCTGTTGGGGAGTGACGACCCCACGGACCCGAGATCTCCTGAGACTCGGTCGGGGCCCTCGCCTCCGGTGTGTTTTCATCGGCCGGAGTGGATACCCAAGAGGACCCGTAGGACTATCAGCTCTGGCTTGCCTTCATTGGCTGTCCAGAGAAGAGCTTTAGAGCTATATGCTCCAGGGGTAGAAGTGTTAAAGGGCATAACGCCGCGAGTAACCTCGGAGAAAGCGCAGCACACCTCTCGACACCCCTGAGCCCTCACGTCCGTGTTGCTTCCGGCTGTCTTGTTTGACGGCAATTATGGGGGCCCATCAAGTGAGTAGCGTGTCACCACCCGCCACAGATAACGATCGATTTGGTGGTTATGGCGGGTGACATATTTCTATTGCGATAGACAAAAAAAAAGTCCATCCAAACTACAATTTCATAGCCCGACATTTCTTTCCTTAAAATGCAATAGTTCCAACATCTGCTGGGACCTGCTCATGGACGTATTCTCTTCTTGATATAATCAGGAGCAACTCCCAGCAGAAGTACAGCCACACCAAACTTTTCGAAAGGGCCTCTACGTGTTGGATCCATATCCCCACGCAAGCCTCTCAAAAATCCGGGACGTGCGAGCCCGTGACTCAATGCGAGATACAAATAATAATAATAATAATAATGAGAGAATTATACATTTTGAAAACCAAAGGAGCGATACTTAGATACTTACGTGAATTGCAGACAGAAACAGCAATACTATCACATCTGCTCTGTTCGAGTGCCGCGGCACCACTGCTGCTCGCGTTTGATGTTACGGTGATGCCGCGATTTATCGTAGTTTAGGAATAAGCACTCCGGAAAGGAATGGCAACGTGAATTATACCGTTCGACCGGACATTCAGAAATTTTAGTGTATAAATTAAAAGTGTGGTCGTAGTGTAGAAATTACTTTATTGGGTCAATTTCCCAAGCAGTATTTTTTTATGGCAAGACTGAAAACGCAGGTGTGGAAAGGTTTTAAAATAAAGTACCATTTTTTTTTCAGAAAACGCCTCCGATTATCTACCTCGGGCAACAGCTAAAATCAAAATAATAATATATGTATTAATAAAAAAATATATATTTAGACCGAAATTCTCATCAAGGTGGATTGTCCGGCAGCCGATTTTGTTTGGAAAATGCCGCATAGTTCGAATACCACGCAGGATAAAGAAAATCTTTTCCCTTTATTTTATCACCACATAAACAGATAATTAAAAAAACACATAATTTATCTTATACCTCGTTTGTATATTCCTGAATATGTGCATGTAAGTTTGTCCGGCGAAGCGGGATTAATTCTACCGACAAAATCTGTAATCGATTTATTCGAAAAAATTGTTTCCTTATACCCCCCGTCTCCTGGACACTTGGAGCAACAGTCAAGCCGCGTCACTTGGCAAGAAAGGACAGTGCGTAGCGGCTGTACGCTGTTCTGAACAAACGTTAGTTTATCATCACGGTTGTGTGGGGACAAAAGACTATTCATTACCGAGTTAGATATATCTTTTTTTTTTTTAACGGTTGTGTTTGAAATTTATATATGTCACTAGCTTCTGCCCGCGACTTCGTCCGCCTTAAATTCGTTTATCGCGTATTTTTCCGGGATAAAAAGTAGCCAATGTCCTTCCCCGGGACTCAAACTATCTCCACACCAAATTTCGTCCAAATCGGTTCAGCGGTTTAAGCGTGAAGAGGTAGCATTTACAATATTAGTATGGATGTAAATTATACACATGGTTTCTGGAGTTGTATTAGTTTAGGGATCTAGGGATTTCTTTTTTAAAATTACTTTTTTACGTCGTTTTTCTTACTCCGCAATTCTCATTCCGGTGTTTCCGGTGGAATTTATCGACTTTAATATCCACCGGGATGAGATTACACCGGAATAACGTCAAATATAGCTTCGCTTCTCCCAGATGCTGAAATAATTATGCAAATACGTTATATTTTCATTTATATATTAGTTAACTATGTTTTATAACGCGATACATATACGGGAAAGTAAGTTGATCCGAGTTTCAAAATTACAGAGGTCATATATGGTGTAGTAAACGATAAATAAATGCAAAAAATGACTGACTAAGAAATTGACATACGATGTTGTTATTTTGTTTGGGTACAAATTAGACTAAATAAAAGATTTGATTATTTAAATCCTTTTTTTATTTTTATTCCGGTGGGCACATTTCATTCCGGTGGGCTGATTTTATCATACCGGTGTATATTACTTATTCCGGTGTGACTTACCTTTCATTCCGGTGTGATTAATAATTCCGGTGGAAGTTCAGATTTTGATCCCTAAATATCTCGAAAATTATTTAAGTTTTTAGGTTTCCGTTTAGATATGTTAAATAATAAAGTCTAAATTACGTACCTACATTTAAAATTCTCAAAAAGAAACGGAATTAAAAATTTACACCGGAATGATACAAAAAATGCGATCTGTTGAAATTGACCCTATTATACTAAACATTATATATTTGGCCAGGCCACTGAATATTGTGATTATTACAAATGTAATTAATTCCTAGCTAAAATGAGACGCAAGATTCCCCGCTAAGATAAGATCCGGACAGCATACAGTAATTGGAGAACAAGTTTTGTAAAAAATAAATAAGCTAGATACCGAAACGTTAAAACTAAAAGATCCAAAATACCTCTAGACAAAAGTATTATCTATGTTTGAAACAAATTGCATCCTTCCAATGCTACGTATAAATAAACTAGAGGCCCGCGCATGAAAAAAAAAGAGTTTTGAGAATGACTAAGACCACTGTTGAGAAGAACGCGGAAACAAACTCAACAGTCAGTACTTTTTTCAAAATAATTCTTAACTATTACAATATTCACTTAATTATACTTAAAACTTTTACAAGTGTGTTATAATTAATTTATAATTTGTACACGCAGAGAAGATGTAGAGGTTCTCCAGATCAATGTTAATATAAAATATAAACTAATAATTTTCTCAGAGATGTATAAGGTCTCTAGGCGTCACGACATGCAATAAAATTAAATATAATAATTTGATTGTATTCTACTGAGATGTATAATACATGTTTATGTATGATAAAAAAGTGTTTTTAGTTACGGTTATATGTATGCAGTGCCCCCAAGAAATTCTTTTATTATTATTTAAGTACCAAATTACGTAGCGGCTTATACAAGACATCTAATTCACCTATATTTCAAATTTTATCAATATAAATCTTGTAGTTTTTGAGTAAAATGCCTGTGATATACAGAAGATCTCACGGACATGACGAAACTACCTAAAAACCATTCATTAGTTACGGTGCGATAGGCTAATTAATGGTATATTTGGTATCCAACATTTGCATTGTACTACGTCGGGTATAAAATATAATCGAACCCAGATGAAAGGGACCCATGGCAATCCTTATAATCTAATGGCATTGGTATATTGTAACTGTAAATGGCACATACAAACCAAAATAACGTTATTGCGAGTGCAGACTGCAAGTTCTGCGCATTTTTGGCCGCTGGAAAACCGAGTTGAGACCTACTTACTCTTCTCGACATGACATCTAAGAAAACCATAGTTCTTGTAAGGATACAAACTAATTAGACAGTAGATGTTAAAAGGAAAGTAACGATTAGTACTAATAAAAAAAAGTTGTTGTCTGTAAAATCGTAAAAATGTTTTATAGGTTTGTTGCGGATGAGAGAATCACTCTGGCAAATAGGTTACAATCATTTACAATCTCTTTATTATAAAACTTGGCAAACACGCAAAAGGAGTTGCTCCAACCTGCATCTTAGCGAATAATATCAAGGTTAACACCCAATTTGTTGGCTGTAGAAGTGGCCGAATGCCTGGTGCTATGTGCAGTAAAGTTGATGTATCTGTGCCGCTGTTGTGAAGTGTTTCTTTAATCCAGTGTGTTTCCTTAATCTTTGTGGCCAAATTTATGAATGTGGTATATTATAACTGATAAATAAATTGTCACTATCTATGCTACGAAGTGAATTCGTCTTATTTATATAATTTTGTAAACATCGTATAGGTGGACAAATTTCTGGTCTTTCATTAAAATATGGAAGTCTTAAAAGAAGAAATCGGTTGTGAAGAATTTGGTCTACATGTTGCAATTAAATCGGGTTTCTTTATGATAATTTCGCAAACACTGCGCATTAATATGACTTAGCCGGATCAGTGACTATATCTGTACACGGTGTGCGGTAACTAAAGCCAACAAAGTGATTGTCTTTTTGGAAAGAGTTTCCAGATTTAGATCTTCGTTTGGCCATCTTTGTACCAGTTAATTTAAAACAATTCTGATATCCTATGTCAAATTATATTTTGGTGTCGTATGTTTTAATCTGAAAACTCCTTTCATGAAACGCTTAATTCTGTTATCATCTAGGGTATGGCCTAATAGTAGTGTTATATTAGATCTATAATTTTGTATAGTTCTGTACTTAGGAACTGTAAAAAATATTTCCGTAAACAAATTTATTATAATTAATTTGTCCATTGTTCTTACAAAAGTTGAGCCAAGCTCGTATGCAACCATTCTATTGTTTATACGTGCTATCGCTTAGTGATGATAACATTATTTCGACATATTTAGGTGTAAGGGATCGTTTTAATAGTGCTATCCTGACAATTTCGGGGCAACTAACGACAGATGAAGACTGTGTGTTGATCTAAAAGGAGATTTTAACAGATGAATAATGGGATATAGCTTTTAAAATTATTATATTTTTAAATAAAGGTAACAATGGCTTACTTAGTTAGGAACAACAACGGTCCCCTCCGCTTTGTCGTTAACGATTTTTTGAAGCATGTTCAGTACTAGAGCGAATTAATCTTTATAATGATTATAAGGGTCCTGAAAAACTATCTTAACATTGTTGATTAAATCATATATTCATTATTCTAAATTACTTTGTATATAATATACCAATGCCATATACATTTTTTTTTCATTAATCATGACGCATTGAAAATTCTTTAATCATATAAATACTGTAGGCTGTAAAATTTTACAGGTGGCATTGTCTCTTTTATATAAAAATTGTAAATGAGGCAACCGTTTCCTGGATTTTTCTGCGTCGCAGTGTATATTATTATAAACTTCATAGTAACGGATCGTGTTGACTCACCTATCGAAAAGAGTATCTATATAGTATCACGAATCTATCACGTATAATGTAATCGTCATCCTCAAGAATTCCTGTCTTGTGTGTTTTTACTACCCAAACCTGGTGGTAGTAAGTAAGATTTATAATTCAAAAAGGAAGATTGTCGACCAGCATCTAAATTGTTAACACAATTGCTTTATGCCGTCTATAGGCTTCAAAGACGTTTATTTTTTAATCCCTGTTTATGAACCACATAGAAAATATCTTCGAATCATGTTAGATAACATTCTCTATGAATTGAATTGTTTACCGTTCGGCCTTCGTACATCGACCTTTGTAAGTATATACAAAAATATTGAAACCCGTTTACGAACTTTGTCTTGTTGTTATTTACACCCTTTATATTGCAAAAACATATGATGAATACATGAAGAATATTACTTTCACAAAATCCACATGACAAAACTAGGTCTTGAGTAACTATAACAAAAGTGTTCTGATTCCTAAAACTACTTTTATATTTATAGGATTTATTTTTGATTCCTTACGTGTGGAATGAAAGTAGCCTTCTTCAAAAAAAATTTTAAGTAAAAAAGAACCGACTTCAAAATAGAGAGAAGTCGGTGCCATTCATTTATTACTATTAACACAGATGGCACGCAAGAACCGCGGCGGCGAGTTTTTAGCTATATATCTAGTTATAGTAATTCGTATTTTTGTTGAATACAGAACATTACTTCAGGTTAGGCACCGACTTCAAAAGGTGATTCAAATGTGATCCGTACCGTACACAAAACATTATTTTTGGCTTTTTAGTTTATTTTGAAGTCGGTTCTTTTTAAAAATTTTCATTTTTTTATTTTTTTATGTATTTTTTAGAGGCCAGAATGGGAAGATTGAGGAGAATTTGAATGTAAATAAAAATCTAAATTATAAGAATTGGCTAGGTCAAAATGTTTAAGTCCACTAGCTTGCTGGTTCAAAAAAAATACGGCTAACAGTCTCAACTTACCCATAATATTATCTCTATCTTATTCTAAGAATTATCTCGCAGCTATTGGCCGTTAATAAGGACTTGTACCTTCCATCATCAGCTCAGCATCATTAAATGATGACAAGCAGACGAAAATAAATGAATAACTGTAGAAAAATATATACAAAATATTGTTAGTGCCTATAATATTTGAGGGTTTCCCTCAATTTTCCTGGGATTCCAGCATCAGATCCTGAGTTGGTGATAAGGAGACTACCTCAGAGACACACTATAAAGAATATGACTAACAGTCTTAACGTATGTACATGTATTTTTTTAAGAATTATCCTGTAACTCTTAACCGTTAAGGAGTTCTCTGGTTCTCCACTATCAGCTCCCCTTGCTACCCTGATCTTAACCAACTTCCGCCTCCAAGCAAAATATGATAAAGAATTATATTGCGATTAGTGAATTAAATAACACTGATTGAGCCCTTATTAGTGACTGGTGGCTTGTGTCATCATCATCAGTTTCTCTTCACCAAATGATGATTTTCGAGTGTAAATGCTTGTTCTTCTTTAATAAACACCGAAATCGCCATAGGTGTGCCCATAATATTTGAGGAATTCCTTTCATTCTTCATCGATCTCACCATCAGATCATCACCAAAATATTATGGGACCAACTTGGCAATTTGTTCTCTTAACCGGAAAAATAATTTTCCAAATCGACCCGCGATCCGCGAATTAAATAAAACTGGTAGAGAGTTCTCGGTGGTAACTGATGGCTGGTGTCTTTATCATTGGTTTCTCTCCACTAAATGGTGATTTTCAAATGTAAATGCTTAAACTACTGTAATAAATACTGAAATTGCCATAGATGTGCTCATAAAAATCGAGGAATTCCTTCGATTCCTCATGGATCCTGGCATCAGATCTTCACCGAAATTTTATGGGACTAATTTGGATATACCTACTCAAGAACAAAAAAATAATTTTCCAAATCGTCGTGTAAATGACGGAGTTCTAAGGTAACAAACATAAAAAAGTAATAATAAAAGCATACAACCGAATTGTGAACCTCCTCCTTTTTTTGAAGTCGGTTAAAAAGAAACAAGATTCAAAATAATGTCGATTTGTTTCTAAAACTCAATTAGTGTAAATTACGATACACCTGCTTGTCCAGTTACAATTTTCTTGGTATACACCAAATTATTTGAACATCACAAGTACTTTATCTATATTACCTACCTAAAAAGTGATTTAAAATAGTAGAAACAACACATTACATTATGACTGCAATTCTTTTAGGTTTAATCAATTTGAAGTTGAAGTATTTTCGAACGCATCGTCTTCAGGTTGGGGTACCTATCAGAGGCGAGGCGTCAGAAAAAAACAACCAATAAACATCAGAATAACACAAAGGCTATAAATTGTATCTCTATGCGGACGAAGTCGCAGGCAACAGCTAGCAAGTAAATATATCTCGTCTATAAAATATATCGTCGTCTAGTACCCATAATATTGTAACACAACCCTTATTGAGCTTACCATGGGACTAGTTCGATATGTGTAAAATTGTCCTGCAATATTTATTTATTTATTAACGTGTCGGAGGCTTTTTATCGATTCAGCAAATACTTCTACATTTTGATCCCCGTCAAAACAGGGTGTTTAAAGTAGAGTCAAAAACGGATGTACTGCATCAACAGTGTGCAGTCCGCGCGCAGTTGGTTTGCAGTTCTTAAGTATGTATTTACATGTTGCAATCGGAATGCAATCCTTTCGCTTCAGAGATGGGCAATATATGTGATTCCGGGGGACAATGCAAATCAAAGAAATAATTGCTTCAATCAAATACATTTTTTATTCAATAGGGATGATGCCACTTGTCAAATTGTACGAGCTACTTGTAGTTAGATGATTAAAAAAATACCAATGCATTGTGATAAAAATCGAAATAATCTAGCGACTAAGCCAATTTGGCTTTCAAATACCTTTGTGTTTTTTTAATCAAAAAAGTCAGAGTAATTTTTCAGAATACTTATAATAAAATAAAATATACGTATGTCAACTTTAAACGCAATTTGTCGAGACAAATATACCATAATACTTTTTTACGGAGCGTTTTCAGCGCTCAATACGAAAGCCGAACTTAAACAGTAATTTCTGTCCTTTAGACGTTTGATCCTTACGAAAACAAAATCGATTGTCACCTTAAAAATATACCCTCATAATCCCAAATTAAAGTTGTTCAGTCTATTTTAGTATGCATATTTTTTTTACCGTACGTACCGTAGAAAAGATTTCAAAAATAATCTATTGACGAAAAAAGAATAGTAATAACTTATTTAAGCGTAAATGACGGTTAAAAAGTCGAATAATTCTTTTCGGTCGTACGTTAAAAGATGACGTTAAACAACCGTTATTTGAGAATTTGGTCCATTAAGTTACTATTGTGATGTATGAGAATTTATTAAAAATATAAATTAAAACATTAAAATTGTATACTTGTTATTATCTTTGGTCCGCTTAAATGATGTCTGCGTACTTATTATTATTATGATTGTGAAACAGAAGCGAATTTTACCAGTAATAAATTTCATTCAATGATACCTATCACCATAATATTAACTTTATTTTCTTGAAATATTCTAGTAAAACTGTTCTAGTCTATAATACAGTGCATTATGTCTGAGCCTACAGCGCCGCAGTGCAACCGTTTCAAAACGAATTCCGCATCGGACTTTACGGATAATCGTTTCGATTTTGCGGTCACTGCTCCAATAGATATTGTATTCAGTACGGTTCGCAAATTAATCCGTTTAGACTAGCTGCCGAGTCATGATCGGTTCAACCGGTTCAATCATGGGGTGGGAACAGTTTCCATTGTACCCGTGTGGTGGAGGTCTTAGACTTAGTACGTGACTGTCGTTATATTCACTTTTCTCTGGAAAATTTCTGTATAGGTACTGGTCATCGTCATCATCATCATCATATTCATCATCTCATGAATTGCGCTAGCTGCATTCAACGGCTTAACGTGAACCTTACAATACCGTTGTCCACCTTTCCTTATCCGGTACATAGTCACCATTCAAGAACCTTTCATACCTACATATACGTACATATTATATATATATATATATATATATATACATAGGGTTACAATAGTTATTAGACAGCGATTTGACTTTTTTGTCCGACGTGTACTGTTACGTGTCGTTATAGTACACTGCAACCATATAAACTCCATATTTAATTCTGTTTTGCTAGAAAGAGATACTAGTATGAAATTGTTGATGGCTTATATCTTGGTTATTTTTAAAGTCATGGTTTCGATTTCTTTTCAATACCGTTGTTAGGTACATGAGCTTTTAATAAAGCAAAAATATAAATTCATGCATATTCCCTGTTTGTTACGCTAAGGCAGAAATGAAACCATGTGTGATTTTTGTTTAGAGTTTTACGATACATTATGCTACTTTTATTACAGAAAAGACACAGTGCTCGCGGGAAGGGAGCAAACCTTCACACTCAGGCGAAGAGGCGGGAATCATGTCGTATATGTATAACTAACAATTTTATGAAAGAGTTTAGGTAACATAAGGCCCACATATAAATCAATTTTATGTAAATAATTAATAAATTCATAAAATCGACACCAAACGCATACACACAAGATTTCAGGATTTCAAGAACGTATTACTTCAATAAATTGGATTTTTATGAGTGGGTAAAGTCATCCGACTTTACGGAATTGCTCAGACAAACGGTTCAATTATGCACATAGATACTATTATATACTTGTAAAAAGGAAATGTACGTTTATACTTTTGCTAAAACCTTCTAGTAATAGTATTTTTCGTGGGTCATTACTAATTGCCTTAAAATTGAAAGTCATTATGTAATGTTGTCCGAAATTCCGTTAGTAATAATCGCATTTTTTTCTACGAATCCGTTAACTTTTCAGTTTTGTTACAAGCAAACCTAACCTTGCCAAATGCGTTCTACGTGTGACATATTCCAATTGAAAATTATGTGGTTTCAGAAAATTATGACATGATTTTATAAGTAACATTACCACTTTCAAGTGATTAAGGAAACCAAATCATAATATATATTATATATAATAGTTTACTGCTCACATAAACGGTTCAATTATATGCATAAATATACTAATATTTGAGTATTACAGGGTGTTTCCGGATATAACACTAGCAGGTCTAAAGGTGCATGACGGCACGAAACTGCAGTAAACACCTTTTATAACCCCATTAGGCACGTGGCTGCGTTGATTGATTTCTGCACTTTACCGACTTACTCAGTTTTATCGAAGCTCCTAGAGCTTACGTAGTAAACTATTCTAGATTACGATGTACACCAATATCTATAATTAAAGTAAAAAAATTCTAGCGACCACTTTTTTACAGCTGTCATCCCAGTACATTTACGCTGTAAAAAAAGAATATACGCCATTTTTTCCTTCGCGAACAAAGAAAAAACTAACGGACTTTTGCTTGGAGTACAGAGTACGTTAACTCACGTAATTCAATTATCCATGAAAGTTTCCGTTGTGCGACCAACAATGAATCATACAGCCTGTATTGGATATTTTCATCATAGGTACTACGGAACATTTGACGTCGTCGTCGTGGTTGGGTTTGTATGATTAACTACGGCCTACGGCTAACGATGGTCCAACTTTTTGGGCCTCAACCTTTTACGAGTTTTTGAGAATATTTTGGATAAGGCAAGTTCTGTTTACGTGTTAAGCTGATCGGATAGGTATACTATATACCGTTTATAATGTAAAATCCAGTTTATAAAAAATATGACCATTCCCACGGTTTCAAAAATAAATGTACGTAGAAGGACACTTATACATCTATACAGATTTAAGATTCACTAATCTATAAAGCCTCTCAGTAATATGTAAGCAATTAAAAACATAAAATACTGTACTATTTTTTTTAAATAAAGGCGAGTAAAAGCTCATAAATATGTGTACTAACAAATCAATAGGAATTTTTAAAAATTACAATCACCGAACAGAGTACGGTACTGTCAAATGATACATTTGTCTCTTTGACTTTGAGTGTGACGTCATAGAAGGCACATTAGTCTTTACTTCCTCCTTTTTAGATACTTTTGTTATTTTCGATTTACAACCGACTATGAAGAGTTACGGGGTCTATGGTGGAATTCATAATATCTTATGTCCTATTTGTAAATAAATAACAAAAATAATGATATTTTGCCATAATAACGTTTGCCCTAATGTAAATGCCATAATATTGATTATCCTAATATCGAATATTCTAATGCTTATTTGCATAATTTTCTTACTAATACTACTACTAATGACCAAGTGCCCTAATAGTTACAAATCCTTATACTGGTTGCCATATATGTCCTAGTAATTACATATCCTAGTACTGGTTGCCATAATCAAAATGTGTCCTACTAGTTACTAAGTGGAGACCGGGGCAAGATGAGGTCCGGGGCAGGATGGGAAATATGCTGGCGTACGTGAGTTATGCACGCTATTGAGCTACGGCAGCGCCATTAGTTCGAACTTCAGTCGCATTGGAATTAATTGGCCGGTCAGTGGAAAAAAAACGTGTCTGCTTGTTTTGGCTGTTTTGAGTGAAAAAACTTAATATTTTGAATAATATTCCGACGTTTTTTGACATGTATCGATGTGTTATGGAGTAAGATAGCATGTTTTTACAATATTTTTAAACTAGGCACCGTAAGGAAAGATCAAAATTTTTTAATATACAAATTTTTTTAGGTATTGAATTTAAATTATTTTTTCGTTTTTTCAGTCAAATTGGTCCCCAATTATAAACGTAAAACTAACCGCGGTAAATGGAAGGAATAAGACATGAGAAGAGGTATTAATGCTGTTACAGATAGAATGAGATTTCTTCGAGCCTCGAGAACGTGTATTCATTGCGCTTGCATTTACTGCGGGCACTTGTATTCCCAGTCAGTCGAAGGATGGGTGATGTGTAATGTTTGCCTCAGCTGGGCTCACAATTCTTGTGCTGAGGTTAATGAGGATGATGAGGATGCGCATACTTGTGAGCGTTGTTGGACCGATTAAAATGTGTGCCCTGTTTGCCACGCGCAATTTCCCATTATGCCCCGGGCTATGGGGCAAGATGGGAATATTTAGTTCATAATTGTTGTTCCTAATTAACCAAAATCAGGTGATTTAGCCAATAAAGCGAGTTGATTATATTATGTTGATTTATAAATGTTGCAATTATGTAAAAGTTATTCCAATAAACAGTTTATTTTTCTTTATATAATATTTTGATCCTTAGATATCCTGTTTTGCCCCGGTCTCCCCTATATCCAGCACGTTTAATGACAGTGTTATGCTGTACAAAAAGAGCCGTTTTTATTGCTCCTAAGTGTCCTATACATATTAAAGAGTGCAAAATAACGATAATAAATTAATAATGGTTATTTTATTTTATTTATTAGGCACACCCAATAGACAACATTCATTTATGTATGAAATTTACAAGATACAGGCATTTTTGACATTGACAAAAATGTTATCCAAAACAAGTATGCACAGCATGCTTCAAACGAGCTCTTGAAAAATATCGTAAAGCTATCCTAAATTTGTTACTTAAGTACCATATTATATTGAATTGTTGCCCAGTTCATACATCATTTCATTGGTTAAGCTTAAGCTTTATCAATGCAATGTCGAATGAATTGAGCATTATAATGAGCGAGCATGGTTATTGACAGTTAGAGATCTGAACGGTACCGCGAAAATATTTCTACAATCTGCCTTATAATAATATTAATACCAGAAATTATGGTTATGTTATGTTATGGATCATGAACAAAACCTAGTTTTCGACTGTTCGATATAGGCCTCCGCGGCTTTCTCGCTTCGCTCGCTTGTTAGGGGTCGCAGTTCTACCTAACACTCGTCCTCGCTTTGCTCGTCGTCGTACCTAACCCGACCCAAGTCTGACCTGCCTACCTATTCTAAGGTAATGATTCTTACTTCACGATAATAAATTTAACGCCTACTATACTTTAAATATGGCATTCGATCATTATGGCAAGTAATAATTATGGCATTTGACTTTAGGACTTGTGCTTTATGGTTTTGTATATTATGACTCGTAAGTTTTATGTGTTAATAGATTAGTACAAAACATATTAGGTATTTAGAACATTAGCTAATGTAATATTATGGCTTATGATCAGTGATCAGTTATTTGGATTAGACACGGGGTGAACGACCTCAATCAATCATTCTGTTAGTATGCATATGCGCCGGGAATCCGGCTTTATGTTGTTAGTAAAGGCAAAAAAATACAATGTGTTTATATTATTACACTTTAAAACATCTAAGTAGCTGATAGACACGCGTACTTACTCTTCGTTCTTTTGTCCAAATCGAACAAATGAGCACAAGTGTTCACACTGACAGCTCATTTGCTGCCACCAAAGCGGCACATTTTGTACCGTTTGGATAAAAGTTCGCGGATACTTATTTAATGGATCGCCTTTGAGCTATAAGATCCATGTATTTCCACTTAAACGATAACCTGTGACCTAATATTATAATATAAATTATACAGCTAATACCTATTAATTTATGCAATCCTTAGAAGCAAATAATTAGAAAATCTGAAATCCACAGAAAATAATGAAATGTCAATGTCAAGATTTTAAAGTATTTTTTCCATCATGACAGATATATAAGCTAATACTTTGTGGAGGTTTTAATATATTTTGCTTAAAATAATGTGTATAGATTAGGAAAAGAATAAAAGTTTTTATCTCAACTGGTGCCATGTAAGAGTAAAAAATCCCTTACAGACAATTTAAATTGTTTTATTTTTGAACGATTTGTTCGGTATCGCGGGAAACTGTCATATCAATATTAACTTTTTTACTTGATATCTCGCAAGGGAGAATCCAAATAATACTACGTAATACATGATCATTAGGATGTAAGATAATTATGGCAACTAATAATTATGGCGCATGATTGATATGTTAAAAGTGTTTAGAGTAAAAGGAGCGTATTTGCCAATTTGACTTTAGGACATAGGTACGATATTTTGGATTTCGAAGGAGACCCAGAGGTATGGTCATAAATGCTGATATCAAACCTGTCAAACCAAACTCAAATTAAAATAGACAAATGTATCATTTGACTGTAGGTTTCTCTTTAAATGCTCAAAGCTTCTCGGTGATTGAAGGTACTTCTTCAAAATTCGAATTGTTTTGTCTGTATACATAGATATGTGCCTGCTGATTACAAATATTTAAAAAAACCCTTGTGCAATATGTACTTCTGCTTGTTTAAATAATTTTGAAAAATCTAAGTACAGATATTTATTCGTTTTCAGTGCTTACATATTGATTGAGAGGCTTGCTCTGACAAATATGACAAGTGAAACGTCTACCTATATACTTTGACTGTTAAATCTGTACAGATGTAGGTATAAGTACCCTGCTACGTACATTTATTTTTGAAGCCTTGGGAATGCTCATATATTAATGAACTCGACTGTACTCATGTATAAAAATACATCCACATTTTACATAAATAAACAAAAACCTCATGTGGATTCTAAGGGAATATCGAGTATTTTTTAAATAACATCCTATATGCCATTGGCATTGCTATGAAATGACTTCCTTCTAAGGGAAGAGCAGCGATCAGTACATGATCTTATAAGAAAGCATGAATAAGTGATGGCGTGGCGAAATGTATGGAAATAAAATTCAGAGACCGAGATTTAGGCTTTAAGCGGGTTCGCAGCCCAACAATGTTTATGCGCCATTTTTTACGTAACCAGTGGCCACCTGCAAGCCACGGCTGTGTATAGTTGTAATAAGTAAGTTCTATTTATTTTCCGAATTTGTTCCTTCTAGAATTTAAAGCATTTGACCAGCCGAGTTGGCAAGCACTGAATTTCATGCACTTTTATACAAATGCACGCAATAAAAAAAAGCGGCCAAGTGCGAGTCACAAAAGAGCGTATCTCTCCGGCACTTAAGTCCTTTTGCTGAGAAGCGCAGTTTTTTGGCAATAACTTAAAAACGGTATGTCCAATCATGTTGAAAACAATTTTCGTTGTAAGTATTTATTAAGCTTTATATTTGTAAGTTTTTTCATATTTTATGAACATACCGTTTACGAAATAAAGGGGGGGGGGGGGACACAATTTCTGCTACTTTCGGAGCGAATATTTCCAAAAATATTCACTAAATCATTTTCTTTAAGAAATCTCAAAGTGTTTTTAGAAGGACTGTCGAAATAAGTGCCACAACTTGATATTTGCCTATTTTTTTTTTCAGTTTGTGTTACATGTATGAAGTGCCCCCCCTTAGAAATATATATATATTTTGTATTTTACTATCAAACTAAGTAGCGGTTTACATCTTATAGTTTTTGAGTAAAATGCCTGTGACATACGGACGGACAGACAGACACACAGACAGACAGACATGACGAATCTATAAGGGATCCGTTTTTGCCATTTTGGCTACGGAACCCTAAAAAACAAATCTCCTACAAACAATAAACACACACGCTAACCATATGTCGTGTATATTGAGCTGACTTTTGTTAGATACTTTGCAGAGGGTAATGCATCCGTCTCCAGTGTTCGAATGAGAACTTAAGTTCAGAACCCACTTATACCGCGACTTTTATCTTTGTTTCTTTCGATCGCTGCCTTTGAGTGGTAAGCATTTCTGACCCAGCAGCTGTCGGTTCTTCGAGCTGGTATACTTGCTGAAAAGTACATTTTTGGGCGCCATTTAAATGAAGGTTCACCTGCGTAAGTAGGTGCTGTAGAGGAAGTTTTCTGTGTACAACTATCGCAGACCCCTGACGGTTATTCAAACTCGAATTATAGCTATTATTAGATTAGTACAGCAGGATTTTACGGTGATAGACGAATATTATTTCTTGCCATACGTAGCATTCCAAAGGCTTGATGAGAGTTGTCACCGGATGACCTAGGATTCAAGAAGGTGCATCCTCGACCCCGTAGCCACTCTCCATCACGTGATACTGGGGTAAATCTCAGGTCAGATAATGAATGAATAAAAAATAAGCAAATTGACAAGAATTGGTATAGGACTGAAAGACATGACGTGCCTGACGTCGCATCGGGTCCAAGATTCAATTAGAAACTGAACCGATGGAGGAAGATAAGTGTATTTGAAAAATCAAAATTACAAATTAATAAAAATAAATACCAACTATATAAATATATTAATAACTAGCTGAGTCCGGGGCTCCGCCCGCGTAGAATTCGATCTGTACTAAGCGGCTACATAATTCACCCCTAATGTGTCTCCTTCAACCCTGGAGGCGGAACTTGATGTAAAATTGACAGATATATACACTAGAGGACTGTAGTCCAGATCAAATATTTTACAATTACCTCTGAATAAATCAACACTCCGAAATCAATAGCTTTTTCGCCCGTATCCAAATTTATGACGTGATTTAATCGTCAGAGTACCTATAGTAGGTGTATTTTTACGTCCTTGACTGTACTTGATTATAATCATATCCATGGCAAATATCATCCAAATCGGTCCTCCAGTTAAATCAGTCTAAGTATGTGTTGTATCGGGAGCAGGGACAAGTGAAACAAACGACTGCTTGGATATGCACTGACGTTTATTCGCCATGACACCTTATTTTAACAGTTAGTGGACGCAGCCACTACATACATAACATTCCTCCCCGTTTAAATCAGATGTGGGATTCATGTTTAACTAATTACTTATTCTAAGCAAGTTTCTTATTCATACAATAAAAAGGTTTATAATTTACTTTGGGAATCGGACGCAACAGCATTCCAGACAAACCACTCCTGGTAGTCTCACTAAGAGGAGTTTCCACCCGTGATGAATCTCCATTCGTTTCCGAGGCTTCGTAGAATTCTTCTACTTCCGTCGGTAAGTTTTCTACGGACGGTACTCCAGCCGCTCGTTCGGGCTCGTCGGGAACACGCTCCTCTTCCCCTTCGTCTGCTCTCGATTCCGAGGGTGGCTGGTCGCTGGCCGGTGGTGCGGGCGTCGTGAACTGAGCCGGTGGTGCCGGCGGCGCGGGCGGCGAGGAAAGCGGAAGCGCCGCGCTCGCATCATCGCAGCCGGCGGCGCTAGGAACGCCTGGTACATCTATGTCTCGGTTGTGAGAATATTGGAATCTGTTGCTGTCCACTCCTTTACGCGAAATCAGTTGGTTTACATGTTTTTTTAACAGCACTTGTGTTACATGGTCCTTAACTAAATAAACTGTTTTTCCAATTTGTTTAACTATAAAACCCCTGTTCCAGGTAAGGTGTTTGTTAACATCATGTTTTTTATACATTATATTGTCACCCGGTTGGAAACAGGGACGGTTTGTTCCTCCGAATGCTTTACTCTGCGAACACTGATTACGCTCCACTACATGAGTGAGTGTGTGGAACGAGGACGGCGTTGATGGCGCATTTAATAAGTCCCAACGCGAACGAAGTTTGCGTCCAAATACGATCTGGGCAGGTGAAGTCCCCGTAGTTACGTGTACGGAATTCCTATAATCGAAAAGGTACTTAAACAGATTTTCGTCGGTAATCCTCTGGTTGTTATTACCCATTAAACAGGACCGGATACCTTTTTTTGCCACTTTGACGTAGGACTCCGCCTGCCCATTGCTGGGCGCATGATAAGCGGGAGATGTGACGTGCACTATCCCGTTTGCTAAACAAAACATACGAAACTCTTCTGACAAAAAGCATGTGGCATTATCACTTACTATTGTATGAACCAAACCGAACCGTGACATAAATTCATATAATTTAGATATAGCCACAGCAGAAGAAGTAGAACTTACTCTATATACTTCAACCCATTTTGAGAACGCATCTACTATAACTAAGTACGATTGATTATTTATAGGGCCTAGAAAATCGACGTGTATCCTATAAAACGTCTGGCGGGGGTATGGCCACACCCTTAAAATGTTTTAAATATGTTCGCTCAGAGATCGCAGTAACAGCTGACCCGCTATCGACTTGGAATTTCATTTGCACTCCGCCGACGTGAACTAACTCCGTCATAGGCTCGCCAGTTAATGAGCGAATATGATAACACTCACCATCATCGCCATTCTCATCCTCTCCCATGTAATTTAGCTTTTTGCACATCCGACGCAAATGACCCTTGACATGACACTTTTTGCACTTATAGTTAGCAAAACGGCACTTTTCTGCCGTATGATTGTTAAAACCACACACGGAACACAACACTTTAACACTTTGCTGATTCTTAGACGCGATCTTGAACAGCTGGCCGGCGCGCGGGCCCTGCGCCAAGCCTGCGGAAGCCCCCGCGCGCGCGCAGCGCACGCTCTCAGCCAGTTCTACCGCCTTAGCCAGTGTTAAGCCAGATGGGTTCTGAGCGAACAATTTTTCTCGCTCCGCTCCTGGAAGCATTCCCATAACAAAATGGTCTCTCAATGCCTCCTCCACGTTTAGAAACCCACACTGCGCCGTTAAACCGCGAAGTCTTGCCGCCCACTGGGGGTAGTTTTCTCCATCATTTTGCACCGCTGAATAAAATTTGTACCTCTCGTGGAATCCACACGTTTTTGGAGTGAAATGGGTATCCAATAGTTTACGAATATCTTCGTACGGTACCGTTTGGAGATCTTTCGGCAATGCCAAATCCGCTGCGAGCTTGTATGTGGAGTCACTGAGTGCGCTCAGCAAGATCGCTCGTCGCTTGACACCAAGAGGATCTTTCACGTTGTCGATATCATTTGCGATGAACCACTGCTCTAATCGCGCCTTGTACACTTCCCATGTCTGTGAATTATGATCAAAATTCGTCAAGACTCCAATTTGAGCCATTTTTAACGCAAAACCTTCCTTTTATATATATATATATATATATTTTACACACGTGGGTAGATCGTCGCCACTGTTGTATCGGGAGCAGGGACAAGTGAAACAAACGACTGCTTGGATATGCACTGACGTTTATTCGCCATGACACCTTATTTTAACAGTTAGTGGACGCAGCCACTACATACATAACAGTATGATAAGTTAAGAAATATACCTACACATAGAAATCCACAGTGCCTAGCAAACTTTCGAATTTAGGCCTAATATTACCAAGGACCATTAAAACAAGAGGACTGACACTTGCCATACTTTGCATCGTGTTCCGTTCGCAAGGAGATATTCTGGCAAAAACTAGATGGCGCCATCAAAATACACATTTAACGATGTTGTAATTGAATAAAGAAACATAGTAAGTATAGTAACAATTATTTCACAAATAGCTAACAATAAATAAATCGCGATATTGAATAACTGTGTCACTCTTGCAAAGTTGAATGATTGTAAAAAAATAATTCTTATACATAGATGGCGTTGTACAGTCAGCTGCAGAGAAAAGTATCCCCCTGCCATACTAACATAATATGGCAGAGGGGTCACGTTTCTCTGCTGCTGACTGTACATATCGGGGAAAGGCTTTTTGTATGGAGATGGCCAGTCCTCTTGTTTTAATGGTCCTTGGTTATAAGTAAGATTAGAGGAGAGGAGAATAGATAACAAAAACGCGAGACCCGGTATATACATTTTACTTACAGTTAGGTTTATGTCTGCACAACCAAATATATACATATAATTGTGTCTAGAGTTAAATACAAATAAGTAGGTATGCCAAAGCGCAGGTCCACGCGCGCGGCGCGCACCGTCTGCCCCTGCGACTTGTTGATGGAACGGGAATAGGGATTGCAATCCGGTCCAATTCTCAATTAATTGGGATTAAGCCCAATCCGGTCGGATCCGTCCGGATTGAAGTTTTGCTATTGCGTCTATCCAACATTATGCTTTTTGTCCAGTTTATTGGCCGTAAAGTAGTCATGCGGAGCTGTTTTTGCTAATTAACTAATGAAACCATGGTTTACCGCTAAAAATCAGCCTTATGAATAACTAGCCATTTATTTCACAGTAAAATGAAAATTTAAGCATATGTTTCAATAATATTTAGCCTTAACTTAATAACATTATTAATCTATTTACAGCCACACACATATAACCAACCTAACCTTGTCTAATAGTAAATATAACAAAATTAAATCTTCTTTATAAAAAATAAACTCTTTCATGAAAGGAACTTTTTATAGTTTTAATTGCCAAATCTAAAAGTTTACCATTAATTTGGTGTATTGGATCATAATTCATGATCATTCTTTTACCTTTGACCCCACTTTTCATCTCCACTATGTAATATTTAATCAACTTTATTAATACTATTAAGAGTAACATCAACAATAATAAAATACTATACTTCCTTAATACCCTTACTATTAAACATACATGGAGAAAGCTAATCAGTAATCACATCACATTGCACTTTAAATAATAGGTAAGATACGGGTCTCCTTCAGAATCCCTAATTTCGTTTGTCCTAATGTATCGTTTGTCATAACATATTTTTTTCAGAAACCGTAAAATATTCAGATTTTTTTAAAAGATCATCGTATAGATTACGTAAGGTTCGGGTCTTTTTATAACAATCCTGAAAAGTTTACAGATTCGTAAAAAATGCGTTATGATAAACGATATATCACTGACGTACTAATAAATCTGGTACGCTTTTCCTAGTTGGGAGCTGTCCTATAACCATCTTGTAGATCAGTCGTAGTCTGTTTAGCGGACACATACACACATACAAAAAATTAAAATAGAATAATTTTCACGTCAGTGACTTTCAAATCGTAAGTACTTCTTTTGAAAATATCTTCAGTGTACAGATATATTCCATTTTTACAATTTATAATAGTATAGAATGTGTTGACATTAATTTTAGAAGTAGTGTTAAAAAACATTGACTGTCAAAAAATCAGTTTTAAAAATTTTATTTTCATATTTCTGCTTTTACACAATAACAACGAGAAAACATCGACTTCTCACTGTTTGTCGGCGACACATTTCTGTCCGTTCTCTTCCCATTTGCCTGTCCTGGCTCACCGGTACCGCCATTGTCAGCGGTAGGGTGTTCCCGGGACCCACCGTAATCAAGAGGAGTACTTCAGCGTGCATACCCGTACATCTGCAGAACGTATTTATTTTAAAAACTTTTTTAAAAAATACAATTTAGCGTTGTACGTGAAAAAAATATGGAGTACTCCTTTTTAGATTTTTTCCCGGCATGCCTTACCGTTACTTATCATTTAAGCAACAGGGTACCACTGAAAATCAGCAGTCGGCTTGCCGTGGCCGAATGTTTATTATATCTATAATTTAGTTGTATCATTTTTCATGTCCGCGTATTGAATATATTTTCTTTTTTGTTTTTGGAAGGTCGTCAGTACCTGTGTTCCCGGGACTTGGTATAATTTAAAGGTGTCTTTTTTGCAATGTGCATGTGCATATAGCGGTCGCTCGTATTTATGTTACACCTACTATAAACAGGCAAATTCCAACCGTTGGAGCCTATATAATTATAATGCCCTCGGTCGCATAATAAACTCTTTTGCAAGTCAGCATTCAGATTATTGTATTTAGAAAACATTTTAATGTAGTGATACTCGTACTCACATCATCATCATCAACCAAAACGACTACAGCTGGAGTTGCTGGCCTTTCTCAAAGAACGGCGCCACGACCCGTCTCGCGCCGCCCGCATTCAACGGACTCTAGTGAACTTCATTAGGTCAGCTAACTTGTGTGGTGCCAGATAATGCTGTGTCTTCAGTTGCGTAGTCGTCAATCAAGACTTCGTCGACCCCAGCGACATACTCTTACAGCTGCTCATAATATGATATATCGTTATTGATTTTTTAAACTCAAATTTGACAATCAGCATTATAGACTAGAATATTTTGACCTCTTGTCACGAATATACATATATTAATACGTCACGTATCCTAAATTAGGGCTCCAGCATGATATAGCAAAAATTCAAGTATTCGATTTGAACGGCTCAATATAACACCGTATTTATCAGAATTAATTTGTAAAAGATCTGCCTTGATTAAAAACGAATCAGGACTCCATTTTTTTACTTCCTCGTTCCAAAATGTGGCAAAGCTCATACCGGACTGTACTTACGACATAGTAAGATATTTCTGTCCTCCGGTCTGCACTGGGGCTCAGCCCTTAAGATGTTTAGACGAGAAGTGAACGAGTTCAGGAGTTGATGACATATAAATATAGGGAAGTCAGGACAGTGCACGATATAGGAAACAATAGACCACATAGGATTGTGAACAAGATAGGAAATTAATGATAAGATATAAGAATGGGCGAGTTATAAAGGTGAAAATGTAGGAATGTAACGAATCGGGACAGTGGATGATGTGGCACTGACATAGCGATGAGAACAAGATAAGAAGGTAACGAAACAGGGCTGTGGAAGAAGTTGCCCTGAACCTGCTCTAGGCTGAAAACGAGGGATAAGACTAGTTGAATTTGTGATTAGCTTTATTATGCTGATCATATATCTGTACTGACATAAGTTGTAAAAATAAAATGTACTTTGAAGATATTTTTATAACAATAAGTAGTGATGAATAAATCAAAAAAGTGTTTTTGGGTCAATTTCAGAGCGTTTGAGCGGCACTCATTAGTGTCACTTCATTAATGGTGCCTTCTATTACAGATTCAAATGATGCCTCATGTGTAGAGGTACTATACGTCTACACAATATCGTAAACTGCCATTCAAATCTGTATTAGAAGGCACCATGAGTGCGGTTGAAACGCACTGAAATTAACCCTTTTGTGAACATGTCTTTTAGCTAGACATCCGATAGTAGTTACGAGTTATGTTTTATTCGACTACGGTGAAGTAAAAAACAGGGATATACTTAATATAACTTTCCTCTCCTCGCCTAACGAAGTAATAATATAAATAAATGTAGTTAAACATGAAACCGCAATGTACGTTTCCAGCTACGAGCGTGTGACAACCACAACTTTTAGCGTTGCCACAAAACAAACGAGGTTGTATTTATTGAAAGTACTGGTATATGTGATTTTTGGTACGATCAGCAATTTAGTACGAGCTCGAGTGAAGTCAACGGTAGAGTTATGTAAAGTCAAGGACGACTAAAACAAGTGGACTGTCAATCGCTATACAAAAGGCCGATCCCCGATATACAATGCCATCTATGTATTACGAATTATTATTTACAATTACTGAACTTTACAAATGAGACAATATATAAATGATACGCTTTATGTTGTATTTTATTACCTGTTTACGAACAAATTGTTACTGTATTATGTTTCAATCAAATGTTTAGTTTCATGGCAAGCGAACCAATCCTGTCTAAGCCAGCGGTTATTCACCCTAGACTCCGCTCACACGGAGGAACCGCTCTCTAACCGGTAAATGGATTTCGCTCCCTGTTTTGCGCTCCGAGATATTAACCGGTTAGAGCGATGTTCTTGCGAGCGTAACCTTTATTATGGGTTAGACTCTCAGAGTGTGGCTCTAACCGTTACGGAAAATAAACCAGGTTACAAGCCTTGGAAAAGATACCATAATCTGGGCACTATGTTTTTCACAATAATTTCGTATGCGAGCCGTCTGAGTGTCGATACAACGACGATAGGTCTCACCCCTCCAACCTTTTTAGTGTCATTTTAAAGTTTATTTATTTCTGATGCCTGAATGTTATTTTAATAAATCGCTAGAAAAGCAGGCGAAATGCTAACAGAGTGCTACATTCCTGTTAGTCTTCGGTTTCATCCATGCAAATATAAACGATATCTTTTAGGGGCCCTCTCGTTTAGCGACTAATTTGTCACCCCGTACATAGGAACAACAAACGGAACAAACTTTCAAACAAAAGTAAACTTAACAAGTACTTATCAATTTACAACTAAACCTACATCTGCAAAACATTTCAGAATTGTCCGACGTAGAAGAAGCCATAATATACCACTAATTGGGCGCTAAAAAAATTAACAAGCAATAGATACAACGCACTTGATGCGGCATAAAATAATATCAATGTTAATGCGGTCTACTTAAACACAAATAATCAGATTTAAAGCTTATTGCAAACTGATCAATTTACTAATATGAGGTAATATCCACCTCTATAGAAATAATATTATATAATGAGGTTTTACCACTAACTTATTTTCCTTCATCTGCAAGAAAAACGTATATTAACATTAAACAGAAAATAAAAAAATATCAAATATTTGCTATAATTTGTAACTCCAAAATCTATTTAAAATTAGCTAGCTCATAAAAGAACAAGAGTTAAAGCCGCGCCAGTCTAGAAAATAACACCTTCCCTTTCCTCTTAACTAGACGCCACGAATTCCGATTCCAACGCTGTTTATTGCCGTCCCATCCCATAACATTTAAAATAAACACGGGAAGGCCTATCGAAAGACAAACCTCGAGAAACACTCCGATTGTATCGGCGCATTATAAATAGCGCGGATGTCCACGAACATATGATTGCTAGCAAAAAACGCGTAGAGTACGAAGTCGCGTCACCGCCTGCCAGTTCCACCGGCAACCTACCCGCACTCGGTCGTCGGGCGCGTTCAAAACACTACTTATAAAACAAACGAAAAACTTGTCGTCGGCCTGTAAAAAAAATGTGCCCGGCAGTGTGAGTGATGATGGATTTTAAAAAGTTATTTCGGTGGGAAAAAGCGCGGATTTTGACAGATGACGGCCCTGGTAAACAGGTGCGTTCGACTATAGATAATGGATATAGATTAGCTATTGTTATTTTTTTAATGTATTTTTTATGCTGGCTGAAGAGCGAGTTGACATAAAGCCTTTGTTTAATTTGGCATTGATGTTTTTAAGAAGGTTTTCTTTTCTTAAATATAAGTCTTACAAGATTCAGCTAACTGGCATCTTTACATTGCAAAACAATGGATACATTTGTTTATATGGCTTTCTATATGTTATGCGGACTAGGTACCTATATTTTGTGTGGGTGACCTTGACCTATTTACACACTTAGTAAATTTTCAGATGGTATGTTATCCTTTTATCAATTTGTTTTTGTTTTAAGTACTGTTAAGTTACATATACATTTATTTACATACAACCCATTGAAACAAAATGAACTATTTTATGTTTTTTTCTTAATACAATTTGACGACCGGTTTAGCCCAGCGGGAGTAACTTTGCTTGCGAAGCTGGAGGTTCTGGGTTCAAATCCAGGTAAGGGCAAATATTTGTGTGATGAGCATAAATATTTGTTCGTCAGTCTTGGATGTTTTCTATGTATATAAGTAAATATATTTATTAAATATATTGTCGTCTAGTACCCGTAACACAAGCCTTATTGAGCTTACGATGGGACTAGTTCGAATTGTGTAAAAATTGTCCTGTAATATTTATTTACAATATTTTGATTAATGCATATCAATAAAATACAAAGAAAAACTCCAGTAGTTTACCTGTTTGAAAAAATTAAACAACGTAAATAATTGAATGGACAAAAAACCCTTGTGCAGATATTCATGTGCTTCCACTTGTTCAATATTATTGAAAAAATAAAAAATAGTCCAGATATTTATTAGTTTTCAGTTGCTTACAATAAATACTATTGAGAGGCTTGCTCGGATGAATATGACAGGTGAAACGTGTATATATATTTTAGATTGTTAAATCTGTATAAATAACAAGAATAAGTACCCTTCTATGTAGATACATATAATAATCTTAGTTAACGCTCATGATTCCGGGCTAGCGCAAGCTCTCTCTACCCGACTGCGCCAGAAAGAGGGTTAGGTTTTTGATAGAATGTATGTGAGTATATGTAGGTATGTATTTATTGTCTATGACTTTGGAATGCTCTGCAACACAAACGGCTTGATGGATTTCGACGTACGAGGTGTCGTTAGATGCGTCTTGGTAGTGTGAGTGATATAATGTGTGTGTACATTTTGCGTCTGGTTTTTTCGAAGCTCTGATCATATGCTTGTTGTAACATAAATAAGGAATCTATCGTAATCAGTACGTTTTAAGGAACTGTAAGTACTATATGACACTTTACGATGAAAAAAGAGGGATGTTATAATAGTATATAGAGGGTTGTATAATAGCGGTCAAAAACGGCGAGTGGCGTGGGTGAGCATCGCAAGTAAAGAGGCCACAAGTGTTTTTTTGACCCAATTATACAACGTTGCATAAAATAGTTTTATTACAACTAAGAGGCCGTTCACTAATTACGTAAGGACAATAATAATTGAGCGAATCGACCATTGTATTCTT
Organism: Hedya salicella; assembly: GCA_905404275.2. NCBI lineage: Eukaryota > Metazoa > Arthropoda > Insecta > Lepidoptera > Tortricidae > Hedya > Hedya salicella. The sequence continues at coordinate 92,619,939 of FR990096.1, forward strand.
TAAGCCGATTAGCTCAGTTTAAAACAAGTCTATTTGAAATAGTTTTTCTACAGCTAAGCCAGCCTTTCATTAATCACGACAGATATTTCGAACCCCTCCCCCCAGGGATCCATACGTAATTAATGAATGATCCCTAAACACCTTTTAATAAAACACAAAAAGTCTAAATATTTATATTTGCGCCGCGATTTTTCTGGCAGCAAATTGTTTGATACCTCTTGCGCCACAACACAAAGTTCTTCAGGAGTATAATTAGGCTCGTCTTCCTCCATTTTTCTCACTTTCATCAACTGATAACAAGACAACAACCGACAACTTCAATTTAGCGCCACGAAGAAAATTAAAAAGCCAGCTTTCAATATAGATCTTTGTCTTTCTTATTTTTTGAATTCGCATATACTTGCTATGGATGAAAACAAGTTAGGATTTGAAAAAAAAATGTGTATGTAAATTGTATTTTTTTTTAAGATGGCAGCAATGCATTTACGTACATTATTATTCTTTTATTTAAAATTGTATGAATTCGGTGGTTTGTTAAGTTGGTAATATAAACTATTTCAAATAACATTCGTTTGAGACTCACTGGATATAAATTATTAGATTGAAATTTTGTTCTCTGTGGCACCAAGGAATACGTTAAATAGCGACATTGTAACACGTTTAGCAGTGCGTTTATGAGAAATAGACTACAGAGTTTTACAAGTCTTAAGTAATCTATGTCTTTATATTGAATTGGGTAACCATTTAGTACAGGAGTAGAAAAAATATTTGTGGCGTAGTTTTAGCGTTTTGAAAAATGACCTGATTGAGTATTCTTAGCTATGGTCCAAGAAAATCAGATAACCCGTTTGAAAATTAATAGCTTTTTTTTTTTAGACGTGTCAGGGGTTTGTACGGCGGTTGGCCGGTTTTGTAAACACTATCCAATAGTCATTTGTACGACACACTCGTCTGCTACTCGCATATACGAGTAACTTTCTAGGATTTTCTCGCGGCTTCTCCCACGTGGCCTACTATTTTATTTATCTTTTTGGATCTGTACTTTTTTTCCGTATAAAAACTATCATATATCTTTCTAGACTCGCAAATTATCTCCATCTATCCAAATCGGTTCAGCGATTAAAGCGTGAAGAAGTAACAGACAGCACCGCGCGTGTCGCCGCCCACCGCATGCGCCCCCACCAGTTAGCGCTGCTCACACTTTTTAGTGTTCAGTACCAAAAAGGTACAAATGGAACCCTCATGGTGCGACTCTGTCTGTCTGTCTGTCTGACTATTAGAGCGCTATATCTCAGAAACTACTTACGCTATCGATTTGAAATTTGGAATATTTATAAACATGGTCAGCCCACAGGTACCTATAGCACAGGAAATATTTAAAAATGGGGGGGGGGGGGGGGTTTCAAAAATTCAAAGTCTAGCTACTGGGCCAAGTAAGAACTCATATGAAAGGGCTTGACCTGCACATTTATGAACATTTTTTTTTATTGTTTTTACTTTTTGAAACACCGTTCCCCCTATTTATCTCCGAAGTACATAGTTTACAATTTGTATATATTTATACATAAATAACATACATATAACATAAATAATACATGAAAAAAGTATATATATAGGTATAACATAAATAATACATGAAAATTATAGCCATGTCTATAACTAGCTACTTTTTTAATTAGCAAAAAACCTATCTGAACAACCCGGTTGCGTTAAATTTGCATCTCATTTGTATGCAACGCTATAGATATCAGGTGTAAACTCAACTCAACCGGTACCGGGTAATAAAGTTAGGGTAAGTGAAAATGTGTACGGAACCCTCGGTGCGCGACTCGCACTTGGCTGGTTTGTTTCAAAATAAACACGCAAGCTCGCACCCACGCATGTTTTAGCGGAGGCCCTTATGTATAAGATTGGTGAATAAGTTTAGGCTGATATGGAGTGTAACACTTTATGCGCTCGTAGATTGTACACGTTATTATTAGACACTAGTGCCTCTGTGAGCTGTGTGAATGTATATAATTATCGAACTTGCCCACAAAATTTCACGAGAATCGGTTGAGAAGTACAACCTGAAATGAAGAACAGCAGAACATCCGCACAGACAATAATAAAGCATTTTTGCCAAAACTGAAACGCTTCACTCGCTATAAACATGACGGGTCGAACGCGATATTTGTTATTTCCCCATGTGCCATGCGTGCGGATGGGTTGGTGAATCAGCAGTCAGTTGTCCCTCTTCAGTGTCGGCCAAAGGTATATGAATACAAGACTAAATGTCTATTAAAATGGACGGGTAGATGGCACGACACTTGATACTACGTTCAAACGTCATCGGATAACAAAAGGTTGAAAAAATACATCACCATAGACCCTCATGTTAATGTTTGCAGTTGAGGAGAAAAAATTATAACCCTCTTTTTTATTTCAGCGGAGTCGGCATAAAAGTATCCTATAATCATCGATGATTGAAATCCGTTTAGCCGAATTGGCGTGATGAAGCCACAACGACACATACAAACAAACAATTCATTTTTACAACTTTACAATAGTATAGATAAATATACTTTAGTGTTTGCATAAGAGAGTGATGGCAGCTGCAACCTCACTTGCTAGTTTTTCTGTAAACAAACTTCCCGGTTTGCCTCTAGTATCTATGGTGTCACATATAAATGACGTGCAAACTTAACCAAACCGGCGGCGTTATTGCCTAACGAAATGTTGACACTTGGTATCGGAATCAACTGTCATAGCCCATACAAAATTATGACACTTGATTCCGATTGCGAGCGTCAAACGCGTTAGGCAATAGGGGGCGGGTTATTGAAAAATATATATTTGGTGATTAAGAAAAAAGTGACACAGATAGATATTATGGTTATAATTTTTGTGTAATATTCATATAAAGCACAATAACTAAATTAAACAAAAACAATTTGCGTAAATGCCTAGATCAAGCATATGATAAATAAATATCGTACCTCACCTAGGCGGCTATTGGTTTATTTCTTAGAAAATAAAGGTATATTTTATAATGTTTCCTTTGAAATACATGTGGGCTGACCATGTTTAGAAATATTCCAAATATCAAATAATTAGCATAAATAGTTTTTGAGATATGACGCTCTAATAGTCAGGCAGACAGACAGACTGACAAAGTCGCACCATAAGGGTTCCTTTTTTATCATTTTTGGTACGGAACCCTAAAAACAAAATCAATTCAACATCTATGGAAATTAATCTCCTTCATAAAGAAAAATCAATACAAACCAAACATTGACGATAAATTACTTAATAGTTGCAGAAGAAGTTACAGGCAAAAGCTAGTATAATTACTATAATCGATGTTACATACACTACTGTAATCAGTGATAACGATTCTATTTATTGTAAATTGTACACAGTACTCATTGAAAAAAGAAAGTTATGATATTTTAGAGTCAGACAAAATACAGCCACCTTCTAGTTTACCTATGATAGTCTTATCTGTTTCATCATTTTTGTAAGCCTCCGCTCACTTAATTACTTCTTCGTTTTAACTCCTTCGGTAATTTCAGAGAGTACATCACTAACGATGTTAAAGCGACATGGTACCTACTAACGCGTTCGGTTTACGACACACGGCTACTAACAAACGCAAGATTGTACATGTAGGTATATGTATATATGTATAGTATGTGAATGGATACCATCTTGGCATACTTGCTGAAGTAGTTTCTTTACCTACAGGGTGGAACGTTAAATGGGTCAGTAAGGGTAGCCAGTCAACCAGAATCGTTGCTGCCACGCAGTGTTAGGGGATCTTCACTTACGTTTCTTGTTACATTGCGGAGACAGGTAAAATTTTTCTTAGGGCACCTGACGGCAAAGCTTGTAGAGCATTTAAAGAAATCGACGAAGAGCATGTGGGAATGTTCAGAGTTCCGTTACTATAAAGAAATGCAGTAAAGTGTACTAGCAAAAGAGCGTATCTTCATGATACTTACGTCCTTTTTTTGGGAAGCGCAATTTTTCGGCAATAACTCAAAAACGGTATTTGATCATGTGGAACATAATTTTCATTAAAAGTACGAGTACTTAGATTTACTTTTCTCGTATGTTTTTGGACATACGGATTAAAAAAAATAACGGGGGGAACTGTCGAAATATGTGCCACACGTTGATCTCTTTTTAACTGATTTTTTTTTCAGCCTCTGGTACATGTATGGAGTGCCTCCTTAAATATATTTATTAATCTTTTTTAATTATGAAACTAAGTAGTGGCTTGTATAATACATCTATACGCCAAATTTTATCAATATAAATGTTGTAGTTTTTGAGTAAAATGCCTGTGAGATACGGACGGACAGACAGACGGAACGGTTCTGTTTTTTCGTCGGTCTTCGTTTCGAGCATCTGCAAAACTCGGCTGTTCATCTCCCCAGGGTTCTAGCAATGTTGTTCACATTTTGTATTCGTCACAACTACCTACGGATGATCTCATGAGAACGATAGTTGTACCTATCATCATTAAAATAAGACTAGCGATGCGACAAGTCCAACTACAGAGCGATTTCTCTGGCTACCATACTGGCAAAGGTGATGGACGTTGTGCTTAATACGTATCTAAATAATCACATATGTTTGCATGACGCCCAGTAAAGTTTGGGTTTCGACCAGTGCTGTCGACTGAAACGGCAGTACTATGTGTTAACCACACTTTGCCATCTACACTGCTAGAAATACGCCAGTTTACGCATACTTCTTAGACTTGTCGAAAGCATTTGACTCGGTGTCATACCATGTGCTGTGGAAGAAGTTGAGCAGTGACACAAGTTTGCCGCTTGAAATAATAGATACTTTTAGGTATTGGTACAACAACCAAACCAATGTGTTTCGATGGGCTGGGAGCTATTCGCAGGACTATAAGATGAAGTGTGGTGTAAGACAGAGGAGGAGGGGGGGGGGGCTTAGATAAGCCACATTATCAGATCAGGCACCGACTTCAAAAGGTGATTCAAATGTGATCCGTACCGTACATAAAAGATTATTTAGCTATGGCTTTTTAGTTTACTTTGAAGTCGGTTCTTTTTTTATAAAAAAAAAAAAATATTGCTTTTTAGTGATGATTTTAGTAGTGATATAAAGTATTTTTTAGAGCCCAGAATGGGAAGATTGAGGAGGCACTTTGCACGCATCTCGAGTCTTTGGAAGTAAGAAATGTAAACGTTGGTTAGTTCTCGTACCTTCCATCATCAGCTCAGCATGAAATGATGACAACCAGAGGAAAACAACTGATAATTTTAGAAAAATATATACAAAACATTGTTAGTGCCTATAATATTTGAGAGTTCCTCTCGATTTCCCTGGTATTCCATCATCTAATCCTGACTTGGTGATAAGGAAACTACTTCAGGGAAACACTAAAAATAATTTAACTAACAGTTTTAACCTATAATAGATGATTTTTTTAAGAATTATCCTCTAACTCTAAACTATTAAGGAGTTGTACTCTCCGTCATTAGCTCAGCATGATGAGATGATGACTACTATATGCAAATACTTCAATAGCTTAAGAAAATATTGCCCTCGATATTCCCTGGGATCCCATTATCAGATCCCAATTTGGTGGCAATGGGACCACCTTGGGAGTATATCCTTTTAAATAAAAAAGAATTTTTAAAATCGGTCCACAATTGGCGGAGTAATCGGTGAACATACATAAAAAAAAATACAAACTATCGAACATATAACCTCCTTTTTTGGAAGTCGGGTAAAAAGGGTTGGACCGATCTGGTATTTTATTATTTCGGTGTGAAAGTATATATTTTATAAGTAGTTATATTGTCAACAAGTCAGTGCCTTATGGTGGAATCGTATGGAAATCGAGGAATGTCTTCAAATATCCTATTGCGATTTGGGTATTTATTTTACAGTGACTCTTGCGATTGTCTTCGTAAAGCAGCATTTAGATGTTTTTTATTTATATAATTTCTTAGCAGATTCCTAAGAAATCGATTCATCACCTACCAACTGATTTTTTTTTCTCGTCATTCGGGTGATATAATTGCTTAAGAAATTATCAAAATGCTTAGTGAATTGAATATTAAAAAAAAAGTTATAACACGAAAAGAGCTATGGGATTGGCAGCATTAGATGACTTAGATTGTGCAGTACATAAAATGCAGCTTGAGATTCGACGTGGTTAATTCGCAAGACAGCATAAAGCACGTGAAACAGATATGCAAGAATATTGCCACCCAGTTTAAACATTCTACGATTGCTCAAAAACAATTGCAAAAAGCTTAGGATAGACTTAATCACCGCATCTCAAGGAGTCAGAAACTGATCCCTTCAGCTGGCTGTTAGACCTTGAGAACGGAAATGTCTGCCAAATTTTCTGCTTTGTAAGATAACAATTTGTATATTATACCTGTCTACACTTAGACCCCCGCTAGAAGTATAACTACATTTTTCAAATCATTGAAGAAATGACAGTGATGACGTAACAAGTATTCCGAATTTCGAAGCTATAAGAATGAGAATGACAGATTTTACAATAATTGCCAATTTAGCAGAACTATGGACATCAAGAAAATCTAGCAAACCATGTTTAAAAAAATATCTAGAGACAATGCTAGATTCATCAAGTGAGGATGAAGGAAACCAAGATCCTGATCAAGTCTGATGCAGCCACTCATCATCATCATTTCAGCCATAAGACGTTCACTGCTGGAGACAGGCCTCCTCAATACATTTCCACATGGGCCGGATACAGGCTATCCGTATCCAGCAAGTCCCCGCAACCCTCCGCAGGTCAACCGTCTTTCCACGCTGCACTTGCCAGTACGTAGTCTCCATTCGAGAACCTTTCTGCCCAATGACCATCGGTTCTTCGAACTATGTGACATTGTCACTTTAGTTTGCTTACCCTGTTTGCTATGTCGGTGACTTTAGTCCGTCTACGAATCTCCTCATTTCCGATTCGATCTCGTAGAGAGATCCCGAGCATAGCCCTTTCAATAGCTCGCTGAGTGACACGGCCACTGTCAATCTTAAAAAAGAATTACTTTCATAACGAATCAAAACACGGATACATGTCTGAAAGTCCTCTTAGCTGGTGGAAAAATAACAAAAACGAGTTTAAGAAGTTATCTGCTGAAGCACGTCGATATTTGTCGCCACCAAAGAGAATATAACCACTACGTTTAAAGAGGCGGGACTCTCATACTAGCCAATAGAAGCAATTTGCATGGCACGCTCATACCAATATGTATGTCAAAGAACCGTCAAACAGCAGTAGTACCAATCTAACAGACTAAAAATAGTGTAGTAGGCTATACGCTTGCGATTTTTATCGATATCGATAAAATGGACTGGGTTGGAATATAGGCTCATGTCAACAATTTTTGTAATCAAATATTAGGTTTAGGATTGAGTCCACGTTTAAGTCCTATGTTGTACAGTGGATATTTATTTAAATGTGCAAATACAAGATTGGACTTAAATGTGAACCCGAAATAAAATAACAAGCTTTTTGTTTTAATGTAATTATTTATTGTTTTACTAGCATTATTAGATCTTCTTTTGAGACTTGGCCCACTGTCTGCATCTGAAAATATTTTATAATTACAAGAGAGATATATTTCTAAGGTCAAAATATTAAATAAGTTAACAAATAAATGTAAGAATCTTCACATGTTCTGGTATGGATGGCAGTAAACTTTTCAGTTGTAACGTAGGTACGAAGTATTTTATGATCATATTTCATGCAACTTCTCACGCAATTCGAATTATTTTGTATAATTATTTCCACTGATAAATAAAGAAGCCTGTAGTTATCGATAGTTACAGTACATCCCTAGTACACAATGAATATAGATGTAAAATATCTAATTTTGTTTATTTATTTAGCTCGCTGCACTTAAATATGGCTAAAAGAATCTAAGGCAATACTTACAAGCCTGCATCCCAGAGAAATTTCGCCATAAACATCCTTTATCGCAATTTTCATGACTAGCTCGATTTCCACAAATTTCACATGTGATAAACCGTCTTTTCGGTGGCATTTTCACAAAATGTATTCAATAAATAGTGTTCAATCACATTTCAATATAAGAGTAATTTAATTAAAAATCTAAAAACGAACATAAAACACGCGAGCCGCAATGACAAGCAAAGCAATATGGTTGACAATGTATGACATGACATATAGACTGTACTGACGTACTGGTCCAGTGTCCTGGCAACGGTTTGCCGTGCAAAGTCCATATGAAAGTTTTTTTGTTCCTAGTTGCGTTAGACTGGTCGCCACCACCAGCCAGTGTTCCTAGTGAACAATTGTTTAGTGGCGCGGGACTAATTTAGGAACCTTTGTGGAGGCGGCTAGATCCAGAAAAGTTTGCCGAATCATGCTTTCCATAATATACAATGCACCAATTTTTAAGTCTTCATATTTTAAAAACTGGCAACATTTTTTTCTTCATTTTATATATTCGGTTGGTTCAAAAATTGGTGTACTACTTTTAAATCTAAATCCACTGTGAAATGGAAGCGAAAAGTACTTTGACCAATTTCTTGGCTGACCGTACCTACTTTTTCCTAAATGATATGTTTTAGCTTTGCAACTAAGTAGCGGCTCACAAAAGATATCTTTACACTAAATGACGGAGACGTGATGAAACTATAGAGGTACCGTTTTTTCCATTTTGGCTACGGAACCCTAATTAAATATTCGGATAATCAGTACTTACTAATTCTTGATTCTGGTATCGCTCATCACTTAGCGCGTATTATTTAAAATATTTCTCAATAAAATAATATTAAAAACGGCAACTTTGTTTCGATTTACGTGACGTGACAACCACGACAAGCAAACACAGAATACTTACAGCTCACGCCCCCAGAGTCCAGTCAGGCCCGTATTCGTGATTTGTTGCCTTTCTTGTCATACTTTGGCCTATATAAGTTGTTTTGTCTCTTTTTCTCAAAGCTTAAAGTATGACATCTTGAAAAGGAAAGTTATTAAGCGCTATGAACATAAAGATCACCCTTTAAAATGGATACTAATATAAAGAGAATATTGGTTAGCAATGGTAAAGGGTTAGCCTTATTATTAGGTAAGGTAAGAAATAGTCAAATGTATGGGTTATCAGTTACACAAAGGGAAGCCCATTGAAAGGCTTTTGCCAAGGAACGGGTGGTCTGGTCCCTGGTTTCGGATATTTTATCGTCTTAAGGTTTACGATGCAATATAATATTTTTTTTATTGCTTGTCAACAAGAGAAACTGTACGATAGAGCCTAAACGTAAACAACACATTAGGTGGCCTTACCGCTAAAGTGAGATCTCCCACATACAACCTTTGATTAACGGAGATGACCAAAAATAGCTAGAAATGAGTAGGTAGTAGGTATATATAAATGCAATTAGTTAACAGATAGTTAGTTGTATTTCACAACATGTTTGGCTAAGTTGGTTGCACAACGGCCTACGAAGTTAGTGGACCCTGGTTAAGTGTTCAACATAGTATAAAACGAAATCGCTTCCCTCTGTCTGTCTGTCCCTATGTATGCTTAGATTTTTTTAAACTGCGCATCGGATTTTGATGCGGTTTTTTTAAATAGAGTGACGCAACGCAAGAGGAAGGTTCATACTTACATATGTATACCTCATACATGCAGAAATAAGTAGGGAAACAGTGATAATTTGAAAGGTTTCTAATGTGATATCGTAAATAAACACATATTAAACGCTGCCTGAACCCTACGAGATAGATTAAATTAATGTACTACAGTATTGTATACCTTTGAAAGGTGTACAAAAATCCGCAATGGCATTATTTTTATGGCTATCTCTTAGGGATAACCCACAACAACCATTTTCATCCTTTACTTTTTGCAAGAGATAATGGCTTATTTACGAAGCGATTTTAAGTAATACAGCGTTAATCCTTACCCAATTAAGTACCCTTAATATATTGTGCATTTAATATAGATCAATATGGCTCTTTACAGCATGTAATTTAAATATTTTCGAAGATATAACAGATTAAAAATGCAGGCACATAGCGGTTGCGGCGGTACCGGCCGGGGGGCCGGCGGGTACGTTACGATAAATTAAAATATATATATATTCGAAATTGTATGATGGTATTTGAATGCTAAAGTGAATTATTTCTGAGACAAAACTAAGCTTTTCAGCGCGACATTTTTTTTCGAAATTTTATGTTTTTGTACTTTAGTCGGCATCAGCATTGCACCCGTCGCTACTTAACAATATATAAAGATTTTGAAGAAAACTGTCATTCAATCAAAAAGATTAAACTGTATAAACAAAATGTAAAAATCTAAAAATAAGTCTTTTGTAGAGAATCCTATTCCTAATAATAATATTATAAACGTGAAAGTTTGGATGTATTGATGGGTGTACGTTCCACTTAATCTCAAAAACTACGGATGAATGGAAGTTTTTTTATGAAACTTTCCAGTTTCATGTCTAATTTCATTCCTTTTAGGGACAAAAAAGGGCATGAAACTTTGTATCGAAAGTAAGTATTTTTTTAAGCTATGAACCTGAAACCTTGGTAATATGCTTAAAGTTTATAATGAGTCTTAGAGGGTAAAACGATTGATGAAAGTTAATGTAAGAAATCTGAGACTTCACGAATAAAGTCTTAATTTAAAGTTAGGAAAAATAATCATCGTTTTTTGAAATTCATCTCCCAAGGAGGTTAAATTGGGGTTAAGGGTTTGTATGGAGAACTATTTTATTTCAGTATATAAGACATCTAAAACTTCGCAAAAAGAGTATTCGTTAATAGTCAAGGAAATTAATTTCACCGTTTTTTAAAATTCATCCCCTGGGAGGTTAAAATTTAGTATGGGGAACATTGTTTTTATGTTACTTATCTAAAACTTTGTGAATAGACTCGGAGATCTGAAACTTTATAAATAGATTCTGTATTAAAAGCTTAGAAAAGGATTTCATTGTTTTTCGAAATTTATCCCCAAGTGGTTTCACAATTAATAGAGTCTGTCTGTCCGTCTCTCCATTTGTCTGTTACAGGGCCAGGGCTCGAGAAACGTGCTTCTTGCGTAATATTGTAAATCATGGTGTCTTTTGTAACAGATGTGTATTAATGTATTCGCTATAATCCATACTAATATTATAAATGCGAAAGAATGTATGTCTGTCTGTCTGTCTGTCTGTCTGTTACCTCTTCACGCTTAAACCGCTGAACCGCTTTGGATGAAATTTGGTATGAAGATAGTTTGAGTCCCGGGGAAGCACTACTTTACAGCTACTTTTTATCCCGGAAAAATACCCTTATCCGCGATAAACGAGTTTAAGGCAGACGAAGTTGCGGGCAGCTAGTAATTATATAAATGCGAAAGTTAAGCTAAAATACCACCATATTACATTATCACATAAGTGACACTGAGCCACTTCTACTACCCGAGCAAAACGAGATTTACCACAAAATATTACAACGAGTCGAGAGTGGTAGAGGCGGCCTTTTCTTTCTTGATACCCCGGGCGGCGCAGGCAAGACTTTTTTGCTCAATTTGCTTCTAGCTAAAATTCGCAGTAACCAAAACGTTAAGCCGTAGCTTCCTCTAGAATTGCTGCAACTTTGTCAAATGGTGGGCAAACGGCACACTCAGTTTTTAAGTTACCTCTTAATTTGTAAGCGAAAAAAACCCAACATGCAATATTAGTAAGAATAGCACTCGCGGTTCCCTGTTGCAACTATGCAAACTGATTGTATGGGACGAAAGTACAATGTCGCATAAACGAGCTATTGAGGCACTTGATGGCTGTCTGCAAGGCATGCACAGTAATCAATCGTTGACAGGTGGTGTGGCAGTGTTACTGGCTGGTGATTTCACACAGACTTCATGAGCCAGTTATCATGAGGCACTCCAGCAGACGAAATAAACGCATGCCTGAAATGATCTTATTTGTGGAACAAAGTTGAAAAGCTGCATCTGACCACAAACATGCGAGTCCAGCTATTTAAAGATGCAGAGTTGGATGCATATGCTCAGAAACTGTTCGAGATAGGTGACGGTCGGTTAGAAACTGACAAAGAAGGCAGGCTTGAACTGGACGCACGCAAATTAAGCAACGGCCCTAGATTGAGAATCACCGAAATAGGGAAGGAAATTGTATAAGGCACGATTTTAACAGGAGAAGCCAAGGGACAAAGTGTATTTATACCACGTATTCCAATTATACCAAATAATTTACCATTTAATTTTGAACGTCTACATTTTTCATTAACAGTTGCATTTTCTATGACTAACTTTTAATAAATCATAGCGACAAACATCAATACTAACAGGAATACGTTTGTGTACGCCATGTTTTTCTCATCGACAGTTGTATGAACCTTGTTCAGAGATAACCAAATAAAAAAAAACATGTTTTGCTGACCAAAATATATCATTTATATAAATCATATATATTTCATACGACATACAGAACTGTACTTCAATAAACTAAGTTGTACAAACCAAGTTAGAAAAAAATAGTACCTAATAACATTATTCCATACGATTATTGCATACCTGTCTAATTGTTTTTCTTTTTTAATTGTCAATGTGATTGACGAGTTCTACACGTACGAAGTCCGGGGCAAAAGCTAGTAATAAATAATTTAAAAAATAAACAGAAAATAAGAAAAAACTTAAAATTAACAGTCATGCCTCAAAACTTTGTAACAAAAAACCCTGGGCTCATAGCTAATACTATTCATTTTTTTTCTGCCATATTTGATAGACAGCGAGCGCACGGGCGGCAGGTGGCCCAGTGCGTGAACCACTCGCTGGTTCAGTATATTTATACCCAACCACAGAGCTAGAAGTTTTCAAAACAATAAAGGGACTCAAAAACACAGATAGTGCCGGAATAGACGATACTTTTATATATTATATAACAATATTATAATACATAATTTAAATTATATAGATAGATAATTCATCATTATGAAGATTCTATGATACTGAGGTAACATCACCTCTGTGTAATTCGTTTTATGAAGTGGTTTGCCCCCAGCAATTGGGTGAGAATTATAAAACCAATACTTAAAAAAGGTAATGCTCTGAATTCTAATAATTATAGCACTTCTACCTACTTTGCCCAAATAAAATTATGTGTAACCGAGTTTATAAGTTCCTAAAAAAGAGTTATTAAAGAACCACCAAGACGGATTCAGGGAGAAAATATCTACAAATCTCGCTGTAAGTACCGTAAGTCGCTGTAAGTGCTGTAAAGACCGTCAATAATAAGCACCGTGCAGTAGTAAGTGTGCGTAGTACACTTACTACTGCACGGTACTTCAATCTTCTAAAACAATTGAAATTAACTATAATGATGAAGAGGTTGAAAAAGCAACACATTTTACTTTCTGCTTACTTCGCCTAGGCACCACTCGTGGTTGCGCTATGAAATTATAATGTGGGGGTAATAGCACTGATGCACATGACTTGTTTGTCATACCAAATAAGTATATGCGTATACTGGCGGGTATTAGAATTTGAGGCAGTTGCCGGCCTTATTTCACGGAACTTGGTATACTTACATTGCCAAGCTTATATATTTTTGAATTAGGTATGTTCGCGCGCAAAAATATACATAAATATATACAATAAAAAGCACTATTTGTCCGACTATTTGTCGTTGACTGTACTGCACAAGCTTCTTGAGCAAACGCCAAATAACCAAGACATGCATATTTTGACAGATGTTTTCGTTTTGACAGTTTGACGGGCGTGATATATACGTGCATGTCGGAAATGGCGAAATGGATGTAATAAATGAAATGGTTATAGTCACATGGCTAACAAATATTCGAGGTGGTTAGCTTAGTTGGTAGTGTCCACGATGCGGTGCTGTAAAACAGTGAGGGAGAAGCGTGGCCATTTTTGACTTACGAAATACAGTCGAAGTATGGATGTAAAAAAAAACGTAGCCAAGTTCTCATAATTATCCCAAACAAAAGTAGAGATATCTCAAACACTGTCAAGTTTGGCATTGGTTAATGGTGATTGCATGCTAACTTAGAGCATTCAACCATTGGGCGAGCCGTGTCATTACCGAACAAAGTGTCCATGCACTTATAGCGGAAGCGACGTATACACGCACTATAGAAATATTCCTATTTCTACAAACACACACAATACAAACATCACCTGCGATCGAAAAAACACATCAATTTATCATATTAACAGACCTGACATTTGTCAGAGGGCATTGAGCTCGTATGCCATCTCTACTGGTTCCATGCTGTATGCATATTAAGCAAAACACTAAGATGAAAATACCTACATATTGTTGTGGTCGATTGTACTGTTATATAAATTGTGCAACAAGATGGAATAGGGAACTCAAGTTATTATAGTCTACTAGAAGGTCCAACTTCGTCAGCGGAGGAGAAAAAAAAACATAACCCTCCTTTTTCTTCAGCTACCCTTGTAAGTACTAAAAATAGTTGAAATCAGATTAGCCGTTTTCACATACAAATATACCAAAAATTCTAAAGAATATATTTTTAGTTGAATTCTTATTTTTTTATGATTTTTGATGTTTCGGAGTAAACATGTATAGTTTTGAGATTATTGAGCTGAAAGTTTGTGAGTGTAAAAAACCCACTTCTAGGCTGAAGTTACGGAGATAATGGTTTAATTATGTTAGATGTACTGTTACACATTATTAAATAAAAGATGTGCTATCTGTAACATTGACATGGTCATTAACAAATTACAAAAAAATGCACGTAAGGTACCGACGCCCCGAACGAAAATAAAATAAAAATATTTTTTACAGCTCATAATTTGTGGATTTGCCTCTGGATTATTTTGCTTATGGACTCTTGTAGTATAAAAGTAACTATAAAATATGATAAAAACACCATAATGGCGTTATATTATTTGTTTAATTATATAAATCAAAAATAACATTAGTCTTACAAATCTTCACAATCATGAATGAACTTAGTCATTATTGACAGCGTAGTTTATTAGATTTAGAAGCAACAAACGAATTTATAATCTATATTTAAATTGCGTTTATTCTATGAAATATTTGCCCTCAAAAATTAATACATTAACAATATTTTTGTTTGAAAAATAATAAGGGTAAAAATCACATTCGTCTGCATTTTTTACCTTAAATTCGAACTATAAATAGACAATTCTAATCTAAATATTGACTTTCAACACCAATTTAAAGAATATCAATAAAAGAAACAGCAGTTTTTTCGTGATTTACGAAGGAACAATCTTTGAAACTTGCTAATTGCTAAGGTACCTCAAAATTACACCGCATGTGCAATATTACACAATAATAATTGAAAAACACTGTTAAGTCATACCTAGAGAGCACGTTATATTTTGCTTAGACTGGGCAATTACCTATTTAAGAAATAAGTTTAATAGTATCTACGCGAATTCGTATGGGGATGGGACGACAGAGACATTTATGCCAGGTGAGGGTTGCTTAAAATAAATTAAAAAATATTTAAGTATACCGTTAGCAAGAACTGCGACAAAATGGAACATGGTTCAAAAATCGAAAACTGTAGGTTACGTTAGGTTTTTATTGTGACCATGTGTCAAAATGGGTCAAAAACCGACATTGTAGGATAGGTTATGTTTGCATTGTGACCACGTGTCAGAATGGGTCAAAAAACGAAAACTGTAGGTTAGGTTAGGATTGTATTGTGACCATGTATAGCAAAGCGAGCGGAACGTCAAAATGGGTCAAAGCCCGATATGGACCCTTTAATGACCTACTCTTAAATAATTACATTTCTTAGCTTAAAGTGTTTCTTCAAATAGTTATTTCATAAGCAAATTTTCAAAAAAAATGTGAGCTCATAGTACTCTGCTCATTATAGTATTTTTCAAAGTAGTTTTTCCTATTCTAAACACTTTAACTTTTTAAGATAAATTGCCGCTCAGTATTAATAAATAATTTGCCAAATACTGAAATAAATGCAGGACATAACGTTGAGACTCAAACAAATATTAGGTTACTCAAATATTATGAAGCTTTTCATTTTGTATTTTAAATAACTCAAATTAATGTTTATAAGTTGCTGTTCTGTTGATTTCTCTTCACTCGCAGTCAGTCGCTCACATGGTAATACTATAATGTAAATTAATTATTTTTGTCAATTAAAACTTTAATTTTCAGTACTTAACTCGTTTAAATACTACTCTTTAAATAACACTGAATGCTATTATACAGCTTTTAGATCACCAGTGTATTCTTATAAGTCTTTGTACGTACATAGCTCTAAATAAGTCCAATAATTAGTAGTTATACAGCTACTTAGTAGCACAGTTTGGTTTATATCCGCCTAGAACAGGGCCTAGGTGGTTAAAATTATTAGATAGTGACGAAGTTAAAATCAGCCGACTTGTGAACTTCATCCTCTTAAAAATAACAATTTCAAATTCATGTTATGGAGTTTTTTATTTCACAATACCTTATTTTATTATCATTTTCGTGTCAACAAATCTCAACACTAGTGCGTCTCTTACGTCATTTTCAAATGAATTTCTGAAGGAACCATGTGAAAAAGGTTGGAAGCGCCTGCCACGTTAAGAGTCAGTTTAATTCAGCTGAAGCTCTTTGATGTTTCAGAACTAATTCTCACGATAAGTGGGACACGATAAATATATACGTTTTACATTTTAACGTGTGATTTATTGTTATTTTTGTCCGTATAAACAACTCGAAACTCACTTCTGGACGGGAAAGGCGGTCACAGATAAAACAAGAGTTACATTTGGGAATAGTTTCTTTCAGTACCTACAGATCGGAAACAAACTCATTACCTGGAACGTATAAGCAGAAATGATAGTTATTCGAATATTATATACATTATTTATTTGAATAAATATATTAAAAAAATAATCTACCCAATATTCGAATGACAGATGATTTATTCATTATTTGATTCGAATATTTCTTTCGATTAAAACTTGAATATAGAGATAATTAAGTAGAAAGATATTATTTTTTGCGTTTTTGCGAACTTTTTGTACAGTTCTAGACAATTGTGTACGCAATGTCATTTGATATTTGCCGCTAGCTTTTCATCGAAGGAAAAACATCATGATGTTATTATACAGATGTATGCAGATATCATCACGATGTTTTTCCTGCAAGAATAACTGTATTATTTCTATAATTAATATGAACTCATAATTTAAACACAATTTCCCACGCTTGTTTTCCGCTTCTTAAGTCGTTTATAGCGGAATTTACTATTCCGTTATCTATTACTTATTTTTTTTTCTTATTTACTTACTTTTCATAAGTAGCATACAGATTCCGTTTCTACAACATCTAGTAAATGTGCCAATTGGAAACTTACGACCAATGTATTTATTTAATTATATTTATCAGCCTTCTACGTTATTTTTTGTCCTTAACTGCTCATTTTCACAGCTACAACACTTGTTAATTTTATCTTTGTAAACCCATTGATGTTTAAAGTAATTATAAAATTTCTTCACAAATTGTGCTTTTAGTCATAACGTGCTGGCACACCACATTTGAAAAAGATTCTGGCACATGTCCTAGTCCTGCACATCTTGAGACGTGTTTTATCTTTCACCTTGTTTTTATTTGCAGAGCCTCCAAAAGATGCGATTTAAGTGGTAGTAACACCATCGAGATATAATTTCTCGAAATACTTCCTTCATTGCATTAATTAACCAAGTAAGTTTTTTCGTTAAATAATAACCAAAAAACTTACTTGGAAAAATTCAAGTAGGCTAATAAGCAGAGGTCATCTGGCCACCCTGCCCTGCAGCGGCCGTGATCGCGAGTGTATTAACGAGCCTGTTTATTGGCCGGCGAGTTTTTACAACACTTGCTCAGTTCTTGCCCGTCTGTTCTGGGCGTTAATGTGGTGCGCCGGGGATAAAACCCCGCTCAGTTTTATGAAAACGCGACGTTTTATTTTCACTACGTCTCAGCTAAAGTCAGTCATCGAAGAGACCTTTAGCGAAACTTTAACCTTTGTACTGAAGTGAGCATCTTCCAGCTAGTTTGGCGGCAGCTTAGGTTTTTTTCCACGGCAGTCCGTGCAATGACAAAAACGATCATCTACTATGAAAGCTGCTGTTTCGTGTCATATAGCAGAAATAGGTAGCTCATACAGATAACTGGCTGTACCTCGGTGTACCATGGTAATGTCTCCTGAATTACTATTTAAAACTACGATTTTAAACGATATAAAGCAGCAAAAATATTATAGTGCCATTTTGCAAGTGCCCGTCTCGTTAGTATATGACTTGGCTTAGATTATTAGCATAACTCACTCTATCACTGTTGTCGTCTGAGTTACGGGACAAAATAACGACAAGAAAATGTTGATCCACCAACCACATTCTCTTCCGATTACTCATTTAAATAACAAGCCTCATTACTCTACTTATTATTATTCTTCTTACTTATATATTTTTCTTTTATGCGCTATATTTTGGAGTTATTGTGAAACTTTACTGAAAGTAGTGTCTATTGCTGGAATGTAACTCCGGTAGCAAATCGACGGCAAAAAGCGGAAACGTCACTGAAAAGTTTTGGCGGTTACTACGTTTCCACTTTTAGTCGTCTACATAGCGCGTTTGTCCTGCTGTTACGGAAGATACCGATGAATGATATAGTGTTTGACGATATAATAGACAATAACCGTCGCGTTTTCGTCATCCTAAGTGGTCTGCGACTGGGCGCGTCTGCCCCGTCGTTATGGAGGACGTTAGCTCTATCAATCGCATTTGCAGTTGCCGCGGTTTATTGCCGCGGTTGACGATACTTTTAATTGAGAAGCGGGAACTGATGACGGGTGGATGCCGTCCAAAAATGTAATGACCATACAGGGAATGCAGACGTTTCTGAAATGTTTAGTATTAATATTGCAACTCTATTGCAATGTAAGGGTGACGATGCCAAGTATTGGGACAGTGTCGGGGGCTGAAGTATTTACCTTAAATGATAGATAATCTTTTTAGGGGCCATAATATAATAATCTTACGCAAGCTCAATGAAACTACTGGTAAATTGAGTTTTGATGAAATTTTGCTCCAATAAAAGAAATTGACAATATTTAGGAAAACCGCATTTTTTCCAAGAAAACCAGTAAATACGAGTACCAACCCTGAGTGTTCAAAAAGAAATATGCATTTAATCAACTTTTTTCATTGATGAGATACTATAATTGCATGTAAGTAATCAGATATAATTATAATTTCACATATGTATGTATACTTAATTCATTGTGACCACTGCAACTTTGATTACCACCGTTATTAACAAAAATTAAGGCATATAAGTACAGAAACTTAATATATATACGATAATTATAAGCAGTAAACCTGCAATTTTGATAAGAGAACAATGAAAATCATGTCTTCTCGGTGATCCGATGTTTGGAAATAGATAAACCAACAAATACGCTTCCATATTAATAACATGAGCAGGTATCAAAGTATACGTTACAACGCATTACTCGCTGTCGCGAGAGTCGGTTGAAATATAGCCTTAATACAATGTCTCAGGTCATCAGATAAAGGGGGATGGTGTGACAAAATCGCGGCTTCCTTGGTCGGGCTCTTGGTAATCCTTCAAGCTGTGCTGAATTGTGCTCTAAGGACAGGCCCAATCTATAGCGGGGTCAATTTTGTGGCTTGTTCTTGTTGTTATTATCTCCTGAAACTCGGACAATAGTGACAGAGTAACTCCGAAAATTTATAATAATTATAGGCTATTAACATACTACCATGGGCCTTTGAAAATGGAGCTATATGGGTTTGAAAACAAAATGTTTGCTTTTAAATCGTTTAAAATCGTGGATTTATAGAGTAACTCAGGAGACGTACCTAACCATGGTAACGAGGTGAAATACAGAAAAAAAGTTGTTTGACTCTATTACTTTACTACAGCCGCATAGTTGACGCGTGAGAAATAAAAGTCACCAAGGATTCTGTGCCGCTGTACGTGAAAAAATCGGAATAAAAACATGTTTTCATATATAGTGCCTTTAATATTTCAGCACTGACTACAAAATAAATGCGATCGGTTATAGAGACTGAACTCTCTATGCCACAAGTTTTGTTCAGTAATCATTTGTAGGGTATTATATTGGATTCACCGTAAACAACTAGAAGGCGCCCGCAACTTCGTTCGCGGAGGAGAAAAAGTCATAACCCTTCGTTTTTTCTTCAGTTCTTCAGCGTAGTCAGATAAAAAGTATCTTATAACCATCTGGAGATACCCAGCTACCCGTGTACCAAAAAAAGTTGAAATCCGTTTAGCCGATTTTGCGTAATGAAGCCACAACGACACATACAAACATACATAAAATCCAATAAACTATTTTTCGTTTAAGTGACCTCCAAATAATCCATAAAAATATTTTTTTTTCGAAAATATCTTCAATGTACAGACATTTCATTTTTACAATTTTATATAGTATAGATGTTTTTATTAATATCGTAAGTTCTTACAACTTTTTTTTATACTCGTATCAGCGTAACTTCACACACAGTACAATACAAATGCCAAATTCTTGCTACAACTCGTAATAGGTACTTAACTCAAAATGCTAAAATATTTCAAACACGTTTGATATGATGATATAACCCTACAATTTTTTTTCTAAGAATTCACTGCGATATTTGATATCATTTTCTGTAAGTTTGAACTAGTTTTGGAAACGCTTATTACACGCTGAAGTTGGGTTTTTATTATTCGGGAAGTGTGTGCGGTGAAGTATCATACGGCGTTTAGAGTTATTTTTTGGAACTCTGCGATAACTTGTGGCAAGTAAACTGTCGTGACCAGACAGCGGTAACTGTCTTATGATCTTCTGAAGAAACAGTGGCACCGCGACCAGTCTTTGCCACAAAGGACGTGATCATTTTTTTTGAAGTGGTTCGAGTACGTATGGTTTTTATTTTATTTTGGTTCATCTTGGAACAAATAATTAACTACTGTTGAAATCTGGATCATACGCATAAATCCTTGATTCGTCGCCACTGATATCATAGACGTTCTTGACTCTCCTCGTTCGTTGCAGGATTTTACGATACCATCGAAACCGGCTTTTAACGGTATGCCACATGATGATCTTCGATGACCAGCTGTTGCCCGGCGTCGATATTCTCTTGGGTCACGGCGGTTTTTGGACGAACTTCACGTGATTTGTCACTGAGACTGGACTGCATAACACTGAAGTTGCGTTAATCCTCTTCGGAATATTTATAGCACGCAATTTTTTCTCGGACATTTCTAATTTCACAACAGAATTGTTTACCTTGACTAGGCGCTACAAGGAATATATTTGAACATTTTAAATAAATTATTCAGACATTATTCTTTCAGACAGTCGCAGTCTGTAGCATCACTCAAGAGTTAATTGAATAAGTTGTGGCTTTCATATGATTTGTGAAATGGTTGATTACGATTTATATTTATTAAATATTGTTGTTATATTTTATTCAGTAGTATATTATGTAGATATATATATATATATTTATTGAATAAACATGCGTCTAGTTTAGTATTTTATATAATTTGTATATGGTGTTAGTTTGTCTATCTTCCTTATATCTTCACTCACTTGCGCAAAGGTTTAATGGAAGAGATCTCTAATAGGGATGAGTTCACCTTTGTACTTACACATATGTTTTAAGTTAATTGCATTTGTAGTTGGTTACTATGTACAATAAAGTGTTTACATACATACATATCATTTTGTTTTCGGCTTCCAAATTTAAAAAAAATATAATACCGGAAGTTTTATTTTTATAATCCCGGGAGGTTTGTAAATGACAAGACCTAAAAGGCAGCCCTACCTTTTAAATAATGATTACAAAAAACGAACAAAGGTCAGAAACTAAAATTAACTACTAAACTTTGACACCGTAATATCACCGTTATATTGTACTACGGCGGTACTACAGGTGTCAACGTGAATATTTCGTTGTTGAGAATGAATTTTACAAAAGTATATATATATGAATACGTGACCGATGATACTATGGTAACTTTAATGTTAATTTATGACTTATATATTGAAGCGATTTGAATTCGAAGTCCTGGTTTACAAGGTATAAATTGTAATGCAGACTCTGGTCCCCCATTAAAAATAGACGAAGTAAATCGATAGCTAGCATTGAAACCACAAATGTTCCATATTGTGTTATTGCCAAATCAATCTTGCGGCATAGACTATAAGGTGAAATTTGGATCAATTACGAAATGACCTGGGATCTCCAAAGACGCGTCACACCAATCTGTCTCTGATTGCGGGCATTAAAAGTTTGAGAGCTAACGTGATTACAGTTTTTAAAAGTAGCTTTTGTTAAATATACCTGTGAATTCTTTAGTAATGTGTTAAATTCTTAGTGTAAGGTCTCATAATTATCTACTCACGCTGCGTCTTCTGGTACGTGGTTGCCACTCTACGAGCAATATGCGCTGCCCATTGTTGCCACTTAAGTTTTGTAATCTTCCGGGCTATGTCTCCTGTGTTTTAATTAGATCTCACAAAGAAATTGTGAGCATAGCCCTCTCCTTTGCTCTCTGAGTCACTTTAACCTTTTTTACGGCCCATCGTGAGCGACCACAATTTAGTGCCGTATGTCATCACTGGCAACACCCGAGTCAGAGAATTTCATCTGGAGACATTGCGAGATATTGACCTTCCAAACGCTGCGCAGCCGAGCCAGATTCGGCGTAAAGTAGTAATGTTTCAGCATGCCTTTTTAGCGCTAGCGGCTGGTTGCACCTGTCAAATGACCGACTTTGACAGCCGTAATCAGTTCCTAACAGAGCATTTTAAAATTAGACCTAAAAGTGCCAAGGCATGATCTTATCTCGTACTAGAAGGTAACTTCATTCAGGAAAGAGAAAAAAGACATAACCCTTTATTTACTTGGTCGTAGTCGAGTAAAAAGTATCCTATAAACATCTATGGATGCCCATCTCCCAGTATCCCGTGTACTAAACATTTTTGAAATCCGTTTAGTCGTTTTGACTTGATTAAGCCGCAACGACACATACCGCAAACATATAAACGCTAGGAGAATGATGATGAACTGTTGATGTCATAAAAGTAAACGTATCGACTCAAATAGCGATGTTAATAAAAAAAAAAATCTCAGTAACTTTATATAGTGTCATACTGTTTTTAACTTAGTTCGGTAAAAGGTGGAGTTTTTTGGTTTTCCGCAGCATTAATGGCGCGGCAAACGTATTTTTGTTATTCTTAGGGATATACATTTTTCCGGAATGAAATGTAGCCTTTGTCACACCCGGAGCCACAAGTTATACGTGTTTAAAAAACGTGGTATACGTAGGCCTTTGGAGTCAAGTGGCACTACTGCGCGTCACGTGGTGCAGTAGATGTTGGTTTGATCTAGTTGGATATTGCATTTCGCATTCAATGCACTGCGGCATTCAGGGGAGCACAAAAGAGAAGTTTAACAATACAATTTTCAATTTAGTTCCATCCTGCTCTACGAGATATGACTACACTGTGACAGACGACGCCGTTTCAGAGACGTGACGTGATACAAGCATAGACCTATCTAGTCGCACGGCACAGAGAACGGCATAAGTCAGTACAAATACAGGCGAGGGCAAGGATAAATATTCACCAACAGTTTCAAAAAGTATAAAACACAAACTCTTAAAATCGCGATCTGAATCAAAAACCTTATTAATCGTCTGCATCCTTGATCTTACTGATATTATAAATGCTTATGCGTGTTTGTTGGCTTCTTTTTCTTTCACGCGATAACGGATTGACATGAATATTTGCAAAAAAACTAAATCCAAATGGGTCTAAGATCCGTTTCGAAGTTATTTAGGATGAAGCATAGGGGAAGATTGGCACCATTCGTATACTTTTTAGTCTTTGATATAAAAAAAAAACTGATATCAAAGATAAATTGCTTAATTTGTTATTATAACAAATTACATACATTCAGCTTCCTAATAAAAATGTATGGAGTCATTATTTCTTAAATTAAATGAACTAATTGCATTTCAATATAAGATGTCAAATATCCGAATCTACCCCACTATAGGGGTACATTCGTACATAGGTAGGGGAACATTCGGACGGTAGGTTGGTAGGTAAGTACAGGTTAAATAAAATAGCAAAGTAAGTATCAAAACTCATATCAATTGGCATTAAAAATAGAAATGATATAATAACCTAAATGATAAAAAAAATTATCAACAAAACATAGTCATTTCCTAGAAAAATAAATCAATAAGTAGAAAAAACAAAACATGGTGCAGACTACACTATTTTTTAATTCGAACCTGTCATAAAGAGATCAATATTCTAGTTATACTACCGTTTTATTTTTGAAATAAGTAAGTATATAAAATTACTTTTCTTAAATATCCAAGGAAATGTCGTTCAAATCTTCGTGATAATAGAACGCGAAGTACGTCTTTATATTGCTCTTGTTGAAGATTCGTTCTAATTTCAAACAAATAAAATTAGAAAACAGTAAAGGAATTTCATACAACATTTTTAGCCATAGCCAACAAAGCGATTGTCTTTTGTTCAGTGGGTTCATGTGCCGTTACCGTAAATTTCGAGAACAGAGAGAATTTTGAGGTAATGCTCTCGGTAAAGGTCTCCGTAACGGTAATTATCGAGAAAATTGTATTAAGTTTTTTGTTTTTTTCAACTTTTTTAACGTGATTATATTTCTATTATTAATAGTAATCTACACACAAAAACACACAATAACCAGACCAAAGGAACGAGTTTATTACCAAAAGTACCATGAGTTACCGACGTAATTTACCGTAATATTATCTGAGAAAGTTCTCAGGTAACATTTCTGACAAAAAAAATAAAATCATTAATTGAAATAGGTGGAATCTAATATGGTTATGTGCTTTTTAATGTAATATTGAATTCTGTAACGTGATACACAATTTATATAGACACAATATACAAGCATAATAAAAAATCACACTTTAAAATTTAAAAAAACATCGCTTACACACAAAAAAAAAATTACTGATTCCTATCATCAACAACACAATAATTAAAAAGGCTATAGTCGGGTTTCTATAGTAAGTCGGCCCTTACATCAAATGGGTCCGGTTTTTTTTGTGTGAGTACCTCTTGCAGTGAAGAATTTTTTTATCGAGTATGAATATTCTACTTGTTGTAGTTTTTGACTTATGATCTTTTAAAGTCTTTTTCATATAAATACAACAAATGAAATGGATTATATCGCGTTAATTAATAACAAATGAAAATTTGTGTATACTACATTGAAAAACATCGATTGACTACAACTACCCATTTTGCTGATTTAAGTAGCAAGTACCGCGTGGAAAATTTTGATATTTAGTCAAGTACAGACCATACATTGGCCAATGTATGGTCTATTTTCAGAAAAAATCTAGAGTTGCTACTACTTCACAACTACATAAAAAAATAATCTTTTTTTATGGTAAATAAATGATATTATTATTATTATTTTATGATAACTAGTATATTCGTTCTTCGGGTGTCGATTTAAATCTATCTACAGAATATCATTTCAAAATTTGAGACTAATCGCATGAATACTATCCTGAAATAGATACATTATAAAAAACTTTAAAATATTATAAGTCAAAAACTATAACAAGTAGAATATTCATACTCGGCAAAAATATTTTTCTCTATAAGAGGTACTTACACAAAAAAACTTCAGCCCATTCAATGTTAGGGCCGACTTACTATGGAAACCCGCCGACTATGGCCTTTACCTACAGAAATAGTCAACCTTGCTTACATTAGAAATTACAAACGTATTATTTATACAGGTAAAATTTAATCACCGTAATTCAAACATATAGAAAACAAAACATAAAAAAAAATTGAAAATGATCAACCGCGTTTTCAGAACAATAACATACAAAATATTATAAAAGAAGAAAAATTATAAATACATTTATAATAGCCTATTAAGTATAATCAACGCAATTAAAATCAAATATAAACATATTGTACTTGGACAAGCTTCTCAGCAAAAGTTGCGTGGAGTTTTCATATCGTATTTTTTCCATCTGTGTGCATTTTTTGTATGAATGGCTGCGGAACCCTACCACTGAGCATGGTCCGACATGCTCTTGGCCGGTAATTAATCTCTTGTTTTAATAGATTATCTTATTAGAGTAAATGAGGTATTCAATAAAATAAACAAGGAATGACGCTTGTTGTGAATAATTTATTAAAATAACCGATTAATAAGGTACCGTACCATAGATTTGGTGACAAAAACATCAACCCGAACAGCTTACGAAAAAATAGTAGAGAAATAGTGATTAGTGCAACAAGAAAGCAAAGTGCAGAAGCTGCGTGTGCCGTTTGTTGCATCCCGAGCAAGCGAAGTTACTAAGTTCTTACCGTAAGCGAGTGATTCAAACGGTATGAGATGCAAATAACTTTGGTCTCGTGTGGCACATACAACTTTTCACCTCAGCAGTGAGAACATAATATTATACACAATTTGATTGTAGTTGACGTGTGAATTGTAGAAGACATTATTGTCACACGTTATACAAAAGAATATTTATAGTGTAACAGATGAATTTGATATTAAGAATTAGAATCCTACAATACAAGTTTTTTAAGAAATGCTTTTATAAACTGCACCCATGATGAAATTGACAGTTTTAGTCAAAATAAATAACAGTATAAAAATTTAAAGTTGATAAACTTCGTTTTATTTTTGTATTAATATAAGTAAGTACATAAAATAACTATATGTTATGTTCAAAAGAAAATTATTTAGTAATTCGATCATAAAAAAAATATAATCGCTATTGATTCTTGACTAAATTAAAAAAGTTACTTTGCCTCACGCTCGCAGCAAAATCGCATTTTGCACGCTGTTAGCTCGCAGCAAAACCTGCATGTTTGAGCTGCTGAGGTGAACTAATTATTTATCATGCAAGGCTACAAATTATTATTTGGTGCGAGTGCTTCAATTTAAAGCCGAGCAAGTGAAGGAAGCTAACATTGAACCACGAGCGGAGCTTGTGGTTCAAATATAGATTCCTGAGCGTAGCGAAGCTTTCAAGGCACGAGAAGCCAAATAATTTTGAAGCCGTGCGAACGACACGACTTTTCACCTCACTAAAGCGAGGAAATGTGTGATGTAATGAAACATATTTAAGAAAAAAACTTTTTTTTAATTTAGAACTATTAAATGAATCTACAAAACTCTAATAATAATTATATATATACTGAAAAATAAATAAACATATTAGTACTAGTATACATTTCGGCAGAGATCAGAAAATAAGCCATATTGGTCGAGTACGGACCGAGTCGTAGACGTATAATACGAGGCTAGAATGGCATTTACGGTTGAAGCATGTGTAGTGTTTTTCCTCAAAAATGTAACATAAAAATATTTTAGAATAATATACTCAGCCCGGCTTAATTCGCATATATATTTTTTTACATGGACTTTGTGTTTAGTTATTTTCACGGTCTTATTTATCATAGGGATCAATTTTTATGTAAAAAATATTTTTTTATTTCCGAAATAACGTTCATATAATGACTGATACTTTAAAAAAAATACAATCCCAAAATGCTAACATTAATGTTGACTTGTTTCTGCTATTTTACATGGTTTAATTATGAACTAAACGCAGCTTATAAACTATTTCGGCGCAAAAGACAATATGTTAGCACATTGTTTTTCTTTAATCATGTTTTTTTAATCTGCCAAGACTGTCAACCTATTTTTTTCCTGGATGTAAAAATATAGTGTTACTTAATAATAAAAACAAAAAGTCACGTGGATATAAAAATAAATAATCAGTTTTCAAATAATATATGTTTGTGGTACGTAAAATAACGTTTAAGATGGTTAATTACCTTTTTGAATTCATATACGGCCTCATCGCACTCTCATCTTACGTCTACATACAGCTCTCGGTTTTGAGAAAAAAATAAAATTCGAACTTCAAATGACTTCACCACGCTAGCGGGAAAATTGATTTTTCCACGCAGATTTGGCGCTGTAAATGGAACTTTACCGATTTGTATTATTTCTTTGGATTTATTTGAGAAAAGAACTATACAAGTTTCGGCGCCAATAGGGATTGTCAGCCACGTATCTTTAACTAAGTACTCCGTCGGCAATCCCCTATCCCTCACCCTCTGCAGTAAAATATACTAATATTTTATTTTAAAAAGTAGTTATTACGTAATTTGATAAATTATTAAAAAATCGCTATTCAATCTTCAGCTACTATGTTTTATTATTATTATTTTAGCATTCTAATGTATTACGCATGTCCGAACGTGTTATGGTTTAATTCTTTTTTCGGGGTCTATTTCGAAAATCTATATTCAAATTGGCTTGTTCTTATCACTCGCTTTCTGTATAAGGATTTGAAAGAGATAGAGTGCTACGAAGTTCAAATATATTGAATCCTTTAATAGCCCTACCATTGAAAACTTACAACTGGTGGGTTTGAACAGCTGAGGTGAAAATAACTATTGTTATTAATTCAATCATAATGTGTTTGCACACTTAGTTCTCTTTTATAGTGTTTTTTGGAAATCGAACAAACAAGCTTCTAAAACATCAATCTTCTCACATACATTATCAGCACATAAACGCGGGAGAACCCGCGGCACCCTCTAGTATTTAATAAGCGAAAAAACCCCTAATCACGTAATTCCGTGATATAGGGTGTCCCGAATTTTTATCTACCGCCGTTTTCACCTAATCGTCGCAATGGGACCCTGCAGGGTTGAAGGTGCGGGGAGGGTGCGGGCGGGGGAGATGCCTAAGGGTAGGCACCCGTAAATCGTAGTTGGGATGGAGAAATATTTGGAGCATCCTGTATTATAGGAGATTTGGTAGTAGGTAGGTTTTTTGGTTTAACTTTTGGCCTATTTATCTGCATTAGAGCTGCGTTTGTGGTATTATTACAACGTAGGGAAAAGTGTAAGAATATCTTTACTTACGTATAAATAAACTATTTTGATTTTGAAATGTGACTGAAGTTATTTTTCTTGGTTCACTCACTTTAATTGTACGAATTTTTAAAAAAAAGTTTACTTTTATATATACACACCGAATAACCTACATTATGGTCTATAGTTTCTTTGCTATTCTGCGAAATAGTGTCTTGGTTAGAACTTCTAACCAATACACTATTGCGCTATTATTTCTAACTTAGAGGTGACAATAACTTGTGCTCACATGCGTAATTTTTTATGCAGTGTACATAAAAAAAGACTCATACAAATACATATAACAAACCATTACCGAACAATATGTATAATCCTCGACACGTGCCTATACCTTTCTATGAGGCATTATCAGGAGATGCAGGAAATGTTGACGGTCCCGGCGTACAGAAGTGAAGTCCGAGAAGTTTGCGCTCAATTTATTGTCTAACCTAGACACCATTTTGTGAAATAAAATATATTAATTTAATATGGAATTCCGTAAAGTAACGCCTGTATCCATCAGTTACACACCTACTTACCTGATCATGAAATATATCATATAAATATTCCGACGCTGCCATTTAAGCGGTTAACTAATCTAAATATTCCACAAGTGAATAGAAACAGAGTTTCGATAACATTTGCAGTAATTTATTGTTTATAGATTGTCGAAGGCATGCGACGGACGCAGCGGAACTTTTAAAATCAGACACGGAAACTTACGTGACGAGAAATACAATGTGAGACAAGTCCGTTAAAAGCGTATAAAACAAAGTATCTCAATGTCTAGGGATTCGATCCCCACGCCTCACGAAGCAGAAGTTCCGCTATAGTGTAGTGCAGAACCGCGGTATTTTTGAACGGCGTGTCCCGGGGCAGTAACTCACCCGCCCGCTGGGACTCATGACTGCGGCCCGCACACAGCAAGAAGTATGATTACGAGTGTTACTGCCTTAAACACTTTTGAAACTCAAATAAACCTTATAGTCTTTAGAATATTTATAAAGGAAATTGAGGAAGGGAAGACTTTGTTATGACTTTTTTACTACTTAAATCTACCCTGAAAGAGAAGTAAGTGTTTACTGAGATACTGCTCCCTTTAGTTTAAGTACTAAAAAGTGCCCTGCATAGAGGAGACGTTCCGCTTGTGTAGGTAGTATCACGGTATTTCTCGATAGCGGTACTCAAAATACGTTGAAGCACCATGAATGCAGTAACGTGACTTACACGTCACAAAACCGAAGCGTCACGAAGCGCTACGTATATGCGTCTGCGACATATTCTCTTCATTCATTGAGGCTCGTGTAAACGCATTGTGAACGTTGTTTAAGCACATTAGTGGTAGGTACGCTTAACATTTTCACGAAGGACCATTTTGATATAGCATACTGTGGCACAGATAAAACTCATACAAAAAGTTCTACAACCACAGATGGACTAACAGATTTATTTGTCAATAAACATAGTGCCACAACTGTGGACGAATAAATATATATGTTATTTCATATGACCAAAACTCTCCTGTTGGGGCAGTTAGCCGTAACCTCCACATCCGTGATCTGCCGCAGCGTCCGTCGTCACATTTAAGAGAGTAGTGTCTGTGGATGGAGTGTCAGTGAAAGTGTTAAAATCGTTGCATATACGAGTAAGTTACATCACATCGTTTACGTTGTTTCGACGTATTTGAGCAGTGGTGTGGTCATTGCTTTACTGAGTTCTCAACTACTGACGGGCTCGTGTCGCCGGCCGCGCGCACTAAGTATGATTACAAATGTTATTGCGTACACTCATGGAACTTTGACCATAATGCTGGTGGAGCAGCTGATACTCTGGATGCGTAATCCAAAGTACCCGCTGGCACCGTTTGATTACGTGACTCGTCGTCAGCCACTCTTCTGAGTGAGCAATCGTGTTTTTCTTTGATCTTTGTATCTATATCACAATAAATAATAATGTAATGTTATTTTTTCCATATTACAAACACAAACACACGGTGTTTCATATAAAATGTATAGATTTGTCAAGGCTTATCTTGTGTAATAAATGAGAGCTTGTTTAATCTTACAACTACTCATTATGCAGTTTCTGCTGTTATACTTAATGGTGCTTAAAAGTGGTCACTAGTTATGTAGTTATGGGTACCGTCTCCATAAGCGGTTGCGCCGCAAAACTCCTCGGAGAGTGCGAGTCAGAGATGGGAGCACTGATCCTCTCGCCATATCCCGCCAAACTAGAAAAAGCTGAACCGATTTTGTTGAAACATTAAGGACACTCATTCCGACGATGTCACCTTTCAAACACAAATAACTAAAATAAATTCGGTCCATCCGTTCAAGCGCTATGACGCCACAGATAAAAAAAAGGCAGTGATCATCAAATAGTCGGTTTCACTTATTTGTTTAATAATATTTAATGTACAGACATTTCATTTCTATAACTTTATAACAGTAATAGAAGAAGAAGGTAGAGAGAGGGAGAGACAGACACTAAGAGATTAACGATGAAGGAAGAGATACCATGCCTGATATAAAGATTAGAATTGAATTGAATGGAATATTGTCGACAGTTATCTATCAGTCCTTCGGGTCCAGTGCGGCTGGGGCTAATCTAAGCTATTCTATTTGACGGCTTGATCCGTCCTCCAGCCGCATAGCTGCCGAGTTAGTCGAGTGCCACAGTCAATGTCCTAGCTACAATTAACTCAGCCAGCGCGGAGATCGAAATTCGCAAGCATACAAAAGCATTTAAATACTAAAAGGAGCCCGCAACGTTTAAGGGAAACATTTGGAGTCAGTGTTCTTGACACTCGTTTCTTTAATAAAACGATCGAGCGTAGCGTGCTTGTTTCAGCTTGGAAAAAACTGCTTTCGGATGTCTGTCTGTCGGACGGGTATCAGTTTGGCAGTTCGTTCTCCGCCGACCTATTCGATTTCTCAACCGATTTTCGTAAAATTTTGTGAGCAATTTCGATAATCATATATAGTTATTTTGTTGATTCAGTTTTAAGATTTTTTCCAAAATAACGGAGGTGGGTCATACTGATTTTTAGTATGAGTTAGCGTTATACGTCTTTCCTGTGGACACCCGAAAGTTAAGGGCTTTAAATACTAATTTTTCTTAGTGCCCTATAGGCGATGTACAAATAGATTAATACCATTCGATAAAAATATCAGTTATATGTACCCAAGCCCTTAACTATTGCGTTGTCCACAGGAAAGACGGCTAAATTCTAGAACAAGTATGACCCAGATAGGGGAGTTAAAAGAATCGCACGGCCTTCATTCAGTTCACAATGTTTTATGAGGTATCAAGGAACTTAACTTTAATTTTGATTTTGAAGATATTCGGGAAATTATGAAAGATTCTCCAATTGACATTATCAGTAAAATTGTAATAGTCACAGCGCACAAGAAGACTAGCAGTTCAATTTGCATAGTAAATTGGTCATACTATAAAAAATCCATTCTAATATTATAAATGCGAAAGTGTGTCTCTCTGTCTGTCTGTTACCTCTTCACGCTTAAACCGGTGAACCGATTTGGATGAAAATTGGTATGTAAATAGTTTGACTCCCGGGGAAGTACATAGGCTACTTTTTAGCCTGGAAAATACCCATATCCGCGATAAACGAATTTAAGGCGATCGAAATCGCGGGCAGAAGCTAGTTGCCTATATTATATAGAGATTTATTTTACGCTGTAACTGTCAGGTACGCTCTATTTGCAGTCAGCGGTCTTTTAGTATGAGGAACTTTTGAAATATAGTTTGTTAAGGAAATCGGGATATCTCTCAAAATTAAAAAAATGTGATCGTATTTATTTTTTAATGTCTCGTCGGAATAAACTCTGAGTAAAAAAGAAAATGTTGTCAGCGTAAAGTTGTATACGCTGATAAATCAACTTTTATAGGGTCAATCAACTTTTTTTCTGTACTTCGTTGTCTGAATTCACTCTTTAAAACTACGTTTGGTAACGACACTCGTACAAAAGTATTTTTACTGACCAAAATTGGGTTATATTTCCCATTTTATCGGTATGTTGTTTACCGATGCCACTGTTGTCTCCTGAGTCACAGGAGAACAATGACAACGACAACATAACAACGACAAAAACCCCTAGTAATCACAAGTTAATTAGCGAACAGATGAAAAACATCTGTTGCGTTTAGAAAAATGCTAATAATTCTTTAACGGCTGAAGCGAATTTCTTGGACCAAGACCTTGCTAAGAATACTTTTGATGATATTGACTTTAAAAAACATACAAATCGGTCCATCCATTTAGGAGCTACAATGCCACAGACATACACACAGATCCACAAATATACCTAGATATGTACACGTGAAACTTATAAAACCCGTTTTAGCTCAAGATTCAATGGGTGGTTCATATTATATTTTAAATGTATTATCTTATCTATTTTGAATTATAATATAAATTATAAATTTTGTAATAGAAAACATTCAACCAGGCTCTTGTTTCATCAACACGCAGCCAAAACAATTTATAGTTTGTTTTCACCTAGACTAAGATGTTATCCTAACATGATTACAAAAGTGTCCTACGATTTCAAAAACAGTCCCTACAGTATCGAATTTAAAATAGGTACCTAAACACTGTGTGAAAACTTAGTGCGTGATAGATATTGACTCGTATAACAATATCTCTATTACCTATAGAGTAAAATTTGTGACTTTTTTAAACATGTATAGGTAAACGTGCTTACAATTGACACCCTGTTTTTCATATCTTTTGCTGTGAATTCAGATTGAAGCTGTCAACTAATAGGTCGAACATTGGAAAATCTATGTGAATTTAAAGATGAGCTTCGCCGGGGACTGTTCAAATTCTCCCAACTAGCGAAACTCCGAGACTGCATCGTTTTCGTGCGTTTGCGTAGACTTGCTCTACTGGTGGAGAATTGTACTGTGATTGTAGCGATATCAATAATTTTGTATGATTTACCCGTCTTAGCTAATGTCAAGTGGCGAGTTGGGTTAATCCAAGTCTAATTTGAAAACTGCTAACCACTTCTTGACGGATTAAAATTCCGTTCAATACCTACCTGGACAGTCGGGGTAAGAAAAGGTTCGTCACTTTTCGTCCTTGACACGATCACATAGAGTCGAAAAGTGACGAACCTTTTCTTAACTCGACTATACTACAGACGTTCTATTTGAAAATGATTTTTTTTTTTGTACCTATGTATGTGGTGTGAGCGGCCTCAAAACGTCAGTAAGGCTGTATACTGGTAGCTGGGCATCCACAATTTATAGGACTTTTTTTACTTAACTACACTTAAGCACAACTGAGTGATAATATAAAAATATAATTATTCTTTTATGGTTCAGCAAAATCAAACTCTCAACCGCAAAAAAAGTAAATCAACATGGTGGCAAAAGTGGAACCCTTATAAAATTATTTCACTGCTTTATGTTTTAAACTGTATGTCCAAAAACATGAAATAAATTACAAAAGTAACGCTCAATAAATATTTTCAACTTCAACGAAAATAATTTCCATAATATAAAAAATATTTTCGAATATACTGTTGTTGAGTTGTCTGAAAACTGGGGTTCTCAACAATAGGACGTAGTGCCATGAAGATACGCGCTATTGCTGGTGCATTTTCTCATATCATATTTTATCATCTGTAGTGTATTTATTTGTAGTAACAGCTCTACACTGAACGTGGTCCGACATGCTGTTGGCCGGTTTTTTAATGTGGCGTCAGGAATATATATGCAAATCCTTGGATAACCTCGTAATTGTCTGTTCAGCATCCTCGCCAATTCGTTTGGCTTTAGTGCAGTTCGCGCGTACATTAAGTCATCGCAATGGCGCTCATTTGTTTCGGGGCTCGTGGCCAGGCGCGAGTCGGCACTGCGTTTACTGGTACAATAACGAAAACGGAAACACGTACCATTTTAGTCCTTTATTGACATTGCCACAACATCAACACAATCGGTGTTTCAATTGAAGGGATGTTTACAAAAACAACATAACTAAAAATTTTTTGTGGAGTGTATCAGTTATTGATGCTATTGTGTCCATCTTCAAAAGGCCTACATATAGTATAAACAATATTGGACAATAACGACTGTTTGTCAAATGCAACCCTAAAAATGTGAAGCGCGAAGACAAGAACCACGGAATAGAGGATGAAAATAAACTAAAAATGGATAGTAATTAATGCTAAAATAAAATGAATCAGTAAATTAGACCCTTGCTAAAAAATAATAATTTTTTAGTAACGGTTTAGCTCAATTTACACAAAAACAACATAACTTTCAACCTTAGCATACGTGAAGCAGATACTTAATCGTTTTTTAAGGAAAAGAAAGATCGTTAACACATATATACGTTTATTATGTTGTTCTAAACCCATACATAGTACCTGAATATCCGGTAAATTGTTTTATCGATTTTCTGAAAAACGATCTGCAATGCAATTATGTTGTTCTGTAATCACCCCTTCAATTTCCCTTACTGTGCAACTGCTACATTCACAAAACTTGCCGAGCCACTTGCTGCGGACAGTCTCATATCATCTTCGATGTCCGGTTACTTCGCCCTCTCGCATGTGTCCGGTAGCCCATGTCTCCGGGTTTATCCTGTGATTTTACGGTTTTTGGGCGCATGACAGGATTGCGGCTGGACTTTGAAAATCTCAGGATTATCGATTTTTCAATGTGCAGTACCTACAATAATAGTTTTATAACCGAGGGTTCCGTACAGACTTTCACTTATTCCGACTTAACTTGCCGTTTGAGTTAAGTTTGCCTCTGGTATCTGTGGCGTCACATACAAATGACGAGCAAATTTAACCAAACCGGGTTATTTAAAAATAATTTTTGGTGATCAAAAAAAAGTAAGACTGATAGATATATGGTTATAATTTTCGTGTAATATTCATATTAAATTACATAATTCCAGAAAATTCCAGATTTTACGTTTGGTAAACTTCGGATGATTAAATTACAAGCCAAGCGAGTATACTCGTATGAGGGATCGAAAAATTGCTGCGCCGGCGGCATACACCGTAGTGGAGCCCCTCTCGCTCGCCTCATGACGCACTTCGCTCGTGCGCGAACACTTTGAAATATCTAAAAGAACAGACTGCAGAGCGGTTTTTGAATGAGGCCCTAAAATAGTTGGCCGAGCATTAGCAAAGATCTCTGTTTCAGCTTGGGCTTAAATGCTTCCGTATGCCCGTCTGATCGGATGTTCTACTCTCCAGGTTGCATTTCTCAACCAATTTTTAGGATTTTTTTGTGAGCAGGTTCAATAACTATTTTTTTTTTTCGATTAAAATTTTGAAATTTATTTTAACTGGTGGAAATCTATATTTCCGCCCCCGTGTAGGTTGAAAGATTCGCGAGGTCTACAGCTCACAGCTCTGTACTTACACTAGTAGATAGTCTAATTAAACTCATTATGATACGAGAATATCGAATGGCTTTTATATTTTGTCAAGAGGTTTTTAGCATTGCACCACTAGCCCCTAAATAATGCTGCTATTTAAGAGTGTGAGTGCGAAGCAATATCTGCGGGCTCCTAGGACGATTAATACGGGAGTTTAACTGTCACAGCAACAAGGGAATAATTACATGGCACACATTTTTAGAGAGAGAAATGTTCTCCCGACCCATTTACATACTAAATATAGGATAATTAATACGATGGTGCAGCGCAAGAATATACTTACGCAAATAAAATATGTAAGAGAATATATTGTTTTTCGACTACATCAAAAGGAGGGTTATGGTTTTCGACTAGTATGTATATTTATTGAGCACGCCTTGTAGCCTAAACTGCTTGATGGATTTTAACGGTGAGCAGCCGATGTTGTTAGATTCGTCTTTGGTTATGGGAGTGTCATAGACTATAATATTTGGCAGGCAGTTTTTACTTATTCAAAATAAGGGATTAATTGCCTGTTATTGGTCACTCTCAGGTTACAGACAAACTTCATTTACACACATGTGTTCCGTTTGAAAATTATATAAGTATCAAGTAAATCTGGAAACAAATTAATTGTACATGCACTGCATGTGCTTCGTGCATTTCAACTGGTAGGCACAAAAATGTAAGGTTGTATAGGCCCAAAAATAATTCAACAGTAATCTACAGCAACACAGTCCATGTATAAAAGATCTGTGATTTTGTAGTTTTGGAATGGCACAAGTACTTCGAAACGACTTTTCCTTTTCACTTCTACATCTGCCGATGAACCCGAAGATGAAATTTAAGTTTTAATTAAAATATTTAATGAATATTTATGTACATAGTCTTTTATTTCAAATGTGACATATGTAAGTTGTATTCCTATCAGATAAAAAGATATTTTTTTAAAATAAATAGGCCAACTATTAGTAGTAACATATTATATATCTCAGAACCAACTATGGCGAGAAATATATAGTTTTTATTTTATGTCCCCAAATGCAGTCACTTTTGAATAATAATAATTAATATTTTTTAAGTAATTATATTTTTTCGTATTCATTAAGTACATATATATTTTTTTTTATAAAATTGTTTTCTTTTTCATTTCACATTATACTTTAAAATCCAGAGCACTCGTCGCACTTGAAGATTTCTTTGACATTTCTTTGTAAGAAAAGCGTGCACGATCAAACTTAAATATTTCGTGAATTATGAAAGGTATCGATGTCGGGTATTTTTGAAATACTTGTTATTTACTCAGAAATAAATAAATGCTAAACCATTCATGCTGCATACAGCATACAATGTTTTTAAGGAATCAAGTAAAAACTAGTAAGAATAAAAAAGTTAAGATGGCGTTTTTTGACAAAGTTTTATGTATCCATATATATTTTTTAGTGTTTTTTTGTAAATAATGTATGTAATGAGCTTTCATTTGGAATATTAAACATTAAAATCGGTCTATTAGTTTAGCTTGTAGAATTTTTAGAAATATTAAACTCTCATATTTCGTAGAGTATGAAAGGTATCGGTGCCGGGTTTTTTTTTGTAAATCTTACTATTTACTCAGTAATATGTATATGCATTAAACCATTCATGTTGCGTACAGTTTTTTAAGAAATCGAATAAAAACTACAAACCATGTAAGAAAAATAACTTAAGATGCCTCGTTTTGCCAGAAATTTACAGTGTACATTTTTTAAATATTTATTTATAAGTAACGTGTATAATAAGCTTTTATTTGAGATAATAAACATTGAAATCGGTCCATTACTTTAGCTTAAATAATTAAAAAATATATATTTTGTAAATAACTGGTGCCATCTCTGTTCCTAAGGGGTGAAAATTCCGCTGCTTTAGGTCAAATCAATCAGTTTAGTCTCTACTATCAATGTGCAAAGCGGCTTGTTTTCATCATTAAAATGAAAAAATGAAATATCATGAAGTACAGCATCCGGAAAAATAATGACTAAATAGCTATCTTGCTGATCTTCTACGGGCGAGATTCATCGGTGTGGAGCAACTCATTATTTTTATATGAAACCGTACCTTGTCTTTAAAACCTTGATGCTGGAAAAATTGTCCTAATAGACAGAAACCATTAAACATAAAAACAGAACAGAACAGATACCCTACTGGTCACCTTTATAGCTAGGAATAGAAGCTGAAGGTGCCATCTAATAGGTGAGTGTCGAGATTGAGATTTTATCTGCTTAGAACGTGTTGCCGAAACACGTCCATGCATTTGAATCCGACCACGACTCGGGCGTGTTTGTGTATAGGGAGACATCGGAAGCGACATACAATGGCTCGGCATTAAATTCATTCACGTGTCAATTTGAATGAAAACATTGGATTTATCGGGCCACCATTCCGCTGGGCCGTTGTAGTGTGAACAAAAAAGTGCATATAGAAATGAAATTGAAAAAATCCAAAACTAGATAAGTTCATTGGGACTCGTAAGGCGGCTCAGAGTCAGGCAACTTGCAATGACAAGGTCTATGCTCAGAGTTTCTCTGCGTGATAGGATCAAAAATTAAACCGCAGAAGAAGCAAAGTAACCGACATAGCTCGCAAGATTGCATGGTTGTAGTGGCAATGGCGGGCCATGTAGCCTGGAGAACGGATACCCGTTGGGGCAGTACAGTTTTGAAGTAGCGACACCGCATAGGAAAACGCAGCGTTGGATGGCTGTCGACTAGGTAGTCGGATGACCTCGAGATGGTCGCGGGGAGTCCGTGAATGCGGTCTGCGAAAGTTTGCTTTCACTCACTCTGTGGCAAGTTACAGGGAAGGCCTATGTTCAGCTATGGTCGTCCGTGGCTTATAGAGAGATTGACCAGACACATTGTACTGTATAAAGTGCTGTTACAAAACTGTACCATTTGCAACGCACCGGAAAGCACAGCGTGATCTCACGCTGATACCCACAAAGTGGACTGATGACCTGGTGAGATTTGTTGTGTGCGGGCGGTGCAGGCCCGGTCATTATAGTGCTCTGATCAAGGCCTGTGTCCAGCTGATTCCAGTGACTATTTGCGAGCGTAAATTATTTTGGTGGTCCATGGAGACAAACTAATATAACAAATATATCCTTCGGCGTTGACGTAGGCGGATCGCGAACTGAGGGTTCCTATCCACAATAAATAAGAAAATCCACAGTACAGACAAAAACAGAGTGTTATCAGACCTCTTGAATGGATGGACCGATCTACATTTAGTTTTTGTGTTTGAAAGGTTTGGGGGGAAAGGAAAGGAAAAGGACTTTATCGAGAATGTTGAGCTGAAGCTCTAGACCTCAAGAGCTCTAAGAATGACCACCTTTTTTATCTCTTCTCGTTTTTCGCTAACTTGTAATTTTATTGTTATTATGTAGACCTTAGTTTAAACAACCAATTAAAAAAATCCTACGTATATACTTACTTATTTGTACGAGTAAGAACTGTGAGTTTGATTGGCTTAACAAACTGAGTCATGGGATTTTTTTTTTCCTTACCACCTAAAGACGTTTTAAGGTACATGTGCTTGGTACCCTGATTCCCTGTTGGTCTATTGCTTTGTATTAATGTTGAAGATGCCATCTACTGGGGTGATGTTGAACACTGGAACGTTTATCTTACACTCGACCACGAAACCCTAAGTATTTTATTTTCCTTTGGTCTCCAACAGTCGGTTGGAGCGTGTTAGTTCGACTATCTCTCGCGCTCGGTAAATTTTGGGGTTATTAGTCCACCGATTTGCCCCTTCCTCGCCTTTTATTGACAACATGGCGGCGATTCGGTTTCACAACTCAAAATTAGTTTGCTCAAAAACCTGCTAATTCGAATTATTCTGTTTTAAGAAGTGAACTCTGTTCTTTGAAGACAAAGTTGAAAGTTAGACGTTAAATGTTAAAGCGCTTAGAGTTTTGCAGATAATTTATTTTTAAGTACAATCAGTTTTTTAAGAGCCTCACTTTGCAATGTTTTAATGTTTTTTTTTATAATTATGAATATTTATGAATGCGACTTGATAAACCGATATGGAACCTTCATTTTATTAAGTTCTTTTGGCATCAACACAATTTATGAACTTTAAACGGTTGTATTTTGTCTTATATGAGTAAATAAGCAGAAGAAAACAGTTTTACAGGTGAAAAAAATATCTAAGGCGCCTCTTGTATGTAGTAGTAGCGTATCCGTAGAGAAAATTCCAAGTTCCATGTCAGAAAAATGACATAAGTTCCATATCAATTGTGTATATTACTACCTACAAGAACTGGTTTAGATAAATTTTTACCTATAATCATTTTATCAAAATAGTATTTTATGCAATCGTTATATAATGTATGGTGGTTTTTCAGTTGAGTACCGCGTTTAGGTCACGAAGCTTTCTGAGTGGTCTAATTAAGCTACAAGACTTAAAAAGCTACTTATATAACTATTGTATACAATACTTTTTCTACGAGGAACCCATAAACTACCTATACATAGCTAAAAAAATAATGATCATCATCACGGTCATCATCATCATGATTGCGTTTGCGATTTCGCGATATGAAAGATTGAAAAGCTTTTCTTTTAATAATATGATGGTAACTCAATCATCTTCATCTCTGTGGCTGTGAATCGTAACAATAAAATACTTTCTACCCTAGGGATGGAAAAACTATTTTCCACCCCGCTAAATACCCATGATAATTAAACTTTTTTCTATATTTGCATTAAAACGAGTTTTCTTAACAAAGACATTTTATTTTTCGCAACCAAAGTTCTATTTTCGAAATTCTTATAGTGCATTCAAAGTGTTGGCTTATGAATATATCAGTTCAGTCGGAAGTGCCATCGAGTATCCGACATTCAAAAGTATGCTATTCA
Source organism: Hedya salicella (assembly GCA_905404275.2). NCBI lineage: Eukaryota > Metazoa > Arthropoda > Insecta > Lepidoptera > Tortricidae > Hedya > Hedya salicella. The sequence continues at coordinate 92,661,244 of FR990096.1, forward strand.
AGTTTAGCCTATGAAGTCCTTATTGAATGATTAAAGTCGACGAGTAGAAAACAAACTTAGTTACTCTATCGTAATCTTATTTGTTACCTATTTCCTTTTTTTACTTTATTTTCTCTAGGAGCGCATACCTTTGTCCTTAGAGGGAGGTGAAAAAGGGAGCTAGGAAACTAGGTGCTTAAAAGTGAGCCAATAAATATAACGGGCTGGCTTCTGAGTTGCCCCATTCATGTGTCGAATCAAAATAATGATAAACACACTGGTGAAGGAGCATATTACATAAGTTAGTGCTTGTTATTCGGCGCGTTTCTCATTTCAATAGCCCGCTAAAAAGTCATACCATAAATGATTACTGTCGTATCATAAATGACAGAAGCTTCACTCAAACCTGTAATTTAGAACACGAAAGCAAACCCAAGTGCCAAGGATATGAGGGAAGGTTTTCGAAAAACACGCCAAGGGATGATTTCTGCAAACGCAATGAGGCACTTGCGGAGGGTATGTATAAATCAATATGTAGTCATCGCGTTTATGGGTCCGGTCCGGCGTCCGGCCGTTGATGTCCATGGGACTTAGTGTAGCTGGAAGGGCTATACTTATTTAATTACGCTGCGATGGTAAATCTTCGGCGTTTCTGATTGTTGTGATAATGTGTGACAATCGTGTAAGTTTAAATCAATGAATGAAATAATGATCTTTATTCTGTAAGTAGGCCACAAGAGCACTTTTACAAGTCTGACTCTACGGCGTTTCCCAAGACGAGACCACTGAAGAGAAGAAAGCCGAAACAAACTCAACAGTCAGTAATTTTTTCGAAATAACTCTTATATCTATTACAATATTCGTGCTTAGCCTATCCTAAATTATGTTTTGAGTATAAGCTCAATGCGTAGTTCTTCAAGGAAACATATCAAAACTTATAAAAGTAAAAAAAAATCTAGAATATAAAAAAGCTAAATAGTGATTTTTATTTAAAACAACTTACATCTGTTTGATATGCCACCTTATAAGAACCGTGTCCCGGTAAAAGTAAATTATTTGGTTTCTGTTTTGGGCCATGCATTTTTGTCTGTTAAATAGTCCTCTACCCTATAATAAGCCTTTCTAAACATTCCTAAACATTCACCATTGAGCGATATAGTAGAATCCACTGCTCTAACATTCGGTATAGCAAATCTAACACATTTCGTTTTCTTAGCATTCAATACCAGGTTATTAATATTAAACCAGTCAAGTACTTTAACTAGTACACTATTAATTTCGGCATAGTCTGTTGCTTTCCGGTCAACTTTGAAAATTAATGATGTATCATCAGCAAATAGTACTATATCACAAACATTTTCTACTATAGATGGTAAGCCATTTATATAAACTAAAAATAGAAATGGCCCTAAGATAGAGCCCTGTGACACTCCTAGCTTAACTGCAGCTCCACTGGATTGGGTTCCATTTACAACAACTGTTTGTGTTCTATTGCTGAGATATGAAGACATAAGGCTTAAGGCATTTATAGACAGGCCATAATGTTCTAATTTCAAAATGAGTGTTCCATGATCAACGCAATCAAATGCCTTAGAAAGGTCACAAAAAACTCCAATTGCATCACAAGATTTCTCCCAGATGTTGTAAATATATTTAATGAGTAAAGATGCTGCATCAGCCGTGGAACGTCCCCTTGTGAAACCGAACTGTTTACAACTAAGCAGTTTATTTCTATATATTTTATGAATTATTAATATCCTTCCTGAGTGTACAGTTTAGCGTCAAATAGTCTGTAGCATCCAAATCACCAAAGACATCGCAACACATCTTTATTAGTTATCTATAGCTTGACCACAACCGCTATGCCGCTCCTGAGGTATGCGAGCGGCGAGACGGGAGGGAAGAGCAGCCACTGCGCTCTGTCATTCCGCCGTCGTTGCTCGTGGTGGCGTGTAGTGTTATCTGTTGCGGGCTATCTATGTCAGACGCACATGAGATAGAATATCCAAAGATGGGTCGTGCTTTATCTCGAGATGTTAAAGCTGTCATTTTCAAAGTGGCCGAATATTTAAGGAAAAGAAATGCAGACAAAAATAGCTTCGAACATAAAAGTGTCGCAAATATCGCCAAACTTGTGGCCGAAGCTACTGGGTACTGCCAAAAAACCGTAAGAACCGAAACCGTATCTGTAGGAAATTCATCAATTGAAAATGAGGGCCAACCGAAATGTAATTCGCCCAAAAAACCGAAAGTTATAAAGAATATGGGGAGTGATCAGGAGAAAGATTCATCAATTTTATGAGATCGAAAAAACAGTGCCAAGTATTCGTAAGTTACTGTCAAGCTTGAGACAAGATGGTGTTTTGAATTGTGGACGAGAATATTTGAGAAAACTTTTACACACAATGGGTTACCGGTTCAAAAAATGTAGATCGAAAATACATCTTCTTATAGAGCAGCCTAATATTACAGAGTGGCGGAGGAAATATTTGTCAGAAATAAATAAATATAGAAGCGAAAACCGCAACATATATTTCCTAGATGAGACATATATTAACGCCAGTCACAATGTTAGCAAATGTTGGCAATCATCGTCGGAACTTGGAATTCACACTGACATCGGGAAAGGACGACGCTTGGTAATCGTTCACGCTGGAAGTCGAAATGGCTTGGTCAAAGGTGCATTGACTATATTTAAATCCGATGCTAAGACTGGCAACTACCATGGAGACATGAACGGGGGCCTCTTTTTATAAGTGGGTGGATGAAAAGTTGAAAGATAAACTGCTGCCGAATTCTGTAATTGTGATGGACAACGCGTCTTACCAAAGCGTTCAAGTTGATAAGAAACCGACCATGATAAACCTCAAAAGTGAAATGCAGAACTGGCTGCGGCGTCACAATGTTGAATTTCCGGAAAATATGAAAAAAAAAACAACTGCAAATTCTTATAAATGCCACTCCAAAAGAGCCCGTTTAGAGAATCGATGACCTCTAAAAAGCTCATGGGCACACAGTCCTGCGTTTACCGCCATACCATCCAGATCTGAACTCCATCAAGTTGGTATGGGCTGATGTTAAAAACAATATAGCGCAAAACCATATTCATTCTTCTCTAGATGAAAAGATAAACGCACTGAATTTATTATTTTCGGAGTTCACGGCAGAAAAATGGCAGAGGTGTGATGACCATGTCCAAAAAAATGAAAACGATTACTGGGATCGCGACAACCGTTTCGACAATATTATTGACCCCATAATAATACATTTGCAGGATGACAATGATTCATGTTCCGGTAGTGAAATGGAAGATGAAGATAAAAGTGAATCTATGTCAGAATCGTCACTGTATTCATTACCTAGAAGCTTATGATTTTTTGTTTTTCCAACTGATTCTGTTTTAACTCTCGGAACTATTTATTTTTCCGATAATTACACATAAATTTGACTTATATCGGTTTTTTTATTTGTGCTTACCTAAAAATCGTATTGTACCATAATAAAAAATGGATATAATAAGTATGTACGTATACAAAGTCAAAATATTGTATTTGGGTATCTTCAGATCTATCCGACACGACGACAGACTCTTGTGTGTCCGTGATCTTTCCTGCCCGCACCCCGCCACCCCGCGCATACCTTAAGAGCGGCACAGCGGTTGTGGTCAAGCTATACAAAGCGCCCGCAACTTCGTTCGTGGCGGAGAAAAAGTTATAATCCCTCGTTTTTTCTTTAGGGTAGTCGGGTAAAAAGAATCATATAACCATCTGGAGATACCCGGCTACCCGTGTACCAAAAATTGTTGAAATCTGTTTATCCGATTTTGCATGATGAAGCCACAACGACACATACAAACATAAATAAAATCCAAAAAATATATTTTTCGTTTTAGTAACCTCCAAATAGTCCGTTAAAATCATTTTTTTGAAAATATTTTTAATGTACAGACATTTCATATTTACAACTTTGTAATTATTACTTAAGGTCATAAAGATTTGTGACGATATATTTGGCGCTTTGGATGCTACATAATATTTATCGCTGACTGTACCTCTACACGTCACAGATGTTTCAAATGACGTGTTGCTCCATTCAGCTGTTTAGGCTGAGCGTTGTCTGTACACATTTATCTTCGCTTTATCTTGCATAATATTATCGATTGTCCGAAATACACTCCACATAACAGTTATTGCAAAAACATTCTTAGACGAATGATACTTTAGCATAATCGGATACTTAGCATAACTGTCAGGTCGCATTACACTCATTTGGCAGAATTTTGAATTGCAGAATAGTAATATGGCCGACTTTAATTTCGCAGCATTTTCTGAGCAGATTATGTTCCGCTAAATTTCTTTAAGCATAATACTAATATCGCAGACTTTATTTCTGCATAATTTTGTATTTTTGCATATTTTCCACTTAAAATTATAATCGTAACGTGAAAATATATGTGACTGTTTTTGGGAAAAGGTCCCACTTTGTCAATATGTAGTTATGAGTAGTTCCTAATACTACAGATCATACGCTATCTTTTGGTGAAAGATATATGTTTCTAGGTGCTATACTTATTTTTTTTTAATTCTTGAAATTTGCAAAAGTGAAAAAGCGTTAATTGATAAAACGTTGGCTTAGGTTTGGGACCGCAAATAACACACTTGTACTTTGAAATTATGAATTGGTTAGTAACAAATGAATTGGGATACTTTAAGGATTTCAAATTAGTCAAAATCATCTATGTAACCTTAGTAGTTTGAATGTTACGGAGGCTTAAACATAAAGCAGAACGAAAATATGTCAATCCTGAATATGATTTTATTTTCTATATTTATAACACGTCACGCAGATTTATCATTAAAGTTGTATTTATAAATGTATTCTCATGCTAAAAAAGACAAAAATAATTGTATGGATCCCTTTAGACAGTTATTATGTCAAAAAGTTAATAAAAAAATAATTGAAAAGTACAGCATAAAAAATACATATGACCATACATATGTCAGATTACTTAAAAAACACACTTATGAAGCATAAAAAGTATTAATATCAAATTCTAAGTACTTTTTTATGCATTATAAAGTTTAGTGATTTTCTATAGGTAGCGTCCCACTTTGTCAATTTCCTAAACTTTAGTGCTTGTTCAGTGAAATGTATTTGTTTGGTATATTCATCCCATTTTATGTATGAGATAAAGGTTTGTTATTGTTAATCTAATAGTCATTGATACCAATGTCGTTTGTTTGATCTTTTTTTACGGAATTCGAACGGAATTTATTTCCGACTCAAGTTTAGTGTCCCACTTTGACGGTTTGGTTTCGTTCATATGGACATACGCTAAAAAAATACTACAAGTATAAAATCACATTTTAAAACATAGGTGTAATGTTTTTCGACTCCGTATTTTTATATAAATGTTGTTTTATATCTTTCGGTTACTTATATTTTTTTATATAATACTGTTTTTTATTTAGCGGAATCATCGATAAAAAAGTCTATTATCGATGTTTACCCAACCCTACTATTCATATTTCGTATTTTTCACTTCTCCTGCTCAAAAAGTACGTCATATTAGCTTCGCGAAACGAGACTAATTTAGTACATTTGGCCCCTAGGGTTTAAAAGAAAGCCATATATAATGCCACACAAATTTCAATGTCACTGAAAAAAATAAACTTGCGGCCAGCTACATACTCCTTACAAATAATTAAAAACAAACAAACCAACCTGATCAGATTGGCCAAACTTTCTGATAGAATTGCTCAAACTGTACTTTTAGTTTTTCGTGAAAAATACAATTTTAATGTTAAGCCTTTTTTATTTTCTCACAGTCGAAGTGAAAAGCAGAGTGTTTAACACGTGGCTTAAAGCCATTATATGACACTCAGATATATTTGTCCTCGCTCACTTCGTGAGCTCGCCCAAATAATCACTTCGTGTCATAATGGCTTATTTTAACCCCTTGTCAAACAATCTACAATTTTTTATTCGTATTTTTGTATGCTGTCCTCCTCAAACATATTTTATTAGCTTTTTGACATAGTAACTAACGAAAGGGATCCATAGAATTATTTCTGTCTTTTTTAGCATAAAAATACATTTATAAATACAACTTTAATGATGAATCTGCGATAAATATAGAAAATAAACCCATATTAAGGATTGACATATTTTCGTTCTGTTTTTATGTTCAAGCCTCCGTAACATTCAAACTACCAAGGTTACATACATGATTTTAACTAATTTGAAATTCTTAAAGTTTGCCAATTCACTTGACACTAACCGCTCTATAACTTCAAAGTACAAGTGTTTTTTACGGTCCCAAACTTTAACCAACGTTTTCTCAATTGTCGCTTTTTCACTTTTGCAAGTTTGAAGAATTAAAAAAAAAATACTATAGCACTTTAAGATATATTTTTTTCACTGAAAGATAGCTTATGCTTTGTTATATTACAAACTACTTATAACTCCATATCGACAAAGTAGAATTTTTTCCCTATAACAGGCACAAATATGATATCGACGATTTTTTTAGGTATTCGACAAAGTGGGACGCTGGACACTAAACTTGGAGGCCTTAAAAAGGTACTTAAATTGGACATTTATGGGTCGACATCAAAATCATAGGTTTATTACAGAATGTTCTATCAGTTTTCATTGAAAGTCGATTTTCGGTAAATTTTGCCATATTTCACTAAACTGCCCGTAAATCCGTAACTAGAATCGACAAAGTGGGACGTTTTACTAAACTCACTCACATGTATTAGTTGGTAAAATGTATTTTACATACTCTCCAGCTAAAAAGGCTTTTATTTTTGTTTCGTATCGATTAATTAAATCTATAGTCAATTGTTATATTTGTTTTCATTGAGATAAAATTAGTTTATTGTAAACCACAAAAACTGAACGGAAATTCCCCGCGGAAAAGTGGCCCCTATATTGTTTTGCGTAGTATATTATGCTATAACAAATTCGGCAAAACTTATACTAGGTCAAATAGGTGCGTTCCTACAGAAAATTATTAAAAGAAAAAAAGGAAATAGGTAACAAATACGATTACGATAGAGCAAATAAGTTTGTTTTTGATTAAATTATTATAGGTAAAGACTTATCAAAAGCAGTTCTTACATACAAAAAAAATAAATTAATTAAAAAACGGACTTCAAAATAAACTAAAAAGCCAAAAATAATCTTTTATGTACAGTACGGATCACATCTGAATCACCTTTTGAATACGGTGCCAAACCATTCATTTATTACTACTCGTATTAATACAAATGACACGCAAGAACCGCGGCGGCGAGCCTTTAGTTATTACCTAACTTTAGTTATAGTAATTCGTATTTTTGTTGGATAAAGGACTTTACTTCAGTTTGGCACCGTCTTCAAAAGGTAATTCACATGTGATCCGTACTGTACATAAAATATTATTTTTGGCTTTTTAGTTTATTTTGAAGTCGGTTCTTTTTTTATTAATTTTTTTTTTTTGCATTTTAGTGATGGATTTTAGTGATGTAAAGTATTTTTAGAGCTCAAAATGGGAAGATTGAGGAGGCCCTATTGTAAATAAATAAGAGCAATTGTAGATAAGACTATTGTAAATAAAATCTAAATTATAAGAATTGGCTAGTTCAAAATGGTTAAGTCCATTAGCTTGCTGGGGAAAAAAATACGACTAACAGTCTCAACTGATCCATAATATTTAAAGAATTATCTCGCAACTCAAATTGGCGTAGAATCTCGAGTGATGTGGAGACGGAATATTTCCGTCTCTGATGGACTAGTGAATGGATGGGCATGCAGAAGAAAACACTTATAGGTGAAAAGTTATCCGTAGAGAAAATTTGACGTTCCATATCAGAAATATGACATAAGTTCCATGTTATTTTTAACCAACTTCAAAAAAAGGAGGGGGTTCTCAATTCGGTTGTATTTTTTTTTATATTTGTTACCTCAGAACTCCGTCATTTACACGACGATTTGGAAAATTATTTTTTTGTTCTTGACTAGGCATAGCCAAATTGGTCCCATAAAATTTTGGTGAAGTTCTGATGCCGGGATCCATGAGGAATTGAAGGAATTCCTCGAATATTATGAGAACATCTATGGCGATATCCGTATTTATTACAGTAGTTTAAGCATTTACATTTGAAAATCACCATTTGGTGAAGAGAACCCGATGATGAAGACACAAGCCATCAGTTACCACTGAGGGCTCTACCAGTGTTATTTAGTTCGCGGAACGCAAGTCGATTTAGAAAATTATTTTATCGGTTAAGAGTAGGAATCTCCAAGTTGATCCCATAAAATTTTGGTGAAGATCTGATGATGAGATCGATGAGGATCGAAGGAATTTTCAAATGTTATGGGCACATCTATGGCGATTTTGGTGTTTATTAAAGTAGAACAAGCATTTACACTGGTAAATCATCATTTGGTGAAGAAAAACTGATGATGAAGATACAAGCCACCAGTCACTAATTAAGGCTCAACCAATGTTATTTAATTAACTAATCGTAATATAATTATTTATCATATTTTGCTTAGAGGCAGAAATTGGTTAATATCAGGGTAACAAAGTGGAGAACCAGAGAACTCCTCAACGGTTACCGGCTCTGATTCTGAAATAGCAACGTTCAGCTAAAGGTCGTGAGCAATTGGCATTAGAATGCAATGTGGCTGTAAGTGCCGTATAAAAGTCGTAGAAGTCATAAAAGTCTTGTATTATGTGTGGCTTCGATCGTCAGAAGGCAGATTTCGTAGTCTTGTTATTTCCGTTAACGATCTCTTATCATTTGGTCGATTTAATAATTTGTTGGCGTCCAAATCTAACAACGCTATGCCAGCAAGTGCTATTGCAACATATATTTGCCCTTTAGCGAAATTATTTTTATCAGGATCTATCACAGCTTTCTCGAGGGTGGTACCTTGTAGCTTATGAATAGTAACAGCCCAACAAATATTAAAGGTAACATACGAGGCTCAACATCTCCGTATCCCCTTGTCACTTGAAACTTAGTAATGATGGAGGTATGGGTATGCAACCGTCACTATCTTTTAACCTAAGACCAACAGTTTCATCGTCAAATTTTTAGGTACGTGTTTTTACGTACACAGCTTCCGGGAGCTCCCCGTCCTCCAGCTGATCTCGTCTTAGGGCCGGCCTTTTTTTTTATATGCCCATAGCGCCATTTACTAGTCCATCAGAGACGGAAATATTCCGTCTCAACATCACTCGAGATTCTACGCCAATTTGAGTTGCGAGATAATTCTTTAAATATTATGGATCAGTTGAGACTGTTAGTCGTATTCTTTTTCCCGGCAAGCGAATGGACTTAACCATTTTGAATTAGCCAATTCTTATAATTTAGATTTTATTTACAATAATTGCTCTTATTTATTTACAATAGGGCCTCCTCAATCTTTTTTTCAATCTCAATTTTGAGCTCTAAAAATACTTTACATCACTAAAATCCATCACTAAAATGCAAAAAAAAAAAAAAAAAAGAACCGACTTCAAAATAAACTAAAAATGAAAAAGAATGATGAAAATTTTCAAGAATCTTGAAATTTTGTTTTTTTTTCATTATTATCGTTTTCAAGCCTCCTTATTATCAGAAAAAATACAGATTTTTCTGTGGCTTAAAAAAAAATAAAAAGATGAAAGGCTGTTGGTGGTATACGCCCGTCTTATACGGTACGACAAGAATAACAGTACATTTAGAGCCATTTTAATCGAAAATATCAATGCTGCATTTATCGTACCGTATAACGCAGGCATATAGGCCCACCAACGCCTTTTCATCTTTTTATTTATTTCTAAGCCACAGAAAAAATTGTTATGTGAACAAAATTTCAAGATTTTTGAAAATTTCCATCCATATCCTATTGAAATTTTATCTTTGGCACATTTGTTTGCTTCCATTTTACGATCTATTTTGCATAGTAATCTTACATAAAATGTGATTAATGTGGTGATGTAAATTATTGTATTAAAATTTATAACATCACCGTAAAATTCCTTGCTTTGCTGACGCCAATATCTGCATCACTTAATTTCCCCTTACTCCTTGTTTTTTAATCCTTGCTTGTGAGATCAAATGCGAGAACCGTGCCTCTGCCAAACGTGTGCGTGGGGAGACCCGCACTTCCATCAAATGTGGGTATGAGCTCAGATGTAGAGCAATAGTTAAAAGGACGGAGAGAGTATTCGTTATGTTTTATACTGTTCAGCAACTCTCTTCAGACTAAATTTCTACTGACATAAAAGAAAGAGACAGGTGCTTTTCTTAATTTAAACACATATCTACAACTTTTCAATACAGCCTATCTGTCTCGTATACTTGCGTGAAGGATTAACTTTTTCGCAATATTTAGATCAATGCCCCTTCCAGCGCGGGAGCTCAGAGCCTTATGTTCGCCTAAGTGCGGCAAATTGTGCGCAACGCACGCTATCTCAACAGTGGGATATCACGGCTATGAGTGCAAAGCCAAGCAAAACCTTTTAATATTGCAATTAGAACCGGTTTTGTAAGTTGGATTGTATTGCCAAGCGGCAGATTCGGTTTGTATTGAGATCCGCAATTAATAAATGATTTTGTAATCCAAGTAATAGGTATCAGAATCAGTGATACCCGTAAATAACTCGGGCATGTTTTGTTATACACAGTAATATCCGGATTTAATCCTAGATAATGCACATGGTTACAATTACAACCAATTGTAATAAAATATGTTTCGGGCGTTCCAATAAATCGTGATAGAATCCATGATTCCAAGTATAACGTATATAAAAAAAATCGGCAAAGAGTAGTATGCTCAGGCATCCGGCTCAGTGTAGGGTTCCGCAGCTGTTCATAACGAAGAATGCACACTACAGATGAAAAAAAATGCGATATAAAATAGTGCACTAGCAAAAGAGCTTATCTCCGCGGCACTTACCTACGTTCTTTTGTTGAGAAGCACCGTTTTTTGGCAATAGCTCAAAAAAGGTATATTTAACCACGTTGAAAATAATTTTCGTTGAAAGTTTTTTGTATCATATTTTTTGGACATACTGTTTAGAAAATAGAAAGGCGGGGGGGGGGACACAATTTTTCACAATTTTTTGTGTTTTTTTTTTAGAAACCTCAAAATGATTTTATAGTGTCTATCGAAATTATGCACCACACATTGATATTTGCTAAAAATAAATTTTTCACTTTCAGTTACATGTATGGAGTGCCGCCCCTAGATTTTTTTTATTTTATTATTTAACCATCAAACTAAGTAGCGGCTTACACAAAACACCTATGCTCCAAATTTCATCAATGTCCATCTAGTAGTTTCCGAGGAAAATGCCTTTGACCATACGGACGGACGGACGGACGGACATGACGAAACTATAAGGGTCCCGTTTTTTCCATTTTGGCTACGGAACCCAAAAAGTAGATAAATTAGGTCAGTGTCTCTTCCATTCCCGTAGCGCGGTGGCCTTATCTCCGGCTAAGCACCGCAAATTGCGCGCAACGCACGCTATCGCAGCAGTGCCCACGCCGGTTTAAGACACGCCGCCGGAGTTTGACGCAGTACTTACGGAATGTAACCGGTTTTCGTCGAAAAGTTGATAATTTTCGGTTTCTTTACTAATTATCGGTTTCAAGAATAGAAAATATTATTTTTCTAAATTATAGTTATAAAGTTATTATTTATATATATAATTACAATGTTTTTTTTCTTTCTTTAAGATTTGGTAATAACTCAAACTAAAATTCATACCAGTACAGTCAAGTCAAGGGCAAAGAAAGATATGTAAACACCGTATAATTGCATAAATATATATCCAGACCTTATTACTATGACAGCAAAATTGCTAATTTCTTTTATTACTTTTTTGTGTATTTATCTTTGCCCCTGTTTACAACAAATGTAACGTTGTGTGCATCGGATGCATGTTTGTTTCCATACATATATAGTTAATTAATAGTCAATAAAATAATACAAACAATTAGAAATTTATAAACATTATTCTTTTAACGGTTAAAAAAACGGTGTCGTCAAAAGTGTTCTTACCACAAAAATCCTAAATTAATATCGTTTAGCGCATCGACACAATTACAAACACGCGGCCCTTTATGAGGTTTACGACGCCGCTTTGACAGATTTAGAACAATTTTAACGGACGCGTACACCGTTAGCCCACATCTCTAACAATATGTTCCGAATATTGTCGTAAATGACAAAATTCACAGCCCTGACAACTCATGACGTAAGCATAACACACATTGAAAAAAAAACCTCCTCCGCATCAGAAACAAAGTCTAAAGTGAAAAATATGCCATAGTCATATACGCCAGTTCGAAAGTATGTTTAATTAGGGTTGCCTATTTTAATACTCGTAAACAAAGGCATATCTATTAGATTTTTATTTGTTTTGGCCCACGGCGCTGTATTGCAACGTTGTGTCTGAAAGGTAGTATGTCTGTGTGGGTTGTGATGTGACTTACGACATGGTTATTGCAATAATAGATTCGTGTGGCGCCAACAGATACGATGCAGATTAGAACAGCAATGTCAATTTATAATATTTTTTTTAAATTACTTCAATTTATGTAAAAAAAACCAATAGGGTTGTTTTTATCTACAAATATAAGTCTAACAATGCAGGAGAATACATACTTAATATTTTTATGAATACAAAAACTATCCTTTTGTTTCTGTGATGGCTAGATTTTTGTGGATATCAATTAATTAGATTAGTTTTTTGCGCATGTCACGTGATCAGCGTTGAAACGCCCTTGAAGAACAGATAACGTTATTTTGACGTGTCTTTGAATGTGCTCGTAAAATTTTGCCGCTGGTGACAGGTGATGCTGCCAACACAGTGTTGCCAGTGTGATCTTTAAATCAACTTTATAATAATACTGATCTTAAACGGAACCTATCGCATCGCACTGTCGCGGTGACACTAACGCGGCGTCGGCAATGTTGGCAGGTTTCCTGTCTTTACAAGAGATCTACTGCTTTTGGGGTACGCCTCGTTCTGTACTGTTTTTCCAACCGTATTAAATGTTTTTTTTAAAGATTACAAATTGTATTAAATTACCTATTTTCATCTTTTTATTAAATTTAGCCGTATAACAACACACACAATCGGATCAATCGATGTTAGGCGGCTTTAAACGTAATGGGAAGTGTAAGTCGCTGGCGAAACGCGTCCCGCGATGTTGCCAGACATATTGAGCGAAGTTCGGCATCGTCGCGCCACGTCACCCGAATTAGCTGGCGACTCGAGTTGTCAAAATGACAAAATTAGTAAAGTGACGTCATGGCTGGCTTAAGTATCGTTTTTTGCTAATTTTATATGGACAAACTTAATTCTGGTCCAAAAATCAAATACTAAGGCAAGAAGAAGGAAACGAATCTGAACACTTACACTGTTTAAAAAAATGAAAACAACCCTATTAAATCAAATAAATATCGGCACATATCCGCACTTTTACAAGTGTGAGTTTTATTAGTGTTCAGTTTTGACTTTTTTTTAACGTCTCCTAACACAAGGGATGGATGGAAGTTTATACGGGAATCGTAATAATGTTGAGGTGCGTCCACATTTGTATCATTTGCCCAATCAGATCTTCGTCGCGTGGCATGATCGCGTGTCATGATCACGCATTTGGACGTTGCGCCGATCCCATCGCTTGAAATCCATGTTGCTACGCGTATCCACACACTTAGATCGGACAAGCGCGCCGAGAGCGTCCAAGCAGCACGATACTCTGTCATGCCACGCCATGGTGATCGGATACGAGCAAATGATACAAGTGTGGACGCACCTTTGAACTTCGAAAGTTGCATCTTCGTAAGTAGATTTTGTATTTAAAATCGAAAAACATTTATTCATTAATTGTTGATATTAATCATCGAAGGGGGTAAAAGGAGTGATGAAAGTTTGTATGATAAAAATGAAATTTTTGGAGTTACAAACTTGAAACTTTGTATAAAGATTTTGTGTAGAAATTGTAACAAATGACCAAAACATAATACATATCTTTATTGTATCATTTGATGTACAATATGCCTAACAAAACATAAGAATTAAATTTTAATGTTTTAAGAATATTAGTAGAGTAATAAGGTTATTATTGTCAGCAGGTGGCGCTGGTAGTAACAATTAACTACCTTTCAGGTAATTATCTTAATTACTTACATGTTTTAAAATAATTTGGTGTACATTTGAGAAATGACTAATGACATTTGATGATGGTGATATCTTATGTCATCATTCGACTTACATGTGCTAGAACATAATATATGCTTTTTTTCTAGTTTATTGGCTGTAAAGAAGAGAAGCGGAGCTGTTTTTGCATATTAACTAATGAAACAATGGTTTAGAGCTAGAAATTACCTTTATTCAGTCAAAAATCAGTCTCACTGGCCACTTTCAATAATATGTAGCCTTAACTGAATGACATTATTGAGCTATTTACAGCCACACATGAAGACCTTATCTCATAGTAAATATAACAAAATTAAATCTTCTTTGTAAAAAAAAACCACTTTAATTAAAATAACTTTTTATAGTTTTAATTGCCAAATCTAAGAACAAATTTGGTGTATTGGATCATGATTCATGATCGTTCTTCTAACTTATTTGAACCCACTTTTCTTCTCTACTGTGTAATATTTAATCATCTTTATTAATAAGTACTATAAGAGGTAACATCAACAATAAAAATACTCCCTTAATACCCGTAATATTAAACATACATAAAGAAAGCTAATCAGTAATTACATATCACATCACATTGCACTTTAAATAATAGGTAAGATACTACATGTTATAATTGTATTAACATTTTTTTTTTTTTCTAATTTGGCCAAAGAAACACCATGGAACAAAATTAACGTATCAAAGAATAATTAAGAAAGCGATCGTTATTTTAAGCTTAACTAGATCTAGATCATTGTCTTCTTTTTTTCCTATAACTCAAATATTCACTAAATTAGAATCAGCTTTCTTGGGTTGGGTAATGGGTAGTCCGTATGTATGTCTGTTGCGGCGTCTCTTCGGTGTCTTCGGGTCTACCGGATCCGGTCCGGATCCGGTAAATTTTCACCGGATCCGGTGCCCTCGAAAATATACCGGATCCGGCCGGATTACCGGATCCGCCGGACCGGATGGCAATCCCTACTCGTGGCGCGGCATGTCGCGCATATTTATACTGGCTTGGGGTCATCTCAAACGTTCGAGTCACAAGAACAAGTCATTCTATAGGTACCTACTACCTAGTAGGTACAAGATTGTTCGGGAACCTTTCGACAGCCGTCTTGCTCTTTTCCCAAATTTTCCGCGTACTGCTATCTTTCTCTTGATCGTGTTATCTCTGTCACACCCTTCTGGAATGTTCTCAGTATAGCTGTCTCTTTTAATAATCATGCTATCTCTTTCTCTCCTTGAAAATTTCGTCATATACTGAAATGGACTTCCATAAGGGGTCCTGAAAACGCCTGATATCGGGTTTTCAGGTTTTGTTGTCATCTGATAGAGGCTGGCTTGAAACGGACTGAAAACATGTTTCAGGCGCCTGAAAACAACAGACCACTGGGGTGGGACAGAAACCACTGGGGTGAAATTTTGATAAACTGGTATGTGATAGAGCACCTTCTGAAACTGTATTTCAGCCTGCAGAAAACGCCTGTAAAGCACAGAGAAACACGATCAAAATTTTGGACATAAGCCACCGGCGTAACAATAATAACTTCTCTTTGATTTACGTATAGTTTGTATGGCCCATCAATAAGTAGCGTTAGTATTACAAAAATGTAATTCCTTTTTTAATTCATTTCATTAGTTTTACTTGCATGTTTTAACTACAATACCATTCATTGCATCTGAATACCCGTTCAAGTTCAAAATGGCTCAATTCCCTCTTAAGTTATGCGTTTAATTAATATATCCCAAGGTCAGTCACTGAAAATGGCAGGCATTGATTTAAGTGAGGTCTGTTTCTCTCACGGTCAATTTTACGTCACATGTTCGAGGATGAGTTTTGCCAGTAGTCTGGTCATCTTAGCCCCCCAAAAAAACGCCGCTAATGCTTGTTTATAAAGAGGTGTTACGCTAAAGTTACCAGCTAATTTTTATATATTTTCTCCTCTATTCTGCCCTGTGACTAAGTCCACGTGGACTTTCCTCTTTTATCACACATAATTGCACCCATTATTTCGCCCTACGTTTCACAGAATACAAATTTAAACATACAAAAAATCCATAAAAATATTATTCCATTCAGTGACCTCCAAATAGTCCAGTACATTTTTTTTTAATTTCTCAATGTACAGATATTTCATTTTTACAACTACCGTACCGAATTCATATGTACGGGGTTTGCTCGTAAAACCGATGGCCACTGGGGCAGTAACGTTCTCGAGTAACGGCCGCGTGCACGACGACGCAGCGTGGGTGGTCGCCCAACAAGGTGGACCAATGATCTGGTGAAGATCGCAGGGAACCGTTGAACGAGGGCGGCGCGCCACATGTAACGTAATGGAAATCCTTGGGCTTTTTCCAGCTGTGGACGTCCTTGGGCTGATATGATGATGATGCCCTGAACTAATGATATAAATATTTAGTGTAGGGCTAGCTGCTCGAACCTTAGCCTAAATTAAAACAGCCCAAGTACAGTATCTTCTCTTGCAACGCCTGCGCCATCATCCAGGTACATTTCACAATATCGTTTGACAGTAGCCATACAAATTAGCCGGTTCACGATATAACAAATAGTTTTGTAAAAATAGCCGTCGTAAATCGTGCGTGCGCGCACCGCGGACCGCAGGCCACGAGAGTAGCGGACTTTATCTACAGCTACTACGCTATTGTCCGCGTACAATTCTTATTTCAAAAAATCCTTCCTTAGTACGTCTCTACGTCTCTAAACTAAAGTAATAGGTAAATAATATGCGATTTAACGGTTTAGGCAACGACAATAATAATGTCTGTTGAGTTTTGTTTCGGCTTGCTTCTCAACAGTGGTCTTCACATGGTAAATGATGGTGGTAGGTAGGCACAGAATTGTAAAGTAAAAGTGCCCTTGTGTCCTATTTACAGCTCACTTCAGTAACTCTAAAATGGCCCTACGGGCCAAGAGAGATCACAAGAGACAATAAAAAAGTGTCCTATTTACAGAGTAAATACTAGAGTAGAGAAGTATTTAAGTTACTGTTTTATAGATATGTATAGAAGATACGACTAACAAGCATGCACATGGAAAGTAGTTAATCAAATTGTAAAATACCTTTAACAAAAACAGTTAGATTACCTACTTGTATGTTTATTTAACTTTTAGTGTTAAGTACTGACTCGTATGTTGGTTTGTGTCAACGTACGTATATTCGGTGACAATTCATATGTTTAATAATTTGCCATCGAGCTGTTTTGATGATGGAACCAGAAGTTGGTCAAATAAACTCTGTCCATAGATTGGGCTCTTTAGAATGGTTTCGATGAATAGTTGACGGATGTTCCAAGAGCACTACAGTCGACAATAAACTCTTGTTACAAAAATGCAATTTTGGTCAGAAACTATTTAAATCCTATGCTGTCCGCTGATTTTGTAGCCACCTAACAAAGTTACATCAAACACCGCAGCTTTATTCGTTTTACGAGCAATAAATCCAATATAATAAAAGCCTGCCAGTTACGCCCAACAAATATATCAGATGTCAAGCTTTTCGCGTTATGCTAAATTTTTAAGATTTATTCAAATCTATAAATCATTCTTGGGAATCAATGGTGATCATAGTCTTCTTCTTTGTGTATCTTTTAAGTCATTGAGAAGTATAAGGTCTGGACCACAGTTTTCCACTACTTCCACGGGGATGGCAACAATCTCCTGCCATTGAGGAATTGCTTAAATTTATTTAAAGTTATGTTGATTCTTTTTTTAACTGTGTGGCTTTCTTTGGTGTTGTAACTCCTAAACCAATGAACCGATTTTATTCCGTTTTTGTATTTGAAAGGAGACTTCATAGAGTATTCTTAGCTATGGTTCAAGACAATCGGTTCAGCCCTGTACTAATTATAATTAATTTTCTAGGTGTGTCAGCTGTTTTTTGTCGGTTTACCGATTAGTTGTTCATTAAAATTAAGGCAAATGTCCCAGGACCTGACACTCTCTCAATAGTTGGCATCTTATTTTATAGCAACGGAGACGACAAATAGGTTGTGAATGTCAAGCACTCAGACGTTTATCTTAATGCAGGTGCAACTAGAAAATTGGCATCAGAAATATCAAAAATGAGAGATTAAGTCGGACGAGTTTGTTGAGCAGCTGTGTTCGATCTATGAAAATTGGCCAAAGTGTGAAGTTGTACTAAAATATGCATTTCTTAAATATGGTCACGAAATTAGAAATTATACATTCGTTTTTATTAAATAATTAGCTGTATCATTTATTTAACAAGCTTCGTTGTGGTACAGTTCCCGGTTTCCGATTGAGCATACTCGTACTATTAATATAAGTTTGCGGACAATGCAATATATTTGATCTGTTAATCGAGCCGGAGAGTGCTCGTAAGAACTCTGTAACAAACCGGTCAAGTGCAAATCTGACTCGCGCATCGAGGGTTCCATACAAATTTAACTTGCCGCTTGAGTTAAGTTTGCCTCTGGTATCTATGGCGTCACATACAAATGAGGGGCAAACTTAACCAAACCAGGTTATTCAAAAATTACTTTTGGTGATAAAAAAAAAGTAACTCAGATATAGACCGTGACCATTAATAACCCGAAAGATTTAAACCACATATTTTTGACGACTGTACGAGTAAATAATGTTATATCAACATGGGTCTAATTATGTGTCTTAATTAAATTACTATTTCAGTACGAATTAAATCTTATTAATTGCCCGCTTCTTTGTGAACAAGCCTTTAGGTGGGAATCTCATGTTGAAGAACAGAGAGCGAGCATGACACTTCACGAATCGCTCCGAAATCATACGATGAAAGGCGAATGGCGTGACTTGTATTCCATGAATGACAAGAAGTGTCAAGTTATGTCTAGCACGATGTTTGTGTTGAAATTATTTTTATTTATTGGCACCACAAAATACCACAAATACTTATGTATCCAAACTTTATTAGGTGCTACGACATTAAAGTGCTCTTACATTATTATTGAAACTTTGTGTCTTAGGTATCTTTTTTTTGACTAACAATCATAACCATAAATTGTTAGGCATGATAATATTCGAAGGAAATCATACTACTTATTTTTTTACATCATACTTACCTCTTACCTCATACAGGAAAGGGAATTTGTTGTAACAGCGATCCTGCTAACCTGTACCTACAGTAAAATAAACAACAACATGAAACAGTTACGCATTTTTATTACGAGTAATTTAATGAATTAGATTTTCAAAATGTATATCGCCGTTTTAAGCACAAATAATCAATCTTGAACGGATTTCATGATTCAAGTTAAAATAAGTGTTCTTTATTTCTTCTGAAACCGTTTGAATTCTTATTAACAACTCTTCTTTGGAGTTCACAGGTGTTGAGTAAACCTTATCTTTCAGAGTTCCCCATAGAAAGAAATCTAGCAGAGTTAAATCCGGTGACCGGGCAGGCCATGCTAAAACGTCGCTCCCACGACCGATCCGTCTCTCGGGGTATTGTTGGTTCAGCCAATTACGAACATCCAAGCCGAAGTGGGCCGGGCATCCGTCGTGCTGGAACCACATAGTTCGATAGTTCGTCGGGTTTCCAAATCGACATCTTCTAGCTCGTTTAATTCATTATTTAGGAATAATAAATAGTTGTGAGAATTCAGTCTATTTGGAAATATGACGGGACCTATTATTTTATTCCCAATAATGCCAGCCCACAAGTTTACGGAAAATTTGTGCTGGTATGAATTTTTACTTTTCGCATGGGGATTTTCTTCTAACCACATATGCTGATTATGGGAATTAAAAACTGCCTCTCTCGTGAACAACGATTCGTCTGTCCATAATATCTTATTTAGAAATCCAGGATCTTCCACTAATTTCTGATTCATCCTTTGGCAAAAGGCAACTCTAGCTAGCCCGTCATTGTTAATTAATCCGTGTACTTTCCTGTAGTGAAAAGGATGCAGGCGGTACCTTTTCCATAGCCTTAATACGAGCTTATAGTTAACATTGACCATTCTTGCTACAGTTCTTGATGACAAAGTTGGGTCTTCTGTTATGATGTTCATTATTCTGTTCTCTGCTTGTTCATCTAGATTTATAGCCCTTTCTCTGTGAACTTTTCCAAGCCCTTTTTCGCGAAACTGTCGATGGACATCCGCAAAAGTCGAATGGTGAGGTATACGATGGTTTGGGTATCGTCTTCGGTATTCGGCGACTGCCTGGAGCGAGTTCCCATCACAAAATCCGTACACAAAGTGGATATCTGCTAAATGAGCCGAAGAATAATGCGGCATAGCGAATATTATTTATTACAGTCAATAAAATGTTCAATGTTATTTTATCTTGCGTGACAATTAGTTATCATTTGTAATGAGTCATTTTAGTGACAATCAATTTCAAACTAGCCAGTTATAAGAAGAACCACTCCCGCGGCTTAGAACAAAACAAACCTAATAATATAAGATATTATAATTATTCGGATTAATACACTACACTGTATTTTAGTTGCATGTTATATCCTTTTATCTCGTGATGAAAATATTTTCGGTAGTAAAAACTTTTTGTAGATAGATACCAAACTTCTTTATGAAACTGGCTAACAACCCTAGTGCATCTACGTGTAAAAGAAGTAGGTGGCTACGTCATGCTCACGCCCTTAAGGTGTGTTACACTGGAGATTTTTTAACTTTTGATTTGTTGTAAATAATTAATATCTTCTTAATTATGAGTTTGTGGACTATATGTTACATAACTTTATATACTCTAATTAGGCTCTAGTATCGTTAGCTTAAATCTTTCGCGTTATTAACGGTGACGGTGTATATATGGTTATAATTTTCGTGTAATATTCATATTAAATTACATATTTCCAGAAAATTCCAGATTATTCGTTTGGTAAACTTCGGAGATAAAAGGGGGCAATGGT
Source organism: Hedya salicella (assembly GCA_905404275.2). Lineage (NCBI taxonomy): Eukaryota > Metazoa > Arthropoda > Insecta > Lepidoptera > Tortricidae > Hedya > Hedya salicella. The sequence goes on from FR990096.1 coordinate 92,682,304, forward strand.
ATTTTTATTTTTACATTTTCCTTAATAAAACGAAATATAAGCTCAATAAAAAATAAACAAAAAAAGGACAGCACAATAAAAATTACAGATCAAGCCCTTTTATATTATACTCTACTTGACCTAGTGACTAGACTTTTAATTTTTATTCCTATATCCGCATAGGTATTGTTTTTTATAGATAATAAAAATATATTTTATAATGTTTCCTTTGCAATAAATCTGGGCTGACCATGTTTATAAATATTCCAAATTTCATATAGACAAGCATAAGTCGTTTTTGAGATATGGCGCTCTAAAGTCGGACAGACAGACAGATAGAGTCGCACCATAAGGGTTCCTTTTTGACCTTTTTGGTACGGAGTCCTAAAAAAAAAATATATATTACGGGACCATTTTACACAAATCGATCGACTTGTGTTATGGGTACTGGACGTCGATATATTTAATAGATATTTTTTACTTATATACATAGAAATATTCAAGATTCAGGAAAAAATATTTATGCTCATCTCACAAATATTTGCCCTTACCGGGATTTGATCCCAGGACCTCCAGGCAACGTTACGTATATAATATAAGTCAAAAAGACGCATTCCTACGGAGTTTGGATTTTTAAGAATCGTCTCAATGAGTCGTCGTCGGGTGTTTAACAAAAGTAAAGTCGGCAATAAAAGCCAGCCACAAAAATGTATTTTTTAACAGAAACTTTTTTTACCAATCAAAATGTAAATAATCATATATTTTAAACATGATTAAAGTACTAAATAAAAACAACCAAGTGCAGCTGAACTCGCGCACTGTGGTTTCTGCTTCAACACGTGTTCACTAAATGTGTAAGAAAAGAAATAAATAAGTCGTATGCGTGACAACATGAACAAAATTCTAAATTTATCGAGAAACTTATCTTTTTAACGTTACCGGTCCGTTACAACCTAGTAGCATAATACCAGGTTACATATTTTGACTCAATCTCACATTGGCTTAGTTCTAAAATAGGTACCAAAAAACTCAAATAAATGTGTTTCCAATATAATAAATTGTCATAATGACGTTTACATGTTACATCCGATATCCGAAATGTATAGTTAGTAAAAAATACATTCTTTTTGCAATGTCAAATTATCATTAAGACTGAAGGTTAAAACGCAATAGTTTCATAATTACCAAAATTCAAAAATACCTCCAACTGTCAGGCCCAAAGATCAAAATGACATTGTCTCTTAATACCTAAAATTTTGACTAGGTACATTAAATTTTGACTAGTTTTTTCAAGGAAACAAAATAAAACCTATTCTGGCTTCCGCCACGGGTATTCTGTACTACCTAAAGAAATATTCAGTTGTATTTATTCATGAAAATGTAATCACATGAGACATTTTGCCATATGAATTGAATTTTAGGTACTTTGAGCATTTGATGTTTTAACCTTGTGACAGTTTTGTATCAAGCTAATATAAGTTTAAGACATTTCGGGTCGTGGTTGAGTTGAATATTAGTAAATTCACAATAAAGTTAATTTAAATTATAGTTATATCAAGAGTATGGTATTTTAAGAAATAGGTGTAAGTCATTTAAACTTTTAGACATTTTGAAACTAGTCTGTTTTGACAATGCGACGTAATAGGAACATGGTATTATGATATTTGGTTGTAGCGAACCGGTAACTTTTTAACGGATCTCTTCCAGTTAACGTCATGAACGTTATGTTAAGGTAATGGTTTGTCTTTGCTAGGCAGCTCTCTTTCTCAGTTATCCGATTGGCTTTCAAATAATGCGAGCGAAAGTAAAACGGAAAATATGTGGCTGGGCGCCTAAGAATGGGCCACTAAAGACTACAGTGCCTTATCTTCTATTCGATTACTATAAAAGACCAATCATGTTTTTCTTTGCTTTAATAAAAGTTCATTGACGTATCAAACAGTACTGGCATATTATTTTTCGACTGAAAATAATTAAATGTCATAATGACTAACATATTACATCCGATATCCAAAATGTACAGTTAGTAAAAATAACGATTCCTTCAAATACCGAATTATGATTACGACTGAAGGTGAAAATGCATTACCTTCATAATTACCAAAATTCAAAAATAGCTTTGGCTGTCAGACCCAAATATTTAAATTGCATAATAGGTACTTGCCTAAAATTTTGATTTGCACTCGACCAGTTTTTTCAACGAAACCAAATAAAACCTTTTCGGACTATCATAACAGGGATTTTGTAGTCTCAACCTAACGAAATATTTAATATTTTTTACAAAAAAACCACACAATATCGTTACGTTTCTTTTCGTCTTTACTTATGTAGGTATTGAATTTCAGGCTTTTTGAACATTTGACGTTTTACTCTTGAGACATTTTTGTATCAAGTTAATATGAATTTGAAACATTTTGGGACATAGTTGAATTGAAGATTAATCAATTCACGATAATTATTATCTTATTAAGAGTACGATACATAAATAAGTAGGCGTAACTCAGCTCAAGTTTTAGACATTTTGAAACTAATCTGTTTTGACATTGCGACGTAATAGAAACATGGTATTATGATATTTGGTTGTAGCGACCCGGTTTCCAAAATATAAACCGTCAAATTGATTCTATCAAAACCAAAATTTAACATAGATTGCAATAAAATGCGACATGGCGTTTATACGGGCGTAGTGACATATGACGTAACTGTACATATGGGATCACTCGGTCAAATGGCTGTTTAATTAGTACCTACTTTAAATTCTTTAAAATGCATAAATATCCGTATTTAATGGTCGGTTTTTAATTTAATCTGAAGAAAGGAAGAAAATATCGCGTATATTATCTCATTTTAGTTCCCGACGTTTCGGAAGCTTTTCAGCTTTCCATGGTCACGGGTGGACAGTCCACCCGTGACCATGGAAAGCTGAAAAGCTTCCTGAACGTATACGAAACTTATTTAAATGAGTAATAATCGCGGAAACAGAAGAAAATATTATCCTCATTACAGAGAAAAAGATAGCGCCATTACACAGGGAATGCTTAAAGAAATAGGAATTAAATTAAAATCAAAATTAACAATAATACTTTTACGTAACACTTTCGCTGACAGATGGAGAGTTCCATTAACAGTTCCGTAACCGACATTTTCGCAACGCTATAGCCTCGTAGCCAATGACATGGGCAAACCGTATGTAGCGAAAACTTGCTACGAGAGGAGCGCCCGCCGAGCGGGAGCGCGAGAGTCGATGCGCTAAGCGTTGTTCAGCCTGCACATTGATTGCCTGGTGGACGTCTGCCACCGACCGAACCAGTCGATACATATATAATTTCACTTTTTGACATCTTGTTTACGCAATTTTCATGAATTGTTAAGAAATGCGGTAAAAAAATATGAATATACTCTATTTCCGTATGCAATTCACGTGTAGATATAGGTGTACGTAATCTGCGATATATCTAGAAACAAGTGATCGGTGTAAGAAACTACCGACAGATCTAGAAAAATGCTGATAACATTCCAACGGTCAAGCCGATTTCCTTGATTCAAAATGTATGATATTAATGAAATCATGTACAATCTTACACAGAGCTTGTACTATGGGGACCTGGCGACGAAATACATAAATGTCCGTGCGAGAGAAGCGTCTCCGTTTTAGCTTGGTTGAAAAATGCTTTCGTATATCTGTCCGGATGTACTCCTCTAAAAACCAATTCTTGTGAAATTTAGTGAGCAGCTTGAATAATTATATAGATATCTTAATTTTCATTTGTACTATTATAAAGATGTAAAATTAAAATTCTGTAAATTGAAGATATATGAAAAAAGATGCGGACTATTTGAACGCCAGTGAAAAGAGATTTTTTTTTTGGTATGTGACTGCCCCTTCATCCCGCCAAAAAGATGGATGGCTGGATAGATTCCATCCATTTTTGATACATTAGAAGCTGGTCATTCTCAGATGGTCATATGATTTTTACGTGATTACGCTAAAGAAAAAGAGTGTTCTACTTTTTTCTCCTAAAGTGACGAAATTGTCGGTGCCTTCTCGTAATGTACTATTCTATCATGTTAATAGCAACGCGATCATCGTCAACTCTCATCTTCTAGTCATCCAATGCTCCGGTGTTAGTAATTCAGTGGCATTGCACGGCATTTACGAGTAACCCCATATATCTTCACACACGTAATAAAGATGTATTGCAAATTTGATGCTGACTGTACCTATGAGTAAACCTAATTTCTGTAACACATAATGTAAGATCAGTTACACTAATGGCGCTGCTTCCAAGAAGTCTTTGGCATAAGCACTCAATGCCTGTGCCAAAGTGCATTGGAGAAAAAAACGAGATTCGCGCGGAATCGATGAAGCATTACTTAAAAATTTGCTGCATGAATTCGGTAGATGCATCTACCTATAGCCGGATTATAAGCACCTGCGTAGTGTAAAGGGTTTACTACCATGGGAGACTTATTGCGGCGCAATCACGTTCGCCTACCTGACACCACCTTTACGCAACACGCTTTGAAATTATCATCTATATTTTAATGTTTCTTTATTCATTTTCAATACAGTTGGACCGAAAGCCTGAAAGATTTAGTGGGACTGGGCTGCACGTGTCTTCCGCGTGCTTTTAGAAGTTTGAGTCAAATGTGTGGACATTTTGAGATGGCTACTGAAACAAGGGTAGCCCAAAAAGGAGATGGTGGTATACAAAAATGCTAGGAGATAATAAAGATCGCAGATATCTATGGTTATTATTGACAATACCAAGCCAAGTCGCAGATGTCATTGAACACAGCTGCTGGAATGCGACAGAGCTGGTAGAGTTTACTGTTCAGCGAAGGTAGAAATATCAAGTTTTTAGGCAAAAATACCAGAAGACATGAAAATTTGAGGAATTATCTATTTATAATTACAATGCCATGCCAAGTTACCGCCCAGCTGTCCTTGGAGATAAGCTAGAGTGCACCAGGTGCAAGTCAAATGGGTAGGCCACCGTGCACCGCTAACAGAACAGCTGCTATCTCCTTCAGGGTGCTTATGACCTGAGGGCTAACCATCCGAGGTGTTCAAGATGTAGGCTACTTTCTCTTAAGTCTACTGCTTTAAATATCAAATGTTAACGCAAAGATACCAGGCGACAAAAAAAGTTGAGTAGTTCTTTATTTATTATTGACAATGCCAAGCCAAGTCGCTGCGCAGGTGTCCTTGAACACTGGGCTGGAATGCGCCAGGTGTACATCAAGCATTTCGGCCACCGGTAAAAGGCGGGCTGCCAGCTCTTTCAGGGTATTAATGACCTGGGGGCCTACCATCTGCGGCTTCGTGCTCAGAGTATCGAGCACTTTCGCCCTGACGGCGTAGTTTACTGTTTGACGGAGATGATACTGGAAATTTTGAAATTTTAGGATTATAAATATGGAAAGCATACATCTATTATACATTCTTTTAAGCTCTAATATCATATTTGATCTGATAATTTTGACCTTGTCCAAGTAGGTACGTTCGAAATCCATATGTTACTTAAGCAGCGGTACTCTTGTACTTTCTACAATAAACTCAGATATTATCGGTGGGAATTGAATGCAATGGATGCTACAGTTGAAAGCTGAGCATAGGTGTCGCAGCACACACTTTGTCTTAATTTTCATCATCATCATCAGCCTATATTAGTCCACTGCTGGACGTAGGCCTCTCCTAATGAGCGCCATAGCGTCCTGTTATAAGCTTGAAGCATCCAGCCTCTGCCCGCAGTCCGCTTTAGGCTATGTGTTAGGATGTTACCTGGATGAGTAGTAACGCGGCAAGATGAACCGGCTTGACCTCGATGCTTTTCAGTTTGCGCACGAGGGCCCTGGGAGTCAGGTCGTCCAGCTTGCCTATATGCGACAGGATCCTTGGTGCCTGTCAACCATAGTGCAAAAATGTGAATAAAGAAGAAAGGACGCACGGGGATTTATATCATATTTATATCATCTGCTGCATAATGAATATAAGTAATTCTGCTTTAAAGTTTAAGAATAAGACACGACTTATATTCAGACAAACAATCAAACATGAATTATTGCTTTATTAATAAAAAATAAGTCAAAAACCAAGGACCATAAAAAAAAGACTGTCAATCGCCATACCAAAAGCCGTCCTTGATATTTACCACGCCATTTACGAGTAGGTATTAGAATGACTATTTATAATTATTCAACTTTGCACAGCTTGCTTGACACAGTGTTGAGTATATTACGATTTATTTATTATTAGCTGTTTACGAACGAATTATTATTGTACTTTGTTCCTTTGATCCATTATAACATCGTTAAATGTTTAGTTTTTAAGCGCCATCTAGTTTTACACTGGATATCCCACGGATATCCCCTTGCGGGCATCGATCCAAAGTATAGCGATTGACAGTCCTTTTGTTTTAATGGTCCTGGTCATAAACAGCGGTATGCTTTCAAAGTGTAGGTAAATGAATAATAAATGGCAGTGGTTTAGTCTTCGGTTTCTAGTTAATGGATAAGCTATTTGAATTAATTTTTCAAAATGTGAGCAAATTTTGTCACAAAATCCTACAGATATTGTAAATTTTGTAATTGATATAAATAATCGAATTAAGAACTGTAAGGTGAAGTTCTGAAGCACTTTAGACTCAACAAACAAAGTTTAAACTAATTATCTTAATATTATATTACAGTATTCCCAAAACTTTGTTTTATGGAACTGCGACAAAACTCAAACATTTCATACAACTACCTCGCTCGGTTAATGCCAATGTTCCACTCTACGAGACAATCTTTATTCAGGTGAGTACAGAATAGTAAGATAATATGTAACTCTTAAATTTCTTTTATTTACTTAGTATCAATGTAATTCACCACTGCGCACCAGTTGTTTAGTTTAATAATTGACGTGTTGCTTTGGTGAACACACCTTCAATCCATGATTTTTTACACGCATTTTCATGTAAGTGGTATCTCACGCTTCTTACTCATCCAACGCCCGAGGGAGCCTCCGCCGTTAGCAATTCAATCACCGTATGACTTAAGCGCATATCGGTTCCTTAGACCGGGCCGTAAAGCCGGCGTAGTTATTATTGCGTGTTTACTCTAGAGAATCCACCACTTCGGTGTGCCATAAAATTCCCACATAAATCCCATTATTCTATACCTACGTCGGCTGTTCTCAAAGTGTGCTCGTTCGGGATAGTGCTACGGCAATAGTCCAAGGTCGCTGGCGAGTTGTGATTGGCGATTGAGACTTGTGACCCCGCTAACAGGTTCAAACTCAGCCTCCGCGCTGACTACTTAGGGCAGATTCATGGACAGAAGCTAAGAGGCCCAGTTTACTCACCCGTGATATTTTTTCTATTAACTTTATTGCAAGGTTATCATTTAAGGTTTTCATGACGTAGGTGTAGCTTTAGCTATATGAAAAGCGGGTACATGCAACTATACCAAGAATGAAACATTTGGAGTTCAGTATTTCATAAACCATCCTGTAAAGCCAAAATATAATTATAATGTCATTTGATGATAATATTAAAGAATAAGCAGTATCTTAATTTAATTATTGATTTTCTTTCTTATTTTAAGTAGGTAATACGAAAATGCTTCAAAATATTTTTTGAATAAATTTGTATTTTTTTTTGGTTTTTACTATTGTGGTTCAGATCTGTTCGTAAGAACTTACGTATGTAATCTGTGTTTGCGCTCCGCAATAATCATTAGAATAACATTAATGTAAAGTGAAAACACGTCAAGTCATTCCACAATAACAGAACCAGTAAACAAAATGGGAGCTAAAAAGCATTCCCAGCCTCGGATCTACGACTTAAACATCTGAACCAGCACAGCAGCTTATTGTAGCGGCTTCCTCTTCATTGCAGGGCACTTATAAAAAAAAAAACTTTAAATTTATGAATGTGCACCCTTAGAAAATGTTGCGCGGTAAAATTATATAATGGGGAATGGATGATTTTTTTTAAATCACTTGATTTTTTTTATTAATAGGAATAACCTTCCTCATTCCTGGAAAAAAGTTACAGATTTTTCTGTAGATTTAAATAATTATAAAAAATAAAAGTATTTTTACTGTCCCCGTTCGAGCCTGGGACTGTGAGCTGGACGCTTTCCTTAGTCACTCAATCAGTACATATAAAATAGAAAAATATAATCTATTCTTAATGTCAGATTGACCTTGTCAACTCGTTATAAACGCACTTTAAAAAAATTCTTAAATTTGACCACTGCTTGCTCACCACTGGAATTTGGATTGCCTGCTGTGATGACTACCTTCACTTTGGACCCTGAACTTGACCTTGATATCTTTTACGATGACCATAGGAACGGAAACTGGACTTCTGTTATTTTGTCGTTTATTAATTTTCTTCGATGGCCCAGCATATCAACGATTTAAGGAACCCAAGCAATGTTTTTTACCAACATGCTCCAATCCAACCAACTCCAATGATGTAAAAAAACCCAGGTTTAAAGTTCTTTCTTTCGAAAGAAAAATGGTGTCAAATGGTTAATAGAAACTGCCCGAAGCGTCGGCTTTATATTTGCGAAGAACAAATAAACGTAAGTGATCGTGAAATATATGCAATAGCATATCCTTGAAAAAAATTGAGAACATTGTGAATGAAGGCTTTGTGACATAGCTTTGAGTGGATGTTTTCTAGAATCTGTTGTCGAGACAAACATAATACATAGGAACATATTTTACAGTTTTTAATACTTCCAATATTTTTGTTACAATATATTTGTTACATTATCATCTGAAATAATAAAAGAATATTGATTTAATACTCGTGTTTTTTACGAAGACTATACCCGCGTTCTGGTATAATGGGTATTTTGATAAAATAGCAATGTGATACTGTGGGCGTTCTGATACAGTTGACATTGTTATACAGTGGTCGGTCTGGTACAGTTGACGTTATATTAGAGTAGTCGTTCTAGTACAGTGCGCATTTTGATAGTGTGGGCATCCTGACACAGTAGACACTCTGACACAGTGGACGATCTGAGACAGTGGACACTCTGAAACAGTGGACTTTCTGATACGGTGGACGCTTTGATACAGTGGACACTGTGGGCCCGAAGGCTTAATTGGGTTTCGAATCAAGATAGTGATAATCAACATACGTAACTATATATACGTACAGTTCATCATCAGAGCAATATCAAAGTTCTCTTGTTGGTGTGCAATAAATAATGATTGTATTGTCAGGATAGTAGCAACTAAGTGCCAAGATAGGTGCAACCTCTACAAATATTTCCATGCATACCTATTGGTAAAAATAAAAATAAAATATCGATTTAACGAGGCTTTATTTAAACCCTTATTTAAGTTGTGGCATTATTCAAAATGACAAGTCCGTAATAGTGTTATTTGTGTCGTCAAGATGGGCTGTCACAATGTAATATTCCTTTGATATTTTATGATCAGGTTCAAGTTTAGCTCGGACATCACATAGGCTTCCGGCCCTTTTCACTTCAACATATCCAACTGCATTTTCCACGTAAGATCCCAACAAAGACCTTAAAATAAGTGAAGGTTAGAATAACGAATTGTTATAAAATCAAAGCAGATCTCAATATTATTACAGCATACAGAGCATTTCTCAAATAAGTCCAATGGGGCATTCTTTCTTCTAAATACTATATAAACATAAATAAATAAAGTGCCTTGGTTGGTAATAAAGCACAGAATGCTTTCAGACGTGTCTTACAGGTGTCAGGCTTTATCTTACACAACATCCATATGCAATGTTACACACTTGTATTGTACTTACATCAACGCTTTGATGCCTCTTATTTCAGTGATGTTGTGTTTGTCTACTTATGGTAGATTGGAAAAATCTGCTTTAAAAAAAAACAATACTATCTATAGTCGTGGTTTCAAAATCCAATTTCAGTTACAATGCTCGTCGTAAAAGCTATTAAGGTCAAATCCGGGGTCCAAAACGAAGGTAGTCATCGAAGCAGGCAATCAAAAGTCCGGTGGTGAGCAAACGGTGGTCAAATTTAAAGAAAATTCTAGGATATTGCGAAAACTTTAAAAATAAGGGTGTGTTTATGACGAGTTGACAAGGTCAATCTGACATTTAGCATAGATTATTTTTTTCTATTTTTATGTACTTATTGAGGGACTAAGGAAAGCGTCCAGCTGACCGTCCCAAGCCCGAACGGGGACAGTTGAAAATAATTTTATTTTTTATAATTATTTTAAGCAACAGAAAAATCTGTAACTTTGTTCCAGGAATGAGGGAGGTTATTCCTATTAATAAAAAAAAATCAAGCAATTTAAAATTTTTCATTCATTCCCCATTGTACAAATTATAACTTGTACAGAACCATTTGGGCCATTAGCAATGAACTAAACAGATTTTAAATTAAGAGTAGTTAGTGTTATTGAAATTCTGTACATTATATAAATAAACTATTTATTTAGTAATTATATCATCCTTCTCATAATGGTTACAATAATTAAAAAAGGAGAGAATGTTACTTAATAAGTTTGCAAGTTGGGTATTGAACCAGTGATGTATAGTGTGCCAAATATTGGATAACGCTACCGTCACCCAGTTACTGCACTTGTCAGAAAAATACGGGTGCTTTGTCATTTATCTCTAGCGTGATAATCGCGAACCATCGTTATCATAGCGCCGCAGAACTGCCGAATATTCAGTAGCCACTAGCCGGGCGAATTCATTCAGTAAAATAAGTACGACATTGTGACTTAAGTCAAAGTAAAGGACTGCGACAATATATTATCAATGTTCAGCGGGTGGTATCCATACTAATATTAGAAATGCGAAAGTGTGTCTGTCTGTCTGTCTGTTACACTTCACGCTTAAACCGCTGAACCGATTTGGATGAAATTTGGTATGGAGATAGTTTGAGTCCCGGGGAAGGAAATAGGCTACTTTTTATCCCGGAAAAATGCTCTTATCCGCGATAAACAAATTTAAGGCGGACGAAGTCGCTGGCAGAAGCTAGTACCTACTTTTATTAAAAAAAATCGTAATTGCTTTATGTAAATATAGTATTAGATTGCGCAAAAAGTTTGAAAATCACTGACGTACATAAATACGATGCTGATCTTGCAAATCACAGCCTCCTACCTCTCTCGAGTACTCATTCAAGCATCAATCTTATAACAGTTGTATAAGGTTTGATTTTGTTTGCGCTCGGGAGAGTGTGATGTGAGCTTTATAAGGTTACTGTTGTATCTTATGCGATATGAGTTTGATAGTTTGTGGCGGTGTGAAGAAAGAGGTTATGTTCTTGCGTTCCATGGTTAGGTTTCGATCAATTTAAACATACGGTTTTCCACGAACTTCTGAATTTATGTTTGTTCTTGGCTAGGGTGTCAGTATCGAAACAAAGAAAAGTAAAGTAAACATAAGGAATTGGGTACTAATATTTAACAAAAAGTCTAGGTCTTGACTATGATTTGATTTCCGATGCCTTATCTGCTTTTAGGGCCTTCACTCTATTTGTAGGGCCGTTTGGACGTGTCAGATAGTTTCGCAAGATTTGATGTGGCAGATATTGATGCTGGTGACAGTCCAAAACTCTCTTTGTACTCGACGATACAGTCTGCTGCTTGAAGACAATTTCTCGGCGAAATATTAAACGGGCGGTTGTTTTACTTTCCCTCAATTCGTTTTTTTTTAAAGACATATTTAATATAAAAAGATATTATATAATAAGAAGACTTAATAATGTGAAAATAAAGTAAAGTCTTTCACAAAACAGCCAATACAATTCCGTAAGTTCTGTTCCGAGAATTTTGAGGGGTTAAAACCATCGGCGAACTATTATCGGATGAATGACGTGTATGGTATAAAAGCTTAGCTCATGGCAAGGACCGTTCGTTTAAACAAGAGGACTGTCCAGCTTCGTACAAATTCCCAGATATGCACAACGCGATCTATGTAGTAAAGAATTATTTTTTACAACTATGCAAGCGTGAGATTATTTAAACGTTACGATTTATTTATTATTGGCCGTTTAGGAACTAATTATTACTGCACAATGTTTCTTTGTACAATAACATCGTTAAATGATTAGTTTTAAAGCGCCATCTTGTTTTTGCAGGAATATCTCCCTGCCATCGGGGCACGATCCAAGGTATGACATATGACAGTCCTCTTGTTATAATAGTCCTTGTTTAATGGTGATGTGATGTTGTGATGATGATTGAATTATTATGAACCCCTGTTCGGTAATTATAACTCCAAGCTTTCCTTGCAAAAATCCTTAAAAAAACAATCCTTAAATAATCACACATCAAATTAAAGTTCACATTAGTCTTTATATCATTTAATGGTTCCCCAAGAGACTCTAAAATCCGAAAATGCTAATATCTGATCTTTTATCTATATTTTGAGGTATTATTGAAGTGGACCTGAGTGACATAGCATCAATAGTTCATGTTTTACGTAATCTATTTCACCACCTGCCATAAAAATTTGCAGCCTTTACACATAAAGTTTGGACCGCCGGAAACGCCTCGCGCCATTCCAACCCTCGTTCCGAAGCGTAAGTACGTGTAAACCTTCGGTGCACGGGCCAGACTCATAATTGGTCATTTTTTTATAATCCGTAACCGGCTTAAAGGCCATTGATTGATTATGCTAACAGCACTTTCGAATCCCATCCCGAATATGGTGTTTGTGACCGGGAGAGGGATAGAGACATTTCCTGTTATTAGTGCCTTTTGTTTTTATAATTTAGTTTGTGTTTTAGGTAATTCGGATGTTGAAAATTATGTTAATTATAACTAGATTATAAAAAAAAATGTTTGACGTAAATAGCAACAATTTCTTTACAAAAACCGCAGTTATGCAATGTCTGGTCCCATGTTACGAAAGTCAATTGCCATTATTTTGTTTCTTTTAATGTAGGTATTCCAATATCGTAGATAACAGTTGAACGTACAGACACGACGGTCATACTGCTTGTCGGCGACGTGTCGTGATCTGACACGGCAACACTCACGGTCAGCAGCACGTCGTACAGCCGCGCGACGGCGTGCTACACCTGCTTGTCGGCCACGTGTCGTGATCTGATACGGCAACACTCAAGGTCAGCAGCACGTCGTACAGCTGCGCGACGGCGTGCTGCACCTGCTTGCCGGCGACGTGTCGTGATCTGACACGGCAACACTCACGGTCAGCAGCACGTCGTACAGCCGCGCGATGGCGTGCTGCACCTGCTTGTCGGCGACGTGTCGTGATCTGACACGGCAACACTCACGGTCAGCAGCACGTCGTACAACCGCGCAACGGCGTGCTGCACCTGCTTGTCGGCGATGTCGTCGTGTGCATCACGCGACTCCACCGACATGTAGAAGTGGTGCGCCGTGTCGATGCGCTTCGACGCCGACAACTTGCCCTGGATGTCCTGGAATAGAATAAACTTTGTTTGGTCTATCTTACAATTTTTTTAACTGTTGAACTTACTATCGATATAATATAAGAACACTAATTTCACAATCCCGCTATCATTATGTATACATTACCATTACGTATTATTGTGCGTGTGACTTCAATTCACATGGAACTAGCACCACTAGCTTTCATTTTACAGTGCTCCTGGTTCTAGCTACTGGTTACACAAAATAAATAAGTGTGCTTTTTGGGCGCCGACACGCACGTCAGAGAGCGGCTCCGGGCTGTTATGTGCTCCTGCACACGCAGAAGAAAAGTAGCTTCATGCCATGTGATGCTCTTTCTCACTTTCTTTCAAAAAAAAATTATGACGTTATCACGTAAAACTATCGTCCCTAAACCGACTTTACAGACCATACATTTTTTGGTATATTGATCTACCGTATTTATTACCTAGGACTATTAAAATAAGTGGACTGTCAATCTCCATTCAAAAGGAAAGGCTGTTCCCCGATATATACAACTCCATCTACATCTATGTATGTAATAATAATAATCATCACTTTTTATGTTTATTGACGCGTTAAATCATGTTCCTTTTCCTAAATATATTTTACTAATACACACCAAAAAATTACGTACAGTGTAAGTACACAATGTACGACACCGAAAGAAGAAAACGGATGATGTGATGGCGATAAATTGACATAAACAATACCAGGCAGCGCGCGAGAGCGGCATCGACACCACACACAAACGCACCAAACGCAACACCAACAGCGAGTTGAGCGACGACGAGCGCGGGCTTCCGCACCTGCCGGCATAGCCACCAGCGCGACGAGGGCGCCCACCGCTACTGGCACGCTTGGGCCCTGCGGGGCATCCTGCTCTGCCCACGGCTCCCGCTATCGGTGGTGTAGTGCCTCGCATGCGATGGACTCAAACAATGAACGAGCACTGCATGCGCGCATACTATCGGGGCTGTAGAGGTGGGAATCCACCTGTCTGCGTACCGGAACAGGATGCTCCTTCTATTCCACACGCTACTTCATAACCACGCTTGCCCAGGAATATTGCCTCGTGTCATGCGCTACGTAGCACGGGTCTTTGCGGGGACTGATGTCAGTCCCCGTGATTACATGGCCTGTGTCACGGAGCGCATCGACTTACTGAAGCAGAAAGTCTATGCGTGGGCAAGCCGTATCCGCCGCTACAGAGAACGTATGGATCGATTCCAGCAGAATCGTCTCTTCCAGAGCGATCAAAGGAAGGTATACCAAAAGTGGGAGGGAACCGACCAACGTGTGACCGAAGGGCGGAATATAAACACAATATAAAAAAACCTAACCTATGGTGCCGCCGGCAGCGGGGCAGAGCTCAAGCTGCCGGTGGTTAGGGCTTACGCAGAGCGGAACCCCTTGACGATACGTGCCATCCAGCCATCTAGCGAGTCTGTTAAGATATTGGTCGATTCTTCGGTATAAGACCGTTTACCGAAACGATTGATTGTTCGGCAATTAATTTTTAATTATGTACTTAACTAATAGATTATACGCGCTAATTACGACATTTTCAGAACATTGTACAACTGACAAGTGTACAAGCTAAGATAAACGTACCTGTACCCACGGATCTATAAAATAATTAAATAATTTATTTTATAGGTCTATGCCTGTACCTTTACATTATGAGATTTATGAGTTATGATTTTTGCAAAACCGGCTTAAATCATAGCCACCCTAATCAGTTTGACATATGGTCTTGTTGTTTTATCGTAAAATAAATCTATTGTTCGTTACCTGTGAAATGATATTACAAAATAAGCTCGCTTTATATCCCTTTACACAATTTAGTTTGACTATATTTAGCTTATGTCAAGCTCATTGAGGGCATGCGACACTAATTTTGTAAAACGTAGTGATTAAGTACTCTGTGAATATTGTCTCCATTGACATATTATGTCAACATTGTGGATACCAGGAAATTATATACCCTTTGGTGGATACCAGTAAATTTTTAAAATTGCTACAATGTTTAATGCAATATTGTGATTTAATCAGTAAATAATGTTGATATCTTAAAAATTTACAAGTTAGGTAAAAGGTAACTTATTCCTAATATAAATGTATTCCTAGTTAGTATAAGCAGGTAATTATGTCCGGTATTCTTGAAACTCTTTAATACCACGACGTATTTTTTTTACATTGGCAACTTGTGCGAGTGTGACACCGTCCTCGGGTTTGATGCTCTCGCTCGGACCGCTTTCTCTAGTCTCTTACCATCACAGCATTGTAAACTGTCTTGGTCGGTAGTATTGGATTGGCTAATAAAAGCCAGTACTCAATCCAATGTGCAATTCACAGACTAATAAAGAGATACTACGTATAATTTCCCGGTTTAAGCTCAATCGGCTAAAATTTCGCATATTTATGTAAGTTCGGTGACAATGCAATAGTATGATACCATCGAGCTTATCTGATGATGGAGTAGGAAGGTGGTCATTAGAACTCTGTATTAAAATAATACAATCCTACCGAGTTTCGGCTCTTTAGAATCGTCTCGGAGAGTGGTTGATGAATGTTCGTGGAAAAGTACAGTCAGCGATAAAAGCTTGTCACAAAAATGTTTTTTTTGACAGAAACTTATTTCTATTTTATTTCTAGCAACACTTTTGTTTTTGTGTCAAATGGCTATGTGGTGTGTGATAATCGTTATGCAATATTTTTTCAATGCTGTTCCGTGAGCGTCTATGCGGTAAGACAAGATTCGTGGCAGAAACGGGAGCTAACTATAATGTTCGATCAGTCCTTATGTTAGTTACACTTCTTGAGCACTGGCTAGGCTGTGCCCACGGATTGGTAATCGGTAACCACTTCACTTTTTATGTATATCCGGCCTTCCGCCGCCATAGACTCGACAGTCAGTTCGTTCTTTGCCGCCAATCCGTGACACACGAGATAGCGTATGTATGCTATTCGAGCTACTCGCATAATCGCATACACTATACTAACACTATGAATTTTACATGGCAATCGAACATAAACATCTGTCTTATACTTATAAAAATTAAACAAACTTCTGTCGTTTATATATGTCATTGTGTATTTTTATCTACAAAAACCGCAAGGTTTATGTATACAATAATATCGAAATGTGATAAAACCGTGCATAGTTCAACATGGGAAATCATGTTTAATATTATCCAGTTTCGTCAGCGGGAAAAAGCGTCTACTGGCCGCACTGTCGACTTACGGGTATGTTAGGTTGTATTTTATAATTACCTAATTATAATAGTACCCCTAAGTAATTAGTTTTCGACACAAAATCAGTAAGTAAGTATATTCATCTATATATTTATAAAGTTGTGAATGAAATGTCTGTACATTGAAGGTATTTAAAAAAAAACTATTGTTGCGGACTATATATGGAAGTCACTGAATTGTAAATAATATTATTTTCTACTTCTGTACATAACTTTGCAGTGGGGTGATTAATTCTATAATGATAGGTAGGTACTTGGTACATTTTGAAGCGCACCCTGTGCTCCAGCATTATGCGGCATTTAACAAAAGATATATCATTTTGATGCTTTATTTCTACATAGTCCATAGCTTTTCAACATAAAATGTCCGCGAAGACAGTAAAGTTTTGGCACCTCTGATGCCGGCCAAATTATACTTATCCCAGCTTTGCATAAACTTCGTCTTCATTATAGGCAAATTATTAGTGTTATCACAACACAACAAAACGGGGCTGAATCGCGTATAAATTTGATTTATTTAATTGCCTTTCGTTGGCAATTCTTCGACGTTTCGGACGTTTTGTTGTGTTGTGATAATGAGTGAAGATCGTATAAGTTTAAATCAATAAATTATTAGTGTTATCAGCTTGTACAAATCCCTCAGCGGTTCGCATCGCATGTCCGGTCTTAATAGCAGAGTCGTAGGAAATTAAAGGAACCGAGCAGTATATGAGTCAAATCAAAGTTGAGAAGTGGAGTCGCTGTTAAAGAAAGCGTCCAATGGGATGCCAGTCATCATTAGAGCGAACAGGTGTCCGTCCGTCCTGTGGGAATGCCGAGTCGTTGAAAAGCTCGAAATCAAAGGCAGGAAACGTACGAAAAGTACAATACAATATTCAAGTGAAACTGTCGATAGTGTCATGCGTCGAAAGATGTCAAACGGATAACCGGAAGAAGACTATTTTTACAGTGGCAATATTGAATCAGCTGTGTGACGTCACTTTCCGTTTTAGCTATTTTGCTATTTTTTGACAAAAACATCGATTTAGCGAAATTGTAAAAAAAATAATGTTGTCAATTGGGATTGACAATTTTTGTAAAAAAAAAAACTGGGGTATGTTATAGAAAGGTCGCTCAATAATAGAAATATTAGTAAAAAACTACTTCAATCTTATAAAAACTTACCGAGGTACAATAATGATAAAATCACATTTTTGGAATTTCCTAAAAAACTCTCCATATAGCCAATCACTTGTTTGAAATTTAGGATTCAACTCTATTTCTAATTAAGATAAGAATTGTGACTGGTAAGCACAGTTACAAAAAGCAAGTGAGTGGATAGTGTGCGCGCGTTTATATGGATGAGGTTCAGCATACAGCTTCGTAGGACAGGAACGGCAAATAGCGAAGACAGCTCTTTCCAAAACGTACTTTAATTAACTATTAAATAGATAGTACACAGGTGGTACATATAAGTAAATATAAATTTGAAAAAAGGGCACACGTGCATAGGTGGTGTGGTCTCTGGCGAATGTCTGTAATGGCGGCTTGCTTCTTTTCTAGGCGAAATCTGGACCAATCACAGGAGCTGTAGATCGCGTGATATCGGTGCTGATTGGCTCCCGATGACGTGATATGTGTATGGTGTGAATAAGTTGCGTTGACATACTCCCGGCCTTGGAAACTCCCAGTTTTCAATCGTCATGGTAGATAAGAAGTCTCTTGTTAACAGCGTAGTGAATTATTGTTCTGATTGTAAAAGTGGACATATTTTTGAAAATGCGCGCCTCACGGTGCCTCTAGTGGTTCTAATGTCGGCCACTCTCGAAACGCCGTCCTTGCCTGGATAAGTTTTGATAATTCTTCCTAGACTCCATTTAAGTGGGGGTGAATTATCTTCTTTGATGACAACCAGTGTGTTCTCTTTAAGATCATCAGTCTGGAACCTCCATTTTGATCGTGCCTGCAGCTCCGAAACGTATTCTTTTGACCACCGTGACCAAAAATGCTGACGGATCTGTTCAACTCTCTGGTAACGCGACAAACGATGCTCTGGAACGTTGTTCAGGCTAGCACACACAGGTGCAGTTAGCGGACGACCAACCAAGACATGCCCTGGAGTTAGTGGCAAAAGATCATTAGGATCAGTCGACATTGGGGTAAGCGGTCTGGAGTTGAGTACGGCTTCAATTTGAGTCAGAACCGTACTCAACTCTTCAAACGTTAAATGTGCGTTGCCTACAACGCGTCGCAAATGATATTTGCAACTTTTGATACCTGCTTCGAACCCCCCACCAAAATGACTAGCATACGGTGGATTCATTCGAAATCTGATTTTTTGGGATATTGCGTAATCTTGTATATCTCCAGATATACTTGAAAGAAATTTTTCAAAATCGTTCATAAGTCCTACAAAGCATTTTCCATTATCACTGACTATTTCCAATGGTTTTCCGCGGCGTGAAACGAAACGTTTTAGTGCTAATAGGTAGCCATCGGACGAGAGGTCACTGACCAACTCTAAATGAATTGCGCGCGTAACGAAACATACAAATAAACAGATATATGATTTGGTAAGTTTTGCACCCCTACCTTTGCGGTTCAAAATGAGCACGGGACCAGCGTAGTCGACGCCACAGTACATGAAACAAGATCCTGGTTCTAAACGTTCTTGTGGTAGATTGCCCATAATGGGCGTTAACGTCTGACCTTGCATACGTTTACAAGTGACACAATCATGTACAGTCTTTCTTGCCAGGTTTCTAGCTCCTACTGGCCACCAGAACTCCTTTATAGAAAACAATAATAGCTGCGGCGGAGCGTGCAATAACCGCTTATGTTCATAACGAAATAACAACACGGCCAAATGATGTTTACAAGAAATTAAAATAGGATGTTTTTTCTCAAAACTAAACTGGCTCGAATTATCTATGCGGCCTCCTACCCTTAGGAGTTTAGCTTCGTCAATAAATAAATTCAATTTAGTCAAATTTGCACCGTGCCTACCTTTTAATCCCCGTTTTCGTGATAAACAATCATGCACTTCCCGGTATGACTCACGCTGCGCCAGCCTAGCGAGTAGCAAAACAGATTCATTCAACTCGTCGATGCTTAATGAGCCTGTGCGTTTGTTTACTTTGTTGCGCGCGTTATAAATAAATCGTAAAATATACGCCGAGGTGCGGTGTATGCGATTAAATTGCGAAAATCGATAAAAGGGAAACCATCTTTCATCATCGTGTTCATGACTCGTTACGTAGCTAACTGTTATATTTGGTTTTACCTCGGGTAACTCGGTATCATTTTGGTTAAATAATTGTTCGGATTCAATTTCAAAATTGATGTCTAGAAGAAATTGCGGGCCTTGGCCCCACAATGGCGTAGACCATAAAGATCCTAGCGGACGACCACGCGATATAAGGTCAGCCGGATTATTTTCACTTCTCACGTGACGCCAAGGATGTTTGTTTGTCAACTCATTTATTTCGTTCGTTCTATTTTGGACAAACGTTTTGAGTAAATTAGGCGGCATGCGCAGCCAACCTAGCACAATCGTGGAGTCTGTCCAAAACACGACTTTATTGAACCTACTACGAAGTGATCTATCAATTTTTGCGTACAGTCGCGCTCCAACCAATGCCCCACACAGCTCCATTCTGGGTATACTGACGGTGGGTCTGACGGGCGCAACCTTTCCTTTCGAGCATAACAACCTAACCGTTACATTGTTATCGTTATCAATCGAGCGAATGTACGCGCACGATCCATATGCAGTAAGAGAACTGTCACAAAAAATATGTAACTCAAGATGGTTCGGCTTATCACCTAATACATAACGCGGAATACGAATGGTATCCAGTTTAGAAAGGTCGGTGATAAATCGAGTCCAGACCTGCGCGACGTCATTTGGTACTGGTTCATCCCAGCCTAAGCCCAGAGTCCACGTCCTTTGTAACAGTACCTTCGCGATAATTATAGTTGGGCTGAGGAGACCTAGAGGATCGTAAATTTGCGAAGATTCCGATAGTATAATGCGCTTTGTTATCGGTTTATTGTTCATCTCAATTCTAGTTTGATAGAATAATTCGTCAGAACAGTTATGCCATCCCAACCCTAACGTTTTATTTTGAACATTTTCACCTAACGACAGTTCTTTTGACGAATCACTAAATTCGTTAAGCTCGCGGAAATCGAAATTAAATATCCATTTTCTCAACGGAAAGCATCCAGATTGTAAGACCCTAGTTACACCATGACATATTTCCTTTAATTTATCTTTGGAAGGATTGCCACAAATAAGGTCGTCAACATAGAAATCTTCCCTAATAACGTTAGCTACTTCAGGGTCAGTACACTCTTGCGCTAATTGCTTAAGACACCTACAACTCAAAAATGGCGCTGAACTAGTGCCATAAGTGACAGTTCGCAATCTAAATACTTGTAATGGATCCGATGGGTTTTCCCGCCAAAGAATTAATTGCAAATCTCGTTGCTTTTCGTTGACTAACACTTGGCGATACATTTTTTCTACATCTGCGCACGCGACATATTTATTTTCTCTGAAACGCAATAGTATAGAAAGTAAATCACCCTGTATTGATGGCCCTACAAATTGCAGATCATTAAGAGAGTGTCCTGATAGTGAAACAAAACTCCCGTCAAAAACAACGCGTAAACGCGTAGAAGTCGCGTTTTCGCGGAATACGCCGTGGTGTGGCATTACATAGTGCGGTGTCGCGTAGGTATCTACACGTTCCATATGTCCTAAGTCGCAATATTCCTTTATAAAATCGCTATACATTTTTTTATAAGTAGGATAACGTTCTAACCGTTTTTCCAATGCATAAAAACGTTGTTCGGCTTGTTTGCGCGTTTCGCCTAAAATATCTGGTGACTGTTTGAACGGAATGGTCACACAGAACCTGCCATCATCAAGTCGTATTGTGTTTTTACAAACATTTCCTCGCAAATCCGTTCGTCCTCAGAGCGCGATTCATACCCATCATGTAACGAGGCGCAAGTGACTTAGTTATTCAAGCACACCGTCCAGAACTTTGGCGATGATGGTAGCCAGGGATATGGGCCTATAATTATTTAACTCAGACACATCACCAGTTCTAATCTTAACTATAGGCACCACTACCGTTTTCATAAGGTTTCCCGGCAAATACGAATGTCTAATACTAACTGTAAACGACATAGCCAGCAATCTGTGAACACCTGCATGAAGCAGGTGCTCGACACTAAGCCCATCGTGCCCAGGAAACTTACCGCGTGTCATATTCTTCAATACAGACGCTACCTCCTTGCCGCAATAAGGATAGGCTGCTTCGAGAGATTACGATCACTGTCTCGCACCTGCACCTCGCTAATTACAAATTAACAATCTGTATCAAATCACCCCCCCCCCCCCCCCCCCCCTCCCCCACATACACGGGCAGACTCGTTCTCGGGTTCAATTTTTTTTTCTTTCCATAACCTAGTAAAGTTCTTTTCCTTATAATATTTTCTTCTGTTTCCACGATTATTACTCAGTGAAATAAAACAATTTAACGGATTGCCGTGAACGTCAACGTCGCTTATGTATGTATATGTATCAGAGTTCTGTCCAAGCAAGTCTATATCAATACACGACCATTGCTGATCAGCGCAAAATTGCAACATTTCTTTCCCAAAAAGTTCACCAGGATGCGCATTCATGTCACCCATCATGAAGACAGATTCTGCGTCACACTGATCAACAATAGCTGCCATCTCACTATACACTTAAATACACTTTTTGACGGCCAAAATAAGATAATGCTCGTACACTCCTCAATCCTCTAAACACTTGTGACATGTGTGACGTCATAAGCGTCGATAATTTTTTATGGGGTGTTACCGCCCAGCCATCAAAGCCTGACTTTGAATCTCGACTTGAACGTTTCTAGTGTTAAATTTTCTATTTATCAGAAGAAACCGAATCTTACGGTATCATTGAAAAAAATAATGCATCAGTAGTTCAGTCATTGAACAATCGCAGATAAGATAATTAGCGCGAGTCAATTGTTTCATGTAGCAGGGCGGCTTTTAACTTTTCGGCGGTTAAATGGTTTTTTTTCGTATTTTACTTTGAATAGTGTTCGATCGAGTCGGGGTATCGTGATTTCGTGTCTGACCCTTCTGAGTGTTGTCAATATTAGCTTAGGTTAGGAACTAACACCTGCTTGGTAACCGTTGTTCATTGAGGCAGTACAGGTGTGTCCAGACACGCTACTTGCAAAAGCCATTTTACGAGCAATACGGTGTTTGCGTGACTACTACCGATAAAGGTGTAGAGCTAACACCGGAAACGAAATATTGAAGGTGACTAAATGTCAAAAAATTACATTTGTGCGCATTTTTAACTGCAATGCCGGTTGGAAATTTTATACTTGTGGATTAAGTTAATGACATCGTATTGTGTGTATTGTGATAAGCGTTTTAAAAAATGTACTTGTTCCACGTGATATATATATACAATAAGTATTAAAAAAATAGTTTCTGAGTGATTTGGGTCGACTGAGTCGTTTTAGTGCTTTTATTATATTTAAACACTAAAACCAGAGTAATACCGAGGACCATTAAAGAAAAGGACTTTCAATTGCCCTACTTTGCCGATAATATTTAGCTAGTTCGTAAATATGAGTAGCTCATAATAAATAAACCTAACATTTAAATGCTGTGTCATGCTTCCAAAATCAATAATTAATTGCAAATAATATTTTAACACATAGATTTCCGGCACGGCACTCTTGTCGTAATTATCACAATACCGATAATCCCGAAAATAATTAGTTTAAAAATACTTGTAAATAATTGGGTAACACAAACAGTATGTAAACACTACAACTAAAGTGGTGTGGAATGATAAAAAAAAACTTTTAAACAAAAAAATAAAACCGACTCCAAAAAAACTAAAAAGTAAAAAATAACGCCATGTCACAACTTACTAAAATCGTCAATATTTTACACATTCTTTATATGGCACCGACGCCAAAATAACATTAATTGTATATACTGTATAAATTGAGTATTCAAACGGTTACTTGTAAGTAATTCGAAACAACTGAATTATGGCGTTATTTTTTACTTTTTAGTTTTTTTTGGAGTCGATTTTATTTTTTTGTTTAAAATGTTATTTATTTTACACTTTTTAGTTAATCGTTACTTAAAGCGACGTGACGATTCGAACAAGCCCAAACACAGCTAGCATACATTATTTTACTACATAGATCTGGTGCCTACCTTCCGGCTCCATCATCAAATCAATTCGATGGTACCATTTTCATCAGGAACATTTAAATTTGTAACTATGAAGTTGCTTAGCTAAATTAATCAAGATATTTTGTCACCAACCGTAAATCATTTATCACTGAGGAGTTCCGATGGCATTCTGTGGTCTTCTGAATCAGTTCCACTTCACCAATTTACACTTTTTGAATGCAAATGCTTATTATGTTTCTTATAATACCAAAATCGTTATATGTATGTCTACAATATTTGAGGAGTTCCTTCAATTCCTCATGGATTCCATCATCAGATTTACACCAAAATTAAATGGAACCAACTAGAAAGTACCTTCTATAAAAACAAAAAAAAAAAAAAAAAACGGTCAAATAGTCTCTGAGTAATCGGTGAACAACCATAAAAAAAAAAAAAAAACATTCCGTCGAATTGAGAACCTCCTCCTTTTTTTGGAAGTCGGTTAAAAATAACTGTTATTGTGTGGAAATGGAAAAAAGAGGAGAAATGTGGCTAGTCCTGTCCGTGATGATAGATCGATCCCAATAAAGCGTGGCACGACCATTTTCTAGAACTGGCATCGGTGCGTACTTATAGTACGGCACCTCAGACCCTACAAGACCGTATTTAACAGCAAGTTGCTGGTGAATAATCCTGGCTACTTGGTTATGTCTGTGCAAGTACTCGCTGTTAGCAAGATGAGAACATCCGGAAATTATATGTCGGAGTGACTCTCCGGGACGGTGGCATGCCCGACAGATGTCGACCGTACCGTCCTTCAGGATATACCTCCGGTAGTTGTTCGTCATGATAATTTCGAAGAGATCGCCGAAACGTAGCCAGTTCACCGACGCGAGCAGATCTACATCAGGCCCTGTAAGGGCTTTGTAGAACCGCCCTTGTAGCTCTTTACTCCTCCATACGTCATTGCGGTCTACGGTGCTAAGCACCGTTAGTATGCGCCAGTTCTCGTTTGCCAGGAATAGAGGTGTGAGGCCTTTGTCTACAGCAACAACATCGCGATGTATCCCGCACTCATTGTTTAGGAAATACAGGGAGTATTTGAGTAGTGTATGAGACTGCACACCTCGCGGTTATGGAGGTCCTTGGCGTCTAAAAAGCCACGGCCCCCACACTTGCGCGGGATGTACAGTCATTACTGACGAGCGTGGGTGTAGCATGCGATATGTAGTGAGCAGCATACAGACCCTCCTATGCAGGGCGTCCATCTCAGTCTGGGTCGACCTTAGTATGCCAAAGGAGTAAGTGAGCAGGGGCATCACCCAAGCGTTGAAGGCCCGCGCCTTATTGCCACCCGACAAAAGACTCAGTAAAAGTTCAGTACTTTTGTCAAGAGGCAAAAAAAGCGCTCCTTCACTGCCTATCTAATATCGCCGTCCGCAATAGTCAATGACTGTAACATACCAAGATACTTGTAGGATTCAACTTCGGAGAGAGATCTGAGAGACATTGTCTCGGAAAGATGTAGATTCGTTGAATTTACTACTTTCCCCCGCTGAACAAGCATGACCGCACACTTATCTACACCAAACTCCATTTTGATGGCACTGCTGAAAGTTTTTGTGACTTTGAGTAGCTCCAACAGTTCTGGTCGTTTCGGTGCAAACAGCTTGAGATCGTCCATGTACAGCAGATGAGAAATGATCTCACCCCTTCTGCGAAGCCGGCAACCTAGTCCTGAATCCTTCAGCAGAGTGCTGAGTGGGTTCAGGGCCAGGCAGAACCACAATGGACTCAAACTGTCGCCCTGGAAAATACCCCTCTTAATCCTTATAAAGTCCTGCGGATCAGGGGGGCCATCTCGGCCGCCTGGTTGACGAAGGACTGTGGTCCACTGCCTCATACATGAGCCTATAAAGGATTTCAAAACTGTATCGATTTTATACAGCTCCAATATCCTCTCAAGCCATGAATGAGGCACCGAATCATAGGCCTTCTTGTAGTCAATCCAAGCCGATAGAGACCCCCTGTTCCACCGAACTTGTTGACAAATGGTCGTGTCAATGAGGAGGAGCTCCTTTGTACCACGGGACCCAACCGTACATATCCATTTTGAGAGAAGGCCAAAACGTTGTTCGCAACAATGTAAGTGTTAATTTTTGCTCTCAAAATAGATGTAAGGAGCTTGTACAGCGTGGGCAAGCACGTGATGGGTCGATAGTTTTTCACTTCCGTGGTAATACTGGACTTATAGAGCAGGAACGTAACACCAGTTGTTAGGAAAGATGGCAGGGAACCAAGCTCGAGGGCTTGTTGGAATTGTGTTGCCAATCGTTCGTCATCGAAACCACTTGACCCAGAAGTTGTGCAGCCCGTCCGGCCCAGGACTTTTCCAGTTCTGGGTCGTACGAGCCGCACAGCTCATATCATCGGGGCTGATGGTAACAGCCCCCATGATTTCGATGGGCTCATACTCACGTTTGACAACAGTCATCCACTAGCCCTCGGTGTGCTCGACAGGCACCGACCAGATACTACGCCAGAAATTACTCATGGCAGTAGGATCCGGCAGCTGCTCATCGGCCACTCGTTGGTCGGTTCCCTCCCACTTTCGGTATACCTTCCTTTGATCGCTCTGGAAGAGGTGATTCCGCTGGAATCGATCCACACGTTCTCTGTAGCGGCGGATACGGCTTGCCCACTCATAGACTTTCTGCTTCAGAAAGTCGATGCGCTCCGTGACACAGGCCATGTAATCACGGGGTCTGACATCAGTCCCCGCAAAAGCCTGTGCTACGTAGCGCATGACACGAGGGCGGTCGTTACCCCCCCTGAAGCAGATTAGCTTTGCAATGAGAGTCCTGAACGTGCTGATACGCCGCTCGATCCGTAATTGCCAGGCGGGGACACCACCGGCAGTTCGCGGAGCTCGGTCAGCGTCCGGGAACTTGACAAGAGCAACGCGGCACGCCGCGATGGCCCCGCAGTACATGATCGAGTGGGTATCAGCTAAATCTTTGCTAGCCCGCAGATACGGGTCTAGCAAAGCGTTCAGGGCTCCCACCAGCGCTAAGTTACGTCTATTTGTGGGCAAGCGTAGTAATCGCGGCCTAGAGTCAGGTGCGAATCGATACCGCTCAATTGTCTCTTCTAGAGTCCTCAATTGCTCATTGGCCTGGGTACTTACGCTACTCGCGCTGTGCTCCTCATCAGAGTCGGGATCGATCCGCGGCGCCCCCGGCACCAGGTCGAGTGCTGGCGCCGGAACCGGCGACGTAGCAGGTGGATTCCGAGACGACGTGAAGGCCGCGTGAGCAGCCAGTACTTCCAGGCGCAGTTGATCAAGCGTCGCGTCGTCCAGCACCTTACGCCATTGGATGGCGCGCATTTGATCCGATAGTCGCTGCGCAGATACGGCGATGGATGGATGTGGAAGGCGTGCGTGTCCGTGAGCCGCTTGGTAACGTGTTTTGAGCGTTTTGCTTCTCGTTATCATATGTAAATCGTTTCGTGTATATCAAATGTCAGTGGCAGCTGTTGTTTGCTGTATGTATGATTATAATGTCGTGTTCATTTTCATTATTTTCTACAGTAAAACTCAACACGATAAAAAAAACTCCACAGGATGTACAATGGATAATATTATTATTTTTATCATAGTTGTCAGTTGTCATACGTTTAAAGGAGGAAGAACGTTACCTTGTTCTTCATTTTCTTTTGAATAACAAACAATACTGTTAAAATAAACCTTTTATTTCTTTTCTTCACGTTTTTTCGCTCAATGTGATATTCCTAGTGTGATAGTTAAATAAATAAAAAATATATATTTAGGGGGGGCACTTCCATACATGTAACCAAAACTGAAAAAAAAATCCTGCAAATATCAATGTGTGGCACATCATTCCATAGTTCTTCTAAAACACTTTAAGACTTTTAAAAAATATTTTTGATTTTGTAAATTTTTGGAAATATTCGCTCCGAAAGTAGCAAAATAGTGTCCCCCCTAACTTCAAAATCAATATTAGTGATCTCAATGAGGTCAATTGCACTATCACTTTCCGGTGTAATCGTCTCTTTTATCCTAATAATATTATATGAAAAGGTGAAAGTTTGTATCCATGTATGGACGAGTATGTACGTTTCCCTATATTTTATAAAAACTATGAACTGATCTCAACGAAACTTTCCAGTAATATTGTTTAGACATCAAAATAACACATATACTATAAATTGCATCTCGACATGGACGAAGATGCGGGCAACAGGTAGCCGTCTATATAGGGTTGAACTCTTCGATATTCATTTTCGCGTTTAATTTAAGACGTTTCTACGCAAGTACGCCGAGCATTTTAGTTGAGAACAGCATATACTTTCACTTGAATATAAATCCGGACGATATGGGGGTAATCGAGATGCACTGTGCCCATGTTTCAGCAAGTAACTTGTTCACGGAAGACTCTGAAAACCTGACATATAATACAGTAAATCTGGGGTTTCGTCAATGTTGAATCACTGGATCTGGATTAGTCCCGATGGTTCCGTAAGAAATGAGATCGACTTCATTATTTCGAATAAGAAGCAGATATTCAACGATTTCCCCGTGATCAACAGGGTGAAAACCGGTAGTGATCACAGGATGGTGAGAGACACATTGAATCTGAATACTGCACTGGAACGTTCGAAATTGTTGAAATCAACGCTCCGTCCAAGCTCTGCCGATATCCAAAACCCCGAAAGTTTTCAGTTCAGCAGCCTAGCAGATTGCGTTAATGTGGATCATATCAATAACGGGCAGGTGGAAACTGTCTATGCCGTCGGAGCTAAGTTTTACAAGCCCCGACGCACAAATAGAACCAAAATGATCTCCAACGATAGTGTCAAACTCTTGGATCCCAGACGCGAAAGGGTACTGCCGTCATCAGCGGATATGTCAGTATACAGAAAGCTAAATAGACTTATCTCCAAATCTCTCAGACGCGATACGAGGCATATCAACACCACCTGTATCAATAATGCCCTTGAGCGGAACAACGGCTTTCGCAAGGGATCTGTCTATTGGACAAAGCCAGCTGACTAAGCTAAAGACCGATATTGGCAATATTGTTTCGTCCAAAATTGAGATTATATGAGAGATACAAAGATTCCATGGACAGTTATACACCTCAGCACAAAAGCCCTATAATAGTCTAGATGCAGACCCAAGATCGAAACTGACCCGACACAATACCGAAGATATCCCGGACGGCAACCTGTATGAGATTAGAATGGCTCTGAAACAGCTTAAGATCACGAAGGCAACGTGGAATTACGACTGGACTTTTGAGAGCGGATGGAAAACCTGTACTCAAAGTCCTCCAGAAGTTGTTCCGTTACACTCGAGGGCACGACGCCTGAAGCATGGAATAGAAGCGTGGTGACCTTGTTCTTCAAGAAAGGTGACAAAACCCTATTGAAAAACCCACAGGCCCATCTCGCTCCTGACCCATGTCTATAAGCTGTTCTCCAGAGTCATTACGACTCGTCTCGCGCACAGGTTTGACGACTTATTCCAATCTCCCGAACAAGCCGGATTCCGAAAACGCTTTAGTACCATAGACGACATTCATACGCTGCGGCAGGTTATACAGAAGACCGAGGAGTATAATCGGCCACTATGTTACGGCTACGGGTACGTTTGTGGACTGAAAAATTACACTGTAATGTTGCGATATTAATATAGGTTGCAACACTAACATGTTATGTTCTACTAAGCGGTGACTTTTAATTGATTTTTTGGCTCCCGCAATACAGGCTTAGCCTAGTGCGGGGCCCCCTGGTAACTGTGAATTTAAACATGTTGCGCACGTTTCTACATAAAATTTCTTGGTGTACTTATTTGTTGTTCTTTTTTGTGCAATAAAGAATCTTTTTATGTTTATGTGTTATATGTTTATATTTTAATCATTCAATGGCTGTATGTTATGTTTTTCCAACAGAAACACAAATCAGAACAGCAGGTCACATATCATGATATTCTTGGATTGCTGATACTTGCGTGCCACAAGAAAAAGATGAACTGCATAGTGATGTTTGTCACTAGATAGCAAATTTAGTTAAAATACAGTTTTCGGTTAGGCAGCGGCACAAAAATTTCCACAGATATCTTCACAGACATTTCACTATTTTTGTCGCCACTGACGAGGGGATATCCATCTGTCGATACCCTATCTGGGTATTTTAAAAAAAAATGTTTAGCCGATTTGGCGTGATGAAGCCACGGCTCATACAAACAACCAAAAAAAACTTTTTATTTTATTTTAGTGACCTCTAACTAGTCCGTTACGATCTTTTTTTTAATGTCTCCAATTTACATACACTCAATTTTTGCAACTTCATAATAGTAAAGAAAGATAGATAGAAAATAAAAGTAACCAATATTTAAGACCATTTGTTTTTCATGATAAATGTCTTCGGTTTTACAACCACAAAACTTTTTAATTCTGAATAAAACGACACTATGTGTAAAACAAATAGCGATAATGCAAAATGGCGAGTTGTCAGTGTACGACATGTCAAACGAATTTGTGGCCACTATGTAAAACTTGATTACCCAAGTAAACTTCCTTCACTAATAGGCTTTAAACGAGTAAAATATTAAACTAGTAATTGCATACAGAGTGAAACGAAACGAGGGACTTTCCTGCAAATGTGGCATTGTTTAGCCTCAGAACATTATATTCTTCTAATAAAGTATATTAATATTTGTCACCGTTTCCAAGTTATAGCTTGTTACAATGTCGTGCAAAAAACTGGGTGTTTCTTCCTTATTTTGAGGCTTATTTTGTTGTAAACAAACTTTACAAAAATGACTTAAGATTAATATAACACAACACATTGAAAACCGCGGAGATTATCGTTTTAAGCAAAGAGGTTTCGACTAGCAAAATATAATATTTTTCCGGATTCCTAATTTTTCAACAGAGACGGATACATGATCCTCTTTAATACCAAGCTCAACGACTATCTCGATGATTTGCCACTGGCTGAAAGACGTCACTCTGTTTCAACAAGACGGAGCACCAGCTCATTCCGTAGTCGAAGTGCACGAAAAGTTGAATAACGTGTTTGAGGATCGTTGGATAGGCCGATTTAGGCCACACCGTTGGCCTCTTAGGTCTCCAGACCTGACACCCTTATATTTTTCTCTGTGGGGCACATGGTGTTCAAGACCGAGAGCGAGACTGCAGATGATATGAGGCAAAGGCTGACGGTCGCCTTTGAAAGTCTCCGCAGAAGAAATGACCGAGAACACATCTTGTCGAAGGTACATCCTTATATGCGGCCACGGGCGGCAGCGTGTATTGTAAGATACGATGGTACCTTCGAACATCGGATGTAAGATGTAAATATTGTGAATACATGTCATCTGTCATTTTGTAACTAAACAATAGTAGGGTTGTATATATATTGTTTTTCTTTATTATTGCCAAGCATTTAACTATTGCAGGTCGATTCTACATGAAATAAATGACACAATATTTGTAGGAAAGTTCCTCTTTCCATTTCACTCAGTATGGATTGTTTAAACATAAATGGATAACACGATATAGCAAATAGTTTAATTTTTTTCTTAACTCCTTAATCATATCGATTATGTTGATTAATGGGAGCACTGTCGTGACGTACCCAGAATCAAGCTCGGGAAGAGAATACCTACCTACATTTACCATGTTTGACAAGTTATTTTTACCATTCTCCAACAAAAAAAAGTGGAAAGTAGTACATTTTCACTTGGAACCCCTTAGGGTGGCTGTACTCACTTTGGCGATGTCGATGAGTTTCATGACCAGCGAAGAGTAGACCCTCCTACTGATCGCGTCGGCTCGCCGTGTCCTGTAGTTGTCCACTTCCCTTTAAACAAGACATTTTCGCACTGATTTATGAGTATTACGATACTCAAAAACGAACAGTAGGTAACCCAAGTAGCACAAAAGGCATTATAAGCTTGTTGATGAAATAAAGTAGCCACCTAAAGTTGGGCCTTCATAATTATATAGAAACATTTTGTTATGCTCTTGCGTGATATTTTGACATACGTATTGTCAAATTAAAGAAAAACTAATAATATATGTCATTGACATAGATAAAAGACTGGTTTACCTTGCGCTGTGTCAGTCCGGCCTGGATTACTGTATTTTAGCGTAGGGAGGTTGCGCCAAAACCTCTCTGCCCTTAGAAAGAGCCCAGAGGGCGGTACTGAAGGTCGGACTACGTACACCCCGGCGTTACCCCACAGTGGACCTTATAGGGAGGCAATTTTTTTAGGTGTTCGTCGATTATTTTTGCTACGAGCTACAATCACCATGCACAAGAGTATTTTGCAACTCCCATCGTATCCTGATCTACTAAAGAAAAGATTATTTTAAGCTCCCCTCCCTACCGTAAAAACTTCATTCGCAAAACGCTATAGAGTATTTATTCTGCCCTTAGTATATAACAATATTGTTAAAGTATCCGACATCAAACTCTGCCGAGTTGCTACGGCCAAAACGCGAGTACTGGAGCTCCTTCTGTCCTGGACATATGATCAGGCTGAAGAAGCTTTGAGATAAATAACGCATTATCATCCTTCCCTCTCCTACTCACACTACACTCACCTACACCTACAAATTAACTTAGCCGCACTTCATCAACTTAACTCATTTTATACTGCATGCCAAATTGTTTGATTAGCTTTGTTTTAACTGCTCCGTAAAGTTACCTTATGTTATTGCTATTTTTCTTGGTAAATTATGTATTGCTTTGATTTTGTGCATCATACGCTTTATAAACTAGCCGCATTAAACCCTGTTGTAAACTCGTGGATGGTACGACTTCCACGATACAGGCTGAGCCTAGTGTGGAAGTCACTGTATGTGTTTTTAAATGTAGCAATCTTTATATGGCAATAAATCATTATTATTTATTGATTATTTTACGTTATAACCATCTAAACCCATTACAATATGAACAAATAATATTACAAATGGCGTCACTTCTATTTTGTCACAATTTTTTCACGCTCCAACATAAATTTGTATGTAAAAGGTATTTGAATGAACTATTTGAAATACATCAAATACGACACTATTACGCTTTAAGAATTTAAATAGGCAGAAGTTGCACTTTTTTATGACTTTATAGTGTTACTATACGGCTATAAGCATCATTGTGTACTTTTTTAATTCCATTACAATGCTATTTTACTCGTAATGCCTTATGGCATACGCATATGCTAAGCTTGGCACTAAGATTTGTGCCCAAATGAGCATTGTAATGGAATTATAAGCGCTTAAATTTTTAAAAATACGGCAAATTTATGCTGCTTAAAGCAT
Source organism: Hedya salicella (assembly GCA_905404275.2). Classification (NCBI taxonomy): domain Eukaryota; kingdom Metazoa; phylum Arthropoda; class Insecta; order Lepidoptera; family Tortricidae; genus Hedya; species Hedya salicella. The sequence goes on from FR990096.1 coordinate 92,715,501, forward strand.
CTTAAAATTCCATTATTCAGATTTTTGTGCTACTTGGGAAGTCGACAAATACACCTAAAAAGCTGTTTATATTCAAATGGCTGGGCCAAGTATCCTGAACCTTAATTTGTTTATTACATATCTAACTTCATGACTTATGCAGCTTGCTGAACCATAGTTTCAGGACGCTTCATAAAGTCGCCTTTCAAAGTAAATCAAAAGCGGTCCATTTTATCACGAGTTACGCTGCCACAGACAGACCTACAGATACAACACTTTTATTTTTCGTCGGGAAAAAAAAAGAAGGTAGAAAACAATTACATTTATCAGTATTTAACCGACTCCCAAAACAGGAGGTGGTTCTCAATTCGGTTGTATGTTTTTTTTTTATATGTTTGTTACCATAGAACTCTGACATTTATAAACAGATTAAGATACATCTCTTGGCACAATTTGATACTGCTGTAAAGGAAGGACAATTGGAATGTGAGCAGGTGTAATACGTGTTCTCGTAGATGGCGCTAAGGTTATAATATCTTTCAAAAATAAAAATAGGTACAGGGGTCAAAGCAGATGGATAAATTCTAGGCGGATGGCACAGTGCTCACTGGTGGAGGGGTGACACGATCGACGCGTAATCGAGAGGTACCAGGTTCGAGTCCTGGTGTGACCACGTGCGACTGCAATTGTATTTTTCTTTGCGCTTTGATTTGTATCTATATCACAATAAATAATAATGTGCTGTTAATTTTCCCACATTATAAACACAAGAATTTGTTATTATAAACAAAGATCAGAAACAAATGAAAAAATTCCACTAATAAATTGCAAAAATTGTGATTATTATCATGATATTTGTAAAACAAAAAGTACAAGAATTTGTGTTTCATATTAAGTGATTAAGATAATTGTTTTTTGTTTTAAAGGAAGTGCCATAAAGGTTGGTCTCATATAATTTAAGTGAATATCTTAAGTGAAGATGATGGAATTCACGAGGAATTGAATGAACTCCTCGAATTTTGTAAGCAAACATATGACGATTTTGGTATTTTAAGATAATTAAGCAGTAAATTCGTGAAGTGAAATTGATGAAGAAGACCACAGGAGGTAGGTTTAAATTTATTAAAAAATATTTTAAACAGGAGTATATGTACCTAGTACTTACTGACTAATAATACTTTACTTCGCATTTTCCTGTCATCATCATATCAGTCCAACCAAGGATGTCGACTGCTGGACATAGACCTACCCCATGGATTTCCATAACGACCGGTCGTGCACCGCTCTCATCCAACGGATTCCCACGACCTTCACCAGATCATTGGTCAATCTTATTGGGGACTTTCTCACGCTACCTCGTCCTGTACGCGGTCGTCACTTGAGAACCATTCTGCCTCATTGGCTATCGCTTCTACGAGTAATGTGCCCCATCTACTGCCACTTACGAGTAAGTCTAGCAACTCTTTGAGCTATGTCGACAACCCGGATTCTTCTGCGGATCTCCTCATTTCTCATTCGATCACGCAAGAAAACTCCGAGCATAGCTCACTCCATTGCCCTTTGATTGACTTTGAGCCTTCTTATGAATTGCATTGTGAGTGACCATAATCATCACTGGCATCACACACTGATTACCTTCGTCTTAAGACACTGCGGTATTTGGGACGAGAATATTTTACGTAGCTTCTGGTTTTGCCGAGTGACCTTTCTCGAAATTGGGTCTACCCAACTGGAGTGTTTGTCTCTGGTATATAATCCACGACTTCAAGCGTAAAGTATCCAACTTTAAAAAAAGAGTGAGCACCAGGTGAGAGTTGGAAATATTTTTTATAATTTAATTTAACCAACCAACCTTTTGACAATGTACTTGATGAGCAGCGACATCGTTCTGTTTAGGTGCACCTGGTTTTCTTGCTTGAGGTCAGAGGTGAGCTCGCTGTCGAAGTTGGGGTCCTGCAAGGCCTCCACGATTCCCTTGGCAATGTGACGGTTCTCCTGGTAGTCGTGCTGGCAAAAACTACTAAATGAAATGTCTACAGCAACCGAAGAAATTTTATTTTTTTCGTGTGAAAGTTATTTATTAAATTTAATACCTCTTTACATATAATAGAAGATTTTATTTAAATTCCTCCACAGTGATAAATCTTCATCAAAGTATAACAGAAAGAAACAAAAAAAGACGTAGCCATACAGACAGGATTAACGTGCGCCTGAGTTTTTGAAAAAAATCACGATTAATAAATACATTTTTTCGACGTCCTTAGTCTTTGGGTAGTTTTAAAATCCTACTACAAAACCCAACTATGGAGAAGATTTTTTAATGTCTGTTCTACAGAACAACACGTCATTGGTAACAACCTTTTAATTGAAACAAATGAAAATGACAAATGATATAGTGGAAAGTATAATATTCAAATATTACTACTACTGTCAGTACCTATAAGAATTATTACCTTTTTGGCGTTGTAACTTGAAAACTACTTGTATAGAGTATGCATAAAGTATTATTTGACGACCGGTTTAGCTCAGCGGGAGTAACGTTGCTTGCGACGCTGAAGGTCCTGGATTCAAATCCCGGTAAGGGCAAATATTTGTGTGACGAATTTAAATATTTGTTCCTGAGTTATGGATGTATCCTATGTGTATAAGTAATTATATGTTTTAAATATATCGTCGTCTAGGATACTCATAAGTATAACACAAGGCTTATTGAGTTTTGAGCATGGGCTAGTTCGATTTGTGTAAAAATTGTCCCGTAACATTTATTTATTTCTTATTATTTATTATCCCTATCCCCATCTCCCTTATTATCAAAACGCAAATGAGTTGTATACATTGGATGTTTTTGATTTTGTGATAATAGTGATAAAATCTTCCTGCATAACCCGGTGTCGCAGCAAGAAATCTCTTCCCAATTCTACCACGTAAGTGGGTTTTGTAGTAGGAATTATCTTTCCTCGTTGTACCTGCCAACAACGTTGGTTCTGTATAAGGAAGAATATGCTTATACAAAACTCAGTTATAGAATATGAATTGTTAGTTCCCTTCCAATGCTGGTTACGCAAGTTAATTACGAGTACAAAAAAGAGTAAACAAACGTGTACCCCCCTATTTATGTCACAGATTCTGATTAAAATTATGGACATTTGGACTCGTTTTATCCAGAAATAACAGCAATAGCTGCAGGTAAAAAATACATGTTTGTAAAAACATCCCAGAAATATAAGTACCTATATATGAAAAAATATAAATCTGATCGTCTGTTTTGCGACGTTCATACGAAATGGATCGGAACAAGATGAACAGTGTCATTTTTAGGCCCTATTTTTTAAATTAAAATACAGAGTACTCTTGATTCTGAGCAAATTAAACTCAAAAAGTCACCATCAGAGACAACAAGGGGGGACTAGTTAAGAGTTATTATGAAAATGTCCTTGTACTTACAAGAAACAAGGGAACATAAGACGTCATAACACAAGTATTAGTCTTACTTAATGGTGACCTATACTTATACTGGTGTGATTCTGGTCTATAGTTGGGAGGTTTTACGGTACATATCTTACGATTATAGACCTTAAACACTCGGGCACCAAGTCTAAACATCATCTGCTTATTGTGTCTGGTTGTGTGCACATGAAAACAAGAACAAGAAGCAGGCGTTCTAAGTTAACAACAGGCTCCAGCTCATTTAAATAACAATGATTTCGGCTGCGCCGTAATAAAATCGGCAAAACAATGGTTTTTGAAATGTTTTTTGGTATCCCGATGACAACGATGTGTCGGCCAAAAGCCGGCCGTGTCAGGTCTGAATGCCGAGTGAAATGTTATATTTGGTTTCCTATTTCGCCGAGCCACGGTTTTTGCCGATTAGAATGTGAAACATATAGATTTGTAAAATCGAGAATTAACAAATAACTTCGATAGGTATAATTATTTTCAATTCCGAAATATAATATACTCTTTAATGAAACGATTTCTAATGTGGAAAAAAAAGTTAAATATTTCAGTATTTTTGAGAATGACAAGACTGCTCGAGAATTAAATATAATAACTGGTTTTTTACCGCAATTTTACCTGTATGGCTATCGTCTTTCAGGCATTTAGATTTTTAGCCCTCCAGAAGTGTGCATTTTCCTGACAATGAGTAGCCGCCCTATTAATCCTCGGTTAACCCACATTTTAACACTTATATTAGGATAGATACCTCATGTAAATTCATAGCCAGTCCATACCCCACTAAAAACACTAGCACTACTCTCGCGTACATAGTAACAGCACACTCAAAGTTTTACACTTCTCGTGATAAATTCACTTTCATTGGAATTGGTTCAATTGAGTGAAACCATAAAAAATAAATGACAATCGCGTTCGCGCCAAAACTTTTCCGTTCCGTTAACAAATTTAGTATTATTTTAAACACTTCATACGATATTCAAATAGGTAAATGCCGGCTAGAAGCCTAAACCTATAAGTGATATACATGTTAAAAACGAAGAATAGTAAAGAGTTTTTTGTATAAAAATGTTCTCCCCGACCACAGAGTCAGCTTTACGACCACGTCCCAGCTGTAAAACGTTTTTATTGTCAATACAATTGTTAAACAATGTTCGTCACGAATAATAAAATGGTTGAGCAACAGTTGCATTTTATTAACGTGTATTGAGTGTGTAACTGCCGGTCCAGTTACATGGGAATGCAGTTCAATAGAAAATATAATTTTTTTACATTTTTATGTGAAATATTTATTCCGTAAAATAGGGTTATTATACAGGGTGTCCCAATAAGTAGTGATATACTGAAGCTGGGAGGTAGAGGACCTAGAGGGCTATCTAAATCACCCCCATGTATGTTCCGCAATTTTTCGTATTTTCGAAGTTATGACTTTTTTTTAAAATTTCACCTATCGCCGAGTACGATGAGATTTTTATTTATGGTGACGTGAATTATTGCAGTAGATGCTTGATTTTTTTTTGTGTGCTAAGCTGATATATAGGCCAATTCAGTATGGTAACATTTACTACTGTTAGATCTTTGAATGGAATAAAAAAAAATTAAATGCCAAGAATGATAAAATTACCCAATATGTTCACAACTTCAAGGGGCTTTAAAAAGATAAAATCACTTATAAAAAAAAACCGTTTGGCTTTTAAAAACTTGCTCTATCTATCAGGTAGCTACCCTGAAAATTTCATTTTATTATTCATAAGGCTCCAATCAAAAAATTGAAATGTAAATGTGGCAAGTGCAAAATTCAGTAACTTTCTAAATAAATTTCGTTCTAAATCACGCACTGGCCATCAATAGAAAAAGAACAAAAAACAAAAGACGGTTGACGCATGAGAAAATTTTCACGTTGTTTGGTCATCGTTGGTACTTTTCAATAATTTAAAAATTGTGTTTTAATACTGCTAATTGTTCGTTTCTCTAATCATTTTGGCTATTCATATGGACTTTGATTTGCATTACGATTTGGATTAGTGTTATTACCTGTATAGCGTGTACAAGTATTACGTATAAGTCATGTGTTTTCGTACATTTTAATTAAGTACGCAATCTAACTAATGGATCAATTGAAGTATCTACGTAACTATACGTTCGATTTTTATTTATTTGGAACAACAACAATTAATATTTTGTTCATTGCTGCCCTTTTGCACTTACAAAAATTTATTACGACTAATTAATAAAACTACTTATCATAAATACTTTTCATTATGAATGGATAAAAATAAATCCAGTTGTCATAGATACATTTTGTATGATGATATAATAAAGTTTCTTTGCTTGATATATTGTACCTTCGAAGCCATGCTCACTTATATATATAAAAAAAATGGTTTTCGAAATAAACTGTGTCCGTCACTGCGTACATTGCCAAATATAGAGAATACGTTTAGGATGCCTAGATTGTTTGTTTTTTGCGTTGTTGTTGTTGTATTCGGTGTAGGCAAAGATCGAATAGGGAAAATGCATGATTTTTTATTAATGCTTTATTAAGAGCTCATTCATGTAACAAATAGAAGACAATTTTTTTTTTTCGAATAACTGTAAAAATAATCAAGATAAAAGCCATCAAACATTTCATTCTATGTCTTGTCGGACCTCTCTGTCAAATCGCCGTCTAGTTAGCAGTTTATAATGCCTATATCATGCGTATTTCTTGGCCGATTTTTATTTTAATTTCACTTTTTGAAATTGTATTTATGGTATTTTCATATTTTGTTGAGAAAAGCGATAAAAAAAATTAATGCATGTTTCCTATAACGGGATAAACGGAATATTAATATAATGTTCATTTCTTGCCTTGTGTGCCTTTCATGACTGCGTTCAAGATGATTGTTACGCAGCTCGTGCTTATGATCGGAACTATTAGATATATTCAGATGTTCTAGAGAATATGCCCAAGAAGGTGCAGGTGATAAAGCTTAGGAATTTGAGGCAGAAATTTCTTTCAATTCATTTTCGTCAGCTGACAGTTCACTTGCCTCAGATTGGGCATGCACTTTGCGAACATTCTAGCTGCTGGACCCAACACGACACACTGTTAGGCAACAAATAAAAAAATAAAAAAACCGGCCAATAACGAGTCGGACTCGCGTACCGAGGGTACCGTACAAACTTTCGCTTATCCTAACATTATTATATTACCCGGTTTCAGTTGAGTTAAGTTTGCACCTGACATGTATAGCAATGCATAAAAATGACGTGAAAACTTAACGCAACAGTGTTGTTCAAATAAGTTTTTAAACAAATGAACAAAATGAAAATTTCAAAATTTCCTTTCGGTTAACTTCGGAGATGAAGGGGGGAGGGGTCACATTTTCCTTTATAAAACAAAATCTATCCCAATAAAATAAAATAAAAAAAATGTCTATAAATGTGCCGATCAAGCCCTTTCATATGATATACTATTTGACCTAATAGTACCTAGCTAGACTTTTAATTTTTGCTCTTCCTCATATTCGTCATTTATTAAGAAAATAAAAATATATATTTTTTACAGACAGACAGACAGAGTCGCACCATTAGGGTTTGTTTTTTTACCACTTTTGGTACGGAACCCTAACACGAGGCATACAAGTAGGCATACAAACGCCAAAATTTATATTTTTGGCAAAATAACAGAATTATTGAAAAAACACCTAATACTATGAATATTGGCTAAGTCCGCCACAGCTCACAAGCAGTAATTTCCATATGTAAGCAGTAAATCCATACTTCCATACTAATATTATAAATGCGAAAGTGTGTCTGTCTGTCTGTCTGTCTGTCTGTCTGTCTGTCTGTCTGTCTGTCTGTCCGTCAGTCCGTCCGTCCGTCCAAATGAAGTTAACATCCTTTGAAGCGAGTCGCCGAATGTTGGACACCTCAAAGCAATCTCATCAATCGGAAGTATCAAGAAAGCCATACTACAAATCGTTTGGAGGCGTTAAAGATTCATCATTATCACCGAATAAATCAAACGATTTTAAATCAAGCTATTATCAAAGGAAGCATTGCGTAGTTTGTAACAAGAACCACGGCATATTTCATTGCGAAACATTTCAAAGCGCGAAACCCGACAGCAAACGGAGCATTATTGCGAAATTGAATTTATGTAAAAACTGTCTTTACAATCATTACGATAAAGACTGCTTTTCATCAAGCCGATGCCGCACGTGTAATGAGAAACACAATACATTAGTGCACGATGCCTATGCACAGAAACAAGAAGCCTCCGATCAATTTAATAAGCGGAAAACTGTCGCAAATAATACGCAAGAAGGCAACAAAATTATGGATGTTTTATTTGCTACTGCCCTCATCAAAGTAAAGGCGGCAAATGGAAGCCATCATATCATGAGGGCGATTATAGATCAAGGGTCCCAGATTAGCTTAATTTCTGAAAGCGCCGCCCAACTTTTACAACTCCCACGACAAAGAAGCAAAGATATTGTATATGGCATAGGCGCTAAAGGAGTTACTTGCAAGGGCGTCATGAACATCACAGCTTCATCACTGCATTCCGACTTGCAATTTGACACCGACTTGTATATCATGAATACACTTATAAATCACTTACCGAACCAAACGTTCCTCAAGCCTGAATGGTCTCATATAAAAGGAATTTAGCTAGCAGATGCCGAATTCCATGTGAGACGTCCGATTGATATCTTGTTGGGAGCTGACGTCTACGCCAAAATTATTCAAGATGGCATCATCAATGAAAGCGAAACCCTCCCAGTTGCACAGAAAACGAAACTTGGGTACATTCTTTGTGGAAATGTGCCATCATATCAATGTAACATTGTCGTCAACAACATGGATGATATCATGCACTTCTGGACCATAGAAGACATCAATGAAACTTCAAATCTGTCCTTGGAAGATCAGTACTGTCTAAACTTCTACCGCGAGACCACCTTTCGTCAAGAAGACGGAAGATATGTCGTTCGACTACCGATAAAGCCTGGAAAAGAAAACACACTGGGATACTCAAGAAACATAGCCATAGAGCAATTAAGGCAACTCGAGAATAAGTTTCGGAAGAATCAAAATATCGAAAAAGAAAACAAGAAGTTTATCCAAGAATATATTAACTTAGGTCATGTGCGCGAATGCTCAAAGGAAAACGACGGTCAACGTAATTCGACACTAGATTGTTTTTTACCGCATCACTGTCTGCAACGGGCGGATTCAACGACCACTGCTTTGCGCGTGGTCTTCAATGCTTCATCAAAGACATCAAATCAATTAAGCTTGAATGATATTATGTACAGCGGCCCTAATTTACAAAAGGACTTGCTATCACTTATCATCAAATGGAGACAGTATAAGGTGGTTTATACTGCCGACCTGGAAAAAATGTTTAGAAAGATTGATGTAAATATCCAGGATGAAAAATATCAAAAAAACATTTGGAGAGACAACGAAAATCAACCGCTACGTGAATACGCCCTAACCACAACTACATATGGCACCAAGGCCGCGCCATTCTTGGCTATGATGACGCTAAGACAGTTGGCTAAAGACGAACGCCAAAAGTACCCCGAAGCGACTAGCGTCTTAGAAGAGAGCTTTTACATGGACGACCTTCTACATGGCTGTCATGACCTCGAATCGGCGAAGAAACTGCAGACAGAATTAATCAACTTATTGAAATCGGGAGGGTTCAATCTTCGTAAATGGACATCAAATAAGCTAGAGCTATTACAAGACGTCAGCAAGTGTCAAGGTTTGCAACATTTCGAGTTCAAGGATCAAGAAACTACAAAGACGCTGGGACTGTGCTGGCACCCGCACGAAGACAGTTTTACTTTCAAACCAAAAATTGAAACGCCATCAACACGCACATCAATCACGATAACAAAGAGAGAGCTATAGCAAAGGTGTTTGACCCCGCTAGATGGCTAACCCCAGTAACAACGAAACTAAAGTTACTGTTTCATAATGTCGTATCAAGTGACATTGAATGCAATGATCAAGTTCCCGATAATATCAAAAGGGAATGGGGTATAATTGCGCAGGATCTACAGGCTATCAAAAATATCAAGGTCCCTACATGGTTAAATAGCCACAAGAATCAAGACCTTGAACTTTACGGCTTCTGTGACGCTTCAACTAAAAGTTACGCGTGCGCAATGTATTGCCGTGCTATCTCTCGTGATGACAAAAACTCCACACCGCCGCCACCTGTACTAGTAGCAGCCAAATCAAGACTTGTCCCGAAGAAAAAGAATGTCACGCTGCCAAGGTTAGAGTTGTGTGCAGCACAACTTCTATCAACATTGATGGACAAGGTCAAGCAATCGCTATCCGATAACAACATTAAAATCGTCTGCTGGTCTGACTCTACGGCAGTCTTAGGTTGGCTAAACGGTGAGCCTAGCAAGTGGAAGCCTTTTATAGCTAACCGAGTAACGAAGATCACTAAAATCATATCGCCGACATGTTGGAATTACGTCAAGTCGGAAGAGAACCCTGCAGACTGCGCTAGTCGCGGAATTACGGCTCAGCAGTTATTGAATCATCAAACTTTGTGGAGTGGTCCAAATTGGCTATCATCATATAGTCAAAATCAAAAAAAACCTAGACCTTTTCTTGATCAAAATGGTATGATACAAGTTCGCGGGCGACTGCTTAACGCACATATCAGCTGGGAAATGAAACATCCTCTAATTATTCCACATAAAGGTCGCCTCACCGAGCTGCTTATCGATCAGGCACACGAATCTGTTTTGCACGGAAGCGCTTAACTAACTCACTCTAGACTGAGAGAATCATATTAGATAATAGGACCCTGATTTACCTGAATCAAGATCGAACCCATCAAGGCTATTCTATAATACTGGGGTCGACTATACAGGATACGCCACGGTCAAGGCTAGCAAAGGCCGGGGAATCAAAACAACAAAGGGCTATATCGCTGTGTTTGTCTGCATGGCGACAAAGGCAGTCCACTTGGAGTTAGTCTCTGACATAAGTTCGGAATCATTTCTGGCAGCTCTAAAAAGAATGTCTGCCCGTCGTGGAGCACCCTGTCACTTTTTCGGTGATAATGGGACGAATTTTATAAAATCCAGTAAAGCAATCAAACAGCAGTATGAAGAGATCAAGGCTACACTGGACAAATCATTTTTCAAGGTCATCAGCGACTTGAATATCAGTTGGCACTTCAACGCACCCTCGTGGCCCAGCGCCGGCGGCCTGTGGGAGGCTGCTGTGAAAAGTCTCAAATATCATCTTCGCAGAGTGCTGGGGATCAACATCTTACGTTTGAAGAATTTTCAACGCTATTAGCGCAGATAGATGGTTGCTTAAATGCACGCCCATTGTGTGCGTTGAGCGAAGACCCTGACAATCTGGATTATATCACACCTTTGCATTTTTTGGCAAGCGGCCCGACTTTACACATCATTGAGACCGAAAAGGATGAAAGAACACGCTGGTGCTTGACACAGAAAATATTCCAGGACATTTTGAAAAGGTGGAAATCCGAATAACTGTGTCAACTGCAATCACGCTGCAAATGGACGCAGCCCAAATCAAACATCAAGGTTGGCGACGTTGTAATCATTCACGACGCAAATTTACCTGCCGGCAAGTGGGCGCTAGGCCGGGTATCAGAGGTTCACCCAGGAAAGGACAATTTTGTTCGAGTCGCATCAGTAAAGACAAAAAACGGAGTCATCAAAAGACCTATCATCAAGCTGTCAATACTGCCTGTATCAGAAAACGAACCCTCGACTAGCGAAGAAAATAAAAAACAACAACGAGAAGAGGTTCCACAAAGAGCCACAACACCGAGAAAAACATCAAAAAACAATATTGCGAATTTCATCACTATGGCATTTATGCTATTTATGTTATTCATGTCACCCGCGCAATGCACACACAACGCATCGCGTTTCAAAGATGGACAAGGCATATACTTCGATAAAATAACCAACATGAAACTGGCTCGGGACGAGTGGAAGCTCGTAGTTTATTATGACATAAATCCCTACTGGGAAGGATCAGAATTATTTTCCAAATACATCAATCACTTGGAATTTGTGTGTCATAACATCGAAAACAAACTACAATGTAATATAGTATTGAATCAACTACGACACGCCTTCTCGGAATTAAAATACTACGATGGCATGTTACTCGGCCAACGCTCCGAAACGCCAAGAAAGAGGAGAGGCCTCATCAATGGCATCGGCAACATTGCTCACAGTTTATTCGGCGTACTTGACGAACAGTTTGCTGAACAATATCAAAGGGACATCGATCTGACCAGGACCAATGAGAAACACTTGGCGCAATTATGGAAAAATCAAACTTCAGTTATAGAAGCCAAGTATAACTTGCTCAAACGAGTCGAAAATTCAGTGCAACATCAACATAAAACCTTCAATCAACATATAAACAGGGCAGCCAAATTAAAGAAGCATCACACATAAATGAATTTACCGTGTCATCTATCATCGCAAACAGCATACAACAGTCATTTATGGAAAATTCAACGTTCACCTGTTGACACCACAACAATTAAAAGATGAGCTGAATATCATAGCCGGCCAAATGCCAAGGGATTTGACACTTCCATGCGAGAATATCAACACCGATCTACCTAAGTTGTATCAATTAATGAAGGTACGAACCAGAATGACCAATCAGTACCTTATCTTTGAAATCAGAATACCCTTAGTGTTCCGAGATGTCTACGAGCTCTTCCGATTAATATCAATTCCAATGCAAGATGGAAAAAATAAGACCTATAGCAAATCAAGTGGCTATTAATATTAAAAAGGAATCATATATACCGATGCTGGATGAAACCGTACAAAAATGTGGGCACTACGATTCTAACACCCTTATTTGTACGCTACAAGGTCCAATTTATCAATTGCAGTCTGATTTACACCTGTGTATAGCAGATCAAGTTACAAACAAGTGCTCAGCTGACACTGACACTTGCCGGAACATATGGACGGAACTAAGCGCTATGAATACATACCTTTTCTTTTGTTGTGATGTATGTACTGCGAGAATCATACGCGGACAGGAAGTCACGGCCGAACATTTAAACAAGGCCGGAATCATAACCCTACAAACAGACTGCGTATTGAATGGCGATGCCTTCACTATATTTCCACAGAAGAGATTATCCAACGAGATCGAAACTCAAGCAAACGTCATCAAGTTTGACGTACCATCAATAAACAATGTTATTAATCTAACAGTACCAGTCATACAAGGCGAATCACAAGATCGTGAAAATAATGATAAATATTTCAAGGTCATCAGAGATCAAATTGAACACATAAAGAGTCAGGGCTCATTGTCTAACGGAATTAACTACCACGACGTCCATCATTACACGGCGATCTACGTGGTCATGAGCATAGTCACCGTGATAGCAGCGCTATACGTGCGCCGCTGCATTCGGCGACGTCGACTCGTCGTGCACCTCAACCATCCTTTCGCCGCGGCCGCTGCGGAAGGCGGTCGGAGACCCGCTTCGATGTCATCCATTTCACGAAGCTCGCTTCCATCGGCAGCCGAACAGAACCATAACGGGCAGCATGCAGAGAGACAAGATCATCGCGTCGCTGCGACCGCGCTCAATAATACAACAACCTCCTCCATGTTCAGGGGATTTACTTCAATCAAATAATTTTCTTAATTTTAAATATCATATCATTTATTCAACTTGTAGTATGTAACTAAAATCATTTTATTTTATTGTCAATTTGTTTTGTATAAAATTATTTTCAACATCTCTTATCAATTTTCATCTCCTGGCCGGGAATATGTACAATGCAACCATCGCACATTTCACGAGTCAGTATTAAATATGATGACTTTATAATAATTGCTGTATCCGCGATTACGCTACTTTTGAAATTATGAATTAGTCTACGTTTATACGTGCTCCTAGCTAGTACTCATATAAAATACCTTGGTATCAATAAAATTATAAATTAACATCAGTGTTTCTATCAAGACTACTATCAACTATAAACAATCAGATCAGTTCAGGTGTGCGAACCGTACTACCGTACGGTTAATTAAAAAATATTTATCGAAATTAAAGGAAAAAGTGCTAACTCCTATGGCTTTTTTAAGAAAAATATTTTTTTTAAGCTAACCTTAGGTTAAAATATAGATAGACTGTTTCGCACGGTGTTCTTAGTGAAGGGTATATATAATATCATTTTAAGTTAAACGAAGCATTTAAATTTTATTTTATTTCATACTAGCTTCTGCCCGCGACTTCGTCCGCCTTAAATTCGTTTATCGCGGAAAAAGGGTATTTTTTTCGGGATAAAAAGTAGCCTATGTCCTTCCCCGGGACTCAAACTATCTCCATACCAAATTTCATCCAAATCGGTTCAGCGGTTTAAGCGTGAATAGGTAACAGACAGACAGACAGACAGACAGACACACTTTCGCATTTATAATATTAGTATGGATTTTGTAGTAAGCAGAAGAATAAAATGGTTTATATGGGTATTCGCTATTTTTATTTAAAATTTACTTGTTGTTTATTTAAAGAACGAAAATCAGTGTGTGCGAGGATGTCAAGGCACGGGGGTTAAACAAACTTGGCCACCGAAGTGCCAACTTTGCTGTTGGCGTGGTGAAACGATAACTTATTGTAGGACCAAAACAGACAAGTCAAAAAAGGGACGAGTTAGGAAAGGGTCAAGTTTAAGAAAGAGACCAGGTAAGAAAATGGTCAATTAAAAAGAGACGAGTTAGGAAGGAGACAAGTTTGGGAAAGAGACCAGATAAGAAAATGGCAAGTTAAAAAAGAGACAAGATAGAAAAATTACAAGTTTAGGAAAATGACGAAGTCGTCCTGAGCGGAAAAAACGCCTGTGTTACATCTTAGGTATTTAATTATGGAAAATATGTATTGAGAGGTAAGTGTCATGATGTCTCTGTTTATAAAAAGTTGTATTTTGATTAATATGAGACTTTCTGGAAAACATCGTTTGCTTATATTCATAACCAGCCGCAGTTAGATGCGGATGATGTGGGTGGCTTCCCTAATATATAGTATCCGTAATATTCCACCCATGCTCGACTTCCTCAACGGTCTCCCACGAACCCTCGCTGAATTCCGAGTTTTCTCTTGTTTTTAGAGGTCTACACGCCATGATTTGCGAGATGGCGGCGATCCAGTCGTAGTAGACGGTAACGTTGGTGTAGATGGCTATGGACTTGTCCACCACGTTCTCGAAGGACACGATCCCCGCCTGGATATAGCCACGGTGCACGAGGGCGCTACCTGCATCGTCACTAAAAACATAAGAAAATAATAAAATCATAAACACCGCTTTTTGTGCACTAGTTAATAATACTAAAATATAAATTATTTTGGGTTCATTCCGGGTAGAATCAAGAACTCTATATTTTGTAATGACCTAAAATATATTCCTGCTAGAAGAAGACAGCGGAAAATAAAAAAACGACCCTTTTTTTCTTCAGCGTAGTAGAGTAAAATCTGTGGATGACCGTCACCCGTGTTCCAAAAATTGTTGAAATCCATTCAGAAGATTTGCCGTAACGAAGCCACAAAGACACATACAAACATACAAAAATATATATATATTCTTAAATTCAGTGATCTTTAAATAGTCTTTATATTTCTTTTTATGTATCTTCAATGTGCAAACATTTTTTTTTAGAACTTTACAAGAGTATAGAAGTCAATTTTGTTGCCCTGCACATGAAATATAACGGGGCTGAGTGATTTTCTACTTTTAACTCCGAGGTCTACGCACCGCCTTATTATCAAAAACCAGTCATCTAAACAGTGGGTCAGTCATCTAAATAGTACGGATATCGGAAACATTCTGGGAATAGGCTTTATGACAATTTTTTATGGTATGTTATAAAACGACGTCAATATTGAATAGAAATATTGGTGAAAAAGCTACTCCAAAATCGTAAAAACTCCCCGAGATACAACGACGTTAAAAGCACATATTTGGACTTTCCCAAAAAACTCTTCATACTAAGCCAACAAGCATGTGACGTCACACGCTAGTATCTTGTATAGGGAAAATAAAAACTTTGTTTTGCAGCTATGTTAAAACTTGCGTTTATCGAAAAGGTTTTATAACCAAAATTACAAAACATTTTATGGCTTATTGAATGGTAATATTAATTATTAATATTTTCATTACTTAAAAAATGGACTTTCCCACCCAAGTTTAGAGACTCATAAAACAAGCCGCACGTAGGGTATCGAACTTAAAATTTTAACGTAGTTTTCTATTTTGCTTGTTTTATCAGGATCTTATATAATTAAATAAAAAATCTGCTGTAAATACCCGATTTTGTACTGACACTGGTCTACACGCTGGACTTTTTGCTCTTCGGTCCACAAATGTGGAATATAACGTGACGCAACTTTCCTGACGTGATGAAGATCGTGTTTGTGCAAGTGTTTGAAACTGTAGGTGATCTAATGTCAAGCTTTAGCTAGATGTTTCAAGCTGAATTTGCCTTGGTTCATGCCTACTCCTAATGGCCCCAGGAATGCGTGGTTAAATTTTTTCCCTTTCCTCGCGGGGACTGTGAATGCTCACACAAATACTTGCCCCTGTCAAGATCCTAACCGTCCAGCGAACCAGGACGTCTCACTCTAGATTATACGAATTATAGAAAACACCTAGGCTGTTTTCCTTCGGGGTCAACTGAGCCCACGGACCACTGAACCCGCTGGCTGAGTACACGTGCTCGTCTGAGCCGCCGGCGAGAGTGGACCCTCAACCTACAAGTGGTAGAGAGTGGTCGACTGAGCTCGCGGGATAAGTAGACCTTCAAGTGATAGATAGTAGTTGATTCAACTCCCGGTAAGAGTCGACCCTCAAGTAGTAGATAGTGGTTGACTGAGCCCGAGGGTGAATAGATCCTCGAGCGGTAGGTAGTGGTCAACTGATCCCACAGGCTGCGTAAGCCCTCAAGCAGTAGATTGTGGTCGACTGAATCACCGGGAAGAATCGACCCTCAAGTTGTAGATAGTAGTTGACTGAGCACGCAGACTGCATAGACCTTCAAGTGGTACATAGTGGTCAATTTAGCCCGTGGGGTAAGTAGAGCCTCTAGTGTTAGAGGGCCGCAGGTTCAATCAATCACTATCTACCGCTTGAGATTTTATTCAGCCTGGGGGCTCTATCGACCTAAGTAACTCATTAGCCGGTAAAAAAAAACCAAAGTGGCCAACTGAACCGGCGAGCTTGGTATGTGTGCTCAGTTGACCCTGAATGGCTCCCTAATTGACAACTCTCTGGATGATATTTACTCACTATGCGGGATAGCCCCACGGGTAGCTGGCACAAAACGTTCCTTCGGGCATGTGGCCGACTCGTTTGAGACACGCATTCTGGCTCATAATCTTCTGTTCTGTGAATCTCAAGTAGCTTTGTTTCTCTGGCTGACACATAAACAATATAAAGTTAAACAAAAAAACACAAAATATATATATTTAAATAAAACAATTTAACGGATTATATCGCGTATCCTATCTCACTTGAATTCCCGACGTTTCGGAAGCTTTTCAGCTTTCCATGGTCACAGGTGGACTGGGAAAAGATATATTTTCCTCTGGCAAAGTTACAATTTAAATCTAATTATCGCGGAAACAGAAGAAAATATCACAAAATATATAAAAAAAAACTGTAAAAAAAAATCTATTCGAAAAAAAAAACTTCATATGTTTGTTAAGGCCACTTTTACATGTCTGATATTCAAATTTAAAGAAAAACATTTCCAAATTACAAAACTGACATCAAATTATTATTATTATCTTCGATGTCAGTTTAGAGGATTGTAAATATTAATGCAATAGAGACATATTTGGGGCACGCGGGACAGGGAGATGTATATTGTCTTCGGGTACAATCCTTTCAGAGATGTAAAGGATCTCTAGGCGTAAAAAAACGAATATCAATCAGAAAAATAAGCTTATACCAAATCTAGTAGAGATTAGAAGGTATACCCGAAACATCGTTGTTTGCGGAAGAGAAAAAAGTCATTACCCCCTTTTTTTACTTCACCGAAGTCAAGTAAAAAGTGTCCTAAAGTATCTGTGAATGCCCAGCTACCGGGGTACCAAAAATAGTTGAAATCCGTTAAGCCGTTTCGTCATGACGAGGCCACAACGAAACATACAAAGAAAACTGGCCAAGAGCATGTCGAATCAAAAAAAGTGCACTAGCAAAAGAGCGTATCTCCAAGGCACTTACGTCTTTTTGCTGAGAAACGTACTTTTTCGGCAATCGATCATGTTTAAAACAATTTTCTTTGAAAGTACTTTTTAATCCTTAGCTTTATTTGGTTTTTCATATTTTTTGAACATAAGATTTAGAAAATAGAGGGAGGGGGCTACAATTTATGCTACTTTCGGAGCGATTATTTCCAAAAATATTCACTTAATCAAATTATAGAAGTAAATAACCCAAAATGTATTTAAAAGTCGAAATATGTGCCACACAAAGATATTTGCTGATTTTTTTTTTCAGTTTCTATTACATGTATGGAGCGGCCCCTAGAAATATATTTTTTGTATTTAACTATTAAACTAAGTAGCGGCTTATAAAAGACACATATATTCCAAATTTCATCAATATAAAATTTAAGTAGTTTTTGAGTAAAATGCCTGTGTGTGATATACGGACTGACGGACGGACATAACGAAACTATAAGGGTTCCGTTTTAGCCATTTTGGCTACGGAACCCTAAAAAACGATTTAGTGACAATACAAGTTTCTTAAATACCTTGGTGTAATGGAATTTCCACTCCTGGGAAACTTAATGTTACCAATTAAACTTTGCTACAAAGACTCCGTCGAACTTACCATATCCGAAAGACCAAAGCCGACGACCGTGACAGCCCAGTGTCTAGCCTGCGTCAACAACGCCACCCTCCCGGCCCGCGGTGTCAGCGTGAGCGGCGTCTTTACCCTCAGCAGGGCTATGTCGCAGTCGAAGTACTCTTCTTCGTAACGAGGATGCTGACGAATACGTATTATCTTCGTCAAAGTCCCGTCCCACATGTACGGGCTCCCCGTATACGCTTCTACTTTGTCGGGAGTAGTGCTCACGCATTCTGCAGCCGTCAAAAGTATTATTTGGTTGATAATGGACGCTCCGCAACCTTTACCCTGGTCCGGATTATGATCCGATTCTATAAACAATGATACTGCGAACGAGTAATTTTCTATACGCGCAGATTCCCCTCCGAATATATCATATGATAGGTTGCGTTGTGATGCTAATTGAATCGAAGTAATGAATATCAAAACTGCGGCCAGCATTGCGCGTTGAGGCTGCATCGTCGATCGGTTGTTGTATGCAGTCAATCATAAGTCAGCTTAAATTGGCGTAAAATTATGCGTCACTTTAATTGAGCAGTTAAATGGTCTTGTTTCTGCTGTTAGTGATTTTAGTGTGTTATAAAATCTGTGCCTATTTGAACTCTTAGTGGTAAAAAACTACTATTAACTGGGGGCCTGCTGCTGATATCAATTTATTGACAGCTGCATGCCCATGTGATTTTACTACGAAATGTTTATTACAATGTTCAATTATGAGGTGACATACTTGTTCAGTACTTTAAATATGCAGCAAAGAACACAGCGTGTTTTCTTTGATATTGCTTCTGTTCGATTAAACTAATCGGTAGCTGGGTTTTAGGACACGAACCAAACGCTCACTACGAGAGCGAATATAAAACGCAAACAGTGCTGCCAACTTTACCTTTTTTCGACGGTGCAACCGCCATACATGTGCTGCTCGCAATAATTTCGTTGCTTGAGCCCAAAACCCTCACGAAAATCCCAATACAGACATACGAACGCGGTAGAAGACCAGGTATTCAGTACTGTGGTGAAGCCGTCAGCTGCTTTAGGGACCCCTAGGAGTCATCCAGAACATCTTCAGGTGAGTGCCCTGCTAAAATCTTGGTATCGAAGAACATTAAAATCATCCAACAATACTTATGAGTTAAAAAGTACGTAATTGTATGTATTCAATTACATTTCAGTATCAGTTTTATCACTATCTTATTGATTCTAAAATTGTAAAACAGATATGTACTATCGACAGCTAAATAGGATGGTCATCTTGCGGGCGATAATGGCTTGGCCGGATACAGGCTAACTATGCAAAAAATAACTAGATGGCGTCGTTGTGACCAAGACTGTCGATTTTAATGACTTAATTAAATTTAATAGTCTTGTATTTACTAAAATGTATGTTCGATATAATATGATTACTATTATTCATCAAATTGAAAAAAACTTACACCGAAATTACAACGACATCTATATTTGACAAGTGGTATACCCTTCTTTTTAACAAATTGTGTAATGTTGCCACGCTAGCTAGCCTATTGTCCTCCTAAAGCAATTGGCGATATTTCAAAGAAACTATCGTTATAAAATCTGTTGCCGCCATTTTATACAACGTAAGTATGAAGAATTTATCCACGAATTCACGGTTTTAAACATAATCAAAGAACAGATCTTGAATGGATATGAATTTTATACAGTTATAAACAACTAGTGTGTTTAATTGAATACCAAAATTTAATTACAGAAAATAAAAAAACTAAATAATTAAATAAATAATGACAGTAGTAGTAATATGTATATACATACATAAATTAAATACTTTGTTGAGGCTACAGCTTAATTATTCGTTTCTGAAATCAGAAAGAGGATTGAAGCTTCAGCTTAACAAAACAATACTTGTCTTATTTTATTACTGAATACAATTGAATATAAAATAAAACTGAGGCCTCGTTATAAATAGTTAGTTGACTATAATATTTAAATGTTGCTGTTTGATTCACTTTTGCTCATCATTTATCAATGACTCAAAGTTGGCGTGATGAAAAAAGATTGTAATAAACTGAATAACACAAAATAAAGTTATTTATTGTCATAAAAAAAATTAAAAACTTAACTTCAACTTAAAAAAAAATAACCATATTTTTCAATGTCAAGCAATTAAAATAATGTAGTATTGTACAATAGTTAAAAAAGTTAGTAATGTTATTAATATATAGCTAATTATCACATTTTTATCTATAACTGCTTGCAAGCGCGGGAACGCATAAATTCTAAGAAAATTTGACACAGACCCGAATCACGAATACTATCCCAAATGGTAGCACAGTGTGTCTCCAATATTTCTGCGTATTGCTCATCAAATTCAAATTCAAAAATACTTTAATCATAGGTAATTTCATTATTACACATGTCATTATTGAATATTCTAATGATGACAACGTTCAACGATAACATCCCATACATTTTCTATAGAATTTTAGTCAGGTGACCTAGTAGGCCACGATATGACATTTATATTATTGTGCTGGTAAAACCACTCACGCACATTTTGCGAACGATCTATGGCACCGGACAGTTGTCTTAACAAACGTAGTTACTGATAATTCTTCCTCTGGATAGACATTCCTAAATTTAGTAACACGGTTTCTCCCAGCACATTGTAATAGTCAACAACGTCTTTGCCCGACTCGGCACTCGGACCAGTTCTCCCGGATCAGCACTCATCCAACCCCACATGTTCACAGTAATACGACCGGACTCCACATATGTTTTTTTCATCTGTAAACATGACATTGCTCCAATCCTCATTTTAGTTTTTCCGGGCGAACTAAAATATCTCTTCTTTGTGATGTGGTATTAGTAAAAGTTTGACCGTATGCCTACGATGCTGCAATCGTTCACTATGAAGGACACGGCGAATAGTGTCCACTTTTGTGTCATATAAACGGGCGAAGGTAATGGTTAGTTGTTTGAAAACTGTTTATGTCATACTCCCGGACTAACGACGCTACTGTGCGTCAATCAGCCGAGGTCAATAGTTCTTTGGCGGTGCAATAATAACCCTTCTTCTCCGAATCGTTGCACCCATAAAGCAACCGTTTTTCGCTGCAACAATATTTAGAAATATGGTATAATACAGATGTCGTTTAAATATATTAATTATATTTGTATTATATATAAAACAATACTTACATTTACACCGGTTTCTCTGGCGATTTCTGCCATATTTTTGCCTTCATTATGCAAGGCATTATCTGTGACCTTTTCTCTAAATCGATGTTGTAATGAGAATTCATTTTAAGACTTGATAAGTAATAAAAAGCAATCAAACAAGACAATCGAACCGACGGGAATAGCTTTTGCTAGCGGACGAACTGTTTCTCTGCAACAAAAACTAGAACGGTATATTTATGTTTTAAGTCTACCCTCTAAGTATGAGTGTTAACCAATCAGTAATTGTTGCACTTTTCAACAACGAATACAAAGGGAATTTATTATTTGTTATTAATATTCGTGTAAAAATACAATTACTTTTTGATAAACCTAAAAAAAATATCAATTTAAAATATTCATACTAAACGCATTACTTGAATTTCTTGTAAACTTACGTCATTCTGAATATGGTAATAAATTTCATTAACTTTCACCAAGTCTCAATGGCTGAGGGGCTGAATGCAGCTGTTTAAAACGTCTAAGGGGCCCAGAGTTCGAATCCTGATAGCAGTTATAGGAAAGATAGTGTTTTTGGATTTTGCGTAAATCATCATCGGTAGTAGATTAAAATGATTCGAATTTAGACTGTCCCTATAAACATTTATTAAATAATCGAAGATACATTCCATAATTTCTGGATTTGGACAACACCGAAAATTAACAAACTGACTCCGCTTACCAACAGAATAAAATATTTTACTTTAATGGCTGTTATCAGCGCCATCTATTGGAATCTCATAAAACTAATTAAGTATATCACGTAGCGTAAGCGTCTCGACTTGCTTCAAGGCATTCGCGTTTAACAATTACCATCCACTTATACAGCCCATAGTACTTACCTAGAATGGGTCAACTTCACCAAATAAGCATTTTAGTCTAATTTCAGTGGAATTTTAAAATACCAATATTACAAAGAAAATTTAATGCTGATAATTTGGTAAAAAAATTAATAAGCACAAATTTCCTTACGGGGTACCTATATTCATATAACTACAAAAGTTATTACAGTTTGAAAATTTCGCCGTGGCACGGGAATTTATCTGTCCATGGGAATTAGCGTTTGGTGGCATGGGAATTTTAACATGCCACGGAAATTGTTTCTTTTTAGAATAATTTGCATTAAAACTATTATTTACTGTTTAATCAAACAATAATTATAAACTTCACTCATATTGAAATTGTATCGAAATTATTTGCCCTAATTAACTAATCATAGTGAACAACCAACGACACTAAATAAAAGTCTAGTAACGTTTCAATCTCAATCAAAAATCTAGTAGATATTGTAAATAAATGCGATTATCTATGTGACGACAAAATACTAATAATTTGTATACATGTTGTTTTGAAACCGGTATTAAGAAAAAGTGATTATTTTATTATAATGTAAGTTGGGCGAGTATCCTGCCAAATCATGACACTCATAAATAGTTTGCGATACTTACAGGGTTTCTCTGAGCTTTGGGCAAGCCTTTAACTTCTCACTATAATATATTTAAATGAAGTATATACTTACAATCTGAACAGTATTAGGCATTACTGTATAATGATGTTAGGCAGGATTGTGTAGCATTACCGTGGCTGTTAAATTTGTTTATAGGCAGTTGTTTTCTAGATCTAAAAGATGATAATTGTGGGTTGAGAATGAGTGGGTTACGTGTCAAATGTCTTCTTAACTCCGATGACCTGGTATTAATTGCATGGTTGGGTAAAAGTTACAGATTTTTTGAAAGGAAAGGAATGTACATAAATGGTTTGTAAGACTGATGATGGTTTGGAAAGGAGGATGATATGACAAGCTGCAAAATTATGGTTGGTTAAGAAAGATTGTGACGGGTACTAAAATAATTGATTTATTTCTTTCCGGAAAATAACGTAAGTAATTAAAGTTACAAAATTGGAGCTATATTGACCATTTTTTCCGAATATCGTCAAGGATATGAGGTTAAAGTTGATTAATATAGTATAGCTCAAAACGATAAACAACTTTAACACAGTTCATTCGCCGCCTTTATTTTAGGAAGGTCATTTAAGCCTATTGCAGTTCACACAATGCACAAAGAATTTAAACTTATTTTAGCCTATAATTGAAATGGAAGAATAGAAAATAACCATCGTTATTGAACTTCTTCTTATCCAATGGGAAAAAGCTCGCTGAGCTTAAAGCTAAGCATTAAAGAGTTATTTGTGACAGTATTATGGCATACTCATTTGACATAACACGTATAGACACCCTGTATGTATATATAGTCTAGTTTGTTATAATAAGTGGCTAAGTTATGTTGTATTACAAGCTTCTGCCCGTGACTTTGTCCACCTTAAATTCGTTAATTGCAAATTAGGGTATTTTTCCTGGTTAAAAAGTAGCATAACAAATTTCATCCATATCGGTTAAGCGGTTTAAGCGTGTAGAGGTGACAGACAGGCACACTTTCACATTTATAATTTTAACTATTGATATGGATTTTATATGTTTTGCCTGTTTCATTGCAATAAGCGCATGAAGTAAGTACACGACTTTAACAAGTGCATATACTCGTATATGCCTAATATTACATAAATATTGCCGTTTAACTTACAACTACCCCAATACAAGCGGTTAATTGACAAAATAAGTGAAACTGACCAATTCCCTTGCCCCAAAATCAGCTGTTTTAATTAGTCCATGGGAATTAGGGCACGGGAATCAGAAATAGTAATAAAAAAATTGTCAAAAATTGAATTAGCATTTTAAGAAAATGGTACGTTATCGTTTGTGTAAAGATACCAAAGGGCTTTATGAAGCGTACACTTGTTAACGAATGGCTATGTCAGAAATATAATTTATAAGGGTCATCGAAATTGCAATTTCTGCAGAAAATTTGTCGCCCACCCGGCCGGCCGAAACATTTGCGTGATTTACTCGAATCCATTATGGTTTGATGCACAACCACATGTTTCGCCAGATAGCCGACAACTGACTGCATAGGAGAGGCAGGACAGGACGGGGATCAAATGCGGACGATGGCTGTCGGGGCGCTTCGAATTTTGACGAAAAAATTTTACCCTCGCGTTCGGACAGAATTTGAACATCGATCATGAGTTATTCACCACCACGAAGTGAATAGCGTATGTTCCCAGTGATAGCAAATATCATCTAGTTTAAGTTTTTGACGCGAAATCAGTGATACTAACGTACAGTTTTTGGTAGGAATTTTCAATCAACTCAAAAGTCGATTTCGGACAGGGCACGGAGTCTTATTTGAGCCTTCAGGTATTTTTAAATGTATTTTAAAAACAAATTAATCTTTCAATTCGTTTTGACCTCGACGGGGAAATATGTATTTTTGTGAAAAAAAAAAAAATTGAACGTATTATCTGATGCTAGCTTACGATTTTCAGCTCGGACACAAAAAAATGCGACCTCAGAAATTGACCCTAATCAATGATTTGTCTACAAAATGTATTAAAAATATTTTTCAACACACTTGCTCGTAAAGTGTAAAGTAAAGTAAAGTGGCTCGTATTAGACCGCTTTTATGGTTGTAATACAGTCCATTACGCACGCGTGTTTTTCAAATTACGTAATCACACTAGTGCCTTTTCATTGCAGTTTTTTTTAAACGTCAGCAAATCGCTGTTTTATGTACCAGAAACAGTATAGGCTATTTTAGTAAATCTAAAGTGGCTCTTATAAAGAACATTACATTTAAATAAATTATAAAGTTTTCTATACAGAATAACGTTTTTTTGTATTAAATGGATATAATTATTCAGTTTAATATATTATTAATGTTTGGCTGATTGGCCAATTAGCCTTTACCTCTTTGCTCTTGCGCGTGCAAAGACAAATGCACCGGTCGCAGCACGCCATTTTGATTTGATATGACATATTTAATATTTACAAATATTTCATTTGGAAGTATTGTTAATTTTTTCCTAAAATTTGAATAATGTGCAAATAGTTTCAAGCCACGATATTTAAAATATAATAATTAGGTAGGTACGTAAATTTGAAGTACTGATGACGGATTAATGTAAAACTTACGGACTACAAAATTGTTTATCCAAGATGAAATTTTACGTAAGGTACGACTTTTTTGCTTTTTTCTCGCAAGTGTGTTGAAAAACGTCGTATGAAACCCATGTGCATTGGTCATTACACTCTCGGGTTCAAACAGCCCTCGTCTACGACTCGGACTGCAAGATATAGCCTCGAGTGTAATTACGAACGTACCACACTCGTATCATAATGTACTATTATCAGCTGCAGAGATAACTTTGTATTTCATAATATTTCTCAAAGGCAGCATATAGAACAAAGTTAGTTTTTTATTACGAAAATGATACTCAAAATTCTAAACCGTACCGGCCGTCGTCCTTACAAAATACCGAGGGTTCTGGCACTGCTACCTAGAGACTGCCCTGTCCGTGAAGCAAATTGCTGGTGGCTGTTGCAAAATGTGTTGGAAGATCGCGACTTCATTAAACACATTATTTTGTGTGATGAAAGTTTGTTCACACGTAATGGCATGTGGAAAAGGCGAAACGAATATGTGTATGCCGAACAGAATCTGTTCACTTACCGTTACACGGGACACCAGTATCGTTGGTCAGTTAATGTTTAGATGGCGATTCACGGAGAAACAATTATATGGCCTGTATTTCTGCCTACAACTCTGAACAGAGACGGATACATGACGCCGACTATCTCGATGATTTGTCACTGGCTGAAAGACGACACATGTGGTTTCAACAAGACGGAGCACCAGCTCATTCCGTAGTCGAAGTGCGCGAAAAGTTAAATAATGTGTTTAAGGATCGTTGTATAGGCTGACTTGGGCCACACCGTTGGCCTCCTAGGTCTTCAGACCTCATACCCTTAGATTTTTTCCTGTGGGGCACTATAAATGACATGGTATACAAGACCGAGCGCGAGACTGCAGATGATATGAGGCAAAGGCTGACTGACGGTCGCCTTTGAAAGTCTCCGCAGAAAAAACGAACAAGGAAGATCCTTATACGCTTGCACGGGCGACAGCGTGTATTGTAAGACACGATGGTACCTTCGAACATCGGATGTAAAATGTAAATATTGTAAATACATGTCAATTGTCATTTTGTAACGTAAACGTAGTAGGGTTGTAAAAATGTTAAAAAATATTAATTTGATATTGTTGCTTTTCTTTATTATGACAAGCATTGAAGTATGCAGGTCGATTCTACATCAAATAAATGACACATTATTTGCAGGAAAGTTCCTCGTTCCATTCCACCCCGTATATTTTTGAATGATTTACCGTTTTTCAGAGATTTATTTATATGTTCGTTTTTGACAAATTTAATGATTCTAGGTCAACGGGAAGGGAAGTAAGTAGGTTTTTATTGGGTCATATTTTCTGATTACGTTAACTTGAGGTCTGATTGTTTTACAGCTTTAAGAGCCACAGACTTTTGTCTCTCTTTATTGACAGACAGGCGGATGGACAACAAAGTGATCCTATAAGGGTTTTGTTCTTTATGTTGAGGTTAAAGGAGAGTATTCAATTCCACCACCAAACCAATGATAAATTCTTAAGTAACCAATTCTCGCAGCGTATGGCGTTGGTTGGTAAATTTAATTAACGAATTTAGCCTGTACGGTTTCTACTTAACGGATTAGTACAAGCGGTGACGTAGCGGCACACGCACACTAAACTGTCTCCACAAAACCTAGTGGCACAAAAACAAGGATACTACTACAACGTTTAATAAAACATTAAGGAATACGAGACTCCGAGCATTGCTCGATGGGTGCACTAGTTTTAGATGAACTTGATCTGACTGTTAAAAATGCTTCTAATGGACAACATTTAATTTTTGAAAGTGACTACAACTGAAATGACACGGGTAGGTTTGGGGTCTCTGCATACATTTACATTATTTTTGGAATTTTTGGATCAATATTTTTTGTTTTATTTTTTTATTTATTACTATTAGCAAGTAAATGGTGATCTGTAGGTGGTAGAAAGTTAATTCCATTGCTATATTTTTTTTGCAAAGTGTCAATGTGTCATATTGGCAGTTTACATTTGTCCTGGGGGACCCAGACGGGGGTGTTGGGTCAAGACCCACGCCTCTAGCCTGCCTTAACCGGCCGGTTAGAGTGGAGTCGTGAGAGCTACGGCTCAAGGGTGGATGTTGAACGTAAGTGACGAGTTGGTTTCGGTACAAAGTCCAGTGACACCTCTCCACCCTTAGCCCTCCGCATCGATGTTGCCCTCAGGCCACTACATGTTACACGCTATTTACGGGGGCTCATCTAACGGGGGGCAAGTCACCGTCTACCAGTGCCTTTAGCCATGGGACACTTTTTCCTGTTAGACGTCCGATTGTCTCAAGCAATAGCCCAGAATTAAAGTCCATCATTTCAATCCCATTACCCAGAATCTAGAGTTCTTACATCTAGAGTGCCGTCTCTGTGCGCGTCCCATAATAGGGGTAGTAACAGCACCTGCGCGGTATACCCCTTAAATTTAATTAAATTATCGGAAGGGCCTCTACGCGTTGATTCCGGCTCCACGCACGCCTCTCAATGGTCCAGGACACCGTAATCCCGTGAGCAGGTGCGACATACATAATATTATTATTTTATTATACATATCTACAAAAATAGCTCGTTTAACTTTTGATATATTTAAAAAATGCACTTGCATGCCTTATACATTTTGAAATAATGCACTTCATTCTGTAAGTGCTAGGCACCAAAAATGACGCAAAATTTGAAATAATAAATACATGGGGTTTCATACCAGGGACTAAAGTGTGATGTCTAGTTTTTATGTATACTTTAATTCTCCTGATCCTAACAAGTATGGCAGGGGAAAGAACAGTTACTTTTTTATCAAAACTTGTGATTTTATGAAATTTCATATGTGAAAATTTATCCTTCAAATAGACCTCTTTCCTAATGTGATGACCTTTAGTAAATTTTTAATAATGTTCATTCTTAATGCACCCCTGATAAAAAAGGAATGCCCGTATCAAATACTCTCCTTACTTCACTCGTGGACGAAGAATTTTTTTAATTAAAAACTTTTGGCAATATCGACCCCAGTTTTCAGTTCCACCGATCCTATTTTCAACACCCTACCCAAAAGAATTAAGTTTACCTTTTATACGCTCTAAACTTACGTTCTGTATTTATTTTCGGCTTAGTGCAGGACTGATTTAAAAGCAATTTTTAGTATTTGTAACACAATTTTGCAAAAACAGAACCACTATAATTTCCGTCATAAAAACGATAACAATATAAACATTACTTATTATGTAACATTATTTTTTGTCTGGTTCCGATTAAGAAATCCTTCGTTGTGCTTGGTCCACCACGAACGTACCTACCTGCTTTTTGTCCAGTTTTAAGAAAGTAATTTGTTTATTTAGTTTATTTTTGTGTTACATTCATATTTTATGTCTATCATATAACGGATTAAGTAGTATGTTAGTACTTGTTTAGGTCGTATGTATGGGTCAAATCTTGCAAATTAATTTTTTCCCGATTCCAGGTTCCCGATTGAGCTAAAATTCGGCATAATGCTTATGTAAGTTACGTGACAATACAATTTTATGATATCATCGAGTTGATCTGATGATGGAGCCGAGTGGTGGTCGCAGCAACTCTATAATAAAATAATGCAATTTTACCTAGTTTGGGCTCTTTACAATTATGAGTAATGTCTAGATAAACGGTACGGTTGTTCAAATAAAACTATAGCTGGCAATAATAGCTAGCCACAAAATGGTATTTGTGAAAGAAACTTATTTTAACAATTGGGAAGTTGTGATGTCTGTTGATTTGTAAGCTACACGTTTTACATATGTGCCTTTAAAGTTGGGTGGGAAAGTCCATTTTTAAAGTATGAAAATTAACCCATGAAATTTATGGTAGCTTTTGTTATGGGACCGTTTCTAAAAACACAAGTTTAAACATAGCTGCAGAATAAAGCTCTTAATTTTCCCATACAAGGTATAGGTTTTAGTAGATATGGCACGTTTTTTACGAAAGTCTAAAAATGTGATTTGAACTTTGTTGTATCTCGGTGAGTGTTTATGAGATTGAAGTTGTTTTTGCAGCAATGTTTATATTATTGAGAAGTCGTTCTTTAACATACCACGGAAAAACGTTGTCAAAAATTATTCACATCACAATTTAGTACCTAACTACAAAACTTGCACAATTTCGCAAACGATATGAAAGCTGTCAACCCGACTGAGGCTGTCCCTTTCTGACATCCTGTCAATATCCCCGGGCTATTTGTCCCGGCGTGGAAACGCGAGATTTTCCATACATATCCTGTTTCGCTGGAATATAATATGATAGTTGCGCGCGGTACCCGCTATGCTATGTAGAGCTTTATTCTATCATAGACTTCACTTAACCGGTATTGGATTAATTAGTAGCGAACTGTTAAATTATATATAATACAGGTTAGGTTAGAAAATAACTTTTGTAAAACAATCTGCTTATTTGCAGTACAGCTAACTTGGTTTGTAATACTTATAATATGGTTAAAAAAAAGTTACATGGTTAGGTCAGATAAGAAATGCCATATAAAAATATTGAAATGAAAGAAATCAATTGCTATTATTAAAATGGGTTAGGTCAGCGGGCCTATGATGGTCGCGTTTATCACGCGATAAATGATATGATAACGCGCCTGTCACTCTCGCACTCACATAGGTACGTATCAGAAGATGACGGCAGCTATGTCACTTTATTTATCGCATGATAAACGCAACCATCATAGGCCCGCTGGTTAGGACTTGTGGTTTTAAAAGAAACTAACTGCATAAGTGATAGTATTTTATGCAACAGTTGTATAAGAGAAGCCAAAAAAGGCTAGTGGCGTGGGTTACGATGTGAGCCAAAGGCGAATACTTTTTCTACGAGTAAGCACTTTTCAATGGTACTACCCAAAACGTAGCGAAAATCCGATTTTGGATTCAACGTTTACGTCAAAAGAAGGCAGCGAAAGAAACAAAATACAAATAAATCTGTAAACATGTATGGTTTATTCAATACAATACAACAACTCTTCATTGCACACCAACAACGGAAACAGTACAATAGAGCCTTAAAATAAAATACGGTAGACAATAGGCGGTCTTATCGCTAAAGAGCGATATCTTTCAGACAATCTTTGGGTAGCAGAAATTACACAAAAGGTTTATTTTGTTTTTCATTCGCGCTTACTTACCAGTGATAAAATTTTTTTTTTCATTGACATGGAAACGAATGTTACAATTTCAAGGACAAAAATAGGTAGTAAAACATGTTCATTTACAAGTTTTAGTTACTAAATAGAATATGGTTTATGTATTTAATTAGTAATTAATGTATTTGATTTAAAGTTCCTTTGCAACGAACCCAAAAATTTAAAAACAGTATCTATTCCAGAGGTTCGTTAAGTTGGAAGTAATATATTCTGTTGTTAAGTTAGTGTTGATCACGTAAGGTTTAGTAGCGTGTCTGTGTTATGGCTGAGCCTTACTGTTACGGGGAAAAGAGTATAGACTTCTCTGCAGTCTTATTTTGTATGTCTTTCTATTAGAGTTCTTAACCATGTAAATGACGGAAAAGTACACGAATAGAAAAAAACATCATTCGCTTGTCCTTATCCCATTTACTTGGGGTCGGCGCAGCTTGTTTTTATTTTTCGATACCTCTCTATCACTCGTCATCTTGTCACTGACATCCTTCCCGTTCATGTCATTCTCATGCAATCCATCCACCTATTCCTCGGCCTACCACTCCTCCACATAATGAAATGAAATAATGAAATAATGATCTTTATTCTGTAAGTAGGCCACAAGGGCACTTTTACAAGTCTGACTCTACGGCGTTTCCCAAGAGGAGACCACTGAAGAGAAGAAAGCCGAAACAAACTCAACAGTCAGTCATTTTTTCGAAATAACTCTTATATCTATTACAATATTCGTGCTTAGCCTAACCTAAATATATGTTTTGAGTATAAACTCAATGCGTAGTTCTTCAAGGAAACATATCAAAACTTATAAAAGTAAAAAAAAAAAATGTAGAATATAAAAAAGCAAAAAGTGATTTTTATTTAAAACAACTTACATACGTTTGATATGCCACCTTATAAGAACCGTGTCCCGCTAAAAAGTAAATTATTTGGTTTCTGTTTTGGGCCATGCATTTTTGTCTGTTAAATAGTCCTCTACCCTATAATAAGCCTTTGCCATTAGGGACTCTTTTAAGTACTTTTTGAGAGCTGGAAACGATAATTTCAAAGCATCATCTGGTAGCTTATTATAAAAATGTATACATTGGCCTACGAATGATTTGGCTACTTTACGAACGCGGAACTTTCTAATAGCGATTTTGTTTTTATTTCTAGTATTAAAATTGTGGATATCTGAATTCCTAGTAAAAGACTTTCTTAATAACATAAATAATATTCTCATAAATATATTGGGACGCTACGGTTAATATGTTGATGTCTTTAAAAAGTTCTCTTAAGGAGTCACGGGAGTTCAAGTTATATATAGAACGAATCGCTCTTTTTTGTAACACAAATATAGTCTGTATGTCAGCTGCTTTGCCCCAAACCAGAATACCGTATGACATGATACTATGAAAATAACTATGATATACTAAGCGAGCAGTATCAACATTGCTCAATTGTCTAATTTTTCTAATAGCGTAAGGTGCTGAACTTAATTTACCTGCAAGTACTGCTAAATGGGGACTCCATTGCAAGTTCTTGTCCAGTGTTATACCTAAGAATAATGCCCTATCCACCATTTCTAAACATTCACCATTGAGCGAAATAGCAGAATCCACTGCTCTAACATTCGGTAAAGCAAATCTAACACATTTCGTTTTCTTAGCATTCAATACCAGATTATTAATATTAAACCAGTCAAGTACTTTAACTAGTACACTATTAATTTCGGAATAGTCTGTTGCTTTCCGGTCAACTTTGAAAATTAATGATGTATCATCAGCAAATAGTACTATATCAGAAAGATTTTCTACTATAGATGGTAAGTCATTTATATAAACTAAAAATAGAAATGGCCCTAAGATAGAGCCCTGTGGCACTCCTAGCTTAACTGCAGCTCCACTGGATTGGGTTCCATTAACAACAACTGCTTGTGTTCTATTGCTGAGATGTGAAGACATAAGGCTTAAGGCATTTATAGACAGGCCATAATGTTCTAATTTCAAAATGAGTGTTCCATGATCAACATGCATATCTAATACCCTTCTTGTCACATAACTCACCCCTCCGCATAACATGTCCATTCCACCGTAGGCGATTTTCTCTCTCATTCCTTATCCGATCTATTCGCGTCCCACCACTCATCCATCTCAACATTCTCATCCCGTAACATGCAATCTGTTTTCATCCGTTACCTTTACGGCAGTATCATTCGGTAATTGAATAGAGTCGAACACCACGTGGATCGGCGCGATTGCATCGTTCAATCAACAACGCAATTATAAAAACCGCCAGCTTTTGTAGCTAGCGCTGACTAGTATCTTAAGGAAAAGGTTTTCGTTTTTACAACTTTTCATGTCGTTTTGAACGAAGCGTCAAACACTACCCTTATCTTTATTTATTCCTTTATCCGTTCTCTATATAGCAGTAGTATCGCCCGCGCTGTGGCGGCGGCCCGCCGCTGCAGTATCGTTCGGAAATTGAATGGAATCGAACACCGCGTGGATCGGCGCGATTGCATCGTTCAATCAGCAACGCAATTATATAAACCGTCAGCTTTTGCAGCTTGCGCTGACTAGTGTCTTGAGGAAAAGGATTTTATTACCATATTTTTTGTGGACTGTTACTATTGCATCTTTATTTACGTACGCGCGTAAATGCGGTCGCATTGGAAGTATTACCTACATTGTAAAGAAGAATATTTGACCCGATCTCACTAAAAAATAATGAATACATTTGCGGAGCCAGTAAAACTATTTATAAACTACCATTTTCCCGCCTAGAATCTTCAAGAAAAGGTTTTCTATTTTGAATTCACCTTTCTTGTCAGCAGCACGTTATATACGTTATCTTATGGTTATTTTGTCTACGTTTACGTACCACAAAAATCAAAGATGATGGTAAAGCGGAAATTTCGTTTGAATTATTTCAAAGTACTTAATCATCTTATCTTATCCACTATAAATAAAATAACGACTTTGTTACGTAATATTTAGTAACATTTTTCTGAGAATAACCTTTTTCAATCGATTCTTGACCTGCCTGCAGTAGCTTCATCTCAACTAACTTGAATAATAATAATTCAAAGCTGAGATTCAACTAAGTGTAAATGTAAACTTCCTTCATTCTATTCTACAGACCATATCTTATTTCCGAATGTGGTTGAGAGATGGTGCTATGATAAAAAACGTTTTCAGTTGTCGTAGATCCCGTGAGATGTCGCGAGCGCTCTGAGGGCACCGCTCGACCGATGGGAAAGACCTCCGGCGGACGGGAACCTGCGAGACCACAGCGGATCGGGCATAGAAGGTAAATATACTATACTAACTAATGTTTCCTGCGGGTGCATTATGACTGTAGCTAGCTGTTTAACAGGGTGGACCGATGATCTGCCGAAGATCACGGGAAGCCGGTGGGCGGCGCACGACTGGTTGATAGCTAAATCCTTGGGGACGCTTTTGTCCAGCAGCAATGGTGATAAATGATTTCTCTTGGTTTACTCCTGTTTTGGTTTTTAGTCAACCCTTACGGTGGCGCTCTTTGGGCGAGGCCTATGTTCAACAGTGGACGGCACTTGATGCAGATGATGATGATGATGCTGAAACCCTATAAGTATATGGCAATCTCCTTACAAAGTAGTAATTTTAACCCACTCCCAAAATAGGAAGAAGTTCACAATTCGTCAGAATCCATTTTTAGGGTTCCTTAGCCAAAATGGCTAAAACGGAACCCTTGTAGTTTCGTCATTTCCGTCCGTTCGTCCCTCCGTCGGTATGTCACAGGCCTCTTACTCAAAAAGTAAAAAATGTATATTGATGAAGTTTGGAGTATAGATGTATTGTACAAGCCGCTTTTTAATTTGATAGTAAAAAAATAAAAAATAAAAAATTCTAAGTGCTCCCCTACATACATATAACCGAAACTGAAAAAAAAATGTTCAGCAAATATCGTTATGTGGCACATATTTCGACAGTGCCGTGGAGATAATAGTCTGATAGATGTGTATCTAGACTATTATACAGTTGCAAAAATGAAATGTCTGTGCATTGCAGATAATTTTGAAAATATAAGTGATTCGGACTAAATGATGGTCGCTCAATTAAAAAATATTTTTATTTGGATTTTTTATATTTGTCGTTGTGGCTTCATCAAGCTGAAACGGTTAAACGTATTTCGACTATTTTTTGCACACGGGTAGTTGTAAATGTCAAGAGAAAGTCGATCCACCCTCGAATCGAGACCGACCTGAAAATCTAACAGTCATAGTAAATACAACATTGACATTAAATAAGTATAAACTAACCATGTGAAATCGAAATCTTATAACCCGAAATCGGTTACTTATGAAACCCATTTCTACCAGTTAAGTAATCGACCGAATAAAAACGCTGGCGTGCGACACTTTTCAGCTAGAACAAATTTTATAAAAAGAAAGAAAGAAGAAGGTTAGTAGGTGAGACCGGATAAGGGTATCTCAAGGATTGGTTGTCACACGACGGTCATAACAGAAAACTGGACGAGTGAATGAGTTCATCGACCGATCCCGCGATCTTTCGACATCGGTTCATATACGTTGTGTCCGCTATGACATCTTCACCCGGTCTCCCCTATACAAAATGATGGAGGAAAAAAATCTATGGGCTCTGGAGGGAAATTACCGTTTATCCTTAAGATGGCTCATTTTGCTCTTCATTATGCAGCATTCGATTAATTTTCCTGACATGAATAAGTGTATTCACTGAATTTCTGATAAACTTACCTGAACCGGCAATGAGACTAACCACAAGTGCAAAAACCACTGTTACATTTCATAGACTATAAGAACATTTAGGTATTGGAAAGATTTAATTCTTAATAATTATTGATTTATAGAATTAAACATTTATGATGCACCATACAGAGTTCCATAAGCAAGAACAGATGCCAAAATTCGTCGACTACTGGTATGGACGATTATCTCACTAGGTTAGAGCGTGCTGCCCCGGTCTGGCTCAAGGCACTGGTTCAAGTTCAGTATCGTCGATTTTTTTTTCATTTGTTTCTTATCTTTGTTTATAATAATAACTCTAGTGGAGTGATCCTCTAATACATTGCAAATATTGTGATTACTATCATGATATTTGTAAAACAAAAAGTAGAGAGTATTTATTTTTTGCACTTTTATTTAGTTTCATTCCTGGTTCAGGTAAGCTAAAAGCTAAAAGGAAACACCTTTTCATTTTCTTAACATAATAACTGCATTCACATTGTGTGACAGTTATTATGTTAGGACAATAAAAATGTGCTTCCTTTTAAGATAAAATGACCTATCTTAACGATTTAAGGTATGTTACCTCTAAGGCTCATATATTTTTCCCACCCTGCATCTATACTCAAAAGTACGCAATTACGACATACTCGTACAAATACAAAAAAAAAAACAAAAGAGAAACGCAGTTTTTCGGAAATAACTCAAAAATGGTGTATCCGATAACGTTGAAAATAATTTTCGTTGAAAGTACTTATTAAGTTCTATATTTGTAATTTTTATCATATTTTTGGACATGAGGCTTAGAAAATAGAGGGGAGATAAATTGTGTTCCCCCGAACACAATTTATGCTACTTTCGGAGCGATTATTTCCTTTTCGAAAATATTGACTAAATCAATAGGTATGTGTATTTTTTAAAGGAACTGTCGTAATATGTGCCACACATTGATATTTAAATATCATTACGAGCCATCGGATAATCGGATATCGGATATATTTACCTAAAATTTGGCGGCGGCGTCTATGTTGAACGGTATGGAGACGGACTCAATTTAATTCTTCTAATAAACTTCTAAATGTTTTATGCAAAACAGTGCATTTTATTATTCTATTATGTCACATAAATTAAATCATATTCACATCCTTCACATTAAATCAATTCCCACCGCGGTTACAACAAATACTTACATACACCATTACATTACCTACGTATGCATAACAACGTAAGTTCTTACCAAAATAGTCATAAATAGCCACAAATTTAACATGTTTGTGTATTTTTACCTCCTCGTGTCGTTTTATGCAATCCCGGAACTTATATCATAAACATAATTTAATTAAGAAGCCGACGCCATATTTGCCAACTTTCGGCGGGTTTTTGGCAACTTTAGGTAAATATCTATCCGATTATCCGATTTCTGGTTTTTGCATTTTTTTTCACTTTAGTATACATGTATAAGACCGCCGTATTTTTGTTATTTAACTATCAAACTAAGTAGCGACTTATACAAGACGCCTATATTTCAAATTTCATAAATATAAAATTGTAGTTTTAGGGTAAAATGCCTATTAGTAAAATGATACGGACGGGCGAACGGACATAACGAAACTATAAGGGATCCGTTTTTACTATTTTGGCTACGGAACCCTAAAATACCGTTGTGAAAAAAAAGTTAGCTCAACTAACTGGCGTCTACATATAGATACCTATAGTCAGTTCTTTTAGGTAGGTACTTAAAAAAAGTAAACACAAAAACCGCGTCACTCGTGTCATTCAGCCAGTGGCGTCGTACCACAGATACCAAAGATTACTTTGATTGGCGGAATGACAGACTAAAGACTACGCGTGTACCTATTACGAGGATCCAATTAAGAACAGGAGACATTGGTACCGCTACCGAAGTGCCGGTATCCCTTCGCAGTTCCCCAGGTCCTTCAAGTATTTTGGGCGCGAGCCATCTGCCACGGCTCGATACATAATCATTTAGATATTTTTAGAACCAGATTGGGTTCATCTCGCTTTGTTATCTGAGACCCAGATTTTCCGTGTCAATGGAGTGCAAACTGAAATCCGTTTGCATTACAATTGAGCTTTAATCTGACTGTTTTAGGTAAATAAAGATATCGTATTTGAAATAGATAGAAAAGTATAATAAAAGTCCTTGTAGCACGGAACACGAAGTAGATAACGTCGATTGAAATTACTTTGATCGACGAGGTAACATTGATTACTCATTTTTAATCCATAAGAAATTTGTTTGTAAACGTGTTTATGAGCTTTTATTGTTAAGGATGAGCCTTGTTACAAAAACATCTTTGAAGCGTTCTGAAATACACTCCTTCTAGTTTAAAAATTAATGATCAATGTTACCCCTTTGTTCAAAGTAACCCCAATTGACGGTACCTACAGGATCTCTGACATAATTTA
Source organism: Hedya salicella (assembly GCA_905404275.2). Taxonomy (NCBI): domain Eukaryota; kingdom Metazoa; phylum Arthropoda; class Insecta; order Lepidoptera; family Tortricidae; genus Hedya; species Hedya salicella. The sequence goes on from FR990096.1 coordinate 92,753,414, forward strand.
CTAATAACCGAATATTGTTAAAAATCATATTCACGGGACAACAGTGTCCTGAGCCCGGGCCTTTTCAACAATTTATGCGTGACGCGCACAGAGATAGCACCCGCTAGATGTAAGAATTATTGGGATTTGATGGAATCTAGAAACATACCAGGTTATGGGAGTGAAATAATGCACTAAATACTGTATTATTATTATATATGTCGCACCCGCTCACGGGACAATGGTGTCCAGGACCTTTGGGAGGCGTGCTCGGAGCCGAAGCAATAGATAAAAGCACTGGTAGACGATGACTTGCTCTTCGCTTGATGGGCCCCCGTAAATAGCGACACATATAGTGGCCTGAGGGCAACATCGGTGCGGAGGGCTAAGGGTGAAGAGGTGTCACCTACCGAAGCCAACTCGCCTCATACGTTCCACATCCACCCTCGAGCCGCAGCTCTTGCGACTGCACTCTGACCGGCCGGTTAAGGCAAGTCAGAGGTCGGACTCCTGACCCAACACCCCACGTCAGGGTCCCCCGAAGGCACTCAGTTGCGTGGGGTCGCTATTCCCCATCAGCTCGCCACAAGCTGCCGTGCGTTGACTGATTCGCCGTTGAACCAGTGGGCGGTGGGGTCGTCACACCCGTACACTCGTATTATTATAATTATTACCTATCGCTGATTGTGGGCCTTTTAAACCTACTCTGCATCAATCAGACACTATAACTTTGGATTCCCGGTACAACGTCTCAACGTGAGATGTTGGACTGGTTTTTCTTTGCATTCTGACATTATGGAAGCACACGCACCGTAAAATGCATAATAACGCAAAGTTTTACAATACCAAGCTTGGTGCACGCATATTGCGCCAGCCCGTAGTTAGAGTTGACTGCTGACGCCCGTTGAGTCTTGGCATTCCCAGACTCTTTGGACTGTGAAATGCTGTATCTCTTCTGTGGCATGAAACCAATATTAGCAGCAGTTAGATGGTAATAAAACTCATCAACACTATCATTCAAAATCATGCCACATAATACAACTGTCGAGTGAGCACGGTCATTTTAACCATCCATTTGCCTCATACTCACATTGACTGCATTTATCAAGAACTATGTATAAACTGATGTATTTCTGTAATGGTATTCTAGTTCTATAAGGAAGTATAAACTCTTAAATCTGCAGGTTTATAAGCCCTTTCAATGTGACTCTGCTATTAGTTTACTTTACACGTTCAATCGATTTTTACGAATCATATCGAGCCCATTGTAGTATCCGTATATACAGTGCTCGTGAATACGCATCTCTAATAATGATGGGCAGATTTAAAAATATTGCCAAGATGAGAATTTACAAAATACTAAATAGTGAATAGCAAGCACAAGTATATACATTCATTTATTTGTTTAAATTAATAATATTACACAATTTGACAGGCCATATTAGCATATGCACTGCGAAACTTATACTGTATTAAATCTAAACACATTAATTTTTTTCAACTCTAGAACAGTATAGATGTATCTACCAAAGTCCATCATGCCATATAGGCTGCGTTATCCCAAATAAATAGACATATAGACATACAGATACACCTACCACTAACTCAAAAAACATAATCCTCTTTTTGGCGGACTCGGGTAAAAAACGCCATTGGGTATTTGATTGACAAATAAATTTGGCTCCATTTTATGAACTATCAATGCTCAAAATTACTTTTAATTTCATAATACTATATGGTCAAATTCCTACTTAATAATTAGTTTTTGTCCATTTTAAAATCGCCACAAGCATAAAAATAGGTGTTCACAAATGTTTTCTGCGTACTTTCAAAAATGACAATTAACTGTAAACATGGCATAACCACTTAAAGTCATAATATTTAAATTAAACCGTCAAATTTTCAGGATTTCATTAAAAGTGACCTGGAGAACCCTTTAGCTTAGATTTGAGTAGTAACAATCCGGAAAATTAACGGTTTCGTAGAAAAATGCGAAAATTTTAACAAACATTACAGTATGACTTTAAATTTTATGGCAGTCGATATAGAAGACCCTTGGCATGATTTATACTTATATAGAACTTCTTATTTTTTTTACCTGACCATATCTAAGGTAAGAGAGCGAGTTATGTACATTTTAGCTGTCAATATATGTATGTTAGTGTTTACGTATGAGCCGCCCGCCGTCGCTTTATCTGATTGCGATGAATGAGTTACTTACCAATCGCTTTGTTATTATAGTGTAGGTGACATGTCACGGTGACGATTTGGAATCAAAAAACACTCTCTAAACAGATAAACCAGAGATATTATCTGAATCTGTCAGGCAGGGGACAGTTGCATTGCACGTCCTGAAGAGACAGTCCAGAAGCTTTAAAACCGAATTTGGCTTTAAAAGCTACATTCACAACACTCAATAAGAATTATATATAGTAAAGTGCGATCTTGTTTAAACTGGTGTGACCACGAAGACATTTCACATCTACGAGTCGGGAGTGATTTGACACCCACTACACATGACCGACGCTCGTGATGATCGTAGTGCCAGGATTGCTATGATATGTAACCAAAAAATAACGAAATTGAGCCATAATTGACGAAATGTTAAAAAAAACCAGACTAGAGAGCCTCTTTTTATAAACTGTGAAAAAGTAACGCGCCAATTTGAAAAACGCGCCGGCAATATTCGCTCGGCCATATTTAGAACACTCGGACACCGGTAACAGTACATCACTAATCATAAACGTCTATCGGTCATCGTACCAATCGTACCCATCGTGTTTATTTCTGTAAGGCAATCGTTTGTAAATATATTCCTTTGAGCGCGCGGTCGATATTATCTAGGCAATTTCTGTTGGGAAATAATAGTTCGTGAATTTACTAATCGAAATAAATATTTATATGTATAGGAGTGGTATAGGACTTTCAGTTATTTTCAAATAACATCTACGCGTCAGCCATTTCTTTGCCCAATTAGAAAACGGAGGAAGTATTCTCGTTGAATATACGTTATTTGAATTCTTTTAGGTTCTCGATATCTTCATCAAATATCCATTATTTATACTATTAAAAAGTTGTAAAAAATTACTGTATGTTCATTAAAGATATAAAGAAAAAGTCGCTATTACTATTTCAAAGTCGCTGAATCGAAAAATATAAACGTTTAGTTGTTGTGGATTCATTCAAGGATTTTAACTACTTTTTACAACTCGGGTAGTTGGGCACACATAGATAGTTAAGTATAGGATATTTTTTACCCCACTAAGCTGAAGTAATAAAGAAGGTTATGAGTTTTTTCTCTTCGACATACAAACTTGTGGGCATCTTCTAGTAATATGTACGAGATTAGTCTTTTTTCGAGCATTGACGCTATCATTTTTCAACAACGGCTGATAGAATTAACCGGGTAAGAATGATCAAACTACCGTTACCAAAAAAGAAATATATTATTTTAACAAAGAAATCAAATCAGTATCTGGCTAAAAATAAATTGATACAAAAAATTCGCGATTTTTTCAAAATTCACGAGCATTTGAGGGATACAATTTTCTGAAAAACCATACAAACATTAAAGCAAATAATCCGGTACAAGGAAAATAATGTTTCCGCTATTGACAGTTTGACTATGCTTACCCGGTTAGAAAATTTTCTGTGAATAATTGCAAAACAACAATTATATCACTAGAAGAAAGGGTGGAACTTTCTTTGTTACGTTACTTCTATTGGTGAGTTAACAAATACTACGATCATGTGCAGACGTCGTATTTTTTTACTTTTTAATAATTTATAGCCTAACAAGTTACGGTATGACTTTGGGATAGAGTCACTACAAACAGTTTAATACAATTGGCAATAATGAGCATAATAATGTCATGTATAGTCAGGACAATGTGAATTGGTATTTGAAAGATCAATATACCTATGGCTTTTTGAAAAAACGGTAAGGATGGCTTTGAGACTTGGTATTTATTTCGCACAACTTAATGGTAGATTTATCGAAGTGTTTGTAATTTATTTTATTCTTAGTTAAGACTTTTTTGTAGTGGCGAGATGTACGGTAGGGACTAAATATTTTTTTTATTATTTTTTACTGAAGCTATTACCTTAAATAAGAGAATACAATAAGTTCAATATGACTGCATTATAAAATATCGATATCGATCGTTTAAATCGCCAATATCAGACATTTTTACCAAAATACTACTTAATCCTGATCTATTCTCCTCTGATGTTAATATTTAATCGTATCCAAAATTATTTTTCTTGTATCACAGTAGATTTTTTTGGTATTATTCGGGCATTATCTTTTATAACCGCGGAATATTTAGTTCTGATTTTTTCTTTGTTTTCATTGGCGACATTCGATGACTTCTAACATCATGTTGTCCAAAAATACATGTATCATTTGAAATCCGCAATATGGTGAACCAAACGGTCGTAAAGCAACTTGTTGGAAGTTTCAATGTGATTAGCATGTTTAATTAAGTAAGTAATCATGCTAATCACATTAAATAATCTTATATAGTTTTATTTTTTTCCCGACTTTAAGACCAACATTAGAACATTACATTATATTCTAGAATTACAATTTTAACTTATTTTGTACAATACTATTGTTAACAAAAAAATACATAAAAGATCTTGAAAACCTGAAGTATTCAGTTACTTGAAGGTGAAATGAAAGTCAAATGAAAAATTAAGCATAAATACTTATTATATTTTTTTAATGAAATTACTCAAGCAGTCTACTGCCCCAAATGATTTTCATATCCCCATACTGAACTATAAAGTGGGACATTATTGGAAGAGAAACTTCACCCCTATAATCAGAGTATGAAAAACGGTTAATTAGTTTATAGTAACAAATATATAAACGAGCTTATAGTTGCTTTCAAGACCGTTACAATATCCCGGCTCAGCTGGCACTTGGTGATACTTGGTTCAGTTGCTTGTCAATTCTGTATTTAAAAAATAATCATACTTAAGATCAAATCGTTCAACTCAAACACACACATACTTCTAACAGGTGGATCATCATAAAGTCCATTTATAATGTATGTAAGTAGGTAGATAAAGATAAATTCCATCATCTGATCTCATTATTTGGCACTGACATTTTGATTAATTTATACCGAACCAAAGTAAAAAAAAACTGTTGGCTATTTTCAAAGGCCAGCTAATGAGTCATTATTAAAAAAGATACAGTCATTAAATGAATGTGATCAGTTCAATCACGCGTGTCTCCTTGTAGCACTTAATAGTACATTTATCACGAGCCGGGACTATTTGGATTTCTTCCAATAGCCGTGTTGCACCTATAAACGAGTTAGGAAACGTCCACACTGGAGCGCCGCAAGCCGCAAAGTGGCATGCTACATCACCTTCGGTACAATAGATTAAAAGTTATGTCTGTCTGCTACGCATCTACTGCACTTTAAGTGCCCATTTTCACCATTAGCGGTACATTTGCCTGTGAAATACATTACATTACAAATATATTGACAGGTGTATTTGTAAAGTTTTCATAACATGAAATGAAATACGGATAAGTAATTAAATATAACCACATTCTAAAAATATGTACGTATAAAAACTTATAAAATCCATATAAAAATCCTTTTCATAATTGTATTCTTCTAAAAGAGCGTAGGCGAAACAATGAGCGTTGGTGCTAAAGCGAACAAAATCATACAGAAGTGCTATAACTAAGGCAGATTCACTAGGCAAATTTTACTGTTATTCTTCTTGCGCGCTTTGGCTTTCGCAATTTTCTTAGTGACGTCATTTAGAGGATCTCATGCTTCCTTCAAATTTTCCCGAATATGTTCAAGACAAGTTGTTATAAAAAAATGTTCTTGATAACGAATTGATGAAATCGGTGTTGATAGAACGTCCGTAAGATGTTTGAAATGTTGTCAATTAGCTGTTAGTAACTAATAGCGCATGGTAAAATTTAGTTTATTAAGTTATATTTTAATCAAACGCAATTTCGCTAAGTTAAATATTAATGATTATATTTTATAAGAAACTTTTCTCATAATGGTTTAATGATCATCACCATCATTTCAGCCATAGGACGTCCACTGCTGGACACAGGCCTCCTCCTACCGAGATCCTCCAGCGTCTCTGCCATGACCACGATATCGTCGGCAAACCGAATGTGCGTGATGTACTCGCCATTAATGCTGATGCCGAATCCTTGCCATTCCAAGAGCTTGATGGCGTCTCCTATTGCGTTGGTGAAGAGCTTCGGAGATATTACATCTCCTTGTCTCCTTTTCACCTTTCTGCAACGGGATCGCTTCCTTTATCTGGTCTTGTACTCGGACCGACATACTGCCGTTGCTGTACACACTCCTCGCATCTCGATATACCGACAGTAAAAAAGTAAAAAAGTGTTAATTGTCGACAGTCAACTCAAATTTGACACTCAATCCGGCATCGCTGGAGCGACGACAGTACTGCCCATGTCTCGACGGAATCCAAGGCCTTCTCATAGTCCACAAATGCTAAAGAAAGTGGCAGATTATACTCCTCGATTTTCTGTATGTGGTCTATGGTACTGAAGCCTTTTCAAAACCCTGCTTGCTTGGGAGGCTGGAATTCATCAAACCTGCTTGAGAGACGATTCGTGATGACCGTGGAAAACAGCTTGTAGACATGGCTCAGAAGCGAGATCGGTTTGTTTCGAGCAGCGTTTGGTTGGTTTTATACAAAAGATAAATTAATAATAAGTTTATCGCAAACCTTAAGGTAATAATCGTTTTTATCTCTATGATTTTTGCAAGAAAAAAAAATTCTTTAAGTACCATTTATTATAACTTTATCTAAGACTCGGGGAGCCAATTATTGCCAAGTGTGCACCTGAGAGGAGCGATGGGGAGATGCTCCAAATAAGCTTAATGACATTGAGCGCTCTCTCGTATCAAGGACTTGTAGCGATTGCTTGACTGTCGCTAATAAAAGTCGTTGACCGGTACATAAGTCACGGATAAAGTCAATAATGTTTTGCTCGCAATTACTAGAACTAGTTGCCGGAATCAAAACTATTTCAAAAACAGACAAAAATTGGTTGTCCTTAACCTCGGATTACGGACGATAATTTTACGTGATAACGTCATAAGAAAACATTTGATGAAAAACTGCATACTTTTATCAATTCACAAGCTGAACGCTTAGGCCGATCGTCTATCCCTATAGCTTGTAGGTACCGCGCTCTCGCTTGCACCTCGGCTCAGCCGACACTGCAGTATGCAGGTGTTCATCTACCTAGGGTCCTCGCCATGTTGTTCAATCTATGTATAGGGCACGGTTATCTTCCTTTGGAGCTCTTGAAGACCATGGTGGTGCATGGTTCACAATGGTGTGAAGAACAAGACGGCGAATGTCTCCGACAGGAACAACTATAGACCGATCTCACTGGCGACTGTCATATCTAAGGTGCCGGACGGTTTGCTTGATCGCTGTATTAGTAAGCACATTAAATTGAATGAGGCTCAATTTGGCTTTAGCTCAGGGCTATCTACTGAAACTGCAATCCTGCGACTCAAGCACACCGTTCAGTACTATGTTACGAGAAAAACACCTGTCTATGCGTGTTTTTTGGACCTGTCGAAGGCATTCGACCTGGTGTCGTACGATATGCTTTGGGCTAAGATGAGTACTGAAACTAGCACACCTAAAGAAATCATTAACCTATTTGAATATTGGTACAACAACCAAACTAATTCTGTTAAGCGGGCTGGTGTCGGGTCTAGGGATTATAAATTAGAATGTGGGGTGAGGCAAGGGGGTTTGACCTCGCCTCGGCTTTTTAACCTGTACATAAATGGTCTTGTCGATGCGCTCAGCAGTGCCGGCGTCGGCTGTTCAATTGACGGTAAATTTGTCAATAATATTAGCTATGCCGATGATATGGTGCTGCTGTGCCCATCGGTAAGAGCTCTCGAGATCTTATTGGATATATGCGAGAGGTACGCAGTGGCTCATGGACTAAGGTATAACACAATAAAAAGTGAGCTTCTCGTTTTCAAGGCTGGGAAAAAGAAACCAAAAACAGTTCTAGGCCGTTAGGAGCCACCTTGAAAAGAGTGACGGAATTTAAATACCTTAGTCACTGGGTCACTGAGGACCTCTCCGATAACGTTGATATTGAGCGTGAGCGAAGGACCCTAGCGATAAGAGCAAATATGTTGGTCCGCAGGTTTGCAAGGTGCTCACGTGACGTCAAAATCACGCTTTTCAAGGCTTACTGTCAGAGTTTCTACACCTGCAGCCTGTGGACCAGGTATACTCAAAAGTCACTAAATAGCTTGCGTGTCCAGTATAACAATGCTTTCAGGATGCTGTTGGGGCTGCCTCGCTGGTGCAGTGCGTCAGGGATGTTTCTAGAGGCCAACACGGATGGTTTTAAAACAATAGTGAAAACGTGTGGCCTCCCTGATAAACAGAGTATGAGGCAGTAACAACAGCCTCCTGAGTGTTGTGCTGGATAAATTCGATTGCCCAGTGGTGCGGCACTGGAATTTTGTGCACTGTGGTGACAGACCAGTAATGTTTGATATTAAGTAGCCAAAAAAATACTAGTCAAATAAATTTCATTTTTAAAGTAATATTTTCTTCTGTTTCCGCGATTATTACTCATTGAAATAAAACAATTTAACGGATTATATCGCGTATATTATACGCGAGAGATAATATACGCGATATAATCCGTTAAATTGTTTTATTTCATTTTTAAAGATTTTTATTTTTTATTATTATTATACATTTTTTAACTACCTAGTTTTTTTTATATTATTATACTCAATTTTCTTTTTATTATTATTTTATTTTGATTATTTAATGCTATTATGATAACTTTTATTATGATTAATTTATTGGATTTTTTTTGACTATGTTTTATAAATTTTATTCATTGTCATAATGTTTGAATTTTTATGTTACTAATCCCTAGAAAATAAGATCTATTGTATTACTAACAATCTATGGACCCTGGTCTGCAATAAAATATTTGAATTGAATTGAATTGAATAAACGCCCGACGTCTTGTTCCTGCTACTCTTCTTTTTGGTGTCTACCGAAGTAATAAGCCGAAGTACTTACTTGATAACTTAACATTTTCACAGCGATAGATTAGACATAGTTGTAGATTAATATGTCCAAGATGTGTCTTGGACATAATACTACTGCAGCATTTCGTGGCAGTTTTTGGTATGGTGCCACGAATTTCTGGAATAATCTCCCACCACCTACCTATAAAAGAGTGTGAATTGGCTGTATTAAACTAAAACTCAAAATATATCTCACAGATACTCAATGTACTGTTGCCGTAAAATAAAATAAAATAATAAGTTATCTAAAATCTACGATGCTGACCGAACCGACCCGCTGGCTTCAACAGAAAACCAGCGCCGTTGGCAGTGGTAATAGCTAACCAAGCCGACGGCATTGCTGTGTGAGACCATTTTAGGTTCACATCTCTCGTTTACACTGTCTGTTCTGCCATGTCAAATTAGTTATGTGTATTTATTATCCTGAATAAAGCTTTATTGTATTATTTTCTATTCCCTTTGTTTTATTCGTCCTGGGTGCCATGTAAAAGGGTGCAATTTGAAAAAATACTGACATGTGAGTTTCTTTTTTTAACATTTCTTCTTTCCATATATTATATTTTTTACACTTAAAAGTGTACCGATATTGCAATATAAACTTTTGCGTCGTATTTATTTTAGTATTGATGTGTGTAGTGTTAGCAAAAAACATGCTGCAAATTAAGATATACCGATGTTTTACTTGTCAGATGTCAGCGTCCGGGGAGTGAGCTCCTGCGCCACAGTGTCGTCCGAAAAGACTTGCATCTGTAAGTCTTTTTACCCCACCATGGATGTTTATGATTACGCTGGAATATGAGGTATGTGGTGGCAAGGATCACGGTCTTTCGGCACGGTGGACCAGATAACCAGTAAATTCATGAAACGTTACAAATGAAGTATCTTTTTCTCAAGTACTTTCGAGTTTACACTACTCGACATGCGTTCGCGTCGTCGGATGCCATTAAGCCCGTTGCACTCAACATCTGATTCGTGTAATGGTAATTTTTTTTAATTAATGAACGACGAATTTTAGTGATTGTTTGGTTTATGTCTGATCGCTAGATGTTACTAATCTAAACATGCTACGGCAACAACAAACCTGATTTACTTTGAAACCAAAAGTAATCCCACTAATTTGATATTTATTAATTCGTTATGTCTTAGTTACACTAAGTATTTTTTTTACTGGTTTTCAATTTCCTCTTAAGAAAGATTTACGTACTTTAATCATGAGCAAATACAATTAAAACAACATTCATTAGAATTGGTGATAAATACTGCATTATTACTATATTATGTGGTGTGTGTGAATTCTGAAACCTAATTGAAATAATCACAGCTTATAACTCATTACAGTTATTACTTCAAAGTCAGATATTTAGTTAGTAACATCTAGCGGAACGTGTGTTGTCGAAAGACTTTTTCACAATTTCCATGTTAGGTTGTTATGCGCTTTTCTTTGAACAAATTGGGATAAATAAAAAAAATATAATAACAGTCTGACAAATTGACCAAAATATTTACGCATTTATTTATCCTAATTTGTTTATTAATGTAAACTATTGTTTAAACCTTTAAACAGTTCTTGCTTACGGTAGGAGAGCTTGATTATAATTTTAAAGAGGTTGAAAAAGTCGTTAGTATATTTCATTGGTTTTGTTCTTTACAAAGGTGCAAGCCTTTGTAAAGAACAAAACCGAATACGTAGAATGTAGTTTATAATTTCAATTTAATGTGTTCAGTTTTTTATCTACTAAATCACACTATTATAATGCTAAACAACCGACTGGCACAAAAAAAAATCTTAAGTCTGTGAATAGTATTACTATATAACCGCTACCTTTTATATAAGATATATTATTCTATAGGCACCAATATTGCAAGCGCTTAGCCAATCGTATGGCGCAAAAAACAAAATGCATTTAAATTGTTTAATCCCAATAAGACTAGTGACGTGTGGCTTTCGCGCCGTCTACACCTAGTATTTTGTTACTAATTTCGTAAATAGTAGTCAAGCTCTCTTTTCGCGCAGGCAGGGTCTGTTTAGAGGAAACAAACTATGTACAGTGGTTTATACAAGCGCTGCCTTTCATGAAATGTGTCGTCGTCCTTGTCACCCACATCCAGCATGTACAGTATGTAGTTTGTTTCCTTAAAGTATTTAGAGTACAATTGTCAATGATTTTACGTCTCGTTGAGGGCTTAATCGGGAGGCAGCAACAAAAAATAATGGAATTAAAGCGCAAAATATTACCATGACCATCAATTTCGAAGAAGGCGCAGTATTAAAAAAAAAATACTTGGTTAAGAGACGATCAAATATCTGGATTTTTTCATATTATAAAACAGCCACCAAACGTAATTTTTTTTACAAATTTTCCAAGCGTTTTACTTTTCGTGTTTGGAAATGTTTGTAAAAATCCGCATTTTGTTATGGTACTACTCGGCATATTATAGAAACTAAACAATTATGTAAAGTAAATACCTTTGCTAAAGAATTAAAATTAGTTGTGGAATTTTAGATCAGTTAGCACGCTATACTTTTTATATAATATTTTTCTAATGACAATTATATACGCAGTCTCTTCGGAGTAACTTTTGGCGTAGATTGAGTTTTGATTGAAGTCGGCTTTGTATAGCTTTTCGTAAGCAGCTTGTGCATTTTTATTTTGCAGCATCGTAAATTTTTTCTCTGGTAGGTAATTTAACCATAAAGAAAATAGAAGTTGTTTTAGATGTGGGTACATTTATTTCACGGTTATTCGTAGATTATAAAATTCTTGCAATACCCGCGGTTTCGACTCATCCAATGCAGTTCTATTGCATCATTACTACAGAGTATACAGAGCACTTCCTAAGTGGCGAGCAAAAATATAATGTTAACCCAGGCAGCTGCTAAGCTGAAGTGGAAATGCGCCAGATAAGACTGTTGCATGCCGGGCCACCGAGTGAGTCCCACAAACTAGAGACCGAACTCGCGGTAGATCTCAACAAAGATGGTGACACGAGCTTCAAGCCTTCCAGAAGAACTTGTGAGAGATTTCCCAAGACCGGGTTACGTGGATAAATGAGAGGGAGGCCATATTGCTCAGCGGTGGGACACTCTAGGCTTTAAAATAAGTATTAATACAGAAAACGGAGTAACGGAGAGTAATATATCTTTTTTAAACTGCTTATATGATCAAAATAAACAGTAACTTTGTAGGTACACTAATGTATCACTCTGGATCATATAGGGCTCTATATGTCTCTTACAAGTATTTTCTGTACCTTGTTGTCACACATCTTTATTCTTATGGCCATAAAAATGTGTGACGATATATTTGGCACGTTTCAGATGCTACAGACTATTTGATGCTGACTGCACAACTATATATTTATTTCCTAACAAATACCTGGTCTTACATAAAATTAAAAAAAAAAACCGAGTGTATGGTGACTGCAGCCTTACCTCGCGTAAATCGAAACAGTTTCCCAGACTAAGGTTTGTTTCTTCTCCGGCGCGCGCGCAGACACTCTTTTGTTATTTATAATTAGACGCCGTCCTTCGGAATCGTGAGTTTTTATCATTATATTCGTTTTCTTTACAAACGTCCAACGGTGAATTTTTAACATTTATATTTTGTATGCTGTATGGTTTCTAATTTGTTTACTAAGTGATCATTCATTCATTACTAAAGAACGTATACATGGTCGATAGCTCTTAATTCTTAATACCTATATATTTTAAGAGTATATTAATATTTTTCATGATCAATATTATCATATCTCTATAGTTCGAAAACTAGTGAGCATACACTCTTTGCAACGATGAACCAGGATTCTTGCAATTTTCATGAACATATTTATATTATGTGTCACTTACTGTCACGTTTGTTTTAGTAAAAGAAAACGTTACAGTTGAAAAACTATATGGATGAAAACTAAATCAGATCAAATGAAAACATCATGTCACAGGCTGACCCGTACCATAGATTAAATATTAATTTAACTTATCTATACGATATCCATGTGGGTGTCTCTTTCTTATAACTCTGAATTTTACTCGTCATTAGTAATAACATAATGATTTCTAAAACCCTCTTAAGAAGTTAAACTTGATTAGACAGCAAGTAATAGGTAGTATGCAACGTTATACACGGAGATAAATAAATAGGTCAGTAAAGGGCATCCTTGCTACCACTATTTAGGAATTAAATTAGAAGGTCTTTCCTAAGATCTTTTTCGTCACTGGTTCTATCTTGTAGCTGCCCTTAACTAACCCATTTAAATGTTCCACCCAGTATTGAAGGAAAGTTTGTGCCATTCAGCAGCGCATAGGTAGCTCGCTTGTTGTCTGTAATGCTTGAATAAGTTTCTTACCGCTGCAGAAAATATAATAGTGTGACGACGAACTAGTACCTATAAGGCTTGCTTATATACGTAGTAAGTTTGCTTTGGCTTGGTAAGAAAAAAAACAACTAGGTAGAAAAGTTAGCGATGCTAAGGTTCTTGTGGTAGTCCTTATTCACTGATTTTAATTGTCCATCCCACCCTGTATGTTTTAAAGTAGACTAATGAAATATGATTGTAGAATGGCTAATATCTTTGTTTTTTTATGCGCAGAGAAGGCAGGGGCGCGTGGGGAAACCGCGCGCGAGGCGGAGGCGCGGCGCGGCAGGGTTGGCGCCGACGCGAGCGAGAGCCGCCGCGAAGGCCCATGGAGATGTTAACAAGCCTCTACGCGCTGCTGTCCGGCGGGGTAATATAGCCAACTCCCGTTACACAAATACTACACGTGACACGCGTCCACACCAGCATGCCACCACAGCAGGCGGAGTACCGCTGCAACCTCCCGCCACACAGACACTACAGCTCGTGACACGCGTCCACAGCAGCTGGCGATCGCAGCGTCGTATAAGCTTTATGTTATATAACAATTTAGTCTGGTAGAAGTAATGTTACAGTAGTCACTGCGATAACATGTCATAGAGAAGCTGATTATATGCCTGTGAAGATCGTTACAATCTAGATTACTTTTATACAGCGAATTTATTCCATAATGTGATGAAAAACCTTGTATATATTGAGTAAATATATTATTATACGACTAGTCATATTGTGAGTTCAATACTGTTGTATAAAAAGGTATAAAAATTACTTTTACTCTACAGAAAGTTGTACAGATGCACTTTATCTTGCAATTATTAGACTATCGATTAATGGATTTTAAAGTTATTTCTATAGAATCAATTATCGTTTATAAGTTGCTTATACCATTTATATAGCACGCAAAAGTGGAATATCCATCGAGTAAATGCATTTGCATGAGATCAGTACAGAACAAGTCTAAATGAAAAGGCTGCCTTAGCGATAACTATGGGACTCATTATTGTTTATCACGAATAAGGAGTCTTTTACCTCTTTTATTAAACTACGTGGGTTAAACATATTCCAAAATATAATTTATACCGGTCCGTAAAAATAACCTCATCGCATAATGGTATTCTTGTTACTACGACTCGAAATTTATTTAGTCATGTAATCGTTGCGGCCGAGACCCCTACTGCACAAAATTATAAATTTTGCGACCGTTATAGTACTTTAACACAATTATCTAACTATACCTATATATAACCCTCTTTCAATTGACTTAATTCCTAAGGTGGAGTATACTCCACTTAATTACAAACTAACAGTGTCTAAATACCGTCAAATAAACGCGGACTCGAATGTTATACGACTATACGCTAGCACTAAGTGGTCACTGCGGCAACGTCGTCAGGCTTTCGTCGGCTAAGATCGTATACGAACTTAGCATACGACCTGTTTTTGCTGGTTGGGATGCATCTACAGAGATAGTTTTTACGAGTAGCTCAATCCGTGCACAATATGTATTATGCTCTCCAAAAGTTAGTAACCACCTTACTACGAGCACAGTTTCATAGTACATAACATTATTTTATCTCTCAAGACGTGCTTAAACATGAAACGTAAAAATGGGTTGTACCTCTGTTTAGCGGTTCTCTATCGTTTGCCCGAATTTCATATGAAATAATCTCCTATGCCCGAATTTCACTTGCCATAATTTTACATTTCATAACGATAATCATTACATAATTAATATTACAGAAATATTGTCTAAATTATATCGATAATAAAAATAATAGAAAAGAAAAATACCTTAAATAAAATCTAATTTTAAATGTACTGCCAGAAATTGGGACCTTTTGGCAGAGTGCCCATGACATAGGCAGCATTCCCGCGCTGGATAGCAATTGCTACCCTTTGCGCGAGAAAGCTGCCTGCGCGAGGGTCGCCTGTCGCCTCCCGCAGGCGCTTGCTAAGGGCCTTGTGGAGCCCGTGTGCACCCCGGCCCCATGGGTCGAGTGTCTCGACGCCGAATGCCACAAACTCATACTGGGCGCCAAGACAACTATATTTGGCCGCCTTAGACCTCTCACGGGCCTCCGCCGCCGCACCGGCCGTTTTGCTGGTCGCTGGGAGGTAGGACGCCGCCAGCGTATCAGCGCAGGTAGCGTCCCACACTAATCCGCCACGGGATCAATGACATCCCGTCAGGGCGCTTTCCATCGTCCCGGCTAATCTGGGGTTCCCGAACCGCGGGGACATTGGCACTGACGAGGGCCCTTCGTAGGATATCATTGATTGCGGCATGGCGCGAGTGGCAGCCTGCCCCCGAAGAGCACAGAAGACCATGATGGCCAAGGCGGTCCACGGAGGCCCCACAAGAAGCGCAGCAATGGCTCGCACAAATCTCAGCCCCTAATCTGAGGCCTATTGCAATGCGGAGCGTGTTGGGGTCAATGAAGGTGCCGGTTTTAGGTGAGGGGTAGGCGTGAAGCCAGTGCCCAGATTCTGGTCTCCACTCTGCCAAAAGCCTCGCACGTTCTTTGCCTGAAGCCACATTGACCAGTGCTGTTAAGGTCGAGACAGAAGTTATAGTGTCCCAGGCCCTTTGCAATTTGGGTTTGGATGGAATTATATTTGTACTCGGTCCAGCTAACCAGGCGTTCGTGGCTTCAGCCAAGAACGGGATCTCGCAGTTTGTAGCCGTTGGGGCTTTGAGGATTTTCCCTGGGAGATCGGAGGTGCTGTGGATTGAAGACAGGAACGCCGGTAGAGCGACACTCGAAATTCTTCGAGTTCACAGACCACCATGCCGTATCGGTAAGGAGGCTTGAGTCCATACCTGCTCGCTGATTTTAATGTTAACTATGGATTCAATTTGGGATTTTAGGAGTGAGTCAATAGGGTTCGTCAGGTTGCGGAATTTCCAAATAGGGCAACAGCGGAGTAGATAGGTAAATTTAGGAACGAGTAGACAGAATTTTAAAATGAATAAAGCAGAGTGACTACTAATTTTAGCTAGGCGGTCAAATCAAATATGGATGAACCGAGAAGATGCAGGCTATTCTTAGGCAAGATTTTGATACTCGGAGCAACGTTATTAAAATTTTGAAAGATTTGTGGAGACAAAGCAGCGTTCACTTTATCTGATATATATAATTCGCATTTATTAAAATTGAGTTCTAAGCCGATTGCGCTGAATTTAGTAATTTGCCATAATTCTATGTTCCATATATATTCATATGCCGTAGTAATCATTTGCCATATTTTCATATAGCATAATTTTATATTCCATAACGATTCATATACCATAATAATAATTTGCCATATTTTTATTTGCCATATCTTAATAGTCCATAACGATTCATATGCCATAATTGTAACTTGCCATATTTTCATTTGCCATAATTTTTTTATTCCATAACGATTCAAATACCATAATAATCATTTGCCATATCTTAATAGTCCGTAACGATACATATGCCATAATAGTAATTGCCCATATTTTCTTTTGCCATTATTTTATATTCCATAACTATACATATACCATAATAATCATTTGCCATATTTTCATTTGACGCATCTTAATAGTCCATAACGATTCATATGCCATGATAGTAATTTGCCATATTTTCATTAGCCATAATAATCATTTGCGATATTGTTAGGTGCCATAACGATACATTTGCCATAAATAGAAGTTTCCCTATTAAGTATCAAGTTTTGCAAAATCGTTGATCCAAACGACGAGGATGGACGATATACATGGTACGTACGAACGAACCTAGCCTAACCTACAGTATTCAGTTTTTGACCCATTTTGTCGCTCCGCTCGCTCCGCTACACATGATCACAATACAAAACTGGGTAGGAATTGGGTGGCATAAAGTTTAAAGTCATATTTTTGATAGGCACACGTAGATTCGTCATACTAATCATCACGCACAACTGCAAATAGTCATACATTTATGCACATAACTTATTCAATCATAATGATTAAGAACATACTGTGTAATGGGCATAAATTTGATGCGCATAAAATGATTTAAGCATACTTTGTAATGGTTATAAATTAGTTACTCATAAAACAATGTAACCATACTTTATAAATGCATAAGCCTACGTTTTTCTTAGTACGTAAGTAAGTGAACGTAAAAGGAGGATTTACCTCAGCGGCTCGCTCGCTTCGCTCGCTCATTAGGGTTGCAGTTCAGCCTAATACTCCACCTCGCTTCGCTCGTCGTCGTACCTCACCTAAGCCAAGTCGGACCTGCCTTAGAACTAGATTAATGGATTAGGTTGGGTAGGGGTCATAATTCTAACCTAACCTAGCCTACTTTTTTTATAATCTTGTGTATGGTGTAGTTATTAAAAATTTGCTCAATATAATTTTTCGTTTCTTTTATTTAAAGACCCTCACTATCGCAAGTGTGTTGTCATAATTTTGAGTGAACGTAAAACGAGAATTTACCTTCGCGGCTCGCTCGCTTCGCTCGCTCGTTAGGGTCGCAGTTCATCCTAACACTCCTCCTCGCTTCGCTCGTTGTCGTACCTAACCTAAGCCAAGTCGGACCTGCTTTAGCACTAGATTAATGAGTTAGGTTGGGTAGAAGTCACAGTTCTAACCTAACCTACTTTTGTTATAATCTTGTGTATGGAGTAGTTATCAAAAATACTTACTTAATATAATTTCGCAAGTGCGTTGCCATAATTTAAGCAATACGATTGTTATGATTAAAAATAATTATAATTATCAATATTATGACTGAATAAATGTATGACATACGACATTATGGCTGAAACAATTATGACGTAGTGAAATTATGACAACGAACAATTATGACATCGTAAAATATGGGCAGCAAATTTATGCGTGAAGTGGTATTACAATCGATATTATGACAATAGTTGTTATGCGACTAGAGGGTCCCCCTACAAAACTAACCTAACCTACAGTATTCGGTTTTTTGTGATTTCGGGTAGCAGGTTATTTTTTGGATGCTTTTTTCGTAATCATGACAAATGATTATTATGGCATAAATGATTAGGGATTATAAATATTAAAGAACGTAAATATCTAATATTAGAGATGTTGAACATTATAACACTTGAGTATTATGGTACTTAAAAATTATGGGATGTAATATTATAGCCAGTGACCATTATGGCAAATGACTATTATGGCCCTTAACAATTATGGTATATAATATTATAGCCATTGACTATTATGGCAAATGAATATTATGGCACTCGAAAATTATGGTATGTGATATTATAACCATTGAAAATTATGGCACTCAAAAGTTATGGTATGTTATATTAGGGCAAATGAAGGTTATAGCTTGTGATCATTATGGCAAATGAAATTATGGGACATGAAGGGATCCCCTGTTTAGCTAATAAAATTTAAGACTTCTGTATTCTTCGACGTGAGTCTTCGTAAGAATTTTCCTAAAGTAGTTACACGATTAGTATTTTCAAGACAAGCCATACGGCAGAAAATGCGAAATAGTTTTAACCTAAATAAGTATTATAAAATCAAAGAAAGGATGGATTTTATCATATTTATTCTCGGATGAAAAAAGAGTGTACTCGTGTACCTGGACATCAGCGAGTCTGTATGTCTGTGGAATTGTAGCGCCAGAACGGATAGGCGAATGTCAATTTAATATGAATATTACACGAAAATTATAACCACAGGTTTGTGTCTGTGCTACTTCTTTTAATCAACTCAAATCATTTTTGAATAACCCGATTTGATTAAATTTTGCCACTCATTTGTATGTGATGCCATAGATAACAGAGGCAAAATTAACTCAATCGGCAAATTAAGACGGAATAAGCGAATGTTTGTACGGAACCCTCGGTGCACGAGTCAGACTCGTATTTGACCGGTTTTAGATGCTTGAAAGATGATCCACAGTGTAGCTTATGGTTACAGAAAATGCGTTCAGTCGTTTAAAAATGATCTAGTTGCTTGGAATTTACTTTCGCAGGTAGGTAGTTCTTAGCTAGTAATATGCATTATTTTCCCCACAATACTTTTGCTTCCTACATTAAGTTCGATTTTAGGGTTCCGTACCTCAAAAGGTAGAAATAGAAGCCTTATAGGATCACTTTGCTGTCAAGACTCTTTTTCTCTGTAACCAATGTAAAATGACCCCACGCTGCCACGCTAGCACACGGGGCGTTGTATTATATACGAGTATAATACTAGAAGGTTCTGACTGGGAATTTCATTGCCAAAGGAGTAAAAAGCCATAGTTAACCCTCTTTTTTGCTTCAGTGTAGTGTTTTGCTATGGGGATTACAATATGAATTAAAAATTTCTTAAATTAGTGTCAGAACTCCATAAATTATATTGTTTAATAAAGTGGTACGAGTAACACAGGAAAAACATCTACACAGCATTCGCTAAAATAGTAAAACAAAAACTAGCGGTATATGTGGTACTTATATTTTTCTAGAAGGATAACGGAGTATTTTTAGAAATATATTTTCTTGTTTCATATCATCCGAACCAGTAGAGCAAAACTGGTGCAATCTATTGAGTTTTGAGTTTACCATTTTTTATTTCAGATGTATATTCGCTTTTGGAAACGAATGAAAGGAAACTAATTCACGTCATGAAGCTAGCTCACGCGTTTCCAGAGCAAAACGAACCAACAGAGAATTAAACTTTTCCAGCACTAAACTAAATTCAAAACTGCTAACTTCACACTGTTTATTGTCATTGAAAACAAATGCAACTTTGTTAAGTTAGAAATCGATTTTCATTTATTGGAATAAAATACCGTCATTTAATAATATGCTTTCATGCGATAAAATTAATTGCTAACAGATCTACTATCAATACTCATGTTACAAATTCGAGAGTAACTCTGTATATGTGTTACTTCTGTGCGCTTAAACCGCTGAACCAATTTAGACACAATTTGGTATGGAAATAGTTTCAGAGTCTAAATAGGAGATAGGATAGTTTTTATCCCGAAAATTATCACTCATAGGGGTGAAAAGGGGCGTGGCAATTTGTATGAGGAATCAATGTAATGATTGATACAGGCCTGTTTTATTAATAGGCTCCTAGTACCGTGTAGTTTAGTACCAGTGCTCGGTAACGCGGGTGAAGCCGTGTAAATTCTAGTGGAAATATACAATGGCTTACACCATCTAAGTTATTTTTGGGAAAAATGAGCCTTACTTGTATAGCGCATTACTATATTTAATTAGTAATATGTAAAAGGATAAAAACACATCTGGATAACAGCTGATAATTTAGAAACGGCTGAACCTACGAGTATCTTCGATCATAGCTTAGAGCACTCTCAACATACTCTCAATCAAGTTACATTCAAACGAAGAAACAAATCAAAATCGGTTCATTAGTTCTCGGGCTACGATGCCTTAAGGTGCGTCCAAACTTGTATCATTTGCTCGTATCCGATCACCGTAGCGTGGCATGACTGCGTATCGATCACGCCCCGCTTGTCCGATCTAAGTGTGTGATACGCGTAGCACCATGGATTTTGAGCGATCAGATCGGCGCAACGTCCAAACGCGTGATCGTGACACGCGATCATGTCACGGGACGAAGATCTGATAATACAAATGTGGACGCACCTTTACAAATAAATTATCTTTATCTTTAGACAAAAACAAAGATATACAGACACAGATATATTATACGTTAAATTTATAGCTCCCCAATGTCTTGTTTGGTAAGGTAAATGTCCCAGAGGCTGGCACTGTTCCATTATTTGGATATTCAACCTTAATTCATAACAATAGAGGTGACAAACAGGGTGCCAATTATTGGAATTAAATCAAGTATTGGGACGTTACCTTAATTTGTATAACGATATATTTATTAGTGTTATTTGCCTAAACATTTTTATTATGATTCCCTTTAATATACTAAAATTGAGGCTTTATTTTCCGAGACGAGTGTACCACCGCACCGTCCCTAAGGCAAAAGGGGCTGTCTGTACGCGATTGGTCATTTTCGGGTGCTCATTATGTTTAACGACCGCCGGGCGGTTCGGTCGTTGTGCATCTAATCGATATACGCCTGTAGAACGACTTGAATGTTACGCGGAATCTGGAAAAAATATAAGATCTATAAGTATAATCCACAGAAATATATCAAGATAGAAGGAAAGAGTTCGTCGATTTATATGAGAACCGAGCGTGTAACATTTTGCGTAGGTACTTTGACGCCACGAATGTAATTTAGTGATGGGAAACATAAGCCGCGCGAAAACAATTCAAAGGCATCGATTCACAGATCGATTAGAACACGGCACTATAATTCTATACACAGCAACCCCCACCACACCGCGCCGCGGCCCCGCCGCTGTCAGTCACAAACAAAAACAGTCAGATAACAACATTAGAAGCGGGAGGTTGCGTGCGCGCTGCGCGGCGAAGTCCAAAACATCGGACCACTGAAATATTTTTCTAAATATTTGTGTGCATTGGATGTTCGTCTTTGTTGTGAAAAGAAGTAAGTACTTAAATATATACCTTTATTCGTGTGATGACAAACAATTTACTCGTACATAATTGTCATTCAATTATATTACTCAAGTTATTGTAGGTGCATTTTTATCGATTTAAAATATCGATAAGAACCGACAGAGGAAATGATAATTATTCTCGACAGAGGAAAAGAAAGAAACCCCAGAATTTCAAATCGAAAAATATAAATGTAGGTAGGTACCTACCTAACCAGTAATTTGCGTTACATTTGTCAGTACCTACTATCTACTCTACCTATTATCTGTTGCACAAATTGTAATATCATTAAGATAAAATATACCCCGCGCGCAAGCACGCATTTTTTTAAAATAATATTTAGCCATATGTATATGTGTACCTTTTCATCATTTGACATCATCACTACATCAATAGTCGAATTAGCTGCACTGATTACTCGTCGGTACTTTGATGGGCCAGTAAAGGTGTCTTTGTGGAAATGTATACAACAAATCCGGCAGATTTTTGTAGGAAATCATTTTTTACGACCAGTTGCTTCACTTCAATACATGAATTTTTAATACGAGGATCATTCGGAAAACTGAAATAAAATTGCAATATAGAAGTAACCATAACCTACTTGTTAATAATATTTGCTTTGCACTACGTACCTACATTATATAGTTACATAAAAATATAAAAACGTAATTATCATTTTGACTGCTTTCAAAATCTATTTTAACCGGGTAAGAAAATCACAGTATACAGCACTAGGGTACAGCACTATTCTTACTTTTGACAGAAAAAATGAGAAATCGACCTTGAACGTAACTCGACAATTTGAATACATAGCATATTTTTACATCGCTGGTTTTGAACACACGCCAAGTCTAGCTTGTCAAATTAAAGCCGCAATGAAAAACTAGCGTTGGACACAATCGCCCTCTGCTGTTATGACGAAAATAATAAAATAAAATGTTTCTTAATTAATCACACATATTTTGGGACAAATTCTACTTACCGATGAAAGGAAATACCACGATTAACAGCTCCAACTTTATTGGTAGTATTTAAACAGTTAATTATTGAACAACGGGTGATTTTGTTTCTTAAACCTGACGTCGCTCGCAGACCGCGGTCGGTAGCAGACTGATGTTCGCGGCGAGCAAGTCCGCTGTCGGGGCGAGTTTTCGCCACGCGAGGTACATACACTCTTTCCTTCTATCTTGATATAGTTCTGTGGTATTATCAGTACTGGTTGAATTTGGAGACGTGGTCAGAAATAATTGCTAAGGCACTGAAATTAATGGCCATATCGAATTTAAAATATTAGTTGCATGGTATCAACCAGGCAAGCATTTTATTTTTTCTATGGTAATTGGAGAGCGTCTGGATGACTGGGCCAAGAGAAGTTTTGGAGGACTAGTTATCCTATGTTTTTGTACCTAATTAGGGATTCAAAATAAAATGGCCAGCTATCCTGACGTCAATATGGCTGGCTACTTTATTTTAAATATTTCTCCCTAATTAGCGAGGTACAAATTATTTTAAAATTATTTAAATAGGTACAAAAACATAAGATAGCTAAACTTCCAAAACCTCTCTTGGTCCAGTCATCCTGACGCTCACAGTAATTGATGTCGGAGTGGCGTAGGATGATCAAAATAAAATAATATTATTTTATTAGTTACGAGTGTATTGAAAATATCAAAATAAAAATCTCGGAATAGGTGAAAGCTTTGTTTTTTTTTAAATATTTGTTAATATTATGTGTTTTCAAAACCTTCTCACGTCAACACAGCCGAATAGATTTCTATTATTATTGGTAAATAACGCCTATAGTATAGCACCTTCTACCCAACTACAATAAAGCTAGAGACCATTTCTATGAAATACATTTTTTGTGTATGTGTGTTTTTTGTATGTAGGAAAACTAACACCACATTACTATCTATTGTGACATAAATTTGAGGCGATTGGCACAGTGCTCGCTGGTGAAGGAGTGGACACGCTCGACGCGTAATCGAGAGGTACCGGGTTCGAGTCCTGGTGTGACCACGTGCGAGAGCAATCGTATTATTCTTTTCGCTTTGACTTGTATCTATGACACAATAGATAAAGAGAGCGTTTTTAATTGTGAATTTTCTCCATTGTGGACAAAGTTGCGGACACGTTTTAGAATGGTTCCAAAATGTTAGGCAGACAGACCCAAGAGAACGCAATGACCATAACTTAGCTCTAATAACTATTTTTTACATACAAACAACTTTTGAACACTGGAGCTCGTAAATATTTATTGTTTATTGAGTTATCGTATCTATACACTAATTATTAAATTAATTAGAAGTACTTTTCACAACTGTTTCCCTTCCCTCATTTCTCAAAATCCGTAAACGTTTCCATATATATGTATTGTTTGATAACCAGACGTTAGATAACCATTTATTAATTTTGTATTTGCCCTACAGCAAGGTGTCAACCCTAAGATAGACTCGATCGCCTTCCGGCTGCACTGCGGCGCAACCACCGCGGCCCTGCTGGCAGCCAGCGCCGCACTCACCACGCGCCACCTCGTTGGCAACCCTATCGACTGCATACACACCAGGTACATAACTCCGGGCTGGTGGCAGCCCTGCAACAGTGCAGCGCTCACCACGTGCCACCTTATCGGGCTACCCTTTGAACTAAATACGAGTACATACACACCGCGCAAAATAAACTTCCCAAAAAAGTGTCAACCCTAAACAGCACTACTCTTCTGTGGCCAACAGACTGTATAAGGGTTCGGTTCGTCAGGTTTAAGTTGTATTTTGACATAGTGTGGGGTAAGTTATACATGGACTAAGTAAGCTAAGTGACTACTTTGTAAAATGCTACGGTGAGAAAATGGTCTTCATTTGAAAAAGACATATACTTAGCAAAACATCTAGGTTGTAAAATGTATAAGTAGGCAGATTGAATCATGATTAAAATGGTCTTGATTGTATTAGAACAA
This sequence comes from Hedya salicella, assembly GCA_905404275.2. Lineage (NCBI taxonomy): Eukaryota > Metazoa > Arthropoda > Insecta > Lepidoptera > Tortricidae > Hedya > Hedya salicella. The sequence continues at coordinate 92,778,308 of FR990096.1, forward strand.
GTTTAGCAAAAGATCTTTATAGTATAATGTCTATGTAGATAAAAGGTCATAATTGCAAAACGACTAGGATGTACGAAGAATTCATGATGTATTTTTAAAGTATCATAAATGAGTCAATAAAGTTGAACTGCTAACTTCGTGTAAATTATCTAATGAGGTATCATTGCAACATGAGGTACGAAGCTTAAATGCACATATTTTCATGAAATTATGTGAATTGGTTCAATAACTATATATTTTTTTGTTGATTCTGTGAAATACTTGAGTCCAGCATTATATACTGAGCGTTACAGGAGGGCACAAAAGTCAGTTGAAACTCTGAAAAGAACTCGGGAACAGTGGTAGGACCCTTAGAGACTTGCTCAGAGGACTAAAATCTATAACATATCAAAATACCTGGACATTTAACTGAAACCTCACCTTCCATACTTTAGTCCCGGGGTATTGTATAGAATTTGTATGCGAACATAAAAAAACAATGAATTATTATATATCGAATCATTAAATTACATAAATAAATAATCGACTTTGAAGTACTACGGAGGTGATAATTAAATAATGTATTGTCATTATGCGATCTCCACCATTTGCTACTTAGACAATTTTATATATTTGACGAAATGACTACAAAGTCTTTATACAATAAAGACGTTCTGCCACATTGGCAGTTATGATCAACTGGACCATTTACCTATAAGAACGTTATTATAACATTAGATCGATTTACAAACAAGCCTTTACGTAAACTATGGTATTTTGTATATTAGACGTTTTGAACATAAAGACATTTTGCTACCTAGACAATATACAATTTAGACGTTTTGCTTACCATGTCAAAATACAACTTAGACCTCCTGAACCGAACTCTGTATAAGAATATGTATCGCTGCATATCAAAATCAACTAATTCATCATTTGATATGCCAATTTGAATTGAATGTTATGTTTGAAGAAACTCAAATGGTGTGGCTAATTTACACGAATATGTGGCAACAGATATTCACAAATATTATCTTTCCAACAAGGATTCAATCGGATCAGCTTTCGAATACGGAGAGCACGTGTCTACAAGCAGCCTACTAGTTGACAGCCTACATTTTTTTTAAGATATACACTAAGGGCCAGTTGTTTCAAATTGTAATTGAAATAAATTATTTTCTGTAGTATGTCAAAATTAGACGTTTTTCTACAGGATGGCAGCTGGCTAATAATGCCTTCATCAACATGTTACGTTGGTAGACACGGAACTATAAAATGTAATAACAAGACATATTGGATCTGTTGGGTCCCAAAGCTAGGCATCCACGATAAGGTCCACGATAAGGTCAGGTTATGTTTACGAAGCGGCGCGTACTCGGTCGCGATGTGTCGTGCTGATAGACGGACTATATAATCTTTGTATGCATGATATCCAAGCCTCAAAGACTGCCCAAGTTTTGTAGTTTTGTCTATTGCTATTTCACTTGAATGTAGACAGAAAATACATTTATTCATCGCAAAATTATACAAAAAATAGCCCAAGCATCAAAAACTGCCCTAAGTTTTGTAGTTTTATCTATCTTTATTCTACTTGAATTAAAACAGAAAACACATTTATTCAACACAAGATTATACAGCAGATGGTGCAGAAAGAGGTACATCTTTCTGCAGATTGCTAAGGCAAATCGTGACGGTCATTTTCAGTGGTGTCTTATTACTAGAAAACTAACTTAAATGTAATAGGTGACAGCACTAACGCTACATTATATTAAAATCAACATTCTTATTCTCCATCTCAACAAAGCTTAAATATGAGTAAGTTTACTCAATCGTTTTTAGAATCAAGCATATAAGTTTCGGTTTTCAACGTGAACAACCCTGTGTGCTTACTATGCTCCTGACAACTCTATAAAAATACAGTTGAGGCACGTTTGTGCGCAATTTGCCAACCCTAATGTTCCGGCTGCACTGCAGACGAAGGCAGCCCTGCGGCGCGCTCTCTGCGCCATCTATTGGATAACCCTGAAACTGCAGACACGCCAGGGGTGTTTAAATATTGTATCTATATTAAGTGCTCAACTGCTGCACCCTGTAGTTTTCAGTGAATGACGCTAGCTGGCTTACCCTCGTTGATGCTAGTTATTTAGTTAGTCATCCTAGTCACTATATTTGTAGGTACCACTATCCTCCTAGAATATTTTTTTTTTCTTAGCAAAGTCATAATTTGTCTGATTATAATTTACGTACGTTAAATCTGCTATGTGACGTTCTTAAAAGATGATAATTATGATTAAGTTACCAGTAGGAGGGTGCGTTGGGGTAAGACGGAAGTTTGGGAAAATTTGAAAGGTGGACTTTATTTCATCGCCTTAAAGAGCATTTTTGGTAAGATTTGAGTCTTTCCCATTCTTCTGTCTTACCCCAACGCAACATACCATATTTACCATTTCATGAAAATGATTGAATATTGGTAATAAACAGAGCGTAAGTAAGATCGACTCGTCTATCTTCAATAGCAAACCTAAGTGTCTGTTTTTCACGAGCGCAACCCTACGCTCTTACTTCAGGCTTGATAACCCTAAAGACACAAGGGTCAATCTTCAACGTTTTCTTGGGGTTATTTCCGCCTGTTACCACCAACTTGTTGCCACCAAGTGGTAACAACTGGGATATTTTTTCCCATCTGTTACCACTAAAGTGATTGGTGGTAAGTACTGTTTTTTTTTCTTCCAATAATTACTATTTCTAGTAGTTATCACCAGAGTTGGGCCAATATTTTTTTAATAAGAATAAGAGAAACCATCCAGAATTCTCATAAAAAAACCCATATATGATTTATTCTTGAGCGCGTCATCGTTGTCTAATGATGTGAAAACGAAAATAAGTCGAGAATTCGTCTCTGACTGACGAATAATGCGTTGAATGAATTATTCTTTCAAAAGTTTATTATATCGTACTTATACGCATACTCATTTATTTATAAGGTATTTTGCAACTTTTCAATGTCAGATTTTATTAAATATACCCGACAATCTGGCGGAATGCAACTGCATACAAATGAGGTGCGAACTCGTTACAACTGGGCAGTACTTAAATTTACTTCTGAATATTAAAATAAAAAAGCTAGATACCTTATAACTTTCCTGTGATCTGTATGTTAATTTATCGCCAGCTATGTTTATAGGTATTTCAAATAGATAGCATAAGTAGTTCCTGAGATATAGCGCTGTAACAGGTGGACGAATAGACGAATAGACAGACAGGGTCGCACTATAAGGGTTCCTTTTTCTACTTTTTAGGACACTACCCTAAAAAGGACAAATGCTCTTACCGGGAATCGATCCCGGGACCGACAGTATCGCAGGCCGCTGTACAAGCAACTTAGCCGAAAGTGCGGTTAATAAAATATAAGACAACAATGATTTTTGAACGATAATGATGGTTCAAAACGCTCGGAGACTCGCCTACACACAGGAGTTTATCCCATACAAGGTGCAAACAACAAAAATCCCTGCTGCATACAGCGCCGACAATACCGGCGTTGCCTGGCAGCCCTATTTATTACTCCAGTCATTTTACGTACCGCTAGTATAGCTGAGTTTTCTAGTGTAAGGGGTACATCTTAAATCTAGTTATAGCGTAGGTATATCTATATATACAATCAAACAAAATATCAGTCAAAAATATTTAAATAAAACATTTAATAATATTTATAGGGTTCTTTTTAGGGTTCCGTACCAAAAAGGTAAAAAAGGAACACTTATGGTGCGACGTCAGTCTGTCTGTCTGTCTGTCTGTCTGTCCGACTATTAGAGCGCCATATCTCAAAAACGACTTATGCTATCAATTTGAAATTTGGAATATTTATAAACTTGGTCAGCCCACATGTATTGCGCAGGAAACATTATAAAATATTGTTAGCATGAAGTTGGCACCGAGGCGCCCTCCGTCGCGCGGTATGCAGAAAACTTCATACTTTTAATGCTTATAAGATTCAAACCGTATTGTTATATATTTATCCGTGTGTGTATATATATTATGTATGTATAAATATTCATCTACATATGTATATATATTTATTTAGATGATATATATGCTATTACATACTACTTATTATGTAGGCTTTATGTGAATGTGCATGCTACTTTAACTTGTAATGTCATTGTGCATACTAACTTGTTAGTTTGTCTACATTCGTTGAAGTTTATTCTTCTCTCTCATTTGCTCTGAGGTTAACTGGAAATTCGCCTTTGTACAAATTTACTACTTTACTTTCTTTCTTTTATTGGTGATATGCTCTTTTTTTGTTAATGCACTTTTTCACATCGTATTTATATCATCTCTAGTGCATTTTTTTGTATGAACGGCTGCGGGACCCTACACTGAGCATGATCAGACATGCTCTTGGCCGGTTTTATTTAGCCACACCAAAGATTTATGCACCTAAATGTCACAAAGTACGGTCAGCAACGAAACTGGAGAATTGACAGTAATTTCATACACAAATAGATTAAATAGTGTTTATGGGTTTTCGTTGCTGACCGTGTAGTTACACTAGTACAAAGTTGTTAAACTGAAATGTCTGTGCATTGAAGATATTTTCAAGAAAATGTTTTTTATGGACTATTTGGAGGTCACTGAAACGAAAAATGTTTTTGTTTTCGGATTCTTGTGACTTCATCACGCTAAATCAGCTGAACGGATTTTAAGTATTTTTGTTACACGGGTAGCTAAGTATCTCCAGATGGTTATTGGATACTTTTTACCCGACTATGCCGAAGAAAAAAGGAGGGTTTATGACTTTTCTCCTAAGCGAACGGAGTTGCCGGCGCCTTCTAGTTACATATATTTTGGTATTTTTAATTAAAATGCAATAACCTTTAAAAATAACATAATTAAAAAATAGAAGATGCTCTTCGCCACTTTTTACTCGGAAATACGCGATATGTGGTGTGCTGCTCTGCGGCGGCGCCACCATAATGAAAATCATTGAATTATATGGTGAAATGATGTACGTTGAAGGTACACCATGCACATATGAGCTTTATCGCTGTACCTATACCGGAGGACGAAATAATGGGCATTGATTGTGGCGCCGCTGCAGAGCATACTCTGCAGCGGCGCCACGTAGAATTCGTAGATAGAAATGACATTAGTAAGTTTTTTCTTATGGAAATTGATGTAAAGTAGGTATACTTTCGGGTCAGATTATTTTTAACTCATGAATACTGTCTTAAAATATGTTATTATATTTTAGTAAAATCAGGCTATTATTAATTAATGTTTTGCGAAACCGTAAAATAACTCAAGTATATTAGAACCAAAAATATTGGCCCCAATTTGAATTAACTCGTATCCTATTTTGTTCGAACGAAAAACGCAGTAGCTGTAAATATCCCTAGTATGCATTTACTGCCATTCTCCTGTAGTCGGTTTCAGTCAGATACAAGTACAGGTGCCAACTATAAAGTTCCGGCTGCAGTGCGGAAGGCAGCTTTGCGGCAGTCTCTCGCGCCATCTATTGGACAGCCCTGAAACCGAATTCATTTAAGGGTGCCTCAATATTACCCGTACTGACCCACTTCAATTTTTCACCCTCTGTATAAAGTAAGTAAATAAAACACTTTCTGTATTAAGTGAAATCTGGACACTTACAAACTATTTGTACATAAGGCATTACGAAGCGCAAATACACAAAAAGCACCTCATTATTTACACTTCATTGTTTTATCTAAATAAACAGTACGAAACGCTCATTTGTTTCTTGCATAGATGTTTTATGGCGAATGAACAAGAAGCAATTAGTAATTGTAAATATACAGCTTTTCATTTTTTCGCATTGAAATTTACCAAAGAAAATCTTTCAATGCGAAATGTGGCAAAATTCATTGAAACAAAACTTGAGTGTCTTGTCAACACACGCCACCTATTGATTCACCCCAGATACTGAGTCTCGAACTAGCGGAGAGGCAGGTCACTAGCTTCGTTGTCAAATGGCGTCCCATGTTGGGGATAGATGGCGTTATTATTAATTGCGTGCGCCTATATTATCACTTATTAAGTTACTCGTTTATACCTTAATGCTAATGTGCCACGAGACTGCCTGTCCTATTGTATTGTATTTTCTTTTTATTGCAATTGACCGTGCAACAGTTTATAAAACACAGGTTGACCACTCTAAAAAATTACGTAGTTGATCCGCCATGCAATTCGCAGTAAACCTTAGAGCTCTACAATGAATCAACCTTACAATATGGACTAATTCACGTTTTATTGATAAGTGGGTAAAGGCAGGATGTCTTTGCTCCAAAGCAAAACTTGTGCTGCCATTTTTTGGTTCATATAAAACTTAGGTCTAAATTTCACCATCCTGTGCATTAAACCGATAAGATGTTTAGCGTATCAATGACTTCATTATTCATTAATTAATGGGTCGGGCCGCGGAGCGTTTCAACCGATGTACTTTTATGTAACTAATTTATAACATCATGCGTGACGAAATTCGATAATTGTTTTGAATAGAAATAGAAAATGATGCCTTGCATCTACCTACCTTATGCCTAAAACTCTGATGCGTTTGTCATTTTATTCTCCAGTAATTTGTTACATAAAAGTAGCGGCGACGTTACAAGAAGGTGCCCTTCATACACGGAAAAGAAAAAAAAATAACCCTCCTTTTTATGTCGGTGTAGTCGATAAAAAGTATCCTATAATCATGTTGTGGTGGATGCCCAGCTGTTTTAGTATCCTGAAACCGCAAAGACTTATACCAACATACAAAATATAATATTTTACGATACAATGACCTTCAAATACTCCGTTCCACTTATTGTTTTGAAATTATCTTTACTGTGTCATATTATTTTTAAAACTTAATAATGGTTTAGAGAATCGTCGTGGAGAATGAATGCATAATGCGTTTAGAATGTTGAAAACGCACCGATTTACGTAAAAATAGCGTATTATTCTATTACCGTGTACACTGCAGTTTCAGACATAGTTTAACCCAATACAGTCCAATAACTAATTATTAGAGCTATCTACACCGCACTGGATAACTAATCATTATGACATTAGAGTGTAGCAGATGCTGCGTACAGAGTAGCCGCGCTCCCCTGCGGTCGCGGTAGCGCCCCGCATTGCACCTCACCCAATACCCGAAACATACTCTTACAATACATATAGAATACTAGATTTTCCCGTGCCTTCGCTCGCAAGTGTTGTGTTCGTCCCTTGAGAACCATGCATTTTTCCGGGATTGTGAACTATCCAACCAACCAACTATCTAAACTCAAAATGTAGATACATTTAATTCGAAAACTGTTTTACTGGCAAACAAACCGCTTTCCTTATAAGACATTCATGTACTTAATTTTTTAAAGTTTTTTTAATACATGACTTAGGTACTTCGTTTATTTTACTTTAACTACAGTAATATACACTTCTTAAAAATTTCAAATATCTATCTACCTATCTATAACTGTTCAAACGATTGCGACCTGATGCAGATGGACGTACAAGCTGCCTTTGTAATGGGGCCCCGATGACATTTTACTGAAATAATACATGTCAATATTTTCGATCGCATACAAGCATAGTTGTAGAAAAAATATAATTCGGTACTTTTCATACTAAACATTTACTACAATTACAGTCCGAAAAGTATATTTTCGGTTACATATACTCTTATCATTTTCAACCTACAGTTTCGTATACTTATGTAAAATTGTCGTTTAAGCTCAGTTACATTATTTGCAAAATCTGTGTCACCGTCGAATGCTGCGCTGACGGACTCGACGCTTCTAAAATATGACCCCTAGACACGTATCAACAATTCGTAATAATAGTTAGTTAGGTTTTGTTTTCTTGTAATGGTTACGACAAACTGCTTGATGGACAAACATATTTTGACCTACGATCGGGAAAATGTAGTATGTACTGATTCACGTATCTAGTTATTTCAGGGACGAACTGGAGGCGGTTTAATGCGAATATTCAGAGTGCTACGAAAGTCCAATCACGGTTTTATAACATCAGGGAGATACAGCCTTCTTTTTTGATGCGACACCTAAAGCGAGAGCGCCTTCCTTCGGTTCTACATTTGCAATCACCTTGAGACCCTCTACGCCGTCGTCGTACGTAGCACATCTCGTAGGATCTCTACAATGATCTACGGCGTAGCAACTAAAGTCATTGTTCCACCAATAGGCCTGACGACGGGGTATGAAAATCTAAATTCTAATTAGTCTGTCAGCTAGATAATAAAAATATATTGGACACGTATGTTTTGCTTTTTTCAAAATAATACAAAAAATACGCAGGTAAATCGCATTAAAGTTTAGGAATGGGGGCTCGTTACGTCACTCCTAAGTAAAATTTGTACTTGGGAGTGACGTCACGGGACATTTTGGCTCAACGTATCGCCTTCATTTTTTCATTATGTGAAAAGAGAATAAAATACGTGTCCAATATTTTTTATTAATATACAAAACGGACTAATTATTAAAATTTAGTCATCATTTCCTATTAGTACATAGTATTAAAATATCAAAGGGAACTAGAATATTTTATACGAACTTAACGAGCCCCGTAATAAACAATGCTGTTGTATACATTTGTAATATGATTTTATTATACAGATACAGCTAGATAATAAATAAGCCGTAGATACCTTTCTTTGTAGCTTATGTACTAACTATTGATAAGGATAACAGACGAGTCCTAATTTTTTAAACGTTGAGTTGAAGGGGAGATGAATCGGGATGTTAAGCATTATAAATATTAATAATTGTGCAAATATATATTTTAAAATAATCGTGGGCTCAATTTAAACAAATCATAGTTTGGTATCTGAAGAAGCTTCGCCGCCTATATCTTTCACGATAACTATGACATTACGCATCTTCTTCTCCATATTTATACTCTCCTTACTTCTTTGCTTCTTTGTAATAGGCAACATTTCATTATTTTATCCACTAGTTTTATTGAACTGAAATTATTAAATATTTTGTATTTATAAATTATTTTTAATTTTAACCTCTGATTTTAATAAAACAAAACTACTTCATTCCTTAAGGGCCTGATTGCAATTCAGGAAGACTAAATTTAAAAAGTAAAATATATTCTGCTTCTGTGGGCTTATTGTGATAAGTGTCATACCTAGAGATGGTGAAAAGCGTTACAATTCAAGCTCAATCACCGTGACTCTAGTGCCAGATGTAAAAAAAACACTGTGATTTTGTTACCCACGAGTAACCCTGACTTGCCACGTTAATAGTACATTACTGCAGACGTCAGGAAAGAAGGGCTGGCCGGATGAGTGGGTATAGACGGCCGACCGTAGGGAGGCTGGATAGGGATACGAAGCCGGCAAGCAATTTTCACGGCCAGAGGTATGTATAGTGGTTTTCTCAAACATATGCAATGAAATAAAAAAATACACGCCTCAAAAAGAAACACAGCATGAGTTTTTGAAATTTTCCCTTCGATCCCTCCATAATGTTTTTTTTTACGGAAGTCGTCCGTATTTCGCGTATGTAGTGTTTGAGTAGACCTTATTAGGGCCGCTATACACAACCTTAAAATAAATGCATTTTAAACATTGTCTGTGGTCTCTGATGACTTACGTAAGGACAATATTTTAAATGTATTCATCAATATGTGAATCATACAGATTTGTGTTCTTAATAGTAGTTCGTGTGTAATAGGCATTAAAGTGGATAATATTGGTCCGACAACCATTCAGCCACTAGAAAAAAAATAAAAAATATAATTCAGCTGCTTAGCCTGTTCATGACACAGACGCTGTTTGCATTATAATTTAAAAAAAATCCCGGCCTAGGCCTTCAATTTTGTATGAAATTCCTTTACAGTTCTCTAAGGTTGTTCCTCCTGAAACGGGATACTTTGAAGCCTGTTTTGACGCACGTAATGACGACATTTCATTGAATGTTTGAGAAAAGTTATTTACTGTAATGTATTCAGATCATTATAACAATATTACCGTAATTTTATCACACTTGTTGCTCATGCTCACATAACCTGTGTTTTGTAATGTTCCGTCATGACCAGTCACAGTTATTATTTTCCAGACTACCGATCACAGTGATTTTAAATCTACCACTAGTTATGACACAAATGTAAACTGCCAATATGACACGTTGACACTTTATTTATAATTTCCAAAAAAATAAAGCAAATGATTTAACTTTGTACCGCATACGGGTCACCATTTGCTAATAATTTCTATATTTAAAAAAATATATTGTGATCCGAAAATTCCCATATTAATGTTAGTGTGTTCAGAGAGCCCCTAATCTATCCGTGATAATTTCAATTATCGTCACTTTCAAAAAATGAAATGTTGTCCATTGCAATGTTTCAGTTTACTAGAATATTTTACATAATTTTGGGACATTTTTGTACTAATTTGTGGAAAAAATTTGCTAATTAACAGAAAAAAATATTATTAATAGTTAATTTTAATAGGCAATATAAGTGTTGCGGTGAATTTAGATACACCCTTTGGCAACATTTTTACAAATAAATAAATAAATAAATATCACGGACAATCTTACACAAATCTACCTAGTCCCAAACTAAGGAAATCAATGATATTTGTATTAATTTATTGTTCTACGCGGGAGATGCTCTAACGCACCTGCTTCCGATATGAATCTATAGCGAGCCAACAGTGACTTGTTTCATTTATGGTACGATATTCAAAAAATGGACTAAACGCTCCCTTCTTCTTTTACAAGCTACAATTACTACAGACCCTTTATAAAAATGGTATTGTCTTTAATTATAGCCAAATGTATGCTGCCGAATTATTAGCCGTGTATAAGATTATAATTTAGACGTGTATCCACAGAGACATCCCAGAGGACGTGTTGAACACTTACTGCTGGATCCACTCGACGTTCACAGTGGCGGGTGGCGCAGGGGGTGCGGCAGAGGGCGCATACCCCGGCGTGCGGGGCGCGGGGGCGCTGCCCCATCGGAGGGCCAAGTACTATCAGTGGGTCGCTTTCACACTCTTCTTGCAGGTCTGTGGATAGAGTAATGTTGCATGTTCTTTTTTATAGCTATATGGTGAGAAGTCACTTAATTACACTTCCCATGACATGACCACAACCACTCTGCCAAGCAAGAAGGACTAAGAAGAAGAAAAAGATGTTACTTACAGGTCAGTGGATAGAATACATGTTCTCCGTATACGACATCTTCTATATAAGACATGGTTCGCTATTATAATACGATGTCATCTTAAATAGTTTATAAGTATTTTTTATACTATATACTTTCCACAAGACAATGCTCTTTGTGTATAGCCGGGGAATGAAAAGGTTCGTCACTTTTCGATACTACGTAACTATTAAGTAGGTAGGTATGTAGTATTTACATCGAATCTTAATACATAATTTATGTATTAAAAAGCATCATTCTCTTTCCTTATTTTATTTAAGTATGGTGCTGCATACGTTTATTCGATATGCAACGAATACTACTTTCACGAATATGAATACGAAGAAATAATACACCTCTATTATTTATTTACTCAGAGCTTTGATGATTAATATTAACCACGGGCAATTGTTCTTCACAAAGCACATCTTTAGCTTCTCAGGCGTTAACCAATGTTTTTATTCCACTTGTATATTCCCAGCGGTCAAAAATATTTTTTCTGAGGCGACATTACACGAGTTATAAGTTTGCGTATGCAATAGTGTACGATGCAGTAAAACTTGAAGATTACTTTGACTGTGGAATAATGGAAACAAGTGGCATGAAAGACGAGGGTTCTTCAAAGTGCAGAGGTACTGGAGGCCGGAAAATGAATGAGTCGCTGCTTGAGATACTACACACATGAGATATTGTACATTTTGACTTATAAGACTGCCTGTATTGATTAATGGCAATTTCCGAAATGTTATCATTGATATAATGATTTATTTTCAGATTGACTATAAATAATAAAAAAATGACCGGATTTCAACCCAACAAGTGAAGCCTGGTAACGGTGGTACTGCAGCGTCACTCGTAACCCTTTTATTGCTTATTTATTGTATCTATGTAGTGCCGCCATCTTGGAGTGGCTCGAGTGAACGTGCTACCGGGGAATGGTAAAAATAACTTTCTTTTTCATCATCAATTTTATAATCCAACAAATTACCGGTAGCGTGTGGAAATTATTTGTTAACGAGAAATAGTGTTTCGTTTGAGGTTATATTTCATGTCCCTTATAATGCAGTTTTATGCTTCGTAAATAAACAAAACAGGAAATCTATTGAAATTTTGAAATACACAGGCACTCAAGAAAGTTTTAGTCTACCTGCAATACCAAAACCAAGTCCATAATTGAGAAGTTAAACGCCTGATGTTAGTCAATGTTTAGCATAACACTTATTACAATAGGGATGACTGATGTGGAATATTACAGTATATCGAAATTATTATTGTTACGAAAATACCAATGTATCATGAAATAAACAAATAATCTAAATAAGTTTCCAATAAGTCCTCAACTACAGTACTATACACTTCCTAAGATTTATCAAATATCTACCTACTTATCCACCTATCTATAACTGCTCAAACGATTGCGACCTGTGGCAGACGGACGATAGGGCTGCTTTTGTAATAGGGCCCCGAGGGATGACACATTACTGAAAAAATACGTTTAAATATATTCGATCAATTACAACCATAGATTTAGGAAGTGTGATACTATGTTTTTTTAATAAAATAATACAATTCGGTACTTTTATATTTCATCCTACACATTGTCAACGTAATTACAGTCCGAAAAAATATTTTAAGTTACCTACACTCTATAATTTTCAACCTACAGTTTCGTATTACTTATGTAAAATTGACGTTTAAGTTTATTTGCAAAATGTGTTACAGCGTCGAAAGCTGCGCTGACGGACTCGACGCTTCTAAAATATGACCCCTAGACACGTTCAACTATTCGCAATCATAGTTAGTTAACTAGTTTTGACAAACTGCTTGATGGACAAATATATAGTGACCTGCGATCGGGAACATGTACTTATCCCTGATTCCCCTGTCTAGTTATTTCAAGGACGATTGAAGGCGGTATAATGCGAACTTACAGAGTTGTACCTGGTGGTAATTGCAGGGGGGAAGTGGTTTTATAACATCAGGTAGATATAGTCATCTTTCTTGATACAACACTAAAAAAAAAGAGAACCTTCGTTTGGTTCTACATTTGTACTCACCTTGAGACCCTCTACACCGTCGGCGTACGTAGCACATCTCGTAGGATCTCTACGATGTTCTAGGGCGTAGCAATCAAAATCATTGCTCAACCTATAATTGGTACATAATATTAAAAAATCAGCCCTCTGATATTTAATATTTAAAATATTTTATACAAACTTAACGAGCCCCATAATAAGCAAAGGTGTTGTATACATTTCTATTTTATTTTAATATTCAGATAAAAATAAAACGTAGACACTTTTCTTTGTAGCTAATTAGGTACTTAAAAATTGGTTGGGAAAGTCCATTTTATAAATCTGACATTATTTTGACATGCGGCTATTGAAACTTGATAATTATATATTTATTTTCTTTTATTACTCAGATTTTTTCTTCATACGAGAATCACTGATAAAGCCCGATTTTCATTACATGCCTGAGTTGCAAACATTGGCAAGTGGCTCAACAATCCCCAAAATTTATTTCAACTAGAAAAGTTTTGAATAATAATTATTTATGTCATACCTCCAAGGACTATAAACTATAAACCACGCAATTGTAAATGCACATTTTTTAGGGATTGTTAGTATTATTTTAACAAATGGCAGCTCGCAGCTTGTGCTAAAGTCAGTAAAATATTATGTCAAGTTGGGAAATCAAAATAAAGCTAAATGGAAACTATAAAATAAATTACGGCGCACGTGTAATATTGATATACATTGTACAACAAAACAAGAGCAAAGGGCGATTCTTCGAATTGAGTTGAGTCATTTTGCTTGACTTCGGTGGTCTATTTTTTTCCACTTATTTATCTCTTGTAAGAGGCCAAGATCCTCTTTGTGTCACCAAGCTAGCTTAGTAAGTAAGTATTTTTTTTTGTTGTATAAAACTGTAGATGTGTATAGATACATTAAAAAGTTACGTTGTTTCGAAAACGGGGTTAGAAAACGCTCATCCGTTACAAATCGATATCCAAATCGGGAGGTATACAAAATAAAGTTTAGTCTAGTCCCAGAGTGGCCTCGGAACGGCGCGGGACGGCGCATTTAGCACGCTAAATACTGACTGGTGTTCAGGTGTTAAGCATGGTTGCTGCCCTATTACTGATACTAAGACCTAACACATTGATAAATAAAATAAAATATTTTATTTACCATATGTCATTAATTACATATAAGAACAGTGAGTCCTACACTAGGCAAGGCCTGTTTCGTGGATCTCCGTTACAAAAGAGTTACCAAATTTACAATTTATTTAACCGTGGATCGTTTTAATCTTTATTTATACAGACTTTTTTGACCATATTAATGAATTAATAAACATCAAACTCCAGCAATCCTAAACTAAACGCACATCAACATTTAACCCTAAATTAATCTATGTTTAAGTGACCAAACAAATATCGATCATTTTGTTTTTATTGACTAAAAACAGAGATGATGTCTAAATACAGGGCTGATGACTAAAATTTAATAAAAATCATTGAAACGTATTTATTCGCAATCAAAAAATAATGTGCATACATTCTGTCAAAATGTCATGTAATTACACGCCTAGGTACCTACAATTTATACTTAGTTATGACGTCACGAGCCGCAACTCCTAAAATGTAATGCGATTTATCGAAATATTTTATTATCGATTAGAAAAAAAAGTGTCCAATATTTTTATACCAACGAACTAAATAGATTTTAGATTTTCGTATCGCATGATGCCACATGCCCATTAAAATAATTACGTGAAGAATTAGTAACCAATGCATAATGGTGCGACTATGCATTGGCGTGACAGCTAATCCAATATAGTTCCGGAGATTAGAGCGTTCTGAGTGATTGGCCACGAGCCGATGTATCTAAATGATATCACCATCAAGCCCTAATGACGCGAGTCGGCGAGAGCTCCGAGATGACTAATATTTTAAAGAAGATACTGACTCATGCTCTCAGTAAGAAACAAGTAAGTAACGAGTCGTGAGTAATGCCACGGAATTGAGAAAATTCGGATATAAATTCATCAATGAGCCTACGCGTATACAAGTCCCGCTGCTGGGCAAAGGCCTCCTCTCCTAGAACAAAATGTCAGTAGGTTCGACGCTGGCTCAGTGCAGATTGGAGAATTCACATACACTTTTGATTTTCTTCGCAGTTGTATGGAGTTTTCCTCATGGTGTTTTCTTTACCGTAAAGCTAGCGGTAAGTATTAAATAATGTTCCATAAATTTGGAGGAATTTTCAGTGTTACAGGCTGAATTCGAACCCACGGCCACACCACGACCTCCTGTTTGAAAGTTACACACTTGAACTACTGGGCTACCGGAGCTATACCGGAGTCGATACAAAATAAAACGAATAAACTGTACTCTGTAGACCTATAGAAGTGCGCAGGCACTAAAATGATCTTAATCTACCTGCAGTCCCAAATCCAAGTCTATTATTGAGAAGAAACGCCTAAAGTCCGTCAATTTTGAGCATAACACTTAATACAATAGGGATGACTGATGTGGAATATGTATACTATTCTAAGGTTGTAAAAATGTAATGTTTGTTACGGACTTTTTGGTGTTCACTAGAACAAAACATATTGTTACGGACTGTTTGGTGTTCACTAGAACAAAACATATTGTTACGGACTGTTTGGTGTTCACTAGAACAAAACATATTGTTACGGACTGTTTGGGTGTTCACTAGAACAAAACATATTGTTACGGACTGTTTGGTGTTCACTAGAACAAAACATATTGTTACGGACTGTTTGGTGTTCACTAGAACAAAACATATTGTTACGGACTGTTTGGGTGTTCACTAGAACAAAACATATTGTTACGGACTGTTTGGTGTTCACTAGAACAAAACATATTGTTACGGACTGTTTGGGTGTTCACTAGAACAAAACATATTGTTACGGACTGTTTGGTGTTCACTAGAAAAATCCATATTTTTTTGTTTTTTTTGTATATTTGTATGTGTCGTTGTGGCTTTATCACGCAAAATCGACAACACCTATTTCAACTATTTTTGGCAGACGGGTAGCCGGATATCTCCAGATGGTTATAGGATACTTTTTACCCTACTATGCTCAAGAAAAAAAGAGGGTTATGACTTTTCCCTCCGCGTACGAAGTTGCGGGAATCTTCTAGTTATAATATATTGTAGTTATTTTCGTTAAGAAAATGCCAATATATCATGAAAACAAAACAAAAATTTAGAAATAATTTTGGAATACCTAAGTTTACTACAAAACTATATTATATTTTGAGATATTTTCTGACATAGAATAAAAAGCTTTATTGAAAATCGTTACGATTCAATAAATCAATAATTGTATGGTTGCCACATATTTTTCTCGACTGATTTTCACGACCAATTGCCAAAATACTCGTTTTTAGGGTTTCGTAGCCAAAATAGCAAAAACGACCCACTTATAATTTTGACATTTCCGTCCGTCGATCTGTCTGTCTGTTCGTCGGTATGGCACAGGCATTATACTCAAAAACTACTAATTGTATATTGATGAAATTTGGAGTATAGGTTACCACTACTTACTTAAACTTTGATAGTTAAATAATAGAAATAATATTTCTATAATAATACTTCTATATAATATTAATATTCCATACATGTAACCGAAACTGGTTTTTTTTTTGCAAATATCAATGTGTGGTACATATTTCGACAGTACTTTTAAAATCATTTTGAAGTGCATATACATTTCTTTCATTAATTGGTTATTTTCGTAAATAATTGTTCCGGAATTTGCATAAATTGTGCCCCCCACCCCATCTCTAATTTCTAAATGTTATGTCAAAGAATAAAAAAAAAACACAAAAATAAAGCTTAATAAATTCTTGCGATGAAAAAAGGCGATTCTCAATAAAAAAAGACGTAAGTGCCGTGGAGATACGCTCTTCTGCTAGTGCACTTTTTCATATCGTATTTTTTTCTTTCTGGTAGTGCATTGTTTCGTATCGATGGCTGCGGAACCCTACACTCAGCATTGTACGACATGCTCTAGGCCGGTTTTTTTTTGTATACGTACATTTTGGTAATGAACATTAAGTATGGCGTCAGGCCACGGAATGTAGAACTTTAACGATCATTTTCGACGTTTAAATCACTTAGTTTGACATATCTATCACATACTATAAAAACAGAATCGATTACCATAAAAAACATCATCCCAATCAGATTAAATGATTAAGCTAAGTACTTCAAGCTTATTTTGAAAAGTTTAACTAAATAAAATAGAATAAAAAATTTATTGGCCATGTAATACAGATTACATTTAGCAAGTCACATATTCACAATAATAATTAATAATTTAATACAGTTCACATGAAGATTTAAACTATACACGTAGTGTCGTTTATAACGTCAATAAATTCGTTTATAGGTTATAACGAGATTACTCCAAAAAAACTTTTCAAATTTTATCTATGAACTTCTTCATTGGCAAGGAAGTTATTTGCATAGGCAGTAAGTTGTACATGTATATTTTAATGGCAATACCTTGTTTAAAGCATTACTTGGTGACTTTGGCATACATATCTACACTTTATTTCGTGTATTGTAGCTGTGTACATCTTTCCGTTGTTTAAAGTTGTTATTTTCTCTGTGTATCTCTAATATAGGCTTTTGTATATACATATTGAGATAACTGTCATGATCCTGTCCCTTTTAAAAAATTGTCTTGGCTGATTGACGATTACGCAAGTTATTCATAATTCGAATCGTTTTTTTTTTTATATTTAAGTACTTTTTTGATCTTTAATCCATTTCCCCATATGATGACTGCGTATTTTATATTTGTGTATGCGTAGTATACTGTCATCAGGGATTTTTATTTAACAAAGGCCTTAATTTCATGAGAGCATAGTTTTCTCTTGCAATTTTCTTAAAATTTTTGTCAATGTGGAATTTATGGCTAATTTTATTATCAATTTCGTATCCTAAGAATGTTGTATTTGATTCATTCTTAACTCCGATATCATTATAATATGTACTTAGGTCATTATTTGTGTTACTAGTATATCGGAGTTAACAAGGAATCAAATAGGACTTAGGTGTTTACTTGGATAGCACGCTGAGCTGGAAGGTGCAGGTTGCCGAAATTAGCAGGAAGGTAATTGGATCGCTCCATGCTCTTAACAAATTGAAGCATTTCTTGCCCATTAAAACTAAGGTCTTGTTGATAGATACCCTAATCCTACCCATAATTGATTATGGTGATGTATGTTATCCGGACTTAAACGAAGATCTTCTTGATAAGTTGGATCGGCTTCTCAATAATTGTATTCGTTTCATTTTCTGTCTCCGTAAATATGATCATATATCTGCTTTCCGCGCTCAGCTTGGTTGGTTTCCGATTCGTCAGCGACGTAACATTCGAATGCTTTGCTCTCTCTTTTCAATTCTTAACGATCCACAATCTCCAGAATACCTCAAAACTTTCTTCAGCTACATTGATTCTACTCGTAACCGTCATTTTCGCTCTTCCGGCAATCTCGCCCTTTCTATCCCACTACGCCGAACTGTCTGTATATCCAATTCTTTCTCCATTCAGGTTGCCCGCCTCTGGAACGGTCTTCCTCTTAAAATCAAACAGGCCCCGAATAAGTTTGCATTAAAAAAGTTCGTGAGCAACTTCTTTGCTGGCAGAACCGAAGACTCTTAGTTTATCTGCTTAATTCGTTTCATCGCTATATATATTACATTTATTAGGTTTATATATATTTGTGTATGTATTATAGATATTTTGTTAGTCATGTATTTAAAGCATATAAATATGTGTTTTTGTAATTACACAAGCCTCAGCACCGCCCATATTTTTTCTGCTTTGCCGTAAGGTTGACTGGTAGAGAATGCCTTATGGCATTAAGTTCGCCTTTTGTACAATAAGTTTTCTTTTGTGCAATAAAGATTAAATTAATAAATAAATGAATTAACGTAGTTTTCTATTTATTAAGTATTATACTATTTGCTTGAAACCAATCCTTAAGAGTAATCAGAGCAGTTTTTATTCATCCAATCATATCTTGTATGTCATTCATTACCTCTTATACCCACATGGGTATCATCGGCAATAAGTAGTACCTATGTAATTTAATAAATCTTCGAAATGCTATTCACGTGTACATAAATGTAAAAAGTAAAAATCTAACTCGTTGATTATTAATTGATATGTTCAGGCGTTACTTTGCGGTATTCTAAATTGTGCTCACATGTGCATATTTTCATGCAGTTTCCACCAAAAAATTCGCATGCAAATACAACAAACCACCACCAAACAGTATAATCCTCGACACGTGTTTCGCCTCTCTACGAGGCATTATGAGATGCAGGATATGTTGACGATGACGATGACGAAAAAAAAATCTTTTGTTTCTCGGGTGGATGCCGCTGGATGGTCACCATCTCCTTCCTTATTAGTTTAATGTGAAAAACGCGTCCTAGTTTCATTGATTCCCTGTAATTTTAGATACTTAATTTTATCATCGAAATAATTAATTTTGACTACAGTCAACCAAACTATTGTGAGAGATCAAGCAACGTCGCGGGTAAAACCTAACAAAGTGATTTCCTTCATACGGTCGCCAATTTAACGTTGCTAAGCTGATTTTATGACATTTATCAAATAAAATTTAGGCCACGTGTGCCCCACATAAGAGAACGATAAAATGGCCGCGGCGTTTATAATCATTGCCGAAATCATAAATTAATTAGTTATTACCAATTTATGGTCCACACGTTGGAATAAAAACGCATAAATAATTTTTTAAACTGATCTTTATCTCCCAGACTATCATTTTCGATATATAGGGTAACCCGTACTGTTGTATTTCACTATGAGTGTATTGTCTGCTTTAGTATTGGTAGTGATAAATTAAGAATAACTTTAATAAATGGTAAAAAAGAAACGAAATTATCACATAATATATTATTTTCTGCCATACAAATAATATTTTTCTGGATTATTCAATTTCAAATTGAAGTGGGCCAATCACTGTTCGGTTTACCCTATCATCGACATAATTATAGTGGATTTTAGAAAATTATCAAAAAAGGGGGAGGTTCTCAACTCATCAGAATCTTTTTTTTTATGCTCAAAAAAATCACGAAATCCCATGTATAAACAAAATACCTGCGTCACGTGGAGAAGAAAGTCGTAAGTCTTTATTGCAACCAAGTCCATAATAATTATATAGTATGTTCATGAAATAACTAGCATTTTCCTGCGACTTCATTCGCGTTTGGTAATTCAAATTTTATAAAATGCTTCTTCAATGCCTAAAAAGTCTCTACACTCTAAAGGATGTGTTTTTCAAATTTCGTGTTCCTACGCGTTCGATATATCGCTAGCTAAGTAACTTAGTTTACAGAAGATAAAGAAGTCATAGCAATCGTTTTTAGTTCAGCGTAGTCGGGTAAAGGTATAAAGTGTAATCATCTGTGTTTGCCCAGCTACTCACGTACTGAAGAAAGCTGAAATCTATTTAACCTTTTTGAGGTAATGAAGCCACAACGACAAATACAAGTATAAAAATATCTATTGAGTGCCCACACAGCCCGCTCCGCTTTGTTATATCTTGTATATACTCACAAGTACATTCATTCTTAACTTTGGTGGGTAGTGGACGGAGATGGGCTGATGATGTTACTGTTCTATATATGTTTTTATAGGTATTGATACAGTATATGAGCCAGTCGTTCATACGTTACCAACCTTTAATTACCCTGATATTTTGAAAAAATATATCGTATCCTTAATGTATAGGTGTATAGTTTGTCTATGATATGTTTATACCTCTTTTATACATTATTGTTTGATTGACGTTTTAGTACGTTTTTTTTACCTTCGAAACCAGTGGTTTACTTTGTTAGTGATTAATAAGGACTTCGAGGGTTTCTTGTCGTCCGTCTTGGACGGGCGACATGGATCGGTGTGGATCTTCTCATTATTTTATTATTTTTAATATAAAACCGTACCTTGTCTTTTAAACCTTGACACTGGCAAAATTGTCCTTATATGTATACAGAAGGTATTAAAAACTGAACTGAAGAACTCTGAGAGAACGTCTGCAAAATAAGGCTCCTATAACCAAGATAAATGTATCAACGCACCTGATTTCTTAAAATTCTTAAATTAAACATATCATCGGTTAATGCACATACCAAAAGCCTTATTTGAGCTTAACGTGGAACTACTTCGACTTGTGTAAAATTGTCCCCTAATATGTATATGTTCGGCTATTTCTGATTGCGGTTCAACCGCGGACAGTCACATGTCGTAAATATTTAAAAAATAAGCCTCAATCAAATTTAAATAAAACTTATACTGACTAAGACGATTAATATAGTATATCTTGGTATGGAAATTTCATGCTTGATATAAGTAGCCAAAGCCAAGCTGTAGCCTTCTCTTCAATATTTGTGGGAGATATTCCCATTTACTAGAAGGCGCCCTATTATTTGTTACAGACATACTAGAAGCTACCCGCAATTTCTTCAGCAGAGGAAAAAAAAATCATAATCATCTGCTTTATTCAACGTAGTCGGGTAAAAACTATTCTATAACCATCTGTGGATGGCAGCTACCCGTGTACCAAATACTTAGTTGCATTTCATCCAACCGTTTCCACGTGATGCAGCCGGTAAAGACACATACAAAAATATATTTAGCATAGCGGATACAATAAAAACTCCAGGTAAACATTCCGAACATGTCTTGAGCCAACCTGTCGTATCGCCTCTTTATACTCAGCGCGGTCATAACTCCAGTTATAACGTAAAACCGACTGTAGTGCCTAAGTTTGGCACTAAACTTTTGCCGCCGTCCCAGGGGGACTTAGTGCCTTATTTGTTTTAATGTTAATACATTCCGTTTCCGAAGTAACACGTCCGTTGGCATGTTTCCGGATTGTAATAAACCAGAGTTTAAGAGCTTGGATGAATAAGATTCTCCTGAATCTCTATTCGCCTGAATATCATATTTCTTTGGTCTTTTCAAACGTGATGAACAAGAAAGTAGTATTTTTTATTTATTTACTATGCAGAATTAGCACTAACAGCTGAACCTGACGTGCTAATTGTTAATATATATTTTAGCCCCTGATGAAAAGAGAGGCGTATTATAAGTTTAGCGTGTAGGTATATGTGTTTATCTGTGGCATTGTAGCTAGTAAACAGATGAGCCGATTTTGTTTTAAAATGTGACTTAAATGAGAGTCTTATATTGCCACGATTCAAGAAAACCGATTCAGCAGTTTGAAAATTATAAGCTTTTTGTAGAGTAGTAGTTGCATTCCGGTTTTTTATTGTTTAAGCAATAGCAAAAACATCCGACCAAAAAAGAGGGAGGTTATATGTTTAGGAGGTTATATAATTATGATATTGAAAAGGATTATTACTTTTCTCAAGAATATCAAAAGTTGCGATGTGCTTCTTCCCTTCCAGACCAAACCAAATCATTTATCTCACAAGTAGGTCTAAATGTACCATACCATTTGTCCATTACTGAGCCCGAATGTGGTTCAAGTCTCGGCCCAGTAGTTGAATGAGCGGGGACAAATTATACATCGCATGACACCGCCGCATACCACCGGCGCTGAAATAACTTTACAGCAACAAGTCACAAGCGACGGGAACGGTACACCCTTTTACGATAGCCGACACTCATTGTCTATTACCGAGACCGAATATGCTTCAGGTCTGAGCTCAGTAGTTGCATGACCAGGAACAAATTGTACATAGTATGACACCACCGGTGTTTAAATAATTTGACAGAGACAATATAAAAGTGGCTGGCCCTGTATGTAGAACTTGCTGTGCTTTTTAGGGTTCCGTACCCAGAGAAAGTTTGTCCATCTGTCTGACTATCTGTTACAGAGCTCTTATTCTTGAACCGTAAAATAGAATGTACCACATATAATAAAGGGGGGAGAGGGTACAAGAAAAGCGTTTTATCTATTTTTTTCCCATTTGGTGGTAATGAACCCGTCATGAGCTAGTCTGACTCAGCCGAATTTATAAATACAATCAGCTGGGAATAGTCATATGTCCAATTTGCAAGTGTCTTCAGAAAAGCGTTCAAGGGTATCCATTTAATAATAATAACACGCGTTATTACTAGTATCTAACAGGTCTGTAATCAGCTCTTAATGACTGTCAGATTGTAGTGTAATTAGGACTTAATCTTGTATATTATAATATGAGTACAAATGATGAGCATGTACAGTTGGCAATAATCTCTCCGTATCCATGTTATCATCCTATCGTACAACGGGGCAGCTTTTTTCTGCAGCTGCATATACAACGTTTAACGCTTTCACACTGATAATCGACAAAATTATTTTAATTAAGTTGATTGTACTTCAAAGGCCTTTGTGTCTGTTATAGACTATAAAAATCAGTATTTTGAAAGAAGACACCGTTTTTCATAGCTAAGTAAGCCAATACGGGAGTGGCACAAGGGACCTCAGGTTTGGCAGATATAAGAACGGCCAAGTCTATTATATATTAGCTACCATAACGGGGCGAATAAACAGGCACACTTCATTATTAAGGATTAATTTAACGTAACTATGAAGATAAGCCTTAAGATTCCTAACCAGAAATTAAGCCGAGCAAACATTCTAAGATAAGATTTTGGTCATACTATCTGGTAATCACATACTTTCTTGATACGAGAACACGGTCAATCTTTAGATATCTATTCTATTATATTATAAAGTTGTAAAAATTAAATATCTGTACATAGAAGATATTAAACAAAAGTGAAACAAACTATTTAGATAAAAGTCACTGAATTGATAGACGAAATACGCTGTTTTGCTAGTGCACTTTTTCATATCGCAGTTTTTTTCATCTGTAGTGCATTTTTTTGTATGAACGGTTCCAAAACCCTACACTGAGCATGGTCCGACATGGTACTGGTGTTTTACTTTTGAAGTTATATTTCGTTTAGTTGTCATCAAATCTTGATTTCAGTCCACTGCTTGGATTTTCTCCACTAATCTCTGTCTGTGCTATCGAGGTCCGTTAAATTATAAAGGTCCTGATGATATATGTGTTAGCGTCAGCCTTGCTCGCGACATCTCGCCGCTCGCGCCGACTCGCGAGGTTTATGTCGCCGGTTTACGATCGTCACCTGTGTTGCCCGGTTTAGTTCAATTGTCGATAAAAAACCTAAGTTATATTGAAACTGAAGCTGAGACCGTGCATGTCTCTCAGCGATGCTGTGCCGATGACATAAAGTTGATGCCCACGCTTAGAATGTCTTTTAAGCGTCGGAGGAGGATGGACGAAATTCTTGTGTTTATTTGGGAAATGTATCCCATACAAACATCAATGCGATATAGTCAATCTCCACCTAGTCACTGGGAGGGGGAGACAATTGATGCAATTGCAATTTAAATTGTTTTATATTATTTATTTATTTAACACTTAAATGCCAAGTATATTCAATGTTTTTTTAGTCATCTAGTGACATATTTCCTGCAATAACCGGTGCACACGTCGAATCCAATTTAAATGATAAAAAAATGTACAACCTTCGTTAAAGATGTCGCTAAGGAACACCATTGTTTTAATAAAAACACTTCCTGCAATCGGTTATCACATCGTCGTAAGTGCCACTGCATGAAACTAGGAAGTGTGATGTATGTGGTACAGCATTGGCATAGTAAAAAATCAGTTTGCTACTCTTCCGTTCTTTAATTACAGAAAAAATATCAAACATTGGCTCTTGTTGGTCATTGGTGCCACTTAGTGCATTACCTATAAAATGGTCCTTTAAACGCATATAGTGAAATTAACACAACGGAGTGGGTTAATGGCGTCCAACAGTTACATAAAGCCTCGTACGGAACGAGTTCCAAAACTCCGGTTCTATAGACGGCCGAAGGGGTCTATTATACTATTTATTATGTTATTGAATAATACATGATTCCAGGAAAAATGTTATCAGTATATTTTACGAGGTGTAATAAAATACAATGAGTACAATACAATACTCATTAATGTACACCTCAAATACACTGACTTTTTACCCTTTTACGTAGCTATGTAGAAGCAAATTTTCTATATTCGCGCGAACGATGTTGCAGCCGCCGTCTAGTTTATACTATTAGAAGATAATAAAAATTCAATTGTCATGATTCATGATACCAAGATTTTTTTTAACCGCGCGATCCTTGGAATAGGGAATGGATGAACATTTTCAAAAATCTTGAAATTTTGTTTATAGGTAGGAATAACCCTACTTATTGCCAGAAAAAAATACAGATTTTTCAGTAGTTTAGAAAAAATAAAAAGATGAAAAGGTGTTGGTGGGCCTACATACCTACATGCCTTATACGGTACGGCAAATGCAGCATTGATATTTTCGATTAAAATGGCTGTAAAAATGTACTGTTATTCTTGCCGTACCGTATAAGGCGGGCATATAGACCCACCAGGCACCAACACCATTTCATCTTTTTATTTTATTCAAAGCCACAGAAAAATCTGTTTTTTTTTTTCATGCAATAACGAGGCTTATTCCTACCTATAAACAAAATTTCAAGATTTTTGAAAATTTACATCCATGATTATGAGCAACATTAAACCAATAACTAAACCACTAAAAAGTGATGGTCGGATCTCAACCATTGTTGGTACAAAAGCAGTTAAACATCCGATGGTTATATAATACTTTTAACGGAAGCAAAAAAGAAGCACCTAGTACCAAGATAGATAAAGGTGGGAGACGATAAATTTGGACGTTAAAACGTTACAGGCGGTTTGCTGGTGTGAACTGTAAAATACTGTCACGGTAATTTCACGCGTACGACGGCTCTCGACAGTTGGGACAGGTGTCCGATTGACCGAGTGTCAAATTGCTTCTATTTGAATCTTTCTAAAAAATTAGCTCATTGTTTGTCAAGGCCTCAGCCCAAGAAAAAAGATAAACCAAGATTCTAGCTGACCATCTTGTATGGGTGACATAAACCGAAGTCGAATTTAATTTGTTTATATTACACGTTAAATTTTTAACACTCTTTTTAGTATTAAGACTACGTAAAGTAGAAGAATGCTTTATTGAACGAGTTTAATCTAAACAACCTGGTTAACAGAGCTTTGCTCGGTGGCTAAAGCCTATTTAGATAAACTTAGAAGACAAAACTATAACTGCATATCAAATTTCATCCAAATGGTTACAGCCGATTCCGTGAAAACAATTACATAAATATATACAAGAATTCAATGTATGGGCAAAGAACATGATGACCAGTTTCTCAGTTATTATTTGAAAGAAGAACAAACCAACGAACCCGCTTTAACGTTTTATAATATGGGTGAATCAATATAATCCCACTAAAAACACGATAAAAAATCTTCTCAGCCCAACATGACATAATATGTTTTCATAGAAAATAACATTAAGTCCATGGATTGACCCGTCATCTGCGCTGTTAAAATGAAATATATTTTGTTTGGATTTACTCCAAGCAGAATAAACAGGCTGGGGTTAACACCTTTATTATGATTTTTCAGCATTGTGGGAGCGTCGGTCTTTGCCGGCATAACTCATTTGTTAAATTGGTGGAGATCCCTTAAGCCTTCAGTGTTGACGCTAACTCCCCGCTAGGGGCGCGGGTGTACTAGTAGAGTGAGGACTCTAGGAGATAGTAAGATATTCCCTTGAAAAACAAAAGACGGGCGCTTTAAATTCGACGTCTGAATATGTGTTTCTGTCAGCGGCATCGTAGCTCTTCAACGGATAAATCTATTTGGATTTAGCTTTTTGTATTTGAATCGTGACTGAATCAAAAGTGTTATTGTAGCCATGACTCTATGAAAATTAGACAACATTATCTAGACAAGTGGGGATTTTTTTACCTTTTCAAGGATTACGTGTTAATGAAATACCTAATTATCTTTATTCTGCAAGTAGGCCGCAAGAGCACTTTTACCAGCCTACGGCATCGACATTTCACAATAGGAGACCACTGTTGAGAAGAAAGCCGAAACAAACTCAACAGTCAGTCATTTGCTCTAAACAACTCTTATCCAGTACAATATAATTTGTACTTAGCCTATCCTAAATATATGTTTCTCAGTATAAATTCAATGCGTTGTTCTCCAAGATACTGATATATAATGATATGTTTACATCAAAACTTATAAAATTAAAAATATAATAGAAGAGAAAAAGCAAAATATTTTTTTTAAACAACTTACGTACGTTTCATATGCCCCCTTATAAGAACCGAGTCCTGTTAAAAGTAAATTAAGTATTTGGTTTTTGTTTAGAGCCATGCATTTTATTCCGTTAAATAGTCGTCTACCCTTTAATATGCCTTTGCCATTAGAAACTTTTTTGTATCTTCTGAGAGCTAGAAAAGGTAATTTTAAAGCATCATCTTTTAACTTATTATAAAAATGTATAATATTAGCTCAGGAATGATTTTGCTACTTTACAAATGCGGAACTTTATAATGGCAAATTTGTTTTTATATCTAGTAAATTTAAATTGTGGTTATTATTGGTTAAATAGTCTCGTTCGTAATAACATAAATAATATTCTCATAAATATATTTGGACCCTACGGTTAATATCTTTCATAAATATAATTTCATAATATCTTTCAAAAAATCTTTGCGCGAACTCTTAGTTAGCAGAACTGCAAACTCTTAGCTTCTCTGATTAGCTTGTTTCGTCTGAATTTATTTATATTTATAGGTATATATTATATGAATACGTATGTATCTAAGTATTTATCTTCCTAAATTATGTCTGTAAATTAGTTGCACCGCCCACAATTTATCTGCTTTGCCTCAAGGTTGACTGGTAGAGAATTCCCTATGGCATTAAGTCCGCCTTTTGTACTTTCTTTTATCGTGCAGTGCAGTTTAAATAAATAAATCAATATCGTTACTATTAGGTAGAGAACATTGCTTCGTCTGCAATAACGCCTGTTTTTCGTGCTCTGCGGTAGGGTACATAATCAACTGAAACTTTGAAAGGAACTCGGAAACAGTGATAGCACCCATTGGATAGAGACTGTTGTTCGGTGCATTGAAATCTAAAATGTATCAAAGTCCCAGGACATTTAAATGAAACAGCATATTCCATACTTTAGGCCCGAGGTTCTTTAGTAACTAATTGGCATATTTATATTTCTCATTTCCTTTAACCCGACAGTAAAATGCGAAATCGTATCGCAATTTGCAGTACACGTCGCTGATATTCCTCGGAACGGAACTGCCACTTGAGACTTATTGTTCATGCGAGTATTGTCTTCGGTTTGCGGTACACAAACATTAGCATTCTTTCTCGCTTGCTATGACTTCAGAGTAACTCACAAGTAGCATTGCATTCGAGATAAGTTTTATAGATTAAGATAATATGTTATTAAAGGCGCCACTAGAAACTCTTCTGCATCATCAAAATCCACAATTTCGTCACCTTCCGCTTATACTATAGTACAATCTGAAACCTGTGGACGTAGACATTTACAAGGTATTGTGGGTTGAAGTATATAAAAGTGTCTCATATTTTTGGTGTGACCATGGTCAATTATTGCAAACATCGACAATACCGACATAACTGTCATATCTATATCTATACTATTATAAAGTTGTAAAAATGAAATGTCTGTACATTAATGATATTTTCAAAAAAAATATTGTTAGCGACTATTTGGAGGTCACTAAAACGAAAAATATTTTTTTGGATTTTATGTATGTTTGTATGTGTCGTTGTGGCTTCATCACGCAAAATCGGCTTAACGGATGCTGGGTATCTCTAGATGATTATAGGATACTTTTGTCCGACTACGCTGAAGAAAAAAATAAGGATTATGACTTTATCTCGTCCGCGAACGAAGTCCGCGAAGAAGTGCGGGCGCGTTCGAGTTTCCTATAAACGTGAATTCTCTCCCCGTCGTAGCCCAGAATTTTGTAAACATTTTAGGGCGCTTTCTAATTCTATTATAAAGTTTTAAAAATGAAATGTTTTATCTGTCGTTGTGGCTTCATCATGCTAAATCAGCTTATCGGATTTCAACTATTTTTGGTACATGGGTAGTTGGGTATCTCCAGATGGTTATAAGATACTTTTTATCCGACTATGCTAAAGAAAAAAGAGGGCTTATGACTTTATCTCGTCCGCGAACGAAGTTGCGGGCGCGTTCGAGTTTCCTATAAACGTGAATTCTCTCCCCGTCGTAGCCCAGAATTTTGTAAACATTTTATTTTGAAAATTCGCTTCAGTTTCATGACACCTTCTTTTATATCGTGGAACAGTTTGGCTATATCAGGTACTTAAATGATAAGTATGTCGTGCTATCTTATGTTATCTTTTTTTGCACACATGGAGGCAATAGGGTAAATGACAGTAGAAAAAAAATTAAAAATTATATATGATACTCATGAAAGAAGCAAATTAAAAAACTACTTTAAAAATTTGAGTTCGATACTTTAAGTGTAGCTTGTTTTTTAAGACTTTTACGTTGGGTGGGAAAGTCGATTTATAAAGTATGTAAATATTGATAACTAATAATACCGTTAAATATGTTTTGTAATTATTGTCATGAAAGTTTTAACAAAGCTGCAGAACAAAGTTCCTATTTTCCCTATACAAGATACGAGCGTGTGCGCTACATGGTTGGCTTTAGTATGAAACGTTTTTTGGGAAAGTACAAAATTTGCTTTAAACGTCGTTGCATCTCGGGGAGTTTTTATGATATTGGAGTAGTTTTTTCACCAATATTTCTATTATTAAGACGTCGTTTTATAACATACCATGAAAAAAACTTGTCAAATAGCCTCTTCATGGACTTCCAAGCTTTTTGAATTTCGAGCGCGACTGACGATACGTACCGCGCATGCGCGCCTTCGCATGACGTGTGATCTATAGCTAATCAGAGATTATTTATACCTATCTACGGTGAAATTCTAATATAAAAGAAGCTGGTTGACCGTTGGGTGAACCTACCTGGACAAACTACATCAAATGAGACAATTTTAATCCAAATCGTTTGATAGCTGTTTCCCATAAACCACTACATACATATGTGTTAAAATTGTTATACGTACACAAGAATAGCTCGTTTAAATGTAAATTTTGTGTTTGTGAATGACGTAATGTAAATATGGCGTCCAAAACATTGTGTGGTGTATTTGCCGGGCATTGCTGGGCCGGGTACTGAAAATACCGAATCATTAAAAAGTTAACAAGTCGCTGAAGCAGCCTGGCATTTGAGGTAAGGGTATTTTATTGTTGTCGGATAAGGAAATATTGCACGGGGCATTCAATATAACCACTCTTTAATACACATCCACATTGATCATCGAAGTGGAAAACGTAACAGTATGTCACAAGACATCTTCGATTATTGATCAATATTGTCTTGAAATAAGTATCGCTGGGATAGTAAAAATAGTTTCACCACTAAAGAAGGAAAATCACAGAAAATTATGAGGCAGTGAACAGGTTTGAAGGAAGGATGTACGTATATTTTTATAATTTATGTAAAGGAACTATTTTATCAAATAATCATTAATCATAGTGTATTTTAAATGTTTTGGCAGTAACATACAAGCGCACAATCTGCTTTATTACTATAAAGCAGCTACTATTTGAAAAGATCATAAAATGCCCCTTAGCTAAAATGTGTACTGTGGTACAAGATTAGAATAGATGCATATTGCACGCTGTCAAACAGTCGTATGTACCCCTTTTTTCCACTTTTTAGGGTGCTAAAAAAATAAGGAGGCTCTGAAGTCTCCGGGCAGTTTTAATTTAACTTGAAAGAAACGAATTTACCACAAAGGTGTTACATATTTCTGAAATTAAGGAAACGACCACATTTTGCTTACTTTGGGTTCGGGGTCTTTTGACAAAATGTTGTTAAGGTAGATCGGTGGTTACAGTGTTCGAACAAATGTCCTTTACTCAACATGTCTACTGTGGCACCAGATTAGAACACATACTGCACACTGCCGCATCCCAGAGCACCCATCTCCGATCCTCTCTCTCGCTCTCTTCCCACCGCTTACGTCGGGTTGGATCGGTTCCACCAGCCTAGTCTTAGTGGTCTATCAACTTTGAATTCTTTGAACTGTCGAGGGTTGCGTACAAACTTTCAATTACCCTAACATTATTACTCGGTTCCGGTTAAGTTAAATTTGCACCTGATATCTATAGCGTTGCAAACAAATGAGGTGCAAACGCAACCGGGTTGTACAAATATGTAATTCAAAAATTACAAAAAAAAATGAGCTAGTTAGAGACCTAATTATAATTTTAGTGTAATTATTATGATTATATATATAATTTACTTTAGAAATTTTCTAAATTTTCTCGTGGCAAACTCCGGAGATAAGGGAGGGGTGGGTATTTTTTTCACTCCACAGTAATAAAAAAATAAAAAAAATGCCTCAGAATGTACAAATCAAGCTCTATTTCACAACGAAGTTAGAGGAAGGTTGAAAATGGCCTGAATGGCTTCGAGAAAGGAATGTTACCGCTGTGACTTTTCTTTTCCTTTATACTTCCTTTACTTACTTTTACTTTATACCCTTCTTGTCTTAATGGCTAGACTTTTAATTTATATTGGTCGATTTAGTAGAAAAAAAAGTCTTATAATGTTTCCTTTGCCTTATGTGGGCTGACCATGTTTATAAATATTACAAATTACAAATAGATATCATAAGTAGTTTATGAGATATGACGCTCTAATAGTCGGTCAGACAGCCAGACAGATAGACAGAGTCGCACCATAAGGGTTCCTTTTTTACATTTTTGGTACGGATCCTTAAAAAGAAGGAGGCTTTCAAATATTTACGGTGCTTTGATTGAATTTAAAAATACTAGCTTTTGCCCTCAACTACAATAATTTAATCGAAATATCGAAAATAGCAAGGGTAGCTGAAGAGTATTCCCGATTTGATGGACTAACAGGTTGTTTGGGAATAAACTAGGAAGAATATCCTAAATTTTCGACCTCGAGGACCCTACGCTGAGTTTATATTTCTTGAGCAAAGCACATTTGTGTACCACATTGCATGACAAAGTTGAAGACCATTAAATTTCTTAAAAGTTCGTTGGAAACCAGATTTACTGGCCGAATGTTGACAACACTTAATGTTCTTCAACTGTCTCATGCAGTGTGGTACCTGTATGTGCTAAGTATAAGAAATATACGTCGAACTGGAAAATATAGATAATTTTAAGTATTTCGCTCCCCCGAGACATTTCAGGGTCCTTGACGTCGAAAACTCAAGGTTGGTCTTCCTAGTGCATCCATCAAATTCTGAATACTTTCAAGGTAATAAGGAAACCCTTATGGTGCGACTTTGTCTGTCTGTCTGTCCGACTATTAGAGCGCCATATCTCTAAAACTACTAATGCTTTCTATTAGAAATTTGGAATATTTATAAAGATGGCCATCCTACATATCTTACAAAGGAAATATTTAGAAACTATGTTGATTTTCTAAAAAAAACGAAGAATATGAGGGGGGCAAAAATTTCAAGTCTAGCTACTAGGTCAAGTATCATATGAAGGGGCACAATCTGTACATTTTTGATATTTTATTTTTTCGTGATGAGATTTTGTTTTATTAAGGAAAATGTGAAAAAAAAAAATCATTTCCGCCCCTCTTTATCTCCGAAGTTAAACGAACGATTTTTTTTTAATTTTTCGCAATATGTATAAACAAACATAAATATAACACTAAAATTATAACTATGTCTCTAATCAGATTTTTTTTTTTAATTTTCAGTAAACCTATTTGAATAACCGGGTTGCGTTAAGTTTGCACCTCATTTGTATGCAATGCTATAGATATCAGGTGCAAACTTAACTCAACCGGAACCGGGTAAAATAATAATGTTAGGGTAAGTGAAAGTTTGTACGGTACCCTCGGTGCGCGAGTCCAATTCGCACTTGGTCGGATTTTTTATTTATAGAATAACCAAAGAAAACAATGAAAATATAAATTATGTAATCTCGCGGGGTTCCGTCAACATTATGGCCAAGGTAGGTTACAGTGCTTGAACCACTCTCCTATACTGTTATAGTTGTAAAACTGAGATGTCTGTACATAGAAGATATTTAAAAAAATTATATAACTATGCCATCGTCACGACCAATAAAACAGCTGGACAGACCGACAGGTGGTAAAAAGAAACTTTATACCGAACTACGCTAAAGGAAATAAGATGGTTATGTTTTTTTTTCCCCGCGAACGAAGTTGAGGCCGTTGCGAGCGTCGTCTAGTTACCTGATGCACTCAATCAAGTTTTATCCGTACCTTTTTGCTATGGTTACATCTGCTGACCACGATTTTTAGCAATAGTAAGCCAACCAATATATTTTTATTCGTTTTGTTCTGTTGTGATAATGAGTGAAGTGATAAATAAAAAATATCCATTCGTTACCAATTAACATAAGTTATGCTGATGATAGGGTGATGGTGGCTCCCTGGATCAGAGCGTTAAAATAAACTGGGATCTGTGAGCATTATGTGGCGAGATTAAGGCTCAGGTAAATATAGCGGCTCTTATAGTGAATTACTGGTTTTCTGGACGGGTAATAAGAAATTTGTTCAGCGCCGCCCTGAACAGAAAACAAAGTTTTAAATACTTGCGTGGCTGGGTCAACGAGGACTTCACCGACAAGCTAGATTTGGAAAGAGAACACAGGGCATTGCCAGTTCGAAGCAATATGCTGTCACGCAGGATTGCAAAGTGCACCAATGACGTCAAGGTCACACTTTTTAAAGCAGTTAGCCAATAATTTTCTTTTTGCAGCCTGTAGGTAGGCTTTACGCAAAGAACATAGAATGCCCTGCGCGTACAATATAACAATGCATTCAGGATTGTGTTGGGTCTGCCTCAACACTGCAGTGCATCAGGGATGTTCGCGGGTGCTCGCACGGACGACTTTTATGCCATTATCCGTAAAAGAGCGGCATCCCTGATTCACCTGCCCGTTGATGAGGCGCTGGAATAAATGTCGCATCGCAACTTTAAAGATATAAATATTGCGTTGGGTTATTGTAATTTACTGCTATTTATCATTGTTTTTATTTGTGACTTTTTACATTGTAAGATAAGATAGTGTTATGTTAAAATTTTACAAATGAAACAAGTTTCTGAAATAAATTATTTCACTAATTCATTTAGTATACCTAGGCCTATCTCGTCAGTGTGATATAATAGCTTACATTATAAGCATTTTTCAAAGTAACTCTGTCACTATAATTTCCAGAGTTTATAAGGACAGAATATATATTGGGATGAAATATAAAAGGAAAAAGTTGACCCACCATAATGTCTACTGTGGGACAAGATTAGAATAGTTGCATACTGCACGCTGTCGCATCGCAGTGCGCGCGGGGCCGCGCACTGCGATTTATCATCCTCACGACTGTCGGATGCACCCAAAAATGCTATATTTTCTATTCCTTATTCTCTTTCTTTTCGCATGATAAGCCATTTTATTCTTTCAGTGAGTATAAGGACCAGCAAATCTTTAACACACGGTGGATACGGTCTGCAAAATACATACTTACAACGAACTGACAACCGTTGGAGTATACGTGTTCTCGAGTGGAGCCTGCCTCATGGAAAATGTAGTCTAGCGTCCAGATATTTGGAGGCCTATATATCTGTAAGGAGATTATTGCACAAAACAAAAGTAAGTACAAATGTCCAACCTTATGCCAAAAGGCATTCTCTACCAGTCAGCCATAGGGCCAAACAGGGGTCTATATTGACTCGTAGAAAATTAAAGTATCGATTTTTACAGTAAATACCGTTTTATGTCATAATTATTGTTACTCAAATTGTCGAAAGCCATAATTTCAATGTTCATATTTTTGAATGTACTATTTTTGAGACTCATACTCATTGATTGTCATAACATTATTCGTTATAAAATTTTCCATTGCAGTTGTATTAATTTGTAGAATCTCAAATTGAATAATATCAGAACGAATAACAATCAAAAGGAATAAAATTATAAACAATAAAATCTTTGACCATAAAAGTTAAATACATAACTCAATTTGTGTATAACAATCAGAAAGAATAAAAACCTACGCAATGAAAGCAAAATATACATAACTAAATTTACGTAGAAAACATTGAAGGAATATTATTTTAAAGAATAAAATCATACGCCATAAATAACAGAACGAATAACAATCAAAAGAAATAAAATTATAAACAATAAAATCTTTGACCATAAAAGTAAAACACATAACTCAAAGAATAAAATCCTAGGCCATGAAAATATAATATACATATACATAACTCAGGGAGTCGCAGTTCTAACCTAACTTACTTTTCTGGCAGCTGTTCCTTTTTCGGTTTTTGACCCATTTTGTTCACAATGGTCACAATGGTCAATTTTACACAATTATTTTGTCGAAATGTTCATTGTTTTATGTTTTTTGTCATAATACAGTATTTTCTAAAAGACCAAACGCCTTATATGTCATTTTGCGTAGTAATAATTATCTTTAGGTAAAAAAGCCCATATGAATTTAAATAATAGTAAAATTAAATATATAATTAATATACTTTCGACAAAAAGGCAATATGAATGCAAATAATAGTATGGTTCAATATATGACTAATTATCTTTAGGCAAAAAATGCAATGTGAATTTAAACAATAGTATGATCAAATATATGACTCATACACTTTCGACAAAATGACAATATGAATGCAAATAATAGTATGATTAAATATATGACTGATAAACTTTCGTCAAACGGGCCATATGCATGCAAATAATAGTATATTTAAATATAGGACATACAATTTTTCTACAGAATGATTGATATGACTTCAGATATTATAGAGATGTATTTTATGACTTTTTATACATATAATGTTTGACATTATTGGACATAACTATTCGATTCAGCAATCAGTATGCTAAACAATTTTTATGATCATTGATAATTTTGAGCATAAGTAATATGGAAACCATTTTCTGAGTATCGAAAATAGACACAATAAAATTATAGGAAACAAAGGGACCCCGCCAAACAGAGAAGCATGAAAATGTTGCAGTGAAGAAAAACGTTCAGTACTGAGAGCGTTAGGATACACAAGCAAATAATGCAGACATAATTAGTTATGCCTATATTATATATGATATACAACATATATATATACATATATTACATATAAATAATAAATACAAACTACTGCATGGAAGATGGACGCTACTTGAGTTCTTGTTCCAGCAGATGCCTACGTAGCATCCGCTTGAAAACTACCTTGCTTGGGGCTTGTCTGATAGAAAGAGGGAGCGAATTCCAGAGACGGCTTGCCTGAACGGCGAAAGAATTTGACATGAAACCGGTATGGTGTGAAAGAATTGAAAGTTTGAGAATTCAAAAGTTTAACGACTTTTGTAGATGCTCCCATGTATGTATGCGTGCTCAAGCTTGCGTTAAGAGGGTAAATTACAACATTAGTCTGATATGTCCATTAGGTACGGGGCGGTGGCTTAGTTTATATTTATACAAGAAGGTATGCAACTTCGTTCGCGGAGCAGAAAAAGTCATTACCCCTTTCTTTAACGTAGTCGTTTAAAAAGTATCATATAACCACCGATGGATACCCCGCTACCCGTGTGCCAAAAATAGTTGATATCCGTTTTGCCGATAAACATCACACAAAATCATCTTTCACGATGCCTATACTCATCAAGAATCCTGAAGAATATACACTATTTATCAAATCATAATATTCGTAAAACTAGCCATAAGCTTTTAACGCCATCAAAAAAGACATTTCATAACTTGTCAGGTGTGTCACCGTAACATGAAACGACTAACTATGGAAAAAGAAGCGTTTATTTTTGTTAACCGAATATTCGGTGTAGGTAATACAGTAATCAAAAATAGTAGTTTTCATGAAACATAGCGCTCGAACATTTACCTCTTTTTAACCGACTTCATAAAAGGAGGTTCTCAATTCGGTTGTATGTTTTTTTTTATGTTTGTTACCTCAGAACTCCGTCATTTACACGACGATTTGGAAAATTATTTTTTTGTTCATTTTGGTCCCATAAAATTTTAGTGAAGATCTGATGCCGGGATCCATGAGGAATCAAAGGAATTCCTCGATTTTTATGAGCACGATTTCGGTATTTATTACAGTAGTTTAAGCATTTACTTTTGAAAATCCCCATTTAGTGGAGAGAAAGCAATGAATAAGACACCAGCCATCAGTTAGCACTGAGGGCTCTACCAGTGTTATTTAATTCGCGAATCGTGAGTCGATTTCGAAAATTATTTTTTCAGTGAAGAGTTGGAATCTCCAAGTTGGTCCCATAAAATTTTGGTGATGATCTGATGATGAGATCGATGAGAAATCGAAGGAATTCCTCAAATATTATGGGCGCACGATTTCGAAATCATCATTTAGTGAAGGGAAACTGATGATGAAGACACAAGCCACCAGTCACTAATAAGGGCTCAACCAGTGTTATTTAATTCACTAATCGCAATATAATTCTTTATCATATTTTGCTTAGAGACAGAAGTTAGCTAAGATCAGTGTAGCAAAGTAGAGCTGATAGAGGAGAACCAGAGAACTCCTTAAGGTTAAGAGTTACAGGATAATTCTTAAAAAATACATGTATTATAGGTAGGTACGTTAAGACTGTTAGTCATATTCTTTATAGTGTGTCTCTGAGGTAGTCTCCTTATCACCAAGTCAGGATCTGATGATGGGAACCCAGGGAAATCGAGAGAAACCATCAAATATTATAGGCCCTAAC
This sequence comes from Hedya salicella, assembly GCA_905404275.2. Classification (NCBI taxonomy): domain Eukaryota; kingdom Metazoa; phylum Arthropoda; class Insecta; order Lepidoptera; family Tortricidae; genus Hedya; species Hedya salicella. The sequence continues at coordinate 92,816,302 of FR990096.1, forward strand.
AATGTTCTTATTATTCAGTTATTTTCGTCTGCTTGTCGTCATTTAATGATGCTGAGCTGATGATGGAAGGTACAAGTCCTTATTAACGGTCAATAGTTGCGAGGTAATTCTTTAAATATTATGGGTAAGTTGAGACTGTTAGTCGTATTCTTTATTAACTAGCAAGCTACTGGACTTAACCATTTTGACCTAGCCAATTCTTATAATTTAGATTTTTATTTACAATCAAATCCTCCTCAATCTTCCCATTCCTGGCTCTAAAATATACTTTATATCACTTAAATCCATCACTAAAAGGCAAAAAATATATTTTTTTAAATAAAACATATTTAGAATAAAAAAAGAACGGCCTTCATAATAAACTAAAAAGCCAAAAATAATCTTTTATGTATGGTACGGATCACATTTGAATCACCTTTTGAAGTCGGTGCCAAACCTGAAGTAAAGTTCTGTATTCAGCAAAATTACGAATTACTATAACTAAATATATAGGCAGGTAATAACGAAAGGCTCGCCGCCGCGGTTCTTGCGTGCCGTCTGTGTTAATAGTAATAAATGAATGGCACCGACTTCAAAAAGTGATTCAAATGTGATCCGTACCGTACATAAAATAGTCGGTTCGTTTTTTATTAATTTTTTTCATTAATCATCATATCAGCTCAAAGTGCACGTAGGCAGCCGGGAAAGAGTGGTCGCTCGTGGAGTCTACCGAGGCAGGGGTCTGAGTTTGGCAGCCCGACTGGGAACCCTGTTTAGGATTGCGTTGCTTTCCTCTGCGCGCCCTCCCTAGAAAAGGTCCAAAAATAGTCCGCTTCACTTATTTCACCTAGGTGCCTAACCGCGGGTGCCTAAATAAATGCGGATGAAAGATACAGAAAATAAGGTCATTTTAGGGGTTATAAACAACTTTGCATTGCCACCTGGAATGTATGAATCCCTCTAGACAATGATCGCAATTTAACTTATGACTAGAATGAAAAACTGTTCTCATAGCAAGGAAGGGATAGATACAAAATACTAGATACTGGCCCAGCCAGCCCACACTAGTCGACATCCATAATATTGGTGTAGGGTGGCCGTCAACGAGAAGGACTTTATATATCAGCCTAAAGACGTCCACTGCTGGACTTAGGGCTGTTCGCAGATCTCTACAACGGTCTGTCGTCATTCAGTTCCGCGGTTTCCCGCGATATAAGATTGGCCTCAAAATTATTATGTACTAGCGGCCGCCCGTGACTTCACTCACCTTAGATTCGTTTATCGCGGATAAAAAGTATTATTCCGGCATAAAAATTAGCTTACGTCTTTCCCCAAAAGTTCTTTAGCTCTTTTCAAGTTCCTAGCGTAAAAAAATATTTAGTGTCCATACAAATTTTCATCCCCTTTTTCGTCCCTAAAAGAGATGAAATTAGACATACATTATAGCCTATGTCCTATTCTGATATATAAGGTACATAACTGGAAAGTTTCATAAAAAATCGTCCAGTGGTTTTTGAGATTAAGTGAAACGTACATACATACTTTCACGTTTATATTATAGTAAGGATTATTATGTTGATACAAAGGTTAAATCGTAAAGAAAAACACAATTGCTCTCGCACGTGGTCACACTAGGAATCGAACCCGGTACCTCTCGATTACGCGTTTAACGTGTCACGCTGTCGTTGTTGTTGTGACAAAAAACATAAATACAAAACAGGAAAACACATATTTGTGTTTCATAAAAAATTTGCCTAAAGCGTTAGTAAATGCGATAAATATACTGAACGTTATTTTTAACGCACTTCATCTAAAACTTATGAAATACAAATAGATAATATAGGTACTTAGAAATTATACACGGGCACAGTTGTTCCCACTCTTCATCTTTACAAACCTTATAATATTTGTAAAAAAAGAAAATATTATAATCATCTATATACTACTCATCAAATATTTATGTCTGGACTATTGGAAATTATAAAATACCATGTCTGGACTATTGGAAATTATAAAATACCATGTCTGGACTATTGGAAATTATAAAATACCATGTCTGGACTACTGGAAATTATAAAATATCATATCTGGACTATTGGAAATTATAAAATGCCATGTCTGGACTATTGGAAATTATAAAATATCATGTCTGGACTATTGGAAATTATAAAATGCCATGTCTGGACTATTGGAAATTATAAATTATAGTTATTAATTTCGTGCGATAAAAGCCCCGTTTCTACTACAGCTATTAATTTTTTATATTCTTTCACATTTTTGACTCCACAGTCTATAAATACTTGGAATTCAGTATTAAGTTTGTACTAAGTACATTGAACAAACGTAATCAACGTAGATACTTGTTTAATTTTTAGTTTTAAATTTCCAACTAATATAGTAATGAATTAATACTATACATATGTTTTAAGCTTTATTTTTTTCGGTACAGAAGTCCGAAGCAGAAAATTGCGAAAACATTTCAGGCCAGGGGAATAAAACGCTCCAAAAATCATCCTAACAGAAAGTGAATACAATAAATATGCAGAGACGTCAATTTTAACGATACTCCATCTAAAAACTGGTTCGCCAATGGAATACAAATAGCGAATACATTACAACCGGCGCTGGCCGCGGCGACAACAGACTTATCTATTATTTAACGAACTGCAGTGTGGAAATCTATCCGACAAATATGTTTTATTGCACTTGGATATAAATAACTTCAACAGTACTTTTGTAGCCTAATGGTAGCTTCCACAATCTTATTATATATTTAATAGAAAAGATAAAATTGAGGTTGCATTGCAGGTGTTCTGATTGATATTAAACATTTCTCAAGAGTGGAGAGTAAGCTGAAGCTAGAAATGTGGATTTGACGTAACTTTTTTCAGATTTTGCTCTAATCTTGAAAACCATCACAAATACTGGTAATGTTACTTTGAAATAATTAATTAAGATAATATATAATATTATTTTAGTTATACTTATAACATTCGTTTTTATTGAAGGTTAAATAATTTAAAATATATCATATCATCTTAAATTATCGTCTATAATTTCTACGCGTTTTGTGATAGCCAACTAAAATGAGCCTTAAATACCTATTAGAAAATGACACTCAAACCCAACAAATCACCGTATTATACCGTATGCTAACATTTATCATAGCTTTAGGACTGAACTTTCGGGCGGCGCGGCGTTTTGAAAACGCCGACTCGTCGCGTGAAACTTCCAATATTTTCCAACCTACCGCCACGTTGCTCCATACGTGCGTTTCTCAAGTATATCAAACGTGTATAATCATTTTTTTCGTACCAAATATAAACATTAAACAGTTTAGTCGGTACAAACTGACCTAATACCGAATATTACAGTCCTCGTTGCAGGCGGCCGATATAAATAGGATGGATGCGAGTTGCCTTCGCTGCCAGTCGCCGAGCGGACGCCTCGGTCCGCGTGAGCAACTTCGTGCTGTGTTCCACCAGTGATAAGTGAATTTAAAAATAAATAAAACATCTATACCCAGAATAAAGCAAGGTTATTGCGAAGCTTGGATTAAACGCGCTGGCTGCATACGTGAGTCTGTTTGAGACACAAGTTTTTCACTTTTGTGAAGCGAAGCGAACTTTTCTAAGACCCGAGGTGTTTAGGATTGTGATTCGGTTGTTGCGCAAACTTGCGTCGGATTGCGAGACGTTTCCGCAATTGGTCGTGAAAAGTTAAAAAAAAGTTACATGACTAGTTTGGGTCACATGCACATGATTTTTACTTTATCGTTAATTGAACGAGTATAGAAATATTTGATAATATATAAGTTTGTAATTAAAATACAAATTTAAAAAAAGTGCGCAACACAAAATATGATTTTCTCTTGTTTGACTTTCAGTGCATCACGAAAAAACCTTAATATTTGAGTTTTTTACTATTCTTACAAAAATATCTCTTCGAATGTGGTGAATCTTTTACTATCGTGTAAATTTTATTTGTTTCTTTCCAAAAATGTTAGCATATACATAGGTAATGAAGGTTAATCGAGAAAAATCGATACGTACATATTCTTCCTTTTCAACAGAATATCTAAATCATATTTTTTACTATAATAAATAAATAACCGGCTAATAAAAATATATACACCAAAAATTAAGAGGGGAAACCTACATAGTTTAAAGTAAAATCATATATTGACACAGATTTAGTTATAAATAAAATAAAGGGAATATTAGTAGAATATAGCATTGAACTTTTTTGAAAGAAATTAATTAGTAAATCGTACTTAATTCAGTATTTATAAAACCACACATATGTAATTATTCTTTCGCATTAAGTAATATCACAAAAATTAAGTCAAAGTCAAGTTAAAACACGAAAATATTCCCACCTCAGCGCTGCGCTCCTGTGTTTGTGTATGTGCGAGCATTTCTCACAAAGTTTGTCCATCAATTAACACAAAGATTATGCCAGTGGGTTAGTTTCGTTACTTTGTTACCAAGATTTTCATAATGATAATTGTTATTGCCAATGATTACCCTCTTTAATGATGGGATTGAAAAATTCAGAAAAACGATACTTTTGTGGCAGAAAATAATAAATTATACAATCATTTAGTTTTTTTAAATAATTACTTAAATATGTGGGCTCTAACTATACGGTTTACTCCATTATTGTTATAATTATTCCTTATTTTACACGTTAAATGTGAATAGCCTGTTACATTATTATTAGACCATCTTTTCAGCATTTTTATAATTCGATTTTTTGGTACATCGTTATTAGATCATTGCTTTTAAATATAATCATATGTAACCAAAGTTTGAATTATTATTAATTATTAAAAGAAAATTTTTACCATCAACAAAAAAATATCGTGAGTCTCAAATTTATTTGGACCCTTTGTGTGTGTATCATCAGTATGTGTATTTTTAGTAAGACTACTAGTAGCTACGTTAAAATGGATGGTTAGATATGTTTTTATTTGGATAACGTTAGCTGAACGTCCGACGAAGGTTAAAGAGTACTTTTCTCTTACTTTAGACGAAAAAAGAGGATTAATAACTTATTTTAATTCAGTTTTTTTTTAATTACTAAACACTAAAACATATCGTAGCTGATTCCTATCGGCTTGCGCATACAAAATGCGGTAACGCCCCTCCTAAGCTTGTTCGATTTGTTTGGGAATGATACGTTATAAACCTAGATTTTAATAAAAAAACCTGAGTTACTTCATCTTCTAAATAATAGGAAAATAAAATGAACTACCCTCACTTATTTTTAATTTCACCCAATAATATTGTGTAAAATTTATCATCGTAAACTGAGACTTGCTTTACAAATACTTGTTCTTCCTTACCATCGACAATCATGTTTTTTTTTATGTATCTTCTTAGAGTGTGCAATGCTCAGCAAGGCTCTCCCATTCATTTTTCTAAGCATTCCTTCCTATCCCATTAATAAAATGGCGAAAGCCTGCTTCTGCCATTATTTTAGTGAATACCAATTTCCCATTAGTTATGGAACCCGTTACTAAGTCTCCGATGTGTGTCTGAATGTTTAGTCACAATCTTTAAGTCTTGAATCATAACAGGTTACACTTTTTTTTTCGGAGTGTGTATCGTAACCAGGGACCGATACCGGTCGGTATGAGTTTAAATTGACATATCTTGCCAAATTCGTTTTTTTTAATATATGGTATTTAATGACTGTGAATTTGGAATTAAACTCATTAAAATATGTGGATCTACTTTTTAGGGTTCCGTATTCTTATAGTTCTTCTAACCCGTCCCTCAGGAGACAGTAGTGACAGAGTTACTTTATAAAATGCTAATAATCTAGCCAATTAACATACGAGCCCTTGAAAAATGGACTTATACTGGCTAGAATAGTTATTTGTGCAACAAGAGAGCAAAGTTGTTATTTGCCGCAAGTGCCGATTGTTGAGTCCTGAGCGTAGCGATTGACTCAAACAGTACGAGACGCAAATAATTTTGGCCTAGTGTGGCACATACAACTTTTCACCTGAGCAGTTATACATGTTATACTTACACTACAAGTGTTTAGAAACTGCACCTATGATGAAATAGTCAACTTTAGTTAAATTAAAAATGAATGTAAAATGTATAAACATTGTTTTATTTTAACAATGAGTATATAAAATAACTATATATTTTTTCTTGTCAAAAGAAAATGATTAAGTAAATCAAACATAAAAAAATAGAAATCGCCATTTTTTCAAGATGTTTTAAAATTCTAATGTATTACCTTCTTTAGAAAGTGTCCAGTAGAAAGAAGTAAATAATAGTTCCAAAACCGTCAGCGATGGCGCTAGCTAGAGTAGCTAGAGTAGCTAGAGTAGTATGAAGTCAACAACCAATTACAAAACATTTTTATCCAAATATATATGAGTACTTAATCCTTCGTTCTACTTCTGTTGAAAATATTTAATCATGTTTAATAGTACATTACTGCAGAGGCTGCGAAATAGCGGGATTGCCGACCGAGTACTTATTGATGGCCGAGTGTTAACACTGTTGACGAGGCCATCTAGAGTTACGAGGCCGACAATCCCTCTTCTCGCCGACGCTTGTATAGTGTTTTTCTCAAATAAATCCAAACAACACATTGGCACACTGTTTTAAGTACTTAACCGCGCTTAGATCTGGCGGTGTGCAAACAATCTCCATGTCACTTGATGATGACGTCATATCGGTAACTATAGCACGTATTTTCTCTAATCCCGCTAAAATACTTATTTCATGATTTTTTTTATTTAACAAATCTAAAGATATATTTATGAAAAAAAAAATTGGTTATTTTAATAAATTATTAATAATAAACGTCATTCCTTGTGTATTTAACTGATTACCTGATTTAATATAATCAAATAATCTTGCTAAATTAGAAATTAAAAAGTAAATACATATTCACAAACTTTGTTTTTTTTTTTTTTATTGGCGGCGGTATGCCATAGCTAGATAGTCTATAAAATAATTAAACAATCTCTTTGTTGGCCACGGCCATCAATGTTGTATGAAATTCCTTTCTTTAATATCCAACAAGTGCTACGCAAAGACGTACTTCGCCTTCTATTATCACGAAGATAAGAACAACATTTCCTTGGATGTTTCCGAAATAGTCTCTACTGCCGACACCGGGAAAGAAGGGCTTGCTGGGTGAGTAGGTATGTCTATACTTACCCACCCGGCAAGCCGACCGAAGGGAGGCCGGATAATGATACAAAGCCGGCAAGCCCTTTTCACGGCCAGAGGCATGCATAGTCCTTTTCTCAAACATAATTATGCAATGAAATAAAAAATACACCACTTAAAAAACTACATGACAATAGTTTTTCTTTTACAGAAGTTTACAGAAGTCGTCCGTATTTTGAGTGTGTAGTGTTCGAGTAGACCGTATTTGGGCCCTTATACACAACCTGATAATAAGAATCTTCATTTTTATAATAAATAAAATAAATGCAGAGGATTTTAAATAATGTCTATGGTCTCTGGTAACTTACGTAAACACAATATTTTAAATTTATTCATCAACATATGAACCATACAGATTTGTGTTCTTAATGGTTGTTTGTGTGTAATAGGCGTTCACGCGGATATTTTTAGTCCGATAACCATTTAGCCACTAGAAAAAAAGCGGCCAAGTGCGAGTCGGACTCGCCCATGAAGGGTTCCGCAGCCGTTTATACAAAAAAAACCACTACGGATGAAAAAACATACGATATGAAAAAAAACACTAACAAAAGAGCGTATCTCCCGGCATTTACGTCCTTTCGCGGAGAAGCGCAGTTTTTTGGCAATAACTTAAAAACGGTATGTATGATCATGTTGAAAACAATTTTCGTTGGAAGTGTTTATTAAGTTTTATATTTGTACATTTTGTCATATTTTTTTACGTTCCGTTTAGAAAATACAGGTGGGGGACACAATTATTGCTACTTTCGTAGCGATTATTTCGGAAAATACTCACTAAATCAAAAATTGATTTTAGAAACCTCAAAGTGTTTTTAGAAGAACTGTCGAATGATGTGCCACAATTGATATTTGCTGAAAAAAAAATTTTTTCGGTTTCGGTTACATGTATGGAGTGCCCCCCCTAAAAATATATATTTTTTATTTAACTACCAAACTAAGTTGCGGTTTACACACGACACCTATGCTCCAAATTTCATCACAACATCTTATGCTTTTTGACTAAAATGCCTGTGACATACGGACGGAGAGACAGACAGACAGACATGACGAATCTATAGGGATTCCGTTATTGCCAATTTGGCTACGGAACCCTAAAAAATCAGCTGTTTAGCCTGTTCATCAACACAGGTGCCATGTTCAGATTAAAATTTAAAAAAAAAAATACTTCCCGGCCTATGCTCTCAAGCTCTTTGTATGAAATTACTTTACAGTTCTCTCAAGTTGTTCCACCCCAAACGTGATACTTTGAAGCCTGTTTTAACGCACGTAATGACTACATTTCATTGCATGTTTGAGAAAAAATATTTTCTTTGTATCGTAGTGGTTTTTTTTTGGCATTATTATACGGCTCAGCTGTACGAGTACTAAGGTACGTTTACTTTTTGTTTCAACAACTCAATTCTCGCCATCGCCAAGCGCACACTAACTTGTTATTTTTATAATTATTATTTTACCTAGCTTTTAAAGTTCTCATGTAAGCGAAACTGTGTTTCTTATGACGAATAAATGTCTTTAAACCGATTTTCTAATTTAAGGTAGCGCCACCAATTTAACGCGTTATGGCGGACTTCTCTATATATCTTTGGATATATAGAGAAATATCAACTCCATAGTTTTATACTCCATAGATTTAGTTCTGTTTTCGAGGTCTAATTCGAAAAAAAAATCGAATTGAAATGTTTTTCTCAGTCGCTTTCTTTATATGGATATGAAAGGGACAAAGTGCTTAGTTCTGTGTTCTAATATTTTGCATTCGGTCATAGACCTAACACTGAAAAATTACAACTCGTACCATTATAATTTAAAAATTAAAAAGTTACATTGCCACACGCTCGCAACAAAATCGCACTGTTAGCTCGCAGCAAAACGTGCATGTTTGAACCTTGTTTAAGCTGCTGAGGTGAAAAAATATTTTTGTTGCCTTGATATCGTTTTAAATCGTAGTTTTAAAGAGTAAGTCAAGAAAATTAACCATGACAACGAGCTACAGAAAACACTTGGCAGCCACATATAAAAATATCGAATTATAAGCGACATATCGATATTAAATACCGGTTATTTTGTACGGGTAGAATATCGGTATTCAGTCCTTGATTTAACACGAAATAAAAATGAAAACTTAAATAAGGGGCTTTGCATGGAATCTTGCTTTTTTCGTAATATAAATGAATGGTTATTCAATAAAAACTCCAAAAGTGTCTTGAAAAAGGGTTCCTAAAAAAGAATAATTTTTAAACGGCTGAACCAATTTTCTTGGGAGTCAACTTTGAAACACAAAAAAACTTGATCAAAATTAATCTACCTGTTGAAGAGTGACGATGCCACATACAGACACATATGTTCACAAATACGCAGATACACACGTCACGTTACTTATAACATTCCTTGTTTTTTTATTAAGGGTTAATGAAGTTTAAATTAAAAAGCATGAAAGTATACAAGAAGAGTGTTTTCACGACCATTTTTATGTACAGTGGGAAACCTTCGCGCTGAAGTCTAACTCGAGCTTGGCTTAATTCCCTCTCATTCAGCTCTAATCGCGAGATCGGGATCAGATTGACGTTCGGCAGACGACGCGGAGTGGCGTCGGTAGTACGGTAGTGCACTCAAGGCGCCTCCAGGCGAGACGATGGGCTGAGTTTCCTGATTAGATCACATCTGACTAAGTAAATCGAATAAAGCTACTTTTTAAATCGTGGCGGGAAAAATATGGGTGCTATAAACTTAAGTTGTGTATCTGTGTATTGATCTGTAACATCGAAGTTCTTGAACGGATGGACCGATTCGGATTTAGGTTTTGTGTTTAAAAGGCAACTTCATCGAGTTTTCTCAGTTCTAGAAAATCGGTTGAACCGTTTCATCATCAACTTTTTCTAGGCATATCGGGGAGAGGGGATTCACTACTTTGCCAGAACAAAATAACATAAAATAAATTTTAAAGTTACTGCCCATAACACCATCTTGTCATAATCTCAATCTTCCTAAATCAATATAGTCATAATTAGGTTAGTAACCTGTATAATAAATCGTTATCACAGTAAAATATTATATGCTATAACTGGGACCCTCTACATAAACAAATCGTTGCTAGGGAAATAGGTTAGGTTAAGCTGAAAGAAATGAATGGCTGCCAGGACAATAGATTAGCTAAGGTTAGAACTGCGACCCCTAACATAAACAGACTGTGGCCAGGAAAGTAGGGTTTAGCTAGAACTATGACCACTTACAAACACATGGCTGCCAGTCTAACACGTTAGGTTAGATTAGAAGTGCGACCTCCAACAGCAATGAAACCATAAAAGTAGGTTAGGTTGGAACTGCAACCTCAACAGAAACGCACTTTGTAAATTACTTTAGAACAATTGATATTATGAGAAAAAAAGGAAAGTCCAAAATTATGGAATGTGATAAATTAGGACCAAAAGCATAGGACTACATATATTATTAGTATTAATCATTATGACAAACGAAATCTCTCGAGCAAGTAATATATCAAAGAATGTTATGCTATATGATCGTTAGGACAAATGGTTATTATGATAAAAAACTTTAAGGCAGATTAAATTAGGATTTCAGATATTGTGACAAAAATTAGAGAGCCGTAACTGGGATTTGTTAAAGATTACTGGTACCCTCTCAATCAGCTAGCTCTAAGCACGAGATCGAGATCAGATTGACGTCCGACAGACGAAGCCGAGTGACGTCTGCAGTGCACTCAAGCGACCCAGACGAGACGAGGTGCTATTCCTGACACATCTAATCAGCTATATACGAAGTTTCAAAACGCTGTGTTGTTATTAAATATACCTACATACATGTCTCAGACAATTTTTGCGTATTTTAAAATATTTTAATTGTTTTTAGGGTTCCGTACCTTAAAAGGAAAAAACAGAACCTTTATAAACTTGCAATTTTGACTGTGGTATCGTTAGCTCCTAAACGGCTCCTGGACTTATCTAGTATACTGAAATTGTGATTTGATCGAGTGTACTTAGCTCTGATTCACAAACATCTTTTCAGTCGTTTGAAGAGCTTTTTTTTAGATATATTGAGGGTGTTTTCATGGTTTCACATAACGATATCCAATAACCGTCATCAGTCCACCATATGCACATCTAACTCCCTGTGCGTATTTCGTAAATATATATGCATATGTAGAAACACTATAGTATCCAAATTAAAGAAAAACTACGCAATTAGCCGGGTAATCTCTCCACTACTGCCAACTAGTCGGGAGGGTGGAGTAAAAACATGACTTTATGACGTTTCGGGACGCAAATCGATATGACAATGTGGCCCCAGTTCCGATTGTGACGTCACATTGTGGCGGTATTGATATTTAATGAAATGAAAGATAATATCTCGACAGAATCCGAATTCGTACCACTCAACTTCGTCCACAGAAAAAAATACAGTCGTAACCCTATTTTTCTTAACCGAAAGCATGTATGTTCCGCAATCCATGTTTCAAAAAATACTCAAATCCAATCAGCTGTTGTGACGAGAAATGGCGAAATATGACACATAAAGATATACAAACATCCAAAAATGTATGTGATCCAGAGACCTTCAAGTGCCCGATTCCACTTAATGGTTTCGTAATAAAATAAAATATCTTCAATTACAGTTTATGTCTACAACTTTTTAATAGTAAATTGTAGATGAAAACCTGACTGCAAAGAAAGAAGCTGAACTCATATATATAGAGGTTTCCTATTCCATTACGATACAGTCATAAAATATACTTATGCTTACCGTGTTCGAGTCCCGAGACCGACAGAGTAATTGAGGCCGCTACTAGGTCTAGGATATTTTCTATTCGTAAATTCTCCACACAAACATCTAAACCCCCTTCCACCTCCTTTAGGGATGATTTCCGGGATATAAACTATCTCATGTCTCTCACAGGGTATTTAAACTATCTCCATACTAAATTTCATCTTAATCGGTTCAGCGGTTTAAGCATGAAAAGGTAACAGACTGACAGACAGTTACTTTCACATTTATAATATTACTAGTACTTACCCGCGGCGTCACCCGCGTCACCGAAAACTGAGTCAGGCTAACTCTTATATATAAAGTAAAATACAAAAATGCAAATCAAAATATAAACACGTTTTAAAAAGCCTATCATACATTGCCACCGGCAGCAGCAGCATTTAAGCTACCGGTGAGTAGGGCTGCACAGAGAGGAACCTCCTGACGATGCGCGCCGTGTCCAGGATTACTGCATGTGATCCTTGATCCAGCCATCTGGTGAGAGTGTCTTTAGAAGTTGATCAAGGTTCTTCGCTATAAGCCCGTTTGCCGAAACGACTGATCAATATACAATACAATGATCATCGTATCAACATCCCACATGGCGGTCACCTCATGACTCATGACCGCCGCATGAGCCAAGTCCAGATACTTGCTGATTTTCGGTCTTAACGAGGTTTTCGTTCGTCATTGAATGGTGATGTCCTTACCAACACGATATCAGGCGTATTGGCTACAATAGTCCTGTCCGCGAAGATAGATTGATCCCAATAGAGCATTAATAATATTATTAGTATGGACAAATACAATTTGTATACAATTTATTTCTCTGTAAATGGATGTAATCAATTATTGAATATTTAGAATTATTGAATTATTGATTATTAAATATTTGTTCCTGAGTCTTGGATGTCTTCTATGTATATAAGTAATATATCTATTAAATATATCGTCGTCTAGTACCCATAACACAAGCCTTATTGAGCTTACCATGGGGCTTGGTTAGTTAGCAAAATTGACGGTATAGATGAATAAGTTTTTAAGGAGTTTCGTAAGATCGTTCATATTTCCGATCTCATCCTGTAAATCTTTCCCAGATAGTATAGTTTTCCGCAACATATTGGTAGCAGAATCAAAGTCATAAAAAATGTAATAAAATTTATCACTCCCTGTTTCGGTCCTGTCAGTTACGTACATATATATTATTATAGATACATGATGCATATCGTACTGACATTCAATATAAACGAGATATGGTATAGCAATCAATTTTTGAAACGCTTTAAAAGTAATACTCAAAAAAGCTGATTGTTTTCAAACGCCTGACCCAATAATCTTAAATCATAGCTGGAAACACTCTGAATTAAGGCTCCTATTAGACAAAAAACAAAATCAAAATCTGCTCATATGTTTGGGTGCTACTATACCACTGACAGAAACATAGATACTATGTATACCAGTCTTCTTTTTTCGTCAGGGTCTAAAGTATGTATGGTCCATCGCTGATGTTTCAGTGCTGATCTCTAAACACAATCGTTGAACCAGTTTAGGTCATCAGTAACAACCATGTCTTTGAAGCTGACGATCCCGGGTTCAAATCCTAAAAATGTATTATAAAATGAGCTTACATATTTGTTCCTGAGTCTTAGATGTTTCCTAAGTATACGTTATATATCTATTAAATATATCGTCGTCGTGTACTCATAAAACAAGTGGTATTGAGATATATACATATATATATATATATATATATATATAATTATACAAATTAGGAGTCCTTCGGGATACACTTCGACCAATGCTAGCGTCTGGGATTCCTTTGGCTTTAGTTATTCATTCTCTGCCCGACAAGGGCATGACATTCACAGAGTAGGTATGTGTTCCATTGCTTCTGACTCCTCGTCAGTCCAGAAAGTCCCAGTTTGGCCAGGAGACCCTTGACTCCGAAGTAACGTGTGAACACCCCCACAATCATTCAGAGTTGTATTTCGCTATATTTCCACTGTTTCTTGGTCCAGCGTAATTTATTTATTATCGATGGTGTTCGGCCTGTTTTTAAGAGCCGTGGCTGAATTTGAGCATGGTTATTTACTTTGAAAATAGCTGCTCTAAGGCTCAGGCTGACCATATTTTTAATAGTCTGAGCTCTAAGCATAGACGATCATATTCATGGATTTTCTATAGAGTAAAACTGTCTGAACCGATACACATTTCGGAGCAACCGTGTTATGTTTTACGCGCGTTTACGTGGGACATTAACACGGTTTTCACGCATTAGAGGCATATAAAAGATCGCTAATAATCTAATTCGGAGACATAAATACTCACAGGACCCCAGTAAGTGCATATCACTATTTCTTGTTCTGTTGAGTTGAAGTCATGATGAATGATATTAACTGTGGACAGAAATTTGGGCAGGTTATCTCTTCTTACGATGCAAAATAACTAAGGGCTTCGGTTGAAATGTACAACGCGCAAAAGCTAACCACAATCTAAATGTGCAAATAATCAAAATGTACATATGTAGGCATAAAGTACATGGCGTAAAATATACGAGTACATCATGATCATGACAAATGTTCACCTACACACAATCTACTAACGGTAAATGCACATGATACAAGATATGTGATAAACAAATTGTATATTTCACGAATTGTTTAGTTGTATAATGCATAACACGCAAAATATAATAAACTGTAACATTGTACAATTTGCGTATGTACATTTTAATAGTGTGTCAAGGCAGACGTCAGATATATCGGTAGGTGAATCTCAATGGTCAAATTTCGTTATGTGTGGGAGGATCAAACGCGAATCCTAAAACATTTTTTTCGTTTCTTATAAGTAACAAAGTTTCCATTTCATGAAATGTACTCGTATATATCCTTAAGGTGACCCGACATACATCGTGCGGATACTGTCCCTGCCCGTGTGGTATCCCTCGCTAGTTGCAAGTAGTATTGTGGATTACTATGGAATCTAAATATATAATAGTTTATGGCAGTGAAACGATAGACTAAATACTGAGTTATTGCTTACGACAACTTACTAACTTGAACATAAATGTCTACCTGACGGTTTCTTCTATCCTATCGGTCGCATTTATCAATCAATTCACGTGCAATTTTGGGAGCAGTTTCAATAATTATATAGACTTTTTGTCGATTAAGTTTGGGTTATATAACTTTAAGCAATATGACCATTAAATTTTCACGAAACAAAGCCAATTAAACAATTAATCACTTTGGTTTCCGCGATGGTCACTCATTTTAAACAAAACAATCGCAATGGATTTTATAGCGCACATTATTTCCCTCAAATGAGATAATATACGCGATATAATCAATTTATATTGTATTATTATAAATCACAAAAATTACACACAATCAAATACAGTTCACAAAAGATTATTTTTTCACTACAAACTATGTGAGATAAACGTCCCGTTGTTGACATCTTAATTCCAATAATAGGCTCCCTGTTTGTTACCTCTATTGCTACGTATTAAGATGGAAAGTGCCAGCTAATGGGATCGTGTTGAGAACTGGGACATTTATCTGACACACACATATCCTCAGGCGTGTATCCCACTGGGGTAGGCAACTAGGCAGACTACCGAATGCCAGACTCTGCGGTCCTTACACACTTCATCCATTACCATGCCTCTCTTCAGACATGCTTGTCGGTAGCGGGTACTTCCCACCTGGCCTTTTACAGTATCGCTGTAATTTGGTCAATATACTCTCCGACTCTTCCCTCCTTCACTTATCCGCTCAACATGCCGAAACCACCGCAGCATACCTCAATTTTCGTCACTATATCCTATTTTGTTCCATATTTTATCAAAGTTAGTATAATGTTAATTTTTTATCTTGAAACAAATCAATTTGAATTTAAAACGTTGTCAAAAACATGTTTCTTGTATGGGTCCCACGCCTTTTAATTACAAGCTTTTATTTAACTTGCCGTTTTAGTTGGTTAGTATATAAGTTTGGGTCAAATCTTGAATTAGTTTCATAGATGTTCACCAGGTGCGCTGACGGCGAAAAGCCGGTTAAAAATACAAAGATCTTGTAAGAAGTAGTGACAAAATTTGAAAACAAGCTGACTGGGCTCTGTAGCTCAATTGGCAGAGCGTGCGCCCCGGCAAGGCACAAGGCACTGGTTCAAATCCGGTCGGAGTCTTGAATTTTTTTCATTATTTAGATCTTTGTATTTCAAGAATATACATTCTCAGTGAAGAAATTCACTTTAAAAATCACGAAGATCGTGGTGGCAAATCATCAAGGTTTTAGTAAAAAATCAAATCCTTAAAGTTAAATTAGAACCGCTTCTTGACATTAGATTGGGCTCAAATTTGGTATACTTGCGTAATTTCGGTGGCAATGTAAGAGTATGGTACCGTAAAGCTGGCCTGATGATGGAGTCGGAAGGTAGTCATAGGAACTCTGTAATAAACTAACGCATTAGGAATGCGCTCCCATTTGGGCATTTTTGACATTATTTGTCACACAATAATGTCAATAATGCCAAACTACATTTACAGTTAACAATGAATAATATGTTAAAGAAAGACAAAATTGTTCGTTAGAAAAATCTATTAAACAATAATGGACAGGTACATTGCGGTATTTTTACAAGTTAGAGTTTTTTTTGACCTTCAAGTTTTAAAAAGAATGATTAGGAAATACACAAGATACATGAAGATTATGTAAAAAAAATCATCCTAAGTAAACTTTTTGCTTGTATTTTGTTACTATTTTAAATAATCCAGTAAACTACCGTCTAAAACACGCGGCCACGCGGCTGGCGACCGTTGTCCATGCATAATACAAAATAATGTCAACACAGTTTGTTTGTACGCGCTAATTTCAAGAGCCGCTTCATTGCACTATTCAATGTTAATTAATTTAAATGGTAAAATTGCGTTTTACATACCTACGATACAAAAAATATATATGTACGAGTATATGCTACTAGGGGTTCCGCCTGTGTAAAATGTCACAGGCATTTTACTCAAAAAGCACTAGATGTATATTGATGAAATCTGGATTGATTACAGGTGTTTTGTATAAGTCTACCTAGTTTAATAGTTAAATAACAAAAATAAATATTTGTAGGGGGAGCACTCCGGACCTACAACGTAACCGAAACTGACTTTTTTAGCACATATCAAAGTGGCACATCTGTTCTTGTAAAAACATTTTGAGGATTCTAAAAATGAATTAGTGAATATCTTCAGAAATAATCGAACGTGATTAAAATCGGGTAGGGATTATAACCAGACACCGGTTTCGCGGGGGCAAAAATGTACCAGTGCTAGTGATTAATTAAAAATCGACTAAGTTTATCGACATCGATAAAAATAAATTTTTAATCATCATTATCATAACTAAACTAATGGCTAAGTTTGAATACGTTTAACTATGTGCAAACCTCTTTCATTTATACTTATCGTAAATATAAACAACCGATATCTGACATTGACTGTGTCGAGTCACTTTTGACAAACATTGAATCGTTGAATAATTCATCCAGTACTACAATATTATTTTGCATTCCGATCAATTAAAACTACCTTTTTATTTCTTAAGGCGGCTAAAAATGCCTCGCAAGAAAAAAGATCATTCATCTTCATGGAAACCTGACCATTCAGATATAGATGATAAAGGTACGACTTACTTTTGCAAGAAATGTAAAATTCATATATCACGAAAAAAGTTTTCTGTACAAAGGCATAAAAGAAGCCAAAGGCATAACAGCGTCGCTTAAAACCAAAACGTATTTAACCTGGATTTGCTAGAATTTATTTTAGCTTGCAACATACCATGGACCCAGGTGGGAAATCCCATTTACATTAATTTTATATCTGATTGCATATTTGGGAAATATGGTTCAGAAACATATATTCCCAACGAATCAGTTTTGAGAAAAACGACCTTAGACATCGCTTATAAGGAGAAGATGAAACAGATTAAGACTAAACTAGGAAATTCTAGTTTATGTGAGTGTAGACGAAAGTACAGATGCCAATGGGCGTCAGATTGGGAATGTAATAGTTGGATCACAATTAGAAAATGAAATAGGTACCCCACACATAATATCTAGCGTTTGTCTAGAGGAAGTAAATAATGTTAGTATAACAAATCTTATTCAAAATGCCCTAGAGACGTTGTGGGGAAGTAACCACAACAAACATGATAAAGTTTTGTTGCTTCTTACGGATGGCGTAGCCTACATGGTGAAAGCTGGTAAGAATTTGAAAAAGGTTTTTCCGGATTTAGTACACGTCACATGTTTGGCATATGGAGTAAATAGGGTGGCTGAACAAGTGCGATTATTGTTTCCTGCTGTAAATAATTTAATTGCTTATACAAAAAGGTATTTCTGAAATCACCTAAAAGAATAAAAATATTTCACCAAATGTTACCGAACGTTCCTTTGCCGCCACAGCCGACGATAATACGATGGGGAACATGGATGAAAGCGGCTATTTACTATCATAAATATTTACCAGCCATCAAGCAAGTCGTACGAACATTTAATACCAAAGAATCAACGTGTATATTAACAGCAAAACGGGCAATGAATGATATAAACATTCTCAACGATTTGAAATGGATAGCCAACAATCTATCCATCATACCAAGTACCATTGTAAAATTACAAACACAAAATTTAAGTCTAGAAGCCAGTTTGAATATTGTCCATAAGTTAAAAGTACATATATCAAGATTACGTTTGAATGCTCAGGGCAAAATTATTCACAAAAAACTTCAAACAGTGTTAGAGAAAAACGTCGGCATTTCAACTTTAAAAACTTTAAATGTGTTGGTATCCGGAAAAGAAATAGAACTGGGTCATATAGCAGCAATTCATCAATACTATAAATTGTTTGAATTTGCTCCAATTACTACAGTTGACCTAGAGAGGTCATTTAGTTGGCTAAAATGGACATTGTCACCCAGGCGACGAAGATTAAAGTCTGAAAATGTGGAGAAAATTTTGATTGTATATTATGAAAATTATATTAAATATTAAAAAAGTTTATTACGCAAAAAGGTTATTTTTGTGTATTTAGTTTTCTTCTTCATTCAAATTCTTGAAATTACCCAACGGTTGTACATCATTTTGATCGATATCAACTAATAAAATTAGTTTAATGTGTCCTCGCACTATTAAACGTCAGTACAGATTTGCCCCCGCCGGTGTATGATTGTAACGACCACATTGTCAAAACGACCAAATCATCAAAAGGTCCTGATCTCAAAACGACCATCTCTGTAGAAAGCACATACCTCCGAATGACTAGGGAGCAAAACGAGTAGTAGTTCCTGAATATACCACGGCGTTAATAGTCCACATATATCAAAAAGACGTGGTAGCAAAATGACTTGATCGCAAACTGTTGGTATTTCTCTGTAACATTTTGACATCAAAATACTACTGACCACCTTGATAGCTTTTTCTTCTCTTACGCGACTAGAAGTGTATAGAAAACTAAAGATTCCTGTGACTCACTGCTGTTAATAATTTTATCGCATGTTTATGGTACGAGTATCTATTTATTTATTTTTAACAGTTTTATAATAACGCTCTGTTCTTTTCAGGAACTAGTCGTTTTGCTCCGTAGTCATTCGGACATAAGGGCTTTCTACAGAGATGGTCGTTTTCAGATCAGGGCCTTATAATAATTTGGTCGTTTTGACAATGTAGTCGTTATGATCCCCACCCATTAAAATTGAATCTTTTTAATATCAGTGGCTTATGTTCAATTTCACCACGGCTGATTACTAATGCCTATACAATGGTCGACAAGGATATGCGTGTTCAGCTGTTAAAACTAGCATAGTCTAGTGAAATTAGGTCTTGGGCTGTTTATTCCTTGTTCATCGCTATTTCAGTAGGTAACAGATCTGTTTTAGGAATATTTAATTTTTCTTTTTGAAGGAAGATAGTGCATTCTAGGTTGGTAACTTTATTTGTGACTTTTATGTAGTGCGTTCCGTTTCAAAACTTAACAATACATAATCATATCTTACATCGACGCTATTACGCACCTCACACAGATACTACAAAGAACAGACGATAATAAAGTTATTGGAGGTTGGAAAAAAAAATACACATGACCGCAACCGTGTACAAAATTGGACGTTCTGTATTGAAGTGTTATTAATATGTAGCTGAATATTGTAACCTTTCCCACATAAGGTGGTTTCGCTTTCAGAATCTTATGGAAAAAGGGACATGTACCGTGTGTTCGGCTAGTGTTGTTAAATAACTTTGATTTTAAGATTATCTATACTGATACATACAACGGTGGGTAGGCGTTATCTGCCTGAGAATTTGTTTTATTATAACGGCATGTGCGTTACCGTTTCCGAACAAAACATCATTGACAAAAATTAAAAAAAATATATTATTTTAATTCTCTCCTGTACAGGCTATTATTGTATAACTCTACGATTTCGTATTTTGATACGAATAAATTTATTAAACATTACGTCCTGTCTCGCGATTGCACGTATCTTCCGAGAAAATATTTACGTGATTGTGCTAATCTGTTAGCATACAGTATAGAAGACTCCGTCATGACTCGCATGAGGAGTGATAGTGCAGGGGCGAATCCGGCGTTACGTTGTAGTAGCGTGGGATCCGCGGGCACCGAGTCGCCGGGTGATTTAAACTGATTTCTCCGACAACGTGTGCACTCGCCGGCTCTAAGCCCATCGACGACTGTAATACTGGTAGTAGTTCTAATAATAATACGATTAATATAGTTCACCAAAATATACAAGGGTTTACCAGTAAAGAACTTGAAATTGGTTTATTCATAGACCACTCAAATATCCATATCCTGTGTATAACTGAACACTGGCTTAAAGGTCATGAACTTATATTCAATTTTAATAATCATAGTATAGTGAGTTCTTTCTCTAGAGAGTTTTACAACCACGGCGGATCTTTAATCATGGTAAGACATGATGTAAAGTATAAAGAACGGAAGGATATTGTTAACATGTCCATTGAACGTCAAGTACAACTGTCATGTATTGAATCAGACCAATTTATAATTATATGTGTATACAGACCCCCATCAGCGGACTATAGTATATTTGAGTCAATTATGGATAAAGTGCTCAATAGCGTATTCTCTAGTAACAAGTTTATTATTGTGTGTGGTGATTTTAATGTCAATTTACTTGAAGTATCATCTATGAGTGTGAGTTTGTTGAGCACTTTCAAATCTTCTGGCCTAGTGAATTTGTTTTGTGAGCCTACCCGAATCACAGCCACCAGTTCAACATGTATTGATAACATATTTAGTAACACGAATGCGTCGGATAAATCTATCATAAATAAACTAAGAATTTTTCCAAGTCCTTCAAATAATTGTGCGCTGTTGCTAAATCGGAATATTTGTCTAAAAACTTTATTAATTCTAGTGACAAGGTGAAGGCCGTCTGGCAGGTCATAAATGACGAAACTGGGAAAACTAAAGTTAAAAATCCTCATTTTAGCCTAAAAATCAACGATGAAACAGTGCATGCGGACATTAAAGTTGCGCATCAGTTTAAGCGGTTCTTCTCTAATATACCTGTAGAGACAACAAAGTCTTTAAATTCATTGCCAGATATTGCTAAATCAATATTAAAAATGTATGTACAGACTTCCTCAAATTTACTTATATTACTCCAAATACTGTTATCAAAACCTTTAGATCGTTAAATTTGAAGAAGACTGAAGACCTGTGGGGCCTTTCCGTTAAAGTGTTACATTCAATAATAGAGGCGATTGCACCATATTTAGCTGATATATTCAACAAATGTATTGACACTGGAGTATTTCCTAATTTGATGAAGCACAGCAAGATCATTCGTTTATTTAAATCAGGAACGAACACAGATCCCACAAATTATAGACTAATATCAATACTACCCACATTGAGTAAAGTTTTTGAGAAACTTATTCTTAATCAACTTACATCTCATTTTAATGGATATAACCTACTTCATAGCAGTCAATTTGGATTTATCAAAGGTCGCTCCACTGCTGATGCTGGGGTAGTGCTAGTTAAACACATCTTTGATGCCTGGGAAAACGCTCCAGATGCTATTGGGATTTATTGGAATCAAAGGCATTTGATTGCGTTGATCATAATAATTTAATGCGTAAGTTGGAACACTACGGAATAAAGAACGGTGCACTTGACCTCGTCTCATCATATCTTTCAGACAGAACGCAACGCGTAGTCATCAACGGGATGCAATCAACTGGGTCATCTCTTGCTATGGGGGTACCCCAGGGCTCAATTCTAGGCTCCTTTCTGTTTCCAGTGTATATCAATGATCTACCTAACTTTGTGCAAGATAAACATGATATTGTGTTATTCGCAGATGATACTTCTCTTCTTTTTAAAGTGAAAAGAAGAGAGAATAACTTCGTACATTGGTTTACTGCAAATAACTTACTTTTAAATGCCAAGAAAACCAAGTGCATCAAATTCACATTACCGAATGTGAAACAAGTAGATTGTGCCAAGGTGACATTGAAAGGCGATGTGCTAGAATTTGAAGACAAAACAGTATTCCTGGGTGTTACTTTGGACTCTAAACTGCCATGGAATGCGCATATAGCTACTCTTGCAGGTAAACTAAGCTCCGCAGCCTATGCAGTGAGGCAAATTAGACAGTTAACAAACGTCGAGAGGGCAAAGCTCGTGTACTTCAGTTATTTTCATAGTGTAATGTCATATGTAATTCTGTTGTGGGGCAAAGCGGCGGACATACAAACCATCTTCGTACTACAAAAACGGGCAGTACGCTCAATCTATGCACTGGGAGCTCGTGCATCACTGAGAGAAAAAATACAGGGAAACCAATATTCTCACCGTAGCATCTCAGTACATTCTCGAGAATATTATGTATGTTCGGAAAAATCAACATGATTTCAAACACAACAGTGACATTCACCACTACAATACAAGAAATAAGAACAAGCTTGCCATGCCTGCTCATCATCTCCGCAAGGTGTCGTTGATCGGGTCGCAACCTTCGCTAAAATATGGTTGAGGGAGGCGATGGCTGAGATATGCGTCATGCTCGTGAACGGGTGCCGTTTGTGGGGTCCGGTCTGTTCATGCTAGCAAGGGCCAAATTAATTGTATACCTAGTAACTACCTACCAGTGTTTAATGAACTGATGACGTGAGAGACTTCATCCTGTACTCGATTGAAGTTATTCATTTTTTATTTGATTTAGAGACTGTATACATCTCTAAGAGTTTTGTTTTATTTATAGAGGTATATCCTTAAACATTTCTGAGGATTTTAATTAACAAATTTTATCTTTTTGCATGTTATCTCTAAGAAATTTAGATTTAATAATAATTATTTTTAATGTATTATTCACTTTGACCCCTAAGAGACCTTAAACATCTCAGTTGAATTCAGACAAATTATTATATTTAATTTTATCGCATGTCGTGACGCCTAGAGACCTTATACATCTCTGAAAAAAAAATAGTTTATATTTTATATTAACATTGATCTGGAGAATTTGTACATCTCCTCTGCGTGTATAAATTATAAATTAGTTATAACACAGTTGTAAAAGTTTTAAGTATAATTAAGACAATATTGTAATCGTTAATTGATACACGCATATTAATTGTTTTATATACTCTGACAAATAGAAATTTAATCTAGACACATTCTAGATTTTTTTTTCCGTTTTATTGACAATCCTTTTGGGATTTATCTTATTAATTATTTTAATTTTTAAATGATGATATTATCAATAATAAGTAAGTATTGTACTTAAGTTAAATGATCTGATCAGGGTTTTCTGGGTTTCCCTAATCCTTGCAACAAATGTTTGATCATATTGTATTTTTCCCAGCAAAGACTTCTCTCATTGTAACTGACAATTCGAAAGTGCTTGTATCTAAGCCTACTTGAATAAAGAATATTTTGATTGATTTGATTGATGGTCATTTTGCCGAATTACCGTAGACTCCATAAATACCTACATCTATAGTAGGTGTCCATTGAGCCCGTATGAAACACGTTTTGTACTGGGCACTCACAAAATTTTAACCTTGCAAATTAAAAACTCAAAAGTTAATAAGCAAATTGTTTTCAGAATTATAAAAGAAAGTTATCGCAAATGCAATAGTACATTACTGCAGACGCCGGGAAAGAAGGGCTTGCCGGGTGAGTAGGTATAGAGCGCAAGCACTTTTCACGGCCAGAGGCATGTATAGTGCTTTTCTGAAACATTTGCAATGAAATAAAAAAATACACCACTCAAAAAACTACACGACAAAAGTTTTTAAAATTTTCCCTCCAATCCCTCCATAATGGTTTTTTTTTTAAGGACGTCTACTACTCTTTTTTAAAGAAGTATTTCGCGTGTGTAGTGTTCGAGTAGACCCTATTAGGGCCGTAATAGACAACTTGATAATAAGAATCTTAATTTCTATAATAAATAAAATAAATGCAGAGGATTTTAAATATTTTAAATTTATTCATCAACATATGAACCATACAGATTTGTGTTCTTAATATCAGTTCGTGTGTAATAGGCCTTAACGCGGATATTTTGGTCCGATAACCATTCAGCCACTAGAAAAATATTTAAAAAATATAATTCAGTTGTTTAGCCTGTTCAGGACACAGATTCCATGTTTATATTAAAATAAAATAAAAAATGATTTTCCGGCCTACGCCTTCAATTTGGTATGAAATTCCTTTACAGTTCTCCCAGGTTGTTCCGCCCGAAACGGGATATTTTGAAGCCTGTTTTAACGCACGTAATGACGAGGTTTCATTGCATGTTTGAGAAAAGTAATTAACATTGTATGTAAGTATGTAAACACTTTATTGTAACATATTAACCAGTTACAAGTGTATTTAACTTAAAAGATATAAGGACAAAGGTGATCTTATCCCTATAAGGGATCTTTTCCAGCTAACCTTTGAGCTAAAAAATATATAAAACACTAAACTAAACACAAAAAAACTTGTATATCTCTACATACTATATAACTAAATAACATATAGCAATAATATTTAATACATATAAAATGTATTTAACCATTTTACAAATCATTGGAAAGCCGGAACTTATTCAATTTACGCTTGAGTGATGTTACAGACTGCGACTGTCTGAAAGATAATGCCCGGTCGCCCCACAACTTAACCGAATGACCGCGTACCGCATTGTCATAATGAAATTTTCTTTGTGTTATTAATATTACGCTACGTTATGCATCTGTTATTAGCGGTATCTGTGCGCCCTAACGACTGACATCGAAAACGCGCGAATTCCAGCTATTATAGCGGCCATTTTGGCGAAATGTCCGCGCGGCCGCCGCGTAATGCGGCCGTCCTAATGAGCCGGTGTAAAACAAATTTTTATTTTGTCGCCATTCACTTTATCCGTATATGCGTTGATAAATAAACAGTCTCTAAAATTACCGCTTGAATTATATATATTTTAATTTATGGATTTAAATGTCACATAAAAGTTGGGTCCCTATTAGAAAAGATAAGTACCTACGTAATATGTACCAATAGACAAAATTAGTAAGAAAGATCCCTTGATCAATAGCTATTATAAAGTTGTAAAATTGAAATGTCACTATATTGAAAACATTTTCAAGAAAATAAGTGATACGTAATCTTTGAAGGTCACTCAATCGCTTTTTTTTTGTTTGTATGTGTCAATATGGCTTCATCACGCTATAATGGCTAAACAGATTTCAACTATTTTTGGTACTCGGGTAGCCTGAATCCACAGATGGTTATAGGGTATTTATAATTCGATTTTGAAATCCGTATAGTCGATTTGGCGTCATGAAGCCACAATATAATAAAATACAAACATTCCAAAAATAATAGCATTTCATGCAATTTTTATATAATGTATTTATACTTTTTCAGTCGAGTACCGCGTTTAGGCCACGAAGCTTACTGTTCATGAACACAGACGCCATGTTTACATTAAAATTAAAAAATATATATACTTCCTGGCCGAGGCCTACAATTTTGTATGAAATTCCTTTACAGTGCTCTCGAGTTGTTCTACCCGGAACGTGGCACTTTGAAGCCTGTTATAACGCGCGTAATGACGATATTTTATTGGATGCTTGAGAAAAACATTTTTCACTTCAGTCGCCTCCAAATAGTCCGTTACAATAGTTATTTTTTATATCTTCAATTTACATCCTAATTCCTAATCCTTACTTCCTTACTATATTATAAACGTGAAAGTATGTATGTACGTTCCACTTAATCTCAAAAACTACTGGACGATTTTTTATGAAACTTTCCAGTTATAGTACCTTATATATCAGAATAGGACATAGGCTATAATGTATGTCAAATTCCATCTCTTTTAGGGACGAAAAAGGGGATGAAAATGTGTATGGACAGTAAATATTTTTTTACGCTAGGAACTTGAAGTCTTGGTAATATGCTTCACATTTTAATTAGTAAAATATCGAGTTATGGGGAACGACTTAAGCAATTTTATATCCCGGAAAAATACGTTTTATATGATATAAACGAATCTAAGGCTTACGAAGTCGCGGGCGGCCGCAAGTTTACTAATAACTAGATTAGGAGACCATAGACGTAATGCGACGTCCGAAACGTCGAAGAATACCCAACGAAAGGTTATTTAATAAAATCATATTTCTACACGATTAAGCCCTGTTAGATGTGTTATGATAATGAGTGAAAATCGTGTTAGTTTAAATCAATGTCTACCGATTTTCAACAAAAACAGGGTTGCGGAAAATGCTAATACAGTTGGGCATTGCGATGAATAGTATATTATGTAAATAAAATTAGTGTTAAATAATTTAAAAAAAAATTGCTGTTTTTTAAATTAGGTTTACCACAAACTTTTGCTCTGGAGTATAAATAGGTATAAGATCGGCCTTCATCTACTGTCAATGATATGTCAATATAACTTGACATCATTAAAATCAGTTCGGTTGTGCAAACATTCGTTCTATTTTTATAACATAATTTGATTTCAAAAAAGAAAACTGACTCAATTATTTCGCCCTCAAAATCTCAACACAGGTTTCAAAGCCGACGTAAAAGTTGCCCTAATTAACGTCAACCAATTACGATGTTTTTACCCGTCTCCTCGGCAGCTACTAAACGTTGAAAACCGACAGACGGGCCGTTACGTCAACGTTAATATGCGCGTTAGGGACCCGCCGGACAAATGGATGTTCGAGACGGTAGGTACTGGCGGCGTTAAAAGAGTTATTTTACCGTCTCGTCAATCGTCAATCAATCGCTCTTTTTTTCATTCAGATCGTTTTGTCACTACATCGTCAGACCGTTTTGTTGAGCACTCACGACCCGCTCTTGGTCATCATAGTCATTTGTATAATGTTATCGGACACCACCAAATCCAGCGAGGCCTTTCATTATTGTGTAGTATTGTTTGATGAGTAAATAATAAGGTGTCCGTCACTGTATTACAGTGCATCTGCATGTACGAGTAAGATATACAAAAAATGTGGCTAAATCGCTGAACTCATTTTAAAGCCCGACGCTAGAAAGAAATGATAATACATTCGTCGCTTTATCACTTTAAGTCTGTTGAAGTTGTCTTTTGAAGGAAAGTGTTGCTGAAGTATGCGTTTAGAAGCCCTAAAATATGACGTACCCGGTCACCCGGCATAACATAACTCCTAGCTCGAAACACGACGTCCTTCCAAAACTAGAACCACCCCGTCGCAGCCATTATAATCCAAGACGAAAACATAAAAAGCTTAACGCTAAACTAATAAAGCTATGGAGTCGGAACGAAACTCATTATCTCATGTTTTTCGTCCACGATTCGTCCGATAAAGAGGCAGTCCTACGGCATTACGGCCGCGTCGCTGTTTAGGGGCCCATTCGCATGATCAGCGCCCGATTTATAGCTGTCTTTACAAAAAGATATTGGCATAATGCAATTGTTTCTTTTTTCCATATTTGAATCGTCGGATAAGAGAAATGTTAAACCGTGGGCGGTGGAATTCAGTCTTTATTACGTCTATTTGATACTACGTTAGAACTAGTGGCTCGGACCTCGCGAGTCTTTCAACGCCCATATCTCCACAATTTTGAACAATTTTCAAACACTGTAATTAATAAAATAATTCATTTATTGTTAAACCTGCTCACAAAATTTAATACTAAACGATTGAGAAATGCGATCTACAGAGGAGAACAGCTCAACCGACAGACATACGAAAGCTTTCTTGCCCAAACTGAAACGGACATCGCTCCGCTCGGTCAAAAAACGTACTAAGCTTAAAAATCTAATATTGACGCATGTGAATAAGGCTATGGGTAATTTAGAAATAAACTAAGATTTTGGTGGTTCGGCCCCGTTTATTACCAGAGAAATAAGATACTGGGTCATGAATGGCGAGAATCATAGTCTTTCGACATCATGAGCCGATGAAATCGAATTTATGACATCCTCTTCAAACCTAGACCCTGATGGGATATTTCGATTTAATGTCTTTTTCTGCAAACATAATTCTTTACAATAAGTTCTCTAAGTATGGACTGCCATTAGATATTTAACCAAAAAAGAACATTTATATTTTAAGCAAGTGTGGTGTTGTTGGGTGGATCAACTTTTACTTGTTGCTATTCTGTCCTGTAACTCAGAACAGCAGTGACAGAGTTGCTTACTTACTAGGCTATTAATATACTGGCGGGATGGCCCTCCAAACAAACACATATATTGGCTAGAAAAAAACAATATTTGTTGCCCATACATCGTTTAGATCGTAGTTTTTAAGAGTAAATCGGGAGACGTAATCATGACAACGAGGTACACATAAAAAATAGATTAACGAATTAGCAGTCATCAATCAAAAACATATTAAATCGTCTTTAATTAGGTTTTATAAAAATTTAGTAAAGGAATAAATTATTACCTAACACAATTTTGGAAAAAAATAGGTATAAGTACAGTTTACATAACAAGAGTAAAGGTAAAATAATTTGGACCAAATTTAATGTTACGTAAATGCTGTTTGTAGTGGTAGTCTACTTTATCATTATCATTATCATATTAGCCTATAACCGTTTACTGCTTGAAAAAGGCCTCCCCCAAGGATCTCTACAACCACCGGTCGTATGCCACCCTCATCTTAGGGCTTCCCACGATCCTGACCAGATCGTCAGTCCATTTTGTTTTGCTGACTGCTCTAACTTCATTGCGCTAGAAACGACACCTATCGAAATATTAGTATGACCCATATGAAGTGCCTTGTTCGTAATATTGAGATAGCTAATCAATTTTACGTACGTAGTGTACTTAGTTTATTTGATAAATAAACAGAAGAAACATATTTATCAGATAACAGAACTTAGCCAAAACTTTTACACACTTGATTTATATAATTAATTATTATCAGCAAACAGACGTCCACTGTTGGATATAGGCCTCCCACAAAGAACGCCACCATGACTGGTCCTGCGACCCTGCTTCCAGAGCACTGCAGTCACCTTCAACAGGTCATCGTCTAACTGTAGGGGAATCAAACCACGCTGCGTGTTTCAGTGCGTGGTCGCCACTCAAGAACCTAAGCCATTAAGTTTTGCCATCCTTCGGGCTATCTCAGTTAACCCAAGAGCATAGCCCGCTCTATTGCACTCTGAGTGACCTTGGCTATAGCCCTAAATTGATATTCAATGTATAGAGAAATACATATACAATCCAAAAAATATATTTGAAGATTGTTTATGCTCCTATTTTTCGAAAACATTAGTTGAAATTGAAATAAAACAATTTAACGGATTACGTCTTCCCGTGACCATGGAAAGCTGGAAAGCTTAAAATGAGATAATATACGCGATATAATCCGTTAAATTGTTTTATTTCAATGAGTAATAATCGCGGAAACAGAAGAAAATATTAGCTGAAATGCTAAACCGGAAGATGAGGTCATTTAGAGGATGGAAGGTCTATGCATTCCATAGATTTAAAAAAAAACGCTTTTCCGGTTGTCACTAAGTCACGTTTGACAGTTAAATCCAAATATCTCATTGCTTTGTCTTGCTGAAATTTCGTGTTTGCACTATTTTCCCGGTTACGGTTGTTCTATTGTATCTCTATTGTTCTATGACTCTGCTTTTCCACGGACACTCATTCACACCTTTTGTACAACACGGCTTTTCCACGGATATTGGTTCTTATACTTTAAAGAGTCGACTTTTCCACGGATTTGAGAAATGAAGAACTCCGACTGACTCACTCAAGCTGATAGCACAAACTTGCCACGGGTAGAGACGCTCATGAATGGAATATACTCAAAGCTGTGATAAGTTAAGAGGTGCCAAAGGTATCATAATCACAACGCAACACGTTGACGGACTCTCGACTAGCTTAGGTTAATAGTGATATGACACAGTTAACTTCCATACAAAAACGATAGACGGCGGTGGCCGTCTTGTCACCTCATAAATGGTTTAGTTCGTTGTGATAAAGCGGACGTCTTCAGCCGTCGGACGGTTGAGGACGCGACATCGTCGTTTTCAAAGTCATAATTTGGATCCGATCCGTGCTCCGCATCGTCGCTAAACGGGACGTTTGAGGACTCATCTGTCCTTCGTCAAATAGTCGCAGGATACGATGTCTTTCTCTACTGAACGCGTCTTTGCCAGCCATCTAAAATAATACGACAATAATAAGCATTTCGATTTAGGAAGGTAGGTATATTTTTGATTATAATATTAGGCTAGTAGCCTTTTATTACTTTCAATATACATAATACAAAAAAATTGTATATAACAGTCACACAATCACATCTATAAAACAACAAAACACTGAAAATACTAACCTCAATGTTTACGTGTATAGGTGTGGGTAGGCGAAAACGCGTGGTCCCACTGTGGTGACAGCGCCCGTCTGACGGGAACAAATGCGACGTCCGCGGCCGTTGTGTGCTCTCGCGCAGGTCTACGTCTGCGTGTGAGCACTTCCACATTGAAGGCATGGAAGTCGATACGATGTGACATTTAGTAGGAAAACAACGATTTATGATGTGACACAAACTGTAACTTTACGAATTGGAACTCGTATTTATACTGTGATAAAGGTTTAATATAAAATAGATATGCCTAAAAAACGACGTGTACAGCCGCCCAGCGTATCACAGCAGTCGTGTCCTTCAACGTGTTAAGTCGATAATGCAGTGGGGTACGTTGAGGTACTCTAAGTCTCCAACATATGATTTGTGCAATGCCGTATGACTCCAGAGCATCGCGTATGAAACAAATTATAAAGGATTACCGTTTTGTAACATTTTGTATTGTGCAATAAAGTTTACATAAATAAAATATCTCTCTAATGTATCAGAAATAAATTACTAAACAGTGTGAAATTTTAGTAGTTGTTTTCCCGCAGCGAGATGATTTTAAACATGATACTGAACAACTTTTCCCATGGAACATAAGTCGAAATATGAAAAAAAAAATCAGCTCCCCAAAGTACATTTGATCAGCAGATTGCATATTTTTTATGGGAAGGCGAAATTAAATTGTATAATGCCAATAATAAAACATATATTTAATAGGATAAATCATTTATTTTTAAGCTAACAGTAACAGGAATAGCTTTGAGCATAACACATCACACACGTCCATCCGCCCGCAAGACACCATTCAGCTTTATTTCCTAGAGGAAGTGGCAATAACTTTTTTCCAAATCCAAATAGCCGCTATGTTAGACGTTTTTACGTAAAATATTTAGTTTTTGCGGAAGACATAATCACCGACATTTGTCAAATTTGTAAACAAATATTTGAACTATCACTAAACGTCAATACTCAATTCCATAGATAAGTACTCGTACTCTAGGTAATATTATGGCTGACACACACGACAGATGCCCGTTCGGTGTATTTAAGCAGATTATTTGACTTTTGTTTGCTAATTAGGCTCTATTTTACAAACATACATTCAATAAATATACAATATCAGATCTGAGTAGGTTTACTGATATGATATAGTTATTAAAATCGTTTGCGTGTATAGCGTGTATAGCGTCTTTTGATAAACATAAGATTTTTCTTCGTTGGCAACACACATCCACTAAATGACGTCATTATGGCGGTTACGCTTTTTTAGAATGAGTAACTCTAAAAATTGATTTTTGGGTTCGAAATGGAGGCTTTCGAGGAGAATAAAAAATAAGTATAACTTGAAAATAATACTCTCTTTCGAACTGCATAATAAAAAGGATTGGTATGAAAAACGAAACATTGTCAATTAGTCAAAGACAATCACAAGTTACGAACGGATATTAATAGGATAAAAATAAGAATATAATAAGTCTATAAATAAAAGTCTCGGGTGTTTGTTAGTTAAGACTGTTTATCATTGGTTTTCCACAATAATCGTTATAGCACTTACCCGCCGATTTAAGGAACGAACCGTGTGACATCACGTTTAAGCGCCGGCTAAGAAACCTTTTGTTGGAAAACCCTCTGTACTCAGTAAATGAGTATATGGAACTAAATCTATAATCTTATTGAAAGTGACATTTTATTAATTGTATTTTTATTTTGCCTTGTATTCTTTGGGAGATATGACATTGTGTAAATTATCTTTGTTTTAATTTTATTTTATTTTAGCATGTGATGACGATCCTTTTTGGGTGATACTGCATTTTATTTTATTTTATTTCATTTTATTTTATATTTTATTTGCCTGTTGACTTCCCTTATTTTATTTTGAAATTGTAAACATTATTTTATTGTTATTATTATTTCTTGCATTATTTCTGACGATCATGATATTAATTCGTATAATTTTGACATTAAGCAAATTTGTAATGTATTTTTTATCGTGAAATAAAATAATCTAATCTAATCTAATCTAAACTTCCATTGTAACATAGCAATATATACTTAGCAAAAATACTCGTCGCCATTATTTAACAAATACTATTACAAGGAACTGCAAGGGGTTGCAGTTGTGTGTCAAAGTGACATGCATTTGCAAATTGATAACCACTTGAGTGCTTTCCGCAACTGTAGTTGCATGTCACCACTCTTATTTCAACTATAAATAGAGTTCAAACCAAAATCACGAGCACTTGAGTGGTTATATCATTTATCTAAGGTTATCGCGTCATAAGACCAATGACGATATATTGATATTGAGCAGAGATTTAAAAGGCGAAAAATCAATCGCATTATTGCATAATTTAAACATCGATATGGAGAACGTCGATAAAAAAATCTATCGACCCCTACGTAAAAGTAACGTCAGTGACTCATGACGTGAAAATAAATTGATACAAAATGACTTTTTGGGAAGACGCAGGACCGTCAACATCTCCTGCATCTCTTGATGATGCCTCGTAGAGAGGTGAAACATGTGTCTGGTTATGATTATACTGTCTGGTGGTGGTTTGTTGTATTTGCATGCGTATTTTTTTTTGTGGAAAATGCATGAAAATTGCGCATGTGAGCACAATTTATTGTCACATCTAACCAAGGCATTATTTCTCGGAAAAGCAAAAAAACTATACTCCATTAATATAATGTAGAATTCCGCATAAATATCTGAATCTATCAATTGTTTGACATCACAATAGTTAAAAGCAAATGAATTCATAGTACAAATTAAATTACTTACATACAAAAGATCTGAAAAATGTATACGCGTTTTCTTCGCATCTGAGTATATACAGGGTGTCCCAAGAAGTAGTGATATACTGAAGCTGGGAGGTAGAAGACCTAGAGGGCTATCTAAATCACCCCCATGTTATGTTCCGCGATTTTTCATATTTTCGGAGTTATGACATTTTTTTTGATTTTTCACCTATCGCCGAGTACGATGAGATTTTTATTTATGGTGACGTGAATTATTGCGGTAGATGCTTGATTTTTTTTGTGTGCTAAGCTGATAGATAGGCCAATTCAGTATGGTAACATTTACTATCGTTAGATCTTTGAATGGAATAAAAAAAAAATGCCAAGAATGATAAAATTACCCAATATGTTCACAACTTCAAGGGGCTTTAAAAAGACAAAATCACATTTAAAAAAATTACCGTTTGGGTTTTAAAAAATTGCTCTATCTATCAGGTAGCTACCCTGAAAATTTCATTTTATTATTCATAAGGCTTCAATCAAAAACTTGAAATCTAAATGTGGCAAGTGCAAAATAAATTAACTTTCTAAATAAATTTCGTTCTAAATCAAAAGACGGTTGACGCATGAGAAAATTTTCACGTTGTTTGGTCATCGTTGGTACTTTTCAATAATTTAAAAATTGTGTTTTAATACTGCTAATTGTTCGTTTTTCTAATCATTTTGGCTATTCATATGGACTTTGACTTGCATTACGATTTGGATTAGTGTTATTACCTATCGACGACTTGGCATTATTTAACTGGACTTGAGTTTGCGTGTAAGTGATCATGTTTACTTCACGTGACTACGCAGAGATGCATTACTATTACGGTTATGCTAGGGGGAATGCGGCGGAAGCTTCAAGGCTGTACCGGGAACTTGTGGAACGAAGAGGCGGGCCTCAACCCGAAACGTTTCCTGACTATCGCATGATCTTAAGAGTACATAATGCGTATTTGGAAGGTTACGGTTAGGTATGGCCACTATGCCGGATCCTGATGTTGTAGATGCAGTGGTTGAAGAAGTAGAAAGAGACCCGTCGACCAGTGTGAGAGTTAAAGAACGTCGTACCGGACTTTCTAAATCTCAGGTACACCGTACACTACAGAGCGTAGGATATCATCCGTTTCACATTAGAAAAGTGCAACAGTTGAAACCGGAAGATTACAATCGGCGAATTGAATTCTGTCAGGAAATGCTGAGGACACAAGCTGAAAACGAAAACTTTTTTAACCAAATCTTGTGGACGGATGACTCCCACTTTAGACGCAATGGGATTTTTAATATGCACAATTCTCACTCATGGGCAATTGAAAATCCAAATTTAAAAAGGGAATCGACATTCCAAGAACACTTTAGTGAACATCTTTGGTCTGGCATACTTAACGGTCAGGTAATCGGGCCCTTTCAGCTGCCAGACCGCTTGGGCGGCAATCACTTTTTAAATTTTCTACGCGTCGATCTGCCCCTGCTGTAAGAAGTTGTGATCTTGGAGACACGCAGAAGCATAGTACTGCAGTGTGATGGTGCAATATACCATTTTGCCTTGAACGTAAGAAACTATTTCAATCAAAGATACCCTGAAAGATGGATTGGTCGTTGCGGTCGGGGTGACGCCTTTCTTATAGCCTGGCCTCCACGGTCCCCCGACCTAAACCCCACTGATTTTTTTTGTATCGGGATACTACAAAGACCTCGTCTACTCAAGAGAATGCCGCAATTTGGACAAGTTAACCCGGAAATTGAGAGTAGCAGAAGAAACCATTAAAAATAATAGAAGTGCATTCAGACGTTTTGAAGACAATTTATTTTGGCGATGTCGCACTTGCATTAAGCAACAGGGGGGCCATTTTGAAAATTTCTTGTAATTAAACACCTTGTAATAGGTTTTACTTTGTTTGTATTAATCATCATGTAAATGAAAATTTTGCACTTACCACATTTAGATTTCAATTTTTCTGATTGAAGCCTTATGAATTATAAAATGAAATTTTCAGGGTAGCTACCTGATAGATAGAGCAAGTTTTTAAAAGCCAAACGGTAATTTTTTTAAATGTGATTTTATCTTTTTAAAGCCCCTTGAAGTTGTGAACATATTGGGTAATTTCATCATTTTTGGCATTTAATTTTTTTTTTAATCCATTCAAAGATCTAACGATAGTAAATGTTACCATACTGAATTGGCCTACCTATTAGCTTAGCACACAAAAAAAATCGAGCATCTACCGCAATAATTCACGTCACCATAAATAAAAATCTCATCGTACTCGGCGATAGGTGAAAATTAAAAAAAGTCATAACTCCGAAAATACGAAAAATCGCGGAACATACATGGGGGTGATTTAGATAGCCCTCTAGGTCCTCTACCTCCCAGCTTCAGTATATCACTACTTCTTGGGACACCCTGTATAATCGTCATGAATATGATAGACCTCGCCGTTAATAAAGAGCGACAGTTCATACTCCGTCGAAAATCAAGTTGCGAGTACGATGAAATGACGATGCAAGCATTTTTATTAATAGCCAAAGTTCATTAAGTTCAGCGGGTACAATATCGTTGCTTGAAACTATTTACACAATATTGTAATTTTTAGAATAAAATAAAGTATACTTCAAATACCAATATGAAATATTAGTAAATACCTATTAAATATGTCAAATCAAATCAAAATGGCGCGCTACAGCCTGTGCATATGTCTATGCGCGCGCAAAAGCGATGAGGAAAAGGCCAAACATTAGTAATATAATAAACTGAATAATTATATCAATCCAATACAAACAAAATGTTATTTTTTATTTAGAAAACTGTATAATTTATAGAAATTAATTATTATTTATAAGTACCACCTTAGATTTATTAAAATAACCTATAATGTTTTTGACTTATTTACTGACGTTTAAAATAAAACTGTAATCAAAAGGCACTATTGCGATTATAGAATGTAAACAACACGGGTGTGTAATGGACTGTATTACAGCCATAAACACGATGTGATAAGAGCCACTTTACGAGCAAGTGTGTTGAAATAGTACATTATGATACAAGTGTGGTACGTTGCCAATTACACTCGAGGCTATATCTTGCAGTACGAGTCGTAGACGATTGCTGTATAAAGCCGAGAGTATAATGACCAACGCACACGAGTTTTATACGACGTTTTTAACACACTTGCG
Organism: Hedya salicella; assembly: GCA_905404275.2. Lineage (NCBI taxonomy): Eukaryota > Metazoa > Arthropoda > Insecta > Lepidoptera > Tortricidae > Hedya > Hedya salicella. Next base: position 92,853,090 of record FR990096.1, read on the forward strand.
AGGAAAAAAGCAAAAAAACAATCGTACCTTACTTGGTCTAGGTTATACGTGCGTAACCAATCCTGTAGTAAGTTTTACATTAATCCGTCATCAGTACCTCAAATTTACGCACCTACATATTGATTATATGTATTTTCAATTTCATTGCTTGAAACTATTTACACAATATTGAAATTTTAAGAAAAGAGTCATACTTCAATATGAAATATTTGTAAATATTAAATATATCAAATCAAATCAAAAAGGCGCGCTGCGACCGGTGAATTTGTCTATGCGTGCACACAAGCGTTTAGGCAAAGGCTAATAAGCCAATCCGCCAAACATTAATAATATAATAAACTGAATAATTATATCAATTTAATACAATCAAGATGTTATTTTGTTTAGAAAACTTTATAATTTATTGAAATCAATTGCTTTTTACAAGTACCAGTTTAGATTTATTAAAATAACCTAAAATGTTTTTTGTACTTAAAACCTATTTGCTGTAGTTTAAAAAAAACTGTAAAGGGAAGGTACTAGTGCGATTATGTTATATAAAAAAACACGCGTGTGTAATGGTTTTGGATTATAGCGATAAAGACGGTGTAATAAGAGCCACTTTACAAGCAAGTGTGTTGAAAAATAATTTTCGAGACCTACATTGAGTCAAACGTTGCGTGATGCCACGCCTAGTTATAGTTTATACTTAAGTTATGACGTCACGACCCCCTCACTCTATAACTTTAATGGGATTTATCGAAGTATTATATTATAAATTTGAGAAAGCAAGAAAATACATGTCCAATATTTTTTAATTATTTAACTGACAGACTAAATAGAATTTTGATTTTGTACCTCAGCATCATGCCTATTATGACATTCCACGACAATCAGTGCGATTTCCAAGTTATAAAAAGCGTCTCAAAATATCTTGAACAAGAGACTTAAGCCTTCCAAGGTCGGGCCGGAGGGCCCTCCACGTTATCAGGCCTCGAGGGTCGGAATCCGCAGCGATGGCAAAATCGCTACAGGTCAGGATAAGAACTGTCGATCAACCAGTTTGCATCCTACGCTATGTTGAAATTCTTCCACTTCTTCAACACTAACGTCTTGCTTAGGTAAATAGTTAGTTTAGTTTTCAGTGACGATACTTTACTGACGTAATTCGTATGTCGGTACCATCTAATTTGAAAGGCTGAGTACTTTTTAAGTCAACTCAAAGAAAGAAAGAAAAGAAAATGTATTTATTGTCACAACTAAGTGATATAAAATGTGTGTTACTGAATAATGATAACTTAAGTAACTCATTGTTATCAATATAACAAAACATAAAGATTTTAGCAAATTGTAGCGTATTGCTGATCCTACCGTATAATGAGCGACGCTTCAGTTCTGTTATTCAGCCGAAACCTTAATCATTGATATTTCACGTTTATGCACTTATATACCCATAAAACGTACATTTTAAATTATGCAGTCCACAGAAATTGCGATAATCACATAGTTGAAAAGCAATTAGCTTCAAAGATTGGAATCCAGATTCAAACGCCGCAAGATTAAAATGGATTTTAATATCACAATTGTGAACTAACGGATTGTGGCAGCAATTGCAAAGATTGGACACGAACGGGAAAAGGTGATTAGAATGCGATAGACACTTTGTTCTTTACAATTTAATGGTAAAGTTTATGCTACCTTCAAACTTCATAGAAAAAAATTGTGAACGATTGGACCAGATAAATATTATGAAAATATATAGTTTTTTTAAACAATACATATTATGATGGGAATTATTAGACAAAGTTAATTAAATATATTAATTATTATATTTTTATTTTCTAAAAAAACGACGAATATGAAGGGGGTAAAAATTTAAAGTCTATCTACAGGGTCAAATGAGGTATTATATGAAAGGACATTTTTGAACAAAAAAATATTTTTTTGTGTTTAGTTTTTGTTTTATTAATGAAAATGTGAAAAAAAACGCCATCCCCCGCCCCCTTTATCTCCGAAGTTTACCAATCGAAAATTTTGAAATTTTCACAATTTGTATTAATAAACATAAATATTACACGAAAATTATAGCCATGTCTCTAACTAGCAATATTTTTGTTTGAGCAACCCGGTTGCCTTAAGGTTGCATCTGATTTGTATCCAATGCTAATAATAGATATCAGGTGCAAACTTAACTCAACCGGTACCGGGTAATAAAGTTACAGTAAGTAAAAAATTGTACGGAACCCTCAGTGCACGAGTCCGACTCACACTTGGCCGGTTTTTTTAGTATGTATAGTTTTTTTCATAGCTATTACTTACGAGCTAGACTTATGTCAGAAGAGCAATTTTCGTTTACTACACCACTATATCTATTGGGACCGAGCGCGACGACAGCTCCACGTAACAGGCGGCCATTATGGACAATATTGTCACCGCTGTCAAACAAGAAGTAAGTAAATATTGTGAAAAATATTAATGAAATCTTGTGTTATTTTACTATATTACACAATTCACAACAACACATCTTACCAGGACCATATTTTTATCTCAAAAACGATTAGAAAATGTTTACTGCAATATGGATTTGACTGCTCAAGTCAGCGACAAAAATGACAATTTTAGCCGTAGCGAGCGCTGTGATCGTTTAGGCTACCCCCTCCACCCGCTTTGCACTCTGCCAATAAACGATGCGCTGATTACTTCGTCCTTAATTTGATCGGTATACGATCACTTATATTTATTTCCACGAAACACTTTTTAAATTAACATAATTCCTGTAAAAAATCAGTACCGACATCCCAAGTACCTACTTGGGATGTCGGTACTGATTTTTTACAGGAATAGGAATATCGGAACTGAATGGAGAAAAGATGGTGATTGTAACAACTTAACAAGCTTGAGACTTCAATAGAATATAGGTTTTTATACGTAGTATTATGATATTAATATCAATAATACGCATCAACTTGTTTAGACTTAATTAAGATAGCCTTGCTTCGGGTTTATAAAAGATAGTCGCATTTTTAAAGCCTTGGTGCACAATGTACTAATCCCATCGGTAGCGTCGTTCCATTTTTAAACAGTTTAAAGCAAATATTCGATTCAGTCGACCAGTCAATTGCGATCGATGAGTTGAATTGAAAAAACAAACCTGACCGGCGTACAATTTACGACGCCTGTAATTCGTAAACTTTGGTTAGTGTTACTGTCAAGGTATAGCGAAATACACGCGTGATTATTTTAAGACATGCTCAAATATTGTGAGTAGTGCGCAAATAAATATGCGCTTCGGGATCAACTTGCATACCATACACTACTGATAATATTATCGTAAAAAGAAGGTGCCCGCAACTTCGTCCGTGGGGGAGAAAAGTCATAACTCTCTTTTTTGCTTTACCGTAGTCGAGTTAAGAGTATCCTATAACCAGCTGTCTGACTAAAGCTGCCTAGCTAACCGCGTATCAAAAAGAGTTGAGATCTGTCCAGCCGTTTTGGCATATCCATATACAAACATGCCAAAAATGAGAAAATCCGGCCAAGTGCAAGTCAGAGTCGCGCACCGAGGGTTCCCTACAAAATATAAGCTAAGAAGTTCCGTATCTATGAAAATCCAGTACTAGCAGAGCCCTGCCCTTAAGCAAAATGTACTTAGTGTGGCATTTTGTATTGGTTACGGATTAAATCGCGTATATTATCTCATTTTAGTTCCCGACGTTTCGGAAGCTTTCCAGCTTTCCATGGTCACGGGTGGACTGAGAAAAGATAGATTTTCTAAATAAATGAGATAATATACGCGATATAATCCGTTAAATTGTTTTATTTCAATGAGTAATAATCGCGGAAACAGAAGACAATTTGATATTAATTTCTTCTTGATGCCCCCCACGCATTCCTGAGAAAATGGGTCTAGACGGACAGACAGACGGAAGTACAACAAAGTGATGCTATAACCCTAAACTATACCTTTATTTTTTTGTTTGTGCAATGAAAATATATATAATGCACAAACACTTCATTTCCACAACTTTATAATAGTGTAGACTACGTATCTAGGAGCCCTAAAGAAAGAAAGTAGAATATCCTCACGAGCTGTTACGGAGGGTTATGAGACAAATATCAGACTTTTAATGGTTTATTCCCTAAGCTAGAAAGTGCAATGTTGCAGACCATTATTGAAACGGTTGAAACCTAAACGCCGATTAACAGCAAGTGAGTTATTAAAGACTTGCAAGCTTGAGATCCTTTAAGGCTCAATATATATAATATAAAAAGAAGTCTAGACGGCGCCCTAGCCTTAAAAAATTAGGAGTCAAGCTACTGAACCTAGCTTCTCTAATATGTTCGCTCGTCATGCTAGCTTCGACAAAACAGCATGATCATGACCTTCGACTGTCAAGTTGTTACATTGTCCCTCACTTGTTCTCTCCTGCCCTTATCCCATTTATTTGAGGTGAGCGTATGTTAGGTATTACTTTCATCCCTCGCTGTCACCCGTCATCTCGTTCAGATCCTCCTTTTCCATATCATTTGTCACACAATCTATTTCTACTTCCTGTTCTACTTGTATAACTTCTAAGTGTTAACGTAGAAGGTTACTTATACCGCTTTTCTCGTCACATGTCCATGTCATGCTAGTTGTGCCTAATTTGGTAGCACAACGGCTTACGAAGCCGTCGATCCCGGGTTCAAATCCCGAACGGCAAGTGTTTGTGTGATGTTTGATATTGGGTTTTAGATGATTTTTATTTATTTAAGTATTATAGTATCTATATAATTATGTATTTCGTCGCCTAGTACTTATAGTACAAGCTTTGCTTATTTTGGAACTAGGTGAATTTGTGTAAGATGGTCCTGATATTTATTTATTCATTTTTGTCACTATACTGTTAAAACCATTGAGATTGCCTATCTATCTGTTGAAGCGTGTTCACTGCTAAGTTGAATGGAGTGTATTTTTAGTTTATTTTGTTTAGATTACACCAATTAGTTAAACCGTTTTCAAAGCGCGCTCGTTCGTTTGAAAGCAGCAGTTCTAATATTAACTAATAGCTAAAGGGTGGATCAACATTTACTTTTTGTTATTCTGTCTTGTAACTCAGCAAGCAATAGTGACAGAGTTTCTTAGAAAAATGGTAATCATTCAGGCTATTGACACACTGAAGGGGCCCTTGAAAAATGAACCTGTATTAAAAAGAAAACAAAATAGCTTTTTTTATATCGTTTATATTCGATGTTTTAAAGAGTAACTCGGGAGACGTCACCACGTGTTGGTTGTTCAGTGTCGTCGTAGCACAGATACAAAAGATTACTTTGTTTGGGCAATGACCCGAGGCATGTGCTGTCTGTTTACCTCCTTGTGATATCTAATGGAACAGACTATGGTTATCCTGCTATACCGTAGCAACGAACTAACTGATTTTTGGTATAGCAATAGAATGTACACTGTACGAAGAGGAATGAAAAGGTTCGTTACTTTTCGACTCTATGTGACAGTATTAAGGTAAAAAGTGACAAACCTTTTTATTCCGCGACTGTACATCGAGAGTGACATTGGCCTACATTTTATTTAAAAAAAAAACTCGGTTCAAATATGATGAGCAAATGAAGGCCAAGACTAATAACTTATGATTAGATGAGCGACGTGACTAAATTTAAACTAACGTTCCACTGCCTGGGATGGTCCCAAGAGATGGCATCTGCAACATTGTTTTATTGCAATATTAGAGAATGCAATTGGTTATTTTTCGTATGGTTTAACCCGGATTTAACTGAAGCTGACGGGTTTTTTTCTAACAAATCGCCGATTGCGTTCCCATATTGCTATATACGTGACAAAGGGTGTAATAAACGCCGCAAAATGTCAAAAATATATAACCAAACCTTAGACAATAGAGTTAGTGTGTACTTACTTTTTGAATTGTTGGTGTGTATTTAAATTTTCCTTTGACTACACTATCTCGTAGATTTGAGAGTTCGGAATCGTGACGTTTTTATCTCAATTTGCCGAACGGACAGTTTACGCGATAAATGCCTATCAGCGGCACTTCTGGTTCGTGTTGCGCAGACAGACAGACAAACGTCGGGTTAGTGCAATTAAACCATACTATAAGTCTGATGGGAAATATTCAAAACACTATTAAACTGATAAGTTTTTTGTTTCTATTGGAAAGGCGATTGCCAGTCCACTTGTTTTAATGGTCTGTGGATATAAGTACTTATGTTTTTATTTACCCTCTAACCCCGTACGATAACTATGCTATTATAAATGTAAAAATAAGATATTTTCAAGAACATAAGTGAAACGGACCATGTTAAGGACACTGTCTCGAAAAACAATGGTGTTTTTGTATGTGCCTGTGTAACTTTATCACGCCAAAACGGCTTTTCGGCAAAATGGATTTTAAGTATTTTGGTACACGGCTAGCTATCCACAAATGGCTATAGGATACTTTTTACTCGATTACGCTAAAAAAAGAGAGTTAACACTTTTTCCACTGACGAGGTAGCAGTCTCCTTCTAGTTTTTAATAATACTAAAAGGTAAAAATTGGGTAAACATACTACAATGGAAAATTATGCAACTTAGATACAACCCTCTTTTTTCTAGAGTGTAGTCGGTCAAAAAGTATCCTATAACCATTTGTGGATGACCAGTGCACCAAAAATAGTTGAAATCCATTCAACCGTTTTGACGTGATGAAGCCGCAGAGACTCATACAAACATAAAAAAATATAATAGATTCAGTGACTGACCTATAAATAGTCCGTACAACATAATTATGTTTTTGAATATATTTTCATTGTACAGACATTTATTCTCCAAAATTGTCCTAAAATATACAGGAACCAAAAGCAAGAATTTGTGTATACCAACCATTGACTTATATATATATACCTACATACATATTTATTGCCTCGTGATTATCTCCCATATTTTAGAAACACATCCATAAATCAATTGAAAATAATGAATTCGTCAAAAAACACAAATTGTTATTAAAGTCAACCTCATTTAGATAAAATTGTCGCGTATAAATAAATCCTACGCACTATTAGAAAGCGTAGTCGTCCAGAAAAAAAAAACATTTGTTAGAAGTTTGAATCCACGATCAAGGCGAAGCTGAGTCCCGGAGTATATTTATACCTGCTAGAATGCCCCCGCTTAATGCGTTCGCGATCTAACCCTCTTTCTTCAGCGTTATCGGGTAAAATATTTTTATGACCTTTATCAAAATTTAATAAAATCTGCTAAAGTATTCGCGAAATATGTCAGCGTTGAACAAATATGACCCCTAGACCTCGGTATTAACTATCCGTAGTCACAGGTCTCACCTTTGATCTCGTTTTCATTTGCCAGTTTCGGCAAGGTGCAACATGTCAGCCTGTTTTACATTTTAAAAATGGGATTGAGGGGAGTGGAACCTTAAGCCACAAAGGGGAATACCAACCGCGGTCACTTAGAATTGATTTGGGACGCAGTGCGCAAGGCACAAGGACTGCGGAGGTGGGTTGTACCGGTTCAACTCAACTTGGGGCAAGAGAAAGAAAGCAACTGTCATAAAAGAGAATAATAAACTACAGGCTGGTCGGCCCCACCGGCGGGGTACAAGACGTAGAATGCAGCCCGATACAGTCGAGTTAGTGTGACGCAATGTACATAGTAATGTATCCTAAAGGATCGATTTTACATTTCGAAAATATAAACTCAATTGAACTGTCACCAAATACCGTAGTCTCACTCACTCAGCGGTGTTCCATTTATGTTCGTTTGTCCGCGGTAAAACCTGGCTTGAGCTGTTGAGGTGAAAAATATGTTGTTAGAAAATCCCAACAACCTCAAGACAACGAATTTTTCTTCGGATAAAGTTTTCGGGTCGTAAAAACACTGCTATTTGTCTACTAGAAGTAGGATCTCGAGTTTTAAAAGATAAACTACGTGGCTTGTGGGGCTTAATGCCAACAGCCAAAACCAAAGTTTTCTGCTAGCTAACTTGAGTATGACAGTTTTGTTTTTAACTTTTATCCCTTCATTTTTGTGCGGTGTTTAAGATATCGTACTTGGGTTTAAGATAGCGATTAAATACCACTTTATGCTGGTGAAAGAACTAGCATATAGGATTTCCATGTCTCTCTGTTCCATAGCCAAAATGGCGGAAACGAAACCCTTATTATTTCGTCATGTCATGTCCGTCCGTATGTCACAAGCATTTTACTCAAAAACTACAAAATGTAATTTGAAGAAATTTGAGTAAGTGTCTAGGTGTCTTGTATAAGCCGCTATTTAATTTAGTAGGTACCTACTTACTAAACAAAAATATTTTTATGGGGGGGGGGGGGGGGGGGGGCTCACCGTTAGAAGTTATTTTTTTCAGCAAAGATCAACGTGCGGTGTTTGACAACGTGTTTGAACAGTTCTTTTAAAAACACTAGGTTTCTAAGCAATTTTTTTGATAAGTAGCTTAAATAAATTTGCTCAAGGCTATCCTACTTAGGTAAACCATTCTGTACTTTGATTTTTTTTACGAAGATCTTGATGTTTTACTACCACAATCTTCGTGATTTTTAAACGGCGAAAGGCCGGTTAAACATACAAAGATCTTGTAACAAGTAGTGACAAAATTTGAAGACAAGCTGACTGGGCTCTGTAGCTCAATTGACAGAGCGTGCGCCCCGGCAAGGCACAAGGCACCTGTTCAAATCCGGTCGGAGTCTTTAATTTTTTTCATTATTTGGATCTTTGTATTTCAAGAACATACATTCTGTACTTATTCCGTAACATTTACTTTAATCCGTAATTATAGTACGTAAATAATTATATTTAATAAGAAGGTGCCCGCAAATTTCGTCCGCGGAGGATAAAAAAAACATAACCCTCTCTTTTTCTACAGCGTAGTCGGGTAAAAAGTATCCTTTTAGTATCTGGAGATACCTAGCTAGCTGTGTAGCAAAAATGGTTGAAATCCGTTTAGCCGATTTGGCGTGATGAAGCCGCAACGACACATACAAACATACAAAAACTATATATTTCCTTGGAGTGACCTTCAAATAGTCCGTTACCATATATTTTTTAAATATCTTCATGTACAGACATTTAATTTTTACAACTTTATAATAGTATACATGTTGTTGTTTCAAATTATTGGACCCGTGACCATGCTTATTTAAATTTAAATACGTCGACTTATTTAAATACGTTGTATGAAATTTACACACTGTTCATCGTGCGCTTCTCAACAAAAGGACGTAAGCGACATAAACATACGCTCTTTTGCTAGTACCTTTTTTCACATCATTTTTTTTCATGTGTGAATTTTTTTGTAGTAACGATCCCTAGACGGTCGTGATCATGACATACTCTGCGCCGGTTTTTCTACATGTGTCGGTTATATTTATCGGTGCACCGATTACTCGCTACGGGGACAGTGCATGTGTTGTATTGATGTTTTTGGCTGTCAGAAGTCTCCGTCTACCTTCACAATATGTGTGTATGTCTGTACCACACGCATCAAGATGAAAGGCTGATACAATCGGTCTTGGCAAGCGATCTGAGGGGCGGCATCACTCGGCGCCGATCGTCAGTGCACGATTAATTTCAATAAAATACATCGATAAATGTATTGAACAATACTACAAATAATTTTTATTGATCAGAGTAGTCGAATAATTCTGGAGATTTAATGGATCTTCTCAAGAAAATTAATGTTCTTTTGCCTTTAAAAACATAAAAACCGAGTTTTTCCTATCGCTTTTCAAATCACTGAGTTATTATTCAAAAGTGGTATCCAGATATAGTATTACACAAATATAGTATTTAAAAGTGGCCTAAATTATTCTCCCGTCCCTGTTTCATCCCTATAAACTCGTCGATTCGTTATTAACTAGGTACCCAAAAGAAGTGCAAACCTAAAATAGTTTTCGTACTTGTAATGTAATACAACTAAAAGAAAATAAGATACAAAAAAGAAAGTTTCCGACCAACTCAGAAGCGCCTCCTTTTTGGGAGTCGTTAAAAAGATACCACTCAGCGCTACTCTAAAATAAAAATAAAATAAAAAAGCCTTTTATTTCTTGCAAAATACAGATAAAATAATTCAATTTAAAATGTTTGAGTAATAAAAGTGTTTGTACAGCATCTAATAATACTAATAAAAAAATTGATATTGAATACGGTGATAAATTTTTGCTTAAAAAACTTAAATAAAAAAAATATCTTTATACAATTCCAATTCTTTTCATTAATTATTATTGTTGCTTTGAAAAATATGACTAATACTACCGTGTTATTAAGTACATGTCATGCAATATGTAATAAGAACATTATAGTAAATTCATTTGCATAAAATATATCATGTGATTTTTATCGGCGCAAGAACCCCTCGTGTCATGGTGAAGCGCTACTCTACGAACGAATAAATAAGATGCCAAACTAATTATGAAAATTCGCAATTTTAATTTAATTAACATTAAGCCCGCAACTTCGTTCGCTAAGGGGAAAAAGTCATAACCCCTCTTTTTTTAACCGACTCCCAAAAAAGGAACCAATTCTCAATAGGGAATATGCATGAATTTTAATTTTTGCTTTGTATATTATAATATTTTATGCAAATGAATTTACTATAATCTTCTTATTAAATATTACATGACATGTACTTAATAACACGGTAGTATTAGTAATATTTTTCAAAGCAACAATATTATTTAATGAAAAGAATTGGAATTGTATAAAGATATATTTTTTATGTCTTTTTATTTAATTTTTTTAAGCAAAAATTTATCACCGGATTCAATATCAATTTTTTATAAGCTCATTCATGTAAAAAACAGTAGACAAAAAAAAATCGAATAACTATCAAAATAACCAAGATATAAGCCATCAAACATTTCATTCTATCTCTTTCTAGCGAAACGGAATTTAATATGGAGTTTATATGGCCGGCGTAGACTATGACGTAACAGTACATGTCCTCTCTGTCAAATCGCCGTCTAATTAGCAGTTTAAAATGACTATATCTTGCATGTTTCTTGGCCGATTTAAATTTTAATTTCACATTTTGAAATCGTGTTTACGGTATTTTGATATTTAGTTAAGAAAAGCGATAAAGAAAATTCATGCATGTACCCTATTTGTGGGAACTTTTTTGATGATAATGGTACCACCGAATTGATTTTTTGATGGAGCCGGAAGTAAGGCATCGGAACTCTGTAATAAAATAATGTACCCTAGCCGTGTTTGAGCTTGTTGGAATCGTCTTGAAATACACTTTTAAGTAACGATGAACTAAAAAATGTAAAATAAATTAAGCTTTTAACAAAGAATAAAACTCCAAAAAAACTAAAAGTAAAAAAATAACTACATAATTCAGTTTCTTCAATTTACTACTAAAGTATTAAGGTTTGTATATCGGGGGCACGGCAGTGCCGCCGCTAAGTACCATCCTTTACTGGAACCATTTCGCCGCATTTTCAGGCCCCTATTTGAGAACCTCTGTATAAGACCAGAACGCAGAAATTTTCGTCGTCCAGTAAGCTATAATCACAAACTTAAATTCCAAAATTCCACGTCTGTATGTAGGCCATTTAGTTCCGAAGTAAAGCGAAAGTAAAGTTTCGCATTTATGACACTCACTCACTCACTCATGATCATCAGAATAGAACTAGTACTTCCCATAAACTCAGAGAGCTGAAATTTGGTACAGAGTAAGGGTTTAGTGGTCACATAAAGGGAAAACTATAAAACTAGGATAATTGAAGATCTGGAGTACCTGATGACCCTAATTAGAAAACACAAGAGCCCGACCAAACTATTAGAGATTGACATACCGCCTTTACAAAAAATATTCAACTTGGTAGGCCGCTTCATTTGATGTCAAAAATTTAAGGTCTGAAGTATCTCATGAAGAACCGTCAATGGGTAGCGGTTCTGGCGACAGATTGGTGCAATGGTGTCATGGAGCACCTGGTTTTGTCCCCTTGTGTACCCTTCAACGGCCAAGTCACACAACATTAAGTATAATAATAAAGAAATCGCAGTAAGGAACCTTAGACTTGGCACGACTTTGCTAAGATTTCATTACTTTTTAGAGATAAACAAGCAGCTCCATCGAGACTTGGCTAGTTTTTTACAGAATGTTTTTGGTGGGATTTAATCTATACAGTATATACAATTAATGTTATTTTGGATTCGGTGCCATCGTGTCACAACTTACTAAAATCGATTCAATATTTTACACATTCTTTATATGGCACCGACGCCAAAATAACATTAATTGTATATATGTATAGATTGAGTAGACAAACGGTTACTTGTAAGTAGATTGAAGAAACTGAGTTATGCAGTTATTTTTTTAGTTTTTTTCTTCTTTATCGTAGTCGGGTAAAAAGTATCCTATCACTATATAGAGATACACAACTATTCGTGTACTATTACTGTTACACAACTATTCGTGTACTATTACTATTTTGCGCGAGGAAGCCGCATCGACACATACAAACATACATAAATAAAAATAAATAAAATAATCCATTTCAGTGACCTCCAAATAGTTCATTACAATGTTTTATTTGAAAATATCTTCAATGTACAGACATTTCATTTTTACAACTTGATAATAGTATAGATTAAGAATACTGACCACATAAATAGATTATAATGTTATTGTAAAGTTACATACTTTTTACCCAAATAACGATGAAGCAAAGAATTTAATGTAGGATTGAGTACCTGTTGGAATTGGAATTTCTTTAAACATACTTATTTGGTGAGTAATTTTAATTCGCTACTTACTTTTCACTTTTACGAGTACCATTCTCATATATATATATAAATATCTTCAACGAGATCTTTCATAACTTTATTTGAGGGATCTTTAAAGCTATCATAATTTTCTAACTAGAACATATCACTAGTAATTATCATAAGTGAAGTCACATGCAGCCCAGATTCGGTTCTCACAATACCAATTTCAATTCCTAATTACTAACTCAAAACTTCATAATAACATGAACGAATAATATGAATAAGTGTTCTCAAACATATTATGACCACGGCTCGCACTACTGAAGCACATTCACTAAATCACGTCAATATACCTACGTAATAATAAAATAACCTATTTTAATAATGTTGAGATGTTTTCAATACTTAATAATACGGCACGATGGCTCTCAAACTGTATACATATTCGTCAGCGAAGGAGAACCCTCATAACATTACCGTCTTTTTCTTCAGCGTAGTCGAGTAAAAAATATCCTATAGGTATTTTTTTATTAACGACCCGCGTACAAAAAATGGTTGGAATCCATTCAGCTGTTTTGACGTGATAAAGCCGCAAAGATACATACAAACATACAAAAATCCAAAAAAATATTTTTTCGATTTAGCGATTGACCTACAATAAACCGGTATCGATTACGTTTTTGAAAATATCTTCAAAGTACAGAAATTTCATTTTTATAACTTTATAAGACAAAAAGTAACTGCATTGTAATTCAAAACACGATACCAATAAGCGTTTTGTCGTCAGTAGAATGGAAGAGAAATGAATGGGAATGACACATGTTAGCTAAAAGATACGTGGCCTACAGCCAATTTGCCCTAAACGCATTAGCTATTTTAGAAAAAGAAACGCTACGAAGCGGTAAAGCCTCCTGTGTTAAGCCATTTTTAAGGCAACAGTTAACTAGTTTATTGTATCAGGTGGATTTTCAGCCTTATATGTACTTATGCAATATGCTAGTACTAAAATAACATGTTTTTGAAAATTAACATAGTAGTAAATAGATACATGAATTCGTAAATTTACCTTTATCCGTATATGTATTTCCGTATCAACGAGCATAGAACCGTGGAAGTCAAGAGGAGCCTTGTAAACAGCATCCTTTTTTTAGTGGTTTAATCTAGATGAACATTATAAATGATTAACCGTTAGATTTTTTCAGTTTAGATGTAAAAGTTAATATACATTATGACAGAATTAAAAACCTGTACAACCCTGCACTATTTTAGAATATATGACGGAATTTAACCGACCCGAAATTTATTCTGTTGAGTATATGTAATGCTTAGTACTTACTTTATTTATATTGCTGCATACGAGTGGCGCAGGACCGATCATGGCGTTGTTTCGGACCTCTGACCACAAGTGGATGTCTTTCGGCTGATGATATTGATAACTTAAAAAAAAAACTTTTTTCATCGATCGCATTACTGTTTGAGAACCGCCCCAGATGCCGAATGCTTGCGCGTACGCGTGCCCGAAATAACCCGCAACTGGGTTAATTCATTGTACCGCTTTTTTTGCGGCATCCACTGGACGGTGATCGCTGGACCTAGCTTTCGCCTCGCTTTTACTTCACCAACAAAGCAACATTGTGTCATAAAAAAGGGGTTTCTTTGCGTAATTTTCAATGAGGATATCTCGTTGTGGCCCTCATTAATTCCCAGTCTAATCTTCATTCAGACTGCGACACCGGCTGCGACCTACCAGCTAAACGTTTTGCCCATTCTCAAAACTGCCTAGCTTCCTCAAAGCCCCTTAGACCTTTCATTTGTACTGCAGCATCTGCCTTATAGGTTCCTTAACTTACTTTTGGAAGTCAGCCAGTTATTTTCTTCTAGCTATTGTACACGCCGCAGCGATTTACAAACTGTAAAAATCTAGAACTCGGTGTTAGCTTAAATTCAACGAATATTAGGGAAATTTAATTATAATAATCTGTTTTAGAGGCTCCAATAGCTCATATTTTGTAACACTATCACCACAACATCTACAGTATATTCTGTTATTTCATTTGTTTATGTTAAAAAAATAAATAATAACTGTCCACTTAACTAAATAAAATGATTTTCTAGAATCAATGCCAAGAATGCCTCTAATGCCTAGTAAAACACATCCAGGCGACCCACTTCTCATAAACATTTTTACAAGTGAACTGTATCAAACAACCTTGTTTAACACGCGATATTATGTTCGATAAAATAAACAAGAACGCAATGAAAGCCATCTCACTCGATTCTCTGGAAGTATTTTTTTTACGTTATTACTGGGGAGCTAATCGATGACGGACATAAAGCTTCTGAGTCAGAGTAAACAGCTGCCCTTTATAACGCAATCTTGGTTAAAAACCGTACTTACTTTACTACTAACCCTAGTGGAGACGCTCGCAACCATATTGTTCAGCGGCTGTATATTTAAATGCGAACTTTCATGTAGCCCATATAAATGAAATGTCCCACTAACAGTCAAATGCTACTTCTGACAATAAAAACATCAACACTTATTTGTACACTTTTGGCGAGTTTAAAATGATCAATAACTCAAAATAAAAGCGTATAATATGGAGCCAATTTGACCATAAACCACTATGGCGTTATAAAATATGTTTTCTTAAAAATTAACTTTCTATTTCAGCATTTATTGGTCAGTCAAACACCCATTTAATATCTTCTACAATATTCCAGTAGGTTTTTTGTAGAAAGGGCGTGGCTAGGTGGGATTTATATTTGAAGAATGGCACATTCAACACAAGAGTAATGTCTTCATAGCAGTTCGCTATCGCATAAAAGCGTTTTCATTCTGGAAATATAAAAGATTTTACCGCACTAGGTGACGTTAATTAAGAATGTAATTTAGGAGAAAAGAAAGTAAAAGAAATATTTTACGCTAGAACGCTTATTCACATAAATACATTAATATAATACTTATATAACATTCACATTGAAAAACGTTTATATTATCGTTACTATTTAATCGTCGTTCGCGTGTCGAGTGGCCTTTCTGTATCTTGCACGAAGCCAAGGTCTCTATAATGCAGGGGACTCGAGTACACAGGAAAAGGGGGCCCTAGACTATTAAACAAAGGGCGGTCCTGGGGCAGTCAATACTAAATTAGAAACCTCTTTCATGAAAAAACACGTCGCTTATTATGGGCCCCAGAAAGTTTGGGGCCCTGGGCAGTTGGGCACGCCCCGTGTGCGCTTAAAGTAAATGGAACAGATGAAACACAAGTCTTACTTCAAAACTTCAATGTCGTGTTTTTACTCCAGCTAGGAAGGAAAAAAATAGGATGTAGGACTCATTTGAAATTCATTGGCACACTTAGCGCAATAATGACCACCTTGACCTAATTTGCTTCGGTTTCGGGCGGAGACGTAGACATTCTTATAATTTTGAAATAATTGGAATACATGGTTAAAGGGAGACGTGTCTTCTTATGTGTAAAGAGGAAGTTGTGACTGCCGTACTGACTCATTACTACCAGTTCAAGATCTAAAAAGTGGGAATTTTGCGTAGATGTTCTTATAGTTACTACCCGGTGAAATTATTTGTGCACCTCGCCGCGTGACGTTCATCTCGGCGTTCAGGGTGTACGAAAAAAGTCAAAGGGATATTGAACACATGCTTGTACAGCGATAAATAAAGAAAAAATAATATTATTTGACCGACATAAGAGTAAAACGGAACGCGCAAAACGTTTGAACTCAGAAGTCAGCGACATTGTCAAATAAATACTTTGGTTTACGAGGCACGCGCGCGCGTGAGTACGAGTAACGTGGTGATTTTCTCTTACAGCGTGGTAGAGATGCGCGCCGATAAAAAAATAATAACAGGTGACAGCCCGCTCCGAAAAAAATCTTGGCGGTGGCGTGGATTTTTTGACCTTTCTGAAAAAAAATGTAGGAGCTTTAAATATTAAGATGTGAAATGAAAATACGACTCATTAAAAAAATAGCTAATAACTTTGTCACAAGCACATTTTTTTGCAATTTTTATAATTGTTGTGCACAAAAATTATTTTGTCGACCATTTACGGGCTGAGGGCCGAGGAAAGAGGCTGATCAGTGCATCTATAGAATCTGCACCCTTTCTAAGACGAAATGGCACTCTCAGGCACTGCTTAAGATCAAGGATGCAGTGTTTGAAATCAAACCTTAATGCATGCCTACAGATGACATGCCCACTGAAAATAATTTCATACAACTCTACTCAGTGGAAATACCCCCTAGAGACAAATGGCTAAACAATCAAATGTCTTTCAAAGAGGGGAGTCACATCTGGTATACGGATGGATCCAAGAAAGGAAAAGATGTGGGATGTGGTGTCTATGGATAGAAACCAAAATTCAATGTCAGCGTCAGCATGGGTACAGAGGCCTCAATATTTCAAGCGGAAGTCTTCGCTATAAATAAATGCGCGGAGATAAACCTTAACAAGAACCTAAGACACCATCACATTTACATCAACTCGGACAGTCAAGCTGCCCTGTTTGCACTAGAATCCCTAGAGACCAACTCGAGGCTAGTGCTAACCTGCAAAAATAACCTAAATGCGCTGGTTAATTCCAATAAAGTTATACTTCGATGGGTACCAGGACACTCCGACATTGACGGAAACGAACAAGCAGACAAACTCGCCAAAAAGGGCGCGGACACGCCCCAAGTCGGCCCAGAACCCTTTTGTGGGATCACAAAACGAAAGGCATACGTTCTGCTCAATGACTTCTATAGATCTAAGGCAATCGAGGAATGGAGGCCCGTAAAAGGACCAAACCACTCGAAAACCTTAATTAAGGGATTCAAGCAAAAGTTGTCGAAAAAGATACTACAGCTCAAAAGAGCAAAAACCTGCGCAATAACAAGAATCCTGCAAACATCTCACTGCAACCTGCGCCATAACAAGAATCCTGCAAACATCTCACTGCAAACTAAACTAGCACCTGTTTCAAATGGGTATGATGCAGGACGCAGTATGCAGATTCTGCCAAGAGACAGAGGAGACTGCAATGCACATCCTCTGCTTCTGTGGGCCACTCATGAGGAAAAGAAGTATCCACCTAGGGCGACATGTCATGCCCCCGGAAGAGATACACCATTTCACTGCACAAAGAATTTGGGAATTCCTATAGTCAACGGGCTTCAGTTGTGAACTCTAATAAAGGGCTGCCACAATAGATCAAATCTGGTCGAAGCGGCATACAGAAGGCCCACAAACCAACAATAATAATAATGTACGGGTTAAGTCTTGACCGTTCAGCGGTCAAGACTAACCCTTCCATAGAGAACACCCTTTCGCTACGTACTCGTGGCAGAAATACATAGGATAGCCTCAGCTAATGCCGACAAGAAAGGGTAGCTTCCTCCAATGGATTAAGATATCGCCATCTTCAAGATATATGTGGGGTTGGCATTGGTTTGGTACTTCCTAACTTCTTGGTAAACCTTCTCATCAGTATCGGCATCAGCAATATTTGCACCATGTTGCATGCTATATTTGAGTGTTAGTTGCGCCAGTAATGATGTTTTACTACTTGGGCTAGAGATTGCTATCTGTGGAGCGTCATTATGTTGATATATATCTAGAGGTTTTATTTCTTAGGCATATATTGAAAAAATGACGCAGGTATTTTCCTGTTTGCAGCAAGATACACATCTACTTACTTAAGCCTCATAACGTGTCAGTCCAACAAAGCTACACAGCAAGAATCTTCGCTGCCCGCCGCCTGCCCCACCTACACCTCCCACCTGCGTCGCACGCATTGCCATTTTCTTCTATAATTTATTGATAATTCCCGTCATGATCTCTACTCGCTCGGCATCGGCGCGTGAATTTCAAACCGTCTGGCGTCGGCGGCGCGCCGTTTCCTTACGGTGGCGGCGCGCATCTCTGCAGTGTGGTCTCGATAATAGGGCACAACAGTTGTTCTTCGAACACCAAGAAGAGAAACAGTACAAATGAGCCTTAATATAGACTACGGTCTTAGATCATTTAACTAATAGAGATGACAAGCCACGTCATTACTAAACAAATTGTTTATGCATTTTTTAAAAGGGGTGAAGTTAACACGTACAACACACTACGAAAATAGTCGTATTTCTTCAAACGCACACAATAAAAAGAAATAACCTAAAAAAAAAACATCCTGACAATATACTGTATAAACTAATAACCGGAGATTTCGCGATTACTTTGGCAGAGGGAGAGGGGAATGTATTCTTATCGCATGTCTAGTGGTTAAATGTTCTAAGACTACGCTAAAAAATGAGTGGCCTTGTCGGTTACAAGCGATCTAGATGATACTGACGGATAAATACATCTTTGATTTTGGTTCGTTTACAAACATTGGGGCAAAATATTTATTTTATTTTTATTACATCATTTGATAAATATGTAGCTTATCAATCAAGTATTATTAAATTATAATTTTTAGTTATTTCCATTATAAACTGCCATTTAATCGAAACTCCTTAAATTACTCAAATTTATGTGTATTACTGGATTTATTATGAGAATATAATTAACTATTGTACTGTACAAGCTGTTACATTCAGTTATAAATGTTTATTTTGGATCATAAAACTAAAACTAACATAGCGTAAGTAACAATGTTACTAACAATTATATGGGTCTCTGGCCTGAAATAAAGTTTTCATTCATTCATTCATTCATTCATAAAAAATAACAGACGACAATCCACAGCCTAAACCTGCCACACTAAATGCGTGACATATTCATGGGGAATATAAAGTTAAGCTAGTATTCAACTGGACAGAATCTTAACCTAGAGAACGAATAAAAGACGATTATTAAAGGACGATTGAGCAGCTTATATATTTAGGAGCGAATTTAACACATTCATGACCATGAATTTAGTAGCGCTATCGTTATGTGGGTAAACATGGGAACATGCGTAAGGAGTCACGGTCGTCAAAGCGTTAATGATTGCTCGCTACGTCCACGGGCAGAAAACAAAATAAAATAATTGAAATACAATCTACTTCATTTAGTTTTATGCAATCCAATTTCATTCCATTCATTCATTCTACGTTACAGAGTAACTGTGCGAGAGTAAGTTATCCGTAGATTAATGTGGTGAAACGATGTTGGAGTTAACCACCGAGTAAATCGTTAGAGTACAGTTATACTGACCTCAGTATAACTGTACTCTCGTGTAAAATAAATGTTGGTGAAATCGACCCTTAACTACTCGTTAGACAGTGATTGGACAGAGAGTCTTGGTTATTTTTGTATTTATTCGAAAAAATATTTTCAGTACTGCTCGTTACATGAATGAGCTTTTATTAAAGCAAACATAAAAATCCATAAATATTGTCTTTTAATTATGCGCCAGTGTAAGCTGATATAGAACCATCCCTTCTGTTTGACTGAACCGCTCTAGTTGGATGGAGGTCACGCAGGCTAAGAAACATTTAAGAAATAGGTATTTTAAAATTAAATATTTGTAAGTAATATTCAGACTGAAGAAGTAAATGAAAAAAACTTTTTTACAGAACTTAAATGATCTAGTATTGGTATGTTAGGTACACGTATAGTATATGTACCTATACTTGTAAGTATACTTGGTGCATATTATAAACTAACATACATGTTAATATTTTCTTCTGTTTCCGCGATTATTACTCATTGAAATATAACAATTTAACGGATTATATCGCGTACCTATATTATCTCATTTTAGTTCCCGATAAAAAATGCGTAAATGAGCTAATATACGCGATATAATCCGTTAAATTGTTTTAACATACATGTTAGTTTATAAGATACACCTATCGGTCATGTCGCCTGAAAATAAAGTATCCAAACTTGCATTTGAGATGAGTCCAATACCCCTACAACCCCAAATCCTCTAGAGTCGCCGATATATTATATATAAGTATATTCATATCTTCGAGAACAATGACATTCAGTTTTGTCATGTAAATCGATAGAACTCGCACCGCTAAGGTTTCCCATATACGGTAATAAAATGAAGACGCATTAGAGGCGAGCGCGGCGGCCGAAACCAGAAGTGACTCGGCAAACGGATACCGATACCGGAATTGCTTTTAAGACGTGTTGTAGTGCAAATACGCAGAATTATGCGGGAATAATCTTAAGGATATTCGTTCCTTTTGTGGTGTTTATGGAGTAGTAGAGTATGCGGTGTGCCTCCCTTAGAAATACGTACCTACATAAAAAAAACTCAAAAAAAAGATGTTTTTCTATTCAGTTACCTTCAAAAAGTCTATTTTAGATTTTTATATTCAATGTACTGACTTCTCATTTTTACGATTTTATAATAGCATAAGATGTTCAATGAATATTTTATAGAATTTTGGTCAAAAGGGTCAGACACTAGCGCTGGGAAAACTTTAAAGTGTAACAAGCGTCTTGTAAAACGGGGGCTTACTGAAAAACATAATCTTTAACATTACTTGGTGCAGGAAATATACCACATTATATGACAAGGGGAACTAAATCCTAGCTTACTGCCAGTTATGCATTTCTTTTCAAAGCCTTGTCGTTACAAGGCTTTAGTGACTTATTTCAGAATAGTTTAGGATTTCTTTAAAAATTATAATCGCAAAACGTCAAGAAATACATATGTTATGAATCTTCAATCACACAAACAGATTTTCCGTGAACTATAGCCAAAATCACTCTAGAGAAAAATACACTTCAAAAAAATTAATGTCTTTTTTTCGAAATGTGTCTTTCTCAATCGTTTAACTCGTTTAGGTGGAACAATACCACAGATAGACACGGGGTTACACACGTCTACGGTTGAAAAGAGTCGAACAAAAAATTAGGCATATATATTTTTTTTCCGTTTGTATCTAGGTCTATGTGGCTTCATCACGCCTAAGCGACTGAATGAATTTCAACTATTTCTTGTACAAGGGTAACTAAACGTGTTGACAGGATAAGGTTGCAAAGACACATGTACATACATACAAACATAGAGAAAAACTAAAATATATATTTTTCAATTCAGTGGCCTTCTAAATGCCCGTTCCACTTTCTTTTTAACCGACTTCCAAAAAAGGAGGAGGTTATATGTTCGATAGTTTATATATATATACATATATATATATATATATATATTTTATGTATGTTCACCGAATACTCCGCCAATTGTGGACCGATTCTAAAAATTCTTTTTTTATTTGAAAGGATATACCCCCGAGGTGGTCCCATTGCCACCAAGTTGGGATCTTATGATGGGATCCCAGGAAAAATCGAGGGCAGTCCTCAAATTTTATAGGCACTTATAACGTTTTTCATATATTTTCTTAGGCTATTTAAGTATTTGCATATGGTAGTCATCATCTTATCATGCTGAGCTGATGACAGAAGGTACAACTCCTTAACAGTTTAGAGTTAGAGGGTAATTCTTAAAATAATTAGAGGATAATTCTTAAAAAAATCATCTATTATAGGTAGATACGTTAAAACTGTTAGTCATATTATTTTTAGTGTGTCCCTGAAGTAGTCTCCTTATCACCAAGTCAGGAATAGATGATGGAATACCAGGGAAATCGAGAGAAACTCTCAAATATTAAAATCACTAACAATGTTTTGTATATATTTTTCTAAAGTTATCAGTTGTTTTCCTCTGGTTGTCATCATTTCACGCTGAACTGATGATGGAAGGTACAATGAACTAACCAACTTTTACATTTCTTACTTCCAAAGACTCGAGATGCGTGCAAAGTGCCTCTTCAATCTTCCCATTCTGGGCTCTAAAAAATACTTTATATCACTACAAACTAAAAAGCAAAAAATATTTTAATCCATCACTAAAAAGCAAAAAATATTTTTTTTTTATATAAAAAAACCGACTTCTAAATAAACTAAAAAGCCATAAATAATCTTTTATGTACGGTACGGATCACATTTGAATCACCTTTTGAAGTCGGTGCCAAACCTGAAGTAAATAAAGTTCTTTATTCAACAAAAATACGAATTACTATGACTAAATGTATATGTAGGTAGATAATAACTAAAGGCTCGCCGCCGCAGTTCTTAATAGTAATAAATAAATGGTTTGGCACCAACTTCAAAAGGTGATTCAAATGTGATCCTTACCGTACATAAAATATTATGTATGGCTTTTTAGTTTATTTTGAAGTCGGTTCTTTTTTTTTAATTATTAATATCTTTAATGTACAGACTTTTTTTGATGTATCGAAGTGTTCAGTTCTGTGTCGCTTTATGTGGAAAGCCCAATTTATAACTTACGCAATCGTCAAAACAAACGTCCTTATAAAGCAGATCAAAGCTTGTATTAAACGAAAACAATTTACTCAACGGATAATCTACTAAATATCGCCAGAACGACAGTTAAAATAATTCTACTACTTATTTTAAATTATGGCAACCTCGCCCGAATGAAAGGTGAAAGGACAACGCCACGCGATATTTTTAAACAGCAATAAATATGCCAGTGTTGCCATACCTTTTTCGAAATAAATACCATTCGGAGTCGTTGACTTCTAAAGAGCGATTCTAAATTCAACTACTTCCGAACGTATTTGTATAGATAACTGAAGCCAGACGTACCGTATCGACGGATTAAGAAAAGCAGGTAACTCGTTGTTTATTTAGATGGTTGGGCAATAAAATGCATAAATTGCTGACGAATGGCCGTTTTTAAACAAACACAAATGTAGTATACTTATAGATAGTATAGGTACTCTACAAAAAAATCGCATACTTCCGTCAAGAAGTGACGATAATTTATAAGTGCAAATTAATGTGACAATTGACAAGATTTCATAGCTGGCTATACCTCTAAATTAATATCCAATTTAAAAAAATGCATAAACAATTTCAAAAAATATTTTAAATTAATTTGATCATATTTTTTGAAAAAATCTGCTGAAAGTGCTAGACCGGAAGATGCGGCGTTATTTAGAAAATGAAAGGTCTGTGCCTGCCATGAAATAAAAAATCGTATTTCCGGTTCTCACTACGTCACATTTGACAGTTAAATCCAAATAATAGTAATTGTTTTGTCTTGCTTAAATTTCGCTCGTGCCCTATTTTCCCATTTGCAACTGTTCTTTTGCAACTCTGCTTTTCCACGGACACTGATTCTCACCTTTTTGTGACTCGGCTTTCCCGCGGATAATTATTCTAACCACCATTTGAGAAATGAAGAATTAGCCACGAGAAAGAGAGAGACGCTCATGACTACTTAAAGCTAAGTATAACGTGGCGCCATAAGAGGTACCAAAGCCTTACTATTATCACAACGCAACACTTAAATCTATAATGCAGTGAGGTGAAGATACGCTGAGTCTCCAACATTTGTTTTGTGTAATGTATGACTCCAGAGCATCGCGTATGAAACAAATTATAAAGGATTACCGTTTTACGCCATTTTAAATTGTAGGTACAATAAAGTTTAAATACATAAATATCTCTCTAACACCGTCCCATCTACCTGCAAAAGGCACCATTCTGCTTTATTTCCTAGAGAAACTGCAAATATTTAACTTTTTTCCAGCACACATACAACTGTTATTTTGGACGTTTATGAAAAAAAAAAATATTTTTACGGAAGACATATTCATCGAAATTTGACAAGTTTGTACCTTAGTAAATATTTGAACTTATTAAATTCCACAAATACTCTAGCCACTGTTAAGGCGGATAATCGCGACAGATGTCCGTATGATGTACCTAAGCACACTATTTAGCTTTTGTTTGCTCGGCTCTATTTTGCAAACATACATTCAATAAATTTACGAAATCATATGTGAGTAAGTTTACTCACATGTGTATAGTTATTAAAATCATTTGCGTGTATGGAAGTCTTTTCATTTTTTTTCGTTGGCAACAAGTCGTCCAGTAAATGACGTCATGGCAGTTTACTTTTTTAGAATGTGTAACTCTAAAATTTGATTTTTTGCTTCGTAAGAGGGGCTTTTGGAAAAAAAAATACGAGTAACTTGATAAAATACTCTTATTTAAAACTGCATAATAAAAATAATTGATCCGAAAAAATAAACATTGTCAACTATTTGAATGCATTTGTTCTGTGGCCCGTCCGGGAAAAGTACAAAACTAAACATCGCCAAACAGCGCCACAACTTATTTATTCAGACGGAAAAAATAAACGACTATCGCCTACATCAGTGCACCTCAATCTTAGCAACGCAGCTCACTGAATAACTTTAGTATTCATACAAAAAACGCCACACATCTAGAACGATGCTTAATTTTTTCAAATGCTGTGATCGATTATTTTGAACCTTAGTTAAGAAAACTCTTAATGATATCTCCTTTCAAACACAAAAAGCATAATCAAAATCGGTCCATTCATTCAAGAGCTACGAATTCGACAAACGCACATATACCTACACATCTCATAATTGATTATTCGTAATTATTGGTTATAGATCTCACACTTCGTTTATTAAAGTCAGAATTGATAATCCCAATAACGGACCACCATATTTTGACGTCTCATTCAAGTGCCTGATTAAATACTATACTCGTAGTAACCATAGATGCGGGTGAACAAAACTACACCCCTGGTGCATTAATGGCACTCGTTTGACTACAAATAGGCGTCATCTGTTTTACTTGTTTTTTTTTTTCGTTCTAGGTCTAAGTCGAAATGCAATCCAACTCGGAACGAACATATTAGTGGCATTACACAAACCGTCGCATTATTGTGACTTTATAGCATTAAGTCCGTCATTTGTACTTTCTTGTATTGTGCAATAAAATTAAAATAAATTAATTGTTACCTTTCTTCAACACCTTAAACGTCACAATTTTAGCACGTTCCGTGTGCATGCATGCACTATGTGCGGCATTACGAGATACATTCAATTCGATACGTGAGTCCATCACGTATGTGTCACGACCCCCGTGTAAACTGATGGGATTAACAAAACTTGTACACACATTGATAATTTGTATTTGCTTGCACATATGGGTTACTAAAAAATTGACAATACGCACGTATAGAACATAAACGCACGTGAGGGGACCATTTCTAATTTTCAGTTGCGCAGGGCACGCGTTAAATATAAAATAATGGCGGTCAGATTTCATATTTCGTAACGGATCACGGATCCGGCACTCGTGAGTTAATCCTTCCTGAGTGACTCGTTGAGATGAAAATACAAGTATCCACGAGGCGGGCGATGCAATTGGAATGAATCAAATGTATAATACACCCATGTTTTTTTTTATTCGAGTATAAATTCGATGCGGAAGAAATTATTACTGAATTTATGGAACTAACATCCGTTTTACATTTTAATGAATTACCGTTTAAAGCCAGATTTTGAACTGGGTAGGCCTGGGTAGAAGACCGTAAGACAGTAATCAGATTCATTGGCTCGAGCCATCTGTGGGCACTTGGAGTAGCATCGGGACAGCGTGCGCAAGGTAAGTTCCCAGACCTATCAGAACAAGGCTCTATTGTCAAGGTATTAGAATGCTTGTTCAGATATTTTTGAACACCGTGGTATGTACTGATATACTTGATGGCGACGGTACAAAGTCTGCGAAGGTGGGTTGAACTGGTTCCACCCGACTTAGGGCTTTGCGAGTGAGAGCGAATTAATCGGAGATACGGGAGAGCGTGGGACTATGGTGGTCACCCCGCCGGCGGGCCATGCACGACGTCGCTTCGCGTCATTTCTACCAAATGTTAGGAATTGACGTTTCCCGATAGTTGGATATCCAATTTTCTTCATGATAGCTCTTTATATCTTTTTGTTTATTGGACATAGATATTATTTATTATGACATGACCTTTTCATTGCTATAATTATTTTTTTGATATGTTTAATGGCCTAGTGTACTCGTAGCTACTTATTATTTTTAATTTGTGTCCTTAACAATGTCAAGCTTTAATCTATGTGCTTATTTCACACACAATGTAAATTGTTTCTGAATGTATGTATAAATGAAAAAATGAAATGTTCCGTGGGAATAGCAATAAATAATAAAAGCCTTTCGAAATATGAATACCTTTTCGAAGATAAATTACTAAATAGAAAAGATTATTGAGTTTTAAAATAAGAACGCATTCTCTGAGTAGTTTCTGTTTTACCGTGGGTTCCGCAGCGTATACCGTTGGTTGTAAAAATCAGTATATCGTAATAAGATTTCTAAACAATTTCTAGTTATCGTTTTGATATAATAATATATTTTATTACTGTCGACGGAAAATGGTGAGCTACGTAAATTTTTATTACAAATGATTACACGAATATACAGCTGACCACAGTGCCGGCAGTCCTCGGCCAAAGGATCAGCATTGCCATCCAGCGAGTGAATGTAGCCGGCCTTATGGGCACCCTACGCAAGGCAGCCACCTAGCCTGGGGGATGCCTAGATACTCTAATTAGTTAGTAAACTGATTTATTTTATACTATATATAATTATTGCTTTTTTTTTTAAATTTCTGATGAAGGTTGATTCTTAAAAACTGTATATTCTCATAATAGTGTCATTTAAATTACAGTAAACTATAGATGCATCAGCACAGACCAGTACAACGTTTACCAAACCTTTTTTTTAAGCGCGGTTTCGTCTTCATTCCATATCGTAAGCTTGTTCTGTAGTTACATCGTTTGTAAAAAGTTATCGTAGAAAACACGAAAATTTAGAACATAACACATAATAAACCGAGGGTGCCGCGGACAACGGCCAACGCTTCTCTATAATTTAAAAAAACCGAAGGAGTAACATCGTGCGGAGGAAATATGTTATTTGCTTACCGTCAACTTAAATATCCAAAAAACGTAGTCAATCACGAATTATAGTCTCTCAAATGTTAACAAAATTGTACAATGGAGATAAGTAGGAGTTACGAGCGAGTTTGAATCAACATAAACAACTTACGATCAAAAGAGTCTCATGTTTACAAGATATTGTATACAGCTCTTATATGCTATGTAGATCAAACACTTTGCCGTTTCACTAAAGGTTTATTTCCATTAGTTGGAGCCTGAAGCAGGCCACTGCTGTGGTCAAATTCGAAGGCGGTTTGCAATATCTTCGATTGAGTTATTTTTTCTATTCGATTTGCATTAAATGAAATGTTCTGGTCAGTGGCATTATATTTTTATTATTTTATTGTTTCATATAAATGTTTTTTCATCGATATACATACAGCTGCTGGCAACCAAAACTTACTAAAATATCTATCACGTGACAGTAGCAGTACTGCTCTACTAAGCCTCGCACACATCGGTACAGGAACTTTATTACAAGTAGATATTTGTTAGTGAGTATTAGTTGTCAACAGACGATACGTATATTATTTCTCGCAATTAATTTGGTTTATGGAAATATACTTCTCACATGGCATGCCAACTGGATCCGTTTGGGCTTTCTTCATTCAAGTTTTCCCAACTTGCGTATACGCCGGCGTTAAGCTCCGGTGTGGAACGTGTCCTTGAACTGTGGCATATAAAGTCACGTTACTGCGCTTACTGTGAGCATCAGCGTATTTAGAACAGCGGTGTATTCGAACTTTAATGGGACCCAATTGGTGTGGGAAGGACCCCAACAATGCGAACCGATGATCTGATGAAGATCATCACCGTTGGTTGAAGGCGGCACACGACCGGTCGTTATGGAAATCCTTGGGGCAGGCCTTTGTCCAGCAGTGGATGTGTTTGTGCTGACATGATGAATGTGACCCATTAAAGCTAAAGCGTGAAAATAGTCTAATAAAGACATTAGCTGAGCCTTGTACCAGAAATATCGCATTTGAGTCACCCGACGCGATCTGTGTAGTCTTGTTAGCATTTCCTGCCGGAAATGCTTTTCTCTTTAAGTGTGTGTCATCTAAGAGGAAGTAGTGTCGGATTTATTTTTAAAATGATGATGTTCTTAGTAAAAATCGGTGCAAAGAATAACATCATTGGACCCCGGGCTTATACATACCAACTAAACATATACGGATTCGCCGTATAGTCATATATTCGCCGTATAGTCATAGATTCGCCGTATATTATACCTTTCAATACATCACCATTTGTGATATTCGCCAACGTCGTTTATTTGTATTCGGGCCACCTTATACCAATCAAAAGCGAAAGTAACTGTTGAAATACTTGTCACCAAAACGGTGTGGTATTTTCCTATCGTTATCTCATTACCTCATGACTGAGAATCGTGACCATTTGTAATGTAAGTCGGCTTTACAAGACACGGTGAAAGCCCTTATGGGCAGCAAGGAACCGTAATATAATAACTTCCCGTGTCTTACAAGGTGGGTCGATTGATGATCACAATTCGTGCCAAAGGTTTTAGGTCAAATAGTGCCTACTCGTAAATAAATATTGTAACTAGAGCTATAAATAAATTATTACTATAAGGTATGCACGAAAACATGAAATTATCCCGATAAATCTCGTATCAGAGATACAGATTTATGTAGTCTTGATAGTTATTTAACGGAACCAATCATTATTACGGCGGTACAGTTCGGTACAGTGGCTTAAGAGGAGTGGATGGCAGCACTATCTCCATACAAACGCTCTTGACTGTTTCCTTTCAGGAGGGATGTTGCCTAACGAATTTTTGACAATTGGTATCAGAATCAACTGTCATAGACCATACAAAATCATGACAGTTGATTCTGATTCCGAACGCCAAACGCTTTAGGCAATAACCCCCCTGGTTCGTAACGCTACAGGTTTTTTTTTACAAAGCATAGACATCGGGTACTAAGGATGTCTCTATGTTTTCTTATTTTCGATTTGTTATTTTTCGTCAAAAATTAGAACCAGTACAAATTACAAGAAATCTCTAAAACTAACTTCCGCTAAAATACGTTTTGTGAAAAAAAAATACATATTATAAAAAAAGCAAAGCAAGCTTTTTTTTCATTTCTATTAAAGAATATTCCTTCTTACTCTGCGTTAGAAAAATATGTTTTATTTACTCGTTATGTCTGTATACTCATCACGATATATTTATACAAGTTGGCACTTATACACAATACATAGTCACTTATCAGCCGGAATTAAAAGATTTTTATTAGGCCTATAACATCTTCTTAACAAGCGTAATATCGTAAATTTGCCTTTAAATGTAATTACAGCTGAAAGTGAGTCCAACTCATTGAATCCAGTTTTAAGGTCAATTGATTTAACACATGCCTCGGGTTAGACTTGTATCTGTATGAGTTTGCGTTACGCGTTCATGTTGACCTACTCTATTGTGTTCACAACAAGGCTCGGATACCGGTATTCTCTTCATACAAAATAACCGGTTTTTATTTTCGTTCTTTTCGTTCAATTCCGAGATTTACGTATAATTTATTAAAATTCTAGAACTTGAATCACGTGTCATTATTATTTGTTTTCTACTAAATACAGTTTTAAAACATTCAAGAAATAGAGTGTATTTTAGAAGATTGGTTCTCAAAACTTGTTGCCCGTAATAAATGGGTGGACTAACCTTTTCTAGTTGTTATTATGTCCCGTAACTCAGAAGACAATAGTGACAGAGTTTCTACCCTATCACAATATCTGTGCACATTGCGCGTGAAAAAAACATATAAATTGGGGAGCGCGGGTAGGTAGAAGGGGAAGCGAGAGGGGCGCCACATTCCAGAGAGAGGTGCACAGATATTGTGACCGCGTAGTACTTAGAAAAATACTAATAATGTAGGCTACAAACTCACTGATGAGATGGATCCTTGAAAAATAAACCTATATTGGGTACAAAACAATATTTGCCTTTACTTCTTTTAAAATTGAAGTTGTAAATAGTGACTCGGGCGACGTAACCATGGTAACGAGATACAGAAAAATTTTTTTCGTCTAATTGTTTGTTTCCTGCAAAGTTGTTTGATTTTTTGTAAAGGTGTTTTGTTTTTTGTAAAAGTTGATTGACCCAAATACCAGGGTCTTTAGTTTTTCAAAGGGTAACCAACACTACCATCAGGGCCCTATTACTAAGCCTCCGCTGTCTGTCGGTCTGTCTGTCATAGAGTTCAACACGCAGTTAGCTAAGCTGTACAATAAAGTAAATAATAAAATTAATATTTATTCATTAACATTATACCAGAGTGTACAAATAAATTTACTAAATAGCTGAAATTGAAAACTAATCACAAAATAGAAAACCTATTAAATAGCCCTCAATAAATACATTAATACTACTATACTACTACCTTTATTTTGGTGCGGCTGTAAAAAAAATGTTCTTTCTTTCTTACCCATGATTTATGCACTAACTAAACTGCTGCTCTACATTATTGACACCTAACCACTGCTTCACCACTTTTTGCCGCTGCGATGAGGTATGGTTGTGGTCCGTTTGAATGGACTCTATATTTAATTGTGGTTACCACTTCTGTGAAAGTTAGCTACCTTGCGTATGGAAGAGCGGTATCTCTGAACACCGGTACATCGTTTACTTACAAATATCACCTTAAGTCATAACATAATATACCTACGTATATGCTTATGAAAATGAATAAATTATTTTAAATATTTTATTTATTTTGAATAATTAGGGTTTTTATTTTTTTATTATTATGTAGGAGCAATGTCATTGTCGAGTACACTTCCGCATTTTGGGGAGGTTTTATTACAGAATTGGGGAGAAGTTCGAAAGGTTAACCTTATTTGATCACCTTTACGAGCATTATCGGTAAAATTTAAGTAATCTCTATACTTTCATCGTACCCCCAATGACCTTATGTAATTGTTAAATATACCTAAAATAGATAATTGTAGTTTCTAACGTATTTTATGATTTAAAATTAGTATATACTTGTGTATGTTTTTTTTACCTGCCTTATCTAATGAGAATATTAAAAAGTATGATCTTTATAGCAACTTATATTACATTTTATGGTAACGGCACGTATTTTATAATGTTAATTCTACGTCACATGGCAAAATACCCGGCCTTACCCACAGATTGAGTAGACAAACGGTTACTATTATACAGTTACTTATTTTTTTTAACTTTTTAGGTTGTTTTTTTGGAGTCGGTTTTTTATGTTTAAAAGTGAATTTATTTTAAACTTTTTGGAAAAAAAGAAAGAAAAGAAAACAAATTTATTCAGACGCATAGCAAATACAAGACAAAAAATAAAAAAAAACTACATACAAAAAAAAACTAAAACTATGCCCCGAAATGCTCACCTCAGCATAATGCGGCTCGGGAGCCAGCGCTGATCGTCCGGTGAGACCACATGTGGCGCCACGGAGAGCTGCATGCACTAACATTTTAGATGACATTATCCTGAACGCAGCTGACAACGACCATCGACCGACAAAGCAATCCTGTAAACTGTCAGTGTCAGGTGAAGGTGACATAAAACGAAAAATAATGGCATAATGTGCTCGTGCACGCAGCTCTGGATTGTGGGGTTACGTCCTACATAAATTGCAATATTATAAAACGGAAAAAGAAAATTTCATAATAACAATGATAAAAATACAAAACAGAACAACAAGATTTGAACTGCAATATAAAATTAATAATAAAATGTATAATTAGTAAACACTTATGTATATACTAATTATAAATTATAAAATACGCTAGACAATACACTTGTTTATTAGTATTAACGTAAATTATAATTAGTATATATATATACTTATGTTAGTCATGTTGGTCTGTTGTCATGCTGCTAGTTGCTATTTGTGAGAATGTACCAAGCGAATAGTTTATAAAGTTCAGATAGGTGGCGGCAGATGTCGCTGCGCCAGCGCATACATGAAAAGAGTTTTACGACCGAATTAACGACTACTGACATAAAACGATTACGACCTAGTGCGCAGCTCACACCTAACCGCCTCCCTTAAGTCGAACGGAAATAAACTTTCCTTTTTATTGCGTACGGTTCATTTTTAATCGGCATTTACGTGGAGTTAACTCGTTTGTAGTTTTATGTGATATGAAAAATTTAGTGATGCCGGACCAGGTGGGGCCGTATTTATTTGATTTTATTTGATGTTGTTTGTATTTTTTTTTTATGTTTCTTCCCAATTAGGAACGACATATATTTCTTTTGTCGAAAATGTTTCTATAACATTTATTTACAACCTAACAAAGCAATGTGACAGTTCAGTCAGCATCAAATAGTCTGTATCATACAAAGTGCCAAATATATCGCAGCACATCTTTATTCTTATTGGAGTAATAAACCATACGGGCGAACATTTTAATACACCGTACCACTTCTTTTTTTTTACTGTCAGTAAATATGATTATTGAAATAAAATTATTTAACGGATTATATCGTGTATATTATCTCATTTTAGTTCCCGACGTTTCAGAAGCTTTTCAGCTTACCATGGTCACGGGCGGACTGAGAAAAGATATTTTTTCCTCTGTTAAAGCTACGATTTGTGCAAACTACCGATTTCTGATCTTTCTTCCGATTTCGAAAACAATAAAGGTGTACATACATGTTAAATGGGCCTAAGCTGTAAAGACAGTTACACATTTGCCAGAAGGGCTTTATTATTTTATTTTAATAATTTACCAAGCAGCATTTCCCAAATGAGGCGTACTGAGGAGAAAAGAAACGCTGCAAAGAAAAACTCCCAGGCTACCTCATTACTAATTATAATATTTTAAAAACAGAGACTATTAAACTACTTTTTAAACAGATAAGATATTTTACACCGTTCAGAAATTAAGGTTTTGCAGTCCTGTGTCTCGCTTGTTCCTTGATGAGATGTATTACAGGATCCCAAGCCGGTGGTAGCGACAATCCATCTTCTCTATTGAAATTAGGATGCTTTTTAATCTCAATAGCCTCGCGTAGCATTCTGGTAAAATATATTTTTTCTTTGGCACGAATAGAAGGTTTATCAGACTTAATTGAGTGGTTTGGTTTGTCAATGACATGTTCACAGACTGCAGACGTATTACACCGACGGTGCTTGACATCTGCTACTTTTTTTTAATCAGCATGACAAATTCCTAATTGGTCAAATTACTTAGTATTAAGACCTTACCCAGATATACAGGATACACAATTAATGTTTTTTTTGAGTCCGTGCCATCGTGTCACAAGTTACTAAAACCGTATTTTTTTTATATTTTACACATTCTTTGTATGGCTCCGAAGCCAAAATAAGATTTCCATGGTCACGGGTCATAGCCATGGAAAGCTGAAAAGCTTGCGAAACGTCGGGAATTCAAATGAGATAATATACGCTATATAATCCGTTCAATTGCTTTATTTCAATGAGTAATAATCGCGGAAACAGAAGAAAATTTTATAATGGAAATATTTCATGATCCATAATCGACACTCAAATAGGCATCCTAAAAAAACTTTATTGAAAGAAAATTCTTCTTAATTAATTTCTCATACATAATATATTAATAATTGAGCTCGCAATGTAATACATTCACCTAATCAATTGCTTTACTAAGTACACGTCATGTCATGCCAGTTGTCAAACCGAATCAGATTAAGTACATTGCCGCTCGGTCGCACATAAAAAGATAATTAATTACCTACGCCTTATAGTTTGGCACTATGCATGGCACTTTGGATGCTACAGACTAATTTTTTTTAAATGTAACATAAGGAATACACGCTATCTTCATGTACAACAATATTCCCGTTTTTTTTTATTGTTTTGTTCCTTTTCCAACATACTGACAAAAATCGACGAAAATGCGACGTTATGTGCTCACTTCCTGTATAAGTATACCTAAAAACATGTATTTGATTGTACCTTTCTATTCTGTGGCCGCCGCTGAACTAATATGTATGTTCTGTGAGAAGTCTCATGGGGGGACTTCTTGAAATCTGCAAACTAGGGATGCCAACATTGTAACATGTATGCGTTTTTAACCATATGCAATTAAATCTAAACGGATGAAGCATCAAAAGCGCATCTTAAAACATTGATAACTTTATGAAATATAAGTAAAACACGCTATGTGGGGGCCCTGAATCTGTATCCAAATGTATCTTTATATCTACATCATGTTAAGACTGTAAGACTATATCTTATTCACTGCTAGCTGACCATTTATAAATGGTTACAGGGTACCAATTATCTTATACTATAGTTAAACAAAACAGAGGGTTATGAACTTTCCCCCCTGCAAACAAAGTTCAGAGTTCTTCCCTCTGGACAGCCACCAGAAAGAATAAAATAGGCGATACGTTTTTTGTCCATAAATATTGAATAGACTCGAATGAAGTTGATGCTTTTTTTTTTATTTAATTTTTATTGGTTCCTGGGTTGCGATATCCTATCGCAAACTAGATCAGCGCCTATCATTATTTGATATGTATGTACTTTTTTAGATCAGAGACAGTTGCCTAAAAATCAATAATACAATAAAATTGAATGAGAACCCTTACACACGGCTCTCTTTCAGTTAGCACGGTCTTGGTCACTGTGCCTAAGTCTAAATCGGTAGCTTGAGATGTTAATGAGCGAGTTAATATACTGTCACTATCCGGCTATT
This sequence comes from Hedya salicella, assembly GCA_905404275.2. Lineage (NCBI taxonomy): Eukaryota > Metazoa > Arthropoda > Insecta > Lepidoptera > Tortricidae > Hedya > Hedya salicella. The sequence continues at coordinate 92,888,293 of FR990096.1, forward strand.
TCTGTCTGCGTGACAGATTTGGCACTTAACGTACTGCGACGGGCCGGTCCATCTGTTCGCAGTGCGGTTCGTTTGTTATCTCCAGTTGAGTTGTAGGTACATTGTTGGAAGTCAATGGCCGTCTCTGTTAAACCGTGTACATTAGGTTAAACTGACATAGTATTTAAATATTTTTTATTTCAACAAGTAACTGGAGTGTCATCTTATCAGCGGCCATACAACCCTCACCATGCCATCCAAGATGTTAGACTTTAAGTGGTCTTTTGTGTTTTAATTCTGGTAAAAGAAAAAAAACAATGCACCTGATTGTTCAAACACTCCACTATATATGTCATGTTGCACATTCAGTTACCAACCTAGATGTGCAGATTTCTTATTTTTTAGGGTTACGTACCTTAAAAGGAAAAAAATCCGAAACCTTATAGTATCACTTTGTTGCCCGTGCGTCTATCCGTTGGTTGAGACCCTTTTTCTCGAGAACGCGTGGAGCATCATACTGAAGTTAATATCCAATATTCTATATGTGAATATTTCTGCAGTCTCTTCAAGCTGTGAAAAAATCAAACTTCGAAATCAACGCAATCAAAACATTCAGCTATTAAAAAGGGTGTTTCTATACAAATCGCCGACAAGTGAAAACCGTTAGGGTAGGTAATTTCAGTTGTCCTAGAAACTTGAAATATGGTATGAATGTGGCCTGTTTTTCTATTTCAAAAATCAATATGAAATGACCCCACACTCACACTGCGTACATTTTGCGTTGGAGCAGGGCTCTGCTAACATAGGATTTTAATAACACGGCGGTGTTAAGCGAATATAGTGTACGGATCCCTCAGGGCGCCACTCAGACTCGTACCTTGTTGGTTATTTTCTTAGAACCTGACTTTGAACTGGGTAGGTCTGGCTAGGCCTCTCCTCTTTTGATTTTTACTATGTAAAAAATTAATATGAATTTACCGTCGTAAATTAGATCCAGAATACCGAACATTCACAATATTTTTGACAGTTGAATACAGTTGTAATCTTAAATTTATCGGGCCTGAACTCCAAAATTTTCCTTTGAAACTTTTCAAAATACATGAAAATACGTAATAGAGTTGATTCATCGCGTATTTAAAATACAAAGCCGATATAAAACAAACAGTAAGCCCGGTTTATGCACGTAGACATTTTATTTGTCATTTGCTTTAAATTTATTACGTGACGGTAAAACTTCAAACCCACTACGAGACTAATGTAAAAACAAATTACAGGAAATGAATATGTTCTAATACGTCAAGGACTAGCTTTGCCCTGCATCCGGCTTCGCTCGCGAGATAACTTCAAACAACCAGTCGTTCAACATATCAGATTTCTAGACATAGGTCGACCAACATACAGACTGACATAAATAAAAATAGTCCTTAGACTAGGTACCTATACTATAGCTGTTCGTAGCGCCCGCGCGCGATATTAACTATTGCAAGTCTTCTTCGTTCGTAGAGAATATAAAGTCATAACCCCTCTTTTTTCGACAGTATACTCGGGTAAAAACTAGACTATCACCATCTGTGAGAACCTAGCTACCCGTATAACAAAAATAGTTAAAATCTGTTTAGCCGTTTTAATGTTATGAAGCCACAACGACACTTACAATCGTTCAATTCAATGACAAATAATCCGTATCACTTACTTTTTTTAAATATCTTCAGTTTATAGACATATCATTTTTAACAACTTTATAATAGTATAAATGACGTCCAGTGGCCTTACAGGAACATGATTTCAAGAAAAATCTTAATAATGCAATCTCTCGGTCGGAAAATTATTGCGCACTTATCACGTCGAAACGGCTGGATGGATATCAACCATTTGTGGCGCAAGGGTTACTAAATATCTGAGGATGGTTATATGATCCTTTTTACCTGATTATGCGGGTTTAAAAAAGAGGGTTATGAGTTTATCCTTCTCCACAAACGAAATTACGGGCGCATTTTTGGTTTATATTTGTGTGCAATTTCTGTGCAATGTTGTCTTTGGCTTTAAGTTCTTAAAAACATTTTCTGAACCGTTATTACATGACTATAGAACTTTATTTGCTTAACATAAAATAAAGAATAACGTTTATAAAGCGTAATAATAACGTCGTTATTATTACGCTTTTATATCGCAATTAAAGTAAGATTTCTGCGACTTTAACCGCTCTGAATACCGTGGTCACGCTACTAGCTGGCTATCCTGACTACGACATCATGTTCAGTTATTTGGGAGACCTCACTGTCCTTTGGAAGATGATACCATAAATGGCATTCTAATCTCACGGGTACACTGATACATTTAATTGGTTGGAAACTTGTGGCAACGTGATGTGTTAGCACCACCTACCTCCGCTGTTCGCTTCCCAACTTGTGGCAACGTGATGTGTTAGCACCACCTACCTCCGCTGTTCGCTTCCCAACTTGTGGCAACGTGATGTGTTAGCACCACGTACCTCCGCTGTTCGCTTCCCAACTTGTGGCAACGTGATGTGTTAGCACCACCTACCTCCGCTGTTCGCTTCCCAACTTGTGGCAACGTGATGTGTTAGCACCACCTACCTCCGCTGTTAGCTTCCCAACTTGTGGCAACGTGATGTGTTAGCACCACCTACCTCCGCTGTTCGCTTCCCAACTTGTGGCAACGTGATGTGTTAGCACCACCTACCTCCGCTGTTCGCTTCCCAACTTGTGGCAACGTGATGTGTTAGCACCACCTACCTCCGCTGTTCGCTTCCCAACTTGTGGCAACGTGATGTGTTAGCACCACCTACCTCCGCTGTTCGCTTCCCAACTTGTGGCAACGTGATGTGTTAGCACCACCTACCTCCGCTGTTCGCTTCCCAACTTGTGGCAACGTGATGTGTTAGCACCACCTACCTCCGCTGTTCGCTTCCCAACTTGTGGCAACGTGATGTGTTAGCACCACCTACCTCCGCTGTTCGCTTCCCAACTTGTGGCAACGTGATGTGTTAGCACCACCTACCTCCGCTGTTCGCTTCCCAACTCGTGTTTCCAATAACAGTGTATATTTTTATCCTCCTCTCAAAGTGCGTGTTCGAAAACTCGTCCCCACATTTTCCGTAGCTTAGACTGCGCTATTAAAATATCCATCTGATTATTATTTCGTCACGATATATTGCACATGCAGGACGTTATCATTTCGTGAGTAATGTCTCAGCTAGCGCAGTTTAGCAAGCTTCACAAAATCCTCCACAAAGAACAGCCGGAGTTATGGGTCGTAAATCATAGCAAAACTGACCTAATGAACTAGATTACGAGAAAAAACGCGATTATAATTAAAGTGAAGACAGCGATGACCCCAAAACGATGACGCGATAACGCGACGATAATGAAACGAAGAAAAGTGAGACCAAGACTCAAGTGCCTTAATATTAAATGATGATAACAAGAAAACCGCCTAACCGTCTAAAATGTTAGACGTTTTTCGCGGCCTAAAGAATCTCATAAAGGTGAACTATGTACATATCGACTCGCCTGTATTCAGATTACATTATTCAATCACAGTGATTCTCCTGATATCATTCAGTCTGATAGTGACCACGCGGCAATACGTAGGCAACCCGATAGACTGCATACACACAAAAGACATACCCGAGGACGTTCTGAATACCTATTGCTGGATCCATTCCACTTACACGCTGAAGAGCTTCTTCAACAAGAAGGTGGGAGTAGAGGTGCCGTATCCTGGGATTGGCAACAGTCGGGAGAAAGGGAAGGAAGATATGAGCGACAGGAAGATATACAAATACTACCAATGGGTGTGTTTCTGCTTATTTTTTCAGGTGAGTGCTAGTGTTAAGTTACTCCTATAATAATTGTTGCAATAGTTATTGTTAGTCGTAAGGTGTTTAGTTAGTTAGTGAAAAGTGATGAGATGACATAATTCCAGCATTATCCAGTAGCATAATTTAGCTTTTTCCTTTGAGATGCTAAGCGGAGGGTCCACCAATGTTCTTGGACAGCATTAAAATGGCAACCTACATGTGGACAGTTTCAACTTTAGGTATTAGTCTAAGGATTTGAGCTGAACATAGTCAGACAGTCAAACAGCCAGTTAGCTGATTTTCTTTCCATATATCTAATCTATATTATAAACGTGAAAGTATGTATGTACGTTCCACTTAATCTCAAAAACTAGAGGTGATTTTTTATGAAACTTTTCAGTAATGTACCCTTTAAATGAGAATAGGACATAGGCTATAATTTATGTCACATTTCATCCCTTTTAGGGACGAAAAAGGGGGTGAAACTTTGTAAGCTGCAAATTGCATCTCTACGCGGACGAAGTCGCGGGCAACAGCTAATATATATATATCCTACCTATTGTATTTGTGTATTGTATTGTATAGGTAACAAGTACAATAAAGCAACTAATCGACGACATTTTTCGCACAAACATTTACAGAATTATTATACTGCTAAAATACACAAGTCCCAGGGATAAGTTTAATGATTTCGCCACGTGACTGTAGCCGAGAGTAAAACCTAGCCGTATCTATTTTAAACTTTGGGATGTGACTATGGTAATTCCTTAAGGCTATACCGAAAATAACATTTTATTACCTCGTCACGTTAACTTACTTGGTACACGCGCTTCGAAGCTCGTAATTCATGTTAAGGCAATAAAGTTCTATTTTGAAGTTCCAAGTTTTTTTTTACGTAATGTAATGCACGTTTTGGGTAGCTTATACTAAGTTAATCGAAAGTGTCAACCTACTATTTTATGATACCATTTCTTCCATTGTATTTAATAAATAAAATAGGTATGCTGTATAAAAACAAGAATTTCTATATACAAAACGAACTTTAGTAATAAAAATTCTGTAAATGCTACATTTAAAAAGCGGCAATGTTTTTTTCTGACAATTGCACACAAGTCAACCAAAGTCTCCAGCAATGTATGTACATACAGTACATAAATATATGGAAAACATCCCAAATACATCAAAAACATCCCAAACCATTTCAACATTCGTGTTCATCACACAAACACTTTCGAGACCGTTTCGTAGGCCTTTGTGGTACCAACTGAGCCTAACGTGTCCTTAAATCGTATAGTTTGGTGCGCTTGCGCTACGCTTTACAGCGATCCCGTCGTCAAGCTGACAGGTATCGCCGTAACATAAACGCGCGTAACAAAGGTCCTATTTATAGCGCGCTTGCCGGCGACCAGTTTCGCCATTTTTATCGAGCGCGTGCGCGCGCGCCGTAAACTCGACTGTTAATCAAAATGTAATGGAATTTTGGTGATCAACATATTTCTGGGAATTGTGTCAGTGTTTCGCTAGACGGACAATTTGAAGATCCGTTATTTATACGTAAATTATCTTTTTTTATTATGAAACACACATGTGTGTAAAAGCTTTCAATGTGGGTAATAATTAACAACACATTTCTTTATATTGGGAAAACTCAATTGCTCTCAAACGAGGTCTACACCAAAATACACAAAACTACATTATTCTTACTTTATTTCTTTTTTATTTCTTCCTGGTTGGTGGAAAATAAAAAAACATAACCCGTTTTTGGTTTCAACGTAGTGGATTGAAATATACTTTAATCATCCTCGGATCAGCTTGTAATAAAAATGGTTGAAACCGGTCCTTTAGTGTGATGAGAGCACAAAGACATATAATATGTATGAAAGTAAAGTAGGTACAGACACATAAACCTAACATCCAGGACCATTGAAACAAGAGGACTGCCAATCGCCATACTTTGGATCGTATGCCATCTGCAAGGGGATATCCAAAACTAGAATGGTGCTTTAAAACTTAGTATTTAACGATGTTAGAATTGAACAAAGAAACATAGTACAGTAACAATAGGGTATATAGTTGCCTGGGTAAAAAATAAAAATTCTAATTAGTCTGTCAGTTAGATTATCAAAAAATATTGGACACGTATTTTTTCTTTTGTCAAACAAACAAATAAATCAAAGATACAGCGCGTCAAAGTTTGGGAGTGGGGGCGCATGACGTCACGCCGTGCGTAAAACGGTCGCACGGCGTGACGTCACGGGGAATTTTAACGGGATATTATCTTCATCATTTTTTGTTCAATTGACAAAAGAAAAAATACGTGGCCAATACTTTCTGATAATCTAACTGACGGGATAATTATATTGTTTTAGGACACGAGCTTTCGTAAACAGCTAGTAATCATCTTAACATTTAAATACTGTGTCTTACTTGCAAAGTTGAGTAATTGTAAAAAAAGTACCCGAGCATCATGGAGACAATTCACTCTTGTAAGTTAAGTAAGAGGTGCTTGCGCAGCAAGCGCTTGAAGGGGTTTGCTCTGAGCTTGTCTTATGACAGGCAGTGGAGGATTGTTCCATAAACGAATTGCCTGAATGTCGAAGCGATTTGACATAAAACCAGTACGGTAAGAGGGAATAATTAATAAATGTAAATAGATTGCGTCGTATACCAGGGAACGGCTTTTTGTATGACGAGTGACAGTCCTCTTATTTGAATAGTCCTCGCCTAAAATGAACTTCTTTAAAATCTTCGGTGAATTTTGCAACTTTATAATACCTAATGTGTCTAAAATATTTAACTTTATAATAGTATCAATATTTTAGACACACGGGACCTCCCGTCGGCCAAATTCGGGACCGTCGGAGGTAATATTACACGAGCCAATTTGAAATACTTTCGACCCTCACTTAAAATCCATTTAACCATTTTATTCTTATGGCTTGAGCGCCCGGTATATTGATCATTTTTTTTAATTAAAAATGATTTTTTAGTTCAAGCTTTTTCTTTGTCAATACTTTATTATATTCCATCGAATCTACTACTGCATACCAATTTATAACTTTTAAGTTAATCAGGCCTCTGAAAATATATGAATATTAAATTGAAAGATTTCATTTCAAATGCAGCGACATGTATAATAAATAGACGCAAATTAAAGAAAGCAATACATATATATTTCAATCGGTTTGCTAATATTATCGAGTATGTTCTTAGCCAATATAAAATTGGCCACGCTTAACAGTTAAATGCTATTTCTGAAAGTACACAGAAAACATCTTTGTTGGATGCTTTTACGCTTTTGGCGATTTTAAGAGCCCTATCATGAAAACCACTCGCGCAGCAGGGCTTTATCAGCGTGCAGCCTTATATTATTACAACTTTAGAACAAATAAAAAAAATACTTAAATATTTATTTTCCTTTTTTATTTAATAATGTTCTTATAAATATGTACTTTATTGTAAAGTACTATGCATAATATTTATAATTCAACGATAATGAGAGAATCCTTCAGTTTTCAGTGAGATTTTGTGGAAAAGTAAAGCATTAACAAGAACGATTTACATATAAACCTATATATATGCATCGAAATGTAATACATAATTATGGAAGCCTATCTGAGACTGAAAATCGGTCCCCACGGTCATAGTGCCGGTAGGGGTGGAGCCAATACTTAGTGCAGAACTGTCTATCAGTCGACTTTCGGACGTAGTGCCAAATTTATAATAACAACAAAAATAATGCGGTTTTAATGGTAACGGGATTTAAATAATGCTGCATTGTGAATTGGTGCAAGACCCACTCAGATGCAAAAGAAATTGATATTTAGTTTCATTAGTAAGTTATTGAAATTTGAATATCCTCGCAGACTGAAATGTTATGGCCGATATTATGCAATATGTCTAAAGTAACTACTTCTAATAATAGGAAATTGAATTTCATGTAGCCCTATCATTAATTTACACGATAAAACAAATAATTAATTATGATCTTTTAAGTTTTCCAAAAAATCATAAACGCCGTCTTGATTGGGTGCGTAGGACCTAGCAAACATTGCAGCATTTGCAGCATCCATTTTGATAAATCGGATTATGTTATGTGAAAAACTGGAAGATATATTATACAATTACCTTACAAGCTTGTGCGTGCCCAGAGGTAACATTTATTATATTTCGATGTACGCGCATTCTGACGAAAACTACTAATTTAGTTAAAATTTTCAATGCTACTCAAATTCGAGGTCACTACATAAAAAATAAGAAACTAAACAGACACTTTAAAATTTTCTTTCTCTCTGAGCGTTTTTAGTTTTGACATTTCATAAAAAAATGTGTTTTGTTCTGTTAGTCAGGAACCCAATCTGAATTGAAAACATCACATTGTTCGGCCTTTATAAACCACGTCTACAAGTCTTCAACATCATCATCATATCAGCCCTTTATCGCCCACTGCTGAGCATAGGCCTCTCTTCGTGCACGCCACCTATCCCGGTCCTGAGCCAATCTCATCCAGGAGTGACCCGCAATCTTACGAATGTCGTCCACCCAACGAGCCAACGGACGCCAGGCACTTCTCTCGTCTGAAAGCGGCCACCATTCCGTTAACATTTTCGCCCACCTGCCATCACTCTGCCTACAAGCCTTGATGCTCTTGAACTCCTAGTACTTCGTTTATAATACTCGGAATACCTCCGAAAACGTGTTGTCGAATTTGTTTGGAAACATTTCCAGATTTTACGAGGTGCGTTGGCACTGGAGCTGGGTAATATTATGTAGTTTCGGTGTCTGAAGTTAATTCTACAAAGTCCACACGGATATTGGCTATCAAGCAACTGAAAGTCTGATTGTGAGCGAAAAGTGGCTGCATATTATGAGTGGGTTGATTTTTTAAGTGTAAAATTTGCGTCTTAGGTTCATAATTATGTAGATATCATTATTTTATTTAATTTTATAATTTTATTTGATTGCCTATGCAGTTCTGATTTAAACAACCCAAACTGTTAGACCTGCTAAAAAAGGTGCTTGTATTTTTTTATCATATTTAGTTTTCTAAAACTAATAACTCCATTCACAATTTAAAGATGGCCGCGGAGGCAAAAAATGTGTTTCAAGAACAAAAACAAGTTAAATCTTTACCGACGTTAAAATGAAAATAGTTTTTTATTTTCTCCATACAAGAGTGACTCGCCCTAGCCCATGTACAAAATTAGAGTGTTCCCTTATTAGCAGACAGAATTTTCACTGAATTTCGTTTAACAGTTCACACACTACCCAATTTTTATATTTTTATTTCACGTAATTTGATTTCATCGACTATCTTCATCATATCATCTTTTAGAAAATACATACTAAGTAGAATTAGTAGTACTGCTTAATTCATTTTACCTCGATTATTTTTTTTGAAAATAATGATAAATGGTGCAATTAAGATTCACCAAAATTTGTTGGTTCGACGTATTTTCATAAGACTTTTAATTTCATCTAATATTTATATAAAAGAGCCATATAAAATTATATTTATATAATTTATATAACAAAGCTACGAAACACCAAACAACAGTCAAAATTAATTAAGAAACAGAACTGTAAGATTTATACACAACATATTTTTGTGATATAAAATTCAAAACTGTGACAGAACCAAATCTGGCAACCCCGACTCCACGTGGTCTTGTCTACCCTACCCCTAGAGAATATATAAACGGGAGCTCAATATGAATTAAGAGTATTTGATTTGTAGTTGTATGATGTAAAAATTCGACTAATTGATTTTACTTTCTTAAGAGGCCCATAGTTAGAGACCTCGTGTGCTGCGTAGGTCATTTGTTGAATCGCATTTGCTGGATTGTTTGTCCTAGATAGACTTATTTGTCGACAACTTCGAGGACCCAGTTACCAACCAATACCTGGGTGGGCGTTGACGTTAGACATAATCTTCATCTTGTCCATGTTCGTCTTAAAGCCTACCTGTTGAGTTGCTCTGTTGAGATCTTCAAGCATCATACTGAGATTTTCCAGTGTCTCTGCCATAGCCAAAATATAGTCGTAAAACCGAAGGTGCGTGATGTACTCGCCATTTATGCTGATGCCGAATCCTTGCCATTCGAAGAGCTTCTCAAGAGTAACTTAGCGAGCTATGGAAAGGGCTATGCTCGGGATCTCTCTACGAGATCGAATCAGAAATGAGGAGATCCGTAGACGATCCAAGGTCACCGACATAGCAAACAGGGTAAGCAAACTGAAGTGGCAATGGCTAGGTCACATAGATCGAAGAACTGATGGCCGTTGGGGCAGAAAGGTTCTCGAGTGACCTGGTTGCGGGGACTCACTGGATGCGGGTCACTTCTATCCGGCCTATGTGGAAGTCTACTGCGGAAGGCTGTGTCTAGCAGTGGATGTCCTATGGCTGAAACGATGACGATGATGATATTACTTTGGCATTTTCTCCGAGGCGCAATGGACTTGGTTGATCTTATTATTTTTTTATTCGTATACTCGTTAGCTTGATTTGATGCCAGGGTATGAAAATTAAAATTCTAATTACTCCGCTAAAAAATAAAAATTATTGATCACGGGTTTTATGCATAGTTGCAATTTTATTTAAACCACATTATAGTTTTGGAATGCTCGTGACGTCATAGCTGAGTATAATCAGTAACTAGGTACTTAGGTGTAACCTCACGCGACATATTGACTCAGTGTATCGCCATAATTTTTCGACAGCGAAAAAAAATACGTCTCTAAAATCTACATGATGGACTTATACTTAATTAAAATCTAGTCATCGCCCCTATTCTTGATTAATTGTTACTCGTATCATAACCTAATTGAAACATTTCAGATGTCCAGCGACGAAGGGTGTCCTAACTTGGTGTAGTTATAACAATTATTGGATTGTGGCTTGCGACTCTGCCGCCATGCGAATGCTCTCCCTCTCGCACCTATGGTGTTCTCTTTTCCACATTAATTCGACTATAAGTCTATTCCCATGTCTTTTCCCGCAGAAACATACTTTCTGCAAGCGAAGCGAATTCTTAATTTTTACGGACGGACGTGGTTGCAACAATCTTAAATTTTTTTTTTTATATTTGTTCTTTTAAAATTTTAACAAATCTCTATGAAATTACTTCTTTGTGACATGTATATCCCTAAAAACGACTCAAGTCCATATAATGAAATTTCTGTTAACAGAACCTAACTCTATGCAAGTCACTATGAAGATCGCTTTTGGTCCCATGCAGAGGTCCTTTGTCCAGATCCTAAAAAACATAATTAAAAATCCCACGACTTTTATGACAATTCAAGTTAAAATATTACCAACCTTCCATAGGCTATGAAGCCCCACGGGCTGTCAAGCTCCACCCCCTTTGCTCCATGAATATCCAAAGAGTTGCAACCACGTCGACGGGCACAGAACGGTTCGCTAACGCTATCCATGGTATTGCAGATGTCCATGCGACGGGGTCCGCAAGCCACCGCCAGAATAGTTATTGTAACTACGTAAGTACTCATTCCAATTCAAAACCATATAAACAAGACGCAGTTAGATTATACAATCTGGATAATCTATCATTGAGGAAGAGAGTTTGTTTTTAATTATTAATTGTTTATCGTAATACCATCCAACTATATAGTCCAATATCACCATTCTAAGCTCCATATCAAATATTTTTTTATGCGCCAAGGCGCAATATGTTGTTATTAGTGATTATAATAAGTTTATAAGCACAATCATTTCATTAATGTGGAGTATTTTTTGTCCAAATCCTAAATAATGATTACTATTTATATATTATTTTATTTCTGGACCATTGTTGGGTAGCTGGACTATAATTGGGAGGATTTACGATAGCATGTTTGTAAAAATGAGCTGTATAATAAATCACTGTATCGTTAAAGTATGTATTGGACTAGAGGATAAATCACTGTATCGTTAAAGTATGTATTGAACTAGAGGATCAATCACTGTATCGTTAAAGTATGTATTGGACTAGAGGATAAATCACTGTATCGTTAAAGTATGTATTGGACTAGAGGATAAATCACAGTATCGTTAAAGTATGTATTGGACTAGAGGATCAATCACTGTATCGTTAAAGTATGTATTGGACTAGAGGATAAATCACTGTATTGTTAAAGTATGTATTGGACTAGAGGATAAATCACTGTATCGTTAAAGTATGTATTGAACTAGAGGATCAATCACTGTATCGTTAAAGTATGTATTGGACTAGAGGATAAATCACTGTATCGTTAAAGTATGTATTGGACTAGAGGATAAATCACTGTATCGTTAAAGTATGTATTGGACTAGAGGATAAAAAAGGTTATTATAAAAGTATGAGATTATTAAGTGGTGTTTTAAGTGATTCTGCTTGAATATATTTTGGAATTATGTCCTCATTACCCTCGGAAAATGTTTTGTAAAAGCAATCGAAGACAAAATACAATTAGGAATGTTATTTAGATACTCGTAGCTCGTAAGTTTATTAGATGTCTTCACTTGAAGTTACTGGAAATGCCTCGTGTGGAAATTTAGTTATAATGGTTATAGAGTGTAATCTTGCGAGACTGTTCTAAATCTATCATTTTAACGCCACTTAGCAAAACTCTAATGAGATGTTATTTAATGTGTGTGAATTTTAAAACTTCAAACTGCGACGCGTTAAATTGAAGCTGCCTCGGTTTTTTTTTATAGTTTTAAGCAATTATTTATGTATAATTATGGCAATTTCAACTTTATAGGGTAGCAATGGAGTATGTAATGAATAGCTTTTTAGGGTTCCGCAGCCAAAATGGCAAAACCTTATAGTTTCGTCATGTCTATCCGTTTGTCTGTGTGGCATTTTACTCAAAAACTACGAGACGTAAGAGTCTTGTATAAGGAGCTACTTAGTTTAGTAGGTAGTTAGTAGTTAAATTATAAAAAAAACATTGTTTATGAGGCATTTCGTTCATGAGTTCAATTTTTATTCAGCAAACCTCAACTTGTAGCACATATTTCGACAGTTCTTCTAAAAATACATTAAGGTTTCTAGATTTTTTATTTGATCTAGTTCATATTTTTGAAACAAATCACTCCGATAGTTACATAAATTGTCCCCCCACCCTTTATCTTCTAAACCATAAGTCTAAAAAATATAAAAAAAAACTACAACTGTCATGCTTAGTAAAAAAATCCAACGAAAATTATTTTCAACATGATCAAATATACCATTATTGAGTTACTGCCGAAAAACTGCGCTTCACAACTAAAGGACGTAAGTACCGTGAAGATACGCTCTTTTGCTAGTGCACTTTTTCTGTAGTGCATTTGCTGTAGTAACGGCTGCGGAACCCTACCCTGAGCCTTGTCCGACATGCTCTTGCCCAGTTTTCTAATGCTATTAGTGCTAATTAGTTAATTATAATGTACGTAGAACAAATTGCCTTCTAATAAGTAAATATCAGCCGGTACAATCTTATACAAATCAACCAAGTCTCAAACTAAGCAAAGCTTGTAGTATGGGTACTAGGCTACGATATACATAATAATATGATATAGTGAAATTATAATACTTAAATATACAGGGTGGAAGCGAGTTTACCGAAAGTCTTTAACTATCGAGATTAGTCGGAGCATATAAATTGGTATAACATGTAGTCCGAAAACGCGTAATATTTGAAATATTCATTATGTTTATAAATTGATAAAACTCAAAATCTCATGACTAACACGCCTTAATGATGTGATGCAGCCACTTATTTAATAATTCTATAAACAGAAGCAGTACCTACATGTTTTTTGGCTAAGTTTGTATTAAGTTTTACAATACGTTGGGTATCCAATTTTTTTTATTGGGGGTAATTCGTATCACATAGTACTGTTATCTTTTTCGTTTCGTTTCACATAGCTTTATGTCTCATCTTCATTCCACGCAATTAATAAAAAAAATATAAAAAAGTTTTTTTTTTTCAATGTTCTCCAATGAGGCACTGAACTCAATGGTTAAAGTCTGTCGGTCTACTCATTTCCTCCCTGTATAGAAAATGGGTGTCTCTCTAATCACATAACGACTATTGTTGTAATATCCATGGCTATATAACTCTTTACGCATAAAGGGTATAGCCGGGTAAGCATGGCGAAACTGCCCTTAGCGAGAAAAATAATTTCCTTTTACTGGGTTATTAACCTTTACATAAGTAGTGCTTTCACCAAACATTAAGCCTCAAATCCTTCAGGTTTAAAAAAAACGCATAAAAAAAAATACATTTTTATTTTATTTTAGCTAAAGTACTAATCCGATTTCTTTGTAATTTGGATATGTTGTATATACAATTAAATTTATTGAATTAAGTAGACAATTAAAAAAAAAAAAAAAATACGTGCGAGATTGCGATAGTTTCCATATTTACATATTTTATATATAATTGAATGATGTTTAACATAGATTTTTTTCAATAGCTAAAATCGGGATTATCGGTATGAAAATCTTGAATTTGTAACATCCCATATATTCTTTTCAAACAAAATAACTTCTACGTATTACACTATGAAGTTATATTCCCAACGCATTTTGAATTTGGAACGCGAGTTAATTTACTGAGTGCGGACCTTAAAATCCTGTATGCGGCCAAGGGCTTATGGCATTCATACAATAAAACATAAAAGGCGGGAATGGTAGTATGGCACGAATTTTATACTGAGCGTTAACGATTGCAAGATGTCTATTTCCTTCATTGAATAAATATGCTACTAACTTTTTTCTAAAAAAATACCAGGTGAAATCGTTGTATATTCTCGCTTATGATTATATTTGTTTACAACTACGAAGATCCGTGACAGAGTATTTCGAAGAAGAAAGTCGTTACTCCTTAGCGGAAAATGTATCTTTTGTCATTACTTAATTAACTAGTATATTTACTTTAAACTAAGCAATCGTTTGTGATTAAGCAGCATTCGTAGCAATTATATACTGCCGTTTAACTGGTTTATAATAGTACAGTCTCTACAATACGTAATTTATTTAAGTTAGAGTTTCAACTATGTATGATGATTAATTGACTTAGTTTGATGGTACCTACTTACAGTTTCTTTTAACGCCAATGCCGCCTTAGAATGTTATCAATTGTAAAGTCTGTACACAACTGATGCTTGTAGCCTGTGGTGTTCAGTAAAAATTCGTCTTATTTGATAACAAGTTTTTATTTAACTTGCAATGTATTTTATTAAAAATGTTTGCCCGGGGGAAATCGTGCAACTGAATTTTTAAACAGTTATCTTAACCGATTAAACTGATTGTGTATACTCATAAAGATATATCTTCGGTGACGATACAGTATTAATAATCTTGTACTATGGAGTTTTTCTAATGATGGAGCCTTTCGGTAGGCATTGCAGCTCCTAGACAAGCAAGATAAATATATTGAGTTACTAGCTGTTGCCCGTGACTTCGTCCGAGAGACGCAATTTATAGCGTACAATGTTTCACCCCCTTTTTCGTCCCTAAAAGAGATGAAATTTGACATAAATTATAGCCTATGTCCTATTCTCATTAGCTATTCAGAAAAGCTTAATGACTCAAAGTTTCCTATGTCATAATTATTCCCTCTCATAATTGCACAATGTCATTATTGTTTTAGTCCTAATGTCGGATGTTATTATTAGTGATTATATTGATGATTATAATTATTTTTAGCCATAACAATTGTAATGTATAAATTATGACAAAAGACATTTATGCTATGGTCACAGTATGATAAAGAGTACTAGCAGTATGGCCACTCCCTGCCTCCCGTTAAAGTGCCGCCCACCCGCGCTCAGTTACCTCACAGTTACCGGCTGGCAAGGACGCGACGCCGCGGAGCGCAGAGTGGAGGCCACGTATTCAAATATTAAACAAATACTTTTGTAATGGGCGTGTGTTGTGCTGTGTACGGTTGTTTAAGCTCTATAAATGACAAAACTAAAGGAAAGTTGTACTGATTCCCATTTAACGATTTAAAGTTGTTTTTGTAGTATTTCTTTTACCCTATCCGTTTAAGACCTAAACCTATCAGATCACAATGAAAATAACACAATATGTATATGAACAAAAAATCATGTTTTCAACTTACGTAATATTTTGGTGGCCTGGATTTCCTTACAAAAATTTAGTTACTTCTTCGGTTATACTGATTCAAAATAGGAAACTATTGTATACATCGAGCTTAGATACCCACCCGCCTTACAGCATAATAATGATTCTTATTTCTTCCTAATTCGCGCAATGAGTTTTGAGTCATTGAGATCATCGAACTTGAACGCGGGCAAAGGCAAAATGGCGGCAACCCTAGCGTGTCTTATCTCACACACACAAGCATGGTACGCGTTAACCTACACGAGCTTAGACTGTGCGTAGGAACGCGTTTGTTTCATACTTTTGATCGCCATTGTCCGAGGTGTGCTGTGGTGAAGGTTGCTTGAAAAAGAAACGAAAAATGTTTTTTATATTTTGATTTTAGTATACCGTTAGGAAAAACTGCAACAAAATGGAACATGGGTCAAAAACCCAAAACTGTAGGTTAGGTTAGGTTTGTATTGTGACCGTGTATAGCGGAGAGAGCAAAGCGAGCGGAGCGTCAAAATTCTTGCATGCTTACGTGAGGGTTGCTAGAAAATAAATGAAAAAATATTTTTAGTATTTTTTCACTTACTGAAAGGTTTATCATAGCAATGCTGTGAACAAGGTAATTTACTGCTAACAAAAATATTGGTTAAAAATGCCTGTCACATGCTTAAACTTTACGCGCAATACTATTATGGCGATTGTATAAAATGCTTTGAAACGTTATACGCAAAGCATTATGTCCATCCGGCAGCCATACTTATGCTTAATGTTTTTATGCGCAAAAAATTAATGGCCATTACAATGTATGTTCTTAATCGTTATGGCTAAAAAACATTATGCGCAAAATGTATGACTATTAACCGATGCCCATCAACAATATGACTCAAAATTGTATGCAACCCGATATGGACACATAGAAAATATCCAAGGGTACAAACTTTTGTGCTTTTCACACAAACATTTACCCTATTCTAAAATTCTAATCCAGGAGAGGATGCGCCAGCTTCATAGGCCAAAGGAAAGAAGGAAGAAAATGACATGTTAAATCACAAAGGAAGAAGATTACATCGTTTTTTTTTCTACTACAGCCTCATCAGAATCTTGCTTTACTAGGTACTTCCTGCCGCTATTGAGCTATACATAGTTTTTAGCACCTAATTAATAGAGCAACTAAATGCCAAGACGATTATGTCAAAGGCAGAAGTAGTCGCAATCCTAACACACAACGCGGGCAGTAACTATAAACCATAATTAACATTACTAAGTGTATGCACACGTGTTTTAGGAACGCGCGTCGACAACGCGTTTTTCATTCTACGATTGTGACTCGCGTTTACAGGCGTTTAAGAAATGCGGTGTGCTTAGGCCTATTATCGCTTACTCACTGACTCTCCAAACTCGACATAATCAATTGTGCGACCGAAATTTAGAAAGAAGCTACTTAGAAAAAGGTTAAAACAAATAATTAAATTATTCGTAAAAAAATGATTCCAAATAAATGTAATTTTGATCGTATAAATTATATATTTTAGTGCTCCTTTTACAGACTCTGTAAGCAAAAATGTCACTGTCTTTCTGCTCGTCTTCTAAAATTTTTTGGGTTCTATATATATATATATGTAGAGGACTAGGATTTACTCGCGTCTTTACCTTCGTGGCATTTTATTGTGACCATCACGAGCCTCTATTCTTATCGCGTGAAAGAAAGACAAAACAATAAACATACCTTCGCATGTATAATATGAGTGAGAATCAACACGCTAATTATCCAGTATATCGTATTATGATTTTAAAAACAAATAATAAAAAGAAAATAGTTGGAGTTACACATTTTCCAATCAAAAACCCATAGGGTTTACGCATAGAAACACGTACGATTGTCGTTTGTATAATTCGGCATGGATAGCCTGCGCGATCGGCGTCGAATGCTGGACTTCTGCTTCTTGCACAAGGTAAGTAACGGCCAAATAAGATGCACCGACCTGCTTTGGAGGATTTCGTTGACTAAACCTCGCAATTATCCCAGGCGCCCCATAGCGAAACCCTTTTCCGTACCCATATCCAGGACTAATCATGGCTTGCAGTCACCTTAGGTACGAATCTGCTCAAGCTATAATGCTTATGTCAATAAAAATAATCATTGCCTTGACATTTTTCACGATCGTTTGGCCGTGTTTAAATCTAAAGTATTGCCAAGCAAGAGGTTGTGGTACTTACCTCGCTATGTTGTGTTAACTTTAAAGTGAAAATCGATGTTAATATTTCTTTCTTTCTTCTTTTCCTTGTTTTCCTAATTTAGGTTTGCATATTTAACATTCTTAAATTGTTATTATTATATTATTATTATTTACTTTTTTAATCTCATTGCATAAATATGTTTAAAAAGTGTTTTGTACACCGTTATTGTTGTGTATATCAGACGTAGATACGTATAATAATATAATTAATGTGAATGTTATGATATATACAATGAGGCTGTACTTTAATAATAAATAAATAAATAAAAAACCCGTCTCTAAGATCTATAATATTACGTATAAAGTTGTACAAATAAAATGTCTGTACATTGAAAATATTTTCACAAAAATAAGTGAAACGGATTATTTGCAGGTCACCGCATCAATAAACAATTTTATTTTTATTTTTTCGTACTTATTTGTCTTGGCCTCATCACGCCAAAACGGCTAACGGATTTGAAATAAATTTTGGTACACTGGTAGCTGGGTATCCACTATCCACACATGCTTATAAAATACTTTTTACCCTAATACGCTGTAGTAAAAAAATATTTTTGACTTATTTCTTCTAGGTGAACTCAGTTGCCGGTACCTTCTAGTACAATAAAAAACGGATTCTTATGGCGGTAATTGTATTACTTTAATTTAGTGCTAATTGCCGAAACCGAAGGCAGTCCGAGACACGTGCTTTAAAAGATTTTTTTTCTTAAATTTAGTAAAAATTATGTGCTTCTGGGTCCATTCCTACTTGAACTTGACCAGATTTTTTGATTAACGGCTCTATTCGCACCGGCCGAGATCTCTCTCTGTTTTATCTCGTTTCTTGGCCAAATGCAGTCGGAGCGCACAAACCCCATTTCTCCCGGGACCCAAACGTAACCAATACACGTTTGCAAATAGCGCTAAGAAAATAAAAGGAGGCTACTGGCACTCATTTAAGATTCTACAGCCCCTGCAACACGATCCGACCTAATTCGTAATGCCAGCAGGCCGCTGTTTAAAAAATACAAACTGATAAAAAAATCCACATTCAAATTCGTTCGGCCATTTGGCTTCGTTCACTCTTTTACACGTCAATTTAAATTCGAGAACGCTGCAATGCGAGCTCTGTTGCCGATTTAGTCTGTTTTAGTAGGTTTTCTGTTTGGGACAAAGAAAGTGGGGAAAGATGTCTCGATCTCAGAGAAGCTTTTGTACGGTCTGTATAAACGACTATGAAGCAGTGTCATCAGCTACTTCGGCGAATTATTCGTAGTTCTTAAGCGCAATTGTAGCATTACCTTTACTATCGCATTAATATTGGACGCTTTAGTTTGACAGCAAATTAAAGTGTCCAATTGTAAACCTTACTCACGTACCGCATCGCTCAATTGTCATTGTGTCGGCAAATCAATACATTACAGAGGCAGATTGCGGAAATTTTAAGAATAAAATGCAAACTATTACGAAAAATTTGTATTTTTAGATGTTTAATTTTATGCAAAAATAAAGGTAATCCAACAACTGTACTTAGGGTAACGAATTAAATAATTCACCAATTCTTACACACTGACAAGCTTGCTCAATTCCGCTCTATTGTCATGAATTATTAATATTGTATAATTTATTGACAGATTTGATCTTTTTATGAGTTAATTAAATAAGCAAGTCAATTCTTTTTAAAAATAGTGTGTCCATTAACGTGACAATGAGATTAAATTTGGAAAGAAATAACACGTTTACCTACCTTTGGTACCTACTCAGTAAAAATACTATAAAGATATCAGTTATGAGGTTTCTTACAAAAAAAACAACGGGTAACACCGGCAGAAGTGAAATCTTGAATATTAACGTTGTGCATATATTATGTGCATTTTCAATGACATTGTAACAGTTTTTCGCTCAGGTCACGTGGCCGTCTTAACATTTTTCCCCATCACAAAAAGTGCACAGCCCCGCTAAAGAAGTATTCACTTCAAAAAAAATCGAGTTGCCGTAAATTTGATCGTCAGACATGGTGATTTTTACATCAAATACCGTAAAAAAACCTACGTATATCCATTACGGATCCGTGGTTTTTCAATGTATCTAGTAGTGGCATTTTAAACTATACTATTTTTCTTTGGGTGTTACAATGGGTGTATGTTATAAAAAACTACACATAGTAGTGACATTTTTATTTTGGTCTAAATAAAACAGTGGTCGAGTAGCCTCAAAAATGCGAAAACCAACGCGAATTCTCAATATTTCTCCCGTTATATATTTGGGGTGTGTGTGACTTAAAAAAACCGTGAGCTTACAATGGCTGGTGCTTTGAAACTGAATAAAATAACCGTTAGTTAACTTCATTGCGACCAGTAAATAAACGCAGTGGTGCAAATACTACGCATTTGTAAAGCTTATTCCACCTTTTTTCAGCGCTAATCGGAATCTGGAATTCTACACTTTTTAAAGACGGATTTATTTACATGCGCGTTGGGTTTCTAGGTGTGTTTTTGCTTTTTTCTTAAAACTGTTTTACTAGGGTAAGTAATAGAACGTATAACAACTTATTATATATCACTCACAATATACAAGCTCACTTTATATAAGTTTGTTGGGTATAACAAACGAAATACATAATAAACGAAACGTATAAATTTAAATTCTCTAATTTCATCGGTAATAATGAACATTACACAGATTATATAATTCATTATACCAATTATAAATTGATATAATGAATTATATATATAACATGTACATAATATAATGATGTAAACCTATAATGATCGATAACTCTAACTACATAGTGTATAAAGTACAGAACACATAAATGCCTGCATTATTTTATTAGCATTAAACGTCACTAAAATTTAGATTAAACATAATAAATACGTTTTTACAATGTAATATTAATCTTTTATTTCTCTGCCATACAAAAAAACTGTATGCTTGTTAAAAATAGTCATACATTTGTGCCTATAAAGTACCGCGCGGCTCGCTCGCTTCGCTCGCTCGTTAGGGTCACAACTCAAACCAAACACTCCTCCTCGCTTCGCTCGTCGTCGTACCCAACCTCACCGAAGTTGGACTTGGTAGCAGTCGGTGTTATGGTTTTATGGTTTGCAATACAAACCTAACCTAACCTACCTAACTTTTCGATATGACCTTTCTAGGTAATTATATCAACAAAAGTAGTATGCCTAATGTATACTATTTGAAATGTTATTATATATTCCTAACGATATACCTGATGTATGTTATATAAATTGATGTTAGCCGTAGTGAATGTTAGACGTTATGTTAGTATGAATACCGTTTGTTATAGTTTATAAAAGGTATACGATATGAAATTACTGTTTTTGTTGTTATATCAAACATTCATTATATATTATGAATGTTAATAAAGTGAAATTATATTAAACGTTGTTATACATTATGGGACGCACCCTTTTTACTAGACTTTATAATTTTGTTTTTATGTTTTAAATCTTGCAAGTTTTGATTTGCTTCCAGTAAGATAAAAAAAATTAAATCATTCATAGAAATATTGTTCATTGTTTTGTGAACTACTTTTTTATAATGATTCTTATCTAATTAATTGAATGTACAAAGCCAATTGTTTTTAGCCATTCTGTTTATAGCCAAACAATAAATTTTTATTTTTTGTTTTTAATATGAGACCTTAATGGTATTAGCAAGAAAATTCCGTTATTTAATTATCTTTATTTATTAGGTACTATAGATATTCTTCGTATTATAAAACTACCTACACTTAAAAAAATGTTTCACAACTTGCAAATACCCCACTTGTTAAATGATAACATTATTGCACAGTCCCTAGAGGAGGCGCAAAAGTCTTACTAGAGTCAATTTTTAATCAGAAACTGATAGCCATTTGAAATCTTTACGAGTATGTATAGTAGTATGTGCATAATAAAATTCAAGCAGTTTAACTTAAGTTAAATAAACAAACAAGTAGGTTAACTCAAATAAAATAGGCGCCAGTCTTATGCGGAAAATTTCTGATTAGCTTTTTAGTTACAATAGACTAATCTTATATCAATTGAAATAAATGAAACAATTGACTACTAAAGTACTTAATTAGTAAACCATTATTAGACTAAAACAAAAGCCTTGTTTTACTGTATTTATTGATAAAGTATTTTAGTGATTGATATAATTTTCACGTTACGATCGAAATAATTAGTAGCACCTATTTTTTGAGAAGGATACTTATTATTCTTACAATTAATTTGTGTTTGAAAAACGAAATCTGATTAAATTACAGATTTAAATTGATTTTACATGAAAATGTCTGAGATCTGATGGTCTCTCTGGCTCTAAGACATAACTTTTCCAATTGACCGTTGACAGACATTGGAGGCTTATTAACAGGGTTCCGATGGTAATAGCTAATGCGTACAGAACACCAAAAAGTTTGGAAACCCCTGTTCGAATGCCCTAAGGCATTGGAGTACCGAGAACTCGGTCTCGGCGGGTCACATTCAGATGCAATGTGTCGGTTCAAGAATAGTTCCTTTGGTTAACACTTTCACTACCCGGAGCTTTCTAAGGTAGGCTCTGCTCGTAGTAACTCTTCGCTTTAGCTACATACGCAGTTTCCCAGGAAAATCTTAGTTACGAAACTGTTGATAACAGGGTACCATTGAGACCCCTGAGTACGAAATCCCAAATAGTTAAGAACTCCTCTTAAGAGGCTTTTAGGTGCTTGAGCACCTAGAATAGCATTCAGATGCTATGTGATGATGTGGTAGTATTCTTTGTAAGGTCTCCATTTATTTTATTCTTTTTATTTAACTATTACGGTTATAGAATGTTCCCTCATATCAGCCTAAAGACGTCCAGTGCTGTGGAAAGGCCTGTCTACCTCACCTGTTTGAGTACGTATGGAACCTCAAAAGGTTTTGGAACCCCTGTTCAAAGGTTTCAAGGCGGTGGAGCACAGAGAAGTGGGTCACGGCGGGTCGCATTCAGATGCGATGCTAATCGTTCGATATTAACGCGGCGACTGCTCGCTTGTTTACATTTTTATTTTGATGCGAACTAGCTGGGGGTTCCGTTGCCCGGCTTCGTTAGGGATTTCTTTTTCTTATATCTTTTCAATGTTGCGCTCATTGAACTCGTACGCACAAACGAAAAATGTAGACTGTTGTTTAGTTTTTTGATATTAATATGTTTAGTAATGTTACTTTTTAATTAAAACGTAATTTATATAATGAACTAAAGTAACCTAATCTAACCATAGAAAATATATCAGGACAACGAGATCCCCACTTTTCGATGTTTTATAAAATTATGACACCCTTTTTCTCTGAAACTATTAAGGACTGTATTGTTAATTATGAATACAACTTTACCTAGTCGTATTTCTTTCCTAAATAATTTTTAGATTAAAATTGCACATGCGTTTTATCACTGCCTTGATAAGGTGCATATTTCATCCTGGGAGCACGAGGTGAAGCATCTGGTTAAGCCAAAATCTACCCAATACATCCGAGTAACGATAACGAATGTGGACAAATACTAGAAGAAAATGTAATGTTTGCACACAAGACGACGTTACACGAAAAAAATACTACATAAATCGCAACTACACATGATTCGTAAATTAAAACGTCTCTGCATGTTCTAATAATTGCTTATTGTTTAAAAAAACAGCATGGTTCTGTGCAACGGTTGTCATTTTGAGAATATAGTCCAGTCATTTTACGTAGCGCTAGTATGGCGAAGTGGAAATAATTTATAATAGCTGAGTTTTCCAGCGTAAAGGGTACAAATTAATTCTAGTTATTATGTATACACAAAATACAGCAAAATATGAGTCAATTAAGTATTTAAATATGTTTTATTATTTAAAAAAAACCTGTTTTTTTAAAATAAGAATAGGTATATATATTTTTCTTCATATTGATAAACTAATATTTGCTCTGTAACGTAGAAGACGAATCGTACAAATAATATTTAAGGATGCTTCATTAATATTTTACCTACTTGGTGTTATTATTTCTGTCTACCTAGGACACATGTCAGCAAAGCCATACATTTTGTTGATTTGGCTTTTCTTGTATTTTTTGTAAGATTTCACTTTTTAGTGATTATACATAGATAAAATTATTGTGACGCTTACACATAAAAAATACTATTACTATTAGTATCGAAGAAAAAATGCATTTTTGATACTCAATATACTTACTTCCGGGTCGAAATTTTGTTGGATTCATGAATATAGTGTCTTAGAATATGGTATAAAATTGGAATAAAAATATCAGACTATTATGAATTCATGTTTTGCGAAACCTTAAAATGCCTGGAGTAATGTGGCTACTCATTACAACTCCGACTTTGACATCTAATATAAATATCAAGGAGCGTTTCTATCGAGGTGCTCTACCGATGGTTCAAATCTATGACTATTTCTTGCGCTTTGGTCTCGGGCTGATAACTTTGGCTAGTCTCACTAGTCCCGCTTACACCACATTATATTGATGGGAACCCGAAACATTACGTAAAAAGAAGCTTATACATAAGTCTACCTGCACCACATTTATTCTGAGTATGCTAATTCTTGGGTAATCATGAAGAGGACACTTAGATATTTAATACGTTTAAGGAGCACATTAACCTGTTGAATTTTAAAATTATTGTAAATAGGAGTCGCTGAAATAGTCCCAAATTGAGTTCAATAGGCTTGGTCAACCTATATTTTCTGGACGAATATGAAAACATCATAAAGTCTCTAAGATATAAAAGTTAACCTCATTATATGGCAAAACGGTTAAAAAACACCCTCAGATTAGACATTTTAATTCAAAGCGATACGCATGTCAACAGTCAGACTAAATCTTGTCTGTATCTGTACCCATAATTAACGATACAGTGTTATACCAACAAAAAAAAAATATCATCAAATTCGTAGTAAATTTATTGCTGTTAACTTTTGTAAAAGCAACTTAACAAGTATTTTTTAAATGAAATAACTGAAAAAACGTGACTTTTAAAACAAAATCCTAATGTCGGCCCAGTCCCCACACCCGAGGAGTTTTAGGATGTATATCAGAACATCTCGAGGAAGCCTTCTATCAATTTTGAATACTACATTATTTATTTCCGCTGACTGGCTTAATTGGTGCATATTTCTTAGACTAATTATCCTGGGCAGTTTTTATTTAACCAGTCCTAAAAGCAATCTCGGCTGATTCACCTATTAAAACAAAAAACTGAATCAAATTCGGCCCATCTGTTCAAGAGCTTCGATGTTACAGACGGATACATGGTTATACAGATATACCGACACTCAAATGCACACCGCAAACTTATTCATATTTTCCCGGTCAAGGAACCGCTGGCTGGACGCTCTGCTCGTAGTAAGTCTCCGCTGAATACGACTTTTCCCATGTTATCGACTACGATATCGGCTCGTCACTTGGTGGCGAAACGTTAAGTTCCTCTTTTTTCCTCGGGGTTAAAAAAATCGTTCCAAAGGAACCCCATTCTACCCGGCCACATTAGCATCCTAAGTATTTGCATAGATTCCACTTGGTTTCAGCCAGACCGGTAAACAAGGCTACTGCCAAAATTAGCCGGTTCCGTCTTTCCGGTGAAAACGTCGCAAGTCTCATAAAATTAATAAAGTGTTGCGTCCTTTTTGAGTAGTATTTACGGAAGTATGGAACGGTACACTGTGGGAACGGAAAACTTGACAAATTTTAACCACCTTTTGATTCGGTAGGGTACTTTTCAAAGTTTGAGACTACAAGCTTTAACACCACTTGTATATTAACATGTCTATCTAATTTTTTCATACTAACTTGATGATTTTCTGGAATAAAATTAACAAATAATTCCTTGGGCGAGGAAATTGGAGAATCTCGAAAATAACAGTTATGCTGTGTAGTAGGTACCAAACTTTTAATAAAACTTAATGCAACTTAAGATGAATGTATAAGTACAGCAAATGAAATGATTATTCATTTGCAGTTTCCTCTTCCATGTGCATAGTCTTTACGATACAATCATAAGGTCGTATTCTTATACTTTTTGAACTTGTAATTTTGCAAAGAATATGATTATGTCAAAAATTTAACTTTATCCAATAACATTTAGAAAAAACGTTTTAGGGCTCCATATCCATACCTAAAGGGCACCAATGCAAGCCTTTTGACAAAGGTTTATAGGTTTTTGACCCGCTATCTGTATTTTTCTCACATGGCCCTAACTCTTGACTTTAATAATCGTACTAATAATAATTATACACATACATATTACGCCGAATGTGAATTACGGGTTCTATAATAACAAATAATAAAAAATAAATAAAGAACGGAACCCTTCGTATGGGAATCCGACTTGTATTTGGCCAGTTTTTTTTCTCCGTTTAACCCACTGGCCGGAAGCCGTCAGGCGGGCGCTCGTAGTAAGTTTTCGCTACATACGCATTTCCCATATTATCGGCTACGCACGTAGCGGTTTGGAAATCTTGGTCGTGAATCTATGTTTAAAGTTAGGCCCCACGGTGTATAGCGGGAACTAGTGTGGTTATTTGTACGACATCGGAGCGAGTTGCACCATTTATAAGAGTTAAGGGTTGGCATACTTACAGCTTTTAGTCTAATAACAGTGGTGCTGTGAAATTTTCAGCACTACCATTGGCTTAAAATTTGACAGCTTTAATTGTAAGCTTTGGTGATTTTTTTATATGTTTTATATCCTATTTCATTAAAACTGATACTTGAATATTTTACATGGATTTAAATAAACGTTTATCTTTGTATATGTATTCAAAGGTGTCCGCAACTTCGTTCGCTAAATGTCGTCATAGCCCTCTTTTATGCTTCAGCGAAGTCGGGTAAAATATAATGTTACCTATTTCAAATGTTTAGTTCACTTTATTCCAAAAATGTGAATTTGTTCAGCCGTTTTGGTGTGATAAAGCCTCTCACATATTTCGCACGAGGGGTAAAGCTGTTATCAATGTTCATACTTTGACATTCGTGGGTCGCACTGTTATGATTTTTCGTGGAACCATGACCCGAGTAAGGCAACTTCAGTATCACCGTTTCATCTTGTATGTACGTATGTCTGTCCAACGGATGTCCAGCTGTACTCCTCTGTAGCTCGCATTTCTCAACTGATTCTCGTTGAATTTTGCGAGTAGGTTCAATAATATGCATAATTTTTTTCTTTTTGCTTTATTAAAAACTCATTCGTGTATCAAACAGTAGAGATAAAATATTTTTTGAATTACTATAACAATAACCAAGATATAAGCTATCAAACATTTCATTCTATCTCTTTCTAGCAAAACAGAATTTAATATGGAGTTTATATGACCGTCGTAGACTGTGACGTAACAGTACATGTCGGACCTCTCTGTCAAATCGCTGTCTAATTAGTAGTTTAAAATGCTTTATTTCTTGTCCGATTTTAATTTTAATTTCACTTTTTGGAATAGTTTTTACGGTATTTACATATTTTGTTAAAAAAAGCGATGAAAAAATTTCATGCATGTTCCCTATTATATGGATTTTTATTTATCGATTCAGTTTTTGGAACTTTTTCAAAATAGTGACTTTAAAATGCTAGCGACATGTATAGCTCACTGAGCCACTATAGTATAAATCACGTGTTTTTTGCCCTTAGGCCTGATTAGCACTCGTATATGTAGTTAAGTTTACGACAGCGCGTGGCCACACATAATGAGTAGCCATCGTGGTAAGGCTATGTACACATCGTTGCAAGAAATAGGCCTGCTAGAGCCTATGTAAGGATGCGGTGACACTAGATCCAAATGGGCAGTTTTCTTATGTCAAAATAAATAATTGTACCTACACGGACCATTAAATATATTTTCTGCATAAATATAGACGAAACAATCTAGTTACTTTTATTGTCGCCCATTTGAATTTAGAGAGTTGGTTAATTGGAGACGGAGAGGTGCACAAAAGAAGGATATTTAGGCTGACGTTTACTCGTAATTTTTTCGAGGTCTGTGGTGAATATTACTTTTTCTACTCCTGTACTTCTTTCTGTCGTTTAAATGGTTACCAACTCTAAAATAAAGACATACATTACTTAAGACTTGTAAAACTCTATTGTCTATTTCCCAAAAAAGCACTGCTAAGCGTGTTACAATGTCGCTATTAACGTTTTCCTTGGTGCCACAGAGTACAAAATTTCAATCTAATAATTTATATTCAGCGAGTCTTAAACTAATGTTATTTGAAATAATTTATGTTACTAACTTAACAAACCGCCGAATTCATACAGTTTGAAATTAAAAAATAATAAAGTACGTAAATGCATTGCTGCCAACTTATAAAAAGAAACATTTTTTACAATTTACGTACAAATATTTTATCGCCTATTTTTTTCAAATCATAGCATGTTTTCATCACTGGCAAGTATAATACGCGAATTAAAAAAATAAGAAAGCCATAGATATTGACAGCTCGCTTTTAAATTTTCTTTGTGGCGCAAAATTTTATTCATCTTGAAGTTGTAGGTTGTTGTCTTGTTATAAGCTGTTGAAAGTGAAAAAGCCTAATTGTACTTACTCCCGAAGAAATTTGTGTCGTGGCGCAAGAAGTATCAAACAATTTGCTGCTAGAAAAATCTCATTCATTTAGTACGTATGGATCCCTGGGGGGAGGGGTTCGAAAAATCTGTCGTAATGAATGGCCCCTTACTTGAAGAAAAACTATTGTATATAGACTTTTGTTTTAAACTGAGCTAATCGGCTTAAAGAATACAATGGCCGATTCGCTCAGCTTTAAAACCAAAGACTATATACAACGTTGTATAATTCGGTCAAAAAACGCTTGTGGCATCTTCCTTTGCGATACTTGCGATTGTCCTTACGTAATTAAAGAATGGCCCTTTAGTAGTAGAAAACCTGGTGTTTGTAATGTTGTATAATTCGGTCTAAAACGCACGTGGCGGCTTTCTTTGTTTTACTCGCTATTGTCCTTACGTAATTAGTGAACGGCCCCTTAGTCGTAGAAAAACTATTGTATGCAACGTTGTATAATTGTGTCAAAAAACACTCGTGGCGCCTTTAGTTGCGATGCTCGCCAAGGCTCGCATCGCAACCCACGCCACTCGTAATAGTATAAAATACTATTTGGATTTTTTTTAAGGAATGCATTTTTATTGCCATATTTTGTAAACTGTATTTATTAGTGATAAACAGTTATCCATGATACGAAGATATTACGATTATCAATTATCAATGACACATGAAGTTGTTACGTTCGCAACGTCGTCGTTAATTGTGAAAGTGCAGTATCAAAACGTTGCACAACTTTTAATACAGCACGTTTTGATGACTAACAGCATTTACAAATCTAGACTTAGTAATCTATGTATTGTTTTTATGATTGATTCCACATACAAACTTCAACCCTCTTTTCACCCTCTTACGATTTCCTGGATGAAAACTAACTTATCCTTCCTATGGTCTCAAACTGTGTCCGTACCAAATTTTATCTACATCGGTTTAGTGATTTAAACGTGAAAAGGTAACAGACAGACAGAGGTACTTTTGCATTACAATATTAGAAAAGTATGGATAGCATGGATTGGTTTGCTCTCTCAGATAATACAGACCACTGATAAAACCAAAACCAGACTAATAGAGTATATCGGCCACTTAACCGTGCTACCCTAAGTTTGACAAACCCTCAAATTTACATCCAGGTACGTTAAGCGGTCCTCGAGAATTCTAATATCAGCATTTACTGTCGTGCCGAAACGTCTTAACAGCGTAAGGCTGTAATGGCGCATACGACTTTCATGCAAAATGATACATCTAAAGTTTTGAAGCATCATTCGTTTATAATGGATATGACCTTACTTAAATTTAAATATAGTTTTAAGATATCTGTCAACAATTTTGTTAACACGTTGGTGGGTTTCAACTAGATATTTTTATGAAATGACCTGATGTTATAAACAACAAAAGGCACTGAATTGCTCGTTTTAAACCCTTACTTATACTAGCTTTTTCCTGCGACTTCATCTATGTATAATTAGTAATTTGGGTATAGCGTTTTACCAAATGTCTTTAAAATCGGGTCGGAGATTATGAATCCTCCATACAAACTTCCACCCCCCTTTTCACCCTCTTAGAGGATGATTTCAGGGATAAAACTATTATATGTACTTGTCCGGGACTTAAACTATCTCTATACCAAAAATTATATTCATGCTCCAACGAGCAAAGCTTTATGAAAAGCTGTTTAGAATTTTGGAAAAGCACCAGTGAAATGGTATTTGTCGCAAAATTAATTTTACCCTCATAGATGCAGGAATAGATATAGTGATTTTTTTAACATTCTTTTAAATAAGAAAAAGCTTGTAGTTTCGGAAGCCTAGACAAAAGAAACGCGTTTTCATTATTCATTCGAAATTATAGCTTTTCAAAAAATATATATAATAAATCTGAACAATAATAACTGCGTATCATATCTCGTTAATATTTTCTGTTATTTTGGGAGCCTTACATACTTCTTACTCGCGGGGTGTCGTATCATCATTCAAGTTTTCGTTTTCAAAAGTAATAGGGTTCTTACCCGACTACTTCAGGGGTTATGATTTTCGAGAACATGGTTGTACATCTATATTTTCAGCTCTAAAGCCAAAAGGAAAGAAACATTTCGCAAGGTACACGTTAAAATCGTGACAAATAGGTCACATCACTGCGTTTAGCGCGTCATCGTATTCTGAGCTGCTCCTTTCGTAAAAATTGCATTAGTCACTACACAAATATAAATTGCTATACAATTAATTTATTTCAACCCTAAGTGTGCGTCGATGTAACTCTTTAAGCGGGCTACCAAGTTAATAGCCAAGGAAATGGAACTATAAATTAATTGATATTGACGGTTTCCAGCCTTGCCAGCCTTTTAAAGTGGAGCCTCGGAGTTATGCGGCTAAGTTGCATCAATGCACATATATTGAACTTTGATTCGTTTTTCGAGACATTAATAAAAACTCCACAAAATAGCAGACACAAAAGCAAATAAACCCATTCATTCGTTTGACAATGAGAGATGTCAAAATCTTTTTTTTTGTTGCTAAACTATAGGCAAAGACTAAAAATGTCAACAAAATTTATGACTGCTGATTATGTGTCCTAAGTTGACCGAAAAAAATAGTATTTATAGTATACCATAGCGACCCAATATATTTATAAAGATATTATTTATGTTATTAAGAACTCTCTTACTAAGAATTCAGATATCTACAATTTTGATACTAGAAAAACAAAATTGCCATTAGAAAGTTCTACGTTCGTCTTTACGAGTTTAGCCAAATCATTCGTAGGCCAATGTATACGTTTTTAGGGTTCCGTAGCCAAAATGACAAAAACGGAACCCTTAACCCGTCCGTCCCTCCGTCCGTCCGTATGTCACAGGCATTTTACTCAAAAACTATAAGACGTATACTGATGAAATTTGGAACATACGGATATTGTGTAAGCCGCTACTTAGTTTGATAGGTAAATAATATATATATATAAATATATTTCTAGGAGGGGCACTCCATACATGTAACGGAAACTGAAAAAAGCTTTCAGCAAATATCAATGTGTGGCACATCATTCGACAGATCTTCTAAAAACAGTTTAATGTTTCTAGAAAAATATTTTGATTTAGTGAATATTTTCGGAAATATTCGCGCCTAAAGGAACGAAAATTGTGTGTCCCCCCCGTCCCTCCCGACCCCTATTTTCTAAACGGTATGTTAAAAAAATGAAAAAAATTACAAATATAAAGCTTAATAAATACTTCCAACGACAATTTTTTCCAACATGATCGGGCACGTTTTTAAGTGATTGCCAAAAAACTGTGCTTCATAGCAAAAGGACGTAAGTGCCTCGGAGATACGCTCTTTTTGTCTAGCTAAACACAATTAGACGGTTCGCTATGACATGAGGTTCTTCAAGAAGCAAACAACGGAGTATCGGAAGGTCAGCTGTATTGTATATATATATACTAGAAGGAGCCCGCAACTTCGTCCGCGGAGGAGAAAAAGTCATAACGCCTCTTTTTCTAATAAGTTACCAGATGATGCTTTAAAATTACCTTTTGCAGCTCTCAAAAAGTACATACAAAAGACTCTAATGGCAAATACATGTTATAGGGTAGAGGATTATTTAACAAGCCAATATGCATGGCCGAAAACGGAAGCCAAATAATTTACTTTTACTAGGACACGGTTCTTATAAGGCGGCATATCAAATGAAAGATTAAAAAAAAAAAAAACATATTTTGCTTTTTATCTTCATATGATTCCTTGGAGAACTATGCATTGAGTTTATAATAAAAGCATATATTTACGATAGGCTAAGTACAAATATTGCAAATACAGATAAGAGTTATTTAGAAAAAATGATTCGCTGTTGAGTTTGTTTCGGCTTTCTTCTCAACAGTGGTTTTCTCTTGGGAAATGCCGTAGGGACAGACTTGTAAAAGTGCCCTTGCAACCTACTTACAGAATAAAAATCATCAATTAGTAAAAATATATAAAAATAGATGAGCACTGAAAAGAAACTGGCTTAAATACTTAAGATAGCTCATTTTACTTAAAGTTTCCTTTAAGTAAAATGAGCTATTATTTTAACTGTCCTAACATGAATAACTGCATTTACAAATTTTGTGGAAAGCTTACCTGAATCGAGATTCGGACTCACTAAAAGTGCAGAAAATAAATACTCACTGTTTAATTCTACTGATGGATGAGATTAATAGATATTCTTTTGCAATAAACATTAGTAGTTAGAAACGAATAAGTTCATGTAATGTATCAGTAATTTAACTTAAACATTGCTGTTTAAAGTCCTTTTTATGAAGGAAGGTTGAGTCCAGCCAATCACACCTTCAGCCAGTTAAACATTATTATAAAAACTTTTTGTAATAATTCCTCATCTAATGAGAAAATTACCAATGTCAATGAAATCATTTTCTTACCTAAGTCCTCAATAAGGTACTAAAGAGCTGCTTGCTAGATAAACTAGCAAGCAGCTCTTCATGGATTGGGATTGGATATAAAAGTTCTAAGAAAATTATAAAGTGAATTTTATTAGTTGCAAGTAATACATTTAGTATACGTTAAATAATTAGAATATTAAATGTCATGATTCATAAAGAACAGACGAGTGTTGAACCTAATTGTAATTGTAAAAAAACCCTTACAATGGACCCTATCGATAAGTAGAATAAATAGTAAGTGTTTACTCTTTGCACTTTTAGTTAGTTCGATTCTCGGTTCAAGTAAAAGTTTCATAAAATCTGTGAATGTGAATGAATGAATGAAATTCATGCTAGGAAATTTTAAGGAATTTTCCCTTTTAGTAATATGAGCTTGAGGGTTTAAGTTAGTTTCCCTTCAAGGCCCATAGTTTTTTTTTCTCCCGGTATATTGTCCTCAATAAACAATAAAGAAAACTGTACACGATTACGATTTTTAAGTACACATATATATTAATAAATTATAGTACAGATATATATTAATAAATTAATAAATATTCTGGTACAAAAATATCAATTATCTATTCATAATTATTATTAGTGCTATCCATCTTCTATATTAGAGCAAATATTCGTTTAACGATAACGGAAAAATGTAGGTACCTAATTTGGTATTTTTATACATTTATAGGATTAATATTTAGTCGACTCATATTTTGTTGGATTATGTACACCTTTACACCTTTACACCTTTACACCTCTGCACCGGGGAACCCAGCTATTATAAATTATTTCCATTTCACCATACTAGCCACCCGTTAAATGCCTGGAGTATGGTACTTTTTAACACGCTTTTATTAGGTCGATCTGTATGTAACTATGTAATGGAATCTAAAGGTGCGTCCACATTTGTATCATTTGCCCGTATCAGATCATCGTCGCGTGGCATGATCGAGTGTCACGATCACGCGTTTGGACGTTACGCCGATCGGATCGCTCGAAATCCGTTTTGCTACGCGTATCACACAGTTATATCGGACGAGTACGGCATGATTGGCGCGCCGACAGTGAGCGTCCAAGCAGCGCGATACGCAGTCATGCCACGGCACGGTGATCGGATACGAGCACATAATACAAGTGTGGACGCACCTTAAGGTAACTAATTTAACCATCTCCCAAGGATCATAGCGTCATGAAAATTGGCAGCTGTATGTATGACAATACAATTATATGGTACTGTCGAACTGATCTGATGATGGAGCCGGAAGATATGAACTGGAACTTCATGATGGAAAATCGTATCATAGCTGTGTTTGGATTTGTTAGAAAAGTCTTGTAAAGCGTGTTTTTGTAGTGTTTTTTAAACTATTACTTCCTTATTTTAGTAATATGGCCAAATTAACATAAATAAAAAGGAAAAGTTCTAAATTTCCTGACAATGCATCATTTTCATTGTCGCGATTACCGCTACCAACAAACCAGCCTGTATATCCAGTGGGCATTAGCAGTATATAATAAATACTGTATTGCCGTGTCAGCGGTGTTGGACGCGCGGGCCGTAAGCCCGCCTTCCACAAACAAACATACAGTAAAACACCTTCGGTAACTGGCATGGGACTGACGGGTTAGCGAAATTAAATAAACAACGCATATAATATACTGACGGACATTCATGATTGTTGCCGCGTCGCTAATTAAATGGCTGATTATTGTATTCAGACTATTGTAGTGATACCGGCCCCTCTTTCAGTTCGCTGACAGCTGCGACTGTTGGGAACAAAAAGTTTCCCATAAACGTGTTTAAAATATAATATCAAAACGTTTGGAAAACTTAATGTTTCTAATTGCAGAAAATTGTTCTATATATTAATACATAGAAGAATTTTCGGCAATTAAGAATATTCTGCACTGATTTATAGACACATTTTTTCCAAAGAAGTAAGATCAAAAGAAAAATCCTACAGTGCGTATTCCATACGAACATACCTTTTAAGGACAGATAATATTAGTTCTAATGAACTGAATTTGATACCATTTGGTAAAAAAGTAGTTATTTTTTTCTTACAAAATAATTCGGCACGCAATATGACGATATATTTTTTTATCGATTCGACATTTGATGCATTTCTGGTCGAAAATGTTTAAAAATTAATTACCTACTAAGTATCGATAATTTAAGAAATATGATCTTAAAACATATCCGTGCATGGCGTGAAGTGCTAGACCTAGGATATGAGTCTTATGGTTTAAGTTTGTTCAAAATTTACTGATGACTTATCAAGTTCTCCACGCCATGCACGGATATATCATACGAAGTCATCAAAATAAATGCTACTATCACTATTGTCCCTACCAATTCCATGCAGAGCCATTTTGAATATACAATCATGTTAACGACGAAACACTACAGCAACAGACATAAACAAGTCAAGAATTATCCACAAATATATTCCTTTGAAAATTGAATCTTGTATCACAATCAATTGTAATTCGTTGCCTGGACGCATCAGACCATAATCAAATGGATTATTGTCGTCTTTCTTTTAAAAATATTTTGCTAAATTACCTAGTAACCTCATCTGAAGCTTAACAATTGTCATCCGACATTTGTCAAATGGTCAGGCGTCATTATATCACTAACAAATGTGAGCTTGGTGAAATAGGGCCCAGAGATGTATGACAGTGTTGCCGTTATAATCCGATCTGCTATAAAATTACCCCTAGACGCGTATCAACTCTTCGTATTCAAAGGTCTCGCCCGTGGTTTCCTTTTTACAAGCTTTTATTTAACTTGCTACACATGTTTGTACGGGTCAAAATACGCAAGTTAAATTTGACCGACTTCCCGCTTTCCGATGAAGCTGAAAATTTATTACATAAGATGTACTTAACTTTAAAATATAATCTAATCTACCCCTGCTCAAAGTACAATATCTAATTTTATGAATTTTATTGCATTAACAACGTCTTTAAACTGCTCAAAAAACAGTCCACTGTAGTAGTGTCCTAAAAACAATCCCCTGGCAAGTACGACGATGATCTTATAAATGTAATTATATAACACATTTTCATATTGCAAATATTTAAAGATAGGTACCGTAGTTGTTACTGACAATGTCTCAAGATTTGTTTTTAAGAAATAGTATACCTGAGAACACGAAAGTTAATATCCAGTCACTTGCGTTCGGTAACTCTAGTTACCTGTCACCTGTCTTATTTCAAGTAGTAAAAATAGAGTTTAATCCTAAATCTGAAGCAAGTGAGTGGATTATACAATATTGATACAAAGATAGAAAAGGAAAATTAATTGCGATCCACTGCGGTCTAAGCTTGGAATGGAACCAGCGTCTCTGTTATATCGGAACTGCGTCCCAATCCGTTAGAACATCGATCAGATCACTTGTGAAGCGCATGTTCTTAGAGTGGTGCTATAAGATACTTAATCTTTCAAAAATTTATGGTACGGTCGTGAGTAAGGTATCGTTACCGAAGGTAAAGGATTAATTCGTTGTGAATCACAAGCGGTCGGATGGTTTGACCGATGAGGACGTTCCGGTATAACAGAGACACTGCTTCGATTCCGGCTTAGACTGCAGTGGATCGCAATATTTTTTCCTTTTTATTTAGATCTTTGTATTAATATTGTATAAAAAAATGTGATGTTTTCACATTAAAAAATACAAAAAACAAAACATTACGAATTTTAATCTTGTCTTTCAGTTCCACGCACAGTCCTGACGCTCATATTTGAAATTGATTCAATAACATTTTATACAATTAATCTTCATTTCTAAATGGTGATTTCTATGATTTTTAGCTTGCCCAAAGACATAATTATATAAAATTACAAACTATCAAAATATAATTGCCACGAGAATGTTGTCTAATTTGATGAAATTACAGAAAAGCACCCAGATCTAAAGATCTTTGTATTTTTTTAGATATTCATATATCTTAGTTAAAAAAGTCACTTTAAAATTACGTAGATTGTGATAGTAGCTAAAACATTATAATCTTCATAGAAATCCAATCTTATATATGATCAATGGTATGGTTATATTTCTGAGGGTTGTTATGGTAATTGTTCCATAAAAATTAAAAAATTCTATCCAATATTAAAATTGGTTACTTATGCTAAACAGTTTCGGAGATATGGCACTGTAACAGTCGGCCGGACAAACAGATAAACTGACAGAGTCGCACCATTAAGGGTTCCTTTTTGACCTTTTTGATATGGAAACCTAAAAAGGGGTTTAATAAAAGATTCAGTTTATCGAACATATATTTTTCGTGAATGCTTCCTTAAAACCAATATGATACAACATTAGCCCAATAGGAAGGGTTACTTTGCTAAAAAAACTCGGTTCGCGGCCAGTTATCAAACTAAGCACTCTTGCCAGAAGTTACAGTAAGGAAAATTAACACGTACCTACCTTTTTCACTTTTGTCACAATGACATTAAGGACTACAGTAAGGTAAGGTAAAAAGGTACGCTTTTCAGGTTCCCTGACTGTACTTAGGGGAAACCCTTAAAAAACATGTCAATAGCATCGCCCTCCGTTCCGCAGTTGGCTAAAAACACGTGAACAGGCACAATGCACATAATGTATGAGCACTAGCCGGATTAGCCGCGTCCCAGGGGCGGCTGGCAGGAATTGGGCGTCGCAATCTGGTTGTCTGGTGACTACCGCGGTAAAATAGACGCGCATGGTGTGGCAATAAATGGGCTGGGAGAGTCGCGACGCAGATCGTCCTTTGATGCCTCTGATGCCTGCTATCCGTCAAAACCCCTTGTCACCATACTTTTGGCACCCCGTGCCTCTCTTAACGCTGCCGCAATCGGTCTGATTTGAGCTCGCAGTGTCTCTTATCTGGATAAATTTTCTTTAACCACGGAAGGGGGATGTGGCTGCAGGGGTCTCACGGCAGGACGTCCTCTACCGCTTAAACCCCTTGTCACGATACTCCGTGCCTCTCATAACGCACATTAAAATCATAATAACGCGCAGACCCTAGTACCAAAAAATCTAATAAAGTTAATTGGTGGATCAACTTTTTCTTATTTTCTTTCTGTCCCGTAATTAAAGAGACAATAGTGACAGAGTTACTCAGAAAAATGCTAATAATGTAGGCTATTAACATACTGACGAGATGGGCTATAAACATATTTTTGTTGCTTTTATATCGCAACGAGACGTAACCATGGCAACGAGGTGAAGAAAAAAAGTTGATTAATCCAAATACATCTTCCAGATCTCCACAGTCGGATAAAAATACGTCATCAGGCACAATGCACATAATGTATGAGCACTAGCCGGATTAGCCACGTCCCAGGGGCGACCGGCCGGAATTGTGCCTCGCAGCACCGCTTATCTGATTGACTGGGGATGAATTATCTTCGCTGGTTTCGACGCCTCGCTGGTGTTAGTCTAGCGAAATTTTAATCTCTTGTGTACTACTAATATTATAATGACACGTTTTGTTATGCAAAGCGGATTTGAAACCAAGCCAGTACAAGTGTTTGTGTGGTTTATTATTTATCGTATGGCATTAGTCATTGGATAGGATTTCAAAAACAAAAAAATAATAATATTACAATAACTTAAACTAGATGTTGAGATTAGCCTTCTTCAAGTACTCAGTGGCAGCATCGCTGAGGCTTGCGAGGTCCTCTGCCTGTCCCTGGAATTTGGTGACGGGGCAATCCAGAACCATGTGTTCCACCGTCTGCTCGGGTGCGCCGCATACACACTGAGGGGAGTCACACCAGCCCCATTTGTACCAATGGTAGGCGCAAATGTTATATAAATGGTAGGCAATGGTTTGTGTGATGAGCACGAATCTTTGTCGCTGGTTCCTGGAGGTTATCTATTTAATTTAAGTACTACAAGGAGCCCCACAACTTCGAAAGCGGAGGAGAAAACATCATAACCCTTTTTTTTTCTTCAGCGTAGTTGGGTAAAAAGTATCCTATAATGACCTGTAGATGACAGCTACGCTTGTATCAAAAATGTTTGAAATCCATTCAGTAGTTTTCACGTGATGAAGCCGCAACGACACATACAAGCATAAGTACAAAAACATACAAATATAGTTTTCGATAAAGTGTCGTCACCGTTACCACTTTTTTTAAATATCTTCAATATAATGAATAATACGGACATTTTATTTTGCAACCTTTTAATATGTACTGTAATTTACATTTATAGAATACTTTCAAATGAACCAATATCCTATTTAACGTTTAGGTCAAACTAGCAAAATTTTTCAAAAAATCTAAACGGAGTAATTTATATATCAGAAAACACTAAATTCCTTGTAGCAAGATTCAGTACTTACTTCGTGCATCCTATTTTGTGATCTTATTGAAGGTTACTCTAATTGTACTGTTTTTATAAGATAAAGACTGAATTACTCTGGTTGCTAAGTAAGTTAATAGCAGAACTTGAATTCAAATTTCTTATATTTTTATAATTGTCTTTATATTTCCATTATTTATTAAGTTTGGAAAACTAGCTTTGTATGAATGTTTGATGTGAAAAAAGCATCCCCATTTGTGTAATACAGGAAGCGTCTTACGAGCGCCAATTTCCCGGACAATTGAACTCATACACACGTCTTAAGATAAATCCGAAGATAAAATATAAGATCGGTCTTAGGATGAAAGTCGGAAGGGATGTTGGTGGAGCCGGTGTCTAATAAATCTTGAATTTGCACTCGATCATTAATATATCTGGGAGCAATGCCCTTGCAACTGCATTTAGCCAACGTTGCGCCCAGAAATATGAGACTATGCGGTCGACGAAACGCGCGGTTTTTAAATTTTGTATTAAGTTCGCCGTAATCTCATACCCAACATCAGTTACATCATCAGTCAAAAGACGGCCGTTGCAGTGCTGGCATAGCCTACCCTAAATAACGCCATCACGACCGGGCCTGCGTCTTTACCAGGTCATCAGTCCGCCTTGTGGGGCCTACCC
This sequence comes from Hedya salicella, assembly GCA_905404275.2. Lineage (NCBI taxonomy): Eukaryota > Metazoa > Arthropoda > Insecta > Lepidoptera > Tortricidae > Hedya > Hedya salicella. The sequence continues at coordinate 92,928,352 of FR990096.1, forward strand.
ACGCTGCCTTTCAAAAACTCGTTAGCCTGAACTGAAGATTCTGCAGGTCAAATAGAGTTAATTTCTCGAAAAAACTAGTCTCTTAACTCGTACTATTTTTGAGATATTCAATAAATAAATTGAATGGCTGAAACCAGTGTAAAAGGTCCTTCATTACGTCCTACTATTATTTATATTTTCGTTTCTTTTATATCGTCTTTCTGATTCCGTTGTTTTCCCGCGCTGTCTGTTGTGTGAAATGACCAATTAAATTCCAGCCGAGGACGTTGCCATAGTCACGTTATAACAATGATCGCTAGGTTACGGTCGCTAGATCTGTTATTGGTCGTTGTGTTATCTCGGTATCACCGACAACGCCCGAATGTTTTGGAAACTTTAATGTCAACGTATAATTACTTTCAAGAATAGGAAATCATTAGAAATTACTTTCAAATAATAATGTCACTTCCCACTAATCTATCAGAGGTAGATAGCAGTAAAGAAAACAAAGAAAAAAAAATCGAATAAGTAAATTATTCGGCTTTGCTGTCATGGATGAAATTTGAACTTTGTCATACTTGACACTAACTTTTGTGTAACTGTAAGGGACATTTTACACTGTAATATTGATTTATTATTTATGAAAATGATGTATGAATTTAACAAAAATCTATATAAAGCCTGACAAGAGTTTATTTAACCCTGAGATAGTATCGCTGCAAACAGCTTAAGTATGGCAATAATGTGCGTACGTCATGTATAGTCGTGGTAGTGGGCATTGGCTTCATGTTGATACTGGTATAATGTCAAAACATTGCTTAGAGAGAATTCGGTTCTTTCAATTTACCTATTCGTCAAAATCTGATTCTAAATATTCAATATTTATATATTCTTCGTTTTCTGACTCTGACGAAGTCTGATTTTCATCAGATGTGTTGCTTTCAGGACCATCAACCTCGATTATGAAACGTTCAGTCTCCAATTCGATTATAGGACCTTTATTCCTATAATCGTCTTAAAAAAAATAACATGGTCACAGCAATTGCTCCAATTTTCTTGAGTTACTATCTATACGATAATAAGTTATTAAAAAATTAAATCATTAATGATATAGACTGAATTCAAAATAATTCAGAGCACTTAACTAAATTTTAAACATTAAAATAAGTTTTATACCTGAAAACTATCTTCAACGAGCTTTAGATAAGGCTTATTTTCGATAGACACATTTTTAGTTGCCACTTTAGCTTTTACAATGCCCCAAATCATCTCATTAGGGTTTGAATGACAGTGATATGGCGGTAATCTTATCACTTTGTGTCCGTATGTGGAGAAAATCGTGTCTACATAAACCTTAAATTAAATATTAAAGTTTAAACCAAACAACTAACCAGTTCAATACAATCGCACTATAAAATGTCAATACCGCTCATGTCAACAACCAACTTTAAAACATTGTTTATTGGAATGCTATGTGATCCTTCGTCTGTTTTAATCTGTAAGTATTTGATTGCATTCACTATAATTTTTTTCGCATCATTGGAAATTTTTCTTGGCATTTTTGTAAAAAAACCGTTTATATGTGAATATATTCGTAGATATTTTCTGTTTGTTTACATCGGTGACATTCGATGACATCCAACGTTCGTTGTCAAAGAGCTTACTTGTTGCCAGTAAAAGAAATTAGTTCCATTGAAAATCCGCAAAATGGCGAGGGTCAAATAAACTGTTGTCAGGCTTTACCAGATAGCTTCTGTTAATGTACCGAGCAACGTGTCGAATTTAACGGAAATAACAACTGGTGTAGGTATATTTATTATTAGGGAAAAACTATTATATTTTTAATTACTATACAAATAATTACATGATATACTCGACTGCAGTCTCTCTATCCTATACTAACGCAGCCTAATCAATCAGCTTAGTTACATTGACCACTTAGTAACGCGGAGATCTCAGGATCGTATTGTATGCATTTGAAACACGCTTTTTATTTTGAGGCATACTTCTTTCTAAAATAGTTTTTTATGTTAGATATAGTTGCACCAAAGCGAGTGACTGTTCTGTTCCCCTCGGGCGGAGCTAATAAAGTTTGTTCCGGGAATCGAACCCGCGGTCGCCGCCCGCTTCCTTAATCGCAGCATTAACGCTTTATTGATCAGTAAAGATACATCCGGTCAAAAATTACACTTTTATAGTTTGATGTTTGGCATGGTTGTTGGTAGCTTCGGTGGTGCTGGCTTCGGTGCACGCAAAGCTGTAATACCCGAAAACTTAGTCCTTGATATATATTTTCATTTTATTTAAAAATTATATCACGTTGGTTTTACAGCGGTTGACAATATTTCATATTTTTGAGTGATTATTTTTAATGTCCGTAAAAATAACAAATAAAAAAATATCTATGGGGGCACTCCGTAGGTATATTTACATGTAACTGAAAATGTTTTTATTTTATTTTAGTAAACTTCAATGTGTGGCACACATTTCGACATTTCTTTTAAAAACACAATACATTAACTCCTTATTGCCCATCTCACGAAACAGAGTACAGAGTACAGAAAACAATACATTCAAGGAGAGGTAAACAACAGGCGGTTTTGTCGCTAAAGTCGTAGTGAAAACACTTTGAGGTTTCTAAGACAAAAAAAACGAGTAAGGGAATATTTTCGGAAAAAATCGCTCTGAAAGTAACATACATTGTGTCCTCTCCCCCCCCCCCCCCCGCTCTATTTTCTAAACCGTAAGACCTAACAAAATGAAAAAAATTACAAACCGGCCCACTACAGAAACTCAAAAATGGCCCTTCAAAGAGAGATCAAAGGAGTTAATCAAAAAAAGAAAGTTAAACTTAATAAATAATTTCGACGAAAATAGTTTTCAACACGATCGAATATACGGTTTTTGAACTATTGCCGAAAAACTACGCTTCTCAACAAAAGGACAAAAGAAGCATAAAGATATGCTCTTTTGCTGGTGCATCTGTCTGTAGTGCTTTTTTGTAGTAACGGCTGCAGAACTCTATACTAAGCATGGTCCGACATGCTCTTGGACAGCATTTAAATTCAAAATGACCCCAAGTTAGACGCGAACGAAGCCGCGGGCAAAAGTTTCTATTGAAGAGTAGAAATCTTCACCAAAACTTCTTATACCGAAACCTCCAGAATGTAACAAATACTTTTTCGAAAGTTTAGTACGCGGGCGAAGCTGCTGGCAAAAGCTAGTTATGTATGTAATAAGTAATTGTCGTTGGGGATTTATTTGCCGGGCATGCTTTGGCAAGAATACCAATATAAATTGGTTCGTTTAGTTATAAGTTACGCGTGACACGTTACAATTTGTATAATATATTTGAAATGGAACCTTGAAAAAGGCACGAGCGAATACGTAATTAAAAGTGTTTATACTTAAACAAGTAAATGGGTGCACAGCACATAGGTACGTACGGTAAATATTATACGTATCGATAAAAAAAATATATAAGTACGGTGAGACGTCAGTGCAAGTAAACATGAAGCTTCTAAAATATTATACATTGCGCATACCACAACTAAGCAATTAAAGGGAAATTGCAAGGCAATTAATATTATTTTGAAGGTCACATTTTTTTTCCTATTTTGTATATATAGGTATGTATATAAATTTGTTTTTAGGGTTCCGTAGCCAAATGGCAAAGAACGGAACGCTTATGGATTCGTCATGTCTGTCTGTCTGTCCGTCCTATATCACAGGCATTTTACTCAAAAACTACTGCATATATGTGGACGAACTTTAGAGGATAGGTGTCTTGTATAAGCCGCTACTCTGTTTGATAGTTAAATAATAATACAATATATTTCTAACGGGGGCACTCCATACATGTAACCGAAACTGAAAAAAATCAGGAATCATCAAAGTGTGGCACGTATTTCAACAGTTTTTTTATAAACATTTTGAGGTTTCTAAAAAAAATTGATTAAGTGAATATTTTCGGAAATAATCGCTTCGAAAGTAGCATAAATTGTGTCCTCCCCCCCCCCCCTTTTTTTTTCTAAATCTGATGTCCAAAAAATATGAAAATATCATCACAACGATAAAACTTATTAAATAATTTCAATGAAAATTGTTTTCAACATGATCGGATATTTACCGTTTTTGAGTTATTGCGGAAAAACTGTGCTTCATAGCAAAAGGACGTAAGTGCCGTGGAGATACGCTCTTTTGCTACAGTGCACTTTTTCATATCGTATTTTTACGTCAGTAGTGCACTTTTTTGTATGAACGGCTGCAGAACCCTACACTGAGCATGATCAGACATGCTCTTGGCCGGTTCGTTTCTTCTCCGCCGACGATGTTCAATTTTAATAATTATGTTAAAAACACCACCAGTATTCAAACATACTACTGCTACACTAAAACTTCACAATATTTTAACGAAGATTAAGTAGGTATAGATAACTGCCATTTCGACCACATGCTTATTTTGTTTTTATTCTAAGTAACAATCGTTCAAATTAACTTCCTTTCGCGGGGCTTCTATTTCTGCTCTGAGGGACGCATATTAACTAATCCGGTCAAAGACGTCTTTTCCCGCTTTTGTCTTTCCGCCCATGTAAGTTTTGTGTCATTATATCAGATGTTCGTTTGTGTCGGTTCGCAGTTCTATCTAGTACCTTCTTTCCTAGAATAAATACCGATATTGCAAGAAAACACACATTTTAAAAATAAAGATATTTAAGTTTTATGACATTATGAATACGAGTAATTTCGAATTGCAATCGTTAAGAACGAAGATAATTATGCATGGAGATCATTATGATAAAAATTGTAAGAGATACATTTTCGGACTTGCAATAATCGAATTCGCAATTTTATATTGAACTTTTGCGCACCCGACGAACAAAGTATCAATTCCATTATTGGAATCAAGTCTAAAAACATTAGGGGCATTTACCTTAACGGTTCCTCATTTCGAATGGAAAATAGGACGCAGGGTAAGGCTAGGCGGGATCTTAGACTAAAACAGTTGCCAGGCAAGGCAAGCTGTTTTCAGCAAATATTTTACAAAGGCGATTTTGCGAATGCAGCGGTGTTCCTCGTATCTTCACGGCTGAGTGGAGACCGCCTGCACCGACCGACTTGTTGAGCTCTGAGAATCGGCAATAAAAGTTCGCTTTTGAAAATAGGAGACTTGGGATTTTGGAAATTATAGTATAGATAGTATTCAACATTGCAATTTCTTAAAAAAGAGATGCCCGCAATTTTTGCAGTGGAGGAGGAAAAAGTCATAACCATATATTTCTTAAATATTGTATTGTATTGTATTGTATTGTATTGTATTGTATTGTATTGTATTGTATTGTATTGTATTGTATTGTATTGTATTGTATTGTATTGTATTGTATTGTATTGTATTGTATTGTATTGTATTGTATTGTATTGTATTGTATTGTATTGTATTGTATTGTATTGTATTGTATTGTATTGTATTGTATTGTATTGTATTGTATTCGCCCAACACACGAGTATATGAGGGTCCTCATGAAAAGGATAATGTATGAGACGGAGTCTCTGACTATAGTGCTGCCTGTACACTCTCGCCGTGTCTCAGCGAGATTGTGCAGCTGGCATAAGAATTGCTAAGCCAGCTGACTTCAGCAAATATATTGTGAAGACGTTTTAGCTGTGTTCTGTGGCGTATCTTCACGGCTGGGCGGCGAGAGCGGCCGCCTGCACCGACCGACTTGTTGAGCTGAGAGAATCGGGAATAAAGACTCGCATTTAGAAAACGAATCTAAAAAGGAGAAATATTTTTTTTAAAGTAAATGTTTTACAATCATGTCTGTTGGTAAGAACTGATGAAATAGTCTCGATACCTATGCACTTCGTCCCCTAAAAATATTTGGATTGTCTTTGGAAGGAAATACTAACTCAGACATGGAGTTTTACATCGTGGTCAACCGCAAGAGAATAATGAGGATGAGAAGCGCTTTGTCACAGAATCCTTATATAAAATATCAGTAAATATCTGGGACAATGTAATCAAACACATACGTTAGTCCCAAACTATTTAAATTAAGCTTTTACTTCTACCAGGCGATGATATACATACTTTTATCGATACATGTCATACTTGAATAAATAGAAAGCATCCAAAACCCGGGAACAAACATTCGTGCTCATCACACAAACATTTGTCCTAGCCCGCTAGCTCTGCAAGCCGTTGTGCAACTTATGTAACTAAACTGGTCTTCAAGACAGTATTTAGCATTGTGTTAGTATAAAAATGTGTTCCCGAGACTTAGATGTTTCTATATATATATAAGAAAGTAATATATCTATTAAATATGTCGTCGCCTAGTACTCATAAGGAAAGGCTTTTTGGAGACAATTTATCGATATTCCCAATTCAGGGTGCCATTACTATTTTACATCGAAATGAACAAGTAAATGTGTCATTACTCGAACGTTCCCATCGCATCACTTTCGTAAAAACCTTTTTTTCACGATGGAAATATATGCAAGCTATCTCGGATTTGTACCGAGATCTGTAGTAAATAGCTCGAAATTTTACAAAATTCTTCAATAAAATGTGTTCACAAAAGGTCGTTGAAATGCCTATTATAATTAAATATCGTCAGTCTTCTGGAAAAGCCCTAGTGCAAAATTATAGGCTATGTCACTTCCAAAACCATTATAAGCAAACATAACCACGACGGATCTAATGACAGCTCATACGTCAAAATCTTGGCGTATCAAAGAAATAACCCTACACACATACCTACATACGTAAGGTCAGCTGCAAAGAAATGTGACTCGTGGTCAGTTTAAGTACTCTGCAGCAAACTGTAAACATGTAAAACATAACCTTTCTTTAGAGACAGTCGCGTAAAAATGAATGAAATCTCCCTTACGTATTTATTGCGTAATGTTTAAACGCCAACACTTACTTATTTGATGATTTACCCAACTCAACCCCTAATCTGTCAATCTGTAACTTAGCTCGCCTACGAAACTGACGACTACTTTTTATCAAAAACGACTCAAACGCCTTACAAAGACAAATACGCTTAATACTTTCTACTCTAGCACATCTACAAGTCAGATGTGTATTCCGTGATTCAAGAAGAAAAGGGCCGAAGCGCCATGGAACGCGAAGAGGCTGGGTGCCTTTTGGAAGTCTAGAAGTAAAGTCTAGATTTAGTGTAACGTTTTTCACAGAACGTTAACCTGGATCTAAATGCAGCAACACGAGATACCGACATTACCGACAGATACGGGAGCGGTCTGCATTCGACGTAAGACCGAGGGTACACGTACACATATCAACAAGTTTAAATAGTATACAGGTATACTATGTATAAAAATAAGTAAAACGCACTATTTTGAGATGACAGATGACTGAATCGAAAAATATTTTTTGTATATGGGTACCTATGTGTAATATATATCTTTGGGCCTAATCACATCCGAATAGCTGGATGGACACCAACCATTTTACGCGACTACGCTGAAACAAAAAAGTGGGTTTTGGCTTTCGAAGACGCCTTCCCTTCACCTAATAATATTCTAATAATATATAAAATTGTAAGGAAACTCTACCAAAAATATTCAAATGTTTTTAAGCGCGATACCGTCATAAACACGTGAATGCATACATAAAACAACAAAATCTAGAATAAAAAGTTTGGAAAACAGGCTCTCAAACCTTCTATTAATTTCCATTATGTTTTCAACCTACAGACGCTAGAAATTTTTTATTCGAATATCGAATATTTAATTTTCACATAATTGTAAATTAGCAACTTATCAATCCGCCAAAAGTTTTTTTTAAATTCCTTACATACATGATGTACATTTATTTAGATAATACCATTAAAGATCTGTCATTATGACGGGCTGTCTTATGGTTGACATTTACACCACACAGCTCACGAGCTCCTATCAGCGTGGCACACATATACGCCACTAGAGGTGGAACATGTTACCACAACAGTTTGTTGCATGAAAGATTTCCCTCTTTAGAATCAGGTCAAGCTCGAATGGAAGTGTTTACAAACTAATCGCGGGTCAAGTTAATGTGTATATAGTGAGCGCGTGGTGTGTGTAGCAACTACTACAAAATTAAAATAGGTAGTATTAGAAGATGGACAACTTCGTTCGCGAAAAGAAAAAAGTTACTACCTACTAACGTTTTTGTTTTAAACAACAAAAAATTTTAATTAAATTTATTTAAAATGCCAAAACAACGCTGATGACGGACTTGCCAATGATATTTAATTATCGACAACTTCAGAAATGTTTAAGGGTGAGGCCGCGGAAAGTTACCAATGTGACATAGAAGTAACATTAAAAAAACGCTATGTTATACTGGTAAATATTCTGATTAAATCATGTAGCTAAGAAAAAAAATATAAGTTATGAAATTAAATAAAAAAATCAACAAAAAAATCGGGAGATATTTGGGGATATTTCGTAATTGGATGTCCGGGATATATCTATACACTTTATAAAGCAGTCTCCCGCCGCGTCTGTCTTTCTGTGTGTTCGCGATAAACTCAAAAACTACTGAACGGATTTTCATGCGGTTTTCGTCTATAAACAGTGATTCTCTACTCTACGCGGTAAATCTTAAGACTAGTGGCTCTGTGAGCTGTAGACCCTACTTTGTTTTAAACCCTTATATCTCCGCCATTCTTTTTAAATACGAAAAACTGTGTTGACGAAAAATATTTATATACTTACCAAACCTACACACAAAATTTCATGAGAATCGGTTGAGAAATGCGAGCGCTAGGTGAGAACAGCGGGAAATCCAAACATCTGGACATCGCGAAATTCGGAATTCGGACAAAAAGAAAAAAAAATCGTCCAAACTGAAGCATAGACGCTTCGCTCGCTATTACATTATTTCTATTTAAGTTTGTGTGTACACGAAATCACCGATTAAAATCGTGTATACTTAGTGCGAAAGAATTGTTCAATTAAATTTAGGTACCTACTGTACATACCTACAATTTCGAATATCTTACGATGACCCATTTAACCTTATTGTGTTTTGTCATTAGAAATCTAATAAAAACTCATTTAAGTTAGTATATTCTGTGTGCATTTCCCTTTACCATAGTTTTTGGTTATGTTACACAGAAAATATGTTGCATTTTGTAAAAATGTAACATATTCGCAACGAAAGTGTAACGTATTTTTGAAAAACATCGATATTTTGAATACAATAATACATGTCACATGCGTGAAACCATTTCACTATTCTATGAAAAAAAAAGCTGGTTAAAAACAATCACTATTTACCTCTAAAATTACACAAGCACTTTAGAGGTTTTTTTCCCGAAACTATGACAGAATCCACTTTGAAGGGCATTTGTTGACAAAATGACCGGAATCGGCTTTCTTACCGGTGTTGCCCTACTAGAATATGAGATTTGATTATGAGATTGCCAGTGTACAAAAACGAATTTTTGCACTCTACTAAAAAGAAGCTATATTAAGCGTTACGAAAGTATTTGTAACACAAGCGTGGAATTATTGCCCAATATAATAATGTAAGATAAAAAAATAAAATTGTATTATCATCACTATTTTGCAATCGGCAGAACGATCATTATATCATAAATTTTAGTTTAAAACAAAAGTATGACCATGAAAGTTAAAATATCATGAAAATAACAGAGCTCTTAGTACTCGTGGTCGAAAAAATGAATCGACTTTCGTTACGTTTTGGACGAAAATTTATTTTTAGTATTTTTTTAAAAGAGTTTAAATTATATCATAAATTTTAGTTTAAAACAAAAGTATGACCATCAAATTTAAAATATTCTGAAAATAACAGAGCTCTTAGTACTAAAAAATTAATCGACTTTCGTTACGTTTTGGACGGAAATTTATTTTTAGTGTTTTTTTTAAAGGGTTTAAATCAATTATCTAACTTGCGACCTTGACAGTTTTTATCCCTACATATGATAAAATTATTTTTGTAACTGTAGGGGTTAACAGATTTTTTAAAACAGCTTCGTAAATATGAAACGTCCAAATTAGTAACTTTTCGCGGCCTCACCCTTAATAGACTGACTTTTTTGATACTGCGTCTAACAGACATTGGTAGGGAGTCTCTAGTTTTTGAAGAAAGAAAGAAAGAAAATACATTTCTTCCCACTAGAAGGTCCACAGCCAAAAAAATAACGTATGCCTGTCTCGTGTAGTAGATTTGGGATTTATGTCACCTTTCTTGTATAGAAAATCAAATTTTAAATACTTCATCAACGTGTAGCAAGAATTTAAAATAAAAAAAATATTATTTAGTGCGCTTCTACATACATCTTTAACGGAATGTGTATTTCAATTCTCGTATTCCTACCGTCGGCAGTTTAGGCTATGCATTGTCTGTCAATAGTTATAAGTCACGTTACTTTTTGTATACTTGTAATTTGCAAAATACAGATGTAATTGGACAATTGAGATGTAACTATTGATAGTATTGAACATTAGGTAGGTTTTTATAAATACTGAAGAAAATATTGCAGTACTTCTTTATATATACCACATTAACAGACCCGACCAAGCTGCGTGGAGAGCTTACTCTCGAGCAAGCCACGTAAAACTGGCCGTGCGAGAAACAGTCCCCATTTAAGATCTATTCCTGCGGTTTTCTGTGATTGACCCTGAGAATTATTGATCGTCATCGCGAAACATACCTTAAGGGGGACTGCAGCCTTTTAAATTTGAATGGGTATTCCAAGAGTATAAGTGGGGTATCGTCGGGATGTACACAGATTCACCTCGAGCACAGCCAGTAATTACGATGGCTTCTATAACGTTTTTATGTAAGGCACACGCAGCATGGTTCTATTGTACAGCTTCGGCTGATTGAGATTTTGCAGCAAAATTACTGAATCACCCACTTTTAATGTAAGTATTTGTGAAGGTAAGCCGGGGCCGGGTGGGTTACGTGCATTTATAAACTCTACGGGACAGTTTTGGCATCGTCCCTGTACACAGAGTCTACAGACTTGTATTCGTATTCTGAACCTTCAAGTTCTTTCACGCAGCCACTCCATGGACTGGCTGTGTATATTTTGAACATCTGGGTAAATTTGACAGATAAGGTCATCAACGGTCTGCACAACTAAGGCGAGATCCGATGGAATTGTAATCCTTTCCTCAGTTCCCGGATAAGGAGATGGTCGAATAATTTTCCAGCGCAAATAGCGCCCTTAAGCACGCATATTTATCTTAAGGTGGAGTTTTTTGATTAAAGGCCAAATATTTGAGGCCTTAATGCAAGCTTTAACTTCATCACCTCGAGTTCCCCTCGGAACTACGGACAAAGTCTGACGAAAGTCTCCAGCTAACAACATAGTGACTCCATCCATCATACCATCGTACCCTCTAATGTATTTTAAAGTTCTATTCAGCGCTTGAAAACACCCTTTATGCGCCATTGTACTTTCGTCCCAGACTGTTACCCCTTATTTCACTCCTTTCAGGCATGAATTTCCAAAAATGGTAAAATTAGTTTTTGTAAGTTTTAAATAAAGAGTCTATACGCGATTTATTATAACAATTACTCAATTAATTACAGGTTTTCCATACAAATTTTCAACGCCAATTTAACCCTGTTAGGAGATAAATTTCCAAAATTTCTGAAATCAGTTTTCTTAGTTTTACATGAAGAGTCTACAAGTGAAATATTATAACAATTACTCAATTGATTACAGGTTTTCCATACCAACTTTCAACCCCAATTTAACCCCGTTAGGGCATGAACTTTCAAAAATGCTGATTTGAGTTTTTTTAAGCTTTAAATGAATAGTCTTTACGCGAAATATTATAATAGTTACTCAAATAGTTACAGGTTTTCCGTACAAACTTTTAATCCCAATTTAACTCCGTTAAAGGATGAATTTTCAAAAATGCTGTTATGAGTTTTCTGCGAAATACTATAACAGTTACTCAGTTAATTACAGGTTTACCATACAAACTTGCAATCCCAATTTAACACTGTTAAGGGAAGAATTTCCAAAAATGCTGAAAAAGGTTTTCTTAATTTTTAATAAAAAGTCTATACTTGAAATATTATAACAGTTACTCAAATAATTACAGGATTTACATACAAACTTTCAACCCTAACTTAACCCCATTAGGTGAAGAATCTCCAAAAATCCTGTTTCATTTCTTGCCTACGTATAAATACTGTCTACTATATAAATTTCAAGTTCCGTAGTTTCGGCTCTGCGTTGATATGTCAGACAAGACTAGGTACCCACCCTCATAGTAAGTCCGTGTCCAATGACAAAGAAGTGTTTGAGACTTACTCGAGTGTGGCGTGCTTTGAAGCTAGCTAATGTAAGAAAAAACATGGGCTTAAACATTTTCAAAGTATTTAATCGTATGGAAAATTTAAGGCAATCAAAGAATGACTTTGAGATTTTTAAGCCAAGCGGCTACGTCAGGAGTCACATCATACAGGTCTTCAGTGGGCCCATCGCAGGAATAAAGCGGCCTGCGTTGGATGATGTGTTCAGCAGTCTGCTCTTCCTCACCGCACTCGCAAAGAGGAGACTCTTTCTATCCCCACTTGTGTAGGAAAAAGTTGCAGCGGCCGTGTCCTGTTCTGAGTCTGTTCAGCCGGCACCAGAGCCTGCGAGGGAGACCGAATCCTTTTGGTTTTGCCGTCGGGTCAGTGGGCCGGGTGGATTTTCCTTCTCTGGCAGCTGTCCACTCAGCTTTCCAACTGTCCCCGATGTTGAAATTATCCAGATTCCGGGCTGTAATGTAGGGAGGTTTTCGGGATTTGTGTCGGTGTGGAGGAGGATGGCTAAACTCGTAGTGTGCTGGTAAAGAGGAATTATTCAAAACCTTCTCAGCTTCCCTCTTCAAAGTGAGTAAGGGGTATAAAAGGTGATAATATACTAAACTAGAAGGTGCCCGCAACTTCGTTCGCGGAGAAGAAAAAGTCATTACCTCTATTTTTAATTCAGTGTAGTCGGGTAAAAAGTATCCTATAACCATCAGTGGATATCCAGGTACCTGTGTACCAAAAATAATTGAAATCTGTTCTGTCGATTTGGCGTGATGAAGCTACAACGACACATACGAACATACCAACATACATAAAATCCAAATAATATATATTTTTTTAGTGATATCCTAATATTACAACTGTCCCTTACAATCCTTTCCCCTTTTTTCCCTTAACATTCTGCAATGACACAGGCATTTCATTTTTACAACTTTATAATAGTTTAGATGATACAAACGTTGATTAATATTTTAACTATTTAATTACACTCTTTTGTATTTTTTATGAGGCTGACACAATTGTCTGTTTTAACGCTGTTCTGTAAAATTTGGTCTAAAGTCCATACTAGTAGTTTTGATATAGGGCACCCGTGATAGTAAAGGATTTCAGTCCATGTGCGCCGAACCTTACAGCTGATCGGGACGTCGCGTCGCTCGTTAATCGTTTACGACGATAAATATAATTGCGGATCTCATCGCGGTCTCGATACGACTCAATCGATTCGTTTTATTGGTGTGCTTCTATGCGGATTCTTATACTTATATACAAGTAGGTACCAAAGTATTTTGCATGGGTATAAAATATCAGCCGGAGAGCACCATATAGGCTTTTATTTCTATTGCGGGTGCCCCCAATGATGAGTCACGGAAATGCTTACATGCTTCCACTATGGAGTCACGTCCCCGTACTAAATGCTCAGTTAAACTTGTGACATAGACAGATCTGCTTTATGGGGACGTGTTAAAATCACCACGTAAGTACCTACTACTTAGTTAAAATGTATATGTTATAACGATGTCTATGTCATCTGGAGGCCCAAATAGCTATCCGTCACCCTCGCACTTAGAGATTTGTCAGAAAGTGATGGTTGCTTCATCCTTTATCTTAAGCAAGATTAACACAACCATCATAGGCTTGCTGGCCCTAAAGTATCATCTAAAAAACCTTATATAGGCATATTTAGGTTATACTTATATTGTATTCTAACGTGATTTTCAACTCGTGAGAGGAGAAGACGTGCAAAAAACTGACCGTAATAGAAATCAACCAATGCAGGATTCACACGGGTTCTCGATGAAAATTGGCTGTCTAAACTGCAATTCGGCTAGGCATCATGAGACTAGAATCGCATGTTCCAAAGTGTCTACTTTGGCGTTCGACTTTTAGTTTAATCTATAGTCACACGTGCAAATCGCGCTTTTGAGAGGGCTACATATGGCCACTGTGCACTAAAATAGTCAGTTTATGAAACCCCGGTGGCAAAAAAGGACTATTATAAGTTTGACGCGTGTATATCTGTGTGTCCGTGTATACATACACTGTTTCTGTCTGCGACATCGTAGCTCCAAAAAGATATAGTTTTTCTTGTCTGAAAGGTGACCACATCGAGAAGATTCAGCCGTTTAAGAATTATCAGCTCTTCCTAGACGAGTCGCGATGATGACGAATAAAACGAGCGCGTCCTTGTTCCAGGCGATGCTGTTCTATGCCCCCCGCTGGCTGTGGAAGTCTTGGGAGGGGGGCAAGATACGTGCGCTGATGATGGACCTGGATGTGGGCGTTTGCACCGAGATCGAGAAGAAGACAAAGAAGAAGTTGATCCTGGACTACCTGTGGGAGAACCTGCGGTACCACAACTGGTGGGCATACCGGTATTATCTCTGCGAGGGGCTCGCCCTTGTCAATGTTATAGGTAAGTGCTGTTTTAATTCCCGGTTCAATATCGCAAAAAAACCAATAAATACTTGAAAAAAATATAAATAATAGTCAACTTCAATAAAGACTAGCACAACAATCGAATCGCCTATTTGTCTTTTACGGTGAACAAGTAGCTGCCCGCAACGTCGTTCGCGAATGAAAAATAGTTATTTGTGCAACAAGAGCTATTTTTAAAAGGAATATATTATACTAGCATACACTGTAGTTCAGAAACCGGTACGTATTAAAGATGGTGGAATAACATCATAAGAAAGTTTTTTATTTTATTTTGAAGATATATTTTTATTTTATATTAAAAATCATTTTCGTAATCTACTCGTTCTATCAATGACGCAAATTTTAGCTCTTGTGTTAAGAAAAAAAAATCGGGAGACCGTAGCATAGCATACAGTACTAAACATAATCTAATTACTCAAAACATTAATTACTGTTTACTAGATAAATTACGTGTATATATGTTTTTTGTAGTTTTAATAATCACAACAATCAATTTGTTCCATAGCAGATGATATAAATATCAATAATATGATTCCTTTATTATAACATATTTAAGAAGTGCGTTTAGAAATAGCGCCCCTGATGAAATAGTTTTAGTCAAATTAAATATGAATATTAATTTTACAAGTTACATTTGATGAACATCGTTATATTTTTATAATAAGTATTTAATAACTATACTTTATGTTTAAAAGAAAATGATTTTGTAATTCGATCATAAAAAGCTAATAATCGCCATTAAATCTTTAAGGTGTTTTAATAGTACCGTTTTGCAGAGGCTGTAAAACAGGGGATTGCCGGCCGAGTAGTTAAAGATAGCTGAGTGTTAACTAGGCCATCTTGAGATATGAGGCTGACAATCCATATCCTCGCCAAGGCTTGTATAGGCAGTGCTTTTTTGAAATAAATCCAAGGAAATAATACAAATATGCTACTTATCTATATAAATATGTATATCTTGAAAACTACTGTTACAAAATAGTCCGTAACAACAGTTTTTTTTTAAATATCGCTAAATATTGTATTGAATTTTTTGTAAGTTTGTCTGTGTCGTTGTGGCTTCATGACGCTAAATCGGCTAAACATATTTCAACTATTTTCGATACACGGGTAGCTGGGTATACACAGATGTTTATAGGATACTTTTTATCCGACTGCTCTGTCGAAAAAAAGAGGGGTTTCGACTTTTTCTCCTCCGAGAACGAAGTAGCGAGCGCCTTGTAAAATATTCACATATTTGACTTTTTTTTATTTTAGCCAAAATATTTTTGTTTTACTATTATTTTGTAAGCTGTTCGGGTTATTTCCGTTTATGTTATTGTCACCAAATCCAAATACGATCTTATTTCTTAAAACTAACAATACCTTATTAATTGGTGATTTCAATTAATTATTAACAATAAATTTAATTCCTTGTTTATTTTATTGAATACCTTATTTAATCTAATTAAATAAGAAATTAAAAAGTAAATACACCCACATTTTAAAGTATGTTTTTTTTATTGGCAGTATACCATAGATAGTCAATAAAAGAAATAAAACCTATTGAAACAAAAGACAATCTCTTTGTTGGCCATGACCATGACCATCCATTTAGTATGAAATCCCTTTATTGTCTTCTACAAGTAAGTAACATGATATTTTTTAAATATAAACGAATCTTTAACAAGTTTTATATAGCCGTACTTCGCGTTCTACTATCACGAAGATAAGAACCACATTTACTTTGATGTGAGAAAACAATTTTCCGCATCACTGAGGTTTTTGTTTAGGCATTATTATGTTAATTTATCTTACGCACTTGTGACAGTGGCGCCACCAATTGAACGCCTTTTGACGGACAGACGCTGGGTATATAAAGGGACGAAGTGCTTTGAAGTTCAAATAAATATTTCAAATTCGGTTATAGACCCAAAACTGAAAAATGACAACCATTCTATATTAAAAAAAGTTAATTTGCCTGACGCTTGCAACATAATCACATTTTGCACACTGTTAGCTCGCAGTAAAACCTGCAAATTTGAGCTGCTGAGGTGAAAAAAAATGTGTCTTCGCAACTTTATTGTTTCAATATTTACATATAACCGGTCATCCACTGATGGATATAGATATGTTTTACCCGACTACGCTGAATCAAAAAATATGGCTATGACTTTCTCCTCGAACGAAGTTGCCCACCTTCTAATTCGCAACATAGATTAAATAAGTGCCATCGGCGGTGTCAAACATGATCTATAAAAGGTAGTCAGGCGTCGGCGAACCCTCGGTTACTTCCCGGACGGTTTTATGTGTGTTTTAATTCAATACTTTTGATTTATAACGGGGTAGTTTGGATGCGGCCGGCGCCCGTCGCAGATGGCGTCTGATATCTCAGTTCGCTCATAAGAGGCCATTAAACGTGCTGACCCGTTGGCAAACGCGGGATATATTAATTGATAATATGTTTTATTTCTGAATTTGGTTTGTGTCTGGTGCTGGACGAGGGCCTCTTCTAAACGTCGCAATTCTGTGAAAATGTGATTAAAACTGTTAAAAATTTTATGCACTTAGTTGTGCAGAAAGTATTATTTCTTTCCTAATTTAGAACAATACAAAAAGATAAATCGTGTTGAAGGAATTCATAAAACAAGATATGTTCGAAGCGGCCTGAAGCGCTTAACTACTAGAAAGAAATAAATAAAGAAAAAAAGAAATAATTTGTTTGCATACGCATATAAAACAAAACAAAAGGTGTAAAATAATTGCGGCAGTGTGCAAGCAAAATAGTTCAAGCTCAGCATGCAGCCGGGAGGCGACAAACTACCACCATACAGAGCATCCGGCTAACTGTAACACATCAGACATGAATCACAAGACTACTACTACACATTATACCAAGGACCATTGAAACAAGAGGACTGACACTTGCCATACTTTGGATCGTGTACCGATCCCAAGGAGATATTCTGGCAAAAACTAAATGACGCTATAAACTAAACATTTAACGATGTTATAATTAAATAAAGAAATATGGTATAGAAACAATTAGTTCCCAAATAGCTAATAATAAATAAATCCTAACATTTAAATACTGTGTCATGCTTGCAAAGTTGAATAATTGTAAAAAATAATTCATCTACATAAATGGGGTTGTACATATCGGGGAACGGCTTTTTGTATGGAGATGGTCAGTCCTCTTGTGTTAATGGTCCTGCTTCGTCCTTGGTCTTGCGCCAAATTTAATGATCAAAAGAAAGAAGTTCAAGTGAAACAAAAATAATGGTTTTTTTTTTCTTTTATGCACGTGATTGACGTTTTATTTTGTCAATTTTTAGTTTTTTTCCTTTGTTTGCTCTTTATTTTAATTTCAAGATTATAGCTCAAGAGATTAATTTTTCCCGAGTGATGAAGGTCGGGTTCGGTGGTTAGTTCCACTGTACTCGAGTAAAAACAATCCAAAAAAATGGTAGGAAAATACTCAACGTAATTGTGTGGTCAATGGCAGAAGTTAGAAACCATTACCGTTATTACTTTTAATAGAAATATCTTTTACCAAATTAACGTTAAGTTTCAAATTTAGTTCAATGGTATTTAACTTCATTAAAGTATAAAAATGTCTGTAAAATATGTGTAAAAATAAGCGATATACCGAAATTTTATACCGGTTATAACGCACGTGAAGAATACCGGTATAGAGTTATAAACCTATGTAGTTTTATCCGGTGCATAAGCGTAATACATTGACCCTCCCGCCCGTCTCGTGGCCCTCCGAAGCGCCTCCTCAGCGGATTCGAACCTCTGTTGTTATTGGTTCGCGACCGGAAGCCACCGGAATAACAATCACTGCCCACCGGCAACTAGGCCTAGATACCACCGACGGTGACCCTACGCGATCGAGTACTGGCCAAAAATGAATTCACGTGTGAGAGGAATAAGTGTGTAAGTAAGTACATATTTGGGAATTTCTCTGAGCACATTCCACCGCTGCGGTGTCAATCTCCGGGCACAAACATTGAAAAAAAAACGGGACAAGTGCGAATGGGGCTCGTGCACCGAGGATTCCGTACAAACTTTCACTTACCCTAACATTATTATATTACCCGGTGCCGGGTGAGGTGCACCTGATATCTATAGCATTGCATACAAATGAGGTGCAAACTTAACGCAACCTGGTTGTTCAAATAGGATTTTTGAAAATAATATAAAAGATCTAAGTAAAGACATGGGTATAAATTTAGTGAAATATTAATAATAATTTATACAAATTGTGAAAATTTCTAAATTTTTGTTCCGTAACTTCGGAGATAAAGAGGGTAGGGAATGGGAAAGGGTGTTGTTTTTCACATTTTCCTTAATAAAACAAAATCTTATCACAATAGATATGTATAATTTTAAATGTGCATATCAAGCCCTTTCATATGACATAATACTATTCGACCTAGTAGCTAGACTTTTAATTTATGCCCCATCACCCAATATTCGTGTTTTTTTTTTAAATAAACATATTTTTTTAATATAAATGTGCGCTGACCATGTTTATAAATATTCCAAATTTCAAATAGATATCATAAGTAGTTTCTGAAATATGGCGCTTTAATATTAATAGTCGGACAAACAGACAGACAGAGTCGCACCGTAAGGGTTCCTTTTTTACCATTTTTAGTACGGAACCCTAAAAACTGAACATATACCCCTTTTGCGGATTGACCCGTGGCCATGGAAAGCTAAAAAGCTTCCGACACATCGGGAACTCAAATGAGATAATATACACGATATAATCAGTTAAATTGTTTTATTTAAATGAGTAATAAACGCGGAAACAGAAGAAAATATTATACTCGTATACCCTTACAGAGCAACAAACTGGAAACCATCTGGAAACGCTAAGCTATGAAGAAACCGAACTATTATTATAAAATAAAATTACCTGTACCTATTAAGTTATCCACACATATATGAACACGCACACACACAAATACACATGATTGTTGTAATAGTATTTACTTAGTTAAGATCGTAGTAAATAAAATGCACTTGTAATTCGGTTATACAAATATATTAATATGGAAGAGCGGGACTTCCTTACACAAGTATTCTTATATACTAAACTAGCAAATCCCAACCCTGTTTGTACGTAAATTTATGTTAACCCATAGAAAAAAACATTTTCATACCTAGTTCGTACATCAATGTCGCAAAAAGTTTATTATGTGAATCACTGCTATCATTAGTGACAATATTTTGTTGTATAAATTGTCCTCGCTGTGTAGAATAATTATATTGTTATATTTAGTTGATGGTAATAAAAATAAATGTTTCTAACACAGTCAACACGTTAAGGCTGGAAACAGTGCTCGACGGATGTTACATAGGCGCGTACGGTCGTCAATAATATTAATTTTATACTCTTTGTTTTGATGACATTCAATTGTGTATAATAATAATTGAACACAATAAATTTAAATTTTATATTTATTGAGTATCTTAATGAATTAGACACGTAATATAAGTCATTGTTATAGAATAAAATGATTTCTATTTATTTATAAATAGATACAGGGACAATCTTACACATGTCGCCCTAGTCCCTTTGTACTAGGCGACGATATGCATAATATAGGTATAGATAAATAATGATAGTTAAATGCATAGACAACGTCCAAAAACCAGTTTAAATGTTATCACCACCTAAATATTTGCAAGCAGTAGCGCTGTCAACCAGGTGACGTGTCATTAATAAGTAGGGTGTACATGCCCATGATCAGTGATTTTTCACTTCAATTTTGAGATTGAAAAGAGAGGAAAAAGTTAAATTCTTATGGCAGAAAGGAATAATGGCGTTATATTTATCGAAATGTCAAAATGCTCCGTTAGCATGAAGATTGTAGGAAAGTACGGACGTGTGACAGCACAGTCCAACTGCTTCTCTATTTAGTTCCTGAAAATTACGAACTACTTTAAAGTGCAACAATTAGGTACTGACTGTTACTTTTTTTACCTGCATTTTCAAATATTTAGCGTTTAGTAATAACAATGTCAAACAGTAACGTAATGTTACGATTGACAAATTAATCGTGTATTGAAAAAAATAAACGAAAATGATTCTGTTTTAACTTCTGTAATCTTGAAATTTAAAAGTTGTATTTATACTTAAACGTTATTTCTATTATCATTTTAATTAGAATTTATGTGTACGAGTAATATAAGTAAAACTATCATAATACTTGTAGGTACTATAAGTAAAAACTTAGGAACAAAAATATATACAATGGCTTATGTACCTACCTTATCATACGAGTCTGGTACGTTGACTCGTTGAATCACACTCGAGGCTATATCTTGTATAAAGTCAAGAGTGTCATGACCAATGCACACGAGTCCATACGACGTCTTTCAACACTCTTGCGAGGTAAAAAGCAAGAAAAATATTCGTACCTTACTTAGAATTTCATCGAAGTTATACTTGGTTGAACAATCCTGTAGCCCGTCAATTTTACATTAATCCGTCATCAGTACTTCAAATGTACATCTTATACTTATTATATTTTAAATATAATTGCTTGAAGCTATTTAAAATATAATAATTATGCTTATTTGACGACCAATTAATCAGCGGGAGTAACGTTGACTGCGAAGCTGGAGGTCCTGGGTTCAAATCCCGGTATGGGTAAATATTTGTGAGATGAGCATAAATATATGTTACTGAGTCTTGGATGTTTTCTATGTATAATAAGTAAATAATATCTATTAAATATGTCGTCGTCTAGTACCCATATCACGAGCCTTATTGAGCTTACCATAGGACTAGGTCTATAATATACATATTTATTTGTGTAAATTGACCTGTGATTTACACATTATTTACGTTTTTAGAAAATGATAAATAATACTTCAAATACCAATATGAAATATTTGTAAATATTAAATACTAGAAGGCGCCCGCAACTTCGTTCGCGGAGGAGAAAAAATCATAACCCTCCATTTTTTTTTCAGCGTAGTCGGCTAAAAAGTATCCTATAACCATCTGGAGATACCCAGCTACCCGTGTACCAAAAATATTTGAAATCTGTTTAGCCGATTTTGCGTGATGAAGCCACAGCGACACATACAAACATAAATAAAATCTAAAAAAAATAATGACCTCCATATAGTCCATAACAATCATTTATTTGAAAATATCTTCAATGTACAGACATTTCATTTTTACAACTTTATAATAGTATAGATGTCAAATCAAATCAAAATGGCGCGCTACGGCCGGTGCATTTGTCTATGCGCGCGAAAAAGCGATGAACATTAGTAATATAATAAACTGAATAATTATACCAATTTAATACAAACAAAATGTTATTTTGTATGGAAAACCTTATAATTTATTGAAATTAATTGATTTTTAAAACTACCACTTTAGATTTACTAAAAGAACCTTTAATGTTTTTGGTACCTAAGAACTCTTTGCTGACGTTTAAAAAAAACTGTAATGAAAAGGCTCTAGTGCGATTATGTAATGTAAATAACATGCGTCTGTAATGGACTGGATTAAAGCCATAAATACGGTGTAATAAGAGCCACATTACGAGCAAGTATGTTGAAAAAGCCACTGGCACAACTAAAACATTAGTTGTGCCAGTTACTTATTGTTAAGCGTTTTTAATACTTTCGATACAAAATAAATTATTAAAGAGAAAGATAAAATATATCTTATATTCTTATACACAAAGCAATATCACTATTAGTATTCAATTATAACACTTGTTGCAGGGCAAATGTTCCTGATGAACCGGTTCTTCGACGGCGAGTTCATGGCCTTCGGGCTGAACGTCATCGAGTACATGGAGTCGGACCAGGAGGACCGCGTCGATCCAATGATCTATGTCTTTCCGAGGTAATACTTGGGTAAATCTACTTCTAGAACCTCACTTTTGACGTCCCTGACGTTACCGAAAATTTCTGTGTTGGAGTAATCAACGTTTTAACATACCTACCCCATAATGATAAACCATTATACTTTAAAAGTTGTGGATTGATTTGTGCGGTTCTAAAAGTTGATCCACCCACTTAAGTATTTTATTTTCGAGCCGTGCTTAAAACTGTGGGTAATTTCGAAATAAGGTACTAGCGCCAAAGATGGCCCGGTTCTTAAGACGGCCCACTTTCATCTTTTTAGTTCAACTTCGTTGGTTTCGATATAAAATTGCCGTTTTATCTCTGGTACCTTAGTAGGTATAACACTGCACTTTTATTTACCGAACATGGGCGCGAAATTTAAACTCATTCGAACTTAAAAAAATACAAAATAATTGATAGTAGGCCATCTTAAGAACCGGGCCATCTGAGGCGCAAGTACCTTACTCGTACATTCTGAGTCCACGTAATGTATGCCATCGAGAAAGAGTATTATACAGGGTGTTTGGTAACAGGATGCAAAGTTGAAAGTAGGTGATAGCTTAGGCCATTTAGAACATTTTAAGCGATATATGTGTTAGGCAAAAGTTATTAGATTTTTTTTTAAAGTTTTAAGATTTTTCTGGTTAAACTCCAAAATTTCAGACTACATCGACAATAGTACTTTTTTTAATGTAGGTAGCATATATTTGTATTTTTTTTTGTATTGTGCAATGTCTATCGTACACCATAAAAGTTACTTGAAACATCTGCGACTAAAAAAAAAAACTAAAGCGATTTAAAAATTAAATAACATGAAAAAAAAATGATTTAACTGTTTTCTAAGGACGATAAAAGAAAAACTAAAATAGCCCCGGTTCTTCAAACCATTTTAGAAACATGCTTGGCTATTGCCCTTTCATTTAAGCTATCAAACACGACTGTAGCTATCGTATCTTTAAAAATATGCCACTTAAACCAACTAGAGAGCTAAAATGTTTCACTCGACTTGTGATACTTGTGACGAATCTAATTATGATTTTGTAATAAAACATTGGTTCTTAATACTATGTTGGCGTTTACCTGACATTTGAAATGTTTTGCAGTGGACAAAATTGTCACATGCAATTTTAATAAACAAAGGTTCGCGGTGGTGTGAAACAAAAGGGACCGATAGCGGCGAGCAGCGTTTAACAAAGATGACTCAGCCGTTTTACCTTTAAAAATAAGCTACCTGAACTGATAAGAGGGAATTTGTATTTCTTTTTACTTACGACGAAATCAAACAAAAGCATAAAAGTTAAGTTATTTATTTCCACATTTAATTTAAAAACAAGAAACAATCATCGATCGTTTTCAAAATGGGACCCGCCGTTTCGAATACAAGCACGAGCCCGTCTTCTTATTTCCGTGGTGGTTGTTCCGAGAGTCATTTCTTCCCTCATGGTTTTGAACGCTGCTTGGATCTTCTCTCTCAACTCTTCTACGGTATTAATTTCCTCTTCTGTGTAAACTAGCTCCTTAGCCCGGCCCCAAACGAAAAAATCAAGTGGAGTTAAATCGGGTGACCGAGCGGGTCAAGGGATTCGTCCGCTTCTGCCGATCCAACCGTCAGGGAAACAGTTATTTAGGTGTTCCCTTACAGCCAGGAAGTAATGGGCGGGACAACGGTCGTGCTGGAATGTCACAGCACCGGGCAGCTGGTCCTCGTCAATCAGCCCGGGCAAATCGTTTTGAAGAAATTCCAAATTATTTACACCATTTAAATTATCTGGCAAAAAAATGTGGCCCGATAAGGACTTTGCCGATTATTCCAGCCCACATGTTGAGGGAAAACCTTCTTTGGAAGGACTTTTGCTTTTTCCAATGTGGATTATTGTTTTTATCAGGAAGGTTGTGAAAATTCGTGATCCCTTCCCGGGAAAAATTGGATTCATCGGCCCAAAGAATACCTCTTAAAAAGCGTTGCTCTTCGATGTCAGCATTGAGTAAAGATCGGCAGAAGTCTACTCGACGTGCAGGGTCTCCCTCGTCCAGTCCTTGAACTCCGGTGCCGTGAAAAGGATATTTTCCCTCGCGATGCATGGTACTCCATACGTTCCATATGGACATATCAAGATTACGAGCTACCACTCTGACGCTCGTAGTCGGATCCTCTGCAAATGCCCGTACAACATCGTCCTCCAAAACAGGGCGATTACGTACTGGGTTCCCTCCACGTTGCCCAGCAATTCCATTTTCACGTAGTCTTCGGAATGAGGTGTAAAACACTCTCACATTAGGCAACCTCCGATTAGGAAAACGCTCTTGGTATAACCGTCGAGCCATTGCTCCATTACCGTCAGCTCTGCAGTACATGTAGACAATGTCGGCGTATTTTTCGTTCGTAAACTCCATGTCTACAACGAAGGAATCGTAATTACACGTGAAGGAGCGCCTACGGCAGCTACAACTTGACACGGTAAATTTTGGATGACGGAGGGAATAAAAACACAATGAACGTCTAACCGCAACTGAAGCTGTAATTAGACTACATTAGTAGTGTACGAGCTGCTAGTGCCACATACACCAAGTATATAAAATGTTCCTTGCTTGATGATGTAATAATAACTCGCTTATATAGTCTAAAATAGCTCCTTTATTGATACTGTGTAAAACTAACTATAAAAGCACGATATTATGAATGATAGTGCGAATGAGGACACGCGTGATGAGTGCTAATGGTAAACGTGTACTGACGCGTAGTTTAATGGTTTACGCGATTTGAGGCAATTTCGCTGAGACGGCAATGTGCGGTATGTGGACCGTACATGCTGCCCCACGAGAGAAGCGTGAGATTAGAATGATACAAATTTGATGATAATAGCAATTGATACAAATGAAAAATAATCTTAAATGCTAAACAATTAAATTTCAAATTATAGACGATCGCTGTCGTTGAACGCAGTTTTATTCAAACCAGGTGAGGTGGATTTGTTTTGCGTCGTCCTGCGAATGCTGGATATTGCTTTTAGTTCCGTTCCGGGCAACTCGTGTCTTGACGAGCGGTCCAGTACTCGAGGTTGAATTTGAGGAGCGTGGGTCACGACGGACAATGGCTGCTGTTCCTCCTGGATGCAACTCTGTGACTCTGCCTAATGCCCACTTTCCGGATGGGAGATTGGGTTCATGTATGATGACTATGTCGTTGATTTTGAGATTTTCTTGTTGTTGCTTCCATTTGCTTCGAACCGACAGTTGACTGAGGTACTCTGCTTGCCATCGCTTCCACAGATATTGGTGTATTTTCTGTATCCTGTGCCACCTCGTTCGTTCGTCGTGTTCCGTATCTAATATAGTAAGAATAGGACCGCTATTGAGGAAGTGAGATAGTGTTAGGTATTCTTAATCATCTGCGTCTTCTGATACTGCGCAGAGAGGTCGGCTGTTCGTGCATCCCTCGATTTGTGTCAATATTGTATAAAACTCTTCGTATGTAAGTTTCTGCTCACCGATAACGCGCCGTAGATGATACTTAAGCCCTTTTACTTGAGACTCCCACTCTCCCCCTGCATGGGGCCAAGCTGGGCAATTGAAATGCCATTTAATGGACATCTCATTAGGTCATTTAAACTGTAGCCCGTCGATGTTTTTGCCGTCGCATTGAATACGACTCGAAGTGCTGACGTTGTTGATTCCGCTCGTTCCACTGAGTGGTGAGGAAAATAGCAACTTGGTGTCTCGTTGCTAGTACACTCAACCATATGATTTAATGATTGATATTCGTTCATAAATGATTTGCATGCTTCGGCTAAATTTGGCTGTCTGATAAATTTGTTTTCGAGTTGACGAAATTGTGCTATAGCCATGGGTTTTGATGCTCCTAATTTTTCTTCAAAATCCGGCTTGAACGGCATGCTCTCGATGTATCGGCCTTCCTCATTGCGTGTTGTAGTTTTTTGATAATAATTCAAACAGTCGAGATCTTCTTGTGACATGTTCGAAGTCTCTGATATATCTTCCACCGACCAAAACTTGTGAATATCTTCTACGTTGTTTAGGACGACGTTACATTGCAGTGGCTGGACGTTTCCGACCAAAATCCAGCCAATCCCTGTCTGCTGCGCGAGAGGTTGCCCTTTATTGTGCCTGATTATACCTTCTTGAATGATGGTTGAATAAATGTCGGCTCCCAGTAAAATATCAACTGGGCGGCTGATGTAAAATTCTGGGTCGGCCAGATCAATATTTTCTAAAAATTCCTATGATGGTTTTTTGAATGATTTATTTGGCAAATTGTTGATGAGGTTCCGCATAACGTAAACATCTGTGTTAAAGTTTTACTGATTATCCAATGCGGTACATGTTATATTTATGATGCCTTTGCAATTGTTTTCTATTGCGCCGACTCCAAATATGACTCCTTTGCATCGTTCTCGTGGCAATCTCAAGAGTTGTGCTGCTCTTTCGCTGATGAGGGAGGTCTGAGATCCTGCATCAATTAAAGCTCTCAGTGTCACCTGAGATTGGTCCATTGCTCTGACTTTGATTAATGCGGTTGCTAAAAGAATCTCTGATAAATCTTCTTGAGACACGTGGTTGCTGTTGTTATTGTTAAATTTCTTGTTCTCGGCGGCAATCCCTTTGTTACCCGTAGTACCTTGAATCGGGTTTCAGTAGGCATCGTGAAGTAAGGTATTGTGGTTTCCATTACAAACGCGGCATCTTTTATGCGAATGACACTCCTTGCCTTTATGATCGTATAAACAATTTTTGCATAAATTGTATTTCGCAATAATTTCCCGTTTACCGTCGGGCTGTAATCCGAGAAATGGCTTGCAAGCAAATAACTTGTGGTCGTTTTTACAATGTGGACATTTATAATGCTCGTTATAATTATTCAATGTCCTGTTAAATGAATTATTTGAATATGATTTAGAACTGATGTTTTGATTGGTGCTGAATGCTTTGTATGAATGAAACTTCTTATTGCTCCCTGAAGGTTCATACTGCTGCTGATGATGTTGATACGATTTCGATACATCTGGTTTGCGACGAGAGGACTCCATTGATGTAAATTTGTTCTCCAAAAACTCCAAAAGGTCGTCAAGGGTGGGTAACTCGCGTGGCATTTTCAACGATTCTATGTAGTCGTTGTGCGTCTCTGCATCGAGTTTTTGCGAGAGTAGATGGACTATGATCGGGTCCCATGATGTTATGTCCACACCTAGGTTCTTGATAGCGTGAAGACATTCGTTTGTTGTATCGTGGATTTTCTTGACAGATGATGCGGACTGTTGCTGTGTGTTGGGTAAGTTGAGAAGTATGTTGAGATGAGATGTGAAAATCATCTTTTTGTTGTTGTATCTATGGTTCAAGATATCCCAACACGTTTGATAGTTGTCTGAACTGATAAGTAAAGGCTGGATTAGTTTTTCTGCCTCTCATTTTACCTTACTCTTTAGGAACTGCATTTTCTGAGCGTTAGGAAGGGAAGGATTAGCGTGAATTGCTTCGGAAAATAAGTCCTTGAAGGATGTCCAATGCTGATAGCTGCCACTGAAGATGGGAATTTCCATCTTAGGGGTTGATTTTTCTCTATATGAAACTGACCACATTTTAGTATTGATACCTTTCTTGATTTGATTGAACTGCATCTCGTAGGTGTTATAATTCATCTCGTATGTGATGTTCCTAGTTTCCAGGATGCTGTCAATTTCCCAGTGAAGGGTGTCTATGGCTGTCCAGCGTGCTTGCAGAGTCTTGAGGGTATCCTCAAACTCCCATTTTTCATTGATATTTTCTAAGGAAATGTTAGACACAGTTCTAGCGAATGCCCTAAAGTTGCTGGTCTGCTTACGTAACATCTCGTCCGTTTTGCTGAGAGATCCGCGTGATACTGTATCAGGATTAGTGAGTGCGGCATCTTCCCCGCGAGCTGGTCCCGGCGGAAACAAGTTGGTATCTACCGCGGCAGGTGCTTGACGAAGTGTATCTACACGGTCCTGGACCTGACTGCGAGGACCTGGTTGGGGTGATGGTTCTGATCTTGACGTTGATTGGTTTGATAATAAAGACACCGGTTTACGTTCCAATGTCATGAAGGAGCTAACATACTGCTTGGTAGTTAGATAAAATTGCTTAGTGACGTCGTATTGATTACTAGAAAATATGAATGATCAATTTTTTCTTCTTCACATATTTTTTGAAGTTTCTCGTGGTTTACTTGAAAATCGGTCCAATATTGGTCGAGTACATGTAATTTTCTCGGGATCCTGTCCGGTGTTTTGCGGTCTGCTCCGTCTTTTTTGAAGTTTTCAAGAAACTTCTGCATAGCCTCCATAAGTTGGAATTGGGTATCCAAAAATGCTTCCATTTTGATATTAAAAATATGCTTATCTGTTGTCACTATGTACTGCTGATGCTGATGTTGAGCTGAGTGATGCTGATGATATGCTGTGAGACGATGCTGTTATGCTGTAGTTTGCTGATGCTTGATATTGGTAAACTGTATGATGCTGATGCTGTATGGTGCTGGTTAAGCAGTGTTTCTGGGCCTCGCTGTACAGTGTAGACGCCTTCTCAATCTGACTGGTGAGACCCGCTTGTTGGAGGCCAATCAAACCGAATCGATACTGCACTTGAGACTCTCAAAAACACTCACTTTTTTGCTCGAAGGACCAAATTGATGTACGAGCTGCTAGTGCCACATACACCAAGTATATAAAATGTTCCTTGCTTGATGATGTAATAATAACTCACTTATATAGTCTAAAATAGCTCCTTTATTGATACTGTGTAAAACTAACTATAAAAGCACGATATTATGAATGATAGTGCGAATGAGGACACGCGTGATGAGTGCTAATGGTAAACGTGTACTGACGCGTAGTTTAATGGTTTACGCGATTCGAGGCAATTTCGCTGAGACGGCAATGTGCGGTATGTGGACCGTACAAGTAGTTTTTGCATAAATACGCAAGTAGCAAATCAGTTTATCTTTAACAATAAAGCATAATATAACGGCTTGAGTCATCTTTGTTAAACGTCGCCCGCCGCTATCGGTCCCTTTTGTTTCACACCACCGCGAACCTTTGTTTATTAAAATTGCATGTGACAGTTTTGTCCACTGCACTTAACCCTTTCAAAACATTTCAAATGTCAGGTAAACGCCAACTTAGTATTAAGAACCAATGTTTTATTACAAAATCATAATAGATTCGTCACAAGTATCACAAGTACAGTGAAACATTTTAGCTCTCTAGTTGGTTTAAGTGGCTTATTTTTAAAGATACGATACCTACAGTCGTGCTTGATAGCTTCAATGAAAGGGCAATAGCCAAACATGTTTCTTAAATCATTTGAAGAACCGGGGCTATTTTAGTTTTTTTTTTTACCGTCCTTAGAAAACACTTAAATCTTTTTTATTCATGTTATTTAATTTTTATATCGCTGTAGTTTTTTTTTTCTTTAGACACAGATGTTTCAAATAACTTTTATGGTGTATAATAGATATTTCACAATACAAAAAAAAATCCAATAAATGCTACCTACAGTAAAAAAAAGTACTATTGTCGATGTAGTCTGAAATTTTGGAGTTTTCCCAGAAAAATCTTAAACCTTAAATAAAAAAAAACTAATAACATTTGCCTAACACATATATCGCTTAAAATGTTCTAAATGGCCTAAGCTATCACCTACTTTCAACTTTGCATCCTGTTACCAAACACCCTGTATGCACGCCTCTGAGAAAGTTAATGTTCCCAATTCCATCAAGTCAGATGCTACATCAACTCTGATCATCTTTAAGTCAACCAATGCACTGATGCGAAGTACAATTTTTAGTACAAATGAGTCGTTTGTATTTGATTTAGGGTGCTTATGTACTAGTTATCTATTAATCTATATAAGCGTGTTTATCGACGTCTGGTACGCATAGTACAAGCTTGGTTAGTGTGCCTTTCCACTAGTTTTCTGTTCATCTATATAAGCATGATTATCGACGTCTGGCACGCATAGTACAAGCTTGGTTAGTATGCCTTTCCACTAGTTTTCTGTTCATCTATATAAGCATGTTTATCGACATTTGGTACGCATAGTACAAGCTCGGTTAGTGTGCCTTTCCACTAGTTTTCTATTAATCTATATAAGAATGTTTATAGACGTCTGGTAAGCATAGAACAAGCTTAGTTAGTGTGCCTTTCCACAAGTTATCTATTAATCTATATAAGTATGTTTATCGACGTCTGGTACTCATAGAACTAGCTTGGTTAGTGTGCCTTTCTACTAGTTTTTTTATTAATCTATATAAGCATGTCTATCAACGTCAGATACGCATAGTACAAGTTTTGATTAGGGTGCCTTTACAAACATTTTCTATTAATCTACATAAGCATGTTTATCGACATCTGGTATACTAGTTACCTAATTAATCTATATAAGCATGTTTATCGACGTCGGGTACACATAGTACAAGCGTGGGTTAGGTTGCCATTCCACTAGTTATCTATTAATCTATATAAGTATGTTTATCGACGTCTGGTACGCATAGTAAAAACTTTGATTAGGGTGCCTATGCACAAATTTTCTATTAATCTATATAAGCATGTTTATAGACGTCTAGTACGCATAGTACAAGCGTCGGTTAGGGTTCCTTTCCGCTAGAGCTAAACTACGCAGCTAAAGCGATGTGCGAGGTAAAACATGACCAATAGGATTACTTATCAGCGCTCGGCGCGGCTCGGTATTGCTGCTTAACATGCAACATGCTTGTATAGATAAATAAAAAACTTAAATAAATAGAAAGCATCTAAGAGAAAAAAGCTAACATTCATGCTCACTACATAAATACTAGCCCGGACTGGAATTAGAACCCGGGATCGCTGGCTTCGTAAGCCGTTATGTCACCAACTTAGGCAAATATGTTGTCAAATACATCGAATAAGAATATGGGGTTGTTAAATCATTACTGATATAATATTTGACGACCGGTTGAAGATCTGATGATGGAATCCATGAGGAATTGAAGGAACTCCTCAAATATTGTAGGCATACATATAGCGATTTTGGTATTATAAGAAACATAATAAGCATTTGCATTCAGAAAGTGTAAATTGGTGAAGTGGAACTGATGCAGAAGAGCACAGAATGCCATCGGAACTCCTCAATGATAAATGATTTACGGGTGGCGACAAAATATCTTGATTAATCTAGCTAAGCAACTTCATAGTCACAAATTTAAATGTTCCTGATGAGAATGGTACCATCGAATTTATTTGATGATGGAGCCGGAAGGTAGGCACCAGATCTATGTAATAAAATAATGTATCCTAGCCGTGTTTGGGCTTGTTCGAATCGTCACGAGGTACACTTTTAAGTAACGATTAACTAAAAAGTGTAAAATAAATAAACTTTTAAACAAAAAAATAAAACCGACTCCAAAAAAACTAAAAAGTTAAAAATAACGCCATAATTCAGTTTCTTCAAATTACTTACAAGTAACCGTTTGTATACTCAATCTATACAGTTGTATATACAATTAATGTTATTTTGGAGTCGGTGCCATCGTGTCACAACTTACTAAAATGGTCAATTTTCAATATTTTACACATTCTTTATATGGCACCGACGCCAAAATAAGATTAATTGTATATACTGTATAGATTGAGTATACAAACGGTTACTTGTTAGTAATTTGAAGAAACTGAATTATGGCGTTATTTTTTACTTTTTAGTTTTTTTGGAGTCAGTTTTATTTTTTTGTTTTTGGTACACGGGTAGCTGGGTATGTCCAGGCAATCGGTCCTATACATACATCCCGTTTTCTTGTTTTTTTTTTTGCTAATAGTACTTAGAGA
This sequence comes from Hedya salicella, assembly GCA_905404275.2. NCBI lineage: Eukaryota > Metazoa > Arthropoda > Insecta > Lepidoptera > Tortricidae > Hedya > Hedya salicella. The sequence continues at coordinate 92,960,761 of FR990096.1, forward strand.
TACCTGTTCATAGCTATGTCCTGTCTTGGTGTCTGCATAAGTGTTATCTAATCTTGCAAGGCATTGACCGACTTCCTGGTGTTCAACAAAGCTGAAATTTTGCATACAAATATAATTCGGATGACAATGCAAGAAAGTGGCGTATATAGCTGGGCCTATTTCTAAAAAAATACAAGTTAACAAGTTTAGATGGGCAGATTTAAAAATAAATGTTTAATAGTATGCTTAGTTCTATCTAGCCGTTGTACATAGTACATACAAATTATATTAATGTCAGCGTCACTTATCAATGGCCGACTTGTTTCTCTACATCTACAAGTTTAGAAATACAAGTACCAGATAAAAGCATATTTTCTCCAAAACATCAGCTACAAGATCTAAAATCAAGCTCATTGACCTTGAAGCTCACAAGTCGCTCGACTAAATATTTAAAAGCATCAGTATGAGCCAGTTTTTGGCCATAAAATGTGTGAAATCAGCAACAAACATCCGAGGGAGAAAGAGTCGAAATTTACTTATTGCTTAGCAATTAATTTACTACTGCTTTTTCTCACAGACACAACTTATACGTCTTAGGTAGATATAAGAAATAAGAATATCTTTTAATCAGTGAACGAAAAAAACAGAACGCGAGGTTCATACAAAATTGCAGTACAAAACGGGGTAAATATTCTAAATCCGCATGCGCGTTGTGTGACCGATAAGAGTTGGCCAAAATATCAGTCTACTTTCTATTACCCAAAACAAATAATTGTGATTGGCCAATTTCATAATAACTGGCTGTGATTGACTTCTAGCGCTGACGTTTTATAATATCAACATGACGGCGACTTGAAAACGCATACGTAGTAGATGGTCGCATGCAATAAATAGTAATTTTGAAGGCAGAATTGTCGTATCATTTAAATTGAATTTTCAGTTTTATTTTATATTTCAATAATCATAGAATAACGTTACGCAAATCAAACTAGTCTCCAATTAAGATGTAGCATACTTGTACTGTGAATACTAGACGACCATACGAGTATGCATATATTATAGCTTGCTAAATACTTAAATACAAACAGACAATCAGCCACTAGAATCTGGCAAATTAAAGATGAGAATGAAATCAACCGCGAAATTTAAAAATGTAACTGCAGTGTGCCCGTATGAGCTAGATATAAACCAACAAATTTAAATGCTTTTTTCAGATACTAATAACTTAATAATTAATGACCAAAGCAATGAATTTGTGCAAGTCTAGCTCATACAGGTACACTGCAGCTACATTTTTAAATTTCGCGGTTGATTTCATTCTCATCTTTCATTTGCCAGACTCTAGCAATCATAACTTTTGTAGTACGTTAAGACAACGCAAAAATGGAGCTTGCGTACCTACTTTTAATGTTGCCGTGTTAGTATGTTTGTATGGGTCAAATCTTTGAAGCTATATTAAAACCACTTGCCGGTTTCTGCTTGTACTAAATTTTTGCATACTTTTGTAAGTTTAATGACAATGCAATATTATGATAATATCGAGCTGATATGATGATGGAGACGGAAGGTGGGCATAGGAACTCTGTAATAAGTTACCGTAATCCTACCGAGTTTGAGCTATTTAGAGTATGATAACTTTTAAATCAAATTGCACCTTTTTCGAACACTGTATTTAAAATAGTTATGTGCATGAAAACATGTATCTCAACACATAATATATCAAATGTTCAATAGGTATCATAATACCTTTTCATTTACATATTAACATTTTGATGGTGTAAGGTTATAACATCATCCCTATACAAAATCTCTTCCGACAAAAAAAAAATTGGTAAATAATTATGTTTACGATATTTTTTACACGTGAAAAGTGATTCCAACTTTATTTTTATATTTTCTAGAATGATTAATACACTGTTTTACAGATCAATAAGCCGTATTTTTTCACTTTGGGAATTGAAATAATACGACAGTCATGCAGCGCCGCCATATGCAACACACAGCCCGTTTGACTTAGTTTATACGCCCCGCCTTTTTCGACACAGTTTCCGTGGCGTCATTTTGCGACACTAGTTTGGCTTCTATGTTTTTTTCGTTCGCTGCGTCTAATAGATACAATTTTTTCATTTATATATTTATCCGTTTACTGAAAAAATATAATAGCGGTATTCAGAGACTCTTAATAATTGAGTGCTAAGTCGCAAGCTACAAGTGTAAACTACAGTTTTTCAAAAATGTCATTTTACTACCTACTTTTCTTTGTCATCTGTATGCTTGTAGAACACGTTTGTAACCTACACTTGTAACTACAAACAGTTACATGAAACAAAAACGAAACGTGTGAATAATATTAAGATACTACACACTTGTAATACAAGACTTGTGCCTTTTTCCTGAAACAGGCCCCTGTCTCATGACTGAGCCAAAGTTATCCACGGGAATTCCGTAAGGCAACGAGCCCTGGGAGTTGGGCTTGTTTGGTTTAACCCGACACCTACGTTTTTAGAAAAACAGTAAAGTTGGTATAGAAAAGTGAATGAAAAACAATATTGGTGATGAACACTTGGCTGAGCACTAAGCATGATAATTATAGTATCCACGAGTATTTACTGTAAAAGTAGTGCCATCTACCGTGAACTAGTGGCCGCGGAAGGACACCCCTACTTGCTCCGAGAGGGAGCGAGTGCTGCCTAGTTTTTATCGCTAAACTATGTAATTATTCATATTTGTTCTCAGTTTTAAATCTCGATTTTTTACATGTACATTTTTTGAACACATGGCCAATTATGAAAAGTGCAAATTATGTTCAAAACATTCAAACAACCGTTGCCAGCCACTTTTCACATTCACTCCACCTGGTACTCGTATGTATTGGTCTACATAATATTATGTAACATAAATTAACTTACTTAAACACCACTTTCAGCGTGAAAATATCATTATGTACAATACGGAATCATTAGCGAATTTTAATACTATTATTCATCTATGTGTTGTTTCAATATTGATAAACAAACCAGCCTCAAAAATAATATTTTGTTATGAGAAGCAAAATCAGCCTTTGTTATTATTATAACCTTTTACTAAAAGGTGCCCGCAACTTTGTTTGCGGAGGAGAAAAAGTCATAACCACTCTTTTTTCTTCAGCGTAATGGGGTAAAAAGTATCCTATAACCTTTTGTGAATACACAGCTACTCGTGTACCAAAAACATTTGAAATCCGTTTAGCCGATTTAGCGTGATGAAGCCACAACGACACATACAAACATTTTATTTTTACAATTTATAATAGTATAGAAGACTAGAAGGTGCCCGCAATTTCATTCATGGAGGAGAAAAAGCTACAACGCTTTTTTTTTCTTCAGCGTAGTCGGGTAAAGAGTATCCTATAACCATCTGGAGATACCGAGCTACCTGTGTACCAAAAATAGTTCCAATCTGTTCAGCTGATTTGGCGTGATAGAACCACGACACATTCGAACATACAAAAAATGCAAAAAAAAAATATTTTTCATTTCAGTGACCTCCAAATAATCCGTTACAATGTTCTTTTCGAAAATATATTCAATTTACGGACATTTCATTTTTACAACTGTATAATAGTATAGAATAGATATAAACAAGAAATTACTATTGAAGGTTATCTAGTAGAGATGTCTTAGTACATGGTTAAGTTAGCCATAGCCCATATACGTCTCTTGCAATCGCTTTTTAATATTTGTATAATGTAACTGTTTATATTATAAATAGTTACCGGATTGTCCGATAGATGGCACTTTAACTTCTGAAAACTAGATAACGATGTGTTGACTAACATTCCTTATAAGGTCGGAAAATATTGAATGTTATTGCGCGCTATTTGTGACAGTCCATGTCGACTCTTGTCCCACGTTGGGCGCCAGTCTACTGGTGAATCAACGGTGACAGGGAGTGGATAAGAACCGGCACAAACAGGGCGGCGAAAACAAAACTAACATATAATGCACTGAACGGCCTACGGTCAGTTTGGGTTCTTTAGACTTGGACTCCTTGCCTTGAAGATGGGGTATGTTGCACTTCAGTTAACTGTGTCTTTTGAATGTGTTGAGAATTTAGATTTCCTCAGTAGAAAAAGGCAAACATCTAAGCAATAATAATCGTCATAAGCCAATTATCTATGTATTATGATTGCCAATATTGCAAAACATCATTATTTACAATGCAGAATCATTATCAAATATTAATACGAAATTATCTTTGCTGTTGCAATATCGATGAACAAACCAGCCTCAAAAATTAAACTTTGTACTGAATATGAAGAAAAACGACTTGTTATTATTTTTAGAAATTACTATTAAAAGTTAACTGGAAGAGATTTCTTATATGGTTAAGTTAGCCATAGTCCATATACGGTTCATGCAATCGCTTTTTAATGTTTATATAATGTTACTGTATTTATTATAAATAGTTACCGAATTTTCCGATAGATGGCACTTTAACTTCGGAAAACTAGATAACGATGTGTTGACTAACTTTCCTTATAAGGTTGAAAAAATAATCGCCTATATATTTGTGGCACTCCATGTCGACTCCTGTCCCACGTTGGGCGCCAGTTTACTGGTGAATCAACTGTGACAGGAGTAGATAAGTACCGGCACAAACAGGGCGGCGAAAACAAAAACTAACATGTAATGCACTGAAAGGCCTACAGTCAGTTTGGGTTACAGTCTACAGTAGACCTGAACTCCTTGCTGATCGGAGATAGACTCAGACGATGTCGCCAGAGTGTGTATCATGTCTTAAAGATGGGGTATGTTGCATTTTAGTTAACTGTATCTTTTGAATGTGCCAAGAATTTAGATTTCCTCAGTCAAATAAGCAATAATAGTTGACATAAACCTATATTGTAGTAGCTCTGGAAATTAAGAAGACTTATAAGCAGGTATACAGCGTTAATAGTGTAGGATGACATTGATGTGTATAAGACCGAATATAGCATCGACTGATACTAACACTTAAATTAAAGTAAAAACTATAATATAATGTTGTATTCAAGATATTGTCAAAAAATTGAATTGTGTTATTCGAAAGTCACTTAAACAAAAAATATATTGTTTGTACGCGGTTTGCGGTTTCATCGCGTCAAAAGGGCATAATGCGTTTCAACCATTTATGTTATACTGATAGCTGGTCACAGATAGTTATATATACTTCTTACTCGACTACGCTGAAGCTAAGAGAGGATTATATTTTTCCTCCTTCGCTGACGAACTTGTCGGCACTTTGTAGTAAACTTTATAGTATTTTAAAGCGTCTTAACTATTGACAGATGTGAAATTTAAAGCACGTATTTCTTTACTCATGTACCTAGTAAGTGGGTAACTAGTTTACTAAGGATTCAATTATAGCGAACGAAATAGGCTTCCTTGTCAAAACTACTTCTCATTTTGAAACGATATTATAAAGATACAAGCAATGAAATATTCAAATGTTTCAATAAAATTAACAACATATTAGTGTTGAAACGCTAAAATCATTTATTTAACACTCGATTACAAATCATCTCAAATATGATGTTTAACTAATCAAACCTACTTACTGACTGCATTGTAACCGGTCTGTTATGACCCTGGTCAACATTTAACACTTAGCAAAACCAGTCAATTGCGAGCCTGACTCACGCACTGCGGGTACCGTGCCACTATACCCTTATATGCGTAGTTTTTTTAACTTAATTTAAAACAAGTAAGAAAGGAATCAGTAAAAGAGCTACCCGGTAATATACAGCTTTCGCCTGGCTTCTTGATGTCGTATTCAAATAAAGTGCAAACTTAACCTATTCGAGTTATTAAGATTTCATTCGTGTAAGTACTAATTACGAATTCCCGTTGTTTTTCTTAGACACTAAAAGACTTTACTTATATACGAATACCATAATTCCAGGTCAACGGGTAGGTTTATTCAGTTGAGTACTTAATATTTTTTAATCGGATTGACCTAGAATCATAACTTTATGTCTTAAATTAAATACACCTTAAGGCTATTAGTCGATATAAATTTTACCTTGATGGCTTGATGCCCGGTCTTGTGAAAAAGACAAAAAAGTAATTTTATACTTAAGGATTCCGTTTCACCTACGAGTACCGGTACGGAAGCCTAAACTTGCTTGTTTGTTTTGTTTGTTTCACATAAACAATGGCCGCAAAAATAGCCAATGTTTTATAAGCGTAAGATAGTACGAGCGTGGACAGATTTATGTAAGGTTGCTCGTGGATATTTTAATCTTTAAATCGTTTGAGACCTTTCGTTTTATGAATAATTAAACAATACCTTTGAGTCATCAATCGGAATAACTTGTATGCTAGTGTCCTCATTTCTTGTTTCAGAATGGTGAAATGCACGCTGTTCAACAAGTTCGGCTCCTCCGGCGAGGTGGAGCGGCACGACGCCCTCTGCATCCTCCCCCTCAACGTCGTCAACGAGAAGATCTACGTCTTCCTGTGGTTCTGGTTCGTCATCCTCGGCATCCTCACCTTCATCACCCTGCTCTACCGGCTCGTCATCATCTTCTCCCCGAGAATGCGCGTCTACATGATGAGAATGCGCTTCCGTCTGGTCAGACGCGACAACGTCGACACCATCGTGCGCCGGTCCAAGATGGGCGACTGGTACCTCCTGTACATTCTCGGAGAGAACCTCGACTCCGTCATCTTCAGAGATATCATGCACGAGTTCGCGAACAAGCTGAACCACAACTACCAGCACCATATACACGGCGTCCCTGATGCGTGACCGCCGATACCGGGGTGGGTATTCCACACCTGACTAACGTCGCTGCAGAGGGACATGGAGCCCCCTGTGTGAACTGAACTGAACTTTGAAGTGCAAAGCAATAATAGTTCGTACTTAAGTGATCTCACGGGTTGATGAACGGGCCTATAGATAGTGTTCAACTTTAGTGTTTTCGGACTAGAGCGGACGTTTTCTCGCCGGTTATCACCGGTGGTCATTGAAGTTGGCAATCGCTGACGTATTTAGTCGTAATCGCTGACGTAGTAGTGAATTAACCAACAATATATCTGAGGATTTACCGGTAGTCTTTAAATTTATCTATCATGTCGTCCGGATCCCCCTTCAAGCGAATCTGAAGCGGCTTATGATCTTAGCGTAACGCTGACTCGGGGTTTGCTGCCTGAAACTGGTATCCGATGCAAGTGCAAGATGGCCACGGGAGCACGTGAGTGACAAGGACAGTTATAGTGATTGTACACGCGTGAGATGAGACAGACTGCGGGAGGTGCTCTCAGGTCGCGCGCAGACTACAGTGAAGGATGCCTATAGTTGGTATAGCAACTTTGGGTTCTAAGGTACCACTGCTGTATTGACCACGACACGCATCCGTTACTAAAAGACAGTTAAACAAACGACATAGCTGTATTTAAAGCTCAACCATGGAAGGCTAACATACCTATACAACTAACGTTGGCTGGTTTTTGTAACGGACTCTTTAACTAAGCTCTTTTGTATTGTAGCTACTTTTAAGCACTTTTCAAGCTTCTTTACAGACCAAATGGAATGAGCAATAATTAAAGGATCCAATTAGTAGTTATAGTTCGGATTATTATAAATGTAAATTAAATAAATGATGTTCACACGGAGGCAATGTCTGGTAAATAGTTAGCATGCGACCGCCTGTGTCTCGCGGCACAGGGGCCGCTGCAGCTTACTTAATAGAGAGTAAAATATGACTAGGTTGTGTATCCTATAACATTGTAAGCTATGGTAGATACTACTGACTGTGAAAATCAATTTAAATAACAACGAATTAAGGCTACACTAGATATTGCCTCGCCGTGACTTAGGTTTGGCGTGCTGGACGAAAATGGAGCAAAAGACAAAAAATAAACAGTTTAAGATGTTACTTTGGACTTTGATGAGTAACATTATAACGACAAGTATCCCAAAAATAACGCAATTAAACTAAATAGTCCAGAGAGTGACATTCTTAGTAACTTTATCGATCGTCAAGTCAGCAAAATAACTAATTAATTTATACTTACGTCTATTTACCTATGCAATTCTCATATTTAACATACCTACACAGTATATTTGAATTTCAAGTTAGTATAAGTCAAAGATAACTAAAGAATCTACGTGTCAAAATGTCCAAAGAACATCAAAGTATTAAAACTATTAGATGTAAAGGTAATATTAAAATGCTTTTAACTACATGAATAGCCATAGGATACTTATTAGACTTGAATCGTATCTGTCGCCAGCTCTTGTCTCCAATAATGTTCTCTTGAAATGAAGACTTGGTTAGGCCACAGTCACAAAAGTTTGCGATGGATACCATAGATGCTTGGAAGCTGTTTGTAGCACTGCCCGTCTAAAATTAATATGACAATTAAATAAGTAATTAATAATTATATAACAGGATGTAATAATTGACCTTTTTTTCCTGCACTGTTGTACCCTTAGTTTGGAAATTGGTGACGAAAAAAGTCTGACCATTTAAAACAATCTCTAACAATAATAATTCTACGAAATACAGATATTATGTATAATAAACAAAACGAACATAAAACGATTTTTATTTCTACACAATGTCTAAATTTTGTTTTTAACCGACGCCCAAAAAAGGAGGTGGTTCCCAATTCGGTTGTACATTTTTTATATTTGTTACTGTAGACTCCGTCATTTATAAACCGCTTAAGAAAAAAGAAATGTTTGAAAGGAGGTGCCTCAAGTTTGGTCCCATTTAATTTTAATGAAGATTTGATTATGGGATTCATAAGGAATTGAAGAAACTCTTCAAATATTGTAGACATACATATAGCGATTTTGGTGTTAGAAGAAAAATAGTAAGTATTTGCATTTAGAAAGTTTTTATTTTTTATTATTATCATAATTACAAACAAAAATACACTTAAGTTTAATAGCATCGTTAAACCAGTAGGTTTGTCTCGATGCTTCATTCCGCTGTTAGCTAAACACTACAAAAACTAACATAAAAATACATTAATGATGCAATTGAATAAGTATATTTGCATTGAGAGTTATCAGGCCGCGTGCTCTGAACAAGAACCGGTCCGGCCACTGCGGCTGGCCCGGCGTACAGGCTGCTGTAGCTCGGTGTAGTACGAGTAATGCAATGACTTCATTATTAATGTTCCAAACTAAAATTGCATTCTTTTAACATCTCTGTTTTTAGGACGTTTGCTATATTTGTTGGTGTTATTTTATCTTTGCATTCTTTAGGGAGTTTCTTTATTAAGTCTGGTATTATGAATTCTGATGTTCTTCGTCCGTAGTAATTATGAAATTTGGGTGTTTTTAAGACGCGATTTATTACTTGCCTTGTAGTTTTTAGATGTGATATTAAATGCTGAATTTCGCTTCGAAAATATTGTTCTTTAAAAATTTGCTGCCTAAATGTAGTGTGAATAGGTAAGACTTTGCATGTACTAAACACCTCGTCATCATGTTTCATATCCTTTTAAATATTATATGGTATTATTATTTTCAGTATTCTACGAGTACCTGCAGTTTATAAATTTTGTCTAGGTATGACTTAAAAGTACGCCCGTAGCTGCTTAACCCGTAAGAGATTATACTTTCAACGAGTGCATTATATATTATGAGGATCACTGATGGATTTGTACCAAATAGAATGAGTTTAATGAAGAAAACCGTTTAATTAGACTCCAAACAACGATTATTATTTAAAGCACACGCCGTAAATAAACTTAAACTACTTATGGATTATTCAGAACATAACTATCACAACGATTGCTTATTTCTCAATAATTAATCACTGCACTATACACAAAAATATGGCTCACGCGACCCTTTGACAGCTAGATATTCTAGAGACCTCCGTCCGATGCTATCGCCACGAAGTCAATGGCGGGCGATCCGTGTGATGGCTGCGCGCTCAGCGCGCTCCAGTACTATAGCTAGGTAGCTAGGTATAGATGACGACATCGGTGGTGGTGGTTGGAGATGGCGAAAAACTGATACAGCTTATACGGCCTCTCCTGACAGTGTGTCGTCCTCGGCACGAGCGCGAGTGGTGTCGCTATGGTCAGCAGTTTCTGACATAGTTGGTCCAGCTTCCTCATGCAAATCCTCTTGAGGCATAGGTAGACCGAAGACAACCGGTGATGATGTTTCGTCACCTTCAGGGTCTTTACCTGAAAATAGTATTTACTAAGTTAGAAACAGGTCTACAGTCTTAAATACAGTCACTCGAACTTTCAAAACTTGCACACGGTCATCATCCAATTAATTCACTTATCACCCAATGCAGAACCTGCATGCATTCCTCACTCTTAAGGTAAACAGAGACGTCTCTTATTAAAAGATCAAACCCAGCTGCCGATTTGTTGCCAGTAGAAACTGTCGTTGTCTCTGGCCCTTGAGAGTACAACTTTTGCCTGAAACATACTTGGCGCAGACCGTATTCGTACGCCAAGTTGCTCGACGCGCAGACCGTATTCATACGTGCGAGCTAAGTTTACACGTAGACCGTATTCTTACGTGTAAACTGCCTACATTAGACGCAGACCGTATTCAAACGTCTATTGTGTACAACACGCAGACCATATTCATACGTGTAATGTGCACAACACGCAGACCGTATTCATACATGTGCGCAGTCCACCAATTAGACCATAAGTTGATGATACTGCCTACCTTATTCAATCTCCAAGTACCAGATGCCGGTAATGAGTGCCCAGACAGGCAATTGTCATAGAGACGTTACTTACTTTCGAAAAATGCGGCACACGTATCTGGACACCACTCGCCTCGCCACGGCACCATGTGTTGAGCCGCAGCCTGCGTTGTTTTGCCGTAGCCACCGCTCAGCAAACGAAGTGCGTAGCGTCCACTCGGTAGTACTTCCACTACCTTGTAAGGGCCACGCATAACAGAATCGAGTTTTCCTGTCGACTGAGAAAACTTTATGACAAACACTAAGTCGTGAAGGTTAAATTGGCGTGGTTGATGGCGTTGTTGGTTGACTCGCTCGTCTTGCCGGGTCTGATTCCTTTTGAGCAAATATCGGGCCCTGCTCCTGGTGATCTCGCGCAGGGCCTCTCGATTTGGAGAGGAGCCTTCAACAGCCACGTCACGCACTAAAGTACGAATGGCAGGTGTTGTTGCTTCTGTGCCTATTAGAAGATTCAGTGGGGAAGTTTGCGTCGTTTTTTGCGTGGTTATATTTAGCACTAGTTGCAACTTCCACAGTGTATCTGACCAGGATGCATTCTTGTAGTTCGCTTGTATACGCAACATATTAAGGATAGTTCGCATATAGCGCTCTGCCTGGCCATTCGCGTGGTGCATCTCCGGCGTGATATAATGGAGGTCGCATCCAAGTTCCTTTATCCATGTTACGAAATCCTTAGATTCAAACATGCGTCCTTTATCCGTAATCATAAGCTTAGGCACACCGAATATCGAAATTGCTTGGGTTCACACACGTTTGAGTTCGGCCGCGTCTTGTTTATAGATGGGGTACAAAAGGGTGAACTTTGTAAAGGAGTCTACAATAAGGAGGATGAATTTGTATCCTTCTGATACTGGCAATGGACCAAGAGCATCAGCGTGGACGGTTTGGAATGGCGTATCAGGTTTCTCCCAAGACGTAATGTTCTGTAAAGGAGCGCGGGGAACCCTTTTTTGCGAAATGCATACAAGGCAATGAGTATTGGATATTTAGTGACAAATTGCTTAAGGCCTGGGAACCAAAAATGTCTTAAGATGAGGTCTAAGGTTTTGTCTGTACCAATATGCTCATGCTCGTCATGAAATATCCTTAATAGACTAAGTCGATGCCCTTTGGGAATATAGCACAGCAATCGTGGTTGCCCGCCTGTTGGAACATATTTATAATACAAGATGTCGTTTTGGACTGAGTAACGATTGGCATCTAGGCTACCATCGTGAAGTTTTTGAATGAGGTCTTGAGTTTCACTATCGGCTAATTGGGCTATTTGTGCCCAGTTACGAGGTTTTTTAATTTGATTTATGTGGACTGTGGGATTTCGACTGAGATAGTCTGCGTGCCACATCATAACCCCTTTGCGGTATTCAATTGAGAAATCGAAGTCCTGAAGGTAGACCCACCAACGGGCAACGCGGGGCAGTAAGTCTTTTTTTTGTTCGGTAGACTTCAAGGCGTTGCAATCAGTAACAACAACAAATTTCAGGCCTACAAGGTAGTGTCGAAAATTTTGTAAAGCCTTAACGACGGCGAGGGTTTCGAGCTCGTAGGAATGATATTTGCTTTCAGCTCCCTGAGTAGACCTACTGAAATATGCTACGACATGTTTTCTTGAATTTGGGTGAATTTGTAAGAGAACAGCCCCATATCCTATGCTGCTCGCGTCAGTGTGGACTTGAGTGGGGAGTTCTTTGTTAAATATAGCAAGGACCGGCTCGCTAGTTAATTGCTTTACAAGATCTTGGCGGATAGCTTCGCACACTGCAGTCCAATTAAATTTGACGTTTTTGCGGGTCAGATGAGCAATAGGAGCAGTTTTAGATACATAATCTTAAATGTAACGCCTAAAGTACCCCGCTAAGCCTAATAATTGCCGAACCTGTTTCACATTTTCTGGAGGCGTAGTATTATCCAGGGCTTCGACTTTTCTTGGGCTCGGTCTAACCTGACCCTGGGATATTACTTTACCCAAATATTCTACCTCAGTTTCGAGAAAAGAGCATTTACGTAAGTTGACTGAAAAGCCGGCACTAGTAAGAGTCTTTAGAATCTTATCTAATAACTCGATCCCCTCACTTACTGAATTGCTCAAAAGAAGCACATCATCAACATAAACTAAGACGTTTCCCTCATTAATATGGTCACGTAAGGTATCGTTAATTATACGCGGGTAGACAATAGGTGAATTTGCCAGACCATAAGGCATTTTAACGTACTCAAAATGTTCTTCTGGAGTCACGAAACCAGTAAGATGGATACACTCCTCCTTGAGAGGAATTTGGTGGAAACCAGTCGCCATGAACTTCAGAAAAATTTGTAACCGCCTAATCTATCGATTTGGTCCTCGATGAGTGGAAGAGGGTATCAATCCTTTACTGTGATGCGATTAAGTGCGCAAAAGTCCACACAGAGCCTATCGGAACCGTCACGCTTCTTTACAAGTATTATTGGGAATGCGTATTCCGATTTAGAACGCCTTATAATACCTTTGTCTAATAAGTCTTTGGTAATTTCCCGAAGCTTAAGTTTCTCCTGATATGAGAGTTTGTATGGTCGATATACCACTGGTGTGGACTTAGTTAGCTTTATTTCCATTTCACCTGTTCTAACGGTAGTCATAGCAGTACCTGATATCAAAAAATCTGAAACTTGTCGATAACGGTCATAAGGCTTCCCAAGTCTTCACCCTGTAGAGGTGTATTAACTTTAACCTGATCGTCTAGCTCAACAGTATTAACATAACTACGAGCGGTGTCGGTGTGCGTAAGATATAGCTCATCTTTGGTTCGAACATAAGTTTTTCCATCACGATTTATAACGTCGGTACCTATTATAATGGGTGCATTCATATATTGGGACGGCACGACTAGCAAATCTACTTCAAGGGTTATGTTACTGAACTCAACCGTTAATGTGACATAAGATGTAGTAATTATTTCTTTGTCACTTAAGCCTTTCAATACACATCGTTTTAATTTTGGTTGGCAAGATATGTATTTGAGAACGTCCGAAGAAATCAAGGACGCATCAAGGGCACCGCTGTCAATAAGTACGTCAACTGGTACTCCATTAATTACTGCAGTAGTAATATCTTTATTTTGAGAGGTACCTGACCAAAAAGTGCAGAGATTTATATTACGCTGATTGCGCGATTCTGACCGTGAATTGAAACACGTTTTACCCGAGACTACGTAATTTTATTATTTGGGGTCTTTTTTTATAGTAACCTACGTTGTTGTCTCGCTTTGGTAATCTAGGTTTCGTATAAATCGATAAAAATGAAACGATATTCTCAGGGCTGAGGTTTGCATTGGCTGCCGCTGCACGGACTTGAGGATTATCTATGCCACGAATAATAAGTCCTTAATTCGTCACTCAAGCCTTGAACAATCTTCAAACGCAATAGCGTACGTCGTGCAAACTCGGCAAAAGTAGAATACCTATCAGACGTAGCGTTCATGGAGTCAAATGGGATGTTAGCATAATCAATTTTATTAGGGCATAGAGATGTAAACTCTCGTTTAAAATTTGACCACGTCCTATAATTGGTGACCCACTCACTTAACCAAACTTTAGCATCACCCTTTAAACAAGAAGCTACGTGGGATAAACACTCGTGATCGTTCCAATCGTTTGTGGTTCTGGCGCGATCTACCTCTTCGCACCACGCTTCGATATTATGTATTGAAGGGTCAAAATTTGACACATAGTAATGTTGTGATCTGACGGGTTGAACAGATTTAATAGCCTGCATCAAAGCTTGTGCGAGAGTAGACGCTTCAGAACACTGTTCACGAGATTCTAAAGAATGCTGCCGAGGTGGAATGTTCGGGAAGTCCGGCAAGGGTGGTGTTCTAGGTGTAGGAACACGTTCCGCACGCGCGTGCATGTCCCTATCGCGCGAGATGTTACGTAAAATACGACGCGGTTTGCCACGTAAACTACTTCGCGAACGGTCGCGCCGTGGGATTCGTGAAACATTATGCGAGTGGCTACGTCTAGTCCTGCTATTCGAACGGAGGGTAGTTCTACTACGCGACCGACGTCTACTTCTACTGCGCGAGCGTCGCCTAACCCTACGTCCTTCGGTACTCCGCGACTATATAACTTCGATCTAGAACGCGCGAGCCATTCCGCGAACCACGCCGTCCATTACTCGAGTTACGTCGCGAATTCCCACTGCTTAAGTCACTAGATTTGCTTCGCGAAACCCGCCTATTCCGAAAATGATGCCGCCGTTTGCGAACGCGCGACCTACCTCGAGTGTCTGGTCGTTCGCGGCTACATGATCGTGATCTACTACGCACCATTGCAAAATTCACTCACGAAATAAAATGACACAAAAGACTAAAAGCAACAAGCAATTTATAACAAAGGAACAAGCAATCGCTAGTATTTAACACGCAACACAGTATGTAACGGTTTTCTTGATTTACAACTTTAGCACATAATCCTCTCTTGTGGGCAGATTAGTCCTTTATCCCGTTTCTGATATGAGCATCACTGATGGATTTGTACCAAATAAAATGAGTTTAATGAAGAAAACCATTTAATTAGACTCCAAACAACGATTATTATTTAAAACACACGCCGTAAATAAACTTAAACTACTTATGGATTATTCAGAACATAACTATCACAACGATTGCTTATTTCTCAATAATTAATCACTTCACTATACACAAAAATATGGCTCACGCGACCCTTTGACAGCTAGATATTCTAGAGACCTCCGTCCGATGCTATCGCCACGAAGTCAATGGCGGGTGATCCGTGTGATGGCTGCGCGCTCAGCGCGCTCCAGTACTATAGCTAGTTAGCTAGGTATAAATGACGACATCGGTGGTGGTGGTTGGAGATGGCGGAAAACTGATACAGCTTATAATATATCTAACCTAATCTTATACGGTACTCTATTTCGTAAGATATATAGTTTGCCATAACGGCACGAAGTATACATTGGTGAAGTAGAACTGATGGAGAAGACTACAGAAGGTCACTGGAACTCCTCAACTATCAGGGGGCACGGCAGTGCCCCCGCCAAGTCGAGCGCGAAGCAAACACTGCCGTACCATTCTTTACTGGAACCATTTCGCCGCATTTTCAGGCCCCTATTTGAGAACCTCTGGATAAGACCAGAACGTTAATTATTGTTATCCAGTAAGCTATAATTACATACTTAAAATCCAAAATTTCAAGTCTGTAGCTCATTAAGTTCCGAAGTTAAGCGAACGCAAAGTTTCGCATTTATGACACTCACTCACTACTCACTCATGATCATCAGAAAAGAACTAGTACTTCCCATATACTCAGAAAGCTGAAATTTGCTACAGAGTTAGGGTTTAATGGCCACATAAAGGGAAAACTATAAAACTAGAAGATCTGGAGTACCTGGTGACCCTGATTAAAAAACACAAGAGCCCAACCAAACTATTAGAGATCGACATACCGCCTTTACAAAAAATATTCAACTTGGTGGGCCGCTTCATTTGATGTCAAAAATTGAAGGTCTATGCCCACGTTTCTACAAAAAGAAGTGAAATCCCACCAAAAACATTCTGTAAAACCTTGACACCGTCCGACGTCCGACCGTCAACGATTGGTGCAATGGTGTCATGCAGCACCTGGTTTTGTACCCTTGTGAACCCTTCAACGGCCAAGTCACACAACATTTACTATAATAATAAAAAAACTCAGTAAGGAATCTTAGACTTGGCACGACTTTGTCTAGATTTCATTACCTTTTAGAGAAAAACCAGCAGCTCCATCGAGACTGCTAGTTTTTTACAGAATGTTTTGATATGTGATTTACGGTAATGCTAAGTGATTTAAGGTACACAAAAACCTAACTTGGATATTAAGTATGAAGGAAATAAAATAGATGAAGTTGAATAAACAAAGTCTTGGGACTAGGGATTGCATTCCGATCCGGTACTTTTTGGCGGCCACCGGATCCGGTAGACCCGAAGAGACTAAAGAGACGCACACAACAGACATACAGTGCCGACTACCCAACCCAAGAAAGCTGATGTCGAGAGTCAATATGATCTAGATCTAGTTAAGCTTTAAAGAACGATGTCTTTCTTAATTATTCTTTGAGATTAATTGTGTTTAATGTTTAATTATGTTTGTTTGGTCAAATTAGAAAAACAGTTTTTTTTTTAATTAACGTTATTACAATTATAACATGTCTCTTACCTAGTATTTAAAGTGCAATGTGATGTGATATGTGATAATTGATTAGATTTCTTTATGTATGTTTAATATTACGGGTGTTAAGGGAGTATAGTATTTTATTATTGTTGATGTTACCTCTTATAGTATTAATAAAGTTGATTAAATATTACATAGTAGAGAGAAAAGTGGGGTCAAAGTTGAAAGATCGATCATGAATCATGATCCAATAGACCAAATTAGTGGTAATTTCTTAGATTTGGCAATTAAAACTATAAAAAGTCCATTTAATTAAAGTATTTGTTTTTTTTTGTATAAAAAAGATTTAATTTTGTTATATTTACTATGAGACAAGGTTGTGACCATGTGTTCATGTGTGGCTGTAAATAGGTTAATAATGTTATTATTAAGTTAAGGCTAAATATTATTGAAGCAGATGCTTAATATTTTCATATTACTGTGAAATTAGTGGCTAGTGATACTGATTTTTGACTTAATAAGGGTGATTTTTAGCGCTAAACTAGTTAATTTGCAAAAACGCTCCGCGTGTCTACTTTACGGCCAATAAACTGGACAAAAAGCATAATTTTGGATAGACGCAATAGCATAACTTCAATCCGGCCGGATTGAGAATTGGACCGGATTGCAATCCCTACTTGGGACTAATTAATGATAACCAGTTCAACTAAAAACTCCATATAGATTGTTTGTGTAAAAGATTGTGTAAATCAGCATATGCACTGTTTAAATTATCCAAAATCGTAAACCGTGAGGCAGTTTTATTGGCGTATCACGGACTTGTCGCCTCAATATTGACATATGCTGTGATCTTCTGGGAAAACCCAGCACATAAAGAAATGACCTTCAAAGTACAAAATCGCTGTACACTCTATGTGTGGGCTGTCCGTAAGAGAGAGCTGTGTGCCTTACTTCAAATCACTCAAGATTTTAACGATGAGCCCAACACGTTCACAGTACGAGAGAAAACTAATTAGCTTAAACAGAAGTTACACGGCTATGATGAGAAGTAGCATCTTGGGTATGGCGTCAAAATATACAATAAAATTCCAGATTCACTTAAAATCCTTGATATGCGCCAGTTTAAGATAGAATTAACATCGATTCTTACAAAAGCATGCTACTACTCAATCAAGGATCACTTAAATGACACAATGACATAATATGATGACATGATGATGCCTGTTTATAGATAATAATTTGAAAATTTTGATGTAAGTAATTAATAATAGTAAATAATATCGTAACAGATTAATGTTTTGTAATATATTGTCTCCAATGTACGCTCACGAATAAATTAAATGCACGTAGCATGTTAGGCAAATTTTTGTACACCTATACTTTTTGGGTAAAACATAAAGGTCAAAATTGTATACTGGTGAGTATACAATTTTGACCTTTATGTTCCTTTTATGTGTTTTTTTTTCTAAAAAAAAAATCTTATTCTGATTCTGATGGTTAGCAACGAAATAGTCCTGAACAGAAAGGTGCCATACAATTTATTTGATGATGGAGCCGGAATATGTAGGCAACGGATATCTGTAATAAAATAATGTATCCTAGCCGTATGTGGGCTTATTCGAATCGTCACGAGAAACACTTTTAAGTAACGATTAACTAAATAGTCTAAAATAAATTAACATTTTAACAAAAAATAAAACTGAAAAGTATAAAAAATAGTTATGCATTTATTTTTTAACTTCTCAGTTTCTTCAATTTACTTACTTTTTTTCTCTTTATTTAATGAGCTTTGTCACTGTGGTGACTACGTCGCTCTTACTTACTATTGTACAAACGGTTATAACCGTTGTCTACTCAATCTATACAGTACCTATATACAATTAATATTATTTTGGAGTCGGTGCCATGGTGTCACAATTTACTAAAATCGTAAATTTTCATCTTGTCAATCGTCAATCGTCAATATTTTACACATTCTATATATGGCACGTAACTTGAAGACTGAATTATGCAGTTAATTTTTAACTTTTAACTTTTTTTGAGTCGATTTTATTTTTGGGTTAAAAAGTTAATTATTTTCCAAATTGAATAGTCGTTATGGTGTGGACCTAGAAAACGCCGGCGAAATAATAATTGGTATTAACTGTGACATGAAGTTTAGTGCTGTGTGTAAGTTTCGTCCTCAAAATTATTTATTTTTGCGTAAGAATACAGTAACTTTGAGGCATTCACCACCATTCGTAATTCAGCCTTGTAGGCTAAGTTAAGGACCATGGCAAACCGTCACTGCCTAACTGTAAAGAAAATATATGAGAATTGTAGCCACCCGACCACACCTCGCACCATTCACCCCATGGCGTGTGAATGGAAATAAATTCGAGGGCAGTTTTGTAAGTACATAACTTATGCATTTAATTTCCTGACAATCGTTTTTTTCCAAAAAAAATTAACAAATTACAGGCATAGAAAGATAGATGTTACAGTTAAAAAACAATTATCTCATAACATTGTTACTAACAGAAACCCACAGGCGGTAGGTGGGAGCTGTGCTAGTAGCAAGTTTTCCCTACAAACGCATTTTCTTCGATGATGATCAGCGACGAGCTTATGACTACCTACGGTTAGATTTACCTTTCAAAGTATTGATAATGGTACAATGGATTCTTAACCATGTTTCTACTGGACTCCTCAAATGCAAATTAACATATGGATAGGAACAAGCTACTCTATCAACAAATACTTACCCATCAATCTACTCATTTACAACAGACATAGGGAAATTGGGTCAAAGTGTATTTTTCACAGAACTTGTTTGGCGTAGGTTAGTCACATATTTATAAACAACATATTCAAATTTAAACTTGTCAGAAATTGTGTTCAAAATAAGTAAAACTGTTAGATTTTCAGCATAAATCCGAGGACGCAAAGTGTCCTTTCTTCTGTTTATTGGCTCGACGCTGCCTGTATCGTAACCGCCGCTCATGACGCTTTATATGGACCACATTAAGGTGGGAGCCAAACACGCAGCGAACGAAAGCGTTTATTAAACAAATCGACCTTACTGACTACGGCGGGATTCGAACCCGTGTGCGTAGTTTCACTCAGCCAAACGTGTCGTCACGTGTCGCATGGTTCGACGAGTAACGGGTTAGTTTTACTCTGGATATAGACACAGTCCGCAAGGAAATTGTTTTGCCGATCAGGCGAAGCCTGGGGCAAATATATCCTACGTTGTTCGACATTAAATACTTACTAGACTAGGTTATGATACCGAACCCCTAGTCCGTGTCTGTTTAGTATCCTGCACACATTTTAGGCAGCCCTTTTGAATTAATTTTACAAATATTTTTCTTTCTTATGACGGCACAAGATGGGCTCAACCCGCCATTTTTAGGGTTCCGTACCAAAAAGGTAAAAAGGAACCCTTATAGTGCGACTCTGTCTGTCCGACTATTAGAGCGCCATATTTCAAAAACTACTTCCGCTATTTGAAATTTGGAATATTTATAGACATTATCAGCAAAGGTAACATTATAAAATATATTTTAATTTTCTGGCCATGATGCCAGATTCTTTTTTACATGAAATTTATAACTATATAACTGTCTGTGTTACTTTTTTATTAAACATCAAAAACCATTTTTTGACTAACCCGGTTCAAATAAGGTTCCGCAGCCAAAAGGGGAAAACAGGACCCTTATAATTTCGTCATGTTCGTCCATCCGTCCGTCCGAATGTCACAAAAAGGCAGGTTTCTAAAAAAAAAAATTGTGAATATTAGGTTTTTGCAAATTTTATTTCGGAAATATTCAGCAAAAGTAGCATAAATGGTGTGGTGTGAATATCTGTACTGCATTTTTTACCCAACCCTACATTGAGCATGGCCCGACATGCCTTGGCCGGTTTTTTTAAATAGATCTCAACCAAGGTTAACGTATTTTTTCATGATAAATCGAAAAAATATACCAATGACCGTTTTTAAACGCTTAAGGCGTTTATACGCTGTTTGTTTGACCGCAGAGCATTAGTACGAGTACGGGAGCAAAATCGGGACAAATCGCCTCAAGGTCTTTTTCACTGTTGTTAAGAAGTATTTAGATATTTAGCTTATACTCATGGTTTCACTCGAGTGTCAAAAGGGTTTTGATGTTGGAATTGATTCGGAAAATAATCGTTTCAACTCTTTACGTATATTTTTCTGCTAGTACGTGATATTTTTAAAACTTAACTTGTTGTGAATAATCCATATATATGTATAATTAGCCCGTCCACGGTGCTTAGGTAAGTTTAATTTCTGGAACAGCATTTTCGGTCAGTTTTTCTAGGTGTTTGCCTTTGTAACGAGTCTAAGCATTGTTTTTTAAGTATTCATTGTGTTATTTAATATATTATTCAAATGTATTTTCTAAAACACATTTTTTTTGGCTTTTCTGTTTAGGGCAGTTATTACATACTTTCTACTTCTGTTGTTTCAATTTTTAATGATATTTCTTGAAATATTGCTTAGAAACGCTACTTTCAGTGGTTTCAGTAGACAGTCTGTCTACCCTGAGTAGAAACCAGTTAACTAATGTAACTTTATGGTCAGAGGAAATTCTTAACAGCATAGAACAGTTATGTTCGAATGTATATTATAATGTATTTTTTTTCAGTCGAGTACCGCGTTAAGGCCACGAAGCTTGCTGAGTAGTGCTAGGTACACCCCGAAATTCAGTAAGAAGCTGCAAATGGTATTAAAAGCATGAAAATAGGAACGGTTGATCTTTAGGCCATAAGAATCAATTTGACCCGTAGCACAGGATAAAAAAAAAACAAAAAAGGAGAGGAGTTATATAAACCATTATGTGTGGTATCTAATGAAAGGGTTACTAAGCCGATTCTAAAAATATATTACATCATTATATTTCAGTCACTAGTTATATAAATTATGATAAATTAAAATAAAAATCATTTACAAAACATACCAAGTTTGGGCTCCTCCAGATATGATACGGTTGAATCATTATTTGTTAAGTATACCTAATTAAAATGATATGTGATAGCCTCATATCCAACCCCAAGAAAGCAATTATGAAGATATTTACATTTACTTTTTTTATATTAAAAAATGTACTACAGTGTAGTACAGCACTAGAGTGGCCTGTTTCTACTCGTGTACACACGAGTAGTAAAATAAAATTATGGTATGATAGTAGAAAACAAATGATGATTATCAAAAAATGTTGTTAAAAAAATATTGGTATGATGAAATATACATATAAAGTGAAAACTCACACACACACTCAAACATTTAAATATGGTTGAATTTTTATTTTGTACATTTGCTTCCCTGGGTCATTATAAAAAGTGTTGTTTCAAAGTTAGCAGTTATTAGCAAAATATACTAGATCAATCAAATAATGTACCACCATTTTTTGTTGTTCATGATTTCAGCAATAATTTACTCATCATATACTGTAGTATGTAACTCACATTTCAGTTTAAATACCCAATTTCACTAAGATTTGTTATTAGTTGTTAATTAATGCCTACACGGTCAAATGACAGACTTTGACAGGATAACTAATAAATAAATAAATATCAGGAACACAAATCGACCTACGCCCAAACTAAGCAAAAATTGTGGGTACGTGTATTGACGATATACAAACTTCACTACATAGATAAAACAAAGTTGCTTCTCACTGTCTGTCCCTATGTCTGCTTAGATCTTGAAAACTACGCAATGGAGTTTGATGCGGTTTGTTTTCAATAGATAGAGTAATTCAAGAGGAAGGTTTATATGTATAATACATGCTTAATATAGTAGAGAAACACTGATAATTTTAAAGGGTTCTAATGTGATATTGATGTCGTAGATAAACACATAGTTTGCGCTTAGGTACATTGCAAACGCTGGCTGAACCCTACGAGATAGATCAAAATAATGTACCTACTACAGTATTGTACACCTTAAAAAGGTCTTTAGAAAAAGTCCCCGGTGGTATATGTATGTCTATGTCTTAGGGATAACCCACAATAACCATTTTTTTATTCTTCACTCTCAATGAGAAATAATGGGTAATTTACGAAGCGATTTTAAGCAATATTAATGTTTATCCAATTAAATACGTTACATACATTGTGCAATTATATAGATCAATATGGCCTTTTACAGCATGTAATATATTAAATATATATAAATAGCACCCGTTCGAAGCCGGAGCGGGTCGATAGTATATAGATAGATGTAATACTTAAAGAAATAATAAACAGCCAAAATCCAATAACAAAGGATTCGAACCCGGGACTGTAAGCCGTTGTGTAACCAACTTATATTATAAGCCAATGAGCGGCCCTATTGTCCAACGCGTTGGACGCTCTGAATCAGAAACAAGTGTCATGATTTCGTATGGGCTATGACAGTGGATTCGGATACCAAGTGTTTAGTCCTTTACTTCATACAGTCACAGACATTAGCGTACTATTTAAAACGCAAGTTAAATTAAAGTAAAAACTTGTAAACAACATTACCCGGGTAAAACCCTCGTGTTTATGCTATCGCGTAAAACAGATAAATACATCAAAACGTGCATTATTATGAATCCTTAATACTGGCCGTTGCGCGCCGTGCCAACGGGTCCAGATAATCAAACAGCTGTGCAGTGCCAAAACATAATGGTGGGTTTATTACCTGCATGTGACAACGGCGAATTTAAAATTACATCTATACTGCATTACAACCAAGTACGAGAGCCGCAAACAAACAATGCAGATATTGTATTCAAATGGCATCAGTGTAGCCAACGGGCTCGTGTTACTGCTATAATCTTGTAAATCCTCGCGTGCACGCCAGTTATGACAATCTGGTGGACGATGACATTTTGCATTGTGATCTATGATTTGGAGCACCTTATACTACTTACTATGTATATTACCATTATTTTACACTATACGTATCAGGGATGACTTGAGGAGAGTTAACGCGAATTTTCAGAATGAGATCCCACGTGCTTTCGCTAGCATTGTAGAAGTGTAACGAAGAAGAAAAAATGTCTGGCAGATGATATAAATACGATATGAAAAAGTGCACTAGCAAAAGACCGTATCTCCACGGCACTTACGTCCTTTTGCTGTAAAACGCAGTTTTTGGAAATACCTAACTCAAAAACGGTATATCCGATCATGTTGAAAACAATACTCGTTGGAAGTATTTATTAAGCTATATCTTTGTAAACCTTTTCATATTTTTCGGACGTACCGTTTAGAAAATAGAATGGGGGAACACAATTTATGCTAGTTTCGGCGCGATTGTTTTCAAAAATATTTACTAAATCAAAAATGTTTTTAGGAACCTAATATTTTTAAAGGAATTGTCAAAATATGTGCCACCAATTGACATTTTCCGAAAAAAATAAATTTCAGTTTATGTTACATGTACGGAACCCCTACCCTAGAAATATATTTTTTTATGATTTAACTACCAAACTAAGTACGTAGCGGCCTACACAAGACACCTATACCTACTCTAAATTTTATCAATATACATCATGTAGTTTTTGAGTAAAATGCCTGTGACAGACGGATGGACGGACGGATATGACGGAACTATAAAGGTTCCGTGTTGCCATTTTGGCTACGGACGAGTGTGTGTATTTGCCAACGAACTGACATGCTGTGTGAAAAAAATATGTAACAAAATACACACCCCAACGACCTCATTAGATGACAAAAATCGTGTTTACGGTGTAAATAACTTTGATGGAACTGCTTAGTATTAGTACGTACTTCTGGAATAGAGGAATATCAATATCAATGAAACAATAAATACGAAAATCAAAATAATATATTCACTTTGAACTTAACTTTAGATACATAAAAAAGTGTCGATAGAAATGCATTTAAAAATAAATAAACTCATATAATTTGATTAAATATATGCCTTATTATTACTAGAGAAAAATAATCGAATTTCATTACAGTTCTATTTTCAATGATTAAAAAAATATTACAGTCATGATTAGGAAATGAAAATATATCTATTATTATGAATAATATCAGAGTGTAGAAGGTTCTTTAGATATCAAATACACCACCAAGGCTTGCAAAAGTGTTACCCATATATCTTAATCGCGGTCTGCGCTCGGATATTATCTGTTCACTCATTATTATACAACCATTTTTCTAAAAACCATAGCCATATTAGCTGCATATATTATAAGTTAAATCGATTTAATAATACAATAAAAGTAGATTTGCACTTTTTTGCGACACTTAAACAACCTACGTTGCGAGATAATACAGAAATATCGTTGAAAGTCAATATACAGCTTTTGCTAACAAAAACTTAGGGAATTATGAAAATAATAATTTTATCTACAAAAACCTTCGCTTAAAGAATAACGATTAAATGTTCTACTTAATATTACTAAAATAAATGCGAGTCGGTTTGTGGTACATATTATTTATTACTACATTTTGGTACTGTGATCAGGATATATACTATTGTTTAACCTCGTAAGACCCAATGTGCAATGTCATATTGCTGTGTACAAATTAACTCTTAGTATAATAAAAAGTTAAGAATAATTTAGTTAACTAAGAACAAAATGAAAACCAAGACTGTGCTCTTAACAATTCAGTCAAATTTTTCTGTCAACTTTTGTAATGTGGCCTTTGCGAGGTCTAAGATCACTCCGTCGCCGACTTTATGAAGGAAGCCATAGAGAAGTTCCGTTCACAACTGTTTAGCACCACTGGCTAGTTTTCCTTGTGACAAGACAAATCATTTATCTCTTTCATAGTGTATGTTTATCTCAGCGAAGTCCAGTGGCGATTTGGGAGTATACGTTGATTATAATTAGGGTTGATTCTGTATATTTAACTGATAGGCATACGGGTAAAAGTCAGATAATATATCTAAATTCATAAGAATGAAGATCAGCGTATTTACCTAGATATAGTATATAAGTGCTCAATCAATTAGCGAGCTCATAAAACTTCCCAATAACAGGTTTTACACTAAACAATATATAATACTTAACAACCTCTCAAATGTGTCGGGGCGCGCCGGTTAAACCGAGTAATATAAGATTTTTTAATAACCTTTTTAGTTTACTGTTCGTTGCCATTGTCATCGGATGTATATGTTCCTTTAGAATAGACAACTTGACAGCAACGAACTTGTCTTTTGAACTTCTAATAGACCAACGTGCTCAGACATATTCAAATTTGTAAATCTAGTCTAATTCACAATATACAAATGAAATTATGAAATTCAGCGTACACTAGCTTTATAAACATGTGTAAATCAGTTTTGATGCACATACGTTTTCTACATTTCATACAAAGAGTTTTTATAAGATTTTAATATTGCAAGATTAGTAGTTAATTTAGTCTTCCATTGCGGTAGTTGCAGGAGGGAATGTAAGAAAGTACCTATATTCATTCATAAGGTAATTTTTTAGTAGATATGCGAGTGTATGTTCCCACCTATGGCAGTAGGTAAATATATGTATCATTCACGCAGCTATGGAAGTTCGCTTTGTTAGATATAATGAGACTGTCTTTGAAACATACCTTCTACTGTAAATAGTATCAATAGATGGCGTTTTCATCGGTCACTCTCCATACATTCGTAGTATTGAGAAGTTTCCATTTATTTTCAGCACAGATTTTCCCATATACACAAAGGGGAGAGTGGGAAACAGTGGCCTCCTAAGGGAATAGTGGAGCGTTACTTATATTTTAGAGAAATGATAAATCCTTGTCATGGGACGATATAAAATAATGCCTAATACGTTATCAAAGTGCAAATGAGACAGATTATGTTAATCTATTATTTCTCTAAAATATTGTCAAAGATGCATTGTTTCCCCAGGATTCCACTTTTCCCCACTCTCTTCTACCTTTATTAGACAGTAACACTTTACTAACTCGATGCGCTCTAGTTCACGGATTGGCCAAAGTAATACGCATGACAATATTTGCATGATCACTAATACTTGTATACATTGGCCAACGAGACATCATTATAATGTCAAACTGTATTACACAATATTTCCAATCCACACAGAAAACATTATAACACACACGAACAATTGACATTTTGTAAAAGTATCAAAAACCTCCTTATATATAAGCCGTCAAAATGAACACTTTGATTTGAGTCGTTTGTTTTACAACCTACAGCTACAAATATAAGGCCCAAAATTCAACATCAAAATCCTCACATACTTGAGTTTAAAAGTATCTGACATTGTCCGAATTGCTCAGCATCACTACAAATATAATGCATAAAATAATTGTCATAGAGAAAACTCTATCAACCCCGAAGTGTCAATCAATTATCGAATTAAATGTGTGAAGTGCTTATGTTCATTAT
Source organism: Hedya salicella (assembly GCA_905404275.2). NCBI lineage: Eukaryota > Metazoa > Arthropoda > Insecta > Lepidoptera > Tortricidae > Hedya > Hedya salicella. Next base: position 92,987,967 of record FR990096.1, read on the forward strand.
AATATAAAACTTTATTAGTCAAAGTCCAATATCTTCATTTTGGCATTAGCCATAGACTAATAAAGTTTCAAATTATATACATCAGTTGTATCAGAGCTTATCCAATGGAACAACATTACGCTATATCAATACAATATGATTAGTCTAAACGAATGAGAGCGCTGCTCGTTTATTGTGCCTTTACCTTAGTCTTATACGTTTATAGTTTCTATTTTATGAACCGAACTTATGTACTCAATCAATACAACACCATTGAGTGGTTGGCCGTAAAGATACCGAACCGCCTTGTTCAGGTAAGTAGATAAGCTCACTTAACAAAGTAAAAACTATACTATCTTATGCCACAGCGAGATATCTGTACAGTTTATTAGACCCCTTATGCACATGACGTGTTTATTTTTTTGTCATATAAACATAATTAATGTGAGGTGCAAAATGACCCAGCCCTGTTAGCTGGTAAAGTGAGTGATGCCAATTTCACCATGTCTTATTAGCTTGAATGGCTGATTACGTTTGTTAAATGATCAACAATGATATCAACCATTAATAACTAACAGTGCATGGTAAAATTAGGGCTTGGTTATGTTTAAGGACATACTAACGTCAGAGTTTCAAAATATAACAAGCAGTACCTACTAATAATACCTATGTATGTGTATGTACACAAATTATCGAAAGTATCGATTTAAGACCTAAAATGATTTTATTCTAAATGGATATATCACAATTAACATGGTGCGGATCAATCTGGATTGATCAGTTAATAATCTAATTAATATGTATCAAGATTAATTAGATTATTAGAGTGAAACCACGGGTGAAAACAACTCATTTCACAAAACACAAATCATTCAACTGAAATTGTATTTTTTTCTAAACTAAACAAATGTCTAAATGTTAAATCAAAAGTGTATATCTTGAATTTTTCTGCTCAACATTTTTTACTGACATCAAGGACCAATAAAACAGGAAGACTGTGAATCTTCATTCCATACTTTCATCCGTGCCTCGACCGCAACTACTCAAGAGTAAGATTAACGCTTTAAAAATAATCAATTAATTATGTTACAATTGAACAAGGTCACTAGGTCGAATTATTTTTTGTGGATGTTTTGTACGTTTTTATGTGTCGTTGTGGCTTCTTACGCCAAATCGGCTGAACGGATTTTAACAATTTCTGGTACGCAGGTAGTTGGGTATCCACAGATGGTTATAGGATACTTCTTACCCGACTACGCTGGAGTAAAAAAGAGCGTTATGATTTTTTCGCTTGCGCGAACAAAGTTGCGGACACATCTATACTCTAATAAAGTTGTAAAAATGAAATGTCTGTACATTAAAACTATTTTCAAAAAAATCTATTGTAACGGACTATTTGCAGGACACTGAATCGAAAAATATTTATTTGGGGTTTTTTGAATGTTCGTATGTGTCGATGTGGCTTCATCAGACAAAATCGGGTAAACAGATTTCAACTATTTTTGGTACACGGGTATACTTTTTAGCTGACTACGCTGAAGAAAAAAAGAGCGTTATGATTTTTTCGCCTCCGCGCGCGAAGTTTGCGGGCACCTTCTAGTTCTGTTCATAAATAAATCCTAACATTTACATACTGTATCACGCTTTCAAACTTGAATAATAGCAAATATTCATGAATTTTAATTTTTGCTTTATTAATAGCTCATTCATGTTTCCAACAATAAACAAAAACATTTTTTCGAATAACTATAAAAATAACCAAGATATAAGCAATCAAAGATTTCATTCTATCTCTTTCTTGCAAAACGGAATTTAATATGGAGTTTATATGGCCGGAGTGCACGATGGCGTAACAGTGCATATCGGACCTTACTGTCTAATTAGCAATTTAAAATGCCTATATCATGCATATTTCCTGGCCGATTTAAATTTAAATTTCAGATTTTGAAATAGTTTTGACGGTATTTTGATATTTTGTTGAGACAAGCGATAAAAAAAATTCATGCATGTACCCTATTGTAAATTTCTATTCCTATACATACATAGGCGTTGTAAATATCGGGAAACGATATTTAGGGTTCCGTACCCAAACGGTAAAACGGTACCCTATTACTAAGACTCCGCTGTCCGTCTGTCTGTCTGTCTGTCTGTCTATCCGTCTGTCACCAGGCTGTATCTCATGAACTGTGATAGCTAGACAGTTGAAATTTTCACAGGTGATGAAATGCTGTTGCCACTATATTTTTAATGTGTATGTGTCTATGTCAGGAACCAATATAAAATGATCGAACACCGTGTACATTTTGCTCAGGACTAGGGCTCTGCTAACACTGGATTTTCATATATGCCGCTTGTGGCGTAAATTTTATACGAAACCCAAGGGTTCCTTGTTCCATGGTGCGCGAGTCCGACTCGCACTTGGCCGGTTTTTTGTATGGCGATTGACAGTCCTCTTGGTCTCTTAATGGTCCTTAATTATTACCGTATAAGTGTGATCAAATTTAGTCAACTATGTAGCTTTTGTAAACATGGCGTGAACTGATCTACTTCGACTATTGGGTATCAAATATATTTAGTCTACTATTGACCAATTTCACTTCAGTCAGTTACCTAATTTTAACGGCCAATTACAGCCATTAGCGCACAGTGCTATTACTGCCTATGTTCGGTGGTCTATGGTAAGTTTCACATTGTTATTATTCGAACATCCGTATTTTTTCTACATCCATGGAGCCCATAGGAGGCTGATGTCTTTACAGATCTCAGTCAGATCTAATAATAATTGAATAAATCAGTCGATCGATGATATACACGAACTTGATACTTCGCAGTCTGATAAGTTAGCATACTATAAATGTCAAGAAATACAATTTGGGACAGTAGACAGACTCACGTAGTCTGTAGCATCTAAATGGCCGAATATCATCGTCACACTGTTCTATGTTGCATTTACATTTGATTTTTTTGCAACGCTCTATCAGAGACATACCAAGACCCTCATACTGCATAGTACCAAATACGTTAGTTATTGTCAAGATCATACAAAAATTGGTAGAAAGTTCAAAGTTAATACTAATTATACGCACAGTTATCGAAACTCGATCTTATGGCAACCGAATTAGTCAAGATCGTGTCAAAACTAATCATTACACTTATTGTTCTGGAATTTGGACCGGCCTCCAGTCAATTCCAATTTGATGACTGCGACAAGTATTGCTAAATTGTTAAGCTTTTAGAAATATCGCCAATATTAATGAACGTTCTACAAATAAAACCAATATTGTTGGACTTCTAGAAAAGGTTCCATATTAACGGACCATTTAAGAAAAATCTTCATTTTTTTAGGTACATGTACATTTCAAAAGAGTCCTCAAATTGTGGAGCAGACTGTTCAGTCGCACACTAAAATTATCTTGGTAAATAGGAGTCACATATAAACGGCAGTGAGAGGCACCCCTACCTACCAAGCGTCTTACCTATTCGAGGCAACCCTGAAAATAAAACTACTTATATTATTCAATAACCAAACATTAAAATGGTGTTCGTTAAAAACACGAGTTTGAAGTCTGTTAAAAATTAAAATATTAAAAGCATTTGCAGTGTTTTCAGAGTGCCTCTATACCTAAAATATAGCTCCGATCAACAGTATACCTAATTGATTATAAAAACAACCTAAAATCCTAAATTTAAATGGATTTTGTACACTTCTGGCAACACTAATAAGTCGACGTATATATATTCAAAGATTATTGTATACATAAAATTATAGGAATATTGAACTGTAATACAGTTCTTTCAACCCCTTAGGTTCGATACGACCATCATGGAATAAGGTTTATTTCTTATGTTTAATGTAAATTTTCCAAGTCACTTTTTCACTTATTATCAGAATAAGTCTGGGTCTAATGTGGTTGATTGCAACCTTAGTCAGATTTGACCATGGACCATTAAAACAAGAGGACTGTCAATAGCTATATTTGGGATCGTCACCCGACGGCAAGGGGATATCAAGTATAAAAACTAGATGGCGTCTCAAAACTACATTTAACAATGTTTTAATTAACAAAGAAACATAGTACAGTAACAATAGTTTGTAAACCGTTAATGAATGTAATAAATAAATAAATAAATATTACGGGACAATTTTACACAAATCGCTCTAGTCCCATGGTAAGCTCAATAATGCTTGTGTTATGGGTACTAGACGACGATATATTTAATAGATATATTACTTATATACATTGAAAACATCCAAGACTCAGGAACAAATATTTGTGCTCATCACACAAATATTTGCCCTTACCGGGATTTGAACCCAGGACCTCGGCTTCGCAGTCAACGTTACTCCAACTGAGCCAAACCCGTCGTCTAATAATAAATAAATAGTAACATTTAAATACTAGGTCACGCTTGCAAAGTTGAATAATTGTAAATAATAATTCTTATAAATAAGGGGCGTAGTATTGAGAAACGGCTTGTTACATAGCGATTGACAGTCCTTGTATTTTAATGGTCATTGGCTGTGACATTCAAATCTCGAAGCCTGTTTCATAAAAGTTACTATTTTAGTATTACTATGTAAAGATAAAGTAGGTAACCGTGCTTTCTATCAACTCCTATTTCAGGATCGTGACAAAATCTCAGGTGACAACAATTTCGCGGACATTCCATAGCCAATATAAAGCCAGGCGATGTACTGTGCCTGTGGGAACGTCATAAGCATCAAATAATCATTGTCACATGACAGTAAGATGATATGCGATGTTAGTATTAATAGTCTAGGATCTTTCAACTCATCTCACAAGATTACACACAAAATTCATCAAATATATAACTTGGTATAATGGGAGCGCAGGCAATGTCAAAGCTAGTTGACCATCTCGATACCTTATCACAGTGAATACCTTGACACACTGGAACTGCCTCTGCATTGTTAATGTATTGTGACTAAGTGCTAAAATGACCAGTTACTCTTGAAATACAATATCCACTGGAGTATAGCGTAATATTAAAGTTCTTGCACTGACACTACAGCTTAAAAGTATTTGCCCAATCATTATGTTTTCCACACAATTGTATACACAAGTGGCTTTCAAAATCATTGTGTCTAATCTCCAATGGACTCTTTCGGATATCGATTGAATTTTTTTATGTAAGGAATATGCTAAGCCCCAAATTGGTACAAGAGACATAATTTTTAAGTTTCCAGTTCGCCTTTAATAACACGCCTATAAAAAAAAAACAACGTTCTCATACAAAATTAAAAACTTTTGTAGTAGAAATAGTTCTATTTATATCGGTTTTTTAACGTTTTTCTGCGGGCAAATAGAATATTTACAAAGATTTCCGGATTCCATTTTGGAGCACAATTAGCCAGCTAAATAGAAGATGCAAACTGATCTCAGCCTCCGACATAGAGCAGTATAATTCTAAAAGTATTATTTGTATACAATTGTGTGGAGGGAATAATAAATGAGCAAATACTTATGGGCGAGACATGACATTGGAGGATCTTACAGATCAGTCGCCATGCACTCGTAGTAGTTACAGTACTAGTGGGATCTTCCTTAGATCACATATTTGACACATCACAACACCCATGTAACGTAAATATGTACGATCAATTGAAATTAATAGAAAAAACAAGCAATGACATTAAGTCTTTCCAGGTACGTACCTCTTAGTCTTTGATTATACGATTGAACTTATGTTTATTTTTTTTCAATAATAATTCTCCACATAAACAGTTACGTACTACATTTTTTTTTAACCACCGTTGGCACCAAATCATTCATTTCGATTCAGGTGACTTTTCGTAAGTTGATAGAAATCGATCAAATCGATAAGTTTACATTCAAAAGAATATACAATAATGCAAATTATTACGAAAAGGCGGAAAAAAGCTATAAAATAAAAACAAAAAGAAAAAAAATATGCACGTACCCTCTATTGATTGAAAAGGAACTTGGTATCAAAGTCAAACTCGATTCTCAGTTATGCATCGGTGTATATATGGAAAAACACACAGACATAATTTTGGAACAAGAGAAAGAGCTAAAGAACCTGGAGCCACACACATCAGCGTGTATTGTGTAAAAAAGCTGATTTATGCGGTCTATTTTCAAATTCATACAAAAAAAATCGATATTTTGTAATGTTTAATATAATTTCAGCAACTTTCGTCATTTTTACTTCATTGAAGATCTGAAATTTAGTTCCTTTTCTGATACTGACCGTATCGCTTCCGATGATTCATGGGGACTGGACTACTGAGAATAAGTAACAATTCTCTGATATTAATAATATGTGAACCATATTAATTTTCTTCAATTCACTACCATAACCATAATTTGCTTATCCATTAATTTAATTTCGGCGTAATAATCGTCGTATCGATCGTATCGATTGCATAATTCATAATCGCTAGATTTGACAAACAATTATGTCTTATCCTCATCACTACAAATATCAATAGACAACTGTCAAATATGTGATCAAAGGAAAATCCCACTATAGTATGTACGTGATGGCCGCGCGATCGAAAAATAAGTGGATCTGTCTGTCCAGCATATCAATATATTTCCATGATCTCTCCGGTCTTTTTACATTTTAGAAAGCTTCCCATTGTACATTTATTATTAGTTAATTTCTTTTTACCGCTAGTAGATATTGAAATAGACATATTTCGAGACATCCTGGAATCTTAATTAACAGCTACACACAAAATCGCGGAATAAAATTGAGCTTGTATATTTTTATAACTTCTAGAACGCAGTAAATGCTATGCAGGCATCTCAGCTACATTTAAAATTCAATTGCACCAAAAATTCGAACCTCGAACCGTGAGCTACATACCAAAACCGAAGAATTAGAAAAAAGTTAGGTATAGGTAAGAAACTTACGAAACGCCCCTCTCGCATGTAGTAGTAACGGGCTCGTATAGACAATTGGACTTTCCATATTAGGAAAATGACATATGTTCCATATTAATTATCTACATTAAATGCAAGATGGGCATTTATTAAGTTTTTTAGCCACACACTTGTGTGAGATTCACAACATAACAACATTCAGTTGAGTACATAATAACATCAGAATTCTGGTTATAAATAGGAGTACAATTTTCATACTATTACAGATCTTTAAGATATTAACCGAAAAAAATACTTAGTAGGTACGCCGCGCCTTTCGGTAATTTTATTTCAAGTAAAAACATGGTGACATCATAATTTTTGTCAGACATTTCATGCTGTCAAATATTTGACAACTCAAGAAAAGTGTTTGTATGATTTGATAACTACAATTATCTTTCTAACGATGTCGGAGTTGTTTAATAGGGATGATGACTAAATTTTAAAAATTAGTCCCGTCTTGTACATTAATAAAAAATATTGGACACGGATTTTTTCTTTTTTAACTTAATCAAAAAATAAAGGAGATTCATTATGTCAAAATGTCGCGTGACGTCACTCCTAAGTACAAATTTTATTTAGGAGTGACGTCACGAGCCCCCACTCCTAAACTGTAATGCGATTTATCTGAGTACTTTTTTACTATTTTAAAAAAGCAAAAAATACGCGTCCATTATTTTTGTATTATCTACCTGACGGCCTAATTAGAATTGAGATTTCCTTGCCCAGCCATCATGCTCATTTTTGTAGTTTGTTGTCGAATAGGCCGGGGTACAAAAATCAGAAATGTCTTTAGTATATCGGTTAAATTATAAGAAAATATTGGAGCCGTTTTACTGTACTTTTTTAAATTAATAATAAAAAGTTGATAAAAACGCAGTAAAGTAGGACTGGAGGCTCGTGACGTCATAACTAAGAATAGTCTAGGCGTGACGTCACGCGACATTTTGGTTTAATGTATCGCATCGCCATTATTATTTTATTTCGTTTAGCGATAGAAAATACGTTTCAATTATTTTTAGTAATTTACTTGACAGACAATAAATCCAATTTATTTTCACTATTCCCTATTAAGTAATTTTGAAGAATTGCTCATAATTCCATATCAACCCTCGCCATTTTTAAGAACTACTTATTCAGTATGAAATTTATTTTCAAAAAGTGTCATTTTGCATTAGAATTCATACGAAATTATCTCAATACACCTTATAAAAGTTCCAGATGGAAACATAGGTTAAAGAAGAAACGAAACATTTGCCAATAAGTTAAAAAACCAAGTCAGTCGCTAAAGGCGAAACGTACCTTTCACATAAAGTACCTATGGCATTTATCAGTAGTTAAGAAGTAAGTCGGTTCCGTAGCAGCCGAGCTAGCACAACTCACCGCGACTTCGCTTGTCGCGCGACACAGCATCGCCTATCTTTCTCGTGCTGTATTGATAGGAAAGTGGCAGACTGTCGCTCGGCGGCGAGTCGTGTAGGACGGTCGTCTAGGGGTGTGTCTGCCCGCTCACACGCCCACGAAGGAGACCGCCGGGGCGGGCTGTCACGCGCGTTGGGGGGGCTTCTCGTCCATGCGCTTTGAGAACTCTGCTAGGAACTCCCTGGAATAAACATGTTCTAGATTAACAAATAATTTAAATATTGAACGTTTACCTACCGAAATAGATTGACTGGAAGAAATTCTTGAAAGGCACAAGGTCGTCTTTGAACTTGTACCGCCGGTTTGGTTCCGAGTGTCAAATGGACTTAGTAATTTTCTTCTTCTTGATCACTACGGTTTGGTGACGTAGCTGGTTCATCGGTCAAGTATCAGTCAGACTTGGTAACATTCTCCCATTAAGAATAACCATCTAGTTTTGATGGCATAGTTTGTTCATCGGTTGAGTGACTCTCAGACCTGGTAGCATCCTCCCAGAATGATCACCTCGGTTTGTAGACAAACTTCTCCAGTTGAATGAGATCAACCAGTCAACACGAAATAAATATCAATCTGTGAAACATGGTGAGTTGGGCTTGATAACATAGCTCATATCAAACAAAATAACTGCAAAGTAACTAGCGCCATCCCGTGATAAATATTGTAACTAATCGCACTATCTGCAGATGCATGCACATAAATCATAAATACATACAGGCATATTGCATAGGTTGAATGATAATTCAGAACACGCCAAATAGGCATAATTCGTTTAAGGACAAATAAACAGCTTAAATGGTTCTATAATAAAACAGCTAAAACTTGTACCACCTAGCGCCACCTACGGACTAGTAGCGAATCTAATCGTACGGTTTGCGAGTTACTATAAAATGCTGGGTGTTTAAACCCAATCAATAATCATGGTCACCCCGGTTTTGTAACATAGTATAATCAGGTAGGTCGCACTCAGAAAACACCAAACAAAATTGGTCAAACATAGTTCTCGCACAATGGATCACTGCTGCACTTAAAGTTAAGTCTTTACAGTTTGATCAGTTGAATGTGGTCACTGAGGCTATACAGGGTGTCCCAAGAAGTAGTGATATACTGAAGCTGGGAGGTAGAGGACCTAGAGGGCTATCTAAATCACCCCCATGTATGTTCCACGATTTTTCGTATTTTCGGAGTTATGACTTTTTTTTAATTTTTCACCTATATCCCGGTACAGCCTTGAAGCTTCCGCTGCATTCCCCCTAGCATAACCGTAATAGTAAAGCATTTCTGCGTAGTCACGTGAAGTAAACATGATCACTTACACGCAAACTCAAGTCCAGTTAAATAATGCCAAGTCGTCGATTCCAGGTAATAACACTAATCCAAATCGTAATGCAAGTCAAAGTCCATATGAATAGCCAAAATGATTAGAGAAACGAACAGTAAGCAGTATTAAAACACAATTTTTAAATTATTGAAAAGTACCAACGATGACCAAACAACGTGAAAATTTTCTCATGCGTCAACCGTCTTTTGATTTAGAACGAAATTTATTTAGAAAGTTAATTAATTTTGCACTTGCCACATTTAGATTTCAATTTTTTGATTGAAGCCATATGAATAATAAAATAAAATTTTCAGGGTAGCTACCTGATAGATAGAGCAAGTTTTTAAAAGCCAAACGTTTTAATGTGATTTTATCTTTTTAAAGCCCCTTGAAGTTGTGAACATATTGGGTAATTTTATCATTCTTGGCATTTAATTATTTTTTTTATTCCATTCAAAGATCTAACGATAGTAAATGTTACCATACTGAATTGGCCTATCTATCAGCTTAGCACACAAAAAAAATCAAGCATCTACCGCAATAATTCACGTCACCATAAATAAAAATCTCATCGTACTCGGCGATAGGTGAAAAATTAAAAAAAAAGTCATAACTCCGAAAATACGAAAAATCGCGGAACATACATGGGGGTGATTTAGATAGCCCTCTAGGTCCTCTACCTCCCAGCTTCAGTATATCACTACTTCTTGGGACACCCTGTATAATTTTGGTTACATTAAATGGTCATTCTGACTTAATAATAATAGTTAGCTTATCAGATAACTGTGATCACAAAGCCGAAATCCATTTATTCAGAATGGTGAAAATCCCCTCGGTTTGGTGCGATAGCTAGTTCATTGGTCAAGTGTCAGTCATGCTTCATAACATCCACCAGTTCAAAATGATCACCTCGGTTTGATGATATAGCTAGTGAATCATTTAAGTGTCAGTCAGACATGGTAACATTCTCCCGCTAAGAAAAATCATCTTCGTTTGATGACATAGCTGGTTCATCGATCAAGTGTCAGCTCTCAGACTTGGTAACATTCCTTCAATATTAATCCTCAGTTTGGTGGCATAGTTTGATTCATCGGTTGAGTGTCAGTTAGACTTGATACCAGCCTTCCATAAAGAATGATCACCTCGGTTTGGTGGCACAGTCGGTTCAGCAGTTGAATGTCAGTCAGACTTGATGGTTAAGACTGATCACCTCGGTCTGGTGCCATAGCTGGTTCATGGGTTAAGTGTCAATCAGACTTGGTAGCATTCTCCTGTTAAGAATGATCTCCTCGATTTGGTGACATAGTCCACAAGTTTAGTGTGATTATTTAGTCGACACCAAACAAATCAATCGGTTAAGCATGGTGAGTTCAGCTTGTTAACATAGCTCAGATCAAACAAAATAACTTCAAACTTGAACCAACTAGCGCCATCTAGTGATAAGTACCGTCTGCGAAAGCATGCACATACATCATACATACATATTGACGTATTGAATAGGTTGAAAGCGACCATTCAGATAACATCAAATAAACATAATTAGTTTAAGCATGGTTATTTTTACACAAAAACCATGAACTTGTACCACCTTGGCCACCTAGTGGCGAGTAGCGAATCTAATCGTAGCTACTGTTCGCGAGTTTCTATAAAGCTTTGGGTTCAAACGTCAATCAGTATAGGATGTTCACCCTGCCTTGATAACATAGTACATCGGTTAAGTGTGGTCAGTCAGAAAACTCCAAACAAATATCTATCGTCAAAGATACAGTCAATCGACGTTGTGCAAGTTGTTGTAACTTTTTATTGTGCCAAAGGGAGCCGTGAAATTCGGAAAATATAGTCCTGGAAAGAGTATGTACATCGACTCTTATTTCTTTCGGTCGGTTGAGTGTCAGTCACAGTCCAGTTCAGAGAGTCAGTTTGTAACATTCTTCTATAAATAATGATCACCTCGGTTTCGTGGAGTAGTTTACCAGTTGAGTGCGATCACTCGGTGAACACCAAACAAATATCAATCGGTTGAGCATGGTAAGTCCGCATGGATATATATATATAGTTATATAGTTCATAATATCAAAAGTAATTAAGTATATAGTTCATAATAGCAAAAATAATAACTGCGAACTTGACCCAACTAACGCCATCTAGTAATACATTGCGAATCTAATCGTACTGTCTGCGAATGCATGCACATACATCATAAAGGTGGCGTATCTGCCACCGCTAGCTCGAAGCGCTGCAGTCGCACTTCAGTCGCACTGCAGCTGCGCTACTTCAATATGGCGACTTGGAACATAGACAAAAACGCCTAAATGTGAAAGCGCTCATAAAAAAAAACACATTTCTTTTTAATTAAGACCTAGGCCTAGGCCTAGACCCAAGTCCAATGTCAAAGGACACTGATTTGAAAGATATGCACTAAAATACTTGACACTCATCACTAGATGGCGTTAAAGCTCTACAAACTTGCACCTACTAGCGCCATCTACTAGCAAGTAGAAAAACTAAATATGCAATCACCGGGTTCTTGTAGAAAATTGGTTTAGATATAATCTGCGACACTGAAATAATTCTAAGTAATAACATTATGCATTAGATTATATTGCAAAAAAATAACATTATGGTAAGTAGTTTCTAAAACAAGGCAGACGCAAAAAACTGCCCCTAATAAAATCGTGAGCGTCAGGATGACTGGACCAAGACAGGTTTTGGAAGTTTAGCTATCCTATGTTTTTGTACCTATTTTGTACCTGATATGAAATTATTTGTACCTCGCTAATTAGGGAGAAATATTAAGGATAACACTTTATCCTTAATATTTCTCCCTAATCCTGACGTCAGTATGGCTGGGCCAGGCTGGTTTTGCCTAGTTGTAAGCATTATAAGTAGTATTTTTTTGTAAAGTATTAGTACCTAATTTGTACCTTTAGGTTTACGGCTTAGGTACGTTTACATTTTATCGCCACACAAAAAAAGGGGTTACCTATCTGAACCACTAAAAACGTTAGTCCGATTTTTGTTTCGATAAAAACTATTCGACAAATATCATTTTAACTTTTTTAAATTCGTCCAAAACTTTATTTCGATTTTATACGATTAGACATTAATTGTTTAGGTTTCTTAATCACTCGACTCATGTCATCTTTTCCTAAATCTCATTTGTCTGTAATATGAGTTTTCCGATGTAACGCTTCGGTATATTAATCATTCGACTTTTTTTTATGACTGATTTCATTCGTCCGATGTAACGATTCGGTTTTTAACTACTCGGTTTTTCTCAAATGGACTTTATATTTTTTGTCATATTATTGTATCCCCTTTCAACACTTCGTCAAATGTACACATTGCATGTGTATTGTTAGCATTATAATTAACAATGATGAATTTTTTACCCTGGCAAACTAGTCTGTCAAATCAAAGCGGTTTTGATTGTAGAAGTACCATGGTTTTTTCTTAAGCCAAAAATATGTACATTTTTAGTTAATATTTTTATTTGTTAAAATGTGTACATTTCGCATTTGTATGTTGCTTAGTTGAAAAACAAAACAGTTTTTAAGCCATGTTCCATTTTGTCAATTGTGTAAATGCAAGCAAGCATTTTGACGCTCCGCTCGCTTCGCTCGTTCCGCCATGCATGGTCAGAATACAAACCTAACGTATGCAATGCATGCAAATTTTAAAATGGGATTTTAAACAAAATACGTAACAATTCATAGGGCAAGTGAATGAGACGGGAAAAGTTAAAAGGCAAACTGAAAATGTGTCTTAAAGTATGAAGTGCCAAAAGTATCATCAGGCAAATAAAAAATGGGCTACGAAATAAGATACGTAACAACTTATAGGGCTAGTGTTTTAGGACAGATGAAATTCGGTCAACGATTTTTTGTGTTTGAGATAGGTTACCCAAAAAAAGATACACCTTAAATAAGATTTGCGTGTGAGTATTGTAAAGCGAGTGACACACGGAACCCAAGAAATATATGTACTGGCCGGGTGTACGACGTCAGCGCCGCCTAGCGTTCGCAACTTTACTGGTTTTGTCAAAAGTGTTACATAATGGACGCAACAAAATATAGCTTAATAATTAAAAATATTGATTGTAGAGCACCTAACAAGTGCAAAGTTTGTTTTTAATGTGAAACACATTCGGTTTTTAGCTTTATTGAAGAAAGTAACTATTATACGTGTGTTTTGTATTATTATGTCAATTTACTTCTGTATTGTTTCCTTACAAATTAAAGGATAAAAAAAATGTTCTATTATGTTTTTCCAGATAATTGAAAATTTAAATGACTACTATTATCAAAACTAACAACACAAGGTTTCAGCCTCAAACCGAGAGTAAAGGGAAGCTGTTAGTTAGATCCATCAGTACTAAAACAATAAAAAATTACAAATTGTCAGTTATTCTACGTTTTATATTTTCGCAACATTATAATTATTCTATTATAATATTATTAATGCACTAAATGGATAAAAATATTTGACCAAGGTTTCAGTTTAATACACTTACTTTATTCTTCTACCAGCAACTATCCATTTCATGCTCTGGTCTTGTTTCCAACTCGGTGTAGGAAGGCGATAAAATTTGCAATTGCTGTTTCGTCCTGTATTGCACTTTACCATACAACAGCTATCGTGACCCATTTTATTGCAAAAAACGTAAGAATAATAACTGAAAAGTATGACGTTTGACATAAGCAGAGCGGGAAAAGTTACAGTTAGTTTTCGCTTTCCGTACACAACCTCTGCACCAGGCCAATAAGTATTATAGCAGTCTTATGTGTAACGCGCTTTACCTACCGATGACAATTTAAGAATTTTTGATGATATTTTGCTTTTTGTTTGTTTTGTCCAAGAAAATAAAATATAAAATAAATTAATAAAAATATGTATAATTGTTTGTTCATTCGTAAATTGCTCGTATTTGCATATATATAACTGTGTCTTAATAACACTAATCATAATGATGATTTTAGCCTGGCGGTAATTCTGTTACAGTAAAAAAAAAAACAATTTGACATAATATTTTCCCGGCACCAATTTTCAATCTGATTTAACTGAGAGTAATTTGCCGTTTTAATGATTTTATTAATATAGCTCGGAAGTGATTATCTAATTAGTTTTTATTTTAATTTGATATATCTTAAATATCCTCTTCGTATAATAAATATTGGTATCACCGGTAAAGCACGTCACATATGAGACTAATAGCATATTACCAGAGGACGCATAATCGCAAAAACAGATCTGAAAATAGAACAAGACTCTATAGAGTCGATACTTAAGATTTTGATTATCTAAAGCGTATATTATCGTAATTTAACATTTGACCTTTTTTAGTTGCATAGGTACCTATCCTATCTGTCATGGTTTTGTCAAAGTGGCGTTCTTGAAACAGTTTTGTGACAATTTAAATTAGTCAAATTATTTTCTTATGGTGATTTCGAAATATTTTAAATATGGTAAAAATAAAAACGATTAATAAGTGGACTGAAAACTATCCCGAGTTCTCTTATAATGAAGATCACAAAGAAATATTGTGTACAGCATGTGACATTCGAATTAAAATGTTAAAGAAAGATAATATTAACAAACAAGTTAAATTAAAGTAGTATGTGTAATCGTTTTTAATGCTTATGTGTATTTTTAATGATGAAAATAGTAACAATTAATTATCACAAATAACTAAATAAAAATATAAGTTTGTTTCAGAAAATTCAGGAGTTGATGGTTGCATATGTTCAATACAACCATCAGCATTAAAAACTTTTAATGGAAGTACCTTCACAATCATATGGTGAAGTTTGGGTTACCTACCGTTGTAAATGTAATGGAAAAATATAATTAAATAATACTGTACGTAATACGACTCTATTAATCTTGGTCTATTGGCGTGTTGCGATTGTTTTGCGATGACCTGCCCGATCTCAGCATATTACGTTAAACGTATATTCCGTAGGTTCCGTGTGTGACTCGCTTTACAATACTTACATGCAAATATTATTCTAGTTGTAACTTAATTGGCGTTTTGATAAAATGTAAACGTAAGTCAAACCTAAAGGTATAAATTAGGTAATAAAGCTTTACAAAAAATTACTAGTTATAATGCTTACAATTACAACTAGGTAAAAACAGCGTAGTCCAGCCATTCTGACGTCAGAATGGCTGGCCACTTTATTTTCAATATTTCTCTCTCATTTTTAAACTTCCAAAACCTCTCTTGGCCCAGTCATCCTGACGCTCACAAACAATATATGTAAGAGTACCTAAGGACTGCTTGTACTGACCACCGAAACAATATATATTTCTAAATTTGTATAAAAAATCACAAATTTCAAAAAGTACATTCCATATAAAATAACGGTGTCTTTAAAATGTCTTTATTTTCAAGCCGCTCACCATATAAAGAAATTTGCAAGTGGAAATTGAAACAAAGGTTTAGAAAATACGGTTGTATTTATTTCCTTTTTGTTAAATTCGAGCGACAAAAAGCAAATGCAACTCTTTTCTGAAATAAAGTGACTCAAAGTTCATTTTATAAGAGACAGCCTTCTAATAGGCCTGTGGCCGGCTAAAGGTACATTGTTGTTTTCGTATCTGTTACCATTATTGTTACTCGTAGCACGATTAAAACTGAAATCTTAAGTCAGATTTACATATGTTTTTCGGTATGACCTCATACATTCTTAGTCATGACAAGGCGCACGTTGCAGTCTGTAGAGTACTAGGAACGCACCTGTATATGAGCGGGTCCATGTTGCGCGCGAGCATGTACAGCAGCCACCAGTCGCCGACGTCCGCGTGGCGGGAGACGGCCGCGGCCGTCTCCATGGCGATGGACCGCGAACGAGCGTGCAGCAGCCGCGGACGGATGGACGGCACGAAGATTATTATCAGTCTGGAGAAGGATTCTATATTTAGATTATCTAAGACCCAATTTCATAATAGGCATGATGCCGGGATATGAAAATCAAAATCCTTATTAGTTGACTGGCAGATAATAATATTACATTATGCACCAATGGTAGTAAGATGCGAATTTGTAACGAGAGTCTATTAGTCTCTAGTTTGTTATCCCGTTACTGCCCGAAAGACACAATGTTTTTCATCACATTTGTAAGGAAATAAAAAAATATAGACCATACCGAGTATCCACCGATGCCCGTCTTCAGTAGAGTTCGGGTTTGGCCGCTTATACAGAAGTCTTCGAGCATCACTCAACTTCAACATGTTAGCAACGGCGGTCCCACCCCAACGGCATATCAGGGGATATCGGGCGGACTTACGCGAGAACGAAGTTAATATTGCACGATAAATACCAATAATTTTCACACGCAATATCCGCAGAAAGAATAACAGGACACAAACACTTCTAAACACTTTGGATAATCAGACAGACTGGGGAAGTATTTTTCGGTCGATAGATAAAATCGCAAACATACCTCTAGTAGGGGAGACCGGGGACAAAAGTAACACTTTGTAGTTTTGCTCCTATTTCTAGCTATTTATTATATATTTTATTAAATAAATGCAGATATATATAAATTTCATTTTTACTCTACATATATGACTAAATTCCCATTGAATAGTTTTCGAATTTGAAGAGTTACGAAGCTGAGAAAAAGAAATGGCAATTGTTACTTTTGTACCCAGGCTCGGGTCGAAAGTAACACGCTTCGGATCGTAAAGAAATCCTGTGAAGGTCCAATTTATTTATATGTGCCGTGTAACTGTAGAGACTTCTTGCTCTCATAGGTATATTAGGTTTAGCACTTTAATAATAGGAAATTATGATTTAATTTTTTTATGATAAAAATAACATTATGATCATTCTAGGGCATTCCAGGTGTCCAGACAACATCTACAGGATACCGTTTTCACTGTCTCTCACTCGTTTCAGCAATGCGGCGACCCTCTTGCGTCGGAAGGCATGGAAACTATCCATGTGTCCCCGGCGCACAATAATGACGAGGTAACTTCAACAGCATCCTGAATATATTGTTGTATTGGACCCGCAACGCGTTATAAACGCGCTTCGCATTTCCCACCCATAGACTGCACAAATAAATCGATAAACAATAGGCTCTAAAAAGCGTGAGCTTGAATTCCTTCGTGCATCGCGCAAATCTACGGATGAGCATGTTGCCCCTATAAGCTAACGCCTTTTCTACCTTTCAATATCTAGGTCATCAACAAGGTTCTCTGTGACTATATGACTTAGATATTTATACTTACATCAATATACAAGTTAAAGAGGACAGGAAACGTTAGTCCACCCTGTCTTACTCCACATTCCAGTTCATACTGGTCCGACCATTGCCCAGCCCATCTAAGTTGATTGACCTATTTAGTATTTTAGTAGTGAACACACACTCAGGAGGCAAAGTGGTTTTATTCAGTTTGTCTCACAATAAGTCATATACCACCAGGTCAAATCCTTTAGACAAGTCAAGAAAGCACGCATAGATTGGCGTGCTCCTATCCTTGTAGTAGATAGATAGAAAGTTCTTTATTATTTTTTATTTTTGTTACAATTATTGTGTCGGAAGAACAGGTGAGTGTTAACCTGACAGCTTGTTTAAGGTACAAAATAGCACTCTCAGTAGATGTTCCAGCTCTAAAACCGAACTGAGCGTCCTGGAGTTGAATGTGTTCTCTAAGTTGAACATTAAGCCAGCTGTCAAGCACCTTAGCAATTGTAGTGGCTAGCGAGATGGGCCTGTAATTTGCCGTATCTGACACGTCAACTGTCTTGTTCTTAACAGCGGAACAGCTACAGCTTTCATTAGCTGTTCAGGTAAGTATGCATGTCGCAAGCACAACGTACAAAACATCACCAAAACACGAGGTAGTATGCCCGCATATCTCAGATATAGTAAGGAATACCTCGTTCTGCGCGGATTTACGTAGGGTGGACACGGTAAAAACTTCCCTAAACTTATTAGCGATGTGCATGCCGTCACTCATGCTTGGAAGCATCACGCTCACGGGGACTCCCGGCTCTACACTTAGCTTGTTAGTATTTTTCCAAAATCCTTAGCTGAATGGCTCGAGGCCGGATATCGCTTTTAATCTGCTCTTGTATTTCCTGGCACTATTTCAACTTATATTTAGCTATCGACTTTCACTCATTTCACTATGGATTTTTCCATCAGGCGGTATTTCGGCATGAATCCAACATAGAAAAAAATCTGGGATCCCTATGAGCACCCGCGACATGCTTGTTCCAACAACTATATGTTGCTTTTTAACCGACTTCCAAAAAAAGGAGGAGGTTCTCAATTCGACAGAATGTTTTTTTTTTTTTTTTTTATGGATGTTCACCGATTACTCAAAGACTATTTGACCGATTTAAAAAATAATTTACACTTTCTTTTACCTGATTTCCTAGGCGATTCAGTCGCAACATTTACTATGGTAGAATAGATGTTATCAAGTACAACATAATGGGAACCATCACTACAAGCTCCGTCCGCCCAGGCGGTACACTCCGAAGGGATATTGACTGCCTGAGTCCATCATGACACAAAAAATTATATAAAGACTCACCTGAGCAGCCTCCCTGTCCCCCCACAACACTCCTTTAAGGGATGATTTGACGGGCTCATACTTAATATGCACTTTACTCATATCACATTCGATTACAAGAGGAAAGTGGTCAGACCAGTAAACGTTTTGTCGCGACATAACGTTTCGAACCGTTTCCCGCGCTGACTTTGTGACAATGCAATGGTCTAACCACCTGTTACAACAGTGTGCCTCACTAGTATACGTATGCGTCTTGGACGATCTACCCAGTATGTCTACATCAACACAATACCTCAAAATTACTATTGTCCTCGATAATTGCATTAATCTCCCCAAGGCACGCCGTAAAGATGGGAAGTTTTTTCCGTAGTGTTGACCGTACATGTAAACACAGAATACCAGAACGGACCAATTTTGTACCTCTATCTTAACTGCCTATATCCTCCTACTTTCCGTTTTAATGACTGATACCGACTGAAAAACACACGTACGCCATCGAATGGACGTCCAGCAAGTAGCCCGGCACCCATGTCCATTGCCGATGATCCCGTATACGCAAAGTTACTAATCACTATGCCCAGTAAAGGGATTTCATGCTCGATTAGCCAGATCTCTTGTAAAAGTAGGATATCCGCTGACGCACAAAATAATCTCACGCCATCTATTGATCGTTTATACAATTGTAACTAATTATTCCTTTTATATTATCTCTCATTATTGGGCCGTACTAAGGAAACACTTTATCTTTTACTACTATCTGGCTTTTTCTGTCCATCCCCAAGGTATATAAAACGCCTAAATGATACCCCCGTGGGCCACAGGGAGCCATCCATAAACGTACTCAGTTTATCTTGGGACACAATAATCTTATATGAGTGATAACTGTTTGGTTTCGCAATTTTAATTTTATACAAAGTAACATTTTCACGTGGTCTTCTGTATATGTAGTCAATTATATCACTCTCCAGGACATCCTTATGCACGTTCGATACAAACAAAGGAATCCGCGGCTCGGCCGCCTTGAACTTCAAACTTGCAACAGGTTCTGCCTTTCCTTTGCAACCTATAAACTGATTCCTTAATCTCTTCCTTTGCATATCCTTCCAACCGTCATAAAGTTATTGTTGTTTCCAGGCATCCCCATTGTTAGCGATCTCGGCAAAGGTTAGCCGCTTTGAGGTCGCAATTGAGATATCTTTGTTTATAGTGACCGTCTTCTTTGCATTATTTCTACTTCCATCACACGACATTAAGTTTAGAACCTTATTTGCGCTACTTTGGGTCAACCTTTGTTCCTCATCTTTAGCATCATTTATGCAACAGGTGGGAGGACCTGTTTTTTTTACCTGCTGGTAAGGTGAAGAGTGTGAGTGAAAAAGATTCGTATCCACTCTCGCACATGACAAGGAGCGCGAGTGCGGTGCGTTCGTCTCTGCCTGCGCAGATGTAGTCAGCTGCGCGGACGCTGATATATGACCGTTATTGTTTAACTCAAGTTCAAGTTCAATCGACGTAACTGATTTAACACTTTGATTAAATAATCCCATTCGATTACTGTCAAATGCTACACATGCTCCTTTTCTGGAGTTCACATTCATTTCACGGCCAAGAAATTATGCATATTTGTCATTATGTCATTTATTTTCCAATTCATCCACCCGATTGTTGCATATGTAGCTTTAAGTCACAGACATCTGATTTTAACCACACAATATCGCGCAATAATGTCGTTACATCTACGTCTTATTCAGCTCCTGGGCCACAAAGATCGGAAGCAATTCCGAATCTTTGTCACTGAACACACAAATCGTATCTTATAGGTCTCAATGCATTTTTTTTGTTATTTGTATTTGTATTTCTTGTTGCTGGCGTTGAATAAATATGTTTTCTTTCTTTCTTTCTTTCTTTCAATGCTTTTTCCCGTCGTTTCTCCTCGAAATCTTCTTCCTTTTGCATATCTATCCTTCGCAGCTGCCACCGTCTCTTAGATGTATGAAGATGAGCATATCCACAACGTTTCATTATCGATGACATTGTACTTATTTTGTATAAATAACAACAGTTCGCATATTACAATATTACAGTTAACACATTTCACAGTTTTTGAAGACGACATTTTGATAACACAATAAGTGCGTTCCGCGCGCACACCCAAGCGAAACCGCGTTTGCGCGCAAACTGTTCTTACGTATAACAATAATTTACTATAAAAACTTGCAAATCACAAAAGTTCAGTACATTCGACATTATCTAAAGACCTCACTCTACACTATAACCATCATTGAACACACTTTCAGTTACTAGTTTAGACTCTTGCGTCTATTGCAGACGAGTTAAATACGTAGGTAGAGTGACTTCTCCACAGGCAGTACCCCGCCTGGGATGGATTTTTGGAAACGAAGGGATGCTCAGCATCTGCATTAGCCTCTCGGCCTCACTGGCTTAGCACAGAGGAAAGGCGAGCCAATACGTGTGAAGCTAGGTCGCTGCAGGAAATTGCCCCATATTTCGGATTAGACCCTGCTCACGCATTCAGTAACTACTCCACTCCAGATTTAATTTTGGAGTCACAGGCGCCGTACTTGTGGAACGTGCGCATGTAACAATTGTCATTTTAGTTACTAACCTGTATATAACGAGCATTCCCAGCAGCGCGGCTAGCACGACGTACCAGAACCACAGGAACACGTACGTCTTCTCGTTGACGATGTTCAGCGGCAGCACGCACAAGCTGTCGTGCGTCTGGATGCTGCCGGAGGCACCGTACTTGTGGAACGTGCATTTGGTCACGCGCGGGAAGATGTAGATCATTGGGTCGAACCTGGAATGTTTAAATGAATGGGCTCAGTTTGATGGGATTAAGTTACTTGGAAGGAGTGCAGAGTGGAGTTCAAAAAATTTGATATCAATACGAATACACTTCTTTAAGACTCATCTCATAGTATCTCAGGCGATGAACATATATTATCACAGATTTCGTAACCCGGATACAATCTTCAGGGCGTTAAAACATCACACAAAAACCGGTCGAAAGCATGTCGGACCATCCTCAGTATATTGTTCCGCAGCCATTCATACAAAAAATGCGATATGAAGAAGAGTATTAGCAAAAGAGCGTATCTCGACGGCACTTATGTCTTTTCGCTGAGAAGTGCAGTTTTTCGGCAATATAGTTTTAGGACCTAAGGTTTAGGAAAAAGAGGGGGGGAGGGGCACAATTTATGCTACTTACGAAGCGATTATTTTCGAAAATATTCACTGAATCAATTTTTAAACAATTTTTTTTAAACTAGTCTTTTTATAAGAATTGTCGAAATATGTGCAACTCATGAAATTGTTTCAGTTCTACGTTGTGTGGAGTAAAGATTTATAGAAATATTTTTCTTTGTTATTTAACTATCAAACTAATTAGCGGCTTATACAAGGCACCTATACTCCATTTTTCATCAATATGACATACGGACGAATATGACGAAACTATAAGGGTCTATTTTGGCTAAAGGTACAAGAATACCTCCTGATTGGACAACTGAAAGAGATCAGCTATAGTATTAACAAAATGTACGTCAGCATTGAACGCAGTCCTCACAGACTTGTCGCTATGATGTGAAGAAAAGAGCGCTGGAGATCGTAAGAAAAAATGGTAGAGGATTTCGATGGGGGACCCTTACACGATAACTTGAAAGGCGACTTTTGGAAGTCATGCCAACAAAATTAAAAAAATCAAATATGATACGTTCTTGACACGCGATCGATAGATTTGTATTTTCTGACGAGAAACTCTGTATTAGAGAAGCAGGATATTGCTCAAAACGATCGGTTGTGGGCAGCAAGGAAAAAAGACAACTCAGACAATCAGAGGCATGTTTCTAAATCCCAAATCTCACACACATTTTCCATCATCAATTTTAAAATTGAGGCATATTTTCAAAGTTTCAGATTTGGAACATTTATAATATTCGACTACAAACATTTATGGGATCTTTACTTATGTAAAGTGAGCCTATTGGGTCAATGACTGTGGACATCAGCACACCGTTCAGATGCGGAACAAAAATATATATTTTCAGGCGACATCAATCCTCTGGCTTTGTAAAGCCAGAGAATTCAAGGAGCAGTGCCACTCGGCACAAATAACGAAATCATTAAGAAAAATGTTTTTAATGTTCATTTTACTATAACACGATTATTTGATTAGCAGCAAAATCAAGAAGAAAACTGCTAAAAACTAAATGAAAATCAAGATTCTAACTGTTGTCATAACAAGCGGTGGGTCATAAATAAGTTTCTGTCAAAAAAAAATGTGACAAGCTTTTATCGCTAACTGTACTTTTCCTTGAACATATATCAACTACTCACCGAGACGATTCTAAAGAACCCATAGGATTGCATTATTTTATTAAAGAGTTCTTATGACCACCTTCCTGTTCCATTATCTCGATGTCACGACGGAACGTTACAAAAGACGTAGGTTATGTGAGCAGCAACTGTTATAAAACCACGTTAAATTGTTATAAGCATCTAATTACATTACAGTAAATAACTTTAACGTGGCTAGTCAGACGTGACAAACTCAATGTGATTTTGTGTTTACTGATACGAGTTTTATAGTGATTGCAATTGAAAGGTAGGTACCTAACGCTTTTCTCCGTCTCTATCCGGCTTAGGCCCAATAGTAGATTGTTTGACAAGGGGCTAAGAAAAGCCATTATGACACGAAGTGATTATTAGGACCAGCTCACGAAGTGAGTGAGGTCAAATATGTCTGAGTGTCATAATGGCTTACCCACGCATAACCCACGTGTTAAACACTCTGCTTTTCACTTCGACCGAGAGAAAACAAAAAAGACTTAAGATTAAACTTGTACATTTCATGAAAAACTAAAAGTACAGATTGAGCAATTCTATCAGAAAGTTTTTAATTATTCGTAAGGAGTATGTAGCTGGCCACAAGTTTTTTTTTTCAGTGTTATAGAAATTTGTATGGGACCATATGGCTTTCTTTTAAACACTAGGGGCTAAATATACTATTTTAGTCTTCGTTCGCGAAGCTAATATGACATACTTTTTGAGCAGGAGAAGTGAAAAAATACAAAAATGAATGTCGTCGGTTATTGCGTCAAACACACGATATTTTTTCAAACGAAAATAAATAAATTAAAATGGTTTCTTGCCGCAGATTTCGATATAAAAATCCCTTCGGCACTATTGTTGCAGGATCCATATGCATCCACTTAACAGCGAAAGTCCTTATTTACTTATTATTAAATTGATGAAATTAAAATGTACACATTATTTTTCAAGGCGGGTGAATACATAAATACGAATGAAGTACATTTTTATTTCATGGAATTTTAATATGGTTTCAATCGCTACTTTAGTCTTTGCATCGTATATCTTATCTAAAGATTATTAGGTATCATAGAAATGTCAACGATTTAAAAATTTACTAAAAATAAATAATGATGGTTTTCCTGGATGTAATGTCGAAAAAAGTCGGTCTATGCTTGGATTTTCAGCAAACTCAGATTTCCAAGAGTTGCAAAGTTCACTCCAAATAACACAATATTCGAAAACTTGCTGACTGAACCTGTACAATGGAGATATCCATAGAAACAACAAACTCCGAAATCTGGATATCCTAGTGGTAGTGGGATACTGAGAGCTGAGGACCGGGTGTGGTGGAAGGCCTATGTTCAGCAGTGGGTGACTCCGGGCTTGACGATGATGATAATGAAAGCAACGTAATTCATAGATTGGTATTTTCCAAGTGGAGAAATACACTTAAAAAAAAATACTAAAATAATGAATGTCGTAGTAGTATAATATGATTTACGTACAAATCTAACATACATAGTTATTAGTTTGCTACTTTAACTTATCAGTTGATTTATTTATACTTACTTTGCCTAACCCAAATGTAAATACTAGATGACATTGCAAACTGTAGAACCTACTTCATTATACCTATGATCACCTTATAACAAATTCGTACTATACTAAACAATGCAAATACAGGTACTTAAATGCACTACGAAGCAAATTGAGTAAGAAACATAAATATTTAAACTACGATAAAAGGCAATATTAAAGAAATATTTTGTAATATTTTTTGTTTCCGCGATTATTACTTATTTATATAAAACAATTTGACGGATTATATCGCGTATATTATCTCATTCGTGTTCCCGATCCTGTCGTTTCAGCTTTGTCGCTATGCTATGCTGACGTACATTTTGTTAATATTCGCCTATGTCTTCCTCTTCTATCATTTCCGATTATACAAGGTGTCCTAGAGACCGACGATAAGCCTAAGAGGACTGATCTGATACAGCAGCTCAAAAGCTATCAAGTTGACGCCCATGACAGTACACTAAACTACAAAAAATCGCAGAAAATACAAAAGGGTCAAATCGGTGCTCGAGCTCTATCAACCCTCTTGATTATCGTCAGTTTATCGGGCAGCCTGTATACTTTTCGTTAATCTACTTTCTTTATTTCTATTTTAGTCAATACACCTTCTTTCACATTACAACATTATCTGATAACACTATTCCTTGTTTATAATTCGAGTTTCTCTTAAGGCTGGATTTCACCAATTTTATTGCGAGAATTACGCTTATTCTCAAATAGTTATGTCAAATTTGGAGTTTTGACATTACTATCCAAGAATAATCGTTAATCTCTGAATAAAAGTTTGGTGAAATCCAGCCTAAGAATAAATTTGCAACGAAGATATCCGAAAAATAAGTTACTGTCAAAGATCTCATTTTTGCGAGAAGCTTTTATATCCGACTGTACTTTTCTATTAATATGCACGAACTACTTATCTAGACAATACTGAGCCCAAACTAGAATAGCTTTATATATGATGGAGTTCCTATGACCACCTTCAGACTGCAATCATCAGACCAGCTCAATCGGTCACCGAAGATGTTCAAATCTTCCTTGCAACATTTGCAAACATATACTTATGTTAATAATACGTACAAATGTGTAAAGCTTGCAAAAGTAATCTGTCGTGCCTGTTCTGGGCTTGCATGCTATACTTGTATGTATGGATAGACGAACTGAAGTCACAGTGGATTGGGCGTATCTGCCGAAGAACCGATAACCATTACCAAACAAGCGTTTTGTAGGACGCTTTTCAGTGATTTGCAAAAGGTCACTGGCAGGAGGTCGATACAAGCCCAAGACAAGATAAAATAGCCAGTATTGGGGTAGGCCAGTGACCAGCAGTCATCCAGCAAACGTAACCAGCTCTATAACCAGCTTTTGGACTTATTTAGGGTTTGGTATCTTATTTAGGACAGAATGATTTAATCAAGTTTCAGTATGCGTTGTAAATTATTCTTACACTTGTATGATATTTTTTTTGTCTCAACAAAAAAAAAGAAGTTTTTCATTTAGTACTAGAAGGCGCCCGCAACTTCGTTCGCGGAGGAGAAAAAGTCATAACACCTCGTTTTTTCTTCAGCTTAGTCGGGTAAAAGTACCCTATAACCATCTGGAGATACCCAGCTACCCATGTACCAAAAATTGTTGAAATCTGTTAAGCCGATTTTGCGTGATGAAGCCACAACGACACATACAAACATACATAAAATCCAAAAAAAAAAAAAATTTTTCGTTTTAGTGACTTCCAAATAGTCCGTAACAATCAATATTTTGAAAATATCTTCAATGTACAGACATTTCATTTTTACAACTTTATAATAGTATAGATGTCTAACTTTTTGAACTCCACTGATACACTTTATCTCTCGACGCTACCTATGGTAACTCTATGTGTGCACTGTAGTTCACGACTCATTTTACATTCAAGTTTGCATACAGATCATAAGGCATCTCTTCAATTTATTGTACTTAATAGAATCCGATTTCCAACATAGATGTGGCTTATAACTTTGAATATAAAAGCCCTGCTAACACTTAAAATTGATAATAGAATTTCGCGTTGCGCCTACCAATTCGCCTTAAAAATTCTGAATTAACTATTTAATAATACCTTCATGTTTTCACCACCATAACATGTCTGAACAGATAACTTAGTAGAAAAATAACGGTCACGTAGCGCAAAAGTTATGATATCATAAACAACAAAAGAAATGCTATGAGCAGTGCAAAAGCGTTTGTGGATCATAGGACAATAGCTACAAAAAAATTATAAAGCCAAATTATACATGATTTCGCAATATCAATTATAAACACCTCGATCGCAAACAAAGGCGCACACATAGAAGAAATTTGGCACCGCTATAGAAAAATAAAGAACATTCGCAGAGCGTTATTTATAATATTACTACAATAAAAACACGTAACAATATTGACCAAATTTACCTATGCGTGTCCATTTACCATCAATATGCAGGGTGGAACATATAATTGGGTTAGTAAGGTCTGCTACTGGAAACTTGGCTTAAACTGATTTTAATGATACAGTCAAGTCAAACTCGAATGAGGGTTCCGTACCATTATTGTTTACCACTATACCCTTAATTTGTAAGCTTTATTTTGTTTTTATTATGTATTGTTAAAGCGACCATAGTAATACAAATTTTGTTGCAATTACAAGTGTACTCGTATACTATGGAATAAAGCCGCTATGAAATAGAATACCTGTTACGTCTTAAAAATATTACGCAAAAATGCCTGTAACACGTTTTATGAAAGCAAATCCCTTTTAATTTTCTCATTTAATTTCAATTTATTTAACTAGAAAAAATCCGTGTGATTCAGACATATTTAGATTATATTAGCGGTTACTCACGCCGTAAAAAGCCGAGTATAAGGGACAGCCTCGTGTCAACCACTCGTGTCTCGTGACTAAAGTCCTCGGAATGGACCGAAATATGTCAAGCAACACTCGGCTTTTAAGACGCGAGTAACCGCGAATGTAATCTAAGTATGTTCTTTTAATTAATATTATGTGGGTATTTGTCGTTTAGTATTACATATTCTGTGACAATTTCAAGTGCCTACGTTTTACAGTTCAAAAGTTAGAGCACGTCGATAGAAAGATTGACGGACAGACAGCAGAGGCTTAGTAATACGGTTCTGTTGGGTACGGAACCCTAAAATAAAAATCATATTCGGTTGCGTATGAAGTCACAGTGCGATGTCAACCCATTTATAATAATAAGTACCTAGAACATTGTGCAACTAGTGGCACATTCAGCACCAAATAGTCTGCAGCATCCAAAGTGCCGATTATATCGCAACACATCTTTATGGGTACACTACATAAATACGAAAAAATAAATTCCGACATTCAGAATCACGAATTTTATAATGCGATTCTTATAATTCCGATATATCATTAATCCGATTTTTATTAATCCGAAATTTAAAAATGTCGATCGTTTACATTTACGATTAACAAAATTCCGAATTTCAATACACCGAACAATAAGAAGTCCGACTAAATAATAATCTGAAATATCAAAAGTACGAATTCCGAATACTAAAATGCCGAACATTGATTTAAACTAAACACAATCTTCACTCATTATCACAACACAACAAAACGGGACTTAATCGCGTATAAATATGATTTATACCTCTATGACGTTCCTTCAAGACCATGGACGTAACGCGAGGTCCGAAACGTCGAAGGATCACCAACGAAAGGTAATTAAATAAATCATATTTATATATTTATACGCGATCAAACCCCGATTTGTTGTGTTGTGATAATAGAATGCCGAATTTTAAAAAAATCGAATATCTTTAATATTGTTAATCGGATAATTAAAATTCAGATTATAGTTTTTGGGACCAAAAAACATCGGGCTTATAATAGTACATTACTACAGAGGCTGGGACGAAAGGGGTTGCCGGCCAAGACATATAGACATGGACAGGATAGTTCTGAGGCGGGCAACCCCATATTTCCCGTCGAGGTACGAGTATGTATTAGTGCTTTTCTCAAACATGCAATGAAATAAACAACAAGAAATCAAAGATTTATTTTTTAATATGCATAATGGCACAATGTCATGATGCCTGTGCCACAAATGTATGTGGAATGGAAATTAAAAAAAGAGGACTTTGCTGGTCTAATTCCATTAACGACCTCTTTTCCTAGCCGCACCTGAAACGTCATACTTCGCAGCCATAAGGAACATAACATCAATATTTCATTGCATGTTTGAGAAAATGTCGGAATATTAAAAAATCCGATTTTTTATATTCGGTAAACTAAATTTCGTGCTTCTCAATAATCGATATTTTAACAAAGGAAACATAAAATTTGGAAATTCGACAATCGGAAAAAGCAAATTTAGAATAATATATTTCGGATTATTTGGGTGTTCCCCATCTTTATTCTTATAGGCATAAAGATACGTGAACGTGCGACTCTACCATTATTCCATACAGAACATTCAATCATTCATGAACATTTTGTGCAGAACTCAAATAGTAGATGATATGCCAACTGTACATATGATTTGATAACAAGGACCATGAAAACAAGGGGACTCACATCTGACTAAGGTTGCAATCAACCACCCTGGAATAAGACTTATTCTGAGAATAATTGACAAAGCGGCTTGTAAATTTTGCATTAAAATTAGAAATAAAACTTCTTCCACGTTGATCGTATTGAACATAAAAAACAGGTGGCAGTTCATTATTCCTACAATTTACTACTACTTTACTATTAAAATAAATGCATCGAATTTTGGCGAAGAAAGTCAATTACAAAGCGATTGACATTCCTCAGGAATTCAGGATAGGTAAATACCAATTTACCTCTTCTCCTGCGGCACGTCACTGTATCCAAGCACTCGGGTGCCGTAGTTTAGGAACTCGCCGCCGAGGAAGCTGTCCATCATCCACATCTGCACGAGGATGTTGACGAGACAGAGCAGCTCGCAGCCGAAGTAGCGAAGCGCGTACATCTTGTGCTCCTGGAAGATTCAACGTGATGATGTTAATCAGTTGCAATTGTTTTGTATATATACAATCAATTTGTATACGGCACGAAACAAACTATAAAATATTCTTGAAAATACAAAAATCCAAATAATGAAAAAATTTCAAGACACCGACCGGATTTGAACCAGTGCCTTGTGCCTTGCCGGGGCGCACGCTCTGCCAATTAAGCTACAGAGCCCAGTCAGCTTGTCTTAAAATTTTGTCACTACTTGTTACAAGATCTTTGTATTTTTAACCGGCTTTTCGCCGTCAGCGCACCTCGATCACGAAGATTGTGGTGGTAAAACATCAAGATTTTCGTAAAACAAATCAAGCTATAAAATGTTCTACGTAAAGGCTGTAGTCAGTTTTACATAGTAAATCGGCCCATAAATTAAATGGCCACTGGTTTTTGCTGAAATCACCTTTTATAATGCGAAATATTTTTGTGCTTAGTTCTATATTTTTTTTTATTTAATGGCTACTGTCCATCACGAGAATTTTGCGAGCGTCACATCAAGTTTCATATGTATTTCAAATATTAAAACAATGTTTTTTTTTTCAGCTTCGTTTTAATTCATATTTCAAGGCATTTATGTTATGTTTTGACATGTATTTCACTAGCTTTCTTACCTTTTTAAAATTTGGGTGAGTCCGTACTTTAGGATTTTTTTTTTAAATAAATTTTAATAACGAAAAAATTATTTATGTTTAATTTAATAAATTATATAAATTGACATCCAAAACTTAATTAATAATATCTCAATCTGTTGCCTAAGTTTTGAATATTTTAACACTTTGCAAGCCACGTAACTCACCGGTAAGCCAACACGATATACCCGTACGCCATAGTAAAATAAAGTAATACCTTGTACGTTATTTTTCCAAAAATAAATGATTTGGTTCTTTTGGATGCAAAACATTATATTTAGCACTATAGATAAAAAAACAGGTTATATGAAAAATAAATATCATTTTTTTTAAAAGGGCTCTCAGGTGAGCCGCGTGGCCTGAAAGGGAAGAATTGCGAACTGTATTCCGTGGGGGCCTCCCATTGCATGGCGGCCCACCCTAATATCCATAGTAATAATATAAGTTTATTGTTTAAATAAATACAAAATATTAAAATCTAATTTTATTTCACTTTCTTACCGTACTCCACGTTTAAAAACTTAATTTGTCAGTTTCAAATATATATAACTTAGTGACTGTAAAAAGTCCTAACCAGTACAAAACAACCAAGCTAACTCATATCTTCTCTTGGGCCACGCAGCTCACCCTCACCCTACATACATTTTTGGATGGACTAAGTGACCGGTGGCCTGTAAAACAGGTTTTAATTGAAGGCTCACCGTGGCGCACCGGTGTTCCCCATGGCTCCAATGGTTCAATATAGTTTGGCCAACCGGTGTCCCCAGTGGCTTCAATGGAAATACTACATTTTTCGAGAAGCGTTCAACGCGTTAATAATTTTAAGCACATATATTTTATTTTGTAATTTTAAACCGAACTCGCAAATAAAAAAAGAACCGGCTTCAAAATAAACTATAAAGCCATAAATAATCTTTTATGTACGGTACGGATCATATTTGAATCACCTTTTGAAGTCGGTGCCAAACCTGAATTAAACATAAAAGATTATTTATGGCTTTTTAGTTTATTTTGAAGTCGGTTTTTTTTTTTAATTTCTGTTTTATTTTTTGTTTTTAAGTGATGGATTTTAGTAGTGATATAAAGTATTTTTTAGAGCCCAGAATAGGACGATTGAGGAGGCACTTTGCACGCATCTCGAGTCTTTGGAAGTAAGAAATGTAAAAGTTGGTTAGTTCATTGTATCTTCCATCATCAGCTCAGCATGAAATGATGACAACCAGAGGAAAACAACTGATAACTTGAGAAAAATATATACAAAACATTGTTAGTGCCTATAATATTTGAGGGTTTCTCTCGATTTCCCTGGTATTCCATCATCTAATACTGACTCGGTGATAAGGAGACTACTTCAAGGACACACTAAAAAGAATATGACTAACAGTCTTAACGTATTTACCTATAATAGATGGGTTTTTTTAAGAATTATCCTCTAACTCGTAACTATTAAGGAGTTGTACCTTCCATCATCAGCTCAGCATGATGAGATGATGACTACCATATGCAAATACTTAAATAGCTTAAGAAAATATAAGAAAGACGTTATATTCTATAAAATTTGAGGATTGCCCTCGATTTCCCTGGGATCCCATCATCAGATCCCAACTAAATGGCAATAGGACCACCTCGGCAGTATATCCATTCAAATAAAAAAAGGTTTTTTTAAATCGGTCCACAATTGGCGGAGTAATCGGTGAACATACATAAAAAAAAATACAAACTATCGAACATATAACCTCCTTTTTTGGAAGTCGGTTAAAAAAGCAGGTGATTCTCAATTCGGTTGTTTGTTACCTAGAACTCCGTCATTTACACCAGCCATCAGTTACCACTGAGGGCTCTACCAGTGTTATTTAATTCGCGATCCCGAGTCGATTTGGAAAATTATTTTTTCGGTTAAGAGTAGGAATCTCCAGGTTGGTCCCATAAAATTTTGGTGATGATCTGATGATGAGATCGATATGGAACCGAAGGAATTCCTCAAATATTATGGGCAGTTATGGCCATTTCAGTGTTTATTAAAGAAGAACAAGCATTTACACTCGAAAATCATCATTTGGTGAAGAGAAACTGATGATGAAGACACAAGCCACCAGTCACTAATAAGAGTTGAACCAGTGTTAT
The DNA here is from genome assembly GCA_905404275.2 of Hedya salicella. NCBI lineage: Eukaryota > Metazoa > Arthropoda > Insecta > Lepidoptera > Tortricidae > Hedya > Hedya salicella. The sequence continues at coordinate 93,020,823 of FR990096.1, forward strand.
TTAATTCACTAATCGCAATATAATGTTTTATCATATTTTGCTTAGAGGCAGAAGTTACTTAAGATCAGGGTAGCAAAGTGGAGCTGATAGTGGAGATCCAGAGAACTCCTTAACGGTTAAGAGTTACAGGATAATTCTTTAAAAAGTCATGTATTATAGATACGTAGGTTAAGACTGTTAGTCATATTCTTTAAAGTGTGTCTCTGAGGTAGTCTCATTATCACAAGTTAGGATCTGATGATGGGGTCCCAGGGAAATCGAGAGAAACCCTCAAATATTATAGGCACTAACAATGTTTTATATATATTTCTCTAAAGTTATTCAGTTATTTTCGTCTGCTTGTCATCATTTAATGACGCTGAGCTGACGATGGAAGGTACAAGTCCTTATTAACGGTCAATAGTTGCGAGATAATTGTTTAAATATTATTGGTAAGTTGAGACTGTTAGTCGTATTCTTTTTCAACCAGCAAGCTACTGGACTTAATCATTTTGACCTAGCCAATTCTTATAATTTAGATTTTTATTTACAATCGAATACTCCTCAATCTTCCCATTCAGGGCTCTAAAGAATACTTTATATCACTAAAATCCATCACTAAAAGGCAAAAAAAAAAAGAACCGACTTCAAAATAAACTAAAAAGCCAAAAATAATATTTTATTTACGGTACGGATCACATTTGAATCACCTTTTGAAAAATACGAATTACTATAACTAAATATATAGGTAGGTAATAACTAAAGGCTCGCCGCCGCGTTTCTTGCGTGCCATCTGCACTGGAACTTCACAACGATAAGTGATTTACGGTTGGCGACGCGATACATCTCGATTAAAATAGCTAAGCTTCTTCATAGTCGCAAATTGCAATGGTCCTGATGAAAATGGTACCATCGAATTGATTTGATGATGGAGCCGTAGGACGTGGTAGGTAGGTACCGTGTTTGGGCTTGTTCGAATCGTCACGAGATACACTTTTAAGTTACGATTAACTAAAATGTGTAAAATAAATTTAAAAAAAAAACCGACTCAGAAATTAAACTAAAAAGTAAAAAAATTACCTCATAATTCAGTTTCATTAATGAACCGTTTGTCTACTCAATCTATAAAGTATAAATCTATACAATTAATGATATTTTGGAGTCGGGGCCATCTTGTCACAACTTACTACAATCGTCAAATTTCAATATTTAATACCTTCTTTATATGGCACCGTCTCACGTTATTTTTTGGAGTCGGTATTATTTTTTGTAAAACTTTTTATTTATTATTGTGATCATTCTATGTTTAAAATGTTGCACGGTGAGTCCGTTTATTGCAATAAATACATTATGTTGAAATGTCGATAGATACTGTCACTAATGTATGTGCGTAAACATTTGCTTTCATGAAGGACTGTTGATGAAGGGCTAGATTTTTTTTTCCGTAGTCATTATATCGTTTGAAATTGTAGTTTTAAACAGTAACTCAGGTGACGTAACCATAACAACGTTAAAAAAAACCTATTCATAAATCTCAGAGTCCGCTTACCATCAATTAGCTTGAGTATTAATTTCATAACTAGGTATAGTTAACTATATCTTGGGACAGAGAAAGTGTTCAACACGGGTACATCATAGGAGTAGCCAATATTCAGTGGTCAATTGAGCTGATATAGAAGGTATGCCGAGCGCTGTCAATTGATGCTTGATAGAGTCGAGTGGTCATTGAACTCTGAACCAGAACGACCATCTTATAATCAAGCATGCGGCTGTAATTGACGAAATGGTACATATCGGTATCTCAATGGACTTCTATGCATATTATCAGACAGGAATTTATGGGCCAAATACCTGACATATCATCATGATGTTTGTAAATAGCTGTCGTAAGGTCGGGGGTACTTTGACCCTAAGAGGTTACTTTTATAGAGGTCTATATTGAGTGGTCGAAAAATCCTAAAATCATATTTATATTTATGCATAATGCTTGCATGCTTGCTTGCATACTTGCTTGCTTGCATGCTTTGCTTGCATGGTTGGTTGTATATACACTCGTAAATAGTCTTATATTACATCAAAATGCTTGCATGCTTGCTGGCGTGGATACTCGTAAATAGTCTACTATTACATCAAAATGCTTGCAAGTATAAACATTTTCGAGCGCCTACAGAAATTCAATAAGAAAATGCACAGCTAGGATGGATTCGGAAAGAAACAGCATTAGTATGGCGTTTAAATATTCTATGAAATAATATTATTGCACTTAATGATATGAAAAACAATACGTATGGCATTCTGACATCTAATGTTCGGGAATACAAGAGTATCTCAAATGACTTTTCTAGTAAATGAAACATTCAGGCGAGTTAAATTCTGGCAAATGAATATTATTGGATATGAATATCGGGCAAACAATAATTAACCGTTGTAAATATCCGGGAACGACTTTTTGTATGGCGATTGACAGCACTCTTATTTTAATGGTCCTTAATCACAAGTCACCTGAGTACTTGAGTAGTGCGTATCCTATGAATGGTTCATGCAACGAGACGCATTTTGCATTGTTTACTGTAAATGTGTTTTTGTGTCATCTATATTATTATATAGTTATAAAAAATAAATACATGTACATTAAATATACAAAAAGTGGAGTGAATCGTTTTATTTTTCGATTTTTTTGTAACATGACGTCAAACGGCTAAATAGACATCTATTATTTTTAGTACAAGGGGCATCCTATGGTTCTTGGATACATTTTATCCGATTACACTAAAGCAGAAAAGATGGTTCTTCCTCCGCTAAGGAAGTTGCGGAAGCCTTCTAGTGCATTATATGTGTGTTTTTATGTAAAAGATATGCTTTGTAGATCGCAAACTCACAATCAAGTAGCACGGACGAATAATCAGAATTATACTGAACCCTTGCGGGCTCCGACCCTAAGCAGCGAGATGGGGGACCGAGCGGCAGATGCAGTGTCCTTTACAAGGCACACCTGGCGTTTTTATACAAACTTCAATGTAGGAACTTAGCCCTTGTTTGTTCTAGTTAAAATATTATCGCATAATATAACAAAAACATGTATGACTGCAATTTATTAACTTCCTTACAAACGCCGAGGAGAAAAAGTCATAACCTTCCTTTTTGCTTCAGCGTAGTAGGGATAAAAAGGAATCCTATAACCATCTTCGGATGTTCAGCAACCTTATAACAAAAAATATATCCGCGCGGCCGTTTGGACGTGATGAAGCTGCAAAGATAATTCAATTGAGAGATGGCGCTGATATCAATGTCTATACTATTTAACTCATCCGCAGATCGCGCTGTTAGGATTTTTCTTGGATTTATGACCCCTGTAAGGTATCTAGATTTTTAATAATGTAATGGCATAGATGACCTACAGGGTTAGTACAACGGACGGCAATACATTTTATCAATCATTATTATGTTTTTTGATGAAATCAAATACAGGATAAAAAAATAAATATAGCTTTTAAATCGATTTCATAAATTCCAAAAACGCGTAACAAGCGAGAAGTAGAGTTTAGGCTTTAGGTGACCATATCGTGTGCTGCTCTGAGGCGGCGCCACCATAATGAAAATCAATGAATTATATGGTGAAATGATGTACTTTGAAGGTACACCATGCACATATGAGCTTTATCGCTGTACCTATACCGGAGGACGAAATAATGGGCATTGATTGTGGCGCCGCTGCAGAGCATACTCTGCAGGCGGCGCCACGTAGAATTCGTAGATAGAAATGACATTAGTTATTTTCTTCTTATGGAAATTAATGTACCAATGCTGTTTGTTATGTAGCATTGATAATAATTATTATTTCGTAACGCTCACTCATGACACAAATACCTACAATTTGTCTTGGATGTTTTTTTATGTATTTAATTACTGTAATAATATGTATATATATAAGTATGTACTTTGTCGTCTAGTATTCATAGCACAAGCATTGCTTAGTTTGGGTCTGTATTTTTGTAAGATTTGATTAATTTAGTATAAGGATCGAGTTGCACAAATATAAAACATTGCTGATGATCCAAGGCCACATAATGAATTAGCACTTGCATTATCAAACAAGGGGTATTCTTCCATTCGCATACAAGAGGACCTTAAGACTATCTTGTTAGGAATCCACGATAAAAACTTTTTTAAGGGGCCCCGGCCGGTGTGGCGAAAGTTAAAACGACATCCGCTTCTGAATTCTAAAGTACCACTCTAATAACTTCTATGAATGAAATTATCAATGTACAAAAAAGGTGAGTACCTTTTTTGTGAAAAAGGTTTTTTCCAATGCATTTCAGCTTGAGAAGTTACTTTTAAAGTACTTGATATTATGAATGAATTTCAATGAATGACATTGTGAGACATTTTTTATTAGCCACTCAAGCTTGTCGCTTACGCGTTCACTAAAAAAAATACCCGACTAATTTGTAGACTAAACGGCTTCATTGATTTAATGTATGAGGTGTAAGTAAAGTAAGGTGTGTGTCTCTAAGTTACGTGAGTCAGACCGCGGGTGGTCATCATCGGGCTAACATGTCACAACATAAAAGGTAGTTATGATACCTACAATGAACAGACGGGCACATCAGTTGCCGCTGTGGTATTTTTACTGCCGTTGAAAGAGGAGTCTGTTAGGCATGTTATGAGGTCGCGGGCTAGAGTTATGCTTTTCTCGAGAACATTTTTGCTAATCGGAGAATGTTCCTGCAGGCGTCTTCTAAAGATCATTTGTTGCTTTAGAGTATTTAACTACTGGAGATGGCATGAGGACGGATACCTCTCTGCCAGTGCCAAAGCATATGAGCAAAAATTTACACGATAAATTGTCAGTGTGTGTCTTCTGTAGGCATTTTTTATGATATTTTGTGCGTTTGTAGAAATAGGAATAATTCCGTAGATAATGTAAAATGTAAATAGTGTGTACGTGTTTACCTCGCCCCCCGCTAAAAAGAATGCCCAATTTCACCGCGCAATGTTCACTGCTAATGCTAAATCGCAATCCGCACCGAAAATCAGCGTCATGGCTCGCCGTGGCATAAAGCTGAGTGTCTTCACTTTCAGCGTCGTCAATTGTTTTTGTTATTATTAATTTTTGTTTATGCTGGCGTTGAATAAATACGTTTTCTTTCTTCTTTCTTTCTAAATACGCCTGTCAAAATAGTAATCGACAAGCGTAACGTTATCAACTGTTACATCAACCCACGGATAACGCCGAAATTGGGCCTTACAGATCTTAAAACAAATCAATGGGTACCTACTATTCTGTAGTCAATACATAATGCCCCGTTTATAATTAAATACTATCTTCGAAAATACGAAGAAAATCTATAAACATTTAATTTATGGGGATAGAAAAATGTCCACAAACTAAATATAAAGAGGCATTTGGTCCATGTAGCATTATCACGTCAAAAAACTATTTTTCTCTTAACTTCATACTCTCTGGGCGTTTTGCCAATTCTTAGAAAAAGGCTGATTTGATTTGTATAGTATCCTATACTGTGCAGTATCCTACTATATTAATCCTTAAAAAATAACGGGGCCGGAATGCCTAACACTTACTATAAATAATGGGGATGAAAATAAATGACAAATTTATGTAACCATACACAGCGTTATAATTATCATTCGCGGAACTTGTGAGGAGCTCGCACGTGACGTAGACAGGTGCGATTACAGGATCGCTAGCTGTAAGTATGTGGCTGTCAATGCGACGGGGTCACTTTGCTGTACGGTTAATTTCTTACATAAGTATTTCAGTAGAAGCCGATGTAAGGCCGAACCAACCTACTAGGATAAGTAAATCGTTTAAACTATATGAAGCGCCGACGCGCCAAGAAATAACAAAAATAAAACTGTCTCCAAAAACAACATTAAAAAGTTTAAAAAACACTGCATAATTTAGATTCTTCAAATTACTTACAATTAACCGTTTTCTATTCAATCTATACGATACAGGTGTACAATTAATGTGATGACGGAGATCTGAGGTAACAAACATAAAACCGAATAGAGAACCACCTCCTTATTAGGGCGCCGAGAACCGAATTCTTGAATCATAGCTAAAATGGGTCTCGACTAAGTCACCTATTAACATCAAAGCCAGATTTTATCAATTACATCCTCAAGTCAACTGCTGTTGTTTCTAAATAAAATTAAAAATTCCGTGGCAGTTACGCGAATAGATTAGCAAAGCCTATTTTAGGATTAGCAAAAAATTTAGGTCGTCGACCTTATAGATTGTAGATTACATCGCAAATACAGACTAGCAAAAAACATTATACCCACCTATCGAAATATCGACCGAGGTATTGCAAAAGGAGCTTAATTTTAATACCGGTTAGTGCAATCAATAAAACTAAATACAGGTAAGTATCGGCAGTTTTAAGAGGCCTTAGACGCTAACACGTTCCAAATACAGTGGTATAAAATATGTAAGTACAGTCAGCATAAAATGGTCTATAGTATCCGTAGCGCCATATATCGTCATGAATCTTTATCCCATAAAAACATGTGTTGCGATCTTTGGCACTTTGGATGCTACAGACTATTTAATGCTGATAGTAACATGGTGAACCAACCTCGTGAGTCCATGTGACATGTAATACCTACGCGATAAATTTTGTCTATCCCTTACCGCCTAGTACAGAGCGTGAGAAGCGGGTGATGATGTATCGCGCGACACGGTAGTCGTGGCACGTAACACTAGCAGTGGTTTATATTTTATATGTATATTTCTCTTTCTGACATCATGGTTTGAACCATGACAAAGATCTCTGCGGTAAGGTATCTAATGCATACGAGACTTATAAATTCAATTTATTAATACTTAATTGAATACTGCCTATTTTTTTGGGAGTTTTTGTACAAGACTATTGTGGTGTAAGGTGTAAATATTTCCTGCATGTTCATTGAGAATTAATGTGCCAAACGCTGCTTCAACAGATCAAAGCATTATAACAGAATAAAAATATTTTATTTTTTTATTTATATTTCAAAACATATTAAAAAACCAAATAATGACTTCAACATCTATGTTAAACATGAAGAACCTTGAGGCCGGCCGCCTAATGTCAATGAAAATAGCATGAAATATTGACGAGCTTTGCTCGGTGGGTGAAACCTATCTAGATAAACTTACACGGCAAACCTATGTAGACACATCAAATTTCACGCAAATCGTTAAAGCCGTTTCCGAGGAACCTAGTACATATACGTACGTACAAGAATTGCTCATTTAAAGTAATCGGAAAATAAAAAGCATAATTTAAATTGAGAATGTAAAATTCCCGTCTCTTAACATGTTAGATCCAGCTATAGGCAAAGGCATAGCTTAAAGCAGTTCGAATTAAATTTAAAACGAAATGAGTCTTTTTTTGTCTGCTTGAGTCTGTTTCGGTTGGCCAGGAGACTTGAGCGTAAAAGAAAGCTGTAATTAGGCAGTAAAAGGAGCAAGTCGGTTTTTTGCAATAACGGTTGCTCCACTTTATGAGTTGACAGTTCCGAGACGAGAATGTGACAGTGAATAAATGTTTAATTTTGTCTATTTTCTTTATATCTTCACTCACTTGGTCAAAGGTTAACTGGACGATATCCCTAATAGGGATAAGTTCGCCTTTGTACTTATATCTTTTAAGTTAATTGCACTTGTAACTAGTTATTATGTACAAAAAAGCGATTAAATCACATTAAATTATTTTCTCTTGAAAGGTGAATGACAACAACCATAAAAGACTACTTCTTTATTTCCAGTTATAAATAAGTAAGAGTGCCTATATGCTTATATTTCTCAATTTATAAAAAAAATGGAAATAAAACACGTAATAGTCGTTTCTCAAATATCAAAAGAAATGTCTTCCTTATCTATGTTATAATAGAACGCGAAGTACGTCTTTGTAGAAGCACTTGAAGATTCGTTCTAATTTCAAATTAGAGGACAATAAAGAAATTTCATACAAAATTGATGGCCATGGCCAATAAAGAGCTAATGCTTATTATGTTTTCTTATAATACCATACAACAATACCTATTTGAGGAGTTCTTTCGATTTCTCGTGGATCCTATCATCAGATCTTCACTAAAATTAAATGAGACTAATCTGGAGGCCCCTCTTTTTAAACAAAACGAAATGGAATCGACAATCGGCCCATAAATAATATTAGGTATATCTTCTATTTACCTAGTTGTTCTATGTTTTGGTTGAAGTTTAAAATTAAATAGTTCTGAATTGTACCGCATTGTTCCAACTATACTATACGTAGGTACAGTCAGAATCAAATAGACTGTAGCATCTAAAGCGCTAAATACACCGTCATACATATTTATGCCTATAGGAATAAAGATGTTATATTTGACACTTTGGAAGCATTCCATCAGAATTAGAACTTTGCCGGACACGTGACGGCTATGACAGCTACCCTAATAAAAAAATATTTTAAAAACCTAAACACACTGCCAATGCAGAAGTCACGTTATGTAATATTCTCATACCCAAAAACCGGCTCCGTAGCAAAAAGTATCAAAAAAATGGCTTCACGTTCCCGACATTCTGGTGGAATGACCCTATTAAATACTAGTATATTTGATGCTGACTGTACTCTCAGCATCCTAGCGCATCGAGTCATTCTCGACGATTAGCACTCCGGTGGCGTGGTGACGTGAACGCGCGACGTCCACTTTACTGTTTCCTACTAGGCAATGGCTTATGAGGAAACTGTCTTCCGTAGAATCAATAAAGTAAGATTTTCAATTCGCTGGAGTAAACTGACGGTTATGGACACACGTCGACTGATTACTTCATTATGGCAGAAATACAGTATTTTTTTATGAATAAAAGTTACCATAACATCACCGGTTACACGTATTTCATGTATACTTTTGTAAGATTCTTTCTAAACAACGAAATATTCACATTGACACCTATCAGTTTACTCCAGCTGATTAAAAATCCTACTTTATTTCTTAAGGAACCCTATTACTAAGCCTCTGCTGCGTGCCTAACCTGAACCGCAATAAATCAGAGTGTTGAACTTACTGCAGCCGCTAGAAAAAGAAATATATGATAAAGCTGAAATATTAATTATTTAAAGGTACATTGAAGATATTTAAAAACATGCGGACTATATGGAGGTCACTGAGTTTGTAGGTACTATGGATGACCAGCTACTCGTGTATCAAAAATGGTTGAAATCTATTCAGCTGTTTTGACGTGATAAAGCCGCAAGAGCCACAATGTCACATACAAAGATTTAGGCCACTTTTTCTCCGACTACGCTTAAGAAAGAAACGAGGGTAATGTTTTTTCCTCCACAGTTGATGAAGTTCGAAGGCACCTTCTAGTAACAAAAATAAAGTTCAATTTTAAAAGTAGGTACTAAGGACGTACAGTACCCTAGGTGTGCAGGTTCTACTAACACTTGGCCAATTGTTATAATATAACATGTCAAAAACGAGTCAGCTGATGAGAGTAGTCAGTAGTCAGTCATCGTCGTCCACGAATATGTACAACGCCGCAGGAACGGTTTATACATCGCTGTTCTGTTCTTTGAGTGTCCTGTTTACTCGCTATGAGATGAAACCCACGTTATAGCGCTCCGGGAACAGCTGCAGCGCTAACCTTTAGGTCACCTGACCTGACCTAAGGCCATTACTATGGAAATAAGCTTATATGACGATAAAAACCTGTGATTTTCATACAAAAAGTATTTAAATTAAAAACAAACAAATATGTATTATTAATATTTCACTTATATGATCGATCCTTTGACGATACCTACATAAAAAATACATACAGTGGAACATCATACCCTTCTTTTTTGAAGTAGGTTAAAAGGGCTCTGCAATGGCACTAACTGCGATTATTACACTACACTACATTTGATCATTGGATGCAGGGTGGTTAGATTGGTGAGCGTTTTTCTCTGATATGACGGAATTAGGAGCTATTTTCAGATCACATTCCAAATTACCATATCCTTACGTAATTTATATCAGAAGCAAAAGATACGTTGATGGAAAGCAGACAACGGCACGAGCTAAGAAAGTACCTACGTTAGAACATCTTACTAAGACTGAATAGACCTGTTTCGAAAACAATAAGATCTCACAGTAGATCCTTTTCTATATCGTTTTTCTGTGTGAATAGGACCGTGCAATAAATGACAGGTGGTAGAACGGGACGGTGACCACTTGCAGTCTCGCACCTGACAGGAAGCGGTACAGATGTTAGACAGCATGGATGCGTTTCTTAATATTAGACGCAACTTTTAAAAATATCATGCCTCACAAGTACAACGCCACTAACTTAACTGAGCCGACAAATAGGAACGCGCGTCTTTCATTCCGTAGAGCAACAACACACACGTGCGTATCGCATTCATGCCCATACAAACGCGCGTCAGCGGCGCGTTTAAAATGCGGTGTGGGTAGGCCCTAATTTCTATCGTTCTGTTACTTAACATTTCTAATGAGAACCCTTACGATCGAGCTTTGCTCGGTGGGTGGATGATTTTTTGTATTTCTAGTTTCGAGACCTTTTGAGACAAACAAAGTAAAACTGGGCCCACACACCAAATTTTATCCAAATCGTTTGAGCCTTTTCCGAGGAACCAGTTACCTTGGATTGCTTAAAGGATTAGAATTATGTCTATAAGAAAATATATGCGATAGAATAATAATCATAATAGTGCAAAATAATCTATGATAGTCGTCTATTGTTCAATAAAACATTTGCAACAAAATAGGCATGTTCACGGCTTGGCTATACAAAACTCTATGTTCTACTCTATGTCGACACCAATAACCATGAAATACTCGTAATAGTTTTTGTTGGGTATAAACAACATTGAGAAGGAGGTTAATAGGAGAATTCAGCTGGGCTAGGCAGCTTCGTCGAATCTTCACGTCCTCCATACCACAAAGCCTGAAGACTAAAGTCTTCAACTAGTGCGCAGTGCGTCCTACCAGTCATGACGTAAGGTGCCGAGACGTGGACACTAACGGTACTACTAGTTCACAAGCTCAAAGTTGCTCAGCGAGCTATGGAGAGGGCTTGCTCGGAGCGATGATATTAGCAGGGTGGCTGGAGGCGGCTGGAGGAGAGTGGCTGAGGATCGTGCTCAGTTGCGCACCCTTGGAGAGACCTATGTGCCAGTAGTGGACTGCAACAGGTTGATGATGATGATATTTCTTTCAATTTACGGATTCATAATCCTGACGTATGTCGTCAGAATTAGAGATATTTAAGTTTAAAAAAATCAAGTTGCCATGACCAGTCAAGATTATGATTACAAGAATTATCAAGCACGTAGCAGGATTTCTTCAGGAAGTTAAAGGCGTAACTTGCAGTGATTCTCAGACGAAGTGACCGGCATATTCTATTCTATGCTATTATAAAGTTGTACAAATTATGTCTGTAGATTGAAGATATGTATTAAAGAATAATAAATGAAACGGGTTATTTGAAGGTCACTGAATACATATACAGCGTGTCCCACGGTTTTGCGACGTGAAGGGAAAGTACCTTAATATTGTACTTGCCTTCAGCTATGGGACACTTTTCCTGGTAGGCTTCCGATTGTCTCAAGTAATAGCCCATTATTTAGTCCATCATTTCAATTCCATAACCCAGCATATTTAGATTTCATCAATCTCCAATAGTTCTTGCATCTAACGAGCGCTGTCTCGGTGCGCGTCCCATGATACGGGCAGGAACAGCACCCGGTGTACCCCTTACATTTCACTAAATTGTCGAAAGGTCCTCTACGCGTTCGCTTCGTCAGTACAGAATATATCTACGAATATAATATTTGCTTATATTCTTTGTCAATACCTATGTATTGACAAAGAATATAAGCAAAAAAAAGCGATGTAGGTATTGACATATATATATGTACATATATATTATATGGATGTAGGTATATATATATATATATATATATATGTATATATATATACATATATATAAATATATGTATATATACATATATGTATACATATAAAAGCTTTAAAAAATGACACACGACACTTGAAACAATTTAGTTAAAAAATATGCTTTTAATTCGATAGCTCTACAGTTCAAACAATAAGTGCTTCCAAAGCGAAAAGGTAACGTCAGTAGGTTTCTAAAGTACCGTTGGGAAAAAAAGCCAACTAAAGTCATCTGCTCTAGAAACGAAAAAACGACACTTGTAACAGCGTTAACCAGTGGCAAGTTGTCAAGAGGTTGAATTTTGTAAAGTAGGTTGTTGGAACTGGAAGTTGAAATAAGAATAGGCAGTGATATAAAAAAAAAAACGACCAAGCGCGAAGAAGATTCCATACAAACTTTCTCTTACCCTAACATTATTACCCGGTCCCGGTGAAGTTAAGTTTGCACCTGATATCTATAGCGTTGCATACAAATGAGGTGCAAGTGTAACATTTCAATTTTTACGCTTGGTTAACTTTGGAGATATCTAAAGAAATGGCTTTTTTGTTTCACTTTTCCTTTTGTAAATCAAAATTTGATGTTTATAGGATATTTATTAAATTTATAAACTACGTTGAGGAAAAAAGAGGGTATGATTTTTTTCCTTCGCTGACGTACCTTCTAATAATCAATATATTTATCAACATAAGAAATTAATATACTTCGTTTTTAAGACATGTGGTGTTGCCACGTACTTTAAATACTTCATCTGTCACGAAAACCTTCAAGATTACCAGCAAAAACTCCAAACTAGACTCAGCTCAATGCCACCGTATAAAAGTGGTTTTCAATCTTCGTACAGGATTACTGATTTTTAAAAGTACTTAAATAATCTCATTATTTTAATAGCTGTTATCTAAATTGATATACAACTGGTGACACAAATACTTCTAAAAGCGATTGTAACTAGGGCATGCAATCGGTTTTTTTAGTCTGGGAAAAACCGAGTTTTGACCGAAATTGGCTAGTTTATCATAATCATACAAATCAGTTAGCCGACTGCATCCCCTAATTCTCACTGTATGGTTCATATATAGTCCTTATTAATTTAAAGCGGTACAGAATATAGTTGATTGACCCACCTACTTAATGATTTTCTTGTCCGTATCCTATTTATTTGGGGTCCAATCAAATCATGTACAGTTACGATAAAATTCAAATACTAAATTAAAAACCCCAATGAGTCACTATACGCATTATCTTCTATATGCATTATCTTGATGCTTAATATTGAATTTTTCGAAATTAAGTGATTTTTTTTTACATTTTCCTTTCCTCTCAAATATGGGAAATACCATATTAACATACAACTTTATTTACAATAAGTAATACGCATTTACTTTACCAACTAAGATACCAACAGAATATACAAGTAGTCGTACTAATATCGAATTATACAAACAAGATAGATGTTATGTGGGTGATATCATTGTAATGTAGACTGTTTGGTGCAAATAAATGATTAGTGTTGATGATGACTCTCCCGGATACAAAATATTAATTTATTTATCAAATTAGCTCCTTAACATACCCAAACACTAGCTTTTACCATATCAACTGAGATATCAACTGAATATACAAGAAGATGTTGAATTAAACCAACAAAATAGGTGCTATGTGGGTGATACCTTTGTTTGATGCAAAACGATGAATATTGCGTTGATAACGAGATATACGAAGAAGGCACGACGGAGCGAGTTAACCCGACTTAAGGCTCTTTGGACAAAAAACATAAAATCTCGAAACCGGAAAGGCGGGTTACGCAACGGTACATCCCAGCCCCACTCTGTCCACCTCAGCGTTTGAGGAAGTTAAAAAGACTAAGCGTCTCTCAGAAGCCACTAACGATGGATAATTTCTGCTCAGACGTAAACTACAAATTTACCGATATCAATAGGAAATTCGTATTTAACCGAACCCTACCTTTGCGGTTAGAAGCCGTATAGGTATAGGTAGGCTGGAGCGATAACAATAATTTCGGAATATTACATTACTGAAAGGACTTAATTGGGGTCAGATCTCATAAATAACAAAGGATATGTAAAAAAACTGGCTATATACTTTAAGCCCTCTACCGGCAGTTGAGTTAGAAAATGTTCTCATATATTAGCTTCGTATGGGGGCAAGGTAACTAGTAGTTTCTCTCACTGACCCATTAAAATTTTCTATCCTGTATATTTTTCACTTATCATGAATTTTCGGTTACATGAGAATATTAATTTTCAATTATATGAGTTTTTGAAAATAGTGATTTAATTTCTGTGATCGTTTTAATATAATTTATCAATTTGTATGAAAATATATTTTTTTGTGAGGGAAACAGATAAGGTCGTTCTTAAATTATTCGGCAATGTCCTCTCAGCACTTTGGAGTAATAAGGTTTTAAATGATGCAATCAGAATTGTGCTTCATCCCTGTCCCCCGAGTACTCGTGCGCTGGTCCTGGCTGGTTATCAGTGTTAATTTAATCTTGATTACCTGTTAGATCATTTTACCAAGATTTAGTTCCTGATCTCAAGGTGCATTGCAAATATAGCAGGTCAAAAGCACCAAAACTTTTGCGGAGTTTATAAAATTCAAGTCTTTTTCTCCAAAACTATAACGAGTAAGTATACCATAAAATACTACGATATACGACTTTATAAAAGAGCGCGTCAAAATAAAAAAATGTAGTAAATAATATGTGCGGTGTTGTTAATTATTGGCCAAGTAAGAGTCGCACTCGCACACCTAAAGTTTCGCACTAACCTTTTATTGGTATGCCTTGATTTGTAAGCTGTAACAAAAAACGTCCTAATATAGCTTTATTGTTATTCCTTGATTCGTATGCAGTAACCATAAACGTTCTAATATTGGTTTATATTCCTTGATTTGTACGTTGTAGCAGAAAAACGATCTAATATCGCTTTATTGTCATTCCTTGATTTGTTTGTAGTAACCATAAACGTTCTAATATCAGTTTATATTCCTCGATTTGTACGTTGTAGCAGAAAAACGATCTAATATCGCTTTATTGTCATTCCTTGATTTGTTTGCAGTAACCATAAACGTTCTAATATCAGTTTATATTCCTCGATTTGTACGTTGTAGCAGTAAACGACCTAATATCGCTTTTTGTTATTCCTTGATTCGTATGCAGTAACCATAAACGTTCTAATATCAGTTTATATTCCTCGATTTGTACGTTGTAGCAGTAAACGATCTAATATCGCTTTTTGTTATTCCTTGATTCGTATGCAGTAACCATAAACGTTGTAATATCGGTTTATATTCCTGTATTTGTACGTTATAGCAGTAAACGTCCTAATATCGCTTTATTGTTATTCCTTGATTTGTATGCTGTAACCATAACTATTTTAATGTCGCTTTATTGTTATTCCGTGAATTGAATGCTGTAACCATAAACGTCTTAATATCGCTTTATTTTAATCCTTAACTTATAAGCTGTAACCATAAACGTTTTAATATCGCTTAATCGTCATCCCTTGATTTGTACTCGTATGGTGTAACCATAAATGTCCTAATATCGCTTAATAGTTATTATTTGATTTGTATGCTGTAACCATAAACGTCCTTTTTCTCAAACGCCAACCTGTCACGGTTCAACAGCACTATAAGGTCAGAAGCACAGGCTTAAGAGAATACTGAAGCCTAATAGAAAACAGATTACAAAAACTGCTTACACGGGGGAGGCTCCATAGGATTTATGATTACGATATGGCACATGTAAAGCTGCGAGTTGAATCAACTAGTCGAACTTAACTACAAAAGTACTTGCAAAAAGTAACTTGTGAAATGCGAAACCAGCGCAGTCAAAATTATACAAATCCATGACTATAAAAAAAGTCTCAGTCATTAGAAATTTGGGCTGGAAAGGATTTATGTCGCCATCACATCTATCATAGCGGGCGATTTCTCACAAATGTTTTTGAACAATGTTAAATTTCAATACCTACACTAGATATGACCAATAATATCTGAACCTTCAGATTGTCGGAAATACATGAGCAGCTGTATTCCAATTAATTCTGAACATACGAGGAGCTAAAATAAATCTGATCGGCCAAAGCACCAAGGTTATCTAAGCAATCGGTGTGATCGTAATGAGCATTTGAACATTTACGGAAAACCTACCAAAGTGTGAGCGTGAACATTGATCTTATTGGAAACCATAAAACAAGCTTAAATAATCTGTATCTCACTGTAACGCACGCAGCACGTAACAGTGACAATGTTTGCGTAGAAAATACGAAAGCTGACCTGTAAACGGTAAAATCAAAAACCGGCCAAGATCATGTCGGACCATGCTCAATGTAGGGTTCCGCAACCGTTTATAAAAAAATACACACTAACAAAAGAGCGTATCTCCGCGGCACTTAGGTCCTTTTGCTGAAAAGCGCAGTTTTTTTGGCAATAACTTAAAAACGGTATGTCCGATCATGTTGAAAACAAGTTTCGTTGGAAGTATTTATTAAGCTTTATACTTATAATTTTTTTCTTAAATATATATAATAAAAATATACACAAAATCATTTTTTTTTAAGAAACCTCAGTGTTTTTAGAAGAACTGTCGTATCATGTGCCACACATTGATATTTTCTGATTTTTTTTTCAGTTTGGGTTACATATATTGAGTGCCCCCCCTAGAAATATATATATTTTTTATTTAACTATCAACCTAAGTAGTAAATTTCATCAATATACATCTTAGTTTTTGAGTAAAATGCCTGTGACATACGGACGGACGAAACTATAAGGGTTCCAATTTTGCCATTTTGGCTACGGAACCCTAAAAACTGTCGCATTCATTGACTTCAAAATATATAAACTATTATTTTCTTTTGCACAGATTTTTAATTGTTGGACCCATTTTCGTCTAGTTAATTTTTGTGGAATGTGTGTTCTAATCCGTGCAAAGAATGAAGCAGAGTGCTAGTCATTGTTCTGTATACAGTAAATATGGACCAATGGCGTACAGTCCATAAAGGCAGAAAGGCACTGTCTACCCTGAACGACCCTGGCTCCATATAACCACAAAAAAATGTGATCAAAACAATCTAAGTGCCTACCCTGGTCAAAAACCCTGTGCACTCCCACTGGTGCACATACATAACTATTGAAACAAAAGTATATATAATCAGTAATCAGAAAGTAAGAAATTAATAGTGTGATACTAAATGGTATTACTTAGTACAGTGTGATTATTTTGAGTGTACCACTGACATATGCTTTTATCCTTGGTATATTCGATTTTAACACCAATGTAAAAGAGTTAATATTAGTTACACATTGTCAAAACGTCGTTTGTTTATAATAGAAACTCTTTTGTATTAATGTTAAAGTCTTATATCCAATGGAATAAAAGCATATGTCAGTGGTAAACTCAAAGTAACCATACTGTATCGTCGATATTTGCCAATAGCACGAATGTAGGTAACTATGAGCAGTTTGGTTCATTTTGGTTAATAATGTAGGAACAGGAACGGACCCTTCGGACTTACAATCATGTGCGGCAGAGGGGTCACGTTTCTCTGCAGCTGACTGTACGTAACTTACGATAGCAGCCTTACCGATACGAATTACAAGATACGTTACAATCCATCGGCGATTGCGCAAGGAAGCCGTTGACCGCGCTCTCCATCGCCGGCCGCCCACGGCCGCCGCCGGTCGTGGTTGTGGACAGACATCGATGGACGGCTTGAGTATAAGGCAATGACCGGTTGAAAAAATGCGTGTCGCGAGTCACGTTTTTAGTACGGTACGGAATGCCCTTAGCGGCGGGAGACATGCTTGATCATACTTAGTACATCTATCATAAATACATTTCTTTTTTGATTTTTCAACATATTTATCGCTTACATTTTGCCCGTTCCTAAGGATGATTTCCAAAAATAGCGTAGGTACTTAAAAAAGGCCACTTTCAGTCATAGGAGGAAAAGCATGACTTAAAAACGATACCTACAATTGAAAAAGACCCGGAATATAATTAAAGAAAACCTACGACAACTCAGAAACATGGGTGTACCTATTAAGTTGCTCTTGTTATATTATATATTAATTATTTTTGGTACACGGGTAGATCCACATCTACAAGTGGGTATAGGATACTTTTTACTCGACTACGCTGAAGAATAAACAAGGGTTATAATCTTTTTTTCCTCCGCAGAAGTTACGAGCACCTTCTAGTACCGTTAAAAATCATAGTTTTAAAGAGTTCCTAGGGAGACGTAACGAGCAACAAGGTACAGAAAGTTGTTAATCTTATACCTGATTTGCTTTTATATACTGAAAATGAATGATGTCTGAAAATCCATCTCTGATAGGGAAGATTATGCTGTGGACTGAATGACGAGCGTATAACTCTTTAAAATTATAATCACCTTTTGTGACCCACAACTTGGGAAGAAGAATTCTATAGCCAAAAACAGATTTCAGCATATATTTTTCTTAAATTCGGGGGTTTTCAATATACTTATAGGGAGTTCGCCCCAGGTACGGTTCTTGTATATTCGCGTGCGGCGATCCGTCAGACGCAGTGTTGCTCTATGAGTATATAGGAAACGGCACCCGGGCGGACGCCGATAAACATACCTACGTTTCAAGTTCGATTTTAAGATGTCATAAAACGTTTAAAAACTCTCATCGATTTGGTCGTTCTCTCCACTATTGAAATGTTTCATTACCGTTACTTGCTTTACAGGACAAAATATATTAGGTAAACATGTTTTAATTTTTCCAGAAACGTGTCCAAAATAGCAAAAAGCGAGCTTTTACAAGCATACCCAGCAACATTAAGTTAAAGTAGGCTGCAATTATCAATATACTCGTTTTTTCAAGGGTCATTTCACCAGGTAAGTGACAACATTATTTTGATATTTCTTACATTGCTTAGGAGCTTGTTTTTGGTATGATAATATTTCATAACTTGACTTTTATAGTGGCAGGGATTTAGATATGTTGCTAAGGTAGCTGCTATAGCCATCACATGTGCGACCAAAGTTATTATTCTGTTGGAATGCTCCTCAATTTAAATCATTTAAACGTGGCTGAGGTTCCTCGCGTGTAACTTCGCAGAGGGCGGTACATCTATTATTAAGCATATGGTTATGTATTAGCGTAGGTTTCCCAGAATTCATATCGCACTCATCTCGAATACCATATTAATGCATGGGAAACACGTCGCTGAATGCAAATGTAGGTATGCCAACTGTCAAGTCAGAAAATAAGTGATCATTCATAGACCTTATCTAAATGGAATGAGGCTTGTTTGACTCTAACAGACATTTTTAACACGTACAGCAGATTTCAACAGTACCTACTCCCTGCTACCTTTTTTTTAACAAACTAAATACTAGCATTCAGCTTCGCCCGCGTTAAAGAGAATTGAGTAGCTTACATATATGTTCGTGATTGATTCCTTACTATACGAAATTCAAACCACCTTAAAAACTATCCTATGTCCTTCCCAGGATCACAAACTATTTCCGTACAAAATTTCATCTAAGTCGGTATAGCGGTTAACACGTCAAAAGATAACAGATAGATAGACAGAGATAACTTTCTCGTGACGTGATCGTGAAATAATGTCTCAGAATTCAGAACTAGTGTCTTCTGTTCAACTTTATTATGTGTGTATGGGGACAAAAAGGTAGGTTATTCTTGGCTAATAAGTGGGATAGCTACTGTTACCACATCTAGGGTAAAAGCAGGACAGTTGCCCCTGTGGGATACATGCCTCTGTTTCAAATACACTATGTTAGGCTTGGAAATGACGTTCACGCTAAACCGTACTCGGAAGGCCCCCCCGCGTCGACCTTAGTGCCGTCCAAACCGTTGTAGTAGGTGGACGCGTTTCGGTGGTGTGAGCAATAATCTTCCGAGGCGAACTTTTGACTGGCGCCGAAATTATATTGGTAAGTTTTTTCTGTTGAATATTTTTATTACTGATTGAGGTTTTGGTAAAATGTTTGTTTCTATGCATGCATTAGGGCTTAAATTATATTGTTTATTATGTTTGATTGTTAAATAGCTTTTATTTATTTCGAAAATTGTAAGGGCAAGTATCCGTACCAAAAACGATAGTCGCACTATTGACTTTGGCGGATACTTGCCCTATCGGCAACTATCCTCCACACGTTGGTTTAAACAGCATGTAATTAATGATATTTAAACCAACATTTCAGGCGCATCGCTGGGAAAGCAACCGTCTTTTGTTTTAATAAAAATGTTGACGACCAGTTTAGCTCAGTGGGTGGAATGATGCCTGCGAAGCTGGGATCCTGGGTCCAAATCCCATTAAGAGCAGATATTTGTATGATCAGCGTAAATGTTTGGGCTTGACAGAATGCAGAGCGAAAATTCTGTAGCGTTTTTAAACGGTATGACGTGATACCGTTTTGTTTCGGTTAGGTTTCGATAGCGCAAAACAAATCTTCCGGTAGCGAAATATAAAGGTAAAGTCATTTTTTTCGATACTTCAACTGTTTTCATAAATGAGTCTTGGAGGTTTTCTATGTATATAAGTAAATATATCTGTTAAATATATCGTCGTCTAGTTCCCACAACACAAACCTTATAGAGCTTGCGATGGGACTAGTTCGATTTGTATAAAATTGTCGCGTATTATGTATTTATTATTTATTTATTATGAACATCATGTTATGGCTTTTAGCCAATAAAAAAAAAACCTTAATGTGATGGTACTGATGGTGGTGTTCGTGGTGATGGTTTTGGTG
Organism: Hedya salicella; assembly: GCA_905404275.2. NCBI lineage: Eukaryota > Metazoa > Arthropoda > Insecta > Lepidoptera > Tortricidae > Hedya > Hedya salicella. The sequence continues at coordinate 93,041,526 of FR990096.1, forward strand.
GTGGTGGTGGTGGCATTACTGTTGACAAAGTGGTGGTAGTGATGGTGATATATAAAACTTCATGATTGGTAAGTCTCAGATCCTTAATCTCACTGACAAAATGATACAAGTCCCTTGTGTACGGTTTCGTCTTCCCTCGCAGTAAAGAAAGCACACCTGTTACAGGTAATCTACCTATCGATTAGCTCATAAAACTTTGGTGGCACCGGGCAAGCGGGTACTAAACTTTTCACATTCAGATTAAGATTTTCAGAGTGCGTTTGAGTTTTTATTACTTTCGCCGTTGGACCTCGCTTAAGAAGCTTGATAGTTGTAATCATTCATCACTTTCTGTTTGTAATCATTAGTACCCATAACAACCGTTGCATTTCTCTTGTCAGTTCAAAGAATGTTGATGTCTGGGTCTTTACACTAGCTCTACAAACCGTTGAATTTGACTTTAGGAGTATATAAGCTCGTCTTCAAATTAAAGACCACCTGGCATACGGCCTTCAAATCTTCCTTACGCATACAATCTCGAGGAGGTCAAGCGAATGCATTACGGACAACTCCTCCGGTACAAGGATGTGCTTAAGCGTCACATAAAAAGTTGCGATATTGACCCCACACAATGGGAGAATCTGGCAGCTAACCGCCCGAAATGGAGATCTTCAATCCAAACTGCTACACTTGAATTTGAGTCCCGTCGGCTGAGGGAACTTGACGTAAGACGGGACGAGCTGAATGCCCGACCACCCGCGGCAATCAGTTATAATATCATCGACGGTGTGCTCACGTGCCCGGTATGCGCGCGTCTTCTTGAATAAGATTGGGTACGTGAGCCACATGAGAGCACACGAACGCCACCGAACCCGGAGTTGGAGCAGTCGCCGTGGTCGAAAACGGCCGGAATAATAATAATAATAACGCATACAATTTTGGACCAGACAATCTTCCACACCGATTATAATCTCCCCTTTTGAGGAGAATAGTCCGTGGAGCTACAACATAATTAAGCCCTTTTTTAAGAAGCGAAGTCTGATCATTGCTCAGCTGTTTGGAGCTAATGTTTAATACAGATGCAACAGCATTCGTGATTGACGTTCAGTTACCTTCACGGAGCGTTTCGTTCCTACAGTTGGACAACTTAAAAACAAAACTGTTTTTAACTTGTCCAATTTAGCAGGTTTCTTACGTGTGCAACTTTTAAATTTAGATAAATAACGTCTATCGCCTTGTTCAACAATCAGTCTGTGAACATGTCATTGACAAACCAAACCGCTCAATTAAGTTTGATAAACCTTATATCCTTGCCAAAGAAAAAATATATATTCCCAGAATGCTACGCGAGGCTATTGAGATTAAAAAGCATCCTAATTTCAATAGAGAAGATGGATTGTCGCTACCACCAGCTTGGGATCCTGTAATTCATCTTATCAAGGAACAAGCGAGACACAGGACTGCAAAACCTTAATTTCCGAACGGTGTAAAATATCTTATCTGTTTAAAAAGTAGTTTAATAGTCTCTATTTTTAAAATATTATAATTAGGAATGAGGAGGCCTGGGAGTTTTTCTTTGCAGCGTTCCGTAGCCAAAATGGCAAAAACGGAACCCTTATAGTTTCGTCTCGTAATGATGCACCCTTAAGCTCAATGACAATGTTACCGACCGATGAACAAGAAGTAAAGACCATAATTCATACACTAAAAAATTCTCACTTATCAGGCTGGGATGGTATTTATTCATACTTTTTAAAATTTGCGCTCAATACTCTTACGTTCCCAATTGCGTTTATTTGTAACCTTTGTCTTACTAGTGGAAAATTTCCAGATGCTCTAAAAAAAACTGTCGTAGTGCCTATTTTTAAATCAGGGAATAGAGACTCCATCGAAAATTATCTACCATATCGGAAAAAATAATTAATAAAAGGTTAAAAAATTATCTAGAAAAAAGCTCTAATCAACATGGGTTCAGAGAGCGTAAATCGACTGCTGATGCTGTACAACAACTAACTTCATTCTTAGCTAACAAACTTGACACAAATGAAAAAGCACTCGGTATATTCCTGGATTTAAAAAAGCTTTCGATACGGTCTCTGTCCCAATATTGATAAAGAAGCTTGAAAACATAGGAGTACGAGGTGTACCGCTGCAACTATTCCATGATTATCTGACTAATAGAAAACAAGCGGTAAGAATGAGAGACCAATACAGCACCGAAGAAATCATCAGTTATGGCGTGCCCCAAGGCAGTGTCCTTGGGCCCACGCTATTTCTCGTGTATATACATGATTTGTGTAGATTAACATTCACTAACGCTGAAATAATAACATTTGCCGACGACACAGTGTTATTGTTTCATGGAGAATCTTGGTCAAATGTTAATAATATTGCTCAAATTGGTTTTAATACAGTCACCGAATGGTTGAGCAAAAACCTACTCACACTTAACTTAACTAAGACTAAATGTACTTATTGCTTTTAGTATAACTAATAAAAATCGACCACCAGAAGGGACAATCTTAATTAGAACACATACTTGCCAAGACTCATACAAGCTGTAATTGCAACCCAATCATAGAAACTCCATCTATAAGGTATTTAGGAATACAAGTCGATAAAACCTAAACTGGCATGAACATATCAATAGACTTACGGGAAGAGTGCGAAAACTGATATACATCTTCAAAACCCTACGTCATGTCTGTGACAAAAAGCTATTAACTTCAATTTACTATGCGTTATGCCAGTCGATAATATCATACTGCATCACTATCTGGGGAGGTACAACGAAAACTGCATTGCTTAAACTTGAGAGAGCCCAGAGAGTAGTACTCAAAGTTATGACATTCAAAAATTATCGACATCCGACGACAACATTGTACAATGAAACTGCGGTTTTAACCGTAAGACAATTATTTCTTAAACAAGTTCTGCTAATACAACATACAATTTCACCAAATTTTGCAGCAACACGAAGACGAAAGAATATTGTCTACTCGATCCCAGAACATAATACCAAGTTTGCTAGACGGTTTATAAAGGTCTTCTCTACAACAAAGTAAGTAAAAGTTTGAATTTACGGACACTTACTATATACGCCTGTAAATTAATGCTGGATGACTACCTTAAACTGTTAGACTACGAGAGTACAGAGCTATTAATAAAATAAGTAGAGGGTAATGCGGACACACATACACACACTCACTCAGTTACACTATATATATATATATATATATATATTTATTTATTTATCTTTTCTTCATTCTTATTTTCTTTTTTTTTTATCGTGTCAAGACCATTTTTATTGTAAGGTTCCCAAAACACACGATTACTTGTTATTATTAAGCATTATAAAAACAATCACTTTCATTCATACTTCAAAGTTACCACAAAATTGATGTGTTAATTTTGCGTATACTACTTGTTTACTACTAACTAAGGCACAATAGCTAGAATCCGTCCGAGTTAAGTATGCACCGCTCTTGTGTGATATGTCGCCCATACTAGATGCATACTTGTCTCAACAGTCTAATAGAACCAACTCAAGTAATCTGTTAATTTCTACACTTAATTATTAGTTGATATTGTTAATATAAGTTTCGTAGTGGTTGTTAAAGTGTAATATAACGCATAAAGACGAGGCTGGTGAATCCTGTTCCACCGTGATACAGGTTATAAACTAGTACGGGGAACAGTAGACGCTTACTCTCGCTCATTACATGAAGGTGCGTCCACATTTGTATCATTTGCCCGTATCAGATCATCGTCGCGTAGCATGATCGCGTGTCACGATTTGGACGTTGGACGCGTTTGGATGTTGCGATCCGATCACTCGAAATCCATTTGCTACGCGTATCACACACTTGTATCGGAAGAGTGCGGCATTATCGTCGCGCCGACAGTAAGCGTCCAAGCAGCGCGATACGCAGTCATGCTACGGCACGGTGATCGGATACGAGCAAATGATACAAGTGTGGACGCACCTTTACTGATCTGTGCAGTGCCTAACACCAAATGTTTTATTTAATAAGTTACTACCGATACAAAATGTAAGTAGTTATAACCTTTTACAATACTCAATAAAGTTATGTTTTTTTATGTTTTTATGTTTTACGTCATGTCCGTGTCCGTCCGTCCATCTGTCCGTATATCACAGGCATTTTACTCAAAAACTACAAAATGTACAGTGATGAAATTTGGATTATAGGTGTATTGTGTAAGCCGCTACTAATAGTAGTTTGATGGTTAAATAATAAAACAAGAAAAATGTAGTGGGGGCAATCCAGACATGTAACGGAAACTAAAAAAGAAATTCAGCAAATATCTATATTTCGACAATTCTTTAAAAGACATTTAGAGGAGTTTAAAAATAATCTCAATTTTGTAAGAAAAAGATAAAGCTTAATAAATACGAAAATTGTTTTCAACATGATCGGATACACCGTGTTTGAGTTATTGCTGAAAACCGGTCTCGGAGTTGTTAGAAACCTTAAAATATTTTTAAAAGATCTGTCGATATAAGAGCCACACATAGATATTCGTTAAAAAACATTTTTGGTTACATGTATGGAGTGCCCTCCCTAGAAATATTTTTTGTTATTTAACTATCAAAATAAGTAGCGGTTTATACTTCGTCCAAATTTCATCAATGTACCATCATGTAGTTTTTGAATAAAATGCTTGTGACATACGGACGGCCCGACGGATGGACGGACGGACATGACGAAACTATAAGGGTTCCCTTTTTACTATTTTGGCTACGGAACCCTAAACACGTGTAGGTTACGTACCTTTCACTTATTCTCTGAGATTATGTTATATATGGACTTTTTGGGTTCGTTTCACTCCGATTTAAGAGTACTATCGATTTTATAGTAAAACTAGCTTCTGCCCGCGACTTCGTCCACCTTAAATTGGTTTATCGCGGATAAGGGTATTTTTCCGAGATAAAAAGTAGCCTGTGTCATTCCCCGGGACTCAAACTATCTCCATGCCAAATTTCATTCAAATCGGTTTAGCGGTTTAAGCGTGAAGAGGTAACAGACAGAGAGACAGACAGACAGACAGACACGCTTTCGCATTTATAATATTATATGGATAGTATGAATTACTAATCAAAAATCAAAATCAAAATTATTTATTTGACAAAACAGCTTACAGAAACAGATTTTCTATCAGACTCCAAACTAGGCCGAGCCTGTATCTTGGCAGTCTGCGAGTGCGATTAACAGATTCACAGATACTACCTAAATGGATACTAAATTAAAAATAATGTTACATCTAGACTAACTAAAAGTACCACTTCACCTCATTTGTATGCGTGTGTGAGTGTAAGTGTGTGTGGTGTAGTGAATAACTAAAGGCAGAGAAACGTTCCCACCGGCAATAGGTTTTAGGTCAATCAGTCAGTCAGTATATGACATCTTTTACTAGGTTTTCCGTTTCCTCGAACGACTAAGTTGGCAACCACTTCTTCACAACTCTTAGCGCTTTGTGAACAGGTAGGGTTTTAATATTCAAATATTTGCAGATATTGTTGTAGGTATAAGGATGAGAGTACGCTGGGGATTTCCTGGCCATAGCAGATCTAAGTGGTGGAAGAGACACTTTAAACGTACGCTTGCTTATCAATTCCTCGTAACCATCAGATTTAATCACATTAGTGTGGGTCCTTGAAAATGCTTTTAAGATGAACAGTTGCCGCACTCTTAGGAACTTGCACTCAGAGTATAGTGCGTTGGTGGGATAACGAAATCGTTTCTTTAACATGACTTTTATGACCGATCTCTGTGCACGTTCGACCTCGATCAAATGACTCTTTGACGCACTACCCCAGACAGCAACACCGTACTGCAAGATTGATTGACACAACGCATGATATACAAGACGAAGCACATCAGAGTTAGCACAGTCGCGTAATCTCTTCATCACATAGATCAACTTTCTGGCTCTGGTGGCAAGGGAAGAGATTTGCTGTTTGAAGGAGAGACGTTGGTCAAAAACGATCCCCAAGTATTTTACAACGTGACACCTTTTGATTTCATGACAGGAGCAGGGATGTCTAGGGCTATCGATCATTGTTGTCAAATTTTGCCCACAAGTATGGAGCTTAACAGTACTGATCCCAAGAGGGGACGAGGCTGCTAGATAGAACATACCTTCTTATACCGCAGTAGGTACCCGATGAGGAGTTCCTTTTTCTTCTCCTTTTCCTTGTTCTTGCAGACGCTCACGTTGAGCCCCATGACTATGGTCCGCATGAGACCTCCCTCGCAGGCGTCCCACAGGAATTTAGGGGTGTAGCACATCATCGCCTGCCAACAATGGGTAATTAAGTTGGTACAGTCGATTACAAAGAGATATTTGTATATTTTTATGGCACCAAAAGGTTTCGACGGACGGCAGTCATAATGTCTGTACATTAAGATATAAAAAAATGATGCGGGCTATTTGAACTTTCGAAGTTCACTGAATCGAATAATAGTTCGTTTTAGGGTTCCGTACGAAAAAGGTAAAAAAAATTGGTGCGCCTCTGTCCGTCTGTCCGACTAATAGAGCGCCATATCTCAAAAACGACTAATGCTATCTATTTAAAATTTGGAATATTAATAAACATGGTCAGCCAACATGTATTGCAAAGGAAACGTCATAAAATATGATATTTATTTTCTTTAAAACTACCAATATGAGAAATTAAATGTCTAGCCACTAAGCCAAGTAAGGTATGAAAGGGCTTGAGCTACACATTTTTGAACACGTTTTTAATTGTGCTAACTTTTCATTTTACTATATATTATATAAAAGCCCTCAACGATCATATAGTTTCTGGTTCTGATGGTGTGAGCAATAGACTCCTTATATAGTCAGGGATTACTCATACGAAGTTGCCTTTCCGGCATTTTTGTTATGGTATACGGGCATGCGACCGCGGCTCCCCGAGCTGCTATCGGCTCATACCAATATATAATAGTCTTCCGGGACAGTAGTATCCTTTAACCCTTTATTCTGTCTAAATTCATATAATTCCTGTCTTTACCCTGTTATCCTTCCTCCTATTCCGCCAATCCAGGGTATGCCGTGCCGAGTCTAATCATTAGCGTGTCGAATTGCCCTGGGACTGGTGACCCCAGAATAAGGCTATACCACAGAATAAGTAATAGTACAAATACAGAAATTTCACTTCCTCATAAAAACGCTGTGCTAGGCATGAGAAACAGGCCTACTCCATGCCTCTCTTACTATCGTATAACTTGTATTCATTCGCACACGGCACGCGTAGTGCTAGGGTTGTCAAGCCAAGAATATATCAATGAGGGCAAAAAAGGTGTCGCCAAAACACCATAATGCGTGACTAAAAATGTTTAATTTTCTCCTGTATTCATGTCAATACGTATTTAATTTAGGTACTACTTAAATGTAGGTATTTGTCCCCAACAATCATACTCGTACCTACCTGTTTCTATTTATTGTCGCAAAGTTATTTGAGATTTGCATATTACTAAAAAAAACATATTTATTATTTTTTTATACATGACGCGAAAAGTTCACCTCCGCATACCTACTATAAATCAGTTTTCTAGGCATTGGTAAGAATCCGTTTGTAAACAGTTTTGGTATAAATACCTAATAACCGCGGTAGTTTGAAACAATGTACCTAAGTTTTTACAGGTAAAGTGTTTTATCTTTTGCACACAGTACCTACTGTGTACTCAAATAAATGCGTAAATATTATACATTAACTGTTTAAATCACGTAAAGTACAATTTCATAATAAACACGTACCTACGTCCTAAGTAATAAAAAAAAACTCAATGTTTACAATTGGACGCCAACTTAAAAAAGAGTACTTTCTGTCCTTATAATATGTATTCCAACACAGAACAATTCACGTAACTTCTTTTCGAAGTTTATGGCGTTTTTATAAACATAAATCAACTGTCAACGTAAGTAAAGTAAAGCATTCGTTGCACTTGAAGATTTCTTTGAAATTTATTTGCCAGATAAGCGTGCACAATTAATCTTATATATATTGTGAAGTTTGAAAGGTATCGGTGTCGGGTGTTTTTTATTATCTGTACCGGATGACCCCATAATTATAGAATTGTATAGATTTAATATAGGAAATGAAATATCTAAATAACTTATAAGCTAATAAAAATATAAATTATTCGATAACTTCATTTCATACCTTCCCATCTAACCCCGATGGAAAGCTATGAAATCATTGCTTTGACTTAACAGTCAAAGGAATAACTCTTATCTAATCAAATATCAATTGTATAAAGCCCATAAGGCAACAAATTGCAAAGAAAACTGATGTATGTAAACTTTCCATACGAACTACGCAACATTTTGCAACTATTCCCTAACGTCGCATAAAGACTCATAAACTTTCCATGGAAATCTGAAAAGTTGCATAACAATTGATAAATTAATAATAAAATTACCCCCTCCCTAACCAATACACGGCTCGACTATAAAAGCCAAAGCTAATTCAATTGACAATAACCCCACTATATGTGGCATACGAATAAACACATAAATATAGAAACAGTCCCCATACTATTCATGTCGTAACTACAAGTTATCGGTACTACTTACTAGCCTTTGAAAATACTTACAAGAAATAATCGTCAAGTGAATTAGCTTCAGTCAGATAGATATCATAGTTAAAATAGGAAGCCTAAGTATTGGTTTAGGAACGGGATTTCGTTATAAACTGTGACTTTTTATTCTCTACTTCACCTACACTGCTCTTAAAGCTATCGAAAGGGGTTCAGACTGCTTTTACAGTCCTCAGTCTGCACATTGGTCACTTCGAGCCGGATTGATCCTAAGCTCAAAAGAATAAAAATGTCACAAAGAAACGAAAGTCCGTCTCCGTCGTCAGTAAGGACGACCGACACCCCCGGCGGTATTACCGATACCTCGGAGCAGAGCTCCGAAACGACCACGACCCAGACCTCCGAGTCGTCGAGGGTCACCAGAAGTGCTGCTAGAAGCGGCGCTACTGCGCCGTCGTTGGCACCTCCGCAAGCGCCTCCTGGTGCTGGGCGGAAGCGGCTGGCGGCGGCGCAGCCCCCTGGAGCCCTGCCCGCGCCTACTGGCGCACAGCAGGCTCCAGCTCCGGAGCTCCACCACAAAGTGCAACAGGCGGGCCCTAGTCCCGGCCCGGCGCCCGCGCTCCTCGCGGGCGCCGCCGGCGAGACCCAGGACCCCAACCAAGCACGAGCCCCCGCCGATGTCGTAGCATCGTCACAGTACGACGCACAACGGTCGGTGATGGCACCGAGTACCGTGGTCGAAAAACCCATTGCGCCCAGAAAGACGCAATCAAAGGCCTCATCGCGGAAGTCGACAAAGGAGAGGCGAATCCAATTGGCAAAAGCGCGGGAAGTGCTAGCTGCAGCCAAACTAGTAACGCTTGAAGCGGAGCTAGAAACTAGTGAAGAAGAGGACAACGCAAGTGCCACGACGGATGTGGATACAAGCCGGCAGGTCGAGACCTGGTTGGACCGGCACCACCTCCCAGCCCTTGATTTGAATCCCCATAATTTTTCTTCTCAGTTACAGTATACGACGGGAGCGCCCGCTTTTACGCAGGCGCCCGGCGCGCATGCGCCGCCCGTCCCTGCGGCCACGATGCCCCCCGCGCCCCCTGCGCCCCCTGCGCCCCCGCGCCGATGTACGCCGTGCCACTACAAGCGCATGCGCCGCCCGCGCCTGCGCCTACGGCCACGCAGTACCCAGCGCTCCCGTCCGCCGTGCTTCACGGCTCTGCGGGACCCGCTGCGATGGATGGATTGGCGGTACAACCGTACGCGCCGAACAACGACATCATGACCATCACAGAAGCGATCCGGAATGCCATACTGGCAAGCAAGCAAGATCCCCATTCAAGAAAAACGGCGGATCTACCAGTCTTCACAGGTTCCCGACGGCAATGGCTGTCATTCAAGCAGGTATATACGGACACTGCCCCGTACTACACGCCGGGCGAAAATACGGCGCGACTGCAGACAGCTACCCGAAACCTGAAAAATACGGCGATAAGTGACTTCGTCATATCCGGTGCCAAGCCGGAACTCATTATGGAGAAGTTGGAAGAGTGCTACGGCAACACGGCGACTCTTGCGGCGCTGGAATATAGAAATCTCCGTGAGCTGCCCAAGCTCACCGACAACGCGCAAGACATCTGTTCGTTCTCGCTCAAGCTCGGAACGATAATGGCTACGTTACAACTCGTCGACGCCCATGAAAGCAGATATAGCTCAGAAGTCCTGCGATCGCTCCATGATAAGCTAACAGTGAATTTACAATCAAAATGGTATACCTACTCAGCTGACAAACCGAGGCGCGAAAGCGATGTCATGCTGATGGTAAATTTTATGCGAAAAGAAGCCAGATTACGAGAACCGTACACCGTAATCAGTGACGCAACCCAGGTGCCGCCGCGCCATCAGCCCTTCCAGCAACGAAGCCACTTCAACGCGCCCTACGCACCGCGCCCGCCCGGCCAATTTACAAGGTACAGTGCGCCACGTACATATCCGCCGCCCGCCGCCGTCGCGCAGCCGCGACCCCAGAGGACCCATACCGCCATGGAGAAGAAATGCCCGGTATGTGAAAGTACACAACACAGTGGGGGCGGAGAGTGCGCGAAGTTCATAAATATGTGTTTAGATAAACGGCGGGAGATCGCGAAAACGGCGCAACTGTGTTTTAAGTGCCTGTGTATACGTAAAAAACAACATTTTTGCAAGAAAATGATTTGTTCAGCGCCTAACTGCGGGAAAAATCACCATATACTTGTGCATAAAGATTTAATTAAATCAGTTACAGATACAGCCGCATCTGAGTCGGTGTCATGCGCATGGACCCGTAAAGCTCAATCGTATTTAAAAATCCTCCCGGTCGAGGTAAGGGGCCCTCTCGGCAGCCGCGGCGCCTGGGCGCTGCTGGACGACGGATCATCCGTCACGCTGATCGACGAAGCCCTAGCCGCGGAGGTGGGAGCGCCCGGCGAAGTCGACCCACTGCACATTGAGGCGCTCACGGAAAAAGGCCTGGAAAATAACACGTCGCGGCGGGTGCGCATAGAACTGGCGGGAGAGGGTAACTCAAGTAAAATTGAAGCGAGAACCGTGAGTAAACTTTCCTTATCTCCTCAACATGTGAGTGAAAGTGTAATTAACGAGTGTGATCACCTTAAAGATATAAAAGATAAGCTCGTGTATCATACCGCCCGCCCGAACATATTGATAGGTCAAGATAACTGGCCGTTATTATTAGCCGAAAATGTAAGAAAAGGACGATGCGATCAACCGATCGCGAGTAAAACGGTACTAGGCTGGACCCTCCACGGGGCTCAAACAAGAGAGCCCGGGCACCGTGTAAACTTCATAAATAATATTAATACTGACGAAAATTTAAATAAAAAACTCGATTATTATTTCAGTATTGATTCGATCGCCATAAACCCCGTTCGCCCCGCTTCGGACCCGGAAGAAAGAGCTACCCGGAAACTGGAGGAAACCGCCCGACGAGTCGGCCCGCAACAGTACGAGGTTGGTCTGTTATGGAAGAACGACCAGGTATGTCTGCCTTACAATTATAACTCAGCTCTGAGGAGGCTCCATAGCGTTGAAAAACGTATAGACAAGGATCCCGCGCTCCGCGTCAAGTACGAGAAGGAAATGGACGATTTAATCGAACAAGGTTACGCAGAAATAGCCCCGGCGACGACTACGCCGAATAAAACATTTTTCCTTCCGCATTTTCCCGTAATAAACCCCATGAAACCGGACAAGGTTCGTGTGGTCCATGACGCTGCAGCAGTCGCGAGAGGTACAAGTCTAAATGATAATTTACTCTCTGGTCCGGACCTACTCCAAAACTTACCCGGCGTAATAAGCCGATTCCGAGAACATGCAATAGGAGTTACGGCGGACATAAAACATATGTTCATGAGAGTCGATGTGCGCCGAGAAGATCGCGATGCCTTAAGATACCTCTGGAGAGGGGATAGGAGAGACGAAGCCCCGCCCACCGAATATCGTATGAAAAAATTAATATTCGGAGCTACATGTTCGCCGACATGCGCTATTTATATAAAAAATATGAATGCTATGAGATTTATAGACCAGGAGCCGACCGCTGTACAAGCCATCATAAAAAAACATTACGTTGATGATTATCTAGATTCATTTGAAAACCCACAGAAAGCGATCGAGGTGTCCAGCAAAGTACGAGACATACACGCTGAAGGCAACTTCGAGCTACGTGGATGGGTGTCCAACTCGCCCGCCGTGATGGCCGCTTTGGGCTCCGAGCGACTCCCTGCGGACACAATGGTCGCGCTGGACGAAGCCGAAGCCACGCCCACCGAGCGAGTTCTCGGCCTGATATGGAAGCCAGCATCGGATGAACTAACTTTCAACTTGGATCTCGCTCGACTCCCTCCTGAACTAATAAAGGACCAACGACCTACAAAAAGGCAAGCCCTCCGAATAGCCATGTCGATATATGACCCAATAGGATATGCGGCGGTGGTTACAGTGAGAGCTAAGATAATATTACAAGAGGCTACGCGCAGAGGTATCGGCTGGGATCAAAAGCTACCTGATGACCTGGCGGAAAAATGGAAAATTTGGCTGAAAAGGTTAGAATGCCTACGCAACATAGCTATTCCGCGGGCCTATGCCGGCTATTCGGAAGCTATAGAGCTACAACTTCACGTGTTTGTGGATTCATCTGAAGATTCTTTCGCGGCGGCATTGTACTGGCGTACAAAAGGCGCATCCGGCGAAATAAAAATAACTCTCATAATGGGAAAAGCAAGAGTTTGCCCGATCCGGGCTCATAGTATACCGCGTCTCGAGCTTATGGGCGCCGTAATCGGCGCTCGAATGGCGGATGCGGTGAAAAAAGAGCATGAAAGGCAACCCGATTCAACAACCTTTTGGACCGACAGCAAAACTGTCCTGCAATGGATACGTAATGGTTCACGCTCATATAAACCGTTCGTAGCACACAGAATATCGGCCATACAAGAACATTCAAAAGTAAACGAATGGAGATATGTACCTACGAAGTTGAATGTGGCCGACGACGCCACTCGAGATGTACCGGCCGATTTCTCATCCAAACACAGATGGTATGAAGGTCCAGATTTCCTGTATGAAGACCCGAGTAAATGGCCTACGGAAAATCTGACCGAGGCCACGCCCACCGGCGAAGAAAAAGTGTGCTACGCCATGAAAACCGACGAATGTGACATTCGCCGCGCCATACCGGCCGCTATGAGATTTTCCAAATGGGAAAAATACGTCAGATCAACGGCACGAGTCCTACAATTTATACAATTATGCAGAAAAAAGCACGAAACAATTAATTACAAAAGAACCAAGAAAAATATCGAAGCGGACCCAGATTGGAAGAAAACTCGTAGCCGGGGAAAACCGAGCGCTACGCCGCCCGCTACGAGCTACGAAGATAGCTACAAAATAATTCCCGTAGAGCTGCTACGAAGCGCCGAACATATTATTTGGAAAGCGGCACAGCGAGACGTCTTCCTAGATGACCTCGCCCTGATAAGCAGCGGAAAACCAGTATCAAAAGGAAGCAAGCTGAATAAACTTGCGATACTGAAATCAAACGGAATCATCGTACTCAAAAGTAGAATCGACGCCGCAATCGACGTGAGTTGCAACAAAAATCCTCCCGTGATTGATGGACGACACACTACAGCGAGACTGTACATAGATTACGTACACAGACGACTTCATCACGGCCGCGTCGAATTAGTAATCAACGAAGTGCGACAACGAGTTTGGATTCTACACCTACGGCAAACTACGAGACAAGTAATACACGCCTGCCGGCCGTGCACCATAAGAAAAGCTACGCCACCGAGCCCACCCACCGGTAATCATCCGCTCACGCGTCTCGCGCATCATAAGAGGCCATTTACATATGTCGGACATGATTATTTTGGGCCGATAACAATAACTGTCGGACGTACCACACAAAAACGGTATGTTGCATTATTTACGTGTCTAACCACTAGAGCTGTGCATTTAGAAATTGCAGGTTCACTCACCACAAACTCCGCGATCATGGCTCTGAGAAGATTCATCGCGCGCCGAGGATGTCCGACCGAAATCTGGTCCGACAACGGCTCCAACCTGCGAAGCAGCGACAAGGAGCTGAGGCGCGCGCTGACCCCAGGCCTCAATACAGAGGCCACTCACCGAGGCATCAGCTGGCGCTTCATCCCGCCGTCCGCCCCATTCATGGGCGGCTCGTGGGAAAGAATCGTGGGCTTAACCAAGCGAGCCCTGGAAGCAGTGCTGCATGAGCGGCACCCCAGAGAAGAGGTCCTCGCCACGTTCCTCGCCGAAGCGGAGTTCATCGTCAACAACCGACCACTCACACACGTCTCAACCGATCCAGAGGACCCAGAGGCCCTCACTCCAAACCACTTCCTGCTGGGAGGCTCGGCGTGGAACCCCGCGCCAGGCACCTTCACCGAGCAAGACGTCGTCGGACGCGTCACATGGCGCGCCGCCCAACGCCTCGCCGATATGTTCTGGGCGAGATGGGTCCGGGAGTACCTACCATACCTCCAGGACAGACGGCACCCCTCACACAAAGGTGCCGTCATAGCCATCAACGACGTGGTCCTCATAATGGACAACACGTTACCTCGCAACACATGGCCACGAGGAAGAGTCGTCGCTACGTACCCAGGGAGCGACGGCATCACCAGAGTTGTCGACGTCAACACAAAGGGTGGCATCCTCCGCCGCCCTACGAAGAAGCTCGTCATACTACCCACGGCGCCCGAGACACCGCGGCGCGAAGACAGCGCGCCGCTCACGGCGCCCGTCTCATCACCACGGTCCTGAGCATCGAGCCACAACAACCGACGTCTGCGTGCATCAGGCAGCATCAACGAGTCACCGGCACCGGCGAAGTTTCCTATGACTAAGGTCATAGTGGCGGGAGAATGTACCGGATGACCCCATAATTATAGAATTGTATAGATTTAATATAGGAAATGAAATATCTAAATAACTTATAAGCTAATAAAAATATAAATTATTCGATAACTTCATTTCATACCTTCCCATCTAACCCCGATGGAAAGCTATGAAATCATTGCTTTGACTTAACAGTCAAAGGAATAACTCTTATCTAATCAAATATCAATTGTATAAAGCCCATAAGGCAACAAATTGCAAAGAAAACTGATGTATGTAAACTTTCCATACGAACTACGCAACATTTTGCAACTATTCCCTAACGTCGCATAAAGACTCATAAACTTTCCATGGAAATCTGAAAAGTTGCATAACAATTGATAAATTAATAATAAAATTACCCCCTCCCTAACCAATACACGGCTCGACTATAAAAGCCAAAGCTAATTCAATTGACAATAACCCCACTATATGTGGCATACGAATAAACACATAAATATAGAAACAGTCCCCATACTATTCATGTCGTAACTACAAGTTATCGGTACTACTTACTAGCCTTTGAAAATACTTACAAGAAATAATCGTCAAGTGAATTAGCTTCAGTCAGATAGATATCATAGTTAAAATAGGAAGCCTAAGTATTGGTTTAGGAACGGGATTTCGTTATAAACTGTGACTTTTTATTCTCTACTTCACCTACACTGCTCTTAAAGCTATCGAAAGGGGTTCAGACTGCTTTTACAGTCCTCAGTCTGCACATTATCATACGTTATTTACTCAGAAATATATACATATGCATTAAACCATATATAACAGAAATATATTCATACAACATACAATGTTTTTAAGCAATCAAGTAAAAACTACCAATTAAGTAAGAAAAAAGTACTTAAGATGGCGTTTTTTGCCAAAAGTTTGGAGTATATATTTTTTAAATACTTTTTTATAAGCAATGTATGTAATCAGCTTCCATTTGGGATATCAAAAATTGAAATCGGTGTATTAGTTTAGCTTGTAGATTTTTTTGAAATAGTTTTTAAAGAAATTTGTGCTCACATTTAAACTTTCATATTTCGTGAAGTATGAAAGGTATCGATGTCGGGTTTTTTTTAATAATACTTGTTATTTACTGAGTAATATGTTTATGCATTAAGCTACTCATATTGCATACATTTTTTTTAAGAAATCAAGTAAAAACTACAAATCAAGTAAGAAAACAACTTAAGATGCTGTGTTTTGTCAGAATTTTACAGTATATATTTTTTATAAGTAACGTATATAATAAGCTTCCACTTGAGATATTAAAAATTGAAATCGGTCTATAACTATAGCCTGTAGAATTTTTTAAAATATTTTTTAAAGAAGTGGCGCCATCTCTGTTCCTAAGGGGTGAAACTTCCGCTGCTGCAGGTCAAATCACTCAGTTTGGTCCCTACTATCACTCTGCAAAGCCGCTTGCTTTCATCACAAAATGCAGCATCCGGCCAAAAAATGACCATAACAAGTATGACTATTACCGCTGGTGACATCTCACGTTAAAGGTACATAAGTCTAAACTATCACCGTCATCACCCGTCTCTTTTGCGGTTTACCGATTGGCAAGGGATATACAAACCTATCGCGCGACTATTGTCACGTGTCACGGTTGTTCTAGAAATAGATGAAGGCAATTTTCTACGCGCTCTTCTTCAACCCCCCCTAATGATATAAGGTCCTACTCCAAGGCCCAATTACAGCGGTCGAGGACTTAGTTAAGCGGTTAACCTATACTTAGGTACTGTATCATACTTACACCAGCATGATACAATAGGTAATTATGTAATATAAAAACTTTAAATAAAAAAAGAATCAACTTAAAAATAAACTAAAAAGCCAATAATAATCTTTTATGTACGTTACGGATCACATCTGAATCACCTTTTGAAGTCGGTGCCATTCATTTATTACTATTCACAGAGATGGCACGCAAGAACCACGGCGGCGAGCCTTTAGTACCTACCTATATATTTAGTTATAGTAATTCGTATTTTTGTTGAATAGAGAACTTTACTTCAGGTTTGGCACCGACTTCAAAAGGTGATTCAAATGTGATCCGTACCGTAAATAAAAGATTATTGTTGGCTTTTTAGTTTATTTTAAAATCGGTTCCTTTTTTATTAATTTTTTTTTAATTTTTTGCCTTTTAGTGTTGGATTTTAGTGATATAAATTATAAGAATTGGCTAGGTCAAAATGGTTAAGTCCAGTAGCTTGCTGGTTAAGAAAGAATACGACTAACAGTCTCAACTTACCAATAATATTTAAAAATTGTCTCGCCACTATTGACCGTTAATAAAGACTTGTACCTTCCATCATCAGCTCAGCATCATTCAATGATGAAAAGCAGACGAAAATAACTGAATAACTTTAGAAAAACATATACAAAACATTGTTATTCCCTATAATAAAGCACGCTCAAGCGTTTCTCTCGATTTCCCTGGGATCCCATCATCAGATCCTGACTTGGTGATAAGGAGTCCACCTCAGAGACACACTATAAAGAATATGACTAACAGTCTTAACGTACGTACCTATAATACATGTATTTATTAACAATTATCCAGTAACTCTTAACCGTTAAGGAGTTCTCTGGTTCTCCACTATCAGCTCCACTTTGCTTCCCTGATCTTAACTTACTTCTGCCTCTAAGCAAAATATGATAAAGAATTATATTGCGATTAGTGAATAAAATAACACTGGTTGAGCCCTTATTAGTGACTCGTGGCTTGTGTCTTCATCATCAGTTTCTCTTCACCAAATGATGACTTTCGAGTGTAAATGCTTGTTCTTCTTTAATAAATACCGAAATCGCCATAGGTGTGCCCATAATATTTGAGGAATTCCTTCGATTCCTCATCGATCTCATCATCAGATCATCACCAAAATTTTATGGGACCAACTTGGAAATTCGTACTCTTAACCGAAAAAATATTTTCCAAATCGACTCGCCAATTAAATAACACTGGTAGAGCCCTCAGTGGTAACTGATGGCTGGTGTCTACGTCACTGGTTGCTCTCCACTAAATGGTGATTTTCAAATGCAAATGCTTAAACTACTGTAATAAATACCGATATCGCCATAGATGTGCTCATAAAAATCGAGGAATTCCTTCGATTCCTCATGGATCCCGGCATCAGATCTTCACTAAAATTTTATGAACCAATTTGGATATACCTACTCATCAACAGAAAAATAATTTTCCAAATCGTCGTGTAAATGACGGAGTTCTGAGGAAACAAACATTAAAAAAAAAAAACATACAACCGAATTGATAACCTCCTTTTTTTGAAGTCGGTTAAAAAGCGTGTCTCCTCCGTATAGCGGACGTAATAGTATAATACTGCAGAGGCCGGTAAATTTTTGCCGAGGCATGTATACTGCTTTTCTCCAAATATGCGAGGAAATTTGTCACATGTTTATGTAACTTATTTTCGTAAAAATAACACGACAGATAATCTTTGACAAAATGAAATTCACGTTCCCGCCTTAATTTTTTTTTAAGGATATTAAAGTTAAAAGTTTTGAGTCCGAATTGTATATTTGGTTCCACATGAAATATATTAATGAAAATAAATAAAAAGAAAACCCATACCAATAGTTAATATAAATATATACATTATTATTTTAGTTGAATCGGCAAGTCCTAAATGCACAACATTAAAAAAAACATACCTTTGCTACAAAATATTTATCAGTTCCTGAAGATCATTAAGACTAAATAAACTGTATTATGATTTAAACACAATAATTATTGTATTTTTTTTCCATTATTATTTGAATTAACCATGCAGTAACTAAACGCAGAAAACAGTTCAAGTTTTTTTTAAATCTCGGATTTTGTACATTACTATTGGCTGTATGGTGAATTTTCCAAGTCTTAGATAAAATTAAAAGTAAAAACCTGCACAATAATGTACACTTCCCGGGCCTGTCCGGTATTTCACATTGTACATAGTTAAAAAAACTTAACAAATGGCCTTCTTAATATTTTCTTCTGTTTCCGCGATTATTACTCATTGAAATTATATCGCATATATTATCTCATTTTAGTTCCCGATGTTTCGGAAGCTTTCCATGGTTACGGGTGGACTGAGAAAAGATGTATTTTCCTCTGTCAAAGTTACAATTGGTGCAAACTACCCATTTTTGAAAAAACAAATAAAGGTGAACATACATGCCAGATGAGCCTATGCTGTAAAGACAGTTATACATGTGCCAGAAGGGCTTGATTATTTTATTCCAATAATTTACCAAGCAGCATTTCACAAATGAGGCGTACTGAGGACAAAAGAAATGCTGCAAAGAAAAACTCCCAGGCTACCTCATTACTAATTATAATATTTTAAAAACAGAGACTATTAAACTACTTTTAAACAGATAAGATATTTTACACCGTTCGGAAATTAAGGTTTTGCAGTCCTGTGTCTCGCTTGTTCCTTGATGAGATGTATCAAAGGATCCCAAGCTGGTGGTAGTGACAATCCATCTTCTCTATTGAAATTAGGATGCTTTTTAATCTCAATAGCCTCGCGTAGCATTCTGGGAAAATATCTTCTTTCTTTGGCAAGGATAGAAGGTTTATCAAACTTAATTGAGTGGTTTGGTTTGTCAATGACATGTTCACAGACTGCAGACCTAATACACCGACGGTGCTCGACATCTGCTATATGCTCCTTCACCCGGGTTGATACACTGCGTTTCGTTTGACCAATGTATGAAAGACCACACTCGCAGTCCAGCTTATAAATGCCTGCACTCTGCAAAGGGGTGCTACTCTTCACGGATCTAAGGTATTGAGACACCTTCTTCAACGGCTTCAAATATGTTTTTATAGAAGCACGCTTCAAGATGTTTCCGATCTTGTCTGTAACCCCTTTCACATATGGTAATACGGCAGGTTTACGCTCGACTGTTGGTTTCTTCATACTGGGATTCTGCTTGGAACGTGGTATCTGGAGCTCGTTGGATCGAAGCACACATTTGACATTCTGCAACTCAGCAGTCAGATGTTGATCGTCAGAAGAAGCACTAGCAAATCTAATTTTACTATGCATGCATGGTAAAATTAAATTCACTATGGAGTTGGAACATCAAAATTCACTTGCATTCTTAGATGTGCTAGTAATTAGAGGTCCTAACAATGACATAGGTCATACTGTATACAGGAAACCTACGCATACAGATAGGTATTTGAATGGCAAATCCCACCATCATCCCTGTCAACTTGCTACAGTGGGTAAATCTTTGTTTCAGAGAGCCAGGGGTATCTGCGACGATCAACATCTGACTGCTGAGTTGCAGAATGTCAAACGTGTGCTTCGAGCCAACGAGCTCCAGATACCACGTTCCAAGCAGAATCCCAGTATGAAGAAACCAACAGTCGAGCGTAAACCTGCCATATTACCATATGTGAAAGGGGTCACAAACAAGATCGGAAACATCTTGAAGCGTGCTTCTATAAAAACATATTTCAAGCCGTTGAAGAAGGTGTCTCAATACCTTAGACCCGTGAAGAGTAGCACCCCTTTGCAGAGTGCATGTATTTATAAGCTGGACTGCGAGTGTGGTCTTTCATACATTGGTCAAACGAAACGCAGTGTATCAACCCGGGTGAAGGAGCACATAGCAGATGTCAAGCATCGTCGGTGTAATAGGTCTGCAGTCTGTGAACATGTCATTGACAAACCAAACCACTCAATTAAGTTTGATAAACCTTATATCCTTGCCAAAGAAAAAAGATATTTTCCCAGAATGCTACGCGAGGCTATTGAGATTAAAAAAGCATCCTAATTTCAATAGAGAAGATGGATTGTCACTACCACCAGCTTGGGATCCTGTAATACATCTCATCAAGGAACAAGCGAGACACAGGACTGCAAAACCTTAATTTCTGAACGGTGTAAAATATCTTGTCTGTTTAAAAAGTAGTTTAATAGTCTGTTTTTAAAATATTATAATTAGTAACGAGGTAGCCTGGGAGTTTTTCTTTGCAGCGTTTCTTTTCTCCTCAGTACGCCTCATTTGTGAAATGCTGCGTGGTAAATTATTGGAATAAAATAATCAAGCCCTTCTGGCACATGTGTAACTGTCTTTACAGCTTAGGCCCATCTGGCATGTATGTACACCTTTATTTGTTTTTTCAAAAATGGGTAGTTTGCACAAATTGTAACTTTGACAGAGGAAAATACATCTTTTCTCAGTCCACCCGTGACCATGGAAAGCTGAAAAGCTTCCGAAACGTCGGGAACTAAAATGAGATAATATACGCGATATAATCCGTTAAATTGTTTTATTTAAATGGCCTTCTTGCATATAGAAAATTATGAAGCTTAGGAATTATGGAACGAATGTGGAACTTAAGGCTTTCTGGCTGCAAAAGTGTAGCATCATAACCGTAAAGCTGCTTTACAGTCGGTGTGCAGTCATCAGAACGGCCCGCCGACTGCAAGCGGACTGTGCAGTTTATTCACAGTTTCGTTGCAGTTTATGACAACTATAAAAGAACTGCATTAACAAATCAGCTGAAATGCAGCCCAACTGTAACGCCCTTTATGTTATTTTTTTCTAATATGGAACGTCAAATTGTCTATACGAACACGATATTTTCGTAGATAGTAATTCCCTTAGTTCGGATTGTTAGCCGACTGCGTAAGGGGGGTTATGTTTTTCGAGACTATGTTTATGTGGGTACGTATGTATGTAGGTACCTACATATATACGTACCCACATATACATACATGGGCGATAATATTTTGGTTTGGAATTTTTCCAGAGCTCAGATCATATACTTGTAGAACGTTATCATCTCAGCCGAATGATGTCCATTGTTAGATAAAGGCTCCCAAGGGTCCCCTGGTGTCCACAATCTTGCGCTACCCGCACCAATCGAGTTCCCATGATCCTCACATGATTCTCGGTCCACCTTTTAAGGATCTGCCCGCGCTGCGTCTTCCAGTTTGACCATGTTTATGCCTGAGTCATCATTTGCTGAAAACATTGACACAGCACCGTCTAATGAAAGCAGACTTACAGTTTGTAAACTACGCGTTTACAGTAACGTCGGTGAAAACAAACCAGAGACATGTTAATTTGACAGTCGTGACTGTCACGGCCGCGAATGGGTGTCAATCGGTCAAAATGCCGGTTCAACGCACCGAGGACAGTTAGCCTTGCGTGATTCACAGTGTTGTAATAGGCCTGATGACGGGGTATGAAAACCAAAATTCTAATTAGGCCGGCAGCTAGATAATAAAAATATATTGGACACGTATTTTTTGCTTTTTCAAAATAATAAAAAAATACTTAGATAAATCGCATTAAAGTTTAGGAGTGAGGGCTTTTAATTAATCTACATGACGGACTATGTCATCCCTATGTTCGTAATACTTTGTGTAATACGGTAATATAGTGTCCAGTCATATCAGCTATAGGCAAATCAATTAGTTAATAACCTGATTATGTCTGTCAAATGGTCGACCTTGGTCGACCTGGAGAAATTGGGCTTCACATCACCAACACCTTAATGGTACTCTGGCCAGTACTACAGCCATTTAAATAGAAATTATTAAAAAAAAAACATGTCATATTTGCATCATAATATCTCAAGATATTCAACGACAGATTGCATCATGTGTAAATTATCGCCAAGTGTGACGAAAATTGAGCACGTGACGTGATTAAGTTCCTCACGAGAAGTAATCAATCTCCACATTAAATTTTTGAGGAAATGTCAATAGGCATGTTGATACAAATCATAATTGTATGAAAGGTTATGTTAGATCGATTAATGGTAATATTTAAATACCTAAAACCATATCCTATAAGTATAAATATAGAAATTAAATTAAATAAAATTATATTTGGAGCGATAATTTAGGCCCATAATCACGTGACTACGAACACCAATCAGAGCTCATTACGTAACGGGCCTCGAAACAATCCAAGCGATCTGTCATAAAATATAGCACATCAACAATCTGTTGATAATTTTTCAATTCTTTTTCAATTTTGATGTAGTTTTATCTTAAAAATGGAGCCAGGAGTTATAAAGGGCGGTATTGGTAACTTGCCAAAAGTAGATTACTTGATGGTAGCAGATTTCTTCGCAAAGAACAACGATTATTGTGAAGCGGAGTACCGAAATGTGAAAAAGTCTTTGTAAGTAGAGTTTTTCACTGTAATAAGAGTTAATCTCAAAAGAAAATAAGCAATTTACACACATTCTATAATATTTAACTGTATTTAAGAGTTCATATAATTTTTAACATCGACTTGCAAAGTTTGGTTATGTGCCGATATTTTTGATGAATTTGAATGAAAGTGCGTCAATTTTATGCATTATTTTCTTATGTTTTCCAGATCATCACTAGAATCATACGGTGACGACGCAGTTGGATATGTGCAGCTTAAAAGATGTGCAAAATTTGTGTACAATTAAGTGTCGCGTTTGTCTGGAGCACAAAGTTCGCGCCAAACCCTATACCGTCACCGTCGTTATAGATGAAAAGGAAGGTGTTGTTATAAGCTCTCTATGCCATGATTGCGCTGCGTTTGCAGGAGGGTGAAGCATGCTGTGGCTTTTTGATGTGGTTGCATAGAAGGAGTGAAGAGCCATCCTGCATACAAATTGAATGCTATTGGGAAAAGGCACAACTTACCAAAATTGGAACTAGGCTTAAATTTCTTACAGCTATAGATTTGGCAAGAGGAAATGCCTCCAATATATCAGATACAAGTGCACAAGATTTTTAGAACAAGCTATTGCCAAAGGAATGAAGAACTGTGAGCTGACGAGATACATGCAAAACACCACAAAAGAGCTGGAAGAGATGTCAATGTACCAGCTAGCAATAAAATATTTAGAACGTAATTTAACTGTTATAATATTTAATAATATTAGAAAGAAGGTATTGCATAATTATTTTTTTGCTTACGATTGTTGACTATAAGTACTCCATTATTATTTTATGTTTCATGATACCATATCAGCCATGAAACTGATCACAAATTCAATAAAAATACGAATCAATATGCTTCTTCATTTACGTAACCTTGACGCCGATTTCACGCCGAAAATATGCCGCCGCCGCCGATTTTTTTGACAGACACCGCCACCGCTCGATCTTAGATCGGCGCACATGGCTATAGTCATTACTATTATATATATAGTTTATTTTTTCATTATTAAAAAAACAAGAAAATTCGATACGCTCATTTGGTATATAAAACATTGGCTGACGCAAATTAACAGGACGCCGGTATTTGTTTTCAGGCTTGTGACGTCACCTCAAATCGGGTGACAGCTTTCGATGTTTTGCCGCCAAAATTTAAAAATGATTTTAAAATGTTGTTTTTTTTTATAAAAATAACTCCCTACATTTTTTTAACATTTAAATCGCATACATTAAGGGTTTATTTATAAAATAAAAGCAGGTTCAACAATTTGTCAACATGCCTTTTATGACGTCATTGTCATAAACCTTTTTCCCTTTCTAACTTCACACTTTCTGATCGTTGTGACAGTTCATAAAAAGGAACTGATTTGATCTGTCAGTCAAGTACCTACCCTATTCATTGCGTGCCTTTAACTTCTAGGTAGATAAAGAAAGATAGATAGATAGATATTGTTATTTCTTCTTGAAAATTACATTATATATAATACAAGTTAAAAATTAAACGCATTTACAATAAGATCGGGAATGCGTTTAATTTCTAACTTTTTCGTTGAAAATAAAACAGAAGCAATCAATTATAATAATGAAATTCCTAAATAAAAAACAAGATAAAAATATATGTCACAAAATAAAAACTAGAAATAGGTCAGTATATGATCAAAGTTATCCTAGGCAATACAATGTTATTGAGGTTTTATACTATTTATTATTGTTTATGTGTGTTTATTTTGTCAATTTTTATATTCCTGTATTGTTTTTTAGTTGTCAAATAAATGTTGGTTAAGTCAGTTCGCTGTTTGGATTTATCTCCATAATCTCCAGTTATCGAAGATAATCTCGTACATTTTTGGTCCTTCTCGTGGTAAATGAATACGCGATCTAAGACCAAGCAGCGAGCGCTGCCAAAAGGTGCCAGCGAGGTTTGCTCCGAGTCAGGTATGTCCGTCGCGGGTGGGCTCGGTCGGTCCACGAAAGTGGACCCCGTTTCTACCGATGCCACTGTTACGCCAGCGGCTGGTACATCTGGCCCCGTCACACCTCTTGAGCACCGCACAACTGACACAGAAAACGTTAATATTTCGCCGAGTTCCAGATCGCGCATGTCGGGGTCTTCGCGGTCGTCAGCCACGATTAAGGCTCGCAGATTGACCGCGGAGGCACAGTTAGCCCACCGTAGTATGGAGCGTGAGCAGCAGTTGTTTGAACGTGAACAACAACTCGAACAGGAACGGATCAAGCGCGAGCAGCAACTCGCACAAATAGCACGCGAGCAGGAGCTTGCTCGACAAGGAATCGAGCACGAACGTAAGCTCATTCAACAGGTGAGACAAATTGAAGAGCTCGAGATGGAAGCTACATTGGCAGCACAGGAAGCCGACGAACGGTCAGCCCGCTCGGTAAGTCAATCATATTCTCGTACTGCATCGTGGGTTCGTGACGTAAACCATAGCAGTCATCCAATCGATAAAAATGCTGAGTCTTATACAAATAACCCTTTACTTACGCAAGAGGATGTTTCTGCTATGATTCCCGGCCCTGTGAAAAATTTGGATGCAACAGAGCCTAGTAATTCGCAACCAAATATCAAGAACGATTCGCACATCCCACATGTTTCGCGACAGAATAATAAGACTCATCACTATGTTTGCGCAAAGAGAACAACTGAATTTCACTGCAATCCTGATCGATTTTCATACCTGCAATATCCTGAAAATCATGAAATTCAGCGTAATAATGTTTATAAAAAACCCGTAACATTTAAAATTCCATTAAATGACAAATCGCAACATGTATTCCAAACATCAACGTCAAATAATGCGATGTCATTTATGCGGCCAACAGTTGACTCAAATTATAATAAAGAGTATTTAAAGTCAAAACAGGCCTTCCCAAATATGCATAGATGTTCGCATAAGCTTGAACTTGCCCCATTCAGCGGTAAAACCACGGAGTTTTTAATGTTCAAGCGTACTTATTGCAACACTCAACACTTGTTTACACCTGCAGAGAATCTTGTGCGCTTGACGAGCGCGCTGCGCGGTAGCGCCCTCGAAAGCGTGTCGTCGCTGCTGTACACGGCCGAGCGCCCTGAAGAAGTAATCGACATGCTGGAGCAGACGTTCGCGCTTCCTGAAGTGAGTGATCGATCTATACCTAAATAACAACTTTTATCTGCGTTTTTGGACATGGAGGCTGTTAAGCACAACAGGTTCGGTTTAGTTCCCGACTACGCTAAGCGACCTGGTGCTTTAACGTCAGACTGCAACAAACGTCCTGGTACAGTCAACCATAATTTAACTCCCAATTTCACACGTCGTGAAAACGTTCACGTGACGTCTACGCGTGGTAATTGGTGATTTATGTCGTTACTGTAATAATAAACACAAATTGAGTGATTGCAAAGAGTTCAAATCCCTGTCATTAGATGACAAGTGGCGTTGGTTGCGCGAGGCTAAAATATGTTACAAGTGTTTGAAATCTAAAACGCATCGATGGAAGACTTGTAGGATCGGCCGCTGTGGTGTCGATGGATGTGAGCTTTTCCATAACCCGCTTTTGCATTCGCCGTCGACGCCGCAACCGTCCCGCAGTGCCGAAGAGTCTCCGTTACCTTCTTACAACATCGTAACTGAACTTAATGATACTGATAAAACTGTGACAATTTCTAATATTACGGAATCACCCTCTAGTGACAAAACGTCACCTACAAACACTCGTGTGTATTTGAAAATTGTTCCTGTTGAAGTGAGCGGTCCATGCGGAAAATATGACACTTTTGCTTTACTTGACGACGAGTCTACCGCAACTTATAAACTCGGAGGTGGCGCGCCGCATTGGAGCTACAGGCCCCATGGAGTCAATCAAAGTTGACGGAGTTGCCGGAATGTCAACATATAAACCGATTCAACATGTGAGCTTTTCTATTAAAGGTAAACATTGTTCTGAAGTATTCTCAGTGAACAATGCTAAGGCTATGGACACACTCTCGTTGTTTACACAAACTGTCAAACGAAATGATTTAGCAAAATATTCGCATCTGACTGATTTGATTGATGATCTAACACTTAACGATGCTACGCCCAAGATATTGCTGGGTGCTGAGCATTGGTATTTAACTGTTAGCCGCGAGGTACGGGAAGGTTCAAAGAATCATCCGATTGCTTCACGCACATCTTTAGGTTGGGTGATCCACGGAAAATCCAGCAGTTGGACAAAACCTGTACATTTTATAAACCACGTTTCTGTCGATGACTGTGGCGATTTTGCCATAAACGAACTTATTAAAGATTATTTTCGCCTTGATGCTATAGGTATCTCTAAGCCCGAAAACACTTATTCCAATGATGATAAATACGCTTTAGGCATTTTAGATACTACAGCCAAACGTCTGCCGTCAGGTAGGTTTGAAGTAGCTTCAAACATACCTGACAGCTATCCTCACGCACTTTCGAGATTTCTTGGTTTGGAACGGCGGATGACACGAGATTCAGACTTCAAAAAAGGTTACTGTGATTTCATTAACAATATGATAGGAAAAGGTTACGCTGAAGAATGCCCTAGGGACACATACCGCGACACTGTCAATTTAAACGGCATACAGAAAACTTCTCGTTGGTATTTGCCCCAAACTTTTTAAACTCGCTTCTGTTGCCCGGACCTGATCTTCTACAGCCATGGCTCCAGATTTTATTTCGTTTTCGTGAAGGTTACGTCGCGATGACAGCTGACGTAAGAGAAATGTTCCCACAAATTAGGATTAGGGAGGCGGACCGCGATGCCTTGCGATTTATCTGGAGAGAGAATCCCAGCTGTGAGTTGAAGGAATACAGGATGACTTCTGTAATCTTTGGAGCCGCATGCAGTACGTGCACAGCCTTATATATAAAAAACCGAAACGCTAGAGAATTGCAGAAGTCATACCCCGCTGCATCCAAGGCTGTCATCCATGACCATTACATGGACGATTTTTTGGGCAGTTTGGATGACGTTCAAGAAGCCTCGCAACTTGCAGCCGATATAGTGACAGTGCACAAGGCTGCAGGAATGGAAATGCGAGGTTGGGTAGCCAAGATACCCTCCGCACTCGCCGCTGTTCCTGAAGATTTGCGCGCTTCTCCACCTAATAATGTTGATGTAGGCCCTGAAACCTTCATCAGGACTTTAAGACTCATTTGGCATCCTCAAAGTGACACGTTTAGTTTCCGCAATGGGTCCCCAATTCCTGAAACGGAGAAACTGACAAAACGGAAAGTATTATCTTATTTAATGGCCGCTTGGACTTTTGACTCCGTTGATCATTCAAGGACGCATTCTATTTCAGCAGACATGGAGAACTTATATTGATTGGGATTCCGAGCTGCAACCAGATGCGATCCATAAATGGCGAGCTTGGTCTCAACAACTGGCTATTATATCCGATCTCAAAATTCCCCGCTGGTACAGGTGCGGATTCCAAAATGAGGACATCGCTGACAGACAGCTTCATGTCTTTGCTGACGCAAGCAAAGAAGCATACTGTTGTGTCGCATACTGGCGTTTCACGTTTTTGAACGGTATTGTGAAGCTGTCTCTCATTGGTGGTAAAGCACGTCCAGTCCTTTAAAACCCGCATCAATACCACGTTTAGAGCTCCAAGCAGCCCTTGTTGCTGCTCGATTTGCCAACACTGTATGTACTGGTCATGACGTTCACCCGAATTCAACCTATTATTGGACAGACTCAACTACAGTTTTGAGTTGGATTCGTAGCGACGCTCGAACATTCAAGCCATTTGTAGCCAACCGCGTTGGTGAAATAACTGAAATAACGAACGTCAATGATTGGAAGTACGTTCCGGGTGGCTTGAATGTCGCAGATGATGCAACAAGACTGAACGACACTGACACTGACTTGTCGCGTTGGCTCTCTGGACCCGATTTCGTTTTGCTACCAGCTTCCGAATGGCCTAAAGAACCATCGCGCACTGCTGAATCTACATCTACCTCGGAAGAAC
Organism: Hedya salicella; assembly: GCA_905404275.2. Classification (NCBI taxonomy): domain Eukaryota; kingdom Metazoa; phylum Arthropoda; class Insecta; order Lepidoptera; family Tortricidae; genus Hedya; species Hedya salicella. Next base: position 93,070,700 of record FR990096.1, read on the forward strand.
TGAAACCCTCTAAGGCGTCCAAGGTGTATGTAGTTTTAACCCACCTGCATAAACCTTCATCGGTTGTGGTAGATCCTTCACGCTTCAGTGAGTGGCTACGCCTGCTTCGGGCAACCGCGCGCGTCTTTCAGTGCGCGCACAAATTTCGGTCACTTTTGGCACACAATACTCCAAATTCCAAAAACACTAATAACGTTTTTCCCCACCAAATTTTACCACTGTCCGCTTTAGAGATTCAGAAGGCTAAAAAAAGCGCAATTTTGCAAAGAACACAGACCGATTGCTTTGGTGAAGAAATTTCTCTTCTCCTCGACGCCAAACCCTTGCCCAAGTCCAGTAAACTGCATCAGCTCTGCCCAATACTCGATAAGGATGGCCTGCTTAGATTAGATAGCCGAATCAAGCACATGAAGGATGTTGATTATGCCACCACGTCACCCATCATTCTGGACGGTCATCACACTGCCGTACGTCTCCTTATACGCCACTACCACGTGAGAGCCGCACATGCGTTCAACGAACTGGTAATTAACGAGCTTAAACAGCATTATTGGATTTTTCGATGCCGTAGTGAAGTACTCGTGATAGCAAGAAGATGCTCGCATTGTATCAAACGAAGAGCATTGCCTCAAATACCGCCTACTGGTGATTTACCGGACGTACGCTTAGAAAATCATAAGCGCCCGTTTACAAACACAGGCTTAGATTATTTTGGCCCTGTTGACATATCAGTTGGCCGTCGGAGAGAAAAGCGATGGATTGCCCTTTTTACTTGTATGACGACGCGAGCAGTGCATCTTAAGATCGTTACCAGTCTCTCAGCGGATTCTGCAATTATGAGCATACGTCGTTTTGCCGCACGTCGAGGATTTCCGCTTAAGATCCTGTCCGACAATGCCACGTAATTTGTAGGAGCTAACCGCCACTTATGCGAGTTTTACGAGGACGCAGTCCAAGAATATGCTGCGAGTAACAAAATATAATGGTGCTTTATACCGCCGGCGTCACCATTTATGGGTGGCTGCTGGGAGAGACTTGTGAAGACGGTGAAGACTGCCCTTCTAGCAACCTTAAAAGAAAAAGCTCCAAGAGAAGAACTGCTTCACACCCTTCTACTTGAGGCAGAGGCACTGGTAAACTCGAGGCCCCTGACGTATGTTACGGAGAATCAGGAGTGCCAGAGCCTTACACCATTCCATTTTGTGATCGGAACTTCCTCGAACCAGAAATTGCCAGCTGACTTAGACGACGGAGTTTTCTCACTAAGAAAGGAATGGCAGAAAGCTCTGCGGCTCTCAGAGCATTTCTGGAGCAGATGGCTGAGAGAGTACCTGCCCAGTCTGAAACCTAGGCATTCAGTACGAAATGGAGCCCGGTACGAAAATCTGAAAGTTGGCGATGTGGTGCTTGTGGTCGATCCAGACTTACCAAGAGGAGTGTGGCCAATGGGTAGAATACTCGCAGTGCATCCGGGCAGAGACGGAATCGTGCGTGTGGCTGATGTTAATACGCGAGGGGGCGTATTGAGGAGACCCACTAGAAAGCTGGCCCTTCTGCAGCAGGAATTAGCTGTGTAGCTACGCTACACGGAGGGGATGATATTGAGGTTTTATACTATTAATTATTGTTTATGTGTGTTTATTTTGTCAATTTTTATATTCCTATATTGTTTTTTAGTTGTCAAATAAATGTTGGTTAAGTCATTTCGTTGTTTGGATTTATCTCCATAATCTCCAGTTATCGAAGATAATCTCGTACAAATGTCAAAATCGAAAGTCAAACCAAATATAATTAAATATATATCTTGCTGCCAAGGGTGAAAATATCTCAGCGGTTTCTGTGATGATTATGCTGGTCCGAATCCGTGTTGCCATTTGTACTAATAACGATTTGGCTCGCACGCACGGTGTTTACACAAATCAGTCTAGGCATCTTGATGCACTAAACACCCGTAAGATACCTAACCCGCCCCCGTGTTGCCTAACGCGTTTGATATGACGCTCGCAATCAGAATCAAGTGTCATGATTTTGTATGGGCTCCGACAGTTGATTCCGATATCAAGTGTCAAAATTTAGTTAGGCAATAACCCCGCCGGTTTCGGTTCGGTTTGATTTAAGGCCGAAACACACCGGATGCGTACGCAGCACGTGCACGTGCGCGTGTGCGTGGCGTGCGCGTTGTTTCGTATGAAATGTCATAGTAGATGGCACACCGCTTGCTTGGCGTGCGCGTGACTTGCACGCAACGCTGCTCCGTCGAGACAAAACGGCTGCGTGCTGCGTGCACGCGCTCACGCAGCGTAGTGCTGTGATGACGTTGTATTTACCGGCGTTCCCTATGAGACGGCGAACCGAACAGGTCGGGACACGCACTGCTCGGTGCTGCGCAGGTGCTGTACAGCTCTCTTATGTTTATTTACAACTTGGCCGGGGCACGTGGATGTTTTTGTAATGGATTGCCAAATAAAAGGAAAAAATATAGAACCTGTGCGCAAATACGAATGTATTTATAACCAAATACACAAACATTATAAAAATTCGTCGTATAAAAGCTTGTTATGGGAACTAGTCTTCCTGTAGTTCGTATCATTTTTCAATATACAAGGCTCCAATAAACCGTGGAGTTCTTCAAAACAAGCTCTGGACATATGAGAATACCAAAAAAACGATCTTCATACGATTCTAGTTCGCGGCACAGGTTGTGATATTCACTGTATTTTTGTCTGCTTGCATTTATGTCATGAACCCACAGTCTTTTTGGCGCTGCACGAGTTTTTTGAGTTGAAAGTAGAAGCAGTAAAGCTTCTTCTTCTTCTGACGAACTGTTATCGAGCATAATGAAAAGACAACGCAAAACAAAATGGCGGCGAGTCACGCAACGGTGCTGCAGCGTGCGCCACCGTTGCGTGCACTCCTCTGCAGCACTGCGTGCGCAGCTCTCGGTTTGACAAGGGTGCTGTGCACGCCACGCACACGCGCACGTGCACGTGCTGCGCACGCATCCGCTGTGACTTGGCCTTTATACCGAATCTTATAATATTCTCTATATTCACGTAAGTTTGCATTAAACGTTATAAAACCGGCCAATGAGCATGTCCGACCGTACTCACTATATTTAGTATAGGGTAGGAAAAATTTTTAGGAAGCCTCAGTCTTTATAAAAGGACACTATCGAAATATGTGCTACACATTGATATTTACAAAAAAGAAATCTGTTTCAGTAACATGCATGGAGTGCCCCCCGTTTTTGCCATTTTAGCTACGGAACCCTTAAAAACGTTTCAACCTTGTTTGTGTGAATGTTAAGAGAATCGTGTGTACATAACGATTTAGGTATCTATGTAACTTTGGATAAAATTTGGCATTCAAAGTTTTGTGTGTTCTTATTATAAAACTTAGTACCGTATTTTAATAGCTATATTTAATTAATCATGTATCAGTTACATACATATAACTACTATGACGAGTAGGGTGGTATTACCTGGAAAAAGAGCACGAAACAGACCCACTGGTAGTACGTGTAATATTTCTTCTCTGTCGACCCGTCGTACGGGTTTCTGACTCCAGGGTGCGCCACGTCCTTCCCGACCTGTGGCACAAAATTTCTATGTTAACTTATAATAAGTTATGTGAAACACTAGAAACGTCAAAATATTGATGATAATGCCCCATACAAATAGAGCAGCATGAGTGACGTCACTAAACTCACAAGTCTATGAACTCTATGATTGAGGTAAATCGGAGGAGTGTAAATAAGTATTTCTTTATTTTGCCATATATTTATTTTTACTTTCATACAACTATAAAGAATAACAATGTAACAATAAATTTGCTTTGGGCAAGAAAATAACAAGAAATAAATCCGATTCCGAAAACCACTAAAAGTAAAAAAAAACTGCATAATTGAGTTTCGTCAATTTCCTTACAAGTACGTGACCGTTTTTCTACTCAATCTACACAGCATATACAATTAATGTTATTTTGAAGTCGATGCCATCTAAAGAACGTGTAATATGTTGATAATTGACTATTGTAGTAAGTTGTGATATGATGGCACCGACACCATGAGGCGTTTTATGTTTTGTTAAGAAGTTAATTTTCTTAACAAAAGCTTCGCGAATAGAGACTAAAATAGTACATTTAGCCCCTAGGGTTTAAAAGAAAGCCATATAATCCCATACAAATTTCTATGACACTAAAAAAAAAACTTGCGGCTAGCTACATACTCCTTACGAATAATTAAAAACAAACAAACAAACCAACCTGATTGGCCAAACTTTCTGATAGAATTGCTCAAACTGTACTTTTAGTTATTCATGAAATATAAAATTTTAAAGTTAAGTCTTTTTTATTTTTCGCAGTCGAAGTGAAAAGCAGAGTGTTTAACACGTGCCTAAAAGCCATTATGACACTCAGACATATTTGTCCTCGCTCACTTCGTGAGCTCGTCCAAATAATGTGTCGTAACGGCTTCTTTTAGCCCCTTTTAAACAATCTACTATTATTTAACACTTCTTTGTTAATTATCACTTAAAAGTATATATCTCGTGTCGATTCGATCAAGCCGAAACACGGCTAGCTTCCGGCTCCATCATCAAAGCAATAAAAAGGTGCAATTCTCATCAGGACCATTTCAAATTGCTACTATGAAGTATCTTAACTATTTTTCTACGATTTTTCTCAAAGATGCAATGAAATGTCGTTATAACGTGCGTTAAAGCAGGCTTCAAAGTATCCCGTTTCGGGCGAAACAACCTGAGAGAACTGTAAAGCAATTTCATACATAATTGAAGTCAGGGAAGTATTTTTTTTTATTTAATGTAAACATGGCGTCTGTGTTCATGAATAGGCTAACAGCAGTTTTTTTTTTTTCTAGTGGCTGAATTGAATGGTTATCGGACCAAAATTATCCGCGTTAATGCCTATTACACACAAACTGATATTAACACAAATCTGTCTGATTCATATGTTGATGAATAAATTTAAAATATTGTTTACATGTAAGTCACCAGATACCATAGAAAATATTTAAAATCCTTTGCATATATTTTATTTATTATAGAAGATAAGATTCTTATGATCAGGTTGTGTGTAACGGCCCTAATAGGGTCTACTCGAACACTACACACGCGAAATACTGACGACTTCTGTAAAAAAAACATGGAGGGATTGGAGGGAAAATTTAAAAATCTTTTGTCGTGTAGTTTTTTAAGTGGTATTTTTTTATTTCATTGCATATGTTTGAGAAAAGCACTATACATGCCTCTGGCCGCGAAAAGTGCTTACCGGCTTCGTATCACTATCCGTTCTATACCTACTCACCCGGCAGACCCTTCTTTCTAGGCGTCTGCAGTAATGTACTATTTAATCGAGATATTTCTTGTCGCCACCCTAAAATCACTTATCCTTGAGGAGTTCCAGTGACCTTCTGCGGTCTCCATTATCAGTTTAATTCAGCAATTTGCACTTTCTGAATGCAAATACTTGGTTTGTTTCTTAAAATACATGCCTACAATATTAGGAGTTCCTTAAATTCCTCATGGATCCCATCATCAGATCTTCACTACATTGATATCCACCGCATCCATACCAATCCGCATCCAGATTTCGAATCTGCACCTTCTTTCAAACAAAAAAATAATTTTCTAAATCGGTTAATAAATGACTGAGATCTGAGGTAACAAACATAAAAAATAAAACCAAATTGAGAAACACACCTTTCTTGGGAGTCAGTTAAAAAGTACAACCGAGTTGAGAACCAACTCATTTATTGGACTGACTAAATAAAGTATTAATGACTAGCTTCTGCCCGCGACTTCGTCCGGTTCGTCCTTAAATTCGTTTATCGCGGATACGGGTATTTTTCCGGGATAAAAAGTAGCCTATATCCTTCCCCGGGACTCAATCTATGTCCATACCAAATTTCATCCAAATCGGTTCAGCGGTTTAAGCGTGAAGAGGTAACAGACAGACAGACAGACAGACAGACAGACAGACAGACAGACAGACAGACAGACAGACAGACAGATAGACAGACAGACAGACAGACACACTTTCGCATTTATAATATTAGTATGGATTGACGTCGGTTAGTGTTTAGTGTGATTGAAACAAATTCTCCGTTAGTGTTCAATCATTTGAAAGCACTAATGATTGAAATATTTTATTCTTTAGTGTTTCGAAAGTATTAAAAAACTAAATTAACTTTTAGTAAATATTAAATCATGTGATTGATATTAATGATTAAATGGCCAAATTTAACTTAAGTCGTGATACTTAATTTCGTCGAGGACAAAGTACGTAAATATAAAAGTTCAGCACCTTATAGACTCCGAGTCCATGTTGAAAACTTCCATGCTGGATGGATCCCGTGATGAACCCTGGGGGTACCTACTGGATCTCAGGATTGGTTCAGCATAAACGAGTGTTTTTTTAGCTTGATATACTTAAAATGAGGAGCAATTGAATGGAGTACCACAAAATGCTCCTGATGATGGACCCTGAGGGTACCTACTGGAACTCAGGATTCTATCAACATAGCCGAGTGCTTTTTAGCTTAAAGGACTTAGAATGAGGAGCATTTAGATAGGGTACCACCAAATGGTCCTGATGATGGACCCTGAGGATACCTAACTCAGGATTGGACCAACATAAGCGGGTGCTTTTTAGCTTAATGGACTTAGAATGAGGAGCATTTGGGATTGGGTACCACCAAATACTCCTGATGATGGACCCTGGGGGCTCCTAATGGAACTCAGGACTGGATCAACATAGACGAATGCTTTATAGCTGAATGGACTTAGAATGAGAAGCATTTAGATAGGATACCACCAAATGGTCCTGATGATGGACCCTCGGGGTACCTAACGGAACTAATGACTAGATCAACATAGATGAGTGCTTTTTGGCGTAATGGACTTAGAATGAGGAGCATTTAGATAGGGTACCACCAAATACTCCTGATAATGGACCCTGGGGGCTCCTAATGGAACTCAGGACTGGATCAACATAGACGAATGCTTTTTAGCTTAATGGACTTAGAATGAGGAGCATAATAGATAGGGTACCACCAAATGGTCCTGATGATGGACCCTGGGGATACCTAACGGAACTCAGGATTGGACCAACATAGGTGAGTGCTTTTGAGCTTAATGGACTAACAATGAGGAGCATTTAGATAGGGTACCACCAAATGGTCCTGATGATGTCCCTGGGGGTACCTAACGGAACTCAGGATTGGACCAACATAGGTGAGTGCTTTTTAGCTTAATGGACTTAGAATGAGTTCGCCGCACGCGAATATATAGGAAACGCACCCTGAGCGGACGCCCGCACGGAGCCCCCTCTCAATGCAACTGACGCCCTCAAACATGTTAACATATTTAGGTAGGTACTTGCCTTGAAGAGTCCTGTTACTTAGAAATGTGTTTGTGTCATCCCCTATCGCAGATGGACAACCACGATTTTCAATGGCTGCTGAATTTTGAGTACAATACCTTGCAAACAACAACGCAGGGGGTTCACTTTTTTTTAAAGATGACTCTACATTACAGATGAAATTAAACATGGAAGAAAAAAACATTTTCATTAGCAACATGCGTGATTAGAAATAATTAATATCCGACCGAAGATTCAGTTTCGGTTTCAGCCAGTCTCGGCCCAAAAATCATGTTTCGGCTAAAGGTTCGGTTTCGGACAAAAACAGCCGAACCGTTCGGCCGCGTCGAAATTTACAACATCGTACTTTCGGGTCGCGCTCGGCTAACTTCGGGGGCGCTCGGCACTGCTGGCAATCTTCAAAACATACGAGACTTATAATATTTTCTTCTGTTTCCGCGATTATTACTCATTGAAATAAAACAATTTAACGGATTATATCGCCATGGAAAGCTGGAAAGCTTCCGAAACGTCGGGAACTAAAATGAGATAATATACGCGATATAATCCGTTAAATTGTTTTATTTCAATACGAGACTTATGTTCTAAGTTGTATAGTCAATTTTGTAGAAGCGTTTTACGATGTTGAATTAAAGTTATGACTTTCAAGAAGTAAAAATAATTAATGTACAACATTATACTGATTATAGTTTATTAATCTTTAAAAAAGTACAAGTAACATTTAAAATGTTATTGGAACATAAAGATCCTATAGTAATAATAAAAAGCTAATAAGTATATTTCAATGAGCCTTTCGAGGCTAGCTGATTGCGATCATAAAAATTAAAAGTGAAACTGAAAGAAAATACATAGGTATTATCGTAATTTGACTATCATATTTTAATAATTAACTTGTTTTATTTTATGGCATGTACAATAGGCTATTTGTCAGTAGAAGAAAAATTAAAAACTATATAAGATCCTGATACAACAAGCAAAATTAAAACTACGTTAAAATTTTAAGTTCGATAACTTACGTGTAGCTTGTTTTATAAGTCTTATATTGGGTGGGAAAGTCCATTTTTAAAGTATGGAAATATTAATAACTAATACCATTCAATAACCCATAAAGTGTTTTGTAATTTTTCTTATAAAACCGTTTCGATAAACGCAAGTTTTAACGTAGCTGCAGAACAAAGTTCTTATTTTTCCTATAAAAGGTACTAGTGTAGTGTGTGAAGTCACATGCTTGTAAGGCTTTAGTATGAAGCGTTTTTTGGGAAAATCCAAAAATGTGATTTTAACGTCGTTGTATTTCGGGGAGCTTTTATGATATTGGATTTCTATTATTAAGACGTCGTTTCATAACATACCATAAAAAAATTCTCAAATAGCCTATTAACAATATTAACAAGTCGCTACCTCAGTATTACAGTCAATGTAACATTTTAAGTTTTTAACTTTTTAGGGGTAGTTAAATTTTGACCCAGTGTCAGTATACAATGTTGAAATTTCAATTGGATAAAATTTAAACGTAGAAACCTGTAATATTAGGCCGGCGAGATATTTCATTAGTCAAATATCTGGAAAGAACGGCCCACTGACATTTTATTTAACGTTTCAATACTTTTAGTCAACTTTTAATCACGTTTATAAAAGGTTCGGTTTCGGTTTAGGCCGAAACTATAATCAAACCGAACCTTCGGTTTCGGTTTCGGCAAAAAAAACATATTTCGGTCGGTCACTAGAAATAATCTATACTCAACAGCCATTTTATCGGACCAGCGGTACAAAAAGACGTATTTACCAATAATTAACTTTAGAAAAACTTCAGTCATCTACTCGTAATCGCATTCTATCTACGGACATTATTTCAACATGACCGCCTTATAAGGTATGGAGAGCTTGATGCGTCAAAATATAATCTATACTATTATAAAGTTGTTAAAATGAAATGTCTGTAGGTACATATAAGTTACCTTCAAAAAAATAAGTGATACGTACTATGTGAGTGTTAATGAATCGCATTTTTTTTGTGTTTGTATGTGTCGTTTTGGCTTCATCGCGCCAAATCGCTTAAACGGATTTCAATTATTTTTGGTACAAACGGTAGCTGTGCATCAACACAAGGTTATAGGATACTATTTACCCGAACATGCTGATAAGAAATATTTATTTAACAAAAAAAATCATGTGAAAGCTAGTAGGTACTTAGTTTGATGGTCATCATTTTTTATCCAGTAATGTCAATGTGTGCCACATACTGCGACAGATCTTGTAAAACCATTTTGAGGTTTTTAATTGTTTTTTTTGATTAAGTGGATATTTTCAGAAATAATCGCTCCAAAAGTAGCACAAATTGTGTAGCCCACCCCTCTATCTTCTAAACGGTTTGCCAAAAAAATGAAATGAAAAAAATTACAATGATAACGCTGAATAAATACTATCAACTGGAGATGGGCCGACTATGGATTTGGCCGACTAGCCGACTAATCGGCGTTGAGGTGGCCGACTAGTCGGCAATGCCGATCATTGATTTCGGCTACGAGTAAGTTCGGATGCAATCGGGAACGTTCGGTTTAGTTCCAGTTCGCTAGCCGCGCCTCGTGCCACTCGTAAAATGTTTATGTTTTGACAAGTTCATTTTGATTACGTTTTAGTGATTTACTTGTGACACCAGCCGGCCCGTGTTTCTTATTATAGTATAAGAAAACAAGATAAACAGTGATATTATCTTACTGTTGTTGCAGACAAACAAAAACCTTCAAGCAAATATTGGTACTTTATTTTCTTTCCAGTAAGTCATAACGTGCCGAATTTTCGGTATCTTTTGCCGACTAGTCGCCGACTATTCGCCGACTATAATGAGGCGGATAGTGGGCTTTACCGACTAGTCGGTTCATCTCTAGTTAAAATCCGTTTAGCCGTTTTGTTTGACGTAAGGAAGGCGAAACAACACACAAAAAACTTCAATTTATAGATAGTTCGTTTCACTTTTTTTTGATTATAGTTTTCTATGTACAGACATTTCATTTTAACAACTTTATAATTTATGCATAGATTGCGCCGTTGCTACAGGTGGATGTACATACGTGCCTGAAAGATGCATATAATAATTAAAATTTTAGTATCAACGTCTCAGTCAAGCCCGTTAAGATTTAATTCTAGGCATTTAGTCTTTCCTGTATCGAATTCTTGGGAATATTGAGCACGCATAATTTGATACATGCCAAGAATACATTCAAACCTTACTTTGTACCTGTAGTATGTATTTGATAACCGGTCCTTTTGGATTTGCCGCAGTCGGCTTGATAGCCAAAGGATTACTATGTGCCAGAAACTTTGTGATTCCTTTTTGTTGTGTTGCCGGAGTAGGTATGATCCGCCCATTAGTCCTATGGCGAAAAAGAGGCGCTATAAAGGAGATTTCACTAACTTTGGTATTACTGAATCTAGAGGAACTATATTATTAGAATACCACTAAGCCGAGAAGAAATGATTAAGTGTCTTCATCTTTTTTATAAGATTTTTACTCGGCCCACCTGTAACTTCAGTAAACATATAAGCAAATATTGCAAGATAATTTGACCCACTTCCCGGTTTCCGATCGAGCTACAATGAGTACTTATGTAAGTTCGGTGACAATATAATCGAATTGATATTGATGATCAGGCCGGAAGTGGTCATATTAACTCTGTAAAAAAATAACGAAACTCTGAGTTTGGGTACTCTAAAATCGTCTCAATGACTAGTTGCCTGGTGGCTGGTGTTTAAAGAAAAGGACATTCAGCAATAAAAGCTTGTAACAAAAATGACATTTAAGACAGAAACTTATTTAGCTTTAGGTTCTCAATTCGTCGAAATCTTTTTTTTTTAATTTTTTTGTTCTTATGTATGTTCACCGATTATTCGAAGACTATTTGACCGATTTCAAAATTTTTTGTTTAGTTTCATAGGAGGTATCTCAAAGTTGGTCCCATATAATTTTGGTGAAGATCTGATGATGGGATTCATGAGTAATCGAAGGAACTCCTCAAATATCGTAGGCGAACATACGACGCGATTTTGGTATTATAAGAAACGTAATAAGCATTTGCATTCAGAAAGTGTAAATTGGTGAAGTGGAACTGATGAAGAAGACCACAGAATACCATCGGAACTCCACAATGATAAATTATTTTCAGGTGGCGATAAGATATCTCGATTAAGTTAGTGAAACAACTTCATAGTTACAAACTTAAATTTTCCTTATGAGAATGGTACCACTGGGCTGATTTCATCGTGGAGCCGGAAGGTAGGCACCGGATCTTCATAATAAAAGAATGTATCCTAGCCGTGTTTTGGCTTGTTGGAATCGCCACAAAATACACTTAACTAAAAAGTAACAATTAACTAAAAAGGGTTCAATGAATTAAATTAAAAAAAAACCGACTTCAAAAACAAAACTAATAAGTAAAAAAATTATTGCATAATTCAGTTTCTTCAATTTACTTCGAAGTAACCGTTTGTCTACTCAATCTATTCAGTATATACAATTAATGTTATTTTGGAGTCGGTGCCATCGTGTCACAGCTTACTAAAATCGTCAATTTTCAATATTTTACACATTAATATGGCTGTTTTAAAATAATTTACGAATGTTATGTTTCTTATGTAGCTGAATAGACATAAGTAATTGCTATAGGCTGTGAAGTAGTACCTAGATACACCTTTTAATTTAGTCAGTAAGATTATATAATATTTAGGATTTACTAGTCCTTAAGCATATAATATCCTGTTTTAAGTGTTGCAGTGCCCTACAGGGTTTCATAGCGGCAAAATATAAAATGTACCATCTTCCAATGTACCTATGAAAGCAATAAATAAACTGATAACTGATAATTTATTTACGGAAAATATGTTTCATTTTCACACCGATAGAGAATCCTCAGAATGGGCTATCACAGCCGATGTCAGCTCATTGTCTGGCGGCACTTGACAAGGCGCGCATAGCGATACGCAATCGTGCGCCGGCTGCATATTAATGCACTACTGCATTTGCACACAGTTAACGGCTCTCTGCGCGTGATTTCGGTCGTCTTTGTTGGAAAAGCTCGATTTTTGACAATTGGAATAGCAATCCTTTGCCATTCCAATTGTCAATGCATAAGGACTATGCGTCTGGATACCACGAGCCAGACTTATTACAGACCGAACTAGCCCACGGATCCGTTAGTTTAGAAAAATGACTGTTATTTTTAACCGACTTCAAAAAAGGAGGGGGTTCTCAATTCGGTGGTATTTTTTTATTTTATTTTTTTATGTTTGTTACCTCAGAACTCCGTCATTTACACGACGATTTGGAAAATTTTTTTTTTGTTCTTGAGTAGGTATATCCAAATTGGTTTCATAAAATTTTGGTGATGGTCAGATGCCGGGATCCATGAGGAATCGAAGGAATTCCTCGATTTTTATGAGCACATCTATGGCGATATCGGTATTTATTACAGTAGTTTAAGCATTTGCATTTGAAAATCACCATTTAGTGGAGAGAAACCAGTGATGAAGACACCAGCCATCAGTTACCACTGAGGGCTCTACCAGTGTTATTTAATTCGCGGATCGCAAGTCGATCAAGAAAATTATTTTTTCGGTTAAGAGTAGGAATCTCCAAGTTGATCCCATAAAATTTTGGTGAAGATCTGATGATGAGATCGATGAGGATCGAAGGAATTTTCAAATATTATGGGCACATCTATGGCGATTTTTATGGTGTTTATTAAAGTAGAACAAACATTTACACTGGAAAATCATCATTTGGTGAAGAAAAACTGATGATGAAGACACAAGCACACCAGTCACTAATTAGGGCTCAACCAATGTTATTTAATTCACTAATCGCAATATAATTATTTATCATATTTTGCTTAGAGGCAGAAATTGGTTAAGATCAGGGTAGCAAAGTGGAGAACCAGAGAACTCCTCAACGGTTAACGGCCCTGATTCTGAAATAGCAACGTTCATCTAAAGGTCGTGAGCAATTGGCATTAGAATGCAATATGGCTGTAAGTGCCGTATAAAAGTTGTAGAAGTCATAAAAGTCGTGTATTATGTGTGGCTTCGATCGTCAGAAGGCAGATTTCGTAGTCTTGTTATTTCCCTTAACGATCTCTCATCATGTGGTCGATTTAATAATTTGTTGGCGGCCAAATCTAACAACGCTATGCCTTCCAAAGTTTTGACACGGCTTAGTGCAACATATATTTGCCCTTTAGCGAAATTCTTTTTATCAGGGTCTATCACAGCTTTCTCGAGGGTGGTACCTTGTAGCTTATGAACAGTAACAGCCCAACTTAATATTAAAGGTAACATACGAGGCTCCACATCTCCGTATCCCCTTGTCACTTGAAACGTTAGTACATGATGGAGGTATGGGAATGCAACCGTCACTATCTTTTAACCTAAGGCCAACAGTTTCATCGTCAAATTTTTACGTACGTGTTTTTACGTACACAGCTTCCGGGAGCTCCCCGTCTTCCAGCTGATCTCGTCTTAGGGCCGGCCATTTTTTTTTATATGCTCATAGCTCCATTCACTAGTCCTAGCCATTTTGACTTAGCCAATTCTTATAATTTAGATTTTATTTACAATAGTCTTATCTACAATTGGTCTTATTTATTTACAATAGGGCCTGCTCAATCTTCCCATTTTGAGCTCTAAAAATACTTTACATCACTAAAATCCATCAATATAAAGCAAAAAAAATATTTTAAAATAAAAAAGAACCGACTTCAAAATAAACTAAAAAGCCAAAAATGATCTTTTATGTACAGTACGGATCACATTTGAATCACCTTTTGAAGACGGTGCCAAACCTGAAGTAAAGTCCTTTATCCAACAAAAAAATATGAATTACTATAACTAAATTTAGGTAATAATTAAAGGCTCGCCGCCGCGGTTCTTGCGTGTCATTTGTGTTAATAGTAATAAATGAATGGTTTGGCACCGAATTCAAAAGGTGATTCAAATGTGATCCGTACTGTACATAAAATATCATTTTTGGCTTTTTAGTTAATTTTGAAGTCGGTTTTTAATATGTCTCCCGGTTTTCAATCGTGTTCAACAAAACAAAGAATGAACTTTTAGTAACTGTACATTGTAAAAAATATCCATACTAATATTATGTATGCAAAAGTATGTCCGCCTGTCTGTCTGTCTGTTACCTCTTCACGCTTAAACCGCTGAACCGATTTGGATGAAAATTGGTATGAAGAGTTTGAGTCCCGGGGAAGGACATAGGCTACTTTTTATGCATGAAAAATACTTATATTCGTGATAAACGAATTTAAAGCGGACGAAGTCGCGGACAGAAGCTAGTAATAAAATATTTTCAAAAAAATAAGTGATATATATTACTATAAAATCACTGAATCGATTTTTTATGTTTATATGTGTCATTGTGGGGCTTTATCACGTCAAAACGGCTGAATGGAGTTTAGTTATATATAACATAAGAAACCGGATCGATTGATATCATTGGAAAAATAATGCATCTTTTCTATTAAATATGCTAAAGCGTAGATTGTAGTGGGACGTTTACAGGGCTGAACAAATTATAAAAATAGATCTCGGTCTACGCGAGCTATACCTGACCTATGCAATATAACTTTCATCCTAGCGGCAACAAGTGTGAATTAGTCTGACCCTACTCAGCTAACTCTGATTCAATTAGTGTTTTCCGGTCAGGCGACGGGGTAACAAGTCGGCCCGATGAGTAAGTTATTTGCGAAAGATAATTGGCGAGGTATGGGGTAGCATAGGGCCAAGTAATCAATTTAAATAATTCAATCACTTATTTTGTGTAGTCGGGTAAAAACGTTCCTATATAAACATTTGTGGAAGGGTCTTACGGGTCGTGTACCGAAAAAAGTTGAAATCCATTCTTTTGATATGCTAAAGCCGCAATGACAATGACACATACAATCACAAAACAAAAACACGAAAAGAAGAATCGGGTAGTTCTAAGTATAAAGTTACTGACGAACTCCGTATAAATTGTGGTTTTATTTTCGGTTATCTTGTAGACGTCGTGGTCAATGTCATAATGGCCGATGAATGATGCACTTTATGATGTCACCTATTTGTCTAAAATTTTCTATGCCTTTTTTTACCCTGTAATTATTGTCGACATGTTATATACTTTCTTTCCCGTAATTTAACTTCTTATAATTGTACATGCTTGTGGTGTTTGCCTATAATTGGCTGTGCAATAAGTCTTTAAGCATTACAAGTATGAATCTGTACTGTAACAATGTAAGATTATAACCACTGTTGGCAGACCTAATAAATAAATGCAGCGACGATGGTAACTAGGAGTTTAAAGCGCTCAAATATTCACCGCAAGTACTACCCAATCGTCGTTAGCTTGAGGGCCCGCACAGGCTGGGGAGCGGCTGGCAAACTCCACTTCGAATGTATTTAAAGTCCGGCACTCATCTAACTTTACCTTCTGCTGGGGTGTTCTTATAGTCTTCAAGTCATCATTTTCTCTGGTTTCAGGCTACAATGACTACTAAACTTGTGAGTATCATTTATCCGCGACTTCACCCGCGTTGCCAGGAATTTAATGTTTTAAGTTTAAAGACTTTCTTTCGTTGCAGCTGAACCCGCGGTCTTATAAGACAGTAGTAGAAATGTGAATTAGTTATCTTTTACTTTGTTTGCCCTTGTGCCATTAATATCGTCAAACAAACGAAACTGAATGTTACATGAACCGATATTGGCACTAAGCCAAAACTAAAAAGAAATGCATTTATTCAAACCGCTTGTGAGCTGTCAACTATTATATCCATATTCATACTAAAATAAATGCAAAAGTTCGTTCATTTGTCATACGGCGCAACTGGGTTTAGGTACTCGCGGAAAAGGTATCAGTATTTTCATTAATAATAATCCTTTAACATTTGTAATGAAATAACACACGATATGACATGATTTCGATTCTTCGTCTCGAATTTTGTAAGAGTATTCATATTTTAATGTCTATAAAGCGTACTGTAATATAGTGGTACTTGGTACACACGGTACCTATGAGCGAATTTTGGCAGCAAATTTGAAATGACCCTGGTTTCATTTATTTTGGCCAACATTATTTCCAAGTTTGAGTCTATTGCTGAGATGCTGCGGAGAAGATGAAGGACATACAAACACTGATTTCAGTAAGTCCATCATAATTATATAGTTTGTACATCCGTCCATACTATCCATACTAATATTATAAATGCGAAAGTATGTCTGTCTGTCTGTCCGTCTGTCTGTTACCTCTTCACGCTTAAACCGCTGAAACGATTAGGATGAAATTTGGTATGGAGATAGTTTGAGTCCCGGGGAAGGACCTAGGCTACTTTTTATCTCAGAAAAATACCCTTATCCGCGATAAACGAATTGAAGGCGAACAAAGTCGCGGGCAGAAGCTAGTAATATATATAATTATTATTATAATAAGTGGCAAACAGGCAGACGAGCTACTCGATGAAAGGCCAGAAATATCAAAATGATAATGAACACGAAGGTTTCCATTTTGTTTTTTACTGGGCCACAACAAACACTTCGCCATTGGGCTCTCAAATAATCAAAACAAAATACATACAAGTGCTCTGTTATGCAATACCTACTAGCGCAGTGAGTGGCCATTGCACTTAAGTGTTTGTCAAGCTTAGGGATAGGAGTGAGATTTTGACGCCTTTAGTAAATGAATGTCTATCATCCAAATGTTAACTATTTTTGATCTCTGTTATTTATTATCCCATTTTACTTAAAACCAAGCTGTTGACGAAGTCCTAAGTATGAATAGGAAGGTGGTGATGAAGACCAAAGATAAGTACTGTTCAAGTAATGCTCGATAAGTATGTTCAGCATTACTTCACGAGGTTCAATTTCAATTATTTATTTTTCGGTGGAAAGGGGTATTTCTCAGGTACTTAGCCTTATACGTATAAATATGACAAAGTTTTGACATCAATATACATAATCGATTGACAGAACTTCTAAAATAACTTTTATATAGAAGCTCCACAAACCTCCCCAGAGAAGGCGTCCGGCAAGGCAGCGACATCATCGTGAACCGGTTACGGAGTCTGATCAGCGCGTAGATTCTAAAGTTCTGGTACTTGAACTGATGGACTGTCAATAGAAAGCACCACAAACCTCCCTAGCGAAAGCGTCCGGCATGGCGAACGTGGACGTGATCCAACAGAAGGTGTTCACCACGTGCGCCGGGACCCCACTGACTATGCACTGGATAGGCTGCCCCACGAACTGGCTTGCCGTAATGATGACGGAGCACGTTAGCAGGAGCACCGTCGTGAACAGGTTGTGCAGCCTGAACAGCGCATTGTCTGTCCTGATGTCCTGGTATTTGAAATACACGCTCAAACCTCCGAGTAGCTTGAACATCTTGATGTAGCTACAACGTCATTTGAGGAATGTCGGGCGGCAGTCTTTGTTTTGGGATCTGGAACAATAGAGATGTTATTGTTAGGTGATTTCGTTCAGACGCTGATATAGAAAACAATTGAATGCGGATGAGGTGATCATTAAATTATACTTTTTGAAGAGTACATCGTTTTGTCGTACCTTAACGCAATAAAGGAACAAAGGATAGATCCGATTGTTTGCATAGATAGTCTTACGGACAACCTTTTTTTAATGTTGTTGTTCCGGACTGAAAAAAGGAGCCATGCCAGTTATTTCTTTCATTTTGTTTTAATTAAAGTTATATTATACCTCAACGATCGTTTAATCTTAATGTAGTCAGAATAAATGTATTTTTTTTTACTGGATAATCATCATTCTCGTTTTTATACGTAACTAATTCTCCGAAAATGAACTGTAATTTTTTTTAACCAGTTCTCATGTTATTTTACGATGCTTGATGAAACAATAAGATTTCAGACGGTGTGAGTTCTAATGAACGGCTCCAATTTAAGGAGGTCAGATAACAATGGACGTGTTTGAGAATCAAGACCACTTTCTGATGAGAAGTATCCACAACTATTCTTAAAACAACGTTCGGTATTTTCATAAGAATTGGGATGTACGAATATATTTATAACTAGGATTTTCCCGCAGCTTCGCCTGCGTGACCTACTAATTTATTTATCTCCTGCGAAAGGTGCATTTTTCCCAGGTAAAAACCATCCTATGTCCTCTCTAGAGTCTCAAACTATCTTTATACAAAATCAATTTTAAATTACTTCAGGCCTTAAGAGGTAACAGAGAGACGTTTCTCCACCATCGCATTTATAACATTACGTACGAGTATAGTAAATATGGATTGCAAACCCGATCTCCAAACATAGATTCCGAAATGATTAAATAATTTTAAACACCTCTATACTGATTCTTTTCGTGACTTATTTTTGGGGAAGTAACGTTCTTAAACCGCTCTCAGCTATTAAATTTAGACAGAGGCAGTCAAAGGTATAACCCTATTTATACTTTTTCGAAAACAACCGCTTAAATAATAGCAATATTATACAAATTAACATGAAATAACTGAAAAAGCAACTACACTCGAGAGCACAAGTTTCGGGTCACCCTAATTTAAATAACAGCAACAGATTTTTATTATTATTAAATACTGGTTTTATTTACATAATATACTATTATTTGCGATTCCCCGCTATATTAGCCATTCCCGCGATCTTACCATAAAAATAGCAATACCCCAATAAACTTTTTAAGAAAAAATAAAACCGACTCCGAAAAACAAAACTAAAAAAATAACGGCATTATTCAGTTTTAATTCATGCCTGAGTGCAGCTTCTTGTGTAGTTATTATTAGACTTCGGGTCATTGCCCTCTTATCGCACCTGTGCGATATGGAAATAGGTCGACACCTGGACGAGTGTAGCCATGTTAAATGAAATAAAACGAGACTGTCTATAATCGTACTGTGGACGAGCGAGTTGAATGCGACTACACGTGTAATTCAAACGTAGTCCAAGTGTCGATGTCTACGAAGCTAGAGGTCCCGGTTTAGAACCCGGATAAGAGCAAGCTGTGCGATGATCACAAATATATATTACTAGAAGGTGCCTGCAACTTCGTTCGCGGAAGAGGAGAAAGTCGTAACACTTTTTTTTACTTCAGCGTAGTCGGATAAAAAGTATCCTATAACCATCTGTGGATAACCAGCTGGCAGTTACCCGTGTACTAGTACCTGAGATAATTAGAATCCGATTAGCCGTCTTGGCGTGGTAAAGCCATTACACATATATATTTTTTTAAATGTAAAGATTTATTTTATGTTATTCAATGATCTTCAAATTGTCTGTATCATATATTTGTTTGAAAATATCGTCAATGGACAGACAAAGACATTGTATTTTTACAACTTTATAATACAGTAGAACTCCAATTATCCGAATTAATGGGGACCGGGACCCATTCGGATAATCAAATATTCGGATAATCGGATTTTTAAAAAAAAAATTGCCATTGGAGAGAATAAAAGCTACGTTTTGATATTGCACTATTTTTTTATTGAATTAAATGAAAGAAACATGAAATTTTCACATGTTTTAAATTAAGACAAGTCAAGTCAAGACTTAACGCGCAAACACTGGCTTCGCGGGGGGAAGAATAATAGCGCACTTAGACTTTTTTTGGACAATTTTTTGTGATTCGGATAATCGGCGATTCGGATAGTCGGAGTTCGGATAATTGGAGTTCTACTGTAGTATAGATGTTTATTCTTGGGTCTTGGATGTTTTTTTTACGTTAAAGCGTATTATTTACGCCTACATTCAACTCGTGTATACTTCGAACTGTTGTATTTTTTAAGTTAATAATATGTATGTATGTATGTAATCACTTTATTGCACACAAACTAATACAAAAAAATTGGTATTTACAAAACACAAATCTGTGTTTTGTAAATGTACAAAGGCGAACTTTTCCCTGTGAGGGATCTCTTCCAGTTAACCTTTAAGCAAACGAGAGAAAAAAAGTATACATTGAAGAAGATAGACCGACCAACAAATTAGGTAATATGCACAAAAAAAAACGAAGCCAAAAGATAGAAGATTAGAGATAGACATAAATTATAATAAATTCTTACCGATAGTATGTACGTAATTAGTATCTGAGATTATTTAGCCCATTTTGTTTAGTTTTGTACTGAAAAAACCGTGGTGTTAATATTATTAGCCATTTCAATTCGAACTATAATAACATCTTTTACGATACGGAGCACGCAGCAAGTCGCCTGACACGACATTGCAATTGATTTGATATTAGAAAAGTAAAAGTTTATGAAGATGTTTGGATGTCTTAGATGTTGTTAGAAAGAAAGAAACATTGGCATATAAAAGATATTAAAATAAGAAGCAAATACAAAAAATATAACTAGAATGCCACGAAAAGGTCCCACCTCAGCATAATGGAATATAGGTTGAAGCCAGAGCTGACCTTCCGGGGTGACGTCAGGCGACGTCACGGAGAGCTGTGCGGCGTGCATGACAAGACAGATTTTTTATCTTGAACGCAGCGTTAAGGAGATCCGATCCATCGAAAATTTAAGCAATTTTTTGTGAGATTTTTGTCAAATCTAGTATAATGTAATACAGTCTGGTTTTTAGATTTGTGTTTTTTGACTATATAACCTATTCAGTGATTAACGGGTAAATATGTTTGTTGAAAATTTCCTTGATAAATAAGTTATTAAGTTTTTGGTATAGTTTGTACAAACGACAGACTAATAAACGGCTAAATTATGTAAAAATTACATTATTTCCTTTAACTTTCACGTGATTACGTGCCCTTGCAGGGTTCATGTTCCTGGACTTATTAAATAATGTAAGACCTTATGTACAACATGAAACGCAATAAACGAATTGAATTGAATTGATTAACTTAAATGTGAACAAAACATAATAATATCTTCGATTTCATTGTACTTTTACATCCGGCGCTTACGCCAAAAATCCCCAAGCATTCTCTTTCTTTGATGCGCGCGAGCAATAAATGCGTCCCTTCTTACAAATTCCGCTCATTAGCCGGCTTGGCGTTTGGGACGTGGTTTACGAATAGACATTACTTGACAATGCAGGCCCTTAAGCAAGCGAACAAGTTCTGACAGATCTGTCAGTGTCAGATGGCAAACAGATTTAGATCACACTTGCCACACAGATATTCTAGATCTGATGTGGTCAGGTTTGGACTGAAAATTCCCGGTAACGCGAACGAATTGCGATTGCGAGTGTATGTTGATTTATGTATATAATCCGTACTAATATTATAAATGCGAAAGTAACCGTCTGTGTGTTTGTCGGACTGTCTCCCTGCCACCTTTTCATGCTTGTGACTCTGAACC
The DNA here is from genome assembly GCA_905404275.2 of Hedya salicella. NCBI lineage: Eukaryota > Metazoa > Arthropoda > Insecta > Lepidoptera > Tortricidae > Hedya > Hedya salicella. Next base: position 93,092,433 of record FR990096.1, read on the forward strand.
GAATTAGATGATATAAAGTACAGAGATAGACCTGGGATTCATGGAATGCTGCGGTAGAACTTTGTATGGGGATACTGAGTAAAGCGGGCGAAGCCGCGGGTAAATGCCAGTAACTTCCATATAATTATAAAATTTTATAAATAAAATGTCTATTTCAAGGTCACTAAATCGATAAATTTGGAAGATCTCCCACTGTTATTGCGGATCAATACTTATGTCTCGAAAAGGATTTAAATGCTAATTGCATTCCTTATTATTAAAACAAAAATTGGATACCTAATGTATTTCGCGTAAAAGAAATGATGTTTTATTTTTATTTGCAATGTCTTAGAGCTAATTTTACAGTACCTACCGGTATTCTCTCATAGTAAGTTGATATTTTTAACCAACTTCCAAAAAAAGGAGGAGGTTCTCAATTCGACGGAATGTTTTTTTTTTTATGGATGTTCACCGATTACTCGAAGACTATTTGACCGGTTTTAAATTTTTTTTCTTGGTTATATACAAGGTACTTTCAAGCTGGTCCCATTTAATTTTGGTGAAGATCTGATGATGGAATCCATGAGGAATTGAAGGAACTCCTCAAATATTGTAGGCATACATATAGCGATTTTGGTATTATAAGAAAAATAATAAGCATTTGCATTCAGAAAGTGTAAATTGGTTAAGTGGAACTGATGCAGAAGACCACAGCATGCTATCGGAACTCCTCAATGATAAATGATTTACGGGTGGCGACAAAATATCTTGATTAATTTAGCTAAGCAACTTCATTGTCACAAATTTAAATGTTCTTGATGAGAATGGTGCCATCGAATTGATTTGATGATGGAGCCGGAAGGTGGGCACCAGATCTATGTAATAAAATAATGTATCCTAGCCGTGTTTGGGCTTATTCGAATCGTCACGAGATTACACTTTTCAGTAACGATTAACTAAAAAGTGTAAAATAAATAAACTTTTTAACAAAAAATAAAACCGACTCCAAAAAAACTAAAAAGTAAAAAAATAACGCCATAATTCAGTTTCTTCAAATTACTTACAAGTAACCGTTTGTATACTCAGTCTATACAGTATATACAATTAATCTTATATTGGCGTCGGTGCCGTATAAAGAACGTGTAAATTATTGAAAATTGACGATTTTAGTAAGTTGTGACACGATGGCACCGACTCCAAAATAACATTAATTGTATATACTGTATAGATTGAGTATACAAACGGTTACTTGTAAGTAATTTGAAGAAACTGAATTATGGCGTTATTTTTTTACTTTTTAGTTTTTTTGGAGTCGGTTTTATTTTTTACGTGCTATAGAATGCACATGTATGCTTGGATATTATACCCGCACCTGTGGAATGACTAGTTCAGTGAGGAAAGGGACGGACTGAAAACCAGTGCTGCGCAGTCGCGAGACAGCCGCAGCACACGCTGAGTCCGTTCCTTCTGTCACGCGTAATATGTAGGTTTTATTTTCTATCTTTTTTCATATGTTATTTGTTCCCTGTACTGTCACCAGCATCAATATGTGCCAACAAAGCGGACGAAAATATCTGACACGTCCTAAGGGCCCTAGAAATAGTCATGTCAGAAATTATAACATCAAAACGTATAAACCTTTTTTTTATGAGTTGCTGCGCGTCCACATTAGGTTAGGTACCTATTATATACGATATTTTTTTTACCAGACTAGGTTGAGGTAAAGAAAGGGTTATGACCTTTTTCTTTTCCACGAACGACGTTGTCGTCACCTTCTAGCATTCTTGTATATCAATCTTTCAATCAATCATATAATGCTTTATTCAAGTAGGCCTAGGTACAAGCACTTTCGAATTGTCAGGTACAGTATATTAGAGAAGTGTTTGCTGGGAGAGATACAATATGATCCAACATTTGTTGCAAGGATTAGGGATAAGGCATATTATAATATATGCATACAAATCGCCAAAAGTATCACGATATTTGAAGGTTCTTAAAAATTACAACTAAAACATGGTCATCTCAGTGTTACATTGACTAAATATGTTGCGCTAGAGCTCAAGATCGGATCGCAAATAAAACAATTGAGCAAATATGTATTGTTCGAATTTCAGGTTAAATGTACAGTTAGGCATGGTTTATTATCATACTTGTCAACTACTATAGTTTAACGAGCTATTATTAACGTGGGTTTATTGTTCAATAGGTCAGGGTTCTGCTAATAATGACTTGTTCATTTAAAATTTTCTTATTATCGCATTATAGCGGTACTGAAATTTTAAGCCAACTCTAACTTCGTTCGTGTAAGAGAAAATAAAAACATAATTAACTTTTTTACTTTAACGTAGTCGAGTAAAAAGTATCCTATAACCAAAGAGCGAAATTAAGGTGCTTGTGACGTCAATAGTTGCATATATACGATGATTTTGAATCGGTGATCAGGAGTAAGAAAATGTTATATTAAGCTAAAATTAAACTTAATTAATACGATACGTCAAGTGCCATCGCTTTGGCGGTAAATTTGATGTCTAAACTTTATGCATGACCATGACAAGATTGACAAATTATTACTCATCTCATAAATTATCATTACCATTAATTTTCTGAAGAGGTTGTTGGCTCACAGATACGGATTTGTAGGGTGACAAGGAATTTAGGATAAAATTCATTTTTAATTAATGATTTTATCAAAAAGGAAGTTTCATTCAATCTACCTATAATTATTAAAGCAAGAGGCATGAAAAGATCTTGCGGGCTTCTTCTTTCTCAATGCAATGAAATAAAAAAAATACACCACTCAAAAAACTACACGACAACTTTTTTTTATTATTTTCCCTCCAATCTCTCCGTAAAGTTTGTTTTTTTACGGAAGTCGTCCGTATTTCGCGTGTGTAGTGTTCGAGTAGACACTATTATGGCCGTTATACACAACACAACACAGCCTGATAATAAGAATCTTAAATATCTATAATAAATAAAAGAAATGCGGAGGACTTTAAATCTATGGTACCTGGTGACTTACGTATCTAGACCATATTTTAAATTTATTCATCAACACATCAACCATACAGATTTGTGTTCTTAATATCAGTTCGTGTTTAATAGGTATCAACGCGGATATTTTTGGTCGGATAACCATTTAGCCACTAGAAAAAAATATAATTCAGCTGTTTAGCCTGTTCATGAACACCGACGCCATGTTTACATTAAAATTACTGGGTCCTGTAACACAGGGAATCCTTCCTCAGGACCCAAAGTCATGTATCATTTATGTCTTCTTTTTGTTTTTGTTTTTTTTCATATTTAATGTTTTTTTTTTCAATTAAAAAAAATACTATCCGGCTTAGGCCTTCAATTCTGAATGTAATTCCTTTACAGTTATCTCGAGTATCCGCCCGAAACGTAATACTTTGAAGCCTGTTTTAACGCACGTAATGACGACATTTCTTTGCATATATATTTGAGAATAATATTTTACTGGGTAATGTAATCTTAACAAAAAATATTAACATTTAAACATATTATCGCATCTGAGGAATCTGTCTCACTTATATAGGTCTATAAAAATACGGTAAATATGTACGCCATTTGAAACAAAATACGTAGTTACATGTATGTATGGGTGTTATATATTTATTGAAATAAAATCGTCGGGAAACTCAGTAAGCCGGCTCTTGATATTTCCGTGTCCCTCAGAGCACTGAGACTTAGTTAATTCTTTATCTTACGGACTATTTGGAGGTCACTAAAACGAAAAACATTTTTTTTTGATGTTGTTTGTTTGTATTTGTATGTGTCGTTATTACGGCTTCATCACACACGGGTAGCTCGGTATTTCCAGATGGTTATAGGATACTTTTTCCCCGACTACGCTGAAGAAAAGACGACGGGTTATGACTTTTTCTCCTCCGCGAACGAAGTTGCCGGCATCTTCTAGCGTTTTATAATAGGTGGATTCTGCTACGTCAAACTCACTCTATATTTGATTTCGTAATTTCCCAGATTCAAAAGCAATCACAATTTTTAGTTTATCACATAAAAACAACACATTGAGTTTACGTTTAGAAATTATGAGGAAGTACAGGAGACTGCTTTTATGAACTGACTGTAATAAGCTTGACAAACAAGTCGGTACGCAAATATGGCTTTCTGAATTGAATATGAGCTCCACAAACAATAATAACATAATAAAGAGTCATTCGAATACAACGTAAGTTCCTAGAACTAAAGAAAACAATAACAGACGCACATTTGGTCATTCGAATGAAATAAAGAGTCCCTTGAAATTTAAGAATGAGTCATAATATAGCAAAAGTTAACTGTCGTTTATAGATGTGTGCCTACACAAGTAAGTAGCAATCTCACTTATAGAGGGTTAAGGAGGCCAAAATGACGAGACCTGGCAAATATTCTCATCAATAAAGTTTTCTCACTTACCCAGATCTCACTTACTCAGGTTAGACTGTGTATACATTTCGCACTTATATACATTCATGGCAATATAACTCTCGAATCTCACGACAGTTATAAAAAAAAAAACCGGCCAAGTGCGAGTCAGTTTCGCGCACCGAGGCTTTCGTTTTATATATGCTATACGCTACAAACGGCCGATCTATGAAAATCCAGTGTTAGAGAGCCCTACTTCTAAGCAAATTGTACGTGGTGTTCGATCATTTTATATTGGTTACTGACATAGACAGACAGACAAAAAAAAACTGTTTTTAGTATTTGTTGTTATAGCGGCAACAGAAATACATACATCATCTGTGAAAATTTCAACTGTCTAGCTATCACGGTTCATGAGATACAGCCTGGTGATAGACAAACAGACAGACAGACGGACTGACAGCGGAGTCTTAGTAATAGGGTTCCGTTTCACCCTTTGGTACGGAACCCTAAAAAAACCGGATAGACGGATAGCGGAGTCTTAGTAATAGGGTCCCGTTCCACCCTTTGGTACGGAACCCTAAAAAAACCAGCCAAGAGCATGTAGGCCCATGCTCAGTGTAGGGTTTCGCAGCTGTTTATACAAAAAATGCACTAGAGATGAAAAACATACGATATGAAAAAGGGCACCTGCAAAAGAGCGTATCTCCACAGCACTTACGTCCTTTTGCTGTGAAGCGCAACGTAACCGTTTTTGGCAAAACTCAAAAATTTTCGTTGAAGAAAGTAATTATTAAGATTTATCTGTAAGTTTTTAAAAGGACTTTCGAAATGTGTGCTGATTTTTTTTCAGTTTCGTTTATATGTATGGAGTGCCACCCTAGAAATATTGTTTTCGTTATTTAACTATCAGACTAAGTAGCGGCTTATACAAAACATCTATATAATCCAAACATCAATAAATCTTGTACTTAGTTTTTAGTAAATAGCCAGTGACATACGGACGGACGGACGAAAGGACGGACAGACGGATGTACGGACGGACATGACGAAACTATAATGGTTCAGTTTTTTCCATTTTGCTTACGGAACCCTAAAAATGGCGTTGTTCTGGTCATAATGCCTATAACCGCACCCGGAGCAAACATTGTTGAAGGTCAGACTTTCTTAATCTAAATATTGGTAAACTACAGAGGCCAATAAATTGTTGTGTGATTAGGTACTTTACCTATAATCTACATAAAAAGACTTTGTATGGAGCTTGACGTCATACGTCTGTCATCGACACCGTAGTTTCGTTCCTCGCCTATAACCATCTGTGAATGTGTCTAGCTACCCGTGTGCTAAAATTAGTTGAAATCCGTTTGGCCGTTTTGGCGTAAGAAAGCCGCAGCAACAAATAGCCACATAGGAAAAAAAATTGTAAAGTGACCTACAAAGAGTCCGTAACTCCGTGTCACTTAGGTATTATTTAAGCGACTCCCACAATAGAAGGTGGTTTTCAATTCGGTTCTATTTTTTTTAATATCTACCATCTTTTACAGGGCTGTTCAAATATTGATAAAATAGACCATATCGATGAATGTCTGTCTAATACATTAAATGGATCTTATCTTGTTGTCAAAATACTTTTTAATTAGGTATTTAAAGAAAAAGAACATACAGCTATATTTACAGGATGGACGATATAGATTATATTGAATAAAAAAGCTATATCTGTACTAAATATGTATTATATACCAATAAAAATACGCCTCGGCTGTTTAAAAAAAAACATACAAACAATGGATTTATATAAAACTAGAAGACGCCCGCAACTTCGTTCGCGGAAGGTAAAAAGTCATAACCCGTCGTTTTTTCTGCAGCATAGTCGGGTAAAAAGTATCCTATAACCATCTGGAGATACCCAGCTACCCGTGTACCAAAAATTATGGAAATCTGTTTAGTCGATTTTGCGTGAAGAAGCCACAACGACACATACAAACATACATAAAATAAAAAAAATCGTTTTAGTGACCTCCAAATAGTCCGTTACAATCAATTTTTTGAAAATATCGTCAATGCATAGACATTTCATTTTTACAACTTTATAATAGTGTAGATAAATCATGACATTATAAGGTATACCCGGGTAAGACCGAACTATTTTTCAGATCACAAAAAAAACTTAATTCTCACTAACTTTTAACCTCCAAATTTTGAATGCGAATGATTAAAAGGAAAACAACTTTTTATTATTAATTTACTTCATGCCCCTTTATAAAATAGCTTAGGTGTAATCTACGCTCAAAGTTGATTTTTTTTTTCAAGACACTAAACCAAAAAGCCTTATTGGTCTAAGATCGGACCAATATCTAAATTCAATTCTAAAGCTAGGGGAAGAAGGTGCATACGTTGAAAATATCCGGTCTTATATAAAAAAAAAAAAGACTGATATGACACTTTTTTTAAACGTTCGTAACTCACAACTGATACGACAGAGCGGTTACTACAAACTGGCGAGCGGGGCGGGGTGAAATGGGGTTCCTCGTGGTATTGCCAGTGATGTAAAGTGACTACTATCTTAGTAGCAATTGTGACCATCCGATCTTTGCCAACCTTACCATCATGATTTTCATTTTTTTTATTAGGAATTTAGATCTTTGTTTTCGTAAGAATATACTTACACACAGGTTTAATGAGCATGACTAAATTTTCAACGCCCTTTTTTTCCCATAATTTGACATACATTTTATTTTTAGATCTTACTGGAATTTCGCCGAAATAAGATTTTTGGTACAGGAATAGCTGCATCACAAATGGTTATAGGAGTCGTTTTTTCACGACTACACTGAGGCCAAAAAGTGAATTATGACTTGTTTCTTTCTCCGTGAACGAAACTGGGCGCCGTCTAGTTAGTAATAAATGGTTACTTCAATAGCTCTGTATATTTAGTCCATCATTCGAATCCCATAACCCAGTATATTTAGATACCATCAATCTCCAATAGTTCATACACCCAGCAGGCGCTGTCTCAGTGCACGTCCCATGATACGGGCAGGAACAGCACTCGCGAGGGGTATATACCGCTTAATAGTAGATTGTTTGACAAGGGGCTAAAATAAGCCATTTTGACTCGAGCGAGGACACATATGTCTGAGTATCATAATGGTTTTTAGCCACGTGTTAAACACTCTGCTTTTCAGTTCGACTGCGAGAAAATAAAAAAGACTTAACATTAAAATTGTATATTTCATTGAAAACTAAAAGTACAGTTTGAGCAATATCTTATTATATCAGAAAATTTAACCAATCTGATCAGGTTGGTTTGTTTGTTTTTAATTATTTGTAAGTAGTATGTAGCTGGCTGCAAGATTATTTTTGGGGTTATATGGCTTTCTTTTAAACCCTAGGGGCTAAATGTACTATTTTAGTCTCGCTTCGCGAAGCTAATATGGCGTACCTTTTGAGCAGGAGAAGTGAAAATTTCATTTAATTGTCGGACGGGGCTCTACGCGTTAGCTTCGGCACCGCGCACGCTGTCCAAAGGTCCAGGACACCACTGTCCCGTGAACGGCTGCGCCATGCAAAATGCTAAGTAACATTAAGGCTAAGTTCAGATGAACGCGCCGAAACGCGCGACGTCGCGCGATTCAGCTGTTCAGATGACGGCGGCTTGCACGCGGTAGTCTAGCGTGAACATTCAGTGAGACCATTCACACGGAATGTTATTTTTACAAGCAAATTGGACCAAAAAAGAAGGCAATTAGCTTGTGGGTTTTATACCGCAATCTGCGACGTCGTCGTCGAAAGCAAAGACGAAGCTGGGCGCACGCTATTTTAAGTCAAATACTTTCTTTATGCTTGTATGACTTACTATAGGATGTCGATTGTCGATATGCATCCTTCGACTTTTTGTGTGATTGCGTTAAAAAGGATTTGGAACTTACAGATGGAGCTGAAAGATATTGCAATAGATATCTCGTCGGCCATTTTCGTGGCTCCGTGCGTCCCTCCGCCTCAAACCGCGCGGATCAACTGAACAGGTCGATACAGGTACAGGATTGTAGATCTTGAACCGCAGTCATGTATACAAACCACATTGATTTGTTACAATCTTGTACCGCGCGCCGAGCCAACCGCGCGTTCATCTGAGGGGCTACTCCGAAACCCGAAAAACGAAGTTCGTATGGCGCCATCCCGCTCCCTCAAATACAGCTTATCATGAGAGCGAGAGGGATGGCACGTTACGAACTTCGAATTTCGAGTCTCGGAGTAACCCCTCTGAACTTAGCATAAGGAGTGTCCCGTTCAAAGTTCAGAGTCCAATTACCAGCGTCGAATGAACACTTAAGAATACATCACTCAGGTGTTATGTGATGTGTGTGACACGATGCCGCTGATTTATTGTTACGTTGATAAAGATGGCAAAGGCAAACTATGTTTTTGTCTCCATCTATTATAAAGTTATAAAAAATTCATTCCTATGTACTTGAAGTGTAGTATTGAAGATATTTTCATATCGATAAGTCAAACGGCCTATTAGAAGGTCACTTCCATATTTTTGTTTACTTATGTGTCTTTGAGTAATCATCACGCCTAAACAGCTAGACAAATTAAAAAATAATAATTAGGTTTTATACTCAGAATAGTTTGCACTTTCGTACTTTTAAGAGGTACACATAAAAATGTGTAAAATTAAATAAAACAATTTAAAGGGATTATTACGCGTAATAACCTTACTAGCGGCCGCCCGCGACTCCATCCGCCTTAGATTCGTTTATCGCGAATAAAAGGGATAAAAAGTAGCTTATGTCTTTCCCCAATACTCGATATTTTACTAATTTAAATGTGAAGCATTTTACCAAGATTCCAAGACCATAGCGTAAAAAATATTTACTGTTCATACGAATTTTCATCCCCTGTTTCGCCCCAAAAGGGATGAAATTTTACAAACATTATAGCCTATGTCCTATTCTGATATATAAGGTACATAACTGGAAAGTTTCATAAAAATTTGTAAAGTAGTTTTTGGGATTAATTGGAACGTACATACATACTTTCACGTTTATAATATAGTAAGGAAGTAAGGTTTTAAGTTCCCGGCTACCGACGATACGGACGTTAATAAACCCACATAGATACACAGATAGGCCCATATTAGACTATCATATATTTATCATAGAAGTATGATCTCATATCTGTAAAAATCTTGGATCATATTTTATTTATGCTATTCTATAATTTTACATATTACACCTAATATCATATAAACGTCATAGGTAATCAAGATGGATACCGATTTAGCCGCGTTTTCCGTTGCAATGAGTGCAATTTTATTAATTGCCCTGAAGGTAAGAAAAAAAAAAGAAAAGCAGGAGGAAACGACGTATTTGGGTTAGACCATGGATTGCCAGGCGATCAGAGAGAGGAGTTAATAACACATTACTCGAAGAACTTAGACTGCAAGATATAAAGTCATACAAATTGTACCTCCGAATGGACGAAGTTGTATTTAACTATATATTATCAAAGGTACCACCGCTCATTTCGAAACAAGAAACTCATTTTAGATGCTCAATCAGTGCAAAAGATCGTTTACTAGTAACCCTGAGATATTTGGCGACCGGAGAAAGTTATTCCAGCTTACAGTTTCTAACCAGAATTCCCCAATGTACATTATCATTTATAATACCAGAAACGTGTAGAGCAATACATAAGGTGTGTGAGGTTAGACCACATATGATCATAATTGTACGCTTGCTGTCAAATAGGATCAAACTTCTATGATCATAGACTATATAAATCATAGGTTGTTATTACACTGTCATAGGTTTATCAAATTAATATGAGTCATATGTCTATGATCATATTTCTATGATAATGTAATATGGGCCTATAGGTACATTAAATTCATAGCACCTCTCTTTTTAGGGTTCCGCACCAAAAATGCTAAAAAAGGAATCCTTATGGTGCGACTTTGTCTGTCCGTGTGTGTCTGTCTGTCCGACTATTAGAACGCCATATCTCAAAAACTACTCATGCTATCTATTTGAAATTTGGAATATTTATAAATATGGTCAGCCCACATGTATTGCAAAGGAAACATTCTAAAATATATCTTTATTTTCTAAAGAAACGTCGTTTTTCACAATTTGTATAAATAAACATAAACATTACACGAAAATTATAACCCTGTCTCTAAGTAGCTATTTATTTTTAATTTTCAAAATACGTATTTGAACAAACCGGTTGCGTTTAGTTTGCACCTCATTTGCATGCAGTGCTATAGATATCAGGTGCAAACTTAACTCAACCGGAACCGGGTAATATAATAATGTTAGGGTAAGTGAAAGTTTGTACGGAACCCTCAGCCCGACTCGCACTTGGCCGGCTTTTGCATCAGAGGTTATAAATACAAGATACCGAAAATGTCTGTTTTAACAAGCGTTTGTGTAAGTTGCCGTGTTACTATGTACCTATGTGCATCAAGAATCATCTCGATGAGTTGCCGGATGTTCAAAGATAAGGCAATAAAAGATTAAAACAATGTTTTTTGACAGAAACTATTTTTAAATTGATTTAAATATTTCTAATGAATTGTCAACCCTGAACCTAGAAATAAATGGAACGGTTTCCCTTTATCTTGCATAATACGAGTATCGATTGTCTGAAATACATTCCGCGTAACAGTTATCGCAGAAACATTTTTAGCCGAATGATACTTTAGCATAATCGTATACTCAGCATAACTAACTGTGATGTCACATAGCACTCATTAGGCAGCATTTTAAATTGCAGAATAGTAATATGGCCGACTATAATTTCGCAGCATTTTATGTAGCATAATCTATGTTCTGCCGAATTTCTTGAAGCATACTACTAATATCGCCGACTTTATTTTTGCATGATTTTATGTGGCAGAATAGAAAAGTTTCCTCGAAATTGCTATAGCATAACACTGGAGAAATATAGGAAAAACTAAGACAAAATGGAATATGGGTCGAAAACCGAAAACTGTTAGTTAGTTTGTATTGTGACGGAGCGTCAACATGGGTCAAAAAGCGCAAACTGTAGGTTAGCTTAGGTTTGAATTATGGCCATGAAAGAAAATTGTGCAAAATGACAGTATGCTAAAAAAATATGAGAAAAGTAATTCTGCGAAATGAAGACCCTGCCAAGAGTGCCAAGGGCATCTATGCGAAACAAAATGATGAAAATAATTTGTATGCAACACATTAGTAAACCAAATGGAACTGCATGATAATGGCATTGTATGTTTAGGCCCAAATGTACCATAATTTATTACTTTTAACGGCACGCCTATCAATCTCGATCAATGTTAATCACCCATAAGCAACTAACAATCCATGGACAAATTGGGCATTAGGTAGAAGTAAAAACTAGACACGACAAGATTTCACACAAATGCAGCATCTGCGAAAAATATTTTTTCTTATACATATTTCACACTGTTTCAAAGAGTGGTAACACACGTGATTATGGTTCCAGATGTGGTTCGCGGGAGTTCGACACATGTTTTACAAGATAAAACAAACATCAGTAGATGAGTCCTACGGTTGAATAAAAAAGTCATTATTAGATTTCAAAATAATGATTAATAAATGAAATTAAAAAATGAAAATTATATGTCGCGGAAATCGATGAGAATACCTGTTTGTAGTTGTGTTGTGTTGTCAGGTATGGAATCCTGAAAAGCTGAAAATGGTCCGATATAGCCTCCGCAGGCCATCTGATAAATAAATGAAATAATTAATAAATAAGCATTTTTATTACTATTTTTTTATACATTTAACATAATAAGCATTCGACAATAGTGTGTTTTAAGGCATCTGGTCATCTAGATCCATTGGACATTTTGACACTTGGACCAGCATCCCCCGGAGGATTTCTATAATTATAATCAAATAATATCATTGATTTTAAGTTTCTTGAATGAAAATGTTGTCTGTCTGATACACGCCTCTAACGCTTGAACCTTGGTTACACACTTAAAACATTCCCATGTGTCAATCAAAATCAATTAATAATAATACATTTTATACTATTATAAACTTGTAAAAATTAGATGTCTGTACATTGAAGATATTTAAAAGAAACTGTACGGACTATTTGGAGATTACTAAAAATAAACATTTTTTTGTATTGAAATAAAAAAAAATAACGGATTATATCGCGTATATTATCTCATTTTAGTTCCCTAACTATACGGATTTCAAATACCTAAATTTAGCCCATGGGTTATACACAGATGGTTATAGGATACTTTTTACCCAACTATAGACGGAAGAAAAATAGAGGGGTTATGATTTTTTCTGCTCAGCCAACGAAGACCCTTCTAGTTAATAATTAAAACCCTCTTCGCATAAGTTCCACGCGCCCTTAAACTGTTTTTTTTTACTTCATTGTTGATATCCATGTTGCTACGCGTATCACACACTTAGATCAGACAAGCGCGGCGTGATCGCCGTCGCGTCCAAGCAGCGCGACACGCAGTCATGCCACGCCACGGTGATCGGATACGAGCAAATGATACAAGTGTGGAACGCACCTTTAACTGTTTTTTTTTTTTGTAAATTTGTACGAGTGATGTATAATTAATTGTAAAGACTTACGCAATCGAGTATCTCTTTTACATGTCACTAAGAAAATTATCCGAGAAGAAAAATAATGCATTAATTTAATGTGTGATTTGTTTGTTGCTTTGTATGTATTTTGTTATTGTAAAATAACCGCGGTATTACCTGTAAATATAATGTTATGATGTTATGTCATATTTTTATTTCTTAACTTACCTCTCTGGTTTTTACACAAGTTTGTATTTTACTTTATGATATATTACTTCATTGCATTGGCGGGTAATATATTTATGCAGTTGATTGAAGTTGTAATACGTAAGTTTAAATTAAATGTTTATAAATTTAAACCGAATCAGTTATCACGTTTGCTACAGTCGCATTAGTTTCAAATGGCTAGTTTGATTTAAACCATGTTTGTTGCAGTAAAAAAAACATTAATAAGCTATTACAAAATGATCTAATTACTCCTTAACCATACATCCTACTTCCTCGTATCAAATAAAAACAATCATTGAAAAAAACAGGAAACTAATTAACAATATCGAATCGAATATAGATATATTATAAGTACCGTCTTATATATAATATAAGTACCGTCGCAATTTCCTATTCGCTTTGTTCACGGTCGACACTAACAGTCGATGCATTTGCTATGTTGTTTAATTAAACCTTTCACTGCTCGTGATGGAGTGACGGGAATGGCCGTCGGGGTTGTCTCTACACATACATATATCGGTACAATAGCAGTCAAACTTACGCAGATAACATGTCGCAATAATCTGCACTAACCGTATTCTCTTGATGAATATCACTTAGTTTGCGTAGTTATTTCTGTTACTGGCAGTACGTTCGAGTACATTCTGTCTTGCGATATATTCGGCATTTTGGATATTACAGATTATTTGACTCTAAAATAATAAAAGTCTGTTTTTCACAATATTTCCATACAAAAATGTAAATGTTGATATTGTTCTCTTCACTTTTCGCTATTATTACTTAATTATCATTTTGATTTCCCTACTACTGAGACCATGAGCGCTGCAAAGATCTTTGTAAGGTTGGTAATTCTAATTATTATGTTCTTTATTTATTTATAAGATCCGGTTTATTTACAATAAGTATAGAAAAGTAGAATACAAAATATAACAAAAAATACCTAACCCAAGGTGCCGCCGGCAGCGGGTCAGGGTTAAAGCTACCGGTGCACATTGGTTCAAGGGCGGAATAAAGTCCGAAAATTACAAATCAACTAAAGTTATTTATTTGACTTAAATCTAACAGTAGAATACTTTAACAACCCTATACTGAAAGAATTTTAATTTTGGTGTATTATTTATTTGTAAATAAATAATACAAAACACATGATGCTGAACACTAACAAATTTTCCGTCAAAAAAGTTGTTTCTTTCTGGTAATATATTTCTAAAACCGGCGCTAAAGTATACAAAATGCTATTTTTATTTGATAAACCATATAATAAGGTATTTTTATGTTTTATAATATCAGTAATTTCGGCTATAGGTTTGGGTATGGCTTGGATTAAAACAACATGGTCGTTATTTTGGCAATTTTTAATATTCAATTGGGTATTACTTTCCAGCCTCACCTAGCCTTTCACCAAAAAATAGCACAAATGATACCTTAATTATCCAAAATAATGACCTAATTGATTCCAGCTGCCGGTGCCTGCAATCTTTTGAATAATGACCATTTAACTAAACAGCGTATTTGGAGGTAGGAAAAATAATGACATAGATAAACACATTTATGAGGGTAGTTAATTAACAAATGGCTTGATTTGGATATAAAATGCGTACATTATTGTCTTTTCCTTCATTTACTATTATCAACTCGAGGAAGTTATACTGTTATTATTTATAGTCATGGCAAGTTTCAGCATTTCGTATGCAGATTTAGTCGAAATTGCTATTTCAAGTGACCGGGAAGTGCATAAGTGTATTGAAAACCTGAAAATTAAAAATCCAAATCTTTCAGAAGCAATACTAGACCAAATCTGTATTGAGTTGACTAAACACTTTTTACCTACTTTCACGAAAAAGTGGAAAGCTGCATCAAGGACGCGAAAATATTTTTTTGAAAAAAACAAGGATTGGCTGAGTGGTATGTTTTCAATACATACGGTGCCTTCAGTTTCGAATGCTGATGCTGCCGTAGACGCCGAACCAGGACCTTCAAAACGACTTCGAAATGGTCGTCCAGAAAAACCTTTTGAAGAGTGTTGTAGCCGTACAAAACGAAAAAAAGTGAGAAGTTTATGTGAGAACTATCCCGAAGAGGCGATTTTGTCTGCTGCCGATAAAATTCGAGAAAACCCCGTAAAATATCCTGCCTTCAGTCCAGAAAAGGCTTTGGCTTTGATGTTAGATGCGGCTCTAACAAAACATCAGTATGAAGTGCTTAGAAACGCGACGAAAGAAATAGGTTGCGACATTTTTCCTAACTATCATAGAGTCCTTGACTCAAAAAAACAGTGCTGCCCTAAATTTGAACATATAGATGTAACCGAATATTATGCCTGTGTTAGCTTGCAACCATTACTGGACCACACTGTAACCAGGATTTTACAAACAAAAACAGCAGATGAACTTTCAAGCATGAATGAAGATATGACTCTTATTTCCAAATGGGGCTGTGATGGTTCATCTGGTCATAATGAATACAAGCAGAAATTTAAAGAAGAAGACGTCGCAGATGCGAACATGTTCTTGACTTCTTTAGTCCCTCTTCGCCTTGCCCATAACAAAGATGACGATACATCTGTGTATTGGAAAAATGAAAGCCCATCTTCTACGAGATTTTGTAGACCGGTACAGTTTCAATTTAGTAAAGAAACAACTGAATTGACCTATAACGAAAGGTCAAGAATGGAATCTGAAATATCCAATTTACATGAGACTTCTGTCTGCATTAGTGGCAAAACCTTTAAAATAAAGCATGAGTTGTTATTCACGATGATCGATGGCAAGATAGCACAAACGGTTACCGATACACAGTCTAATGCTGTTTGCTTTATATGCAAGGCAAGGCCTACAGAAATGAACGTATTATTAGCCCATTAGCCCAAGTGTAGTTGCGGAGGTTACCGGTGTAGATGAAGAATTAATTCGCCGGTTTTCAGTCATCTTACATGCAATTAATTCGGGTGCCACAATAGATGCTGAAAAATTCGGAGATTACTGCAATGAAACAGCAAAAATATATGTTCGCTTATACAAGTGGTATTACATGCCAAACACTGTTCATAAAATACTGATGCATGGAAGTAGAATAATATCAGCTGCTGCTCTGCCAATTGGAATGCTAAGTGAAGAAGCCCAAGAAGCTCGGAATAAGGATTATCGTCGGTACAGATTGTACCATTCCAGGAAATGCTCACGGGAATCTGCGAATGAAGACATCATAAACATGCTATTGACATCTTCAGACCCTTTTATTAATAGCTTAAGGGCTAAACATAACTATAAAAGAACAGAAAGAGAGCATGAAGAAATAAAGGATTTATTATAATTAAGTAAATGTGTTTTTTATATATTTTTTTATTTTCTTGAAGTATATAAGTACCATTATTTAATGTAATTTTATATTATACATCTACTTTGATAATCCTATAAGAGGTATTTAATTTATTTAATAATTATTTTGTATTTGATGGTACATTTTAGATGATTTTAATACAAACTATACACATTTTTTAATGTTTGTTATATTTATTTTATTTATTTTATCTATTTATATTGATAAAATCACATTTCATAACTTTTAAAATGCCCGCTTGTCATAAAAACAATTAATTCCGCGCTCCCATACAACCCGAACCACTGTGGCGGTGGTAAGGGCTACACGGAGAGGCTGTGCAGCGTTAACCACCGGTAGCACCGTTAACATCCTTACGATGCGAGTCGTGTCCACGATTACAGCTCTATCTGCAAAATAATCCGTGTTTTTTTTTAATCGATACTACCTAATTATAAAATTAAAAATCCATTCGCCTTACAGGGGCCATGCATCCAAGAAAAAGCTTCGGTGCCAGATCTACGATCTTATCTGGTGTGAACATTTAAAACACCGCCATCTCTCGTCTTTGTGGTCTCATCACGGCGAAATAGCTAGACGGATCTCAACCATTTTTGGCACCACAACAACACATCCAAGGATGGTACCTTGTAGTTGTTTTCTATCCTTGTAGTTATATTCTATACTACTAGGATTTTACCGCAGCTTCACCCACGTGGCCTACTATTTTATTTATCCCTTGGGAACTACGCATTCAGAAATCTCGAACTAACTCCATACCAAATTTCGTCTAAATTGGTTCAATGGTTAAGGCATGAAGAGGTAACAAACAGACAGAGTTAGTTTCATCATCATATCAGCCGAAGGACGTCCTCTGCTGGACAAAGGCCTGGAGTTATTTTCGATTTTACGAGGATGATCCGAAAAACATCCGACCTCGCTTATAGATAAGCAATACTGGCTGAAAAAATGAAATAAAATAAAAATCTAATGTTCGAATCTTACAGCGCGTTAATTTGAAAAAGATGTATAGTTTTTAGGATTCCGTATTTTGTTTTAGTTTCACAGCCATTAAATAGAGATTGCTCTGAGTGATTTTGCAAACATGGTCAAAATTTGTATTCGATGTGTGATTTGTGTAATTTGAAAGGTGTAAATCCAACTGATATTAAAGTCGAGCTGGGATCTACTCTGGGAGAGCCTGTTACTTCATTAACAACTGTAATATGTTGGGTTGCTGAGTTTAAAAGACGTTGCACGAGCTGCAAAGAGCGGTCAACCAAATGAAGTGACTACGCCAGCAATGGTCAAAAAAGTACACAAATTAGTACTGGAAGACCGTAGACTAAAAGTGCGCGAGTTAGCAGACGTGGTAGGCATTTCTTTCGCGTATTGACTGAACATTTGGTCATGATAAAGCTGTGCGCAAGATGGGTGCCGATATTGCTCACCATTGAACAAAAGCAGCGTCGTATAGTTGTTTCAATCCTGTGTTGGGAGAAAATTCAACGCAATAAAGCAGTTTTTACGACGATTCATCACGATGGACGAAACATGGATCCACCACTTCACCCCTAAGACAGTCGAAACAATGGACTGATAAGAGATAACCAACTTCAATCCAAAGAAAACGAAGTCAGTTCCATCCGGCAAGGTCTCAGTAATTTGGGATGTGCATGGGATATTCTTTTTATTGAGAATCTTCAAAAAGGCAGAACCATCAACTGCGAGTACTACGCAAAACTATTGCAGCGTTTGAGTGACGAATGTAAGAAATTATGGCCGTATTTAGCGAAAAATGTTTTGTTTCATCAGGGCAATGCACCAGTTCACGTGTCCCCAATTGCAATGGCTAAAACTAATGAGTTGAAGTTCGCATTGCTTCCTCATTCGCCAGATCAAATTTCCTCGGATCATTTTCTGTTTCCTAACTTGAAAAAGTGACTCGGCGGTAAAAGATTTGCATTAGATAATGAAGAGTTTAGAGTCTGATGTTGATGGTTATTTTAAGGAACTTGATACTGATCAATATAAACAGGGTATCGTAGCTATTGAACATCGCTGGGAAAGTATATTGCGTTAAAAGGTCCCGACGAATTGAGAAACTTCTCCTTTTTGGGAAAGAAAAAGAGAAGACTATATTGAGAAAAAAATAGTTTTATTTTTGAATTATTTTGTGTTATCTTTGTTAGGCCGGCTACTTCTGAGACCATCCTCATATACTATATTAGTATGGATTCCATGGAAGTATAAACAAAATGCGGACTAAAACAGTAAGGTAATAAATAAGAAGCCAACAATTCAAGTGATACAATAACAGATCCAAGTATTTAATTATTTAATACTGAGGTGGAACCATTAGTAATACATGCGCAATAAATTGCATTAATACCTAATCTGAAGTAGGTTAGTACCTTGTCACAGTCACGTAACAATACCGCGGTCGGAACGCGTAATTAGTCATATATATAACTATAACTACAGAATTAAAACTGCACGACAATCGACTATAATCAACTCTCGGCAAATAAGTATGTATATTCTAAACTTACTTAAATCTATACTTACTCTCTTTCATAAAGATTTTTTTATGTATTTTAATCGACATACATACGAGCACATACATTTACTAACACCTGTAACCCTCTTGGGTAGACAGAGACTACCGAAAGCTAGATTCTAAGTACGGTCCCTTCCCTACTCAATTATTTCGCTTAATTTACTTACATTCATGCGTCTCTTTGCACACGCTCGTCGGTTGTAATTAATATTTTTTTATTTTACAAAAAAACCTTTGTTGCGAAATACACCAAAAATACAATTGGAGGATTTAATTGCGTATAAAGCGACACATACCTGTGTATTTGTGCATATATCTATACTATTATTAATTGTAAAAACCGGTCGGCAGCCAGTGTAGGGTTCCGCAGCCACCCATACAAAAAAATACACTACAGATAAAAAGTACGATATGAAAAAGTGCACTAGCAAAAGAGCGTATCGCCACGGCACTTACGTCCTTTTGTTGAGAAACGCCGTTTTTCGGATATAACTCCAAAACGGTACCTATATCCCGATCATGTAGAAAATAATTTTCGTTGATAGTATTTCTTAATATTTTTGTTTTTACTACGTATTTAAATAAAACAATTTTAACGGATTATATCGCGTAGGTATATCATTTGAGTTCCCGACGTTTCGGAAGCTTTTCAGCAGACATAGGACTGAGTATCTTATCAGTTAAAATAAACTTTTTAACAAAAAAGTAAAACCGACTCCAAAAAAACTAAAAAGTAAAAAAATTACGCCATAATTCAGTTGCTTCAAATTACTTACAAGTAACCGTTTGAATACTCAATCTATACAGTATATACAATTAATCTTATTTTGGCGTTGGTGCCATATAAAGAATGTGTAAAATACTGAAAATTGACAGTTTTAGTAAGTTGTGACACGATGGCACCGACTCCAAAATAACATTAATTGTATATAGTGTATAGATTGAGTATTCAAACGGTTACTTGTAAGTAATTTGAAGAAACTGAATTATGGCGTTATTTTTTTACTTTTTACTTTTTTTGGAGTCGGTTTTACTTTTTTGTTAAAAAGTTTATTTATTTTACACTTTTTAGTTAATCGTTACTTAAAAGTGTATCTCGTGACGATTCGAACAAGCCCAAACACGGCTAGGATACATTATTTTTTTACATAGATCTGGTGCCTACCTTCCGGCTCCATCATCAAATCAATTCGATGGTACCATTCTCATCAGGAACATTTAAATTTGTGACTATGAAGTTGCTTACCTAAATTAATCAAGATATTTTGTAGCCACCCGTAAATCATTTATCATTGAGGAGTTCCGATGGCATTCTGTGGTCTTCTGCATCAGTTCCACTTCACCAATTTACACTTTTTGAATGTAAATGCTAACTATGTTTCTAATAATACCAAAATCGCTATATGTATGCCTACAATATTTCAGGAGTTCCTTCAATTCCTCATGGATTCCATCATCAGATCTTTACCAAAATCAAATGGGACCAACTAGAAAGTACCTTCTATGAAACCAAAAAAAAATATTGAAATCGGTCGAATAGTCTTCGAGTAATCGGTGAACATCCATAAAAAAGAAAAAAAAAAACATTCCGTCGAATTGAGAACCTCCTCCTTTTTTTGGAAGTCGGTTAAAAAGTAGTTTAGTAGTGTTTGTTTTTTAAAATATTATATTTAGTACCGAGGTAGTCAGGGAGTTTTGCAGCATTTCTTTTCTCCTCAGTACGCCTCAGTTTTTTTAATTCCTCTCGGTAAATTATTCTTATCCTAAAGCTCAGGTCTTAGTACCTATTTCGGAAGCAGTCTCTAGTTTTGAAGGAAAATTGTAAAATATGTTTTAGAAATAAATAATAATTATTTATTATTAAAATAAAATAATTAAGCCTCTCTGGCACATCTGGCATGTATGTACCACCTTTATTCTTTTTCTCAAAGTGGATACTTTGCACAAATTGTAACTTTGACAGAGCAAAATATATCTTTTCTCTGTTAAACCGTGAACATGAAAAACTTCTGAAACGTCGGGAACTCAAATGAGATAATATACGCGATATAATCCGTTAAAATTATTTTATTTTATTGTTGTGATTTTTTTCATAATTTTTGACTTGACGTTTAGAAAATAGAGCGGGAGAGGGGAGGGGACACAATTTATGCAATTCGGAGCGATTATTTCCGGAAATATCCACTTAATAAAAAAAACATAGCATCCTCAAAATGATTTCAAAATTACTGTCGAAATATGTGCTACACGTTGATTTTTGCAGATTTTTTTTTTCGTTCGACAATGTATGGTGGAGTGCCCCCCTTATAAATATTTATTTTTATTATTCAAAGATCAAACTAAGAAGCGGCCTACACAAGACATCTTTATTCCAAATTTCATAAATATACATCTTGTAGTTTTTGAGTAAAATGCCTGTGAAACACGGACTGACAGACGGACGGACTTGACATGACCGAAATATAACGGTTCCATTTTGCCATATTGGCTACGGAACCCTAAAAATTATTTGCCTGCGCATACAAGATGTTAAAAGAAATAAGAGAACCAAGTTATTTGGATGTGACTGCACTAAAAAATACTTTTTTGCTTATATGAAAGGGTACATAATATCTTAGCGGCCTCATCAAATCAAAACGGCTGGAAGGATTTTAACCATTTTAGAACAATGTAGCTGGACATCCGAGGATCCTAATCATCATCAGCCAAGACGTCCACTGCTGGACATAGGCCTCCCGCAACCTGGCGATAAATTACCATAATCACAACGGTTGGCAGGCGGGTTGGCGATCGCAGTTAGATGGTACAAACAGGGCACGGCCGCTGCTGCCCGACCTCCGGTATATCCCTTAGTTGCCTCTCACGACATCCACGGGATAACATGGGGCAGTACTTAGGCCGATACAACATGAAAGTTGGTGATTGGCGAAGACCGAGCTAGCGCTGCGAGCGTACCATCTCCGTTTCAACCTGGGTAAAAATGCTTTCGTATGTCCAGCTGCTATCTCGTCTACAGATCGCACTTCGCAACCGATTCTCGATAAATTTAGTGGGCAAGTCGATAATTGTATAGTACTTTGTTGTGTATCAGTTTTTTGAGGGTCGATAGACTCGTGAGGGATACTCAAAGAGCCACTAGTTTCATTCGTTTTGAAGTAATAAAAACAACAAGATATATGTTGGTTAAATATTATGTTAGCAATAGTACCAAGGTCCTATGCCTTTTACGACCAGCCGTACTAAGACGTATTTAATTAGTTTTTAAATCACTTCCTGGGAATAATCAAAAATGCATTAGCAATCAGCTGCTATAGATATGTTTAAACACTATAAACCAGTTGGATAATGGACTGAATCCATTTCTATTGCAGATAGAGTCATAGTCTAAGTCTAAGCTATAAAGTACAAAATTAGAGTAGTAAATTATATGAAAAACCTTCAATAAATTTAACTAGTAAGAACGGGGGTAAAGAGTTGTCCTAGCTCATATCGTCAGTTAAACAGTTAATTAACCAGATATTTATCGTTGTTTATACTAGATGGTGCTAGTGGTATACTTAGAGAATTTGCCGTGTTACATCTGTCTGGTTGATAAACACGCTCGGATTTGACCCTGCAACCTCGTGTTGAGACCTCACCGATAACGGTTACTGCAGTGACGTTACCGGCTTTTACAATAGTATTGCGACAAAGAACATGTACAGTCAAGGGCGAAAATAAACACCACAAAATCGCATAAGTAATATATCCAAAGCTTATTGCTAGGACAGCAAAGTTGGTGTATCCATATTTTTTTAACCTTCAGAATCTTGCTGCACTAAGCTTATGCAGCTTAGATCTGAAAAAATATATATACGATTAGTCCGTTCAAAAATATATTCGCTACTCTATTATCCGTCCATAGAGTTTTGAACGGACTAATCATATACAGGGTGTCCCAAGAATACTGAAGCTGGGAGGTAGAGGACCTAAAGGGCTATCTAAATCACCCCCATGTATGTTCCGCGATTTTTCGTATTTTCGGAGTTATGACTTTTTTTTTAATTTTTCACCTATCGCCGTATACGATGAGATTTTTATTTATGGTGACGTGAAATATTGCGGTAGATGCTTGATTTTTTTTGTGTGCTAAGCTGATAGATAGGCCAATTCAGTATGGTAACATTTACTATCGTTAGATCTTTGAATGGAATAAAAAAAAATTAAATGCCAACAATGATAAAATTACCCAATATGTTCACAACTTCAAGGGGCTTTAAAAAGATAAAATCACATAAAAAAATTACCGTTTGGCTTTTAAAAACTTGCTCTATGTATCAGGTAGCTACCCTGAAAATTTCATTTTATTATTCATAAAACTTCAATCAAAAAATTGAAATCTAAATGTGGCAAGTGCAAAATTAATTAACTTTCTAAATAAATTTCGTTCTAAATCACGCACTGGCCATCAATAGAAAAAGAACAAAATACAAAAGACGGTTGACGCATGAGAAAATTTTCACGTTGTTTGGTCATCGTTGGTACTTTTCAATAATTTAAAAATTGTGTTTTAATACTGCTAATTGTTCGTTTCTCTAATCATTTTGGCTATTCATATGGACTTTGACTTGCATTACGATTTGGATTAGTGTTATTACCTGGAATCGACGACTTGGCATTATTTAACTGGACTTGAGTTTGCGTGTAAGTGATCATGTTTACTTCACGTGACTACGCAGAAATGCATTACTATTACGGTTATGCTAGGGGGAATGCGGCGGAAGCTTCAAGGCTGCACCGGGAACATGTGGAACGAAGAGGCGGGCCTCAACCTGAAACGTTTCCTGACTATCGCATGATCTTAAGAGTACATAATGCGTATTGCATTGGCCCGCATGGCGAGCCCACTGAAAAACTTACTTTACCCCATGTAATTTTAGCTCGACTGAGGGCTGCACGCCCGAGGGCGATCGTCAGCGATCGCGAGGCTGCAGGCCAAGCTTTCGTGCATCACCGAAGGTGCGGAGTTTCACCACCGGCTCCCACCTACGTGAGCCCAGGGGCCCTGTGGGCGCATTTTGCAAAACTTGCTCCTCGACTAGTGAGCACGGCGTCAGCTTTGAGCCGGCTGCTGCCCTTCGCCGTCCTTCTGAACCCGTAGTGTAGCCAGTGGTTTGGGGGTCCACACTCCACGGCTCCTCCCGTTTGGGGGAGGGTCGTAGCGTTTTGAGTGCAAAGCCTGACGACCGGCTCCCACCGACACGAGCCCGGGGCGAGCCCATCAAGACACTCACCCTCCACACCTCCATTCCTTGTCAAGCAAACACACCCGCATGCAGACCTTTAAACTCTCCTTTCACTTTCCCACTGCAAATTTAAAAACTCGAGCGACTCCTGCCTCTCCAATTATACACGAGTGCGACTCCCGATGACAAAACATAGCCCACACAAGGCTCACGGGTCGCTAGCGCTCCCGCGCACAATGCAAAAACTAACGTTGTTGACTTAGATTCACACTTAGGTAAGATAAAATAAGATATGGTAAGTATTTATTGGCTGTATTTCTAACGGCTAATTTTATAAGTTTGAGTATGTTTATTGTTATGTACACCTTTATTTTGCCTTATAAAGACCACCTTTTGCTATTAAACAACTTGGAGTCTTTATTTTATTTTATTTTCTACAACATGGATGCCGGTAGCACACCTCCGCCGCGAATCGTCAAACCCAAGGAAGTTTCGCTTTAGTTTCGCGCGCTCTGTTTGGCGTTTCGCGGTTTCGCGGCGCAGGTGTGCTACCGGCAGGAAATAATCCGAAAAATCCGGATAATTCGAATTTAAGAAACGGATAATTCATATTATCCGAATCCGAATAATGAACGGATTTTGCAATCCCTAACAAGGATACAATGATGACAGAGTAAGTTACTTAGGAACATACTAATAATCTAGGCTATTTACATCTTGACGAATAGAGAAATGAACCTATATTGGCAAAAAAAGTTTTTTTTGCCTTTATATACTTTAAACGGAACGAGGAGTGAACAAGGTATGGAAATAAGGTGCTACACCGATTAAAAAGAAAACATACCTTTACAGCTTTATCAAGAGAGAGCATGTTCATCAGATTGATGATAATTCGTGTTTCACATCATAATTTCGAAAAACATTTGTAAACTAAAACAATACTTTTGTTTAAAAACAATTATTCAAACCCAGTCAGGTCAACCGTTGTTTTAATAACATGCCTGGAAACATTCTGATCATAGTATGACTAATTTCATACGCACTCATATTATATAGCTTTTTTTACAAAGCGTGTCATGTATGAGAGTATTTCCTTTAGCTCCGATGATCATTTTCACACACCACTAGTTTCAACAAACCTACTGGTAGGTGTAGATACCTACGCCTTCCGGAATTGTGTTCATTGATTTTCTAAGTGTCCATGGATGACATTCTCGTTTGTGGGTTTACACTACCCTAAAACTACTGGTTCGGGGTGAATGGTAATGAAGTTCAAGGCAAAAATGAGGGTAGAAGTCCTCGTGCAAACACCCACCAGGTAAACCACCTATCAGATGGAAGGACCACGGAACGAGGCAACAGAACAAAACGAGAAACTATTGAAGGAACCACCCGGAAAGCGCATGGTGCGAACCAATAATATTACAGAGCTGATGAACTGTTCGCACTTATGTCATTATTGTTCGAGTATGAAAAATTATACAATGTCACCAGACGGACCAACACCTTATTTGTCTTGTCAAAGTCAAGCGACTCTATTGTAAATTCCAAAGTATAGTTACATATTTTAATAAAATGAGTGTGTTTATTGATTGTTAATTTTGATGATTCGGCAGGCTTTGGTTTTATTTAGAGAGGTTGGCTAAGCTTAAACAAAAGACTCATCAATGTGTAGGTACCTACATATGGAACACATCTAGATTGCTTTTTATGGAAGTGAGATATAGACCATTAGACGTTAAGACCAATAATGATAAAGGTACGCTGGAAATATTTGTGAAGTGATGTTTGAGGCCGATGGAAACCTTAGCTAGACCGCCAGGTATCCTAATGAAGACATTGCGTAGACAATAGAAGAGGAAAGATGATGTGAGACCTGATGAGATAGATAGAACACTTTCTTTAAGAACTTTCTGGAACACAAAGTAAACGGAGAAGGGTCATAGGAAGACCAAGAACTTATTTTAATCAAGTCAAGGAGAAAGTAGGTACCTTCTCTTATCAGTAGACCAAACGACTAAAAAAAGGGTTGAGAAAGAATGGAGATTATTCCAGCGGCAAGAGCATAGCTCTTCAGTTAGTACCGAAGGCCAAGAGGTTAATAAATGGAATTATATGCTAGTGATTTCACTGTGTACCGAAACACAACATAGCAAAAACTACTGCGATGCGACGATATCTTAGCGAATATTACGAGTAGGTACCTACATAAGGACATATTTTACTCTATAATCATTCCATTGCTCTTTGCTAAACAGCAGCGTCTTAGTTAATTGTATACAGTACAACAAACCAACGATTAACATAAGCCTTGACACGTGATATCAACAGAGTCACATACAGGTGAATAGGGTTGTCAGATGACCGGCATTTGGTTGATATTGCAAATGACTTCTCATTGCAAAAGATACATATCTCTTCGACTTTTTAAGCCGTATCGCTTTTGTGTCCTTGTCTGTCTGTGGAATGGTGGCACTTGAACGGATGGACCGATTTTGATAGTACTGGTGTTAGAAAAGTGACTTTATGGAGTGTTCATAGTTATGGTTCAAGAAAAGCATTTCAAACGTATGAAAATTATCAACATTTTCTAGATATGTCGGGGGTTTTTTATTAGTTCGTCGATTAAGTATCGTCACGTTTCAATTTGAGCACGACTTACATACATATCCTAGGTCTAAACAGTCAATGCCTTAGGCTCTCGCCAATATGAAATAAAAATGAGAAATGCGTGAATCGGCGAGGTTATGCGAACATCTACGAATTAACATAAATGGATGTAAAAATGAGATTCTGTATTTGTGGTGTAACTGGTGCAGGAGTTTCAATACTCAACACTGTCTATTAGTTGACCTTCAACCTTAAATCTTAGGGGAGTAGAGGTGACAAATAGTTATTAAAATTAAGATGTCAAGCATTGGGGGATGTACCTTACATGTTCCTTAATGTACTTAAGACACAAGAACAAGGAGGTTTAGATATTTTTGGTCCAACAAAAAGATAAATGCTAGGGATTCCTCGCCAAAATCCACTGAATGATACAGAACCGAATACCATTAATGCATGTACTAATTTGTGATAAGTTTAGTAGTAGAGTAGATAACATTCCCATTCATGACTTCCCGGTAAACTCAAGTGGCATTGTGACTATAGACACATACCTACACAGTAAAATAAACAGTACAGTATAACGCTTGTATGCCCTTCGCATGCGTGAACACCTCAATGTAATAATACTCACAATTACAATACAAACACTACTACTGGGGATGAATAATAATTTATCTGAAATACTGAAAAACCTGCCAGAGAAAAACATTTTCACTGATTGAAGTGATCGGCGAAATGAAAATACGCCAACATCTAGTTTTATTACTGTTGTATTAACGTCTAACCGAGATACATTATATCAGTAAGATGGATGAAGCGACATAAACGCACACATAAATATGCTCTAGATTGCATCTAGACGTGCATAGTCTAAGCAGACGGGAGAAATCGGCAAAGCACTAGCGTTTCATAACTAATAATTAATCCTAATTCCTAACTAATGCCTAGGCAGATAAATACGATTAAATGTCACATACACACAACCACCTTTTAGTAACTTGAATTCTTGGTCTACCGATAGCCCTGATAACCCTGTTTATACTTGTACGATTGTGATAGCTATTTACAGTAATTGTATGATTGTTAAGCAAGGATTCCGTCGCAATTTTTGGACATAGACACGTTATTGTGTAAAAACATTATGCTTCGCTAATGCCGATTCCGAATAAATATACTAAATAGCTGACAATCTATTTATTTAGGATAACAAGTTCACTGATCTTCGTTAGATCCTGCACCAAGTGGCGACCGTTACAACTGGCTACTTGACTGACAAATCAAATCAGCTTCTTTTTATGAGCTGTTAAAACGCTTAAAGTATGAAGATTGAAAGAAAATTACATAAAACATAATGTTGTATGCTCAAACTGCCTCCTTATTATTAGTTTTATTTATTTTTCCTACTCCTATACTTTTATTTGTCATTGACATAGTCACTAAGTCATATACAATAACACCGATACTAAGTCGGCGAAACCTCTATGCTTTATGGTTCATAAAAGCACTGTTTAGCGTTATAGTTCATACATTTTACATAAAACTGTTTACCATGATAATAACATTTTTTTTAAGTAAGGCTTCATTCCTATTACTTATTAAGTAATTACAGCGGTACACACGTATTAAAACAATAGAACACAAAATAAACTTAAATATACAAGTCACATCCTATTATTATTATATTATTTACTATTGTAATGTAAAGCAGGTTCCGACGAATTGAGAACCTCCTCAGTTTTTAGGAATCGGTTAAAAAGCCACCATGTCTGAATTAACAATTTTTATTCATTTTAGATGTTTTTATTTAACTAGACAGTTGGTATTACTGGCCAGTGCAAACAAATTAAAAAAGATAATAAACCATAGAACAAGCGTTGTCATATTTGAGTTCCCACCAAAACTTTAAACTTTTTAAGTTCAAAGTTACTATTTCAAAAAGAAAAGAATAAAAGCTAATTCAATATAACCACGCCACTCGTGTTTTAAGACCCTGTCTTAGTAGTCTTATACAACCGTTGCAGAAAATACTCGTAAAAATCGCCCAAAAATTAATAAATGCTTTATGCGCATTTTTAGAAATAGCATTTTACTATAGGCGTGACATAATTTACATTGCCGACAGGAAAGTAACCAATTTCACCCATTTATTATATTTATTATGCTTATAGTTGGTAAACTACGCGTTATATGGAGCAATTATAAAGCGCTCTATGATATTTATTAACAGTTGCAACTATATAAATAAATATTTTAACGTGGACTGCGGTTTCTGCAAATGGCCCGTTATTATTATTACTTTTGATAATTATTGATATTAATAACGTAATCTAGCTATCAAAATGATGTATTATAACATTTGAAGTAGATTCCATACCCTTGTTCGAGTCACGTCAGGACCGGCGCAAGACCCGAATTCAAGTAGGTACTTACTTTTCTATCTGGGATTTAAACCATATATTCGATATTTAAACCATTATGTCTTGACTCTGGACTTTTGAATTAATTTGCCACTCTCGTAGTTACCCAGTAAAAGAGATCAAATCAAATCAAATCAAATCAAAATATCCTCTATTCAAGTAGGCTTAGATACAAGCACTTTCGAATTGTCAGTTACAATGAGAGAAGTCTTTGCTGGGAAACATACAATATGATCCAACATTTGTTGCAAGGATTAGGGAAAACCCAGTAAAACCTAATCAGATCATTTAACTTAAGTATAATACTTACTTATTATTCATAAAATCATCATTTTCAAAATTAAATTAATTAATAAGATAAATCCCAAAAGGATTGGCAATAAAAAGGAAAAAAATCTAGGATATTTCTAGAATAAAATTCTAAATGTCAGAGTATATAAAACAATTAATATGCTGCATGAAACTTTGCATATTCATAGATGCGCACGCGAATCCCCGCCTCCCGTTCAATACAACAGACGAATGCCCTTAGAGTCGATTGTAAATAAAGCCATTCTGATACCTTCCGCTTAGAATGCTGACATGAAAGTCTCATATTCAGGAAGAAGACCGGCCGAACACGAAACCTACCAAATTGTTGTTACATAAACACGTGTATGGAAATACGCCTTGTTTATAAATTGAACTTTAAACAATAGCAATCTGATACAATTCTAAAACGCAAACTGAAAGATCATGATTTTTTATAATTAATAGTATTTGCTTGTATTTGTAGGTACAATACGTAATTAGCTGTATCAACTTTTTCTTGTTGTTATTCCGTCCCGTAACCCCGGAGACAATAGTGACAAAATGCTAATAATAAAAGCTAGGTTAGAGGCGTAGCGTCAGGCAAATTACAAGAGAAGCCGAAGCGTACTCATTTACTCATATTTAAGGGAAAAGGTGGTTATAAGCCTTCCCTTCGGCAACCCTTTGGGAATCGGCTTATATGGACATCACGCCATTATCCAATATAGGTAGTAGCATAGATTCTTTTTTGCCTTTAAATCGTTTAAAATCGCAGCTTTAAAGAGTAAATCAGAAGACGTAACTAAGACAACGAGGTACATAAAAAAGTTGGTTGATCGTATAAATAACTTTTTACATTAAACCGTTATCCTGAACACCCCTCCCTCCACTAACCGACCGAGAGAACATGTATCCCAATGTAGGGTGAACTCAGTGGAGGAGCGTTATTTTTAACCGACTCCCAAAAAAGGAGGAGGTTCCAATTCGTCGGAACCTTTTTTTAGGGTTCCGTAGCCAAAATGGCAAAAGCGGAACCCTTATAGTTTCGTCATGCCCGTCCGTCCGTTCGTACCTATGTCACAGGCATTTTACCCAAAAACTATACAATTTATATTGATGAAATTTGGAACATATACCTACTTATTGTGTAAGCCGCTACTTAGTTTGATAGTAAAATAAAATATATATATATATTCCTAGGGAGGGGCACTCCATACAAGTAACCGAAACTAAAAAAAAATATCAAAGTGTGGCACATCATTCGACAGTTTTTTAAAAACACTTTAAAGTTTCTAACAAAATAAAATGATTTAGTGAATGTTTTCGGAAATAATCGCTCCGAAAGTAGCAAAAATTTTGTCCCCCCACCCTTCTATTTTAAACGGTATGTACAAAAAATATGAAAAAAATTACAAATATAAAGCTTAATAAATACTTCCAACGAAAATTGTTTTTAACATGATCGGACATACCGTTTTTAAGTTATGAAAAACTGCGCTTCTCAGCAAAAGGACGTAAGTACCGGGGAGATACGCTCTTCTGTTAGAGTTTTTTTTTCATATCGTATTTTTTCATCTGTAGTGTTATTTTTGTATAAACGGCTGCGGAACCCTACATTGAGCATGGTCCGACATACTCTTGGCCTGTTTTTCAAAGACGGACAAACGGACATGACGGAACAATAAGGGTAGGTACTGTTTTTGCCATTTTGGCTACGGAACCCTAAAAATGATGTCACATCAATTCTTAAGTTTTTTTCAGACTCGTTTGTGACTCCACTGTCGTATCACGGTGTAAAAATAAGCAATATCGGTCTGTTTCCTAACAAGAACGTTAATTTGTCAGTATAATTACGTAATAGTTGTAACAATGACCTGTCACTAAGATAAGAAGTAATCACAGCTAATTTAATTAGCTTTTGTCCGATTGCACCACTTAAATCTCAAAGTGTATTATGTGTCTCATTTAGTTGTCCAATGTCAACAATTACTTGGGACATGATTAGTGATAACTTGTGTACGTTGTAATAAATTATGGACTCCGACAAGTTTCCTTTCTAGCAAAATAATATATGGAATACAAGCATATACCGACTACGCCCCCATCCAAGAACTGAGAAGCCTATGTTTTAGTGATTCATTCCCCATACAAACTAACCCCTTTCATCTATTTAAATAATGTTTTCGGGTTAAAAAAACTATAATTTGTTCAACAAATTTCAACTAAATCGTTTCAGCGGTTAAGCGTGAAAAGATAACAGAGCGACAGACAGGGGAGGGGTACTTTCGCATTTATAATATGGATCAATGCCAATCGTATATGTATGTACTTGCTGTTGTCCGCGACTTCGTCCGCGTATAGATGCAATTTATAGCCGATATGTTATTCTGATGTCTAAACACCATAACTGGAAAGTTTCGATGAGATACGTTCAGTAGCTTTTAAATTTAAGAGTACGTACACATGAGGGTAGTCTCAAAAATTTTGGAACTCGTTTATACATAGCAATATTGGCCAAAAAATTACAAAAAAATCGAATATTCGAAACTTACGGCGCGTTAATTTGAAAAAAGAAGATGCTTCGTTCCTCCTTTATTGATAACCAGGCATTGGATAATCGGATAGATATTTAACTAAACTTTGGCGGCGGCGTCTATGTTGAACGGTATAGAGACGGACTCAAATTAATTTTACTAATAAACTTCTAAATGTTTTATGAAAAACAATATTTGTTTTATTACTCTCTTATGTTACATATACCTTGAAATTAAACCAATTCACAACGCGGTTACAGCAAATACTTACATACATTATTACATTACCTACATTATTACATTACATACATTATTACAATAACAACGTGCTTACCAAAATAGTTATAAATAGCCAGAAATTAAACATGTTTGTGTATTTTTTACCTCCTCGTGTCGTCTTATGCAATTCCGGAACCTATATTATAAAAATAATTTAATAAGGAGCCGACTCCATATTTGCCTAACTTTTGCCGGGTTTTTGCTGCAAATTTGGCGGTAATATAGCGGCATTTCTAAAAGTTCTATACATTGCATATGCTTATGAGTGAATATTTGGACATTGGGAAAGCTGTGCACAAGCTGTACCGCGATTGCTCACCATTAACAAAAGCAGCGTCATGAGGTTGTTTCAATCCAGTGTTTGGAGCAATTTAAACGCAATAAAACAGAGTCTTTACGACGATTCATCACGATGGACGAAACATGGATCAACCACTTCACCACTAAGATGAAGGAACAGTCGAATCTATGGACTGAAAAGGGAGAACCGGCTCCAAAGAGGGCAAAGTCAGTTCCATCTGATGGCAAGGTCATGGCGTGGCGTCAGTATTTTGGGATGCACATGGGATAATCTTTTTGATGATCTTCAAACAGACAAAACCATCAACGTCGAGTGCTACGCAAGAAGCAGCGTTTGTGTGACGAGATTAATAAATTACGGCCGCATTCAGGGCAAAAGAAAGTGCTGTTTCATCAGGACAATGCACCAGTTCACGTGTCCACTATTGCAATGGCTAAAATTAATGAGCTGCAGGTTTAATTGCTTCCTCATGCACCTTATTCGCCAGATCAAGTTCCCTCGGATTATTTTCTGTTTCCTTACTTGAAAAAGTGGCTCGGCTGTAAAAGATTTGATAGTATTGTAGAGGCAGAGTCTGTTGTTGTTGGCTATTTTGTGGAGCTTGACACTGGTCACTATAAACAGGGTATCGAAGCCATTGAACATCGCTGAAAAAAGTACATTGCGTTAAAAAGAGACCATATTGAGAAAAAATAAGATTTTACAACTTACAACGCTGGCATCCTGCACATATATTAACTGATT
Source organism: Hedya salicella (assembly GCA_905404275.2). Taxonomy (NCBI): domain Eukaryota; kingdom Metazoa; phylum Arthropoda; class Insecta; order Lepidoptera; family Tortricidae; genus Hedya; species Hedya salicella. The sequence continues at coordinate 93,125,872 of FR990096.1, forward strand.
GGTGCAAATCCCGATAAGGGCAAATATTTATGTACCTGAGTCTTGGATATTTTCTTATGTATGTATATATAAGTAATATGTTTATGTGTCTACTAAATATCGTTGTCGTCTACTACTCATAACACAAGCCTTATTGAGTTTACTAAGGGACTAGTTCCATTTGTGTGAAATTGTCCTGCAATATATGTTTTTTAATATACCTACATTTATTATATTATATTATATTATATCCCGTGAAATGGACAACTCTTGCAAAATCATAATGGAATGTTTGTGAAGTTCTGAATATGTGATGTCGAGATGCGAGAGCAATTTTATCAACATCATCTGAAAAATATCTGGAATCATCACATACTTCATACGTCATAGCTGAATTAAATGTATATATGTATTACAAGTAAATGGATACCAAAACACCAGCAAACTGCAGTCAGGAAACTAGTCGATAGTTTCTTGACGAAGATCGCGAAAAGACTGGTGTTTCAAGTTCTACTGGATATAAAAATCTTATATGGAAAATGGCCGCGTAGCTTAGCTCACATCGTATAAAATCACACAAACCCAAATCACTCGGTCCCTTCGTATCGTTTGATACCAATTGGTCTTTCAATAGCGGCAATTGGACAATTTGCCGACCTCGACGTTACAATAGCGACTATATTGGCAATCAGTCATTTAGAGGAGTTTCTTGCATATCCACCAAGTATTGTTGAACATGACCCATAATGGGGTTTTGTTGCAGATGATATGGCAAACGGAACTTGAAATGATTTTAACCAATTAGGTATTATGCCAACTACTATATTTTTAGGATACCATTTTTTTGTCATTCCTAAATACTCAGATATTTTACTATTACCAACAATATTCCTGTACAAGAAGATAATGGTCATAGATAAAAAACAAGACATATGTATCGTCACGTAACGTAAGACCCTGACTGCAATAGTCAACTTCGCCAGCCAGTGCTTTCGGCTAAGTCCGTGAGCATTGAGGCGGTCCACGTGGACCTCCTTTATGCTCAACTTAGTAGTAGTATGTACTCTAATTAGAACTCTCAAGTATCGACTAGAAGTAACAAGAGCGAAAGTAATTTCTTAAACGGCAACTGTAATGTCTATTGATGAGTACAATAAGAATAAGACATCACAGGGCACTTTTATCTGGCAGCCATATTTCTAACTACAAAATAAACGAGTAAAGAGTTTCTAATACAGTACGCCCTACTTTTTGTATTGCGTTTCTTTTGGCAATGACTTCGTAGGCTTTGTTTTTATTCAGTACTTCTCCGTTAAGTTCGATCAAAAAGGGGTTTAGAAACTATATACAAGGGCTGGTTGAAAAGAATCGGAATCGACTATAAAAAAAAAAAAAAAAAAAACAAAATGTTACTAGAAACATCATTTGCAGTCTTTTACGATCTCAATACATGTAATTTTAGCAAATAATAATTGTTTATTTAAAAAATATTCAACTTTATAGTGAGACAGTTTTCATTTTCATGAAAATGGAGAAAACGGAGGTTCGTGCCGTCATAAAGTTCTATGTTTTAAAAGGGAAATCGGCGACAGAGATTCGAATTAAGTTGAATAGTGTGTAGCACTATCCACTCTTGGGTGGCAGAATTTAAACGAGGACGAACGAGCTGCACTGACGCTCCCCGTAGCGGAAGACCAAATGAGGTAACTACCCCAGAAATGGTTACTTAAATAAAAAAAATCGTATCAGAAGACCGTCGATTAAAACTTAGGGAAATAGCCCATATTGTGAACATCTCATCTGAACGCGTTTTCAACATATTACATGAGCATTTATCTATGAAAAAGCTTCGTGCCAGATGGGTGCCGCGGCTTTTGAACGACGAGCAAAAGAATCAAAGAGTGAATGTTTCAAAGAAGGGTTTGGAGCTTTTAGACGGAATCCCAATGAATTTCTTCGTCGATTTATAACAGTTGATGAGACCTGGATCCACCACTACACGCCGGAGACTAAAGAGCAGTCTAAACAGTGGACTAAAATCGGCGAACCCGCACCAAAGAAGGCGAAGACGACATTATCGGCGGGCAAGGTTATGGCAACCGTATTTTGGGATGCTAGAGGTGTCATCTATCAAGGTAATCCTTGAAAAGGGGAAAACAATAGATGGCACATACTATGCAAACTTGTTGCAAAAGTTGAGTGACGTAGTTAAACAAGAAAGACTTGAATAGGAAAAAAATATTGTTCCACCACGATAATGCACCGGTCCACACTGAAAAAGTTGCGATAGCAAAAATTCAAGAGTTACGCCTCGAATTACTGCCCCACCCGCCATATTCGCCAGATTTGGCCCCCTGCGACTAGGAGGCCGAAATTTTCGTGCAACACTGAAGTGGTTGACGCCGTTAATAGCTATTTTGAAGGCCTTGACAATTTTTTTTTATAAAAATGGAATAATGGCCCTAGAGAAGCGTTGGTCTAAGTGTATTGAGCTAGGAGGAACATATGTAGAAAAATAATTTAAATTAATTAAATACCTCTTTATTTCCTCTTCATTCCAGATACTTATCAATCAGCCCTCGTAATAAGGTCTATGAAAGTCCCTTGGTAAACTCAAACCTTCGCGTGACCGTTATGTCCTTCTCGTGAGGATGCCGGGTCGTTGGATTGATTATTTCATTATGAGGCAATTAAACGCTTCAAATTACAATATCAGAAATTGAATTTTACATTTCTTTTAAATCGTGTACTAACTAATGGGGCATTTCACGTGAAGCAAACAAATAAAAATAAATGTTTCCGATTTTAGTAATATTTGAGTAAGTTACACCTATATACGTCCTCGACATAGATAGGTGTACAATATTTTTACTGTACAATTTACAGTTAACGAGTAAAGAGTCGCCCTCAAGCTCGGCCGAATTTCACCTTCCTATACAAACGGAGTTTCAATCTCCTTTTTGAAACTACGTGTTGGACATTGCTTTGCTGGGTGTTGACATGCAAGGGCGATTGTGTTTTTCTTTGCGCATTGATCTTTGTATCTGTATCACTATCCCGAAAGGGAGACAAGTATTACCGCATAGCGGCAGCCAGCAAGGATGAGGTAACATTGAACGTTAATGCAAGTAAACGGGTTCCTAAACGGTCAAGGCGAGCTAGTCATACACCTGTGTACTGTCTGAGGTCTGGCGTGAAAGGGCCATGTATAGTATTTACGTATATTTGGTATGTTGCAATTGTCACTGCGCTATCTTTAGGGGTCCATAACTCAACATGTGAAAACTATAGTTCGTATACATAGTTCCTCCTGAAGGTCCTATTTATAATTCAGTTGCAGAATCAAGAATCATTTTGATTATTGAACGAGCGCAGCAAGCGAAGCTCTTGCGTTTTAGCTTGGACAAAAATGCTTTCGTAGGGCTCAGGTCGCACTACTCAACCGATTCTTGTTAAATTCTGTGAGTAGGTTCGATAACTAGGTTTTTTTTTCGATTCAATTTTATATAAAGAATTATAGTTATTTGAAAACGATTTCCTAAAAACATGAAAGATATTTTCTGTAACCAGTGGTAAATGGGGTAAGTTTTATTGATTAAATATTCCACTTCACCCAACTTGCTCGTAGAACCGACGGCCGCAGGGACAGAAAGGTTCCCGAGGGCGCAGAGGAGGGAGGCCCCAACAAGATAAACCGACGATCTGGTCAAGATTGCGGGAAACCGATGGTCGGCGCATGACAGCTAGCTGTGGAGATCCTCGGAGAAGCCTTTGTCCAGCAGTGGACGTCTACGGGCTTTCATGAAATTTGCACTTGAAAACGTTCGATGTTGAAACTGAATTACAAAATATAATATCGTAAACAAGTTTTAAAAACCGCATCAGCCATTTTGGGGTTTCGCGTAACATATTTTTTTTACTCCAATTTTATACCATGTTCTAAGACATATTCATGATCATGAAACCAACACATTAAATACTAGCTTCTGCCCGCGACTTCGTCCGCCTTAAATTCGTTTATCGCGTATAAGAGCACTTTTCCGGGATAAAAAGTAGCCTATGTCCTTCCCCGGGACTCAAACTATGTTCATACCAAATTTCATCCAAATCGGTTCAGCGGTTTAAGCGTGAAGAGGTAACAGACCGGCAGACGGATTTTAATATATAATAAAGAGTAAATTGTGAAATATCACTTAATCAAATTTTTAATGAAATTTTAAAGGATTTTTTTATTCAAATGTACTTAAATACTTATTAGTCCACTCATATTTTGTTGGATTATTTATAAACGTAATAACTAGAATTAAGATTGTACCCTTTAGACTGATTACCATTTCACCATACTAGCGGTCCGTAAAATGACTGGAGTAAACCAGATTATTAGCAGTCGGTTGTGATAATCAATCGGCTACTTAATATTTTATAGCTTAGGTAATCAATTTACAGGTATCGTAAAGCGCCGTCGATGAATTCCTTATAATTAACAAACAGACACCACGTTATTTTAATGTGTCGAGTTTTGGGTTGCGCAAGTTACTGGAATCGCCTCTGCGACGACGAGTTATGCGTTACTGGTAATAAGTATTGTACATTTAATTTTTGTATTGATCAACAGGAAAATCTAATTTCACTTTGTGACCGTTGTTATACAAAGATTATATCGGACAATGAGATAGGTATACATTGTATTTGGTGAATAGTTAACATGCATATTTTACTGTAAACGACCTAAACATATTTAGGCTAACCTAAACATAGATTTGTTTTAATATCGTCGTTCATCATCGTCACCAGCCAAAAGACGTGCACTGCTGGACATAGGCCTCTCCTAAAGAGCGCCACCATGACCGGTCCTGAGCCGCCCGCATCCAGATGTGTCCAGCGACTTTCACCAGGTCATCAGAGGACTCTGTGGGGGGCATAACCACGCTGCACCTTCCGGTACGTGGTCGCCATTAAAGAACTCGTTGGTCCCAGCGGCCGCCGGATCTACGAGCAATGTACCCTGCCCATTGCCACTGGATAATATATCAGAGCTTAATTTTAATGTCATAATAGGTTACTTTATATGCCAAAAACGCCAAACACGGCTAGTAAGAAAGTAATTCGCAAAACCAAACCACAATTCTGTTGCTGACCACAATGAGATTTGTAAAGATGGGTCCTGGTTTTGCAGTCAACAGAAAAACAAGCTAAGTAGAATAACTTATTTAAAATGATCTACACATGCCTTTTTGCCTCGCATAGCAAACTTTTGCTACTGACTGTACATACGGAAGTGAGTGCTAACTACAAAACTACCGTGAGACTCACACATATTTAGATTACATTAGCGATTACTCGCGTCGTAAAAGCCGAGTACTGTTCTACAAACTTCGTGCCATTTTGGATAGATTTCGCTTTTACTAAGACCTTATTTATTTACTGGGAGGCGCCCGCAACTTCGTTCTCGAAGGGAAAGTCATAAACCCTCTTTTTTTCGACAGCGTAGTCGGGCAAAAAGTATCCTATAACCATCTGTGGATAATTTTTATTTATATACTAGAAGGCACCCGCAACTTCGTTCGCGGAGGAGAAAAAGTCATAAATCCTCTTTTTTCGACCGCATAGTTGGCAAATAACCATCCGTGGATACCCAGCTACCCGGCCGTGAACCAAAAGTAATAGAAATCTGTTGAACCGATTTGACGTGATGAAGCTACAACGTCACTTACAGAACCACATACAACAAAAAATGTTTTTCGATTCAGCGGCCTCCAAATAGTACAGTATTTTTTTTATGTATCTTCAATGTACAGAACAGGATCTGAACCGCTATTTTTTAAATCTACTAAAATACACACTATTTCTGGAATATTTTATAACTTTATAGAAATTAATCACAAAATAATATATGCACGATTAGTCCATTAAAAAATATCGTCTCTCAACCCTATCGACGGGTTGGTAATGGAGTCTAGTGAAGATATTTTTGAACGGACTAATCGTGTACCTAGCTATACCTACCTATATCGTTCTTGCAGCTAACAGCTGACTTTACCTAGTCTGCAACCAGCTGCAAGCTTATCTTAACTGAGCACCATAAATTGGTTCCTTAATGCACGCACTGAACATTCGAGCTAATAAATCAAAGTCCGTACCGCCCAACTATTACGAGTAGGAAATCAGTGTAAGGTCATTATCCTGGCGGAAAAAACGTCGGCTACCCTGTGAGAACTGGTCTGGTTTTTTCATCGTCTGATCTGCTGATAAAAACGGCAGATCCCGGTTGGGTTAAGTTTGCACTTTGTATTCAACAACATCATCTCAACCAGGGGCAAACGTAACTCAATCGGTACTGGGCTTGGTAATTAGTATTTAAGACATTGAGGAGCATTTTACTCCTAATATCTCTATTATTTTATTAGGTTGAATCGCTTCTACCAAACTCTGTTATCGCTCGACGATGTCGAAGTTAGGAAAAAAAAATAGGAAAGAGGTCTAACCACTCCAAGACGTTCAAGACAGTATGAAACGCCTGAATCCCTCCTTGGGTCGTAAATACATGGTATCCTCAGTTGCCACAAATTCCCTTTTTATCTATTTAGTACAGTAAAACGGCAGCTATCTCGAACAAGTGAAGTCGCAGACGATAGTACTAACGTTTAAGTGATGTGATGAGACCCAAATGGCATGTCAGGTTAGCTTTCAAGGTTACAACCTTGTCAAAATAAGTATAGTAGAAAAAAGGTTACGAAGGAAACAAGAAAGTCAGTAGGTATATTTTCGACATAGTTCTTACATCTTCATCATCTTCAGGCTAGACGTCAATAATAAACACACACACACACACACGACATAAAAGCGAGGAGTTAAGTACATATCGATATCCACCATAGATTTGTGTGGCGTTTACGCCCTTTGTGACAAAAGGCATCGATATATCTTAGGTTATGTGAGAAATTTCGCAATTTTTTTATAAAAAAAATTTTTGCACCCTTTGAATACACCTGTTGTAGGCAATCTCATACACAGGGCGGAATAAAATCTACTACCTAAGCTTTTCTTTCTCGACGTTTCGGAAAAGATTCCGAAATGTCGGGAACTCAAATGAGATATAATATACGCGATGTAATCTGTTAAATTGTTTTATTCAATTGAGTAATAATCACGGAAAACAAAGAAAATATTATTTTTTAAATGGATAAATATGTTGAAAGTTTCGGTTCAAATTTCAAATTAGTTTCCCCGCGTTGCAAAAAAATATTCATTTTTTTTACTTTTCGAAGTCTAACAAGGTTCAACAACTTAGAGATAACATTAGCAAGCTTGTATGTACTTCATATGATTTATTTGGATGTTAGAGAAATAAGAAAATTATAACGTGTCATTTACTTGTTACGAGTGAACAGTACTTAGGTGTTAATAAGGTAACAAGTAATAAACTTATAAACAAAGATCAGAAACAAATGAAAATTTTTTTCGACGATACTGGACTTGAACCAGTGCCTTGAGCCAGACCGGGGCAGCACGCTCTACCATCTGAGCTAATCGTCCACGTGGTTCAAGTCCAGTATCGTCGAAAAAATTTTTCATTTGTTTCTGATCTTTGTTTATAATAATAACGCTAGTGGAGTGATCCACTAATAAATTGCAAAAATTGTGATTATTATCATGATATTTGTAAAACAAAAAGTAAAGTAATAAACTTGTCATAAATATTAAATTACATGGGATCTCGTACAACAGATAAGTGTAAGGCCAAATGTTTATGGGATAAATTGTATCCTGAACAATAATCCTTCCGATTCGTGTAGTAAAAAAAGACCAGCCAAGAGCATGTCGGACCATGCTCAGTGACAGGTTCCGCAGCCGTTCATGCAAAAAATGCATTACAGATGAAAAAATATCGTATATTAAAAAGTGCACTAGCAAAAAAGCGTATCTCCACGGCACTTATGCCCTTTAGCTGAGAAGCGCAGTTTTTGGCAATAACTCAAAAACGGTAAATTCGATTATGTTGAAAACAATTTTCGTTGAAAGTATTTATTAAGCTTTATCTTTATAATCTTTTTCATATTTTTGGACATTTCGTATAGAAAATAGAGGGGGGGGGGGGCAGAATTTTTACAACTTTCGGAGCGATCATTTCCGAAAATATTCACTAAATCGAAAATTATTTTCAAAACCTCAGTCTTTTTAAAAGAACTGTCGAAATATGTGCCACACATTGATATAAGATAATAATAAAAAAAATCTGTCTCTAAAAAATGTGCCCCTTCCCCCCTTCTATTTTGTATGGGTTATGTCTGAAACTATGACATAAATTACAAAGATAAAGCTTAATAAATCCTTTTTTTCAACATGATCGGGTTTTTGAGTTATTGCCGGACAACGGTGCTTCTCAGCAAAAGGACGTTAGTGGCGTGGCGATACGCTCTTTTGCTAGTGCACTTTTTCATCTTTAGTGTGCATTTTTTGGTATGAACGGCTGCGGAACCCTACACTGAGCATGGTCCAACATGCTCTTGGCCGTTTTTTATACAATTCTGTTTCTTTTTAAAAATTAAGCAATGTATTCTTTCAGTAAAATGAGCTAACTAAAGGATTTAAGGTAGTTCCCCTCCAGAGCCGATACATTTTTTCCACCATGTATATTGCAAATTTTATTTCCCGCTTGACTTCCGTTTTTAAGTCAAGTTAAGTTTATTGAAAGGATGGCTTTGGAGACCTGCACTTTGAAAGCACGCATTCAAGGCAGGATTGATCAATTCCAAATGTGGTCCTGGCGCAAAATGAGCCAGACAGCCTGGAAAAGATCATGGTGGTGGGTCACATAGAGGGCTGACGCGATGGACTGATGCAGTAAAGGGAGTATGCCAGTCAAACATGCAGGCATCTATTTGTATGGCAGAAGAGTAATCGGCCTGGAGGGCCTTAGTGCATCAAATAACATCTCTAAATTAAGGCAGATTTAGAACACACCCAGTAGATAAATTATATTGTATGCAGAATATGTAAGATGAACACCATCAACATCACCGCAGCAAATTACTACTTGTTACTCACCATCCTTGGTATTGAGCCGTATGTATAGGTTGTACACTTAATGTAACTTGTAAAGATACATTAAAATAGATTAAGCAATCCTATTGTAAGAATTATTGAGAAAAAATTACTGTTGTAATCTTTGGGCTTGCAGGTAAACTCAGACTTGTAAAAGGGCCCTTGGACCTACTTAAAAAAGAACTTCTTTATTTCAATAACATCCAATACCGCAGTGAACATGTTATGGAGACATTTAGCATTGAACAACAACAAACAAGGTAAAGCTTCACTAACTTAACATCTAATTTTGCACTCTTAAGTCCTAGTAAAAATCATAGAACAATAATGAATGTTTCTTTTATATTCAGGCTTAGAAACTTTGTATCAAAATTTCATTATGCTTACAGTAAGTTACAAATTTTTATTCAATTTCAGTAGGCCCTCTCTTTACAATATTTTACATCAACAAGCCAATTTTTTAGCTTAGTTTTTACTGGTCTAAAGAATTTAGTATAAAAATATAGAAAAACCATTATTTTACCGTTTATTATTAGGAAGTAAATATGAATATTTATTTGAGGGTTTCATGTTTTATGATTATTAATAATTAACATAGACAGTATTATAGAGTTGGTCTTGGTGAGACTAACTTCAACATTTCAAGGAGTCTTCCACACACATAAATATAAGTGGGATGAAAACACTTTAAACCAATTTCAAAGTTTACCTTATTACAAAAAATTAGATAAGTATGTATATATTAAATAATTAAACATCATAATTATATAAAATCATTTGTTAGCCAAAAAACTTATTAAAAAGCAACAAAGACCACAAACAAGAGCTAATTAGATACAAACATTAAAATAATACGCTCGGTAAATCGCCGCAATTTTTACAAAATCATTAATTAACTAGCACAATAGAATTGGGGACGTTCAAATTCTACAAACATTAAGTGGTACGGCCGATAAGTGTTACGAGGCCTTGCAATAACAACAAGTCAAATATTTTTTTTATATAAAAGGCACTTACCGTTTTTGATACGTCCCACAGTAGGTGTTTTTCTTAATATGGAAATATTTTCCGCGAATAATTGCGCGTTCCAAAGCATGCAATACGAGCTTACAGTTGAAGTTATCAATAAAAATCACAGAAAAGTTCACAGGACGCAGTGTAAACAACAGTCTTTCACTAGTTTTCGAGACAATATCTCGCTATTTTAGTCAATTTTAGTCATGTATACGGAAATTAGATCATTTCATCACAAACGTAGTTATGCGACCGCTAGAGTCAAGTTCTCTAGCTCGCTTGCACAATTGTGTTTTACTAGCCAACCACAATACTGCCTCCACAGATGTTCTATAGCTATACTATATTGAGCGAAAGAGTCAGCCTGACACAATTAAATTGCACTCCCTACACAAAGGGACGATGTAATCAGAACAAACCGCTGAACTAAAGCGAGAAAGCAACATGTATGGTATGGGTTTATCTCTGTTACTGCCGATTGGATCGGATGCAGCATTGCATGTTAAAAAGAGATGACTGTATTTTAATAAGTTCTCCGTTGCGTGCGACAGCGCGCCTGCCGCCATTTTGTTGTCAATGTTACCATCGTTACGGAAACGTTCCATTCAAAGGAACGTCTTTCATGTGTTGATATTTTCAAGTTGTTTTTGAGTATCTTTATAAATTCTAAGTAATTACAGAAATGACAATACACATATATACATTTTTTTTAGAGTAGTTTTACAACGCAGTTACTTAAAATGTGATGAGATTGTCATTGGGTTCACTGCTCTTTATTTAGATTAACAGAACTTATAATTATTGATAACGGAACGTATTGTGTTGACAAACCGAGATGGAAAAAAACTTTGTGGCGCCAGTTTTTGATATGGTGGGGAAAGTTGCTTTTAAGATGTTTTAATTACCTTGGTTGCTTTATTTACTGACTGTTGTGGGAGCCTGTTACAGTAAGGTTAGAATCCAGGCTCATAGTGACCTTCCCCTGGCATACTACTACAAGATAAATACATTTGATACAGTAGCAAACCCGTTGCATTGGTGTAGCTATTTATATATTTTAATTGTCGTCGGCTTTTAATGAACATTGTCACAGACGTCACAGTAAACTTCAAAAGGATTTTTAATTGTTTAATCTCGGCAAGTATTATCTCTGTATGTTAATTTTAACTAAAACACTGGCGAGGAGAATGTCGAACCATGCTTAGTGTAGGGTTCCGCAGCTGTTTATACAAAAAAATGCACTACAGATGAAAAAAGTGCGTTATGAAAAAGTGCACTAGGAAAAAAGCTTATCTCCACGGCACTTAAGTCCTTTTGCTGCGAAGCGCAGTTTTTTGGCGATAGCTCAAAAACTGTATATCCTTTCATATATTAAAAACAATTTTCGCTGAAAGTATTTATTAAGCTTTACATACGTATATTTTTCATATTTGTAAAAATATAGGGCGGGGGAACACAATTTAATTTTAAAATTCTATAGTCTATTTCCCAAAAAAGCACTGCTAAGCATGTTACAACATCGCTATTAACGTATTCCTTGGTGCCACACAGTACAACATTTCTATCTAATAATTTATATTCAGTGAGTCTTAAACGAATGTTATTTGAAATAATTTATATAACCAACTTAACAAACCACCGAATCTATACAGTTTTAAATTAAAAATGATAATGTACGTAAATGAATTGCTGTCAACTTAAAAAAAAATCATTTTTTAAAATTTACGTACACATATTTTATCGCCTATTTTTTTGTTTTAAATCATAACATGTTTTCATCCCTGGCAAGTATACGCGGATTTAAAAAATAAGAAAGCCATATATATTGACAGCTCGCTTTCTAATTTTCTTTGGGGCGCTAAATTTTATTCATCTTAAAGTTGTTTGTTGTTGTCTTGTTATAAGCTGTTGAAAGAGAAAAATCTAGGAAGCTAGCCTAATTGTACTAACTCCTGAAGAACTTTGTGTCGTGGTGCAAAAAGTATCAAACAATTTGCTGCTAGGAAAATCTTGGCGCAAATATAAATATGTAGACTATTTGTGTTTTATTCAAAAGTGCTTAGGGGTCATTCATTAATTACGTATGGATCCCTGGGGGAGAGGGGTTCGAAAAATCTGTCGTAATTAATGAATGGCCCTTTAGTTGTAGAAAAACTATTGTGTATAGACTTTTGTTTTAAACTGAGCGAATCGGCCATTGTATAGCCGATTCACTCAGTTTAAAAACCAAAGACTATAATATAATATACAACGCTGTATAATTCGATCAAAAAATGCGTGGCGTCTTCCTTTGCGATACTTGCGATTGTCCTTACGTAATTAGTGAACGCCACTCGCCTTTTATGACCTCTATTATACAACAGTTGCATAAAATACTATAATAGAACTGTCGAATGTTGCTGATTTTTTTTTTCAGTTAAGTACTTTTGATTTGTATTGAGTCCCCCCTAGAAATATATTATTTTGTTATTTAACCATCAAACTCAGTAGCGGCTTATACTTGTATACTTAAAATAAATAAATAAGGAAGTTGATTTTATAACAATATAAAATAATATATATTAAAAAGTGCCAACCGACATTAAAAAAGGTAGGTACCTATATGTTTTTTGCCACGAACTTAACGACGGTTTTATATAATGGATCGGTCGATGTCGATCGATAGTTTCTATCTACTTACTATAGCTAAAGCTATCTATCACACCAATCTATTGATGTCGATACGAGGGCTGCTATACTGATTGGGGTTTCTCCAAAACATACCTTTTGAACCCATCTACGGCTTCTATTCGGGTCGAAAATCCTTGACCACACTGTACGCATAGAAATAAATAGAATTCATTGGGTGCCAAAGCAGGGCCAACGGGTCATTCGCCAGAACTTTCGGGATCATAATATACGTACAAATTCAGGATTCGTCAGCTGTGTAGATGTTATAAACAGCTTTTGACACACTACTTTGGGAATCATTTGATAGGTTGTGCGGGATCCAACTGGAACAAAGCTTTTGTACACCCAAATGTTCGTGTTACCCAAATATGCATTCTCGTCATACTAATGCTTAGAGATACCTCTATCTTGCGATATGTAACATGACGATCTAGCATTATTAGTTTACAGACACTATCTATATTTTGGCTGTAAATGTACTGTTATTCTTCAACTTTTCTTATTTTATTAGGCCAGGTGACTATTGCATTTGAAAACTTGAAGAATAACAACAGTATATTTAAAGCCATTTTAATCGAAAATATCAATGCTTCATTTGTCGTACCGTATAAGGCAGGTATATATAGGCCCACCAACACCTTTCATCTTTTTATTTTTTTCTAAGCCACAGAAAAATCTTTAATTTTTTTCTCACAATAAGGAGGCTTATTTCCTACCTATAATCGAAATTCCAAGATTTTTGTAAATTTTCATCCATTCCCCATTAAGCGTAATCACACGTACGTTAATTGTGTTAAAGTGTCATCAATATTTTCATAAGCGAGTTCCATTTTTTTAGTAACATGAAAATTCAAAGTCACCAAAGCAAAAGAAAAGCGTAGGAACGTTAAAAAAAATATTGCAGCCAGCTTTAAAAACCAAGGGTTGCGCACCGAGAGTTCCCTACAAACTTTCACTTATACCGAGTTAACTTGCCGCTTGAGTTAAGTTTGCCACTGGTGTGTATGGCGACACATACAGATAAGGGGCAAACTTAATCAAACCGGGTTATGCAAAAATGATTTTTGGTGATTAAAAAAAAGCAAGATAGATACCTAGATGTATAAGTATAATTTTCGTGTAATATTCATAGTAAATTACATAATTTCAGAGAATACCAGAGTGTTCGTTTGCTAACCTTCGGAGATAAAAGGGGGGTATTTTTTCCACTTTTTCGTAATGAAAAAAAAATTAATAAAAATTGTTCAAAACTGTACAGGCCAAGCCCTTTTATATGATACTCTACTGGACCAAGTAACTAGACTTTTAATTTTTGTCCCCTATTGGTCGTTTTTTTTTAATAAAAATATATTTTATAAAGTTCCCTTCGCAATACATGTGGGCTGACCATGTTTATAATAAAATTATTTCAAATAGATAGCATAAGTAATTGCCAAGGACGTGTAACGTTACACGTTGCTACCTTGTACGGGGAAATTAAAAACTTTGTGCTGTAGCTACTTATGTTAAAACTTGCGTTACTCGAAAACAGTTTCACAACAAAAGTTACTATACATTTGATGGGTTATTCAATGGGTTAACTTCTAATAAATATTTTCGTACTTTACACTGGACTTTCCCACCCACCCTTAAAGGCTCATACATAATATAAGCTACATGTGAGGTATCGAACTAAAAAAGGTTTTTTTAGGATTTCTATCGTAGAACCTACCATTTCGCATCAGAATTTTATTTTTATTTGGGTACAGTGAACATCCCAATTCCGGATATATATATATCAACTCATTATTTTATTATGTTTAATATATACCTAACCGTACCCTGTCTTTAAAACCCTGATGCTGGCTAAGTTGTCCTAATGGACAGAAACCATTAGACTTAAAAAAAATTAGCTTAGGTACATAGCCATTCTGTCCTTATGACCCTAACCCATACTTTATTGATAAACATACCGCGAATGAAAGAACAGTAAAATATTGAACTGGGGAATATCCTTCCTATGGTATCTATCCTAAATAAGTATACTCATTTTCTGGGTACGATAGAATTATTGCGGTCAACTCTTTTGAATCATTTTGAATTGCTTTTATGGTGTCATACCAACAACAATGCTATGGCGGTTCAGTCTATTTGCAGCAGATGGCAGCACTTGCAATCAATGTGAATTCGCAATGCAATGTAGAACATATCTTAAATAATAAGTTATAGCTGAAAAACTTAAGAAAGGTAGTCTGCAGGAGTAACGTGTGTGACATTTTGACATTTTTTTTTTATTTAATAAATTTACACAAGTTCTATATCAATTCTGTGCACTACTGCATACAAGGCGGAAATTTGTTAAGTTTTACATATAGCTGTATATGTGTAAGATTTTAGTAATATATAGATCAGATAGTTAAACTATCTTTATACTAATTGGGTTTGTGCTGTAAAGGCAAACTTGGCGACACGGGGTTAATTGTATTTTTTAACAAGCTTTTATTTAACTTACTTTTTAGATAGTATGCTGGTAAATGTGGAGAAATTTGCAAAATATAACTACTTCTTGGTGTGCAGTCACCAGCATTAATATCTGCCACAGTAAAGAGCGCATTAAATATCTGACACGATTGTATTACTAGGAGAGCCGTTAGGACGTGTCAGATATTTTTGGCCGCTTTGTTATGGCAGATATTGATGCTGGTGACCGTCGATTGGGCTCAGATTTGGTACAATGGCGCATCGTTGGTGACAATGCAAAAGTGGTACCTACTTACCATCGAATAGGTACTTTGTAATAAAATAACGACATCCTAATGAATTCGAGCTTTTTAGAATCGCAATAGATGGATATTCAAGAAAAGAACAGCTAGCAATAAAAGCTTGCCACAAAATGAAAATGTTTCACAGAAAATTATATAAATGTATGTATGGATATGTTGAAGAGAAGTTCCTCAACGTCCAGCATCTCTTGAATGGAATAAGAAAGATGACATTTTGTATTGATGTTGCCTTGGCGATGAAGTCTTTAAAAAAGGACCATTATTGAAAATCCCCTTAAAAACGAAGACACAGGCAGGGAGGAGTTAATAAATAAGATATAATGTGGCACAATAGGCACATATGCAGCTTGTCTGGAAGATTCCTTCTCAGGTATAAACGGATTATCCTCAAGGAGACTACAAATCCTCTTCAGGGATAAGACCGCCTGTTGTCTACCTCTTATTGTAATCTTCTTTCATTGTCTCTATTAGCGTTTTGGGTATTTAATAATATATATATATATAAGAAGCAGCCCTTGAAGACGGTATCAATCAATTAGTGTGGTAAGTCAGGGACTGTGTATCATTATATTTAATACTATACTATATTTAATATGTAACTCGGTAGCAAAATAAATTCCCAAGTTTCAACGCGGAAAGACCTTTGGGCGAAGCTGGTTACGTATTTAAACGTGTTATATTGCATTTTCATCGAAAGTTACGTAACCATGCGAACCAAAATTCCGATCGAATAATTACATGACGTCCAGCTACTGTGACGAGCAAGGCCAAATGACATTGATTCCGTGAAGGCTGTCCACTAACTAGACTATCATAGAAAGGATTTCTATGCAATAGGTAATGATTATGATTTTAAAAGCCCTGTCTATTTCATACAAATACTGCCTGTTAACTGTCTGATTCGGTTTTTTATTTGATGGTCTGCTGGTCTGGTGGCTTGACTAACATTGGTCAAGTGCTAAACGAAATTATTAAGTATAGAGGTGTAAACCGATCGAACATTAGCGAGTTTTTGCAATCCTGAGGGGCTACTCCGTAACTCGAAAAACAAGTTCATATAGCGCCATCTTGCTCACGTAAATACAGCTTAACATGAGAGCGAGAGGACAGCGCACGTTACGAACTTCGAATTTCGGGTTTCGGAGTAACGCCTTTGTTCTTTTTTTTGCCGACAATAGGGAATGTGCATGAATTTTTATTTTTGCTTTATTAAAAGCTCATTCATGTAACAAACAGTACACAAAATATATTTTCCAATAGCTATTTAAATAACCAAGATATAAACAAAATGGTGCAGTGCGTCGGAAATGTTTGCCAAGACGCATACGGACGATTTCCACGCGATAATGCGCAAAAAAACAACGTCGCTTATGGGTCGCGTCAGGGGAAGTCAAAACGGCATTCTCAAGGTGATTGCTGGTAGATTTAGCTGTCCTATAATGTGTCATTGGATTGAGCGAGTCAGGACTACCTTAACGTATGTCAAGTAGGCCTGACAACAATAGAAACCAGTCGTGTCAACATTTTTATTTTTGTAACTACTAACATAGCTCTTAAGTTTCAATAATGTTACTAACAATATATGGACTTTTGTCTGAAATAAATTATTTGAATTTGAATTTGAATAAGCCATCAAACATTTCATTCTATCTCTTTCTTGCAAAACAGAATTTAATATGGAGTTTATATAGCCGGAGTGCACTGTGACGTAACAGTGCATACCGGACCTCTCTGTCTAATTACTAGTTTAAAATGCCTATATTATGCGTATTTCTTGGCCGATTTACATTTTAATTTCACATTTTGAAATAGTTTTTACGGTATTTTCATATTTAGTTAAGAAAAGCGATAAAAAAATTCATGCACGTACCCTATTGGGTCCACATTAAAATTGTGTGACGGAGGTGTAGATGACGCCTATGTCGCGATCATTTTAATAAAGGAAATAAAAATACCATTGCAAATTAAAGTCACTATATGACAGCGATATCATATGAAATATGTAATGATAATTTTCAATACACTTGCTCATAAAATGGCTCTTATTACACCGTTCGAATGGCGCTTATAATCGACTCTATTAAGCACGCATATTTTTACATTACATGATAACACTAGTCGCTTTTAATAACAGTTTTTTTTTGACAGCAAAGATATTGTATATACATACAATATCTTTCTGTATTATATTATATCCCATCAAAAACATAACTTTTAAAATAACCAAGTCTCGCAACTCAGTTTTTCTATCGTAAAAAGTTGTGAGATCCCATGTTATTACAGCATTAACTATAATAATAAAAAAATCGCAGTGAAGAACCTCAGACTTGGCACGACTTTGTCTAGATTTCATTACTTTTTAGAGATAAACAAGCAGCTCCATCGAGACTTGGCTAGTTTATTACAAAATGTTTTTGGTGGGATATAGGCGTCACTTACCTATTTAACTTAAGTTACGTAATTACTTCAAGGTACAAGTGACGTATAATCTTTTTCGCACTGCCTCTCACACTAACTTAAAAGTATACGATGCTCAAGGAAGAAACGCGTGTGTAACTTTAGCTACATATAGCTAAAATGATTCTAATTACTTTAATTAGGGAGATAAATACCCGCAGATCTTCTATGGGTGGACTGACGTCCATTATATGAATGGTAAAAGAAAAGTCGATAGCGATAATTAAAATTTATTCCAAAAAAACACAAAACAGCATTAGAGTAGAGCTTAGTTATAAGTACAAAATAAGTTCTTACAACGTAAATAAAATATTAAGTAGAAATATCTCTTACCACAAGAGATTATTAATATGAATAGTTCCGAATAGTCACATTTCGAGTATTTCAAATTGTTTCTTTAGCATAATATTGAGACACAATATTTAAATACACCTAAGTAACACTTTACTAGTAGATAGAGAAGAACATAATTATAACAACGTCTCTAGGCTATACTAAATTCAATAATCTATCAATTTTGTCACGTTTTAATGGCAAGAATAAAATATTTAACTTTAAATATCTACAAAATATGACCATGAATATATAGCGCCAATGTCATGTAATCATGAAAAATTGCGGCACACCCCCTGTGTATAAGGTAGGCATAGTTGGGTTATCGTATCAAGCATAAATGAAGTAACGCAACATAAACGCAACGCAACTATGCCCACAAGTGGAGTTATCGCTGGACCACTTGTACACACATTCGCCTCATGCACCACATTTTCATGATAACTCTATACTAGTAAAAACTTAAGCCTAGTTTGTCATAATTAATAAGTGTATTGCCTTTAGGAAATCCATCCTACGCCAAAATTGGCAACACAGTTGGGCACGTGGCACGTGTAATATTTTCGGTGTTACCATAACACTTCACTAGTAGAAATATAAGAACATAATTACAACCACGCTTCTAAGCGTCCTAATTTCAACAATCTATAAATTTTGTCACGCTTGGCAAGAATATTCTCGTAATATGTAACTTCAAAAAAAAAACGGCAAATATCAATGTGTGGCAGATATTTCCACAGTTCTGCTAAAAAACTTTGAGGTATATTATAAAGTTTTTTGATTTAGTGAATATTTTTCGGAAAAAATCGCTCCGAAAGTAGCATTATTTGTGTCCCCCTACCCCGCTATTTTCTAAACGGTATATCCAAAAATTATGAAAAGCATTACAAAGATAAAACGTAATAAATACTTGCAACGGAAATTATTTTCAACATGATCGGATATACCGTTTTTGAGTTATTGCCAAAGAACTGCACTTCTTCTTCAAAAGGACGTAAGTTCCGTCGAGATACGCTCTTTTGGTAGTGCATTTTGTCATATCGTATTTTTTCACCTAAAGTGCATTTTTTGTATGAACTGCTGCGGAACCCTACACTGAGCATGGTCCGACATGCTCTTGGCCGGTTTTTTTTATCATTTTAGTTGCATTTCTTACAATTTGTTCATCATTTTGCTGCATACGAATACAGAAATAAAAACATAGTACTCAAAGACAAGCCCTAACGTTCTTACTTAATCATCTTAGTAGAAAACCTTGTAAAAATATGTGTATTATTTTTAAAAGTCATCAAACAAGAAAAAAGTATCACGGGACGTTTACTAGTCCAAATGGCATAACTGGAATTTCGTTGCTCCTTACGTTCATAACGTTCATAACGCAGTTTTCTCGTCCTTCAGAGGAAGAGTCTCGTCATTATAGTCAACTCTGCCGACGAGAATGGGCTCAGCTCCCTTCTTCTCATGTCCTACTTGCCCATAGGGCATATCCCTCTTTTCAAGCTCCTCAGCCAAACGCGCGAAAAGTTCCCTGAAATTTATACATTTTATTGAAGAAGTTTACAATCCATAAATTATTTCAGTTTTCTGTAAGCAAGTGAATATTGCTTCAAAGAGGTAATCGCTCAACAGCAAGAAACCCCCATACTTGTAGTTATAGCTAGTGGTAATCTACAAATGGCTTATCCGATTTTTTGTTACACCGCTTAGAACTACCATCAAGTCAAATTTCGAAAAAAAAAAACTAATACAAAATGAGACTCTTTCAGTTGGGAGCTATTTATTATGTCACAGACAGACACACAGATACGCACGTCAAATTGATTATAACCCTCTTTTTTCGTTACAAAAAAATCCACCAACTCATAAAAATTTAACCCACCTGAAGACGAATCCTTGCATATTCTTTGCTAAATAGTACAGGAACAACCAGTCGCCGTACTGGCACCCGTTTACGACACTGATCACATTGTATGGGTTGAACTTCCCGCCTGTGACTTGCCGGAACATTAGCTCGTTGAACCGGAGCGAGCGGCGGTAAAGGAAGAAGGAGATTATACGCCAGATGACCGCTGCAACACAGAAAATCTTTAAAGCCTTTGAAAATTCTTCCTTAAGGCCCATAGGCTCTAAAGCCCTATTTTAAAGGCCAATCGATGTAGAATTCATTTCAAAACATGAAATTCGCTATCGTTTTTAGGGTTCCGTACCAAAAAGGTGCAAAAGGAACTCTGTCTGTCTGTCCGACTATTAAAGCGCTATATCTCAAAAACGACTTATGCTAACTATTTGAAATTTGGAATATTTATAAACATGGTCAGCCCACATGTATTGCACAGGAAATATTTAAAAGTATATATTTGTTTTCTAAAAAAATGACGAATATGAGGGGAGAAAAATTAAAAGTGCTAGCTACTGGAACAAATGGGGTATCATATAAAAGGGCTTGATCTGCACATTTTTGAACAATTTTTTTATTTTTTTTATTTTGATTACTTTTTGTTTTATAAAGAAAATGTGAAAAAAAACACTATTCCCCCCTTATCTCCGCAATTTACCAATCGAAAATTATAGCCATGTCTCTAAGTAGCTATTTTTTATTTTATTTGAACAACCAGGTTGCGGTAAGTTTGCACCTGATTTTCATGCAATGCCATACACATCAGGTGCAAACTTAACTCAACCGGTACCGGGTAATAAAGTTAGGGTAAGTGAAATTTGTACGGATCCTTCGGTGCGCGAGTCCGACTCGCACTTGGCTGGTTTTATTATTTACAACATTTGTTCTAAATCGTTATATTTATTATTTCATTTGTTCTAAATACTAGCTGTTCGACTTTAGTAATTATAAAGCCAAACTTTAGTTCGCAGATATTTTAGAAATAAAAATTGTTAGCAAATAAAGATTTATAAAGCCAACTGTCAATGTATTTTTTGGTTACGTCATAACAGTCTCAGCAAATATAATTAAAAGAAACGATAACCTGGAGACACAGTTTGATCAAGGTTGTCAAGACAAATAGGATATTCACCCTTCGAAGACCCTTCAGCTTACTCACCAAACGCAGACACGATGAACAAGAAAAGGAACCAGAACCAGAGTATGACATAGATCTTCTCATGGATGATGTTCAGCGCCATCACACAGAGCGCGTCGTGCTGTTGTATGGAGCCACTGGGACCATACTTGTGGAAGATACACTTGGTTACCTGAACATGGTAGTAAAGGTTTAAGGTCAAATACCCCGCTATAAGTCTTTGGAAAGGCAGCGATAGATGAAAAAATAAAATAACTGCATAGGAACTAATAGTGTTGTACTCGTATACATAAATACTCTAGAGTAGCAGTAGCAGTGGGAGGGTTTCAATGAAACTAACGCTAATGTGATCTGAGGGACTCTCAATAATGGATAAATTCCAAAACGAGTACAGAACGAGGCAGCTTTAAGGTACATAACCAAAAATATTAGGTAGTTAGGGCATGTAATAAATCGAGACGAAATCCAGGTGGAGTTGGGCCTGTCAGAGAGATGAAGAGGACGCTACTCGTGATTTGGCGGTTTAACCAACACCTCAAGTCACACTTCAAGTCGCCCAGTTGTAGGAAATGATCATTCAGATGAAACTATGCAGGTGTTAGTACTTATGTGACCAGATTTTACCCTAAGTAATAAAAACTAGATGATGCAAAAAGGAATCAAAAGTGAAAGGTTGGAAAATTTAAAATATAAATTTTAGACTATCACTGCCGAGAGAACATAAAACCATAATATTCTCCTCTGTTTACTGCTATTCTACATTATGTCCATTCAATATGTGGCTCTTACCTTAGGAAACACGGTTTCCAGCGGGTCAGCAATGTTGTCCCAATTTTTAAACCCAACTACCTTGGCTCCCAGACTTAAAAACTGGCCATTCAGGAAGCAGTTAACGATATAAATCTGGAGAATCACATGCAGAAAGTTGACCACCTCCATGGCAACCAACCAGATAGACCACGTGCGCGTTATTCTTAACCTGTAGGTTTAAGAAAGGAAATTGTAGTTTGGTAGTAAGCATCAATTAAGCTCCAATTCATAATTAAATTCCATAATGTGACAGTTCCTATTTTGATTACTTATTTAAACGTCGTTTCTTTAAAACATGGATGAGATTTCGTATAACCAGTGAAATTAAGATAAGTTTTATTGACGTGAATATCTTCACTTCAACCAAAACAGAGTAATCACAGCGAGTGTACATCGTAAACGTCAGATTTTGGAATTTCGTTATGAATCGGTACTGTATTTATACAATGTATTTCACGAAAAGCAATTGGACACCACAAAAGTTTTCAGTCCGTATGGATACCAAAAAGGAAATGTCGGGACGATCAGGAAAAACATTAGAAGATATAGAGGAGAGTGATAAAAAAATGCTGTGGTCAAATAATTAAATTAAAATTCTTCAAGCACTTCTAATTCAGATCCTTTTTTGATTATGGCTTTCTTCAGATGGACATAGTAACCTTTTATTTTTACATTTGGAAAAACTTTATTATAGAGATATAAACTACTAGCTTCTGCCCGTGACTTCGTCCGCCTTAAATTCGCGGAAAAATACTTTTATCGCGGATAAAAGTTCTTTTCCGGGATAAAAAGTAGCCTGCGTCCTTCCCCGGGACTTAAACTATCTCCGTATCAAATTTCATCTAAATCCGTTCAGCGGTTTAAACGTGAAGAGGTTACAGACAGACAGACAGACAGACACACTTTCGCATTTATAATATTAGTATGGATAGCAAGAATTTGACGAAATAAGAATTTGATGAAACAAGAATTTGACAAAACAAAAATTAAACGAAACAAGAATTTGACTAAATAAGAATTTGACGGATGTCTTTACTTTGATAAGTAGTGGTAGTGGCGATATTTCACATCGAGGCACCGTGCTTTGGACGGCAACTGCAAACTAAAATTAATTTAATCCTTTATTTTGATATCATATTCTTTATTCCTACCTCATGATTATGTCTTTCCTGATAAGATCAAGTTTTTTATCTAAGGTCTTCTGAGACGGCACCGTTTTGCCTTGGAGGGCCATGTCGTTACCATCCTGTATGGCGATGCTGGCATACTGGAGACCGTCCACAAGCGCCCCGACTCTACCACCTGGAAACAACCATATCTGTAAAGTAGTAACCACATATCAGTAGACGTGACGACCGTGCATGCACCTGGAGGACAGCCACAACTGCAGCTACAACATGCTGTACCCGATTATATGAGCTTTTATATAACTTGCCTTATTTATAACAGTATTTACGTTAATATATATTTTTATGTGGATCAAATCTTGCAAGTTGAATTCGACCCTTTTGTTTTTTGATAAAGCTACAATTTGACATACTTATGTAAGTTCGGTGACAATGACAATACAATATTATGAGCCGGAAGGCGGTCATAGGAACTCTGTAATGGAATAACGCAATCCTAACGAGTTGGGGCTCTTAAAAATCGTCACGGTGATTAGTTACTAAGTGAATGTTCAAGGAAAAGTATAGCCGGCAATAAAAGCTCACAGAAATATGAGTTTTGAGAGAAACGTACGTTTGTCTCGAACCCAGCATTCGTGTTTGTCTGCTAGTCTTGTGTGGTATTTATTATAGCTCTCAAGCTAGTGAACCGATTTCAATGACGTTTTTTTTATACACATTTGGTTTCTTTTGTTCTTCTTACCATAGTCATATTTGTAAATTTAATCAGGCAAGCCAATTAGACAAGTTATAATACGACACATTGTTAATGGTATGACGACTTTGTATTTTACAACTAAAACACAAATTTATTTATTATATTTTACCTATTATCGAATTTAGGTTTAAATAATAATAAGTGAGAGTGCATCCCGAATTGACAATAATTCTAAACATATGTACGCTACTTGCAAAGTAGTTGTGACGCGAAAAATAAGATACGGTCAAGAAACCATGCCATCAGTATCACTGTAAGTGAGGGGCGGCTCCCAGCGAATAATACCGATGATCTGATCAAATAATAGGTAGGTAATTGTTGGGTTAGGGTAGCGCACGACCGGTAGTAGGGGGAAATCCTTTGTCCAGCAGTGGGCATCTTCGGCTGATATGATCATAATGATGAAGCTTTATTCTCAGGACCTACATTTGATTTGAACCATAGTAAAGATACAATTCCATTTCCGACCACAAACAGCAACCGCACGTTCCACCGCACTGTAAGTTGAACCTTAACGGCAAGGATAAAAGTTTCAAATACGGCAATTTGCAGTAGAAATGGAATTGCACCTTAAGGCTGTCAATCCATTGAGTGAAGCTGTGTGGATTGGACCAATCAGGGTGTATCGCTGTTGCAGTTGAAACCAACATGAGCAATTTTGTATCTGCGGTATATGATTGGTAAATTTCGCACAGCTCCGCTTCAGTGGATTGGCAGCCTAATGCATCACAGTATTTACTGAATGTCCGACACTTAGGCTGGAATTGCGTGATAAATACTATCATCCAGGACACAAGACTACACGTTCACTAAATACCACGGATATTTAATAAATGCTGATGGTTTACAGTAGTTTCTGCCTTACACTTTACGGCTTACGATCCACCAGAGTCAGCGCTGCTCTATGAATTTACAGGAAATGGCACCCGGACCGGACACCGTAGCTGAGCTCTCGCCCAACGCAGCGGACGACTTAACCAAGTATTGTGGTATCAAGGTGTATGTAAAGAAACTCTGAGAAGAGAAGGCTCGTTCTCGTTTAAATGGCCGTGAAAATACAGTATGCACTATAAATTCAAATAAGACAGGGGCATGCCACCAGAATGTCGTGTAGGTACGTGAAACTATTCGTTTGATACTTCTAGAAATGCAATGAGGGAGACAATTTTTTAAATGATATTATTTAATATCAGGACTTATGTATAAGTATGTCCTTGAGTATAGCTACATACCACTCGTGAGCGAGAAAGTTAATATTTTGGTGGAATGCCTCGATAGTTCAAGTCTAACCTTCTTTTTTCTTCCAAATATAATGAGGCATGTAGAAGGCTATCGACTGTAGGAACAGAACGAACGGCACCCACTGGTAGTAGGTATGGGAGAGGGTTTCGTCGCCGTCACCCATGGGCCCCACCCCCGGGTGTGGAAGGAACCCGGCTTGCAGGAGGCTCTCGTTGTAGTGGCGGACCTGCGGAAAATCATTGACCGAGCTTTAGCGAAGGTCTCCGTTTCAGTTTGGGCAAAAATGCTTCGCATCGTCGCATTTCTCACCAGATTCTTTAAAGTTTTGCGAGCAGGTACGATAATTATAACAGACTTTTTGACGATTCCGTTTTTGAACATGTTCAGAATGATGGAGTTATGGGGGTTTAAAAACTCGCGAAGTCCAGTACACTAAGATTCAAATAAGGTTAAAGAGACTCATTTTGCAAATGGCCATACAATTGAGTCGTTTGAGTAGGAGAAAAAAATCTTAATCCTTTTTTTAGACGCGTAGGTATCTCTCCCCAATTTGCCTTGAGCAAAGTCAAATAAAAAAACTGCAAAAACCATCTATGGATGCCCAGCTATCCGTGTACTAAACATAATTAAAATGTGTCTATCCGTTTAGTACATTACTACTATTTAGTATTGCACAGTGTACATTCAAAAGCGGCGAAATTTTGAAGACGAAAAATAAAGCTCTTATTGTTTATTTCAATTTTATTTCCATGATTACCGTTTTTTTGATGCCTGACCTGATAAAACAAATTGTATTTTGATTATTCACATAAAACAAACATTCAATTATCCACACATTCCATCTTCACAAACATTCAAGATATTGTAGGATTATATATTATGATAGTCCCTGAATTTGAAAAGGTTTTGTAAATGAAAAATACAAAGAATTCTGAGGCGTAATTCCTAGGAGGATGCCGAATTTTTTTTTTATGTTTCATGAAATATCATTTCTATTTTTACACTAAATTTACAATAATATGTAGGTATAGCCAGTATATTATCATAATTCATATCTGCTCTTACAGTTGGCATCATGTATACAAAACATATATGTTAAATCCATACCGATACCGCCTATATGTAGAGGCTATACTATACTTACTATACTTTACTTACTACACTGTACTTACTATATTATACTGACTGACTACATTACACTATACTTACTATACTATACTGACTGACTACATTACACTATACTTACTATACTATATTTAATTGTATAAATGCGAAAGTAACTCTGTCTATCTACCTCTTCACGCTTAAACCGCTGAACCGATTTAGACAAAATTTGGAATGTAAACGTCAATGATGTTTGAGACGCTAGGTAGGACGTATAGATAGTAGTTTTTATTGCTATGAGATTTACCTCTTTCGCTTCGGCAACTTCCATTAAGCTCCTTATTCATGCTCGTCGGTTTAAAGTATCCCTTACCTGGCCCTCCTTCTTTAACATGTCCTCGATTTAGTCTAGGAATATTCTCCTAGCTCCTCCTCTTCCAACATTTCCGCTCACACTCACTTCATATAGTTTTCTTTAATCTTATTTCATTCATTCGTGAAACATGACCACACCATCTCAACATACCTTTTTCTATATTATTCACATCTTCTTTCACACCACAACGTTCTCTAATCACACTATTCCTAATTCTATCACTCAGTTTGTAATGCTTAGTCACTTCCCGAAGCTTACATTTATTCAACTTTCGTGCTTCTTTTGCTATATCCAACTCTCACTGTAAGCAAATGTCTGAATAGATTACCTCTATCTACATTACAGTTGCTAGACTCTTTGGAACGCTTATGATGAACAAAAGGCCACTTACGATAGTAAACGTCGCCATGAAGAAGCAGTAGGTCTGTATCACATTATCTGGTACGCCCTGGTCGGATATGCATTTGATTTGGTCCCCGAAGAACTCCCTAGCGCACACTAGGATCACAAAAGCAACTAAGAGTGTCACAGTGGCTTTGTAGTGTAGTTTGAATACTAAGTTCTCTATAGAAGGCTTAGATCTTCCCTTAAATTGCGGAGCTAGTGTGGCGATCGCGCCGGCAAATAATTTCCCCTCCATCTTGGTTCAACTCTGTAACAAAACACCATAAGATACTCCTAGTTCCATTAATGATATCTTAATACAATACATATTGGGAAGGTTGTTTGGTTTGTCCTATGTTTGTGTAACGAAGCAACGAATCGGCGGGTTTTTGTGAAAAATATTAGTCGGTTATTTCAAAGCAAGTATTATTATTATTCTTTAAATATGTACGCTTTTCAATCTAAATCTAGAAACTACTCTACTTCCAAAAAAAGGATTGCATATTTCTGTATTTGAAATGAATTTCAGCTTAATAACCCTTCACGCGTTCCAGGGAAAAGGGGTCTTGACAGACGGACAGATAGACAGACCGATGGACAACAAATTGTTCCGATTTTTCTTTTACGGAGACCTAAAAGGATGATAATTGACATAAACTTGTTACTGATGCTATAAATCTCTTTTTCTTGTGATTATCATTAGACACGTCGTTAAGTATTAGTGTTAGTAACTATATTTACAATGAATTGGTCAAATGGTGACATGATGTGTGTGATTGTGTATTTTACAGCCAATCTGTAGTTAATTTAGGTCAGGCACGGTGCGTCAAAATGCTATTAATTCCTTATCGTAACGAGCCGTATGTGATCGAGTTAACAGATGGTTATGTACACTCGGCAAAAGAAAGAGGTTACCCCGCCTTATGTAACATTTTATTCGCTAGTTTCATTCTACTCACATTTATGGACACATTATTGTCGAAGTGTCATTTTTGTGACATAGCATTAAGTAGTGGTCTGGTGATCCCGGTCTTTTAAGGCATGGGATGATCTTAAGAAAGCCAACAATAAGGCGGGGCACTAAAACCTACCTTTTCTCCAACCGTTTCGTTTCATTCAAATTCTCATAGCTTCGTCCCAGATAACACCAGAGAACCTAAATTCTCTGGATAAGATGTTATTAGGGAACATATGAAATGCATTAAGTTTCATTGATCTAGCTTTTTTACTTTAGATTTTATTGATGAAATTGCGACGAATTGGCCACTTTTTCACGCACTTACTCACCCAAACCTCTAAGGTTCTTCCCGATATCCCAAAATGATATATAAATATTACAGGACAATTTTTACACAAATCAAACTGGTCTCATGGTAAGCTCAATAAGGCTTGTGTTATGGGTACTAGACGACAATATATTTAATAGATATATAACTTATATACATACAAACCATCCAAGATTCAGGAACAAATATTTATGCTCATCACACAAATATTTGCCCTTATCTGGATTTGAACCCAGGACCTCAGCTTCGCAGGCAACGTTACTCCTACTGAGCTAAACCAGTCGCCAAAAAGTTGTAAATTGGCCAATCTTTCTCTCGCCTTTCCGCCCAATAAGTCGCGCACATATAGGAGATCTTTCACAGTCCACTTGGTTCAATTATGGAACGCGTTGCCGGCGACCGTAGAGCAGTCACAATCCGTGGCATCATTGATTGCGTATTGTTAGGTATATATTTATCCGTTTGTGTATATTTATTATGTATATAGAAATATAAATTTACACAGGTATATTTATTTATTTAAATGATTGCTATTATGTAAATTTTATTATTTAGGGTTATATGTGTACCTATGTGTATGCTACTTTAGCTTTTAATATCTTTGTGCATATTAACTTGTTGGTTGTCTACCTGCGTTGATGTTTATTCTTCTCTCTCATTTGCTCTAAGTTTAACTGGAAGGGATCCCTTAAAGGGATAGGTTCGCCTTTGTACAAATTTATTTCTTCAACGTCTTTGTTTTATTGATTTTATACACAGTAAAGTGCTTACAAATTAGCAAATTATATATAAATTTCAGAAAAACTAAGTAATCTGTAACTTTCACCCGCCCACCCCTATAAAAGGGGGTGTAGGTCTGTACACAGAACTAGTAAAACTCGGGTATTCCCGATGTCCTACAAAAATGTTGTTTTGTATGGAGTCTAGGATTTATATACAAAGATATAGTATGGACGATGAAAAACAAGCAACATAAGATAGGCAAAAGCCAAAAAAAGTAAAAAAACTATTGTATACGATTAATAATTGAAATCATCGCACATATTTATGCCTGCAGGAATAAATGTGTTGCAGTACATATATACATGTATTAGGTACATAAGATGTACCATTAAGGATCATAGCTCCATATAGCTAGACAAAAACTGCCTACCTTTGTGATCAAATCGTTTTAACTGCCTACGTTGACCAAAAACCCTGTGCACGCCACTGGTAATGGAGTATTTAATACTGCCGTGCCGTAGCGGACTGTACGGTCACAATCATTAGGTACCCGTACCTGAAGGTATAGGTACATGTACTTACTGTTTGTGATTGTACGCTTTAAAACGGCCATAGATTTGACCTATTTTATTTTAATTGTGATTTAACGGTTGGACGTGTGTTTTATCGCCATTACTCTTTGGTATAGAACTAACCTGTCTCTTTTTTCTTTAATACAGAAATATTGTGTCAAGAATTGACAATATTCGAATTCTATTATTTCAGGAAAGAGGGGCAGACCAACATTTAAAAACACTTCCAAAAAGATGTATGCAAACTGATCTAATTCATCATATCCAAGAACTAAATGAAATAAAAATGTTTTAAACTCAACATCAAAAAACCTATTCATTGATAAATTATGGAGTTTCTCAGTAATGCACAATTGAATGTTTACTAGGGTTAGGGTCATAAGATTGGATAAAGACTAAGTAAACAAAACGTCGCAATTAAGTACATCATGCCGTAGTACCTACTTACCTAACCTCAATGACATTTAGTGAGCAAACCTTGGTTGCACGGTCGTCAATTATAACAAAATGCCTTAGTTGCACAATGACTAATTGATTTAGGACTATATTTTATTATAACATGGTTGAAAAATGACGTCTTTTATTTCAAATGTCTTGGTAGCAAAACGTAGGGGTTGTATAACGACTAAGCTATGATTGATATTGAATTTAATGTCTGTCCAAGAGCGGCTGCAAAAGCACAGCATAAAATATAGTTTAGCAGTGAAAATTTACATTATCTTCAATTGGTTGTTACTTGTACTTGAGTGGCCAAAGTATTACGCCTGTTCTCATTGTCATTTAGGCGTTTTGAAGGTAAGACTTTATAAATATTCGGCTATCTGCCTAAATATTACTATCAGTACTTTCTGCTACTTGGTCAATTTACTATTAAGATATTTTGCTTACTTAGCCGTTTTGCAAACAAAATGTCATACAACTAAGTTCAATGGGGAATGAATGAAAATTTTCAAAAATCTTGAAATTTTGTTTATAGGTAGGAATAAGCCTCCTAATTTTCAGACATCAATCCTATAAACAATATTTCAAGATTTTTGAAAATTTTCATTCATTTCACATTGTATACCCAGTCATTTTAATATTATAACGTTTTACACGCTTGAGCATTTTAGAACTGAGACCTCATGCAAATAAGTCTTTTAGCGGATTCTTGTCGTCCATCTTGAACGGGCAACTTGAATCGGTGTGGATCAACTCATTATTTTATTATGTTTAATATATACCTAACCGTACCCTGTCTTTAAAACCCTGACGCTGGCTAAATTGTCCTAATGGACAGAAGCCATTAAACTTAAAAACTGAACTGAAATGAAGAATTTTAGCTTAGGTACATAGCCATTCTGTCCTTATGACCCTAACCCATACTTTATTGATAAACATACCGCGAATGAAAGAACAGTAAAATATTGAACTGGGGAATATCCTTCCTATGGTATCTATCGTAAATAAGTATACTCATTTTCTGGGTACGATAGGTTTATTGCGGTCAACTCCTTTGAATCATTTTGAATTGCTTTTATCGTGTCATACCAACAACAATGCTATGGCGGTTCATTGTATTTGCAGCAGATGCAGCACTTGCAATCAATGTCAATTCGCAATGCAATGTAGAACATATCTTAAATAATAAGTTATAGCTGAAAAACTTAAGAAAGGTAGTCTGCAGGAGTAACGTGTGTGACATTTTGACAGTTTTTTTTATTTAATAAATTGACACAAGTTCTATATCAATTCTGTGCACTACTGCATACAAGGCGGAAATTTGTTAAGTTTTACATATAGCTGTATATGTGTAAGATTTTAGTAATATATAGATCAGATAGGTAAACAATCTTTATACTAATTGGGTTTGTGCTGTAAAGGCAAACTTGGCGACACGGGGTTAATTGTATTTTTTAACAAGCTTTTATTTTACTTACTTTTTAGATAGTATGCTGGTAAATGTGGAGAAATTTGCGAAATATAACTACTTCTTGGTGTGCAGTCACCAGCATTAATATCTGCCACAGTAAAGAGCGCATTAAATATCTGACACGACTGTATTACTAGGAGAGCCGTTAGGACGTGTCAGATATTTTTGGCCGCTTTGTTATGGCAGATATTGATGCTGGTGACCGTCGATTGGGCTCAGATTTGGTACAATGGCGCATCGTTGGTGACAATGCAAAAGTGGTACCTACTTACCATCGAATAGGTACTTTGTAATAGAATAACGACATCCTAACGAATTCGAGCTTTTTAGAATCGCAATAGATGGATATTCAAGAAAAGTACAGCTAGCATTAAAAGCTTGCCACAAAATGAAAATGTTTCATAGAAAATTATATAAATGTATGTATGGATATGTTGAAGAGAAGTTCCTCAACGTCCAGCATCTCTTGAATGGAATAAGAAAGATGAAATTTTGTATTGATGTTGCCTTGGCGATGAAGTCTTTAAAAAAAGACCATTTCTTGAAAATCCCCTTGAAAACGAAGACACAGGCAGGGAGGAGTTAATAAATAAGATATAATGTGGCACAATAGGCACATATATATATATATATGTAGTATTTAAGTAATATATATATATATATATTCTGAAAATCACTCACTTCGCTTATTAGAAAGAATAATGTTCACTGGCGCTGAGAGCACTGTATTTGACAAAATGATAGGCGCGACCAAATGTCACGTAGGTACATATAAATATTAGGTACCTTACCTATAAACTAGAACTTCGTTCGCGGAGGAGGACAGCCATAAATGCCACAACCCCCTTTTTTGCTTCAGCGTAGTTGGGTTAAAAGTATCCTATAACCATCCTCGGATGTCCAGCTGTGCTTATACCAAAAATGCTTGAGATCCGACTAGCCGTTTTGACTGGATGGTATGAACATTGATAATAGCGCCATCTCCCGATCTGAATATCTTTGCTGCCTCATCACGTAAATAGGTGGACGAATCTTAGCCAAATATGGTATAACGATAAACATGCAAGGATGGTTATAGGACACTTAACCCGAAGCCACTGAGGAAAAAAAGGGTTGTGACTTTCCTCCTCCGCGTCCGAATTGTGGGCATCTTCTAGTAAATCATAACTAGAGTGTCTATGTTTGAAATTTCCATACACTATGACCCAATTTAACCATCTTCTACCTATTTACTAGTTATTGATGGTTGATTACGCCGTCAATGTCGAGCGTTTGACATGTGTGATCTAACAGAGCATTGTAGAATTAAGCCTATGGACTCTGGTCAATATTAATAACGAGAAGGTGCTAACATCGTTCGTGGAGGAGAAAAAGTCATAACCCCTCTCCAGTATATTCGTAAAAAGTAACCTATAACTATCTGGAAATTCCCAGCTACTGGCATATACAAACATACAACAAAAATCTAAAAAATATATTTTTCATTTTAGCCACCTCCAAATAATCCGTTTATTTTTATTTTTGAGAATATCTTCGACGTGCAGGCTATTTTCATTTTAACAACTTTATAATAGTATAGATGTTAAAAAGAAGGGATGTAAGTATGTTGTATGAGTTACTTGAGTCGCAGCAGGTACTAGAAGATATAAAGCCAAAAGCCAACAAACTAAAGAAACATTGTACCTTGTGTCCTTATCTAAGAGCCCAACACATGCTTCGACAGCCACGGACGAGCACCACTGACAACGTTGGTCTTTGTCTTGCGCCGGCGTTGCTCGTGATAAGATTACTTGGTTCGCTGATAACCAATCTGATTAGGAGTAAAAGAGACCTAGTTTCGCGCCTAGTGATGCGCCACTGGGATTTAAGTTTCTTATGTTCTGGGACTATTCATTTGTAGCGGGAATATTCTTCTGAAGGAGGATCTTTACTTTTAGGAAAAGCTAATTACACCTTGATAAACCGGCCAAGTGCGAGTCGGACTCTCGCATTTTGTACAAACCGAGGATTTAGTACAAATTTGTAGGTATGTAAATAGTTCATCTATCCCACGAAACCAGGTGTCGAAATAAAAATAGTTTAAAAACTACAACTAGACTACCTACTCAAGGGTTTCAAGCAATATCATCGCCCCTTCTGCCTTCCGCGTCTCGCTCCTTCCGCGCCGGAGCGAGACGCCACTACATCAGCTCGGAAGTGGTCAGCTCATCAAAACGAGACAAAGAGACTCTAAAACATTTAAAAATTGCACGTGGCGAGTAATCTGTCATTTATTTAATAGGTCGAACTCTGAACTTACTTGTATCTAAATATTCTATTAGACGGCATGGAAATAGTTTTGTTGTTTTAATGGATAGTATTTAAACGAGTGACTGTAAATTTAAGTTTTAAGTGACAAAATTTACGTTATAGTATTACTATGTAAATTGTGAGTGACTGACTGCGAGTGACGAAAACTCAACAAAACATTTACAAATATTGATTTGAATTACATAAAATACAAAATGAGAAGCTTCATAATATTTGAGCGACTTAATATTTGTTTGAGTGTCAACGTTACGTTAACCTGACCTACCCTACCTACAGTTTTCGGTTTTTGACCCATTTTGATAAAGCAGCCTACAACACGTTGCTTAAAGCGAACTATTTAGTAGTTCGTTATGTAAAACCTCAATTGGAAGAATTGTCTCTATCATAATATTGAAGTTGCCCTCTCTGTATTTCTAGACGCTCACTTAGTAATTTAGTCGCACGGCTAGAATTTTAATATCTAAAATAGATTAATCACAACCCACTTTTTGTATTCGTTGTGGGTTTTAATTATTACTCAACATTTGTTTCGTTAATTTTTCGCTTAGGTACTCAAATTTATACCGCTCATGTTATTAAAACAGTATCTCATCATCAGTCACTAAGTTTCGAGAGAGACTTTTTTTTATTCCATTGTTTTATAATTCCCCTTTTTATTATTGTTTTACTTAACCTACATGTTTAATGCGCGATAACTGATAATACTTACGTCGTTAAGTTTGAGTGAAATGCCTTTTATTCATCAGTATCCTTCCATCATTTAAATCACAATGAGCTACGAAGTTCTTTATACTTCAATTGATTTTTATTTATATCGATTTTTAATACAACAAGAACTCCGTGTTGAGTAAACATTTTAGAATAATTGTCTTTATTTTGTTATTACCACTCAATGCCCGTAAGGTGCCCCATTTTTTTGCGATGTATGAAAATAACCCTTCCTCTTTGTTTTGCTCCCCCTCTCTTCCACTCTCTCTCTCCCTCCCTCCCTCTTTTTCTATATCTCTCCCTTTCTCTCCCTCGTCTCTCTCTATCTCTCCCTCCCTCCCTCCCTCCATCTCTCTATGTCTCTCTCCCTCTCTCAATCTCTCTCATCCTGTCTCTCTCTTTCTCCCTCTAGAGATCGAGAGATGGAGAGAGGGATCTCTCCATCTCTCACTCCCTCCATCCCTTTCTCTCTCCCCCTCCCTCTTCATGTTTTATTCTAATAATTCATTAAAAAAAAATCTGGATAGCTCTACATATTATAAAAGAAACCTGCTGTCCTGCTGTCATGTTTCAAGCCACATGCAGTTTAACATTAAAAATCAGACATTACTTATGTGAACTTACAATCCCCATCGTAAAGGTCATCTTTTCCAATTCATCCCTTGAGGGGGCTCAAGGGATGAATTGGAAAAGATGCCCTTTTCAATGTTTTTCACTGAACATTAGGAGGGTGTGACCGAAGTTTTAAGCGTCTAACTTTAAAAACTACATGTTTCCTATACAAACTTTCAACTCTTTTTCAATCCACTTCGGGGATGAATTTTTATAGCAACGCTAAATCATTTGTTTTGTTTTTTAGTAAGAAACCTTTATACAAAGATTCAGGTCTATAACTTTCCAAATGAACGATTTCCATACAACGGTTCGACCCATATTTCAGTCCCTTAAAGGTTGAATTTCGAAAAATCCTTTTTAAGTACACGTCCACGTACTATAAAGAATATACGTTCCAAATTTTTATGCTTAATCTTTAGCGGTATAGGCTGTGCGTTGTCTGTCAATAGGTAACGCAAGAGTTTTATATGTATAGATTTATCGTTATCCTTGTACCAAGATTGGCTAAGATTTGTTATCCCATTTTGGCGGGATGAGACTATTAATATATTTTGACCGAGAGATGACGCTGTTATAAATTTCCATACTATTAAACTCATTCATAGATCATGCTATTAAGATTTTTCTTGGATTCATGACCCCTATAAAGTATCTGGATTTTATAATTTTGTAATAGTAAAGAGAATATAGATTAATTATTAGAAAAATATCAAAGCCCTCATAGTTGAAACTTACTAGTATGCGGCGCATTTCTGAGACCCATAACATCATCAATTCATCATGTTACAATGATGCGACATTAGCAATCATATGCTGCAAATACTCATGTTTACAAATATACTTAGTCCATGTATGAGTGTTCGTGATAAGAGTCTTTGTATCTTACTCATTACATTGTTCACAGCGGCATTCTTCAGGATTTAGTACGAGAGAAGTCAACTTATACAAAATCCTTACCCATATAAACATACAGAACCTGTATGATCGAGTATTGTTCTCATTTATTTTCATTTTCTGAAGATAAAACCTATCTAAATAGATAAACTGGAAAAGCAAAAAACCCATCAAAATTCATCCGAATTGTTAGAGCTGTTTCCGACAAACAGAATTGTTCCTTGTTGGTGCCTCTTACCAAAGATTATACCTTAAACAGAGACAAAAAATACTGTCATATGGAACTAAAACTGCAACAACACAACACGGACAAGTTTTATTTACCTTGTTTTGGTAATTCTTCGACGTTACGAACTCCGCAGTATGTCCATATAGTCTAAAAGGAACAATAAATGAGACTGTTTGTTTGTACATTAATCTTCATAAATAGCAATACCATATCAAGAAGCGTAGGATAGTAAAATTTATTTTGAATATTTCATTTGAGAATGGGAAATCACACTCGCTCTTATGTAGATTTTTTACATTTAGGCGATGCGAGTCGAAATCGTAAGTAATAAATAGGGCTCTCGGTCGTGTCCGTGTTTCGTGTACCCGTAGCCGGATCTCCGTTTAGCCGATGTAGCCTGATGAAGCCACAAGGACACATACAAACATACACACATTTAATTTTTAAAACTATGTAATAGGGATATAGCCTACGGAATAAATAATAGAGAAATTAATATTAGGTACATTTTTATATTCGTGCAATGCATTGGCAAGTCCCTGGATTTATCTAAAATCATGTCTGTTTATATAGCAGAACAATGCCAATAATTACGTTAATTACTTAAATAGAAACATCTGGAATCAATTAAAAAATATAAATAAAGTCTTATAAAAAAAATAAACTACTAAACATACGGTTCGACAAGCTTTCATTCAATAGCCGAGCGGAGCCGATACGTAGCCGTGTCTGCGTTCTTGGCGTGTTCGTGTAGTACGGGATCTTAGAACCGCCGGTGCTAAGAACACGGAGCTACGTTTCCGCTGTAACACAGATATCAGAAGCCCTAGAATTATTTGCCCCACGAGCATTATGATCACATTTTTTTTAGCTGACTGCGTCAGGATGGTTATGATTTTACAGAGTATGTATATATGTCTTTGGCACGCTCTGCAGCCTAAACAACTTTTTATTTTTCAGAGCTCTAATATTATTATTATTTTACTACGAGTAACATTCGGCAACTTCTTATCATAGCATGGGCGATGAAATAATTGTGCGCATCATGGGCCGTATAGAATTTACAAATTCAAATCATAAAGCGAAGTTTAAATTTCCCATCAATTCTTGTTCGTATTATACCACATTGATACAAATATAGAACCTACCTACAGTTATATGTGCAACTAAGAACCTAGTCACATTTATTTAAAAATAATCGTGACCAAGTCAAGCTAAGCAAGAAGTTTGATAAGCAGTCGTTACAGAATTTCACTTTTCGCCCGCAGCTGCGTCATACATGTAGATACATATTATCTGATTTGATATCATTATCATGAAATTCATAGATTAATTTGAAGCAAACTGTGACACACTAAAGGAGATTAAACCGTTTACCGAGGATTCATTATTTTTTCGTTGAAAAATCATATAAAGCATTATTCTCGTTAAAACTAACTTTTTTTCTAAAAAGATAAGTCCCATACCTTGACACCGTCACATTATTTGGTATCTTCATTATCATTATTATTAATCTGAAATGGCAGCTTGCAGCTTGTGCCCAAGCCAGTTTTTGATTACCAAGACTAATAGGTTGTTTTAATACAGCTCGGAGTCATGTATTAAAAAGCGGTCAAGTGCGAGCCGGACTCTCCCATGAACAGCCGTTTATACAAAAAATACAATACAGATTAATAAAATAACGATATGAAAAAAACCACTAAC
This sequence comes from Hedya salicella, assembly GCA_905404275.2. Taxonomy (NCBI): domain Eukaryota; kingdom Metazoa; phylum Arthropoda; class Insecta; order Lepidoptera; family Tortricidae; genus Hedya; species Hedya salicella. The sequence continues at coordinate 93,163,920 of FR990096.1, forward strand.
AAAAGAGCGTATCTCTCCGACACTTACGTTCTTTTGCTGAGAAGCGCAGTTTTTTAGCAATAACTTAAAAACGTTATGTCCGATCATATTGAAAACAATTTTCGTTGGAAGTATTTATTAAGCTTTATATTTGTAACATTTTTCATATTTTTTGAACTTACCATTTAGAAAATAGATGGGGGGGGGACACAATTTTTGCTACTTTCGTAGCGAATATTTCGGAAACTATTCACTAAACCAATATCTTTTTTAGAAACCTCAAAGTGTTTTTAAAGAACTGTCAAATGATGTGCCCCATATTAATATTTGCTGAAAAAAAAATTTTCCGTTTCGGTTACCTGTATGGAGTGCCCCCCCTAGAAATATATATATATTTTATTTAACTATCAAACTATGTAGCAGCTCACACAAGACACCTATGTTCCAAATTTCATCAATATATCTTATATTTTTTGAGTAAAATGCCTGTGACATACAGACGGACGGACGGACGGACATGACGAAACTATAAGGGTTCCGTTTTTGCCATTTTGGCTACGGAACCCTAAAACGACACGAGTTCCATATTCATTCAGTACACCACTACATGCACGTGGGGCATTAGTTAAGTATTATAGCCACGAGTATACCTAGTAAATGATACTCGTAGCTCACAAGTGCACAGTTTTAGCATTGGTTTCTTAACGGTCGTTGTAGCATGCAATAAGATACATTTTGAGCTCTAACTAGGCAGTTTGTAAAATTCTCGACTAATTTTTAATAACTGTTATCAAATAATAGTCTTTATAGCCTTCCGTAGCTTCGCTTTGAAGATTTATTTTACGTCTTTGTCTTACTGCTTAATTATTATCCCCTGTGGTGTTAGAAAAATTATGAAATGTTTCAGATATTGCCCATAGTTCGAATGGATAATATCTGAAAAATTTCATAATTTTCTTAAACTGTAAAACAGTTCAGCTATAGAAACATTTGTAATGTTTCTGAAAGAGACGTTATACTAATTTAAGTTATACTTAAGTTTCTGATTTTTTTCCGTCATAATGATTTTGATTAGTCTAATGACAGTATCAATAATTCAAAATTGGTCGATAGTAATGCGGCTATCTAAGACATATGCACACATATACTATACTCTTCAAGTCGAGACACCATCTAAGTAGGCAAGCATGCATGCTTACCAACAGATTGAAGTCAAAACCCTGCATATTCTACATTATGTTTTAATACTTAAATCGGTGTTACTTAAGGTTACGTATTATATTGCAACAAAAAATAATAACACACACGAAACCCTCTTTTATTATTTTCCTAGTTAGATATAAAAAGGATAGGTAAATGCTCAGCTTACCCATATACCAAAAATATTTAAGGGTACCGTACCAAAAAGGTTTAAAGGTACCCTTTTGGTGCGGCTCTGTCTACCTGTCTGTCTGTCTGGCTGTCCGACCGATGCGATATGGCGCTCTAATAAGAGCGCTATATCGCAAAATACGATCTATTTGTAATTTCGAATATTTCTAAACATGGTCAGCCCACATCGCAGAGCAAAGGATACATTATATATATATATATATATTTTTCTAAAAATGTAAAAAAACGACCAATTGTAGACCCCCCCCCCCCCCCCCCTTGTCTCCGAAATTTACCAAGCGAAAAATTTGAAATGTTCTAAAATTATATACGTTGAATATTACACGAAAATTATAACCACATGTTATACCCGGCTTGGTTAAGTTTCCCCCTCAATTGTATGTGACGCCGTAGATACCAGACTCGGAGGCCAACTTAACTCAATCGTCGAAATAAGTGAAATTTTGTACACTTTGTACGGAACCCTTGGAGCGAGAGTCAGACTCGCACCGGTTTTTTTTTTTCATCTGTATAACAGTATATTTTGTTGCCAGAGCGGCCCCCACCGCATATACATATTTATAATAATATCGTTTGGATGAGATTTAATTGTTATAGCTGTATACGGTGATTTAAATGTATTGTAATTCTGAGAATAGAGCAGAATGGAAATTGCTCCACCGACAAAAGCTTAGCTTTGAAATATATAATGATGATAACCGTATACGTAACTACAGTTACGTGCATTACACGGTTTTTTCATAAACGTTCGGTCGTAAAACACATGACCCCTCGCGGGCTGTGGCGGAATTGTCAGCGGCGTCTGGAGCGGCGCAGGAATGCAGTCACACTGGCTTGGCGCGCCCGTGTGCGTCCGCGCACACTAGCGCGCTGCGGCGGTACTCCGCACACTCGATTGCAATTCACCAGAGAGACATTATATAGCAAACTAGAATTTGCTTCAGCGAGTCCTTCTTCGTCATCACACCTTGACAGACTGGTCATCATCGTCCTATCAGCTCTACTAGTAAATTTGTGAAGTGGACCAATGAATGCAGTTTTACACAGAACTAAATCAAGATCTTGATATAGTTCTATGCAATTTTAACTTGGTCGATACAACGCATTGGTGACCTGTCGCGCATTCTTGTGCCTTCAACTATTCCCTACACTGCCAGTCGTTCTGCAGATGTGTCTACTCGAGTGATATGCTTCAGCATAGTCGATCTATAAAATGATCAGAAGACGAAAGAAGAGTACACGCAGCTGAGATGAGAATGCTGAGATGGATGTGTGGAGTGACGAGGAAAGATTGGATTAGAAATGAGTATATAAGGGGACGTTTGAAAGTAGCACACGTGACGGACAACATGAGGAGCAGTAGGTTAGCGTGGTATGGGCATGTAATAAGAAGGGATGAACGTCAGATTTGTAAAATAATGTTAGGGATGAATGTTGAAGGACCAAGAGCAATCGGTAGGCCAAAAAAGCGATGGATGGATTGTGTGAGACAGGACATGAGAAAGAAAGGAGTAAGCACTGAAATTACGAATAATAGAGATGAATGGAAGAAGAAAAATGTTGTGCCGACTCTACATAAGCGGGATAAGGGCAGGGAGCTGATGATGATGATGAGTCGAGGAATTTGTATCGTTGATTTGCTCAATTTAAAAGGCGAATGTTCTCCTTAAATCAGGGGTCGCCAAAATACGGCCCGCGGGCCGGGTCCGGCCTGCGAGCCCTTCTAATCCGGCCCGCGGAAAGAAAGCGGAGAGCCCACAAACTGACGATAAATGGTCATAATCATAGCCACTCATAAACATAATCAACACCAAGTGCGGTCCTTATGCGTTATCTAGGTACAGTTAGGTACCCCTGAAGACTAATACTACCCAACCATTATATTACCCCATGACCAGCCATGAAACCAAAGTCTTGGCCCGCAGGAATTTATATTAAGTGCAGCGTGGCCCTTGAATCAAAAAGTTTTAAGACCCCTGCCTTAAACGATGACGGGGGAAGTGACCGTCTCGCGACTGCAGTTGTGGGCGAAAACATACTGGCTGTGAAAAATATGGTTAAGGAAGACCCAAAAGTGACTATGAACCAATAGAAGAGATCCTGAAAATTTCATCACCAGTCATTAATGAGATTTTACATAACCCACTTGGAATAAGCAAATTGTGTTCACAATAGGTGCTCCATTTATTTACAGTCTGCAGAATCTCAAAAGAAGTTCACGTGACGTGGACCAAAGAAATGCTTGTAAAATTTGATCTGGGAGAAAGAGGCACCATTTACAACATTATTATTGGATATGAGAGTTAGATTTAATAATATGATCCGCTGACTAAGCGGCTGTAAACAATTTAGGTGTGTGCAGACGAAGAATCCCCGATGAAGGTGAAACGTGGGCGAAGTACTGAAAAAGAAATGGTCGCATTTTTTTTTCTGCAAGCGTTTATGTAGTTAAAATTTCCTTTAGATGATCAAAAAGCTGTGAATGCACATTCGTACACTAAAGTGTCTTTACCAACTGTACTTGAAAAACAGAAACGACTAAAATCTGGTTAGTGGGGGATCTTTTTGGAACATGACAATGCGTCACCGCATAAGGCTGCTCTCCCTAAAGATTTTTTGAAGACTACAAAAGTTGAAGGGTTCTATCATCCGCCATATAGTCCTGGCTTAGCTCCTAACGATATACTCCAGTTTCCAAAAATCTAGCTCGGACTTTAAGATACGACATTTTACAGCCGTGAGGATGTTCGCAATGTTTACATGCAAGGCGTAGAAAACCTTCCCAAAAAAGAGAACAGGCTATGCTAAAGGTTTTTATTTTCAAAGAAGTGGCGACCTTTTAAATATTTGTAGATCTTCCATCCATGCTGAGTGTAGGTTTCCGTAGCCGTTACTACAAAAAAATGCACTACAGATGAAAAAAATACGGTATGAAAAAGTGCACCTGCAAAAGAGCGTATCGTCGTCGCACTGTCGTCCTAATAAGTGCCACGCGTTGATGTCTGGTAAAAAAAAAGTCTGCTTCGGTTACATCGAGTGCATAATAATTTTTGTTATTTAATTACGAAACTAGCGGGTTCTACATAAAACCTTGTAACGAGGCGCATTACGACTCGTTGCTTACGAACTGTCTGGCTATGCGCAGCTTTTTAATATTATTCTTCTGACAGAAAATTTGTACTTCGAACCTGATCACATGTGGTTCTAAGTCTCACTCTTAACCAATGTTTTTAAAATCCTCAAGCCTAAGCAGAACATAAGTGCATTATTCCTGAAACCTGAGTGCTTTGAGTGAATATTATTTATTTGAATACATAATATAAACTTCTAAATAATAATCTACAGAGTAAAACCATACTGTTGAACCGTCGTTGACGACACGTACCTATTTATAACTCTAGGCACGGGAACGTAAGTTCATATATATTTTGTGATTAATTGCTAACTGTTATAAAATGTAAATAGACTTAGTAGCTGAGGACTGTCTGTTTTCTCCTCAGGTGCCTTTTCTTTTCCTTATTTACTTCAATAAATATCCTGGCCCTGGTCTCCTGTTTTACTTTTTACTCCGGATCCCGCTACAACCTATACTCCAAATTTAATCTATATATATATATTTAGTCGTTCTTTTAGTAAAATGTGACATACGGACGGACTACGGACGTGACGAAACTATTGATTATTAGTGTTCCTTTTGTGCTATTTTGGCTACGGAACCCTAAAAAATCTCCATAAGCCAATTCTGTGGCATTTTGTTATGTGTGTGACAAAACTGATGATTTGATTTATACAGAAAATTTTTGGTATAATTTTTTATTAATGAAATCTATACTGCTCTTGATTCTCAAACGAGCCCAAGGAGTTCATAATCTGGGACAATACGCTTGGGGATTCACGTTTTTTAATGCCCATTAATAAGTGTGATACGGTGGTAACGCCGTGCCGTGCGCTTGCACACATCGGGACTTTAAGCAAATAGTCTTCAAACTCATAAAAAACGAAGCTTAAACTTGGTGAAAAACGTTCTAACCTGTGTCTTTGACACCGTTCTTGGACGCGACAGCCATCAGTTAGTCATCCATAATGCATACGAATATTATAAACTAGCATTACCTGCAGCTTTGCCCGCGTTACTGTGAACTCAGTTTCATTAAAAATATAAATATAATGAGTTTATCCTCTGCTTGCGAATTAATTGATTTCCAAACTTCCAAGCCCCATTTCACTCCCTTCAGGAAATATCCGGAATAAAAACTGTCCTGTTACCTAGGGTCTCTATCTCCATAGAAAATTTCATCTAAATCGATTTAGCAGTTTAAGCCTGAAAAGGTGACATGGCGGACAAAGTTGCTTTCGAATTTATAACATTCGTATGGATGACGGAACTGATGGAAGTATGGATATAAAGGTACTGTTACTTTTTCACGATTTAACTGCAGATACGAATTCGATTTAATTTGGTTTGGAGAAAAGTGTAATCCTAAGGAAATGCATAGGATGATTTAGGAGCTATTACAATTTATTCATAATTTCATCATATTGTCTGATATGATTATAAAAATGCTTTTTACCCATCCAATGCTCAGATACTGGAGTTAGTGTATGCAGTCTTTTGTATTAGATATTAGGTGATATAAAAAATATCATTTTTCTCTTCTGCTCAAAATGTACGTTATGTTAGCTTCGCCAAGCGAAGGTTTAAAAGAGAGCCATACAATCCCATACAAATTTCTATGACAATGAAAAAAAAACTTGCGGCTAGCTACATACTCCTAACGAATAATTAAAAACAAACAAACCAACCTAATCAGATTGGCCAAACTTTCTGATAATATTGCTCAAACTGTACTTTTAGTTTTTCATGAAATATACAATTTTAATGTTAAATCTTTTTTATTTTCTCGTAGTCGAAGTGAAAAGCAGAGTGTTTAACACGTGGCTAAAAGCCATTATGACACTCAGACATATTTGTCCTCGCTCACTTCGTGAGCTCGTCCAAATAATCACTTAGTGTCATTGCAGCTTATTTTAGCCCCTTGTCACACAATCTACTATTACGAAGCTGCCCCGCCTAGGAATCATGCGAACTTATAATGAAATAATAATCTTTATTCTGTAAGTAGGCCGCAAGGGCACTTTTGCAAGTCTGACTCTACGGCGTTTCCCAAGAGGAGACCAATGAGGAGAAGAAAGCCGAAACAAACTCAACAGTCAGTCGTTTTTTCGAAATAACTCTTATATCTATTACAATATTTGTACTTGCCTATCCTAAATTACTTACTTACCCCAATACATTACAATAACTCTTTATTGCGCACTTCACAAAATGCTACAAAAGAAAATAATATAATTTAGGACGAGTTAACAACATGCGGTCTTATAGCTAAACAGAGCGATCTATTCCGGACAACCTTAGGGGTACTTGGAGACGTTGACTTTAGTTTATCGAAACTGTTTGCTATATAACTTGTTCTCCTAGTAGCAGTTGAATTACCCTTACCGGCTCTAAAACAAATATCTGAAGTCTTGTTTACTCAAAAAAGCATAATATACATAAATGTCAAATATACCTGGCCTAGTTTAAGTTATAACTTAAAACTATGGAAAAATGTGATATTGATATCGCTGATAAAAATAATAGCTACTAGCTGTGACACATAAGTTTTATTTGTAACGTTTATTAATGCCTAACCTAATTCTTAATTTTTGTGTTAATATGCCATTTTTATTATAATTTTTATTTATACATTATTTTAATCATTGTTTATGTTCAATCTTTTTAATTTTATAAATATTATTGTAATGACGAGGTATGTAGCTGAATTATTGATAAATTAAATTATTATTATGATTGTATATATTTTAAATGGGGAATGGATGAAAATTTTCAAAATCTTGAAGTTTTGTTTATAGGTAGGAATAAGCCTCCTTATTGACGGATAAAAATTATAGATTTTTCTGTGGCTTAAAAAAAATAAAAAGATGAAAAGATGTTGGTATTGTATGGCCATTTGTAATTTTTTTATAAAAATCAATGTAAAAATGTGTAAAAAATTGTAGAGTATGTCGATGCAAAGGCGGTTCAATGAATCCTATTTGATTAAATGGTTTCTTATTCTTATTCTAGTCTGTGATAGACCTCTGATGGAGAAGAGAGGTGTTGTAAGTTTGAATTGTGGATGCATATTATATTTGTGCAGATACATAGAGAGTGTTCTTATTTATGGTTCAAGAAAATCGTTTCAGCCGTTTTATAGCGTTCAGCGTTTTTATATGTTTGGGAATTTATCGTTCCACTAATTAATTACTTTTTAGGGTTTCATACCAAAAATGGTAAAAAAGGAACCCTTATTGTGCGACTCTGTCTGTCCGTCTGTCCGACTATATTAAAGCGCCATATCTCAAAAACTACTTATGGTATCTATTTGAAATTTGGAATACGTATAAACATGATCAGCCCACATGTATTTCAAAGAAAATATTCAAAAATTTATTTTTTCGTTTTTATAAAAAAATGACCAATATGTAATTAATAGCCTAGCCACTAGGTCAAACAGTATATCATTTGAAACATTTGCTTGATTTGTACATTTTTGAACATTTTTTTTGTTTCTTTTTATTGTGATTAGATTTTGTTTTATTAAGGAAAATGTAAAAAAAATCCGAAGTTTACCGAACGAAAAATTTGAAATTTTCACAACTTGCATTAATAAACATAAATATTACACGAAAATTATAACCATCACTCTGAGTAGCCATTTTTTTTAATTCAAAAAACCTATATCAATAACCCGGTTGCGTTAAGTTTGCACCTCATTTGTATGCAATGCTGTAGATATCAGGTGCAAACTCAACCTGAACCGGGTAATACAATAATGTTAGGGTAAGTTAAAGTTTGTAAGGAACCTTCGGTGCGCGAGTCCAACTCGCACTTGTCTGGGTTTTTTTATAAAGTGCTACGGCAACGACATGCAAAATATAATATAAAAACAAAAGATTAGAGATAAATCCCGTCTGCATAATATTATTATGCAAATATATACAAGAAGGTGCCTGCATTTTTCAGCGAGGAGAAAACATCATGATCCTCTTATTTCTCATCATACTCAAGTAAAAAAAAATCGCAGGTATAATAACTAGGGAATGCAATCGGTTATTTTTAATATGGGAAAAACCGAGGTTTTACCGAAATCTACGGTTTTCTCATACAAATCTGTTAACCGATTGCATTCTCTAATAATAACCATATGTGGATGACGGGTCTCCTTCGGAATCCCTAATGTCGTTAGTCCTAATGTATCATATATCGCAAATATTTCAGCATTTTTTAAAAGATCGTCGTATAGATTAGGTTGGGTTTATTTTATAACAATCCTGAGGAGTTTACGGTTTCTGAAAAAAATGCGTTATGGCAAATGATACATTAGGACAAACGATACATTAGGACAAATGACGTTAGGGATACCAATATAGATCCGTGGATGACTTGCCCGTGTACCAAAAAGGGTTAAAATCCGTTTAGCCGTTTTGACGTGATTCTAAAAATAAATAATAAATATTTTTGGATTATCCTTCAAACAATCGGTATCACTTTTTAGAAAATATCTTCAATATATAGAGATTTAAATATCACTCCCACTCACGTCATACCATACGTCACCATCCATCGAGCCGTCTAGGCTGAAGAAACGTGCCAAAGTAAACAGACATACAGGATCATTATTGAGCATTTGCCAGCACCTATGTGGTCACAAATTTGCTTCTAGCTTGTAATGGGATTCCAAACCATTTATAATAAGTCAGATTTTCTCCAAGTAGCTCGATTTACCACAAAAAAAATGCAGAAACTTCGAAAATGTGTCCACGAAAGTTGTTTCGTTGATACGTTCGAGTAATGGCCTGTATGCATATACGTACGTACTGCTTCATTTGAGACATTATTTTTTTGCCAATTCTACTTTTCTTTGAAATCCCGTCAACTTCTTATTGTGACGTTACTAAAGAGCCCAAACACGGTCGGATTGCGTTATTTTTTTACTGAGGTCCTGTGACCACCTTCTGGCTCCATTAACATCAGATCAGCTCGGTTATATCATAATATGGGTTCCCATTGTTTCAGCATATATTTTTTTGTCATAATTCTATATCGTATAATCACAAAATGATCTATAAGCATTATTTAATTACGCCGAATCCTGTATTCGCCTAATCTATTTTCCCAAACCGCACCGAAATTGACTTTACGACCGAATTTACAACCAAATTGTCTTTACGCATAACTTTTTAACGTCGAATACCTACTTTTCTGGCAGCAGTCATCTTCTGTGCGGGATTGCAGTTCTAACCTAACCTAACCTACTTTACTGGCAGCAGTTTTTTATTGTTAGACGTTGAATTTTCAGCTAACTAAATTTCGACGATACTAAATTATGCGTTTTTAGATTCGGACAAATAATGATTAGGCGAAATCAAATTATGCAAAACCTGTTCGGCGAAATCAGTTTCGGACATAAAAAAATATGCGAAATGGATAGCACCCTATAATATGGTATTGTCACCGAACTTACATACGTATACCCAAGTTTAGCTCATTCGGACACCGGGAAATGGGTCACATTTAACTTGCAAGATTTGACCCAAAAATAACAACAAACAGGGCAATTTAATTAAAGCTTGTAAAAAACATTACCCTCTTGGAACAGAGGCGGTTTCAGCAGACTATACTATAACAAACTAATTATGTAAGCGCATACTGTTTACGACAGGTTAGATGAAGCGTCGAGTAGTAAACAAACTTGGTACTTGTCGCACAAAGGAAGACAAGTGGTGTCACTACTCAACGATGAGTATCTAGAAATGTGTTTGAATGTCGCTATCTTATCAAGAAGGATAAAGCTTCATTCGACACACATTAAAGTCATGTGGGGATGTGCTTGCATAACACACTGGCTATAAAAATATGTATAAAACGTTTTTCTATTTACTCAACTCCGTCAGAAGGTGGGTTATAATTTTCGAAAGTATTTACGTGAATGTGGATATGTATGGATGTCTATTTCTTTCTCTGTAGCCTAAACGGATTGGTGAATTTTGGCTCATGAGGTGAGTTGGATTTGTCTTGATTGTGGGACTAACATGTCATCTTCACTATAATAATGTTTTACAAATTAAATGTCTGTATTTATTTATTTAATCTATATTGCACAACAAATGGAGGCACAATTAGCGGCCTTAAGGCATTATCTACCAATCAATCATAGGGCCAAACCAGGAGCGTTCAGTTAGTGCAGGATCATATCAACCGAAAAGTTAGAAACAAAATTTAAGACAAAAGATCAATAGTTTGCATGACAAATATATATTTGATAATATACATACACCTACATAAACAAATCGTTGTTATAATATGTATACGAAAATTATAAAATAAGTGTCCTTGTATGTTGAAGATATAAAAAAAACCGGCCACCAGCGAGTCCGACTCGCGCACCGAGGGTTACAAACTTTCACTTACACTTTCACTTACCCTAACTTAAGTTTGCACCTGATATCTATGACGTAATATACAAATGAGGTGCAAACTTACCGCAAAGGGGAAAATTAAAGAATATAGGTATCTTTATATATATAAATTGTAAAAACGTCAAAATTTTCGTTTGGTAAACTTCGGAGATAAAGAGGGGAATGGTTTTTTTTTCCATATCATCCATCCTTATAAAACTAAATAAATATTAATAAATTATCAAGCCCTTTCATATGATACCCTACTTGACCTACTGGCTAAACTTATAATTACTACGCTGAAGCAAAAAAAAAAGGATTACGACTGTTTCTTCCTCCGCGAACAATTTGGGGGCACCTTGAAATAGCCTGTTTCACATTTTTTTTGTAAATATATTCAATGTACCTAACTACAAAAATTTCATTTTTACAACTTTATACGTGTTACCTTTCTGAGATAGGCTGTTTTACGGAAATATTAAATCAGCTACGTTTTATGAAGTATCAACACGCTTACCTAATCCCAATGCCTACAATAATTAAAAAAAGTAAAATAACATCATTAAACTTAATAATCAATTTGCGTTCGTTTTGTAGGTATTGTTAATTCATTTTATTATTTAGATGAGTAAAAATAAGTATGAGTTGTATTTGATTTAATGGTTACTGTACCTACTTACCGAAAAACTTGTCGGTTTTATTGATGAATAGATTAGGTTTTAGTTTACGGCTTCAAAAAGCAATTGCGGCATGAAATATATCTCGAATGCAGCATTTAGTACAGAATCGGCTCACACGTTATTACTAACTCCCTAGCAACAGTATTGCAGTGGCTTGACATGCAACGGCCAGTTTTGAGCGTCGAGCTTGGCCTGTGCCACACACACAAACGTAGTTCTTTATTATACGCTGCGCACGCGACCAATATGGAGCGAACTTGAGCACCACTTACTATCAGACAGCAATCAAACACTATGAAAAAAATAAATTTTGGGTTTAAATGAGCATCTCTTGTCGAATCAGATCGAGCACATTTCCACCACCAAATGTCATAACATATGATATTAGTAACCCCCCGGGACACAGGGCGCCGTTGACTTGTCTGCGGGCAATAGGCACTTAAAGAATCATAAAATACAACCATTTCATGTTCCTTCATCCTTATTTGTGGTTACGACATGCATACCTCAGGAGAACATAATGCTCTTAATTCTGCCAAAAGCAATTGATTAAAAGTTTGGCCCATTGTGAATATTAGGCGATAATTTAAGAAATTGTATGCCGTGAGCGGGATTCGAACCCCTCTCCCAATCACTTCCATTATTTACTAGCATATATCCGTGCTTTCGCCCGCATTACCGCGATGCCCCGTACGAACTTCCACACCCCTTTTCATTCCCTTAAATAATGTATACTATCCTATGTCCTTCTCAGGGCCTCAAACTGTCTTCATAGCAAATTTCATCTAAATCGATTCAACAATATAAGCGTGAAAAGGTATTTGACAGACACGCCTATATAATTATTATAGGCAAATTAACGATCAAAACGAGAAAAGTACTTTAGTATTTGTTTATAAATTCGTTTACACAGGAGACGATAATTGGAAGCTTGGAACTATTTGCTATCTTGGAGCTCTATGCTAGGAGAACATTCTCAAGTTGTTTGGTGCATGTTTATAATTATATCTAACCAGCACAGCCTCGAAAGGGGCATAGACTAAATTAAGAGCAATCGCAGCCGAGTAATCCCGACAAGGTGGTTAGATAACATTGATACTAGGCATGGAGTTCTATATAAAGGGCAGCATATGTGATCTTGAACTGCGTTATTTGTATCAGATAGAAATAATGAAAAATTTGATAAATTAAATATATATTTTTGGTGATATTTCATCTTAGACACACCTTTTGTTACACCAGACATCCTACTCAGTTCCAATAAAATAGTCTTGCTATCACATAGAACTATGTATTAGAAAGCGCTTTTCCGAAGATCGAACCCGGGACCTAAGATTTATCAGGTCTATCGTTAACTATAACGTACCACTACTAACCTAACCATGCAATTTCCATTTTTACTTTGATTACTATGTACAGTGAATTTATCTAAAGTATCTAATAGCTAATTTCTAAAACATCGTAAGCGAAGCGCTTCTCGCCCCAAAACTCGTCTTTTTGTAATGTCAGTCCAAATTAGAGCCCCTTAGGGCTTATAACAAATAAGTTCCCATCTTTTTTCCTTCCCTACCCGCTTATTTCGACGCCTACATTAGACAGGGATAGCCTATGACCCCCTCGTGTGCGACAGAGAGAAGAGATCCCGTTAGAAATCTCGACTACTAGATTTACGCAGCCATAGTAAAGGGAAAAGTAACGATATCGTTAAACTTTCATTTATTCTTAAAAAACATACTAGTAATAAATTAAAAGCATAGTAGTAAAAAAATATACAAGCCACGCTCCCTTTGATGTACTCGTAAACAAGATTTCTTGAGAATATATGTCATAATATAATTGGAAAATTAATTACTAGGATACTCAGCTTCATCTTTAATTGCCTAAGGAGGTCTGCCAATGTAATTATAGTCCGCTCCAAATATATGTTATTGCATGGTCACATACTAGCGGACAAGTTTGATTTATTTAGGCTCGTCGTAAACCCATTTTACGAACTTCCTACTTCGTCAAATCGTCGCCATTCCCAAATCGTCCACTTTATATTTCATCTACATTCCAAAATTATACAGGCTCTGAATAGTTAAGGCTATAATGTATGAAGGGTACAGGTGTTCGGGGTATATAAAATAAATTAGAAATATAAAAATATCTTAAATTGTTTTCCCACAACCACTACACACAACCCACCCACCTACCCAACCCACCTACCCAAGACAATGACATGTCAAAAGCCAGGTGGGGCGGCCACAAATGCGGAGGCGGCTAAGCGCCGAAAATATGTGTTTGGGTGACAATTATATTTTCGTACCGTTTGCGGTAGAGACTCTAGGTCCGTGGGGGCGAGAGGCTCAAGAACTTATCAATACCTTGAAGAAAAAACTTATTAGATCTTCCTCTGATCCCAGAGCTGGTGCGTTTCTCGGACAAAGGCTTAGTATTGCTGTGCAGCGAGGAAACGCCGCCAGCATCTTGGGATCATTTCCGCCAATGAGCGACCTTGGGTAGGTGGGTGGGTTGGGTGTAGTGGTTGTGGGAAAACACGAATAAATGATTTATTTTAGAAAAGTATTAAATGTCGTATAAATAAATGAAATAATTATAGTGTGCCTTATATACCTTGGTGGCTGATGAAATTTGAATAAAAATTCTTAAATTAAATCACCCAGTTCGCACCCGGTGGGCAGAGTTCGCATTAAGGTGCGTCCACATTTGTATCATTTGGTCGATCAGATCTTCGTCCCGTGGCAGGATCGCGTGTCACGATCACGCGTTTGGACGTTGCGCCGATCCGATCGCTCGAAATCCATGTTGATACGCGTATCACACACTTACATCGGAGAAGCGCGGCGTAATTGCCGCGCCGACAGTAAGCGTCCAAGCAGCGCGATGCGCAGTCATGCCACGCCACGGTGATCGGATACGAGCAAATGATACAGGTGTGGACGCAACTTTTGACTAGCCGCGTTCCTCCTCTTCCCAATTCTTTTAAGCCAGGAATAAGACAGCTCTGTGGTCCTCGGTAGTGGCAACTATGAGCCTTTTTGATAAAGCTCGAACTAATTGAAGTGCTTTTGGGCTCTACTGACTCTCTCGGGTCTCTAAAGCAATGAAATATGCACCGGTGTGTTAGGCCGACATGCTTGCGGTGTTTGCTTGCCTCGCCTGCCGCGGCCGCCTGTTAACTCGAAACTTCGAACGATTTGGGAATAGCACGTGACCGAAGTGTGAATGTTGACAAACGAAGAAGTTGACGATATGGGAATGTAGACGAAAAAATCTCATTGACAAAAGTATAATCACCTCGAGTAAATATACTGTACAAGCCTAAACTGCAAGACAGTTAGCGTGATCATTTATACTCAAGACCAGTAAACGCATCAGCAGGACCACATTAACACCGACCACCATTAGGCCGGCAAAAGTCTCTACTCTCACCCGGAAAACCTTTTTACCGAATAATATAACTTGCATCTCATCGAGACGAGCTTGAATACATACAATGTGCATGCGCCATTACCAACAAGTGAAATTGAAGGCTAGACTAGCATGTTTGGTATAAAAAAGACCGCTAAATATCCAAGATACCACTGACCTGCTATTTACAACAATTTGAAGCGGACTATAGCGTCTCCGTCATCCAACTCCCGTGTCCATTCATTAATCTTTATTGCTCATGTCCTAAGCCATTAATGCCTATAAGTGTACGGTTTCAGCTTGTTACAGGAGCCATGGACACAAGGTTTCGATCCATATTGGTCAGATATTTGATACGTTCCAGGACAATCTAAGTCAGAGCCGAACTAGAGACCATTTACCAACCAAAAATGGTTGTTAAAGACATCGTTATATACGTTGATACGATAATCAATTTTAAAATAAAGTGGCATTACTTCCCGGACAGGCCTGGGAAGTGTACATTATTGTGCAGGTTATTACTTTTAATTTCATCTAAGACTTTGAAAATTCACCATACAGCCAATAGTAACGTACAGAAACCGAGATTTTAAAAAACTTTGATTGTTTTCTGCGTTTAGTTAATTCATGGTTAATGCCAATAATAATAGAAAAAAAAAAACAATAATTATTGTGTCCAAATCATAATACAGTTTATTTAGTATTAATGATCTTCTTGGACTGATAAATATTTTGTGGCAAAGGTATGTTTTTTTGAAAATTGTGCGTTTAGCAATTGCCGATTCAACTAAATGTAAAAATGCATATATTTATTTTAACTATTGCTATGGATTTTCATTTTATTTATTTTCATTACTATATTTCATGTGGAACCAAATTCGGACCCAAAACTTTTAACTTTAATATCCTTAAAAAAATTAAGGCGGGAACGTGAATTTCATTTTGTCAAAGATTGTCTGCCGTGTTATTTTTACGAAAATAAGTTACATAAACATGTGTCAAATTTCCTCGCATATTTGGAGAAAATCAGTATACATGCCTCGACAGGAATGTCATCTCGTGGATTCGTATCTATCAAAACTGTACTCATCCACGAAATGACTTTTCCCGGCCTCTGCAGTAATATACTATTATCCAACTCAGGTGAAGAAAAAGCGAGGGGTTTTTTCTCCTCCGAAAACGAAGTTGCGGGCGCCTTTTAGTAATTAATAAATGTAGATGTAAGGTAGTAGCTACTATTCATGTAATGAGACGCAAGTGGGTGATAAAGACGTAATTATTACGCACATGAGGTGAATTAGTTAGGCTATAGACCTAATTAATGACTTGAATTTATTCAAAACTGTAAAATAAGCATATTTTTTAAACATGATAGGTAGATCATTTGACCCCATACTCCGTAAAACGATTTTAATTAGTACATAAAAAATTAAATATTTCAGGCCACCGATACCAATCATATTTTTTAAAAATTGTATTATTTATTTTTCGATTTAGAATAAAAACAATATTTTTGACTAATGACATGGAGATATCGGTATATTTAAAACTATTTCCGCGCGAAACCACCGACATTTATTTGTTTATAACCGACTTAAAAATCGGTCGTCGGTATGTTTAGATTACCTACTTACTCAAAACGGCTCGACCTATCTTGTAAATTATTTTTTAACATCTATCGACTTAGCGCGTCACTAGAAACACAAAAACTCCGCAGCGGTGTGGGAAGCGGTCATTTCCTACCTGGCCTGATCGCTCGTAGAATACCGTGTCTATAGACGATTCTGCGGGTGGCAACACCAGAGGCTTTGCACTCTGTGCACCATAGAGAGTTGTGGTATTATTTCAACTCTTTTAGATGAAAACACATAGGTGGATCGATGTAAAATTTTGCGTAGACTACTATGTTAATTTTTCTACTCATGTAGGTACTCATGTATCTGTGGATAAGAACTCCGCGAATCATACTAAAAAGAGTAAATAGACATACTTTTTAGATTGGAACATCGGGTGATGTATATACTTTATGGTTTATATTATATGCCACTGAACTATAATGAACTATTATACAACTCCGCGCAAAACTATAATGAATTAAAAAAAAATAGCGCAGAGTTTTTGCAATTTTTTTTAGCTGTATTTAATTTTTGTTGTTTATAGGTTACTCGTAGAAAAAGTATTGTAAACAATGGTTATATAATTAGCTTTTTAAGTCTCGTACCTTAAGTAGGCCACTCAGAGGGCTTCGTGGCCTAAACGCGGTACTCGACTGAAAAGGCATACGTTATATTATAACGATTGCATAAAATACTATTTTCTTCTCCTGTACTTTTATCTGTCATTTACATAGTCGCTAAGTTATATACAATGAGACCGATAATAAGTTGGCAACAACTCTATGGTCTATAAAAGCATTACATACATTTTTCATAAAAGCACTGTTTACCAAGATAATAACATTAACTTATTTTTGAAGTAAGGCTTCAATTCTAATTATTAAGTAAGTAATTACAGCAGTAACAACTTCTTAAAAAACAATATTACACAAAATAAACTCAAATTTACAAGTTAAACATTGTATACTTATTTATTTTCAATCTTAGGGTAGGTTTTTTTACAATATATAAAAAGTAAAATACAAAAAGCCATAACATTGTATTATTATTATGTTATTTACTATTGTATGTAACAAAGCCATCATCAATTCAGTTTTAACCATCAAATTTAATTCATTTTAGATATTTTTATTAAACTAGACAGTTGGCATTACTATCCAGTGCAAACAAATTAAAAAAATAACAAACCATAGACAAACGTCATATTTCAGTTCCCACCAAAAATTTTAATTTTTTAAGCTCCAAGTTACTATTGATAAGATAATAAACGTTAAATAAATAATTAATTTCTTTCTCTTTTCTAATTAAATATTGTACTTAAACAGATAAAGTATCTTCTGTTTCCATAAATAAACAAACTGTACATACATATCCTATTTTTGTTTTATTATAAAGTAGGCAGTCGTAGAAAAAGTATTGTATGCAACGGTGTATAACTGGTCTAAAAACGCTCGTGGCGTATTTACTTGCGATGTTCGCCAAGGCTCACATCGCAACCCACGCCACTCGCGTTTTAAGACCCTTCTTATACAACAGTTGCATAAAATACTATTTAACACGGCTGCGTGACAGCAAAGACTATTATTAGGTTACCATGCGTCCTCATATACTTATTTAGATTATGTTGATGTTTTAGTATTGAATGCAAATAAACAATAATATATTTAGGTACATTAGATATTATAAATTTATACAATTGAGATTGTTATGATTAAAAATAATTATAAGTATTAATATTATGACTAAATAAATGTATGACATACGACATTATGGCTGAAACAATTATGATATCGTACAATTTATGCCAAAAAAAATATGGACAGCTTTATGCGTAAAGTGTTATGTCAATAGATATTATGACAATATTTATTATGCGGCTAGAGGGTCCCTCACTAAAAACTTGCTGACTTGGTAATGTCCTTTTCAGAAGTAGATTTTCGAATTGAACCTTTTTAGTAATTGGCCGTAAGTTCTAATAGCACACGGATTGAGGCCTGTATGATTGTTCGTTACTGCGGGTCAGAAGTCAAGTGGGCATGCAGATCGAAACAAAGATATGCTTATAGCGTGCTACATCCTACACTGAACTCAAGATGACCATTTAATTCTGTGAAGTTTTCGATTATTGAAATTGTTGACAGTAGTCAGAAAATGATATGTTTATTTATTGCAGGTGACAGAGCAGTGATCGGAAGTCGCATGTCGATAAATATTACGAAGAGTTTTATGCTCGACAAATGTGGTCTATATTATGAAAACGTCTACAAGGAGAAAATGTCATAACCCCTCTTTTTTCTTCAGCGTAGTCGGGTAACAAGTATCCTATAAGCTTTGTGGCACTTGCGTCCTTTTTAAAAACAGTATATATGATCATGTTGAAAATTTTCTTTGAAAGTATTTATTAAGCTTTATCTTTGTAATTTCACGGATTAGAAAAGAGGTCTGGGGGCACAAGTTTCTTTTTTAATATTCCGGAAATATGTATTCACAAAAAAAAAATAGAAAAGAAACCTCAAATGTCTTCTATCGAAACATCCACACATTGATATTTGCAGATTTTTTTTGTTAAGTACCTATGTGAAATATTTTCTTCTGTTCCGCGATTACTACTCATTTGAATAAAAAAAATTGACGGCTTATATCGCGTATATTATCTCATTTGAGTACCCGACGTTTCGGAAGCTTTTCAGCTCCCCGTTTTTTTGTCCACCCGTGACCATGGAAAGCTGAAAAGCTTCCGAAACGTCGGGAACTCAAATGAGATAATATACGCGATATAATCCGTTAAATTGTTTTATTTAAATAAGCACCTATATATTTGTTATTTATATATTGCGGCAAATTCTAATTAATACTTGCCGTTAGTTCGGCTAAGTTAAGCCGAGTGTACGTAAAATTTAAGTCTTCGTGGTCCTAATTTGTAAAAAATAAAAAAAACTCAATTTATACACATTTATTGAATAAGGCGCGTTGTCTTCCAGGTTAACACTAGGGGATAAAATGGAACATAAATAAAACTGTTAGAACTCGTAAACAAAATTACGGGTTTGCGTGGCCAAGATCACCAAGTTGTCTCCTGAGATATCATAAACATAACGCGTAGAACCGAGTACTAAGACCTATGTATGGTGCACTGAGCGAGACTTATCCCCGTACCACAACGAGTAAGTGATTGGGTAAGAGTTATGTGTGTGTTTAAGTGGTTGTGTGTTTTAATGGGATTGGTTCGCGCCGGGTGACCAAAAAGTATGGCCAAATAAGCTCAGAAAATAACAGGGCGACGGAGGCCCGTTTGGAATTTTGAAAATAAGATCAAATCGATTCCTAACTAAGGAGAAAACCCTCACTCAGACGTGCCACTATATACGGGGTACCTGAGTCATTTATAAAAGAAAATCTTAGAAAGCGATCCTGTAAATGTTCGGCCTCCTCCGACCATCAGATGTTGAAGAGGTGAGCTGGGTCATGTGAGCAGCGGTCCGGGAAGCCGCTCACCGGCAAGCTGACTGGCATACAATCTCCCGGCTTATACTACGAACACCGTGTATAGCAGTAGAGGATATGAGGGGTAAAGGGTGAACTGAAAGAAAAGGTAAGCTTTGGTAATGCAAACAAACTATGACTGGAATCTGAATATGAAAACTATATCAATCGATGAAAAAACCTATGCAAAAAACTCGGGCACTCGCCTCTATACGACCCATGTGGAGGCCTGTATCCAGCAGTGGACGTCCTATGGCTGAAATGATGATGATGATGATGATGAATTATCGACAGGGCCTTTACGCGTTGGTTTCGGCTCCGCGCACGCCTCGCCTCCCATGGGCCCGGGACACCATTTTCCCGTGAGCGGATGCGACATAATTATAGATCGCATTAGGTATAGCAGTTACACGTACACGCACGCGTTGGTGACATAGTACCTCAAGGATCATTCCCTCAATCTCAGAATTCCAGAAGAGATAACGACCGTTCAAACCCTATTTATATAATTATTAGTTCTCCAAAACTAAACCTTACTCTTAGAGACATTAAGTCGTAAAATCTTATAGTTCACATCCTAAACACCCAACTTATCATACTCGTTTGTGTGTATGTATGATAAGAGGTATTTAATTTTAACTTAGGATAGTATTTAATTACTTGTTTTTAACTAAAAACAGGCCCTGTTGTTTACTCTAGATGAATAACTTTTTAACACCGACTCCAAAAATAAAACACTAAATAGTAAAAAAAAAACTGCATAAGGTAAACGCAGCTATGCTTTCGCTTCTCGCTTTGTGTATTTTCCTAATCTTCAGCATGCTCCTTTCCATTGCTGTTTGGGTGCGTTTGATCTCTTACTTTACTTTATTTGTGAATGTACCCAAATCTGGCAGCCATACAGTAAGTATGGTAAGAGCCAAGTGTCAAACGCATCGCATGTTTTTTAAGATGCATAGTATCTCTTATTAGTCTTTGGATGCATTCTACGATTTCCTTTAAAAAATAGTTTGTTTGACTACAATTTATTCCAAGGTGTATTGATTGTTCTATTTACTTCCTCTTCATTGCTGAACTTGTTAATTGATAATCGTTTCCCTAAATATATGTAATCGGTGACATATTCTATGTTGTTGCCTTTTATCACAATAGGTGTTTTTTAGTTGTTAGTCATTATCTTGGTTTTAATTACATTCATTTCTAAATCAATTTTGTCGAGTAATATCATCATTCCTATATCCTTAGCGGTTTCAGCAAGTAGGTACAATTATGTCGTCAGGGAATCTTAAATGGTTTAGATAGAATGTCACATTACGAACTTCCAATTCCGAGATCTGGAGTAACCCCTCTGGCTGATTGGACAGCGTTGACTATTGAGCAATGGCATCGATCGACGATCGCTCGACTGGCGTTTTTAACAATGAGCATAGTGTGTGTGGCATTGGGAACGCGGACCTGTACTGTAGGTATAGCTGTAGATCCCACTGTGACTATAGCGTAGTCTTGTTCATTTAGTGAAACAAGATGGGCGACGACGCGTATCCTCAATCCTGGCTAATTGGCTGGGGTCGGAGTCAATCGCTTCGGCCTTGCCCGCAGACTTTCCGATTGGTCTATGCTGGAAAATATGTCAGTCTGTAAAACACCACGAAAAACTCCATGATCTGAATAAAATCTAGAAATAATATTTATTTGTATATTACAGATAATTTTTTTTATGGTTTAGAATGTAGTAAAGGTACAAATTTTGTGACTTATGGAGCAATATATTTACTATTCATGCACCTTAAGTATTCACTTAAGCACTTCCTACAAAATAATTACTTAACCGGATAACACATCGAAAAATGCTAAAAATATTGTGTGTTATATGCAAAATATGTATTTGTCGAGTTTTTGTCAAGTAAGTTCTCAAGTGAACTTTCTTATGAAAAGAAAATTCTTCAGCCTTTGAGATGCCTTTGAAAAATGTGTATTTTAGTTGAACGAAGTAGCGAACAAAGCTTAGTATGTCATCAGACCGTTGTGTTGTTGGGATGCACGTGTCGGAAGACGGGCGATGCGGAAACCTTTATATAATATCAATGTGCATTGTGCATACAAGCGCGCAATAACACTGGACAGGAGTGGGTAGGTATACAAATACATATTTATATATTATAATCGTATGGAGTAGGTAGGTCACCTGACTAGAGTCTGATGCGAATGAACATCTGCAATTCAAAAATCCCAAAAGCTGAGGGTCAACCTGGAGGACTAACAGAGTACTTAGTACTATGTTAATAAGTATAATTCGCCACTATGTTAATGAAATTTACCCTGCTCTCAGTTTACTTTCCCTCACACTCAGATATAACGTTCTAAAAACTGACAAGCAAAATTGTATCATTCCTGTTTGTTTTCATCTAATGATGTATCCTATTTCTCAGGCGAGACTTGGTTAAATCATATGTGCGTAAGTGGTCAGTATGTGTGTAAGGTCAACTGGGACAGTTGCATCTATGAGGCAAATGCGTCTTTGATACATTTGCGATATCCTAACACTTTAGAACTTCTCCGCTTAATGTTTGGTACTGTTACTAATAGGTACAAGGAGAGCGTAGGTCGATGTAAACTTAAGGGTCATCAAAAGACAGATTTTCCCCATAGACGCAGTTGGCATAGTTTACTTTACATCAATGACATGTATATCTCAGTTACGCCAGTCTGTAAGAAAACAAGTATTTCTGCTCTTGTCCAATTACACAGCAGTGACCCAAATAGGGCGCCCGTTATCACACTGTCACTATAGATCTAATCCAAGGGCCACTCAAGTTGTCAATTGATAACGGCATGGTATCTTATACTAAGAGAAATTAAAACACATTCGTTTTGTGTTCTTGCCACAATGACAATAAGGACTAAATAGGTACTTGTTCCAGTTTGCCTTGCTCTGTACCCTGTGTGTGTGTGTGTTCTTTTAGTAGATTGTTTGACAAGGGGCTAAAATAAGCCATTATGACAAATATGTCTGAGTGTCATAATGGCTTTTAGCCACGTGTTAAGCACTCAGCTTTTCACTTCGACTGCGAGAAAATAAAAAAAAAAGTTATTTAATTAATTAGAATAATGATTATATCACCATGCGCAAAAACTCACAGAAAATTTTGTACATTTGGCGCTTTATATATATATTTTAAACTAAATAATGGGCATTGAAAAAGGGCTGCAACACGATCAGATATTTTGGCGAATCTGATCAGGTTGGTTTGTTTGTTTTTAATTATTCATAAGTAAGTAGTATAGTTGGTTAATAAGTTCCATTACAAATTTTTTGCAAATAAAATAATATTACGGTAATTTTTATATTATAACCGTACATCAATTTAAAGCCTAATTTTTTCCATTTAGTAAATAGTGATTTAAACAGAAAATTATGTCGCAATTTTCTTTACCTGCCTCTGAGACCTTGAGACAAACCTAGTATAAAAATACGCACAAGAGTCAAGTGGAAAATCAATTCCTAATTAGAAATACAGTTTCTTTGTATCCTTTACCATAAACTCGGTTATAAAAGACTTCAAACACATCTTCATCTTTATTTTAAGGTGCAATTTATGTAAGCAATTCGTGTTTTACGTACTTTGTTCAGTTGCGCGCTAGCGAAATTACTTTTTTCCGTGCTAAACAGAAAAAGTACCTTAACTTCTTGATCGGAATATTTAGTGTAGGGATGGATACAAAAAAAAATTGCTATTGCAAAAGAAGCCCTAGCATAGAAGTTTCAGAAAATTATAACATTGCCTTCCTTAAACAATTTGAACACTGGTTTTGATTACTTTTAACAAGAGATTTTCATCAAATCTTGCGCGTAATTGCAGCGGTGGTATATCTCGAAGCTTAAGAATTAGCAAAGAAAGTATGGGACTAAATTTGAGTAAATTGTATGTTTTCTTAGTTGACAAATTGACAATTTAATTGACGAAAAAAATTAAAGTCAAGTCTCTAGATCAAATAGGATATCATATGAAAGGGCTTGATCTATAAATTTTCGAAAAACAAATGTTTTTGTTATTGTGCTATTTTATTAAGGAAAATATGGAAAAAAAATCATTCCCCCTTTATCTCTGAAGTTTACCAAGCGAAAAATCTGGAATTATCTGAAATTATATACACAAAAATTATAACGATATATCTATCTGTCTTACTTTTTTTTTAAAACCAAAAATATTTTTTGAATAATCCGATTCCGTTAATTTTGCCCTTTATTTGTATGTGACGTCGTAGATACCAGAGGCAAACTTAACTCAAGTGGCAAGTTAAGTCGGAATAAGAGACAGTTTGTACTGAACCCTCGGTGCGTGAGTTATACTCGCACTTGACCGGTTTTTATTATAAGTAGTTTTTGAGATATGGCGCTCTAATAGTCGGACTGACAGACAGACAGATAGAGTTGCACCATTATGGTTCCTTTTGTACCTTTTATGTACGGAACCCTAAAAAGGTTCCGACGAATTGAGAACCTCCTTCTTTTAGAAATTATTTAAAAAAGAGGAATAGTTGCAAAATGTAGCGTTTCTGTGATATCATAAGCGACAAATAATACATTGTAAATACATACAAATAAGGTAGGTACGCCTACGAGTAGGTGTGAATGTTAGAGTTCACATATTATACGCGTTGGCTTCGATTGCAGTAGGTATTATGTAGATGAGTCAAGTGTATAGAATTGATTTGAGAATAACTAACTGGTTTTGGCGCAGTAGTCCGCTTTCCTCTAGGGGTGCCACCTTACCATTCAAAGTTAGTGGATTCATGTATGTTAAGGTACCTATTTGAGTGCTTGGTAGTTAGGATGAATGGTGGACGAGGGCTGATGACTAAATTTTAATAATTAGTCCTCCGTCATGTATATTAATAAAAAAATTTGGTAACGATTTTCTTTTTTACATAATCGAAAAATAAAGGCGATACATTGAATCGAAATGTCGCGTGTCGTCACTCCTAAGTACAAATTAAATTTTACTTAGGAGTGACGTCACGAGCCCCCACTCCTAAACTTTAATGTGATTTATTTGAGTATTTTTTTATTATCTTCAAAAACCAAAAAATACGTGTCAAATGTTTTTTTATAATGTAGCTGACGGACTAATTAGACTTTAGATTTTCATACCCCGCCATCATGCTTATTTTTCAATTCATTTGATACATCATACGACACGATAGCCAACGTCATCAATATGATTTGAGGATACATCGACGGCTCGATATGGTGATGATTTTGACGATTTCTGCCGACCGAAATTTTATAACAATCCATGGATAGGAAGATTCTAGTATCTTAATATCTATCTGTGACATCATACTACATATTCAGATTCCTAACAGCCTTTTTACTTCTTGTTAAATTGACAATAGTTTCTTTTAATGCCAACGTTAATGTGGAATTTTATCGTTAGTGTAGAAAACATTTTGACTAGAGTAAATATTTGTGGATAGTTGAACATCTTGGTTAGTGTATTGAAATTATATTTACTTTCATAATATATAATATTACAAGGCCCTCTCTTTTGATCTTTAGCAAAAGCCGCGTGTCGATTGAGCGAGCAATTTTCGTACCCATGGCGACGCAAAAAAACATATACGTCCTTCAATTACGCACGATATGCGTCAATGTAGCTACGAGTAAGTATATCAACGGCCTCAGGATCAGATGGGCTTCGTAATATCTAGAACTGTGGCCAGCGGTAGGTAGGTACTGTTCGCTGCGCATCGTATTGGAGTGCACCGAGCCTGACTAAGATTGTTGCGAGTGTGGAGGCCCTGTCTCAGGTTAGGCGACATTCGTGGGCCCGCTAAGCGCGGTATGGGTAAGGGTCAATGGTCACGCAGAACTTTTCAGAAATAATGCCTAAACATCTCCACTGCTGGACAAAGACTCCCCCCAGCAGCCTATATGCATGCTGTGCACTATGTGTGCCCGATGCGTTCCCCTTGCGGCCTCAGCAGCTGTATGATGGTGGCATTTATCATGAGATAAATAAACTATAAAGCAGCAAAAAGTGACTGTTGCTTCGTCATTTATTTATCACGCTGAAAAATGCTATATTACTCGTATAAAAACTTCATGCATAATTATAAGTAGGTACTATTGCGCCCACGGTACTGTCAACCCCCATTCTAGCTGTTTTTAAGTAATTCTTATCTTAGTGTGGTGTGATATACGAGTAAACGTAACGATCGCAGACCCGCTGCACTGAGGACGACGGTCGGTACTTTTCGTCTGTACTGTGATATTCGGTGAGTGCTTCAGTGGTTGCTTGTTGACAATATGGCAGCTAGCGTTGCAATCTCTAAAAAGTATTAAGTTCTTAACAAAAAAAAACCGACTCTAAAAAAACCACCCAAAAATAAAGAAATAACTGCATAAGTCACTTTCTTCAATTTACTTACAAGGACCCGTTTTTCTACTCGATCTATATCCATACTAATATTATAAATGTGAAAGTGTGCCTGTCTGTCTGTCTGTCTGTTACCTCTTCACGCTTAAAGCGCTAAACCGATTTGTATGAAATTTGGTATAGAGATAGTTTGAGTCCCGGGGAAGGACGTAGGCTACTTTTTATCCTGAAAAAATACCCTTATCCGCGATAAACGAATTTAAGGCGGACGAAGTCGCGGGCAGAACTTAGTAGTATATACAATTAATCTTATTTTGGCGTCGGTATAATATAAATAATATGTAAAATATTGAAAATTGACGATTGTAGTAAATTGTGACACAATGGCACCGACTCCAAAACAGCATTTATTGTAAATATTTTACATTAATTATGTATATTGAGTAGGAAACGGTTACTTGTAAGTAAATTGAACAAAAAAAAATATTATGCGGTTATTTTTTACTTTTGAGCGTTTTTTTGGAGCCCGTTTTTTTAAAGTTTATTTATTATACACTTTTGAGTTAATCCTTACTTAAAAGTATATTTTTTGACGATTCGTACAAGCCCAAACACGGCTAGGATACATTATTTTATTATGGAGATCGGGTGCCAACCTTCCGGCTCTACCATCAAATCAGCTCAGTGGTACCATTCTCATCAGGATCATTTAAATTTGTGACAATGAAGTTGCTTAGCTAATTTAATCGAGATATCTTATCGCCACCCGTGAATCATTTATCTTTCAAGGTGGCTGTTGGCCTTCGTCTAGGCCTGGACATCGTCGTACCAAACCAATGTCGTTGTGGATCACAGATTAGGACACCACGGCCTTAGCTGCCCCAAAAGCGCCGGCAGACTCTCCCGCCACGCTTGTCTAAACGACATTATACGTCGTAATATATGTATTTGGGTGACAATTATATTTTCGTACCGTTTGCAGCCGAGAATCTATGTCCATGGGGGCCAGAGACTCACCAGCTTTTCAATACATTGAAAAAAAAAACTTATTCGATTCTTCGATCTTCCTATGATCCCAGAGTTGGTGCGTTTCTCCGACAAAGGCTCAGTATTGCTGTGCAGCGGGGATACGCCGCCAGCATTTTGGGATCATTCCCGCCAATGAGCGACCTTGGGTAGGTGGGTTACCTAGTCCTTTATGTAGTTATATGCATCTTATCTTGTATTACAAGTAAATACACATTTCAAGTCTTTGCATTCTGTTAGACGTTTTTTACACGTGCAGCCTGTGGACTCATTACACTAAGAAGGCGTTCAATGCCCAGCGCGTCCAATACAACAATGGGTTCAGGATGTTGTTGGGACTACTACGCTTTTGCAGCGCATCAGGTATGTTCGCGCAAGCGCACACCGATTGTTTCGGTGCTATAGTACGCAAGAGAACTGCCTCTCTGATGCGGCGTGTGTGTGACAGTTCCAACAGTCTCCTGCTCCTTGTCGCTGAGTATCCTGCTAGCGCTTTATGGAAGCACTGGAATTCTATACACATGGAAGATAGAGGCTGTGTGTACAATATCTTTTAATATATTTTTAATAAGTCTGTATTACTAACATACTTTATAAGTTTCTTGTAACTAACACTATGGACATGGTCTGAAATAAATATTTTGGATTGAATTGAATTGAATTGAATTAACCATGTTCAATATACTTTATATGCTTATGGCACTATAAATAAAAGGTAATTAAACTAAGTAACGGCTTACACAAGACACCTATACTCCAAACATAAATTTTCATCCGTTTTTGCCATTTTGGCCACTGAACTGTAAAAACCGGACTTTGGAGTCCTAAGGCCGGACGATAAGAGCAAAAACGAATTTATGACGAACTGTTTTTATTAACGCTCGCTTGCAAAAGCATTTCATTTTCAGACATTTCAGTCTTCTGGCTGAACGATAGATATAAAAAGCCTAACAAATTTGGCCGGACAAGAGGTGAAAAAGCCCGCTGTCCGGCTTTACCCGAGCGCTAGTGGCAGCCCTGTCTCTTGTGGTTAGACGACATTCGTGGGCCCGTTAAGCGCGATGCGGGCGAGGGTCGATAGTCCCGCCGTTTTCCGGGATTTATCGCAGCTTTTGTGCATTGCACTGGTCGTGCTGAAGCCCGCGGAATTTCACACACGCGATCAATGAACACTTTTGTTTACGGAACTTTTATACCTACTTCACTTTAAAATAACTTGTTGTTATTCTGTCCTGTAATCCAGGAGACAATAGTGCCAGAGTTACTTAGAAAAAGGATAGCTAACTAGATTGGCCCTTGAAACAAATCGTAACGTTAAGGTGTCACCATGGTAACGAGGTACCACTTATAACATACCTGCATAATTTAAATATTGCAGTGATCGACACTATCCCATTAATTTTAAGGCGTCCATCGGGGTGTTTTTTGGATTGAATTATTGGAAATAGCGTGACAAGCATTGGGACGTTTACCTTAATGTCTTTCATACTATTATAAAGTTGTAAAAGTGAAATGTCTGTACATTCACTATTTGATTCGATGACGATTTCTTGTATGTTTGTACGTATTGTTCTGGTTTCAACACGCATAAACGGCAAAATGGATTTCAATTTTTTTTGGTACACGGGTAGCTGGGTATCTCCAAATGGTTATATGATCCTTTTTACTCGACTACGCTGAAGAAAAAAAAGACAATTTTTATTTTTAAGTTACAAACATATTAACGTCATTACAATACGTTGCACACTGGTTTCTTTCATATGACAATAATTAAAAAACAAAATGTCTAATTTATTGACATAACTAATTATTCTGACGTCTACTATATCCAAAACATCACAAAATATAAAAAGATTTATTTTGCTAAGTACCCTCGTTCCGATATTGTTATCAAAAAGTGGGCTATTTCTTAACGCGACTCGCGCTATCAGTATCTCACGAAATTACCGCTCGTTGTTTTACCCATAATTACTGGAAAACTTTTTTATTGTCATTTGTTTAGGTATGTAATGAAAAGAAATAATGATCTTTATTCTGTAAGTAGGCCGCAAGGGCACTTTTACAAGTCTGACTCTACGGCGTTTCGCAAGAGGAGACCACTGAAGAGAAGAAAGCCGAAACAAACTCAACAGTCAGTCATTTTTTCGAAATAACTCTTATATCTATTACAATATTTGTACTTAGCCTATCCTAAATATATGTTTTGAGTATAAACTCAATGCGTAGTTCTTCAAGGAAACATATCAAAACTTATAAAAGTAAAATAAAATATATATATAGAATATAAAAAAGCAAAATATTTTTTTTTTATTTAAAACAACTTACATATCAATCAAATCAAATCAAATCAAAATATCCTTTATTCAAGTAGGCTTAGATACAAGCACTTTCGAATTGTCAGTTACAATGAGAGAAGTCTTTGCTGGGAAACATACAATATTATCCAACATTTGTTGCAAGGATTAGGGAAACCCAGAAAAACCTAATCAGATCATTTAACTTAAGTATAATACTTACTTATTATTGATAAAATCATCATTTTAAAAACTAAAATAATTAGTAAATCTAGAATGTGTCTATAATAAAATTCTAAATGTCAGAGTATATAAAACAATTAATATGCGTGTACCAATTAACTATTACAATATTGTCTTAATTATACTTAAAACTTTTACAATTGTGTTATAACTAATTTATAATTGATACACGCAGAGGAGATGTACAAATTCTCCAGATCAATGTTAATATAAAATATAATCTTTTTTTTTTTTTTTAGAGATGTATAACGTCTCTAGACGTCACGACATGCGATAAAATTAAATATAATAATTTGACTGAATTCTACTGAGATGTTTAGGGTCTCTTAGGGGTCAAAGTGAATAATACATTAAACATAATTATTATTAAATCTAAATTTCTTAGAGATGTATATGGTCTCTAGGCGTCATAACATGCAAAAAGATAAAATTAGTTAATTAAAATCCTCAGAAATGTTTAAGGATATACCTCTATAAATAAAACAAAACTCTTAGAGATGTATACAGTCTCTAAATCAAATAAAAAAAGAATAACTTCAATCGAGTACAGGATGAAGTCTCTCACGTCATCAGTTCATTAAACACTGGTAGGCAGTTACTAGGTATACAATAAATTTGGCCCTTGCTAGCATGAACAGACCGGACCCCACAAACGGCACCCGTTCACGAGCATGACGCATATCTCAGCCATCGCCTCCCTCAACCATATTTTAGGGAAGGTTGCGACCCGATCAACGACGCCACCGTAAGCAAAGACCTTTAAGCGAGCATGACATGCTCACACTGCCGGGCATTAAACACTAATAGTAATGCCCGGTGAGAAACAACAAATGTGCTCTCATGTTACATTAAATGCGAACTATTATTACCTCTTAAAATAATGCTTACTTTACATACACAAGACTAAACTACTGGCTTAAAGACATCTTTATCGTCTAAAAAGTCATTTACAGTATAATACGCCTTGTTTAGTAGGTGACGTTTTATGTGAGACTTAAATTTGCTGCAAGGTAAATTCACTACATCGGTAGGTATTTTGTTATAGAAGCGTACACAGTTCCCCACGAACGAAGTTCCGACCTTGCGGAGACGATGAGCAGGCATGGCAAGCTTGTTCTTATTTCTTGTATTGTAGTGGTGAATGTCACTGTTGTGTTTGAAATCATGTTGATTTTTCCGAACATACATAATATTCTCGAGAATGTACTGAGATGCTACGGTGAGAATATTGGTTTCCCTGAATTTTTCTCTCAGTGATGCACGAGCTCCCAGTGCATAGATTGAGCATACGTGCATACGTTTGATATGCCACCTTATAAGAACTGTGTCCCGGTAAAAGTAAATTATTTGGTTTCTGTTTTGGGCCATGCATTTTTGTCTGTTAAATAGTTCTCTACCCGATAATATGCCTTTGCTATTAGAGACTCTTTTAAGTAGTTTTTGAGAGCTGGAAACGGTAATTTTAAAGCATCATCTGGTAGCTTATTATAAAAATGTATACATTGGCCTACGAATGATTTGGCTACTTTATGAACGCAGAACTTTCTAATGGCGATTTTGTTTCTATTATAAGTATTAAAATTGTGGATATCTGAATTCTTAGTAAAAGACTCTAGGTTCTTAATAACATTAATAATATTCTCATAAATATATTGGGACGCTACGGTTAATATGTTGATGTCTTTAAAAAATTCTCGGAGTCACGGGAATTCAGGTTATATATAGAACGAATCGCTCTTTTTTGTAAAAAAAAATATAGTCTGTATGTCTGCTGCTTTGCCTCAAACCAGAATACCGTATGACATGATACTATGAAAATAACTATGATAAACTAAGCGAGCAGTATCAACATTGGTCAATTGTCTAATTTTTCTATTAGCGTAATCTGCTGAACTTAATTTACCTGCAAGTACTGCTAAATGGGGACTTCATTGCAAGTTCTTGTCCAATGTTATACCTAAGAATAATGACCTATCCACTATTTCTAAACATTCTCCATTGAGCGATATACTCTAACATTCGGTAAAGCAAATCTAACACATTTCGTTTTCTTAGCATTCAATAGCAGATTATTAGTAAACCAGTCAAGTACTTTAACTAGTACACTATTAATTTCGGCATAGTCTGTTGTTTTCGGTCAATTTTGAAAATTAATGATGTATCATCAGCAAATATTACTATATCACAAAGATTTTCTACTATAGATGGTAAGTCATTTATATAAACCAAAAATAGAATTGGACCTAAGATAGAGCCCTGTGGCACTCCTAGCTTAACTGCAGCTCCACTGGATTGGGTTCTATTTACAACAACTGTTTGTGTTCTATTGCTGAGATATGAAGACATAAGGTTTAAGGCATTTATAGACCGCCCATAATGTTCTAATTTCAAAATGAGTGTTCCATGGTCAAAGCAATCAAATGCCTTAGAAAAGTCACAAAAAACTCAAATTGCATCACAAGATATGTATGATTATTAAACGTATTAATTAATTTGAAATATTTAGTTTTAATGTGGTAAATCGGCTGCTACATCAGTAAGATACTTTTAAATATATTTAGTTTATTTGGAATGCTAATCGACTTTTAGTACTTTGGACATCTTATAGAGACCATATCTAATGCTTGCTTGGTTCCTAAAAATTCAAGCTTCTGGTTTTATTCATAACCAAGTTATAGGGGGGGGGGGGGGGGGGGGGTTGAAAATGGCCTGAACTGCTTCGAAAAAAGGATGGTACGGCTGTGCCACTTTTTTTTGCTCGACAAAATCAGACAGACAGAGTCGTACCATAAGGGTTCCTTTTTTACCTTTTTGGTACGGAACCCTAAAAAGTTTCACAAATCGTCACAATAGTAACACTTTCGATAAGTTTTATCAATACATAATTGTTTCAAATAAATACATTTTGCAGTTGGCACCATTTCGTTGCTTAATCCTAAACACGGAGACTGTTGACCTTTTGTTTAACGAATTAAATACAGACAAGTTATCGATACTAGTTCTCGACTGTGACCGTTTTGAATAAATTGACAACAAATGCACATTTCGTCTGGTTGAGCGATCACGGAAATCTTTAACATTATTTTAAACTGTTTGGTTTTAGGGTAGTACATTTAATAAATAAAAAAAGTCTCTAATGTGGTCATCCCAAAGTTGAGGGATTAGTTAAAAAATTTCTTGCAGGATCTGTCATGTAAGTACAAATGTTCAACTAGTCAGGACCCGTACGATAAAAATATAAGTTACTGAACGGTGCCCGCAACTTTCTCAACGGAGGAAACAAAACTCATCACATAACCCTCTTTTTTTCCTCAACGTACTTAGTCGTGTACCTAAAAAGAGTATCCTATAGCTATTAGTTATGCCCCAGTCTGTCAGTAACCAATATAAAATGATCGAGCACCACGTATATTTGGCTTAAAGGAGTAGGGCTTTGCTAACACTGGACTTTCATAGATACGGCCGTTTGTAGCATATATTTTGTACGGAACCCTCGGTGCGCGAGTCCAACTCACAATTGAACGGTTTTTTTCGATTTTGTATTGAGACTTCTTCGATATCTATCGAGTGACCTTCAAATAGTCCGTATCAGCTTTATTTAAATACTAGCTTTTGCCCGTGACTTCGTCCGCGTATAGCTCTAATTTCAAAAAATCCTCCTAAGTGCGCCTCTACATACATCTTCGATTGATTGCATAGATATACACTCGGGTGCAGAGAAATCGGACCACCCCAGCATTTTTAGCATTTTTCCGTTTTCTATTAAAACTGTAAGCTCGACCGTAACAATTTAAATACCACGTGATAGATAATTTTCTGCCTTATCAAATGACACCAATATTCAAGGGCGGGAATTTATATTGTGAAAAATGTGGGCGTGGAAATCACCCCCTCCAACTGCCTCGTTAACGCATGCACTAATTGGCCACTTACCATTAGACATAAAACCAGTAATTATCATTGTTTATGCATCATTCGTAATTGATACGTCTTCCTGAACACTGCTCTCATCGACTCGACCCTGAAAAACTGAGTGTGTACCAGAGGTTCCGCGAAGATCAGACGTTCTCCAGAAGACCCGGAACAGGCAGGACTCGCAGTACTTCAGAGAGAGATGACCGTTTTATCGCTGTTTCCTCGCTACGAAATCGTCGATTGAATGCTGTTCAGCTTCAGCAGAAGCTCCGAGAGACCCGGAATGTCCGATGACGACCCGGAATCAGCCGATGGACTGTCAGAAGAAGACTGAAGGAGAAGGAATTGATAGCGCACAATGCCAATGGCCCAAAACTTACCCCAGGACACCGCGGTGCATGACGTGTCTTCGCTCGCGAGCATGAAGATTGGACCCTTCAGCAATGGAGGCCCGTACTTTTCTCTAACGAGTGCAGGATAACTTTGTTCGGTAATGATGGACGAGCACGAGTTTACCAGAGGCCTGGGGAGCGGTTTTCTCAATGCTGCATCGAGGAACGTGTTGCCTATGGTGACGGGTCAATCATGATCTGGGCTGGCATTTCTCTGGAAGAGAAGACGGACATTGTGTTCATCACAGGGCTAGGTACAAGGCGAAATGCGGGCGGTTCGACTGCTCCTCGATACGTAGAGGAAAGCCTGGCTGTTCATGTGGTTCCACTTAAGGGTTTTATCGGCGATGACTTCATCCTCATGCAAGATAACGCACGGCCGCATACAGCCCGGACCACTACGGACTACCTGGAGGAGGTGGGCATCAGCGTTATGGAGTGGCCAGCACGAAGTCCTGACCTGAACCCGATCGAGCACATTTGGGACGAGCTAAAAACAAGAATCCGAACCAGAAATCCCGCCCCTGAAACTTTATTGGAGCTTAGGTATGCGATCGAAGAAGAATGGGCGGGCATCCCTCAAGATACCGTAAGAAAATTAATAAGGTCGATGAAAAACCGTATGACGGCCTGTCGTAGGGCTAGAGGAGGCAATACACGATATTAAATTGCTGAAAATTGTTTTAATTTTTCCTCAATTTCCTTAGAACCACAGTTTTCCCCTTAGGCAAAAGTTTTACTCCCGTACGCATTTTTAGGGCGGTAACCTTCTAAGCCCTGAAAATCTGAAAGTATTGGCCGCACACCTTCGGATATCAGATGAATTTATAGAGGAAAAGCTTAGCATTCATATGGTATATAATATGTTATGGTCACCCTTACAGTTTTTACAGAAATTGGAAAATTGTTAAAAAATGCTGGGGTGGTCCGATTTCTTTGCACCCGAGTGTAAATAGACTTTTTGTGTTTTTTTTTTTAAAGTGCTTAGGGGTTATTCATTAATTACGTATGGGTCCCTGGGGGGGAAAAGTTCGAAAAATCTGTCGTAATTAATGAATGGCCCCTTAGTTGTAGAAAAACTATTCTATATAGACTTTTGTTTTAAACTGAGCTAATCGGCTTAAATGCTCGAGGCGTCATCCTTTGCGACACTTGCGATTGTCCTTACGTAATTAATGAATGACCCTTTAGTCGTAGAAAAATTGTTGTTTGCAACGTTGTACAATTCGGTCTAAAACGCTCGTGGCATCTTTCTTTGCGATACTCGCTATTGTCCTTACGTAATTAGTGAATTGCCCCTTAGCCGGAGAAAAACTTTTGTATGCAACGTTTGGGTCAAAAAACACTCGTGGCGTCTTTACTTGCGCACCCCACGCCACTCGCCGTTTTTTACCCCTATTATGCAAGAGTTGCATAAAATACTATTATGCGACTGATGCATAATGAGAGGCCTTAAAATACGAGTGTGGTTTTATGAAACCACCGTGAGCGAGTTTCATAATAGGATCACACGAGTGTTTTAAGGCCTATTATGTACAAATGCATACACCACTTTATCTACACACATATCATAAGTAATCTACGATGGATTCAGAAATAGCCGTAGGGAAAAAAATTACCTGCATTGTTACTAGTGCTAACTGTAAAATATCAGTAAACTATAGATATAAAAAAATGCACAAAAAAAATAAATTTGAACAAATACAGTAACAAATTATTTATTCACATCGAAGTCGTGCGTTTGTTCATTCTCCAATCTAAAAAATCGTTGCACTTTTTTACTAGTACTAAATTTGGCTGTCGGTATAAAAATATCTTATCTGTTAAGAAGTAGTTTACTAGTCTTGTTTTTTTTTAAATAATATATTTAGTAACGTGGTAGTCTGGGAGTTTTACGTTGAAGCGTTTCTTTTCTCCTCAGTACGCCTCATTTTGTGAAATGCTGCTTGGTAAATTATTAAAATAAAATAATTAAGCATTTCTGGCACACGTGTAACTGTCTTTACAGATTGGACCCATGTGGCATGTATGTAAACCTTTATTTGTTTTCTCAAAGTGGGTAGTTTGCACAAATTGTAACTTTCACAAAATATATCTTTTCTCAGTCATCCCATGCCTATGGAAAGCTGAAAAGCTTCCGAAACGTCGGGAACTCAAATGAGATAATATACGCGATATAATCCGTTAAAATTGTTTTATTTAAACTTTTCACAAATTTCACTTTCGTAACAGCAAAAAAACAACAAAAACATGACAACATGGCGGCAATTCGATCCTGCGTAAAACGAATGTTTTAATTTTAATTATAGACGAACGAATGAAGTCCTTATTCCCATATTACTCGAAATCAAATGTCGTGCGGTTTATTCAAAATAAAATATACTGAATTGACGTTTCGTTTCGATAACTGTTTTAATATATAGATATTAAAACGTATACTAGAATTGAGATCCCCTTGAGTTTTGACAGCTGTTACAAATTTAAACTACAAATAACCTTACAAAAATCGATACTGAAATCACATTAAAGTAAAGATTTTACCTACTACCACAGACAAGAAAGTTCTCATAGTAACATTGGTTGTAATAATGCTGGTCATTTCCTACGGCTAACGCATTTTAGAGCACTAATGATATGTAGGTAGATAAAATGGTATACGTTGAACCGTCCTAATCAGCCGCTAGAAATTAGCTCAGCTCGAGTTTCAAGCTGAAGTTCAACAGATGTGTATAGATTTGAATATTTTAATGAATAGAAAGAAAAAAGTTTTTTGATCACAACTTGAGCGTTAGCGATGGTTTCCGTTTCAGCAAGGGCAAAAAAAGCTTTCGTAATTCCGGCAGATGTCCGGCTGACTGTTCTCCTCGTCAGTTCGCATTTCTCAAACGGTTTTCGTGAAATTTTGTGAGCAGGTTCGATAATTCTATGGATTTTTGGTCGATTCAGTTTTTGTTTTTTTTCTAAATCACTGAAACATGGAGGTCGGAAGGCTCGCGAGGTCTACAGCTCACACAGCCACTGGTATCTTTGATATCAACCCGCGTATATGGGAGATAATCGCAGAATAAATGGCCGGTCACAGTGTAGGCATATTGTGAACACGCAGGTACCGAATTTCGAGACGGAAAGACATAATGAACTCGAAGTCAAGCGCGACGGGCTTAAAAGCTTACAAGCAGTGAATGTGGCTTGACATTTACTGCTAAAATCGGCTATGTCAGCCACCAGAGAGCTCATCAGCATCGCTCTCATAGGTAGGAAGCCAGTAGTCGCTGTAGCCGAACTCGGCTGGAAGAGAAAGAGAGAGATATGATGGTTTATGTAGTACCCCATTTACAACTAGTGCCCCAAATCTCCACATTTTACGATTAAAGAAAAAACGGAATTGAAATACAATCCATATAATTATCAGATTTGTTGAAAAATGCGTACTGTAGATGAGAACAGCCGGACATAGATACAAAAGTATTTTTGCCTACGCTGAAATGGAGGCGCTTTGCTCGTTAGGCTCACTCGGTCAATGATCATGACTACAGTCATATAGTCTATTCTCATACATCCACGCATTCAGAGTGTCTCTCGAGCGCAGTCGCCGGTGTATCCAGGATCAAAGTCTGTGAGATAGACTATCAGCCCTGCCGCTTATCCTAGATCGAGATAAACCGACGTTCACTGATTCTTTATCATGTCGATTGATACGAGGTAATCTCTCTAAGCCACAATATGGTCGGGTGAAATACTAAGCTTCTAAATAAATAAATAAAATATTAAATAATTTATTCTTGCGGCCAAGAATTGCATTCGAAATGTATCCGGCTAAGATGTGATTTGTTTTAAATTGGCTACCTCGGAGTATGTACAAAGAACTTTCTTAAGTGACCCAACGATTTTCGCATTCTTGAAAATGACGTTCGATTAGTTGAATTTGTATAATCTATGTAATAAGGACAAGTAGGTATATGTGATAGTAGGTATAATTCATATTTTGTGATCATTGTAATTTGTGCCTTAATGTCACATTCG
This sequence comes from Hedya salicella, assembly GCA_905404275.2. Taxonomy (NCBI): domain Eukaryota; kingdom Metazoa; phylum Arthropoda; class Insecta; order Lepidoptera; family Tortricidae; genus Hedya; species Hedya salicella. The sequence goes on from FR990096.1 coordinate 93,202,258, forward strand.
GAATAAAACTAAATAGTATCTACTTCATATTTTCTTCTGTTTCCGCGATTATTACTCATTGAAATAAAACAATTTAACGGATTATATCGCGTATATTATCTAATTTTAGTTCCCGACGTTTTGGAAGCTTTTCTGCTTTCCATGTTCACGGGCGTATCTAAAATGATATAATATACGCGATATAATCTGTTAAATTGTTTTATTTCAATAGTATCTACTTAACTTTACAATTAAAATTATTTATACTATTTGGGCGGATCAATTTGTTCTTGTTGTTATTCTGTCCTGTAATCCAGGAGACAATAGTGCCAGAGTTACTTAGAAAAAAGCTAGTCAACTATAGATTGGCCCTTGAAAAAAATCGTAACGTAAAGGTTTCACCATGGTAAAGAGGTACCGCTTATAACATACCTGCATAATTTAAATATTGCAGTGCTCGACACTATCCCATTAAAGGGCACCTTAAATCTTAAGGCGTAGAAATAGAGGTGTCCATCGGGGTGACAATTATTGGCCTTAGCGTAGCGTAACCATGGCAAAGAGGTACAAAAAAGTTGATTGACCCATGTGCAAGAAATATCAGTGTATGTGTATCCTAAGTAAAATATCGTCGGAAAACAAAACAGACAGAATACAAGTTATTATTTACATTTGTTATTTAGTTGCATACTCCAGTTACAATAATCGAAAAATAACCGCAGTTTTATGTCGGTAATGTACTATTATTCCTCCGATATTCCCCATATTTATTCATTCACAGTACCTAGAAATCTTTGACTACCACGTACCTAAAACCAGAAGGAAATAAGTCCGGTACGATTTCATGGAGCTCTTGGAGTTTTCCCTCTGACGCGTTGCACTGCACAAGATGAATGGTGACCGCTGCACGTTCGCAATGACTTGCGCATTTTTGCCAGATGCGTAAGTAATGAAATGAATGACATCGCTTAAGGGCATTCGTTTAATAGGGTACATGCATTTTTTAATCGCTTTTCTTAACTAAATACCAAAATTTCGTAAAAACTATTTCAAAATGTGAAATTACAATTAAAATGGGCCAAGAAATACGCATATTGAAGGCATTTTAAACTAGTAATCAGACAGAGAGGTCCGATATGCACTGTTACGTCACAGTGCACTCCGGCCATATAAACTCCATATTAAATTCTGTTTTGCAAGAAAGAGATAGAATGAAATGTTTGATGGCTTATATCTTGGTTATTTTTATAGCTATTCGAAAAAATATTTTTATGTACTGTTTGTTACATGAATGAGCTCTTAATAAAGCAAAAATAAAAATTCATGCATATTTCCTATTAAATGCATCTTGTAAAAGGATGCGTTAATTCGCAAAGGACACGTCATATATCACGAACTAAAAGTGTGCTCAACGAAACCAACAAAAAACGAATAGGCGTAATTAGTGCACAAGCTAATTTTGTCACAATAGTAGTTTTCTCAATATATACACCGTGACCGTTAATAACCCGAAAGATTTAAACCACATATTTTTGACGACTATACAAGTAAATAATGTTATAACAACATGGGTCTAATTATGTGTCTTAATTAAATTACTATTTCAGTACGAATTAAATCTTATTAATTGCCCGCTTCTTTGTGAACAAGCCTTTAGGTGGGAATCTCAAGTTGAAGAACAGAGAGCGAGCATGACACTTCACGAATCGCTCCGAAATCATACGATGAAAGGCGAATGGCGTGACTTGTATTCCATGAATGACAAGAAGTGTCAAGTTATGTCTAGCACGATGTTTGTGTTGAAATTATTTTTATTTATTGGCACCACAAAATACCACAAATACTTATGTATCCAAACTTTATTAGGTGCTACGACATTAAAGTGCTCTTACATTATTATTGAAACTTTGTGTCTTAGGTATCTTTTTTTTGACTAACAATCACAACCATAAATTGTTAGGCATGATAATATTCGAAGGAAATCATACTACTTATTTTTTTTACATCATACTTACCTCTTACCTCATACAGGAAAGGGACTTTGTTGTAACAGCGATCATGCGAACCTGTGCCTACAGTAAAATAAACAACAATATGAAACAATTACGCATTTTTATTACGAGTAATTTAATGAATTAGATTTTCAAAATGTGTACCGCCGTTTTCAGCACAAATATTCAATCTTGAACGGATTTCATGATTCAAGTTAACATAAGTGTTCTTGATTTCTTCTGAAACCGTTTGAATTCTTATTAACAACTCTTCTCTGGAGTTCACAGGTGTTGAGTAAACCTTATCTTTCAGAGTTCCCCGTAGAAAGAAATCTAGCGGAGTTAAATCCGGTGACCGGGCAGGCCATGCTAAAACTTCGCTCCCACGGCCGATCCATCTCTCGGGGTATTGTTGGTTCAGTCAATTACGAACATCCAAGCCGAAGTGGGCCGGGCATCCGTCGTGCTGGAACCACATAGTTCGTCGGGTTTCCAAATCGACATCTTCTAGCAGGTCGCTTAATTCATTATTTAGAAATAATAAATAGTTGTGAGAATTCAGTCTATTTGGAAATATGACGGGACCTATTATTTTATTCCCAATAATGGCAGCCCACAACTTTACGGAAAATTTGTGTTGGTATGAATTTTCCCTTTTCGCATGGGGATTTTCTTCTAACCACATATGCTGATTATGGGAATTAAAAACTCCCTCTCTCGTGAACAACGATTCATCTGTCCATAATATCTTATTTAGAAATCCAGGATCTTCCACTAATTTCTGATTCATCCTTTGGCAAAAGGCAACTCTAGCTAGCCCGTCATTGTTAATTAATCCGTGTACTTTCCTGTAGTGAAAAGGATGCACCTTTTCCATAGCCTTAATACGAGCTTATAGTTAACATTGACCATTCTTGCTACAGCTCTTGATGACAAAGTTGGGTCTTCTGTTATGATGTTCATTATTCTGTTCTCTGCTTGTTCATCTAGATTTATAGCCCTTTCTCTGTGAACTTTTCCAAGCCCTTTTTCGCGAAACTGTCGATGGACATCCGCAAAAGTCGAATGGTGAGGTATACGACGGCTTGGGTATCGTCTTCGGTATTCGGCGACTGCCTGGAGCGAGTTCCAGAAGAATTTTGGAGTAATTTTGGTCTCCTGTAATAATATTGTGTTTTTTCAAAGTTTTATTTTTAGTACAGTTAATGTTTTCTGATATACATACATTTCTTGATTGTGTTGTAAAAATACTGCGTTTTCTACGGTCTTTATCTTCGTTGTAATTAAGATGGATTATATATTTTTGTAGTCAGCACTACTTTGCCTTAGCTTTGACATAACGACTCTGCTTCTAATTACGCTTGTTTTGATTATGTTCCTGAGTTCATCAATAAACCACGATTTTAAAGGATACTAAGGCATCAAAAACATTTTTCTGGCCAAACAGGCTTATTTTTCAAAGGCCCGTCTTGTCATTATGTTAATTTAATATCCTAGATTATTAGCTTTTGTCTAAGTAATTCTGTTACTATGCCTTCTGAGTTACGGGACAGAATAACAAGAAAATGTCATGTGTTACTAGTGGATAATTACTGGGAATAAAATACCCAACTGTTACCAACAATAACTATGGCACCAATGACTTAGGTAAGCTAATAAGTTGGTGGCAATAGATGGAAATAACCATTTAAGTTTTGTAACACCTAAGTAGTTTACAGATGATTAATATCCCCTAACTAATTAATTTTGAAGTGTAACAGCTCTTTAAGTAATATAACGGTAAAACCCCGCCTCGCACACTTTTCCTGTTTTGGAAGAAATTGCTATACGTGAAACACAATGACTGCATCAATTATGCATCACTAAATAAATATTTTATACATATTAAAAGGTGGTTCTATATACATAGAAGTCGCCCGAAACGACGTCACCAAAGGCAAAAAAATGTTAAGTTGTATATTTCGTTATGGCTTTATCGCGCCAAATTGGCGAAACGGATTTTTAAAATTTTTGGTGAATTGGTAGCTGGGTATCCGCAGATGGTTATATGATACTTTTTACCTGACTGCACTGAAGGAAAATAGAGATGTCTTTTTCTCCTCCGCGAACGTAGGTGCGGACATCTTCTAGTATTAATATGTTGTTAGTTTGTAAGGGCCATGGGCCATTGATGCCTGCAATGAATATATTTTACGTTTTAGGTTCTCAAAACTACAGTACTTTAAAAAAAATCTTTGTTATTATTTAGAATGATCGATTAGACCAATGAAGGTCATTCGCTTATTGACGACCGGTTTGGCTCAGTGGAAGTAACGTTGCCTGCGAAGCTGAGGTCCTGGGTTCAAATACCGGTAAGGGCAAATATTTGTTCCTGAGTCTTGAATGTTTTCTATTTATATAAGTAATATATCTATTAAATATATCGTCGTCTAGTACCCATAACACAAGCCTTATTGAGCTTACCATGGGACTAGAGCGATTTGTGTAAAATTGTCCCGTAATATTTATTTTTTTATTTATTTATTGACCGAACAAAGTGTCTCCTTTTCAAAAAGGGGTAAACATGCTTTAGTATGTCTGTATGTGTGGCAGTATACAATACTCCTCTACAGGTCGAATTTCGCAACGGATTCTTGTGAAATTTTACTTGCAGGTTCGAGTCCTATTAAATTTTCTTGCTGATCATTTTTTTGTTTTTATTTTCAAAATACTGGAGATATGGGAGTCAAAAAAGTCGTCAGGTCTACATACAGCTCGCAGAGCCAGAGTTTTCTACATGTGTATGTTTTTTACCTTTCTGCGATTACATACTCCTGCGACTATTATTATAACAGCGATATACCAATAGTGTTTTTATGTGTCAAGTTGATGGAAGGTTTTGTTAAAGCGAATGGGTAAATTAAGCCTAGTCTCTTTTAATTTGGCCCTAGATGCTCACACAGCTGGAATGCTGCTTCTTTGCCAAGCGATACTTAGTATTCCTAACCCGAAGTGTCAAAATGTCCGTGCCCATTTCGGGTACATTCGCCTTCACAAAGGCTAGTTCTAGTTTCAAAAAAGGTCGTATGTCCGTAAGCTGGCCGTGTAGCTTAGGCCTATTTGGCCGAATGGCTTCATTTACATGAGTACGCGGTTAGCATGGAGCCGAGCGGTCCCACGTTTTATGAAATTAACAAAAAACGGAGCGGCGCAGCGGGTTTAGCATCAGTAGTTCCATTTTAAACGAAGAATGGTGGATCAACTTTTTCGTATGTACCGTAACACAGGAGACAGTGACAGAGTTACTGTGAAATAAGCTAATAATCTATGTAGGCCCTTGAAAAATTTATCTATATTGCCTGGTGAAAATGTTTAAGTGTCCGTTATATCGCTTAAAATCGTAAACATGCGGGCTAATGATGGTCGCGTTTATCACGCGATAAATGATATGATAACGCGCCGGTCACTCTTGCACTCACATACGTGTCAGAAGGTGACGGCAGCTATATCACTGATTTATTGCGTGACAAACGCAACCATCATAGGCCCGATGGTTAGCAGGTCCAGAAAAAGTAGATTGACCCAAAGTACACAATGGGCTGCAAGACTAGTTATTGTGACAAAGTTGTGTGTACTGTACGGTCAGGAGCTATTTTTACCGAGATTTGCTATCCGTAATTTAGCAACAGTATGAATCAAATTTAATCGAATAAGTACATTCGTATGAGAAAGATAGTATTGAAGGACTAAAATACGAACAATCGTAAAAGTTTTCTTAGTGTTACGTACCTCAAAAAGAAAAAACTGAACCGTTTATAGCATCACTTTGCTGGCCGTTCGTCTGTGCGTATGGCAAGACTCTTTACCCCGGGAACGCCTGGTGGAGGTATCAAGCTGAAATTAATATCAAATACTACATTCTGCAGTCCCTTGAACTGTGAAAAAATAAAATTTCGAAGTCAACTCATTCAATAGATACAGTCATTAAAAAATATATTTCCTTTCAAAGTGGTCAATTGAAAAGGCATAGGGTAGTTCAAGTTCTCCCAGGAATATGAAATTTGATAATAAAGTATGCTCTTATAGCATAATCAACGCAAAAAGTCTTAAAATTTGGCATTTTTATGTATGTCTCTATGTCACCAGCCTAAGTAAAATGACCCCACATTGCGTATATTTTTCCGTTTGGCGAACTTAAAACATTTGTTTTTAGTGGCCTTCACTTCTTGCCGATTTTAGCAAGATCTATGTCGCCAATGTCGACGTGAAGATATATCTCACGAGAGGAGAGCGTTTGGTATTAAAAATTTGGTTGTGATGAGAGGATTTGTCAGGGAACCTGAAACAAATAATATTTATATTATGGACGGCACAAACAACACAAGACTTTTGTGCGGTTATTAATAGAAAGCGCGGGTTACGATTGGCAGTAAGTTAGGCATGCCAACATACAGGAAAGAGGAATATAAGAGTAGAGAGGTAACAATAAATATATCCTAAATAATTGTTTTTCTTTGAAACTTCATACTCTTTAAGCGTTTTGACAGTTCATAGAAAGGTGCTGATTTGATCTGTCAGTCGCATATCCGATTCCTAGTCGTGACTGTACATCTGTTAGGGTAAATACGCCGTGGCGCGGTCAGCAACCATTCGTCCACGTCGCATTGGTAATCCACGCTCTATTATTCGTTTGTTTACCTTATCCATCGTGCCGCGGCCACCGGAGGGAGATGTCATAGCTTTCTTACCGATACAATACTGCCTGCTTTTCAAATCTTTTAACCTCCGCTTCAACAAATACTGAGTATCTGTACAGCTGTGTATCTATATCTGGCATCATAGCTCCCAAACGCAGGTACAAATTCAAATACGTATTTTTTTATGGAACGCTTTTTTTCGCGATGGTTTATGCATTATTGAGTAACAAACATCCAATTTATTCAAATCAAACGTCTTCACAAACTTTTATATTTATTTTGTACTCCATCACGTCAAAACGTCCACACCGGATTTTAACTATTTTTGGTAGAGAGATAACAGCACATCCAAGCATTACGCTGATGGAAAAAGATGACTTTTTTTCGTCGTCGAACGACGTTGCGGGCACCATTTATTTCATAGTATGTAAAAGTAATTTCGTGGAAGAGTTTGGTTTTGAATAGATAAGAATCCACGAAATTACAGTCCTGCCGAGGCCTGTATGCTGACAGCTTTTCTCGAAATAAGCGAGGAAACAAAACGAAATCTTCAAACTTTATACATATTTGACAAATGTTTGTATAACTTATTTTCGTAAAATCTTTTTCAAGCTGAAATTCACGTTCCCGCCTCAATCTTTTTTAAGGATTACCCGGGCATATTCGGCAAGTAATGCCACTATTTTAAAAATTGTTATCGTATCAACGCATATAACGATGGACGTCCCTGTGTGTTTTTCTACATTAATAGGAACATTCCCGAGCAAGTTGGAGGAAATCATATTTGGAGAGATTAGTATGACACTTACATTTAAGATAAGTATTATCCATACTAATCTATATTTATATTATAAACGCGAAAGTACCTTTATGTGTCTGTAATTCTGTGTGTACCTTTTCACACTAAAACCGCTAAACCAATTTAGATGGTATTTATATATTGGTATGGAAATATTTTGAGACCCACGAAGGACATGGGATATAGTGTTTATCCCGGAAATCACACTTAAGAGGTATAAGTGATTGTTCCAAACTAGTTTTATTATCAAACTCATTTTCTAACATACTTTAACATTCTTTTTTCAAAACTGACCAACGATTGTTCTGGCCAACCATGATTATTAACAGCGGGCTCGAAGGTGCGTCGCTGGTACTGTAACTGGCTTCACTGGATGTGCAATGGCAGATAGTAGGTGATGCTTTTCCCTTTTTTTTTTTGCTCAGACTTTTCCCGGATTTTTTTTATTATTTATAACCCGCGACGAAAAAGAGGGGGTTATAAGTTTGACGTGTGTATCTCTGTGTCTGTCTGTGGGATCGTAGCACTTGAACGTACGGACTGATTTTGATTTAATTGTTTTTGTTTGAAAATTGTGTTCATAGAGATTGTGCTATGGTTCAAGAAAATCGGATCAGCCGTTTGGAAATTCTCTGGATTATTCTAGATGTGATATCAATAAGAGTTTGCCGTCAGCAGATATATTATACCAAAGCCATACCATTGTATTTCATATATGTCTCAAATCACGAGTGCATTGCATATAATTGTTTATATTCCTATTTGGAATCACTTTGCTCTCGATCCCATCTAAGGTGCTCTGCAGGATCATCCTGGACAGACTGGCAGGGGCCGTTGAACCTCTTTTGCGCAACGAGCAGGCAGGGTTCCGACCGAACCGATCGTGCACGGACCAGATAAACACCTTGAGAGTAATCCTCGAACAGGCATCAGAATGGCAGGGGGAAATGTACTTGACCTTTGTGGACTTCGAAAAAGGCTTCGGCACGCTAAGATGGTGCTGTATCTGGGATCGGCTACGTGAAATTGGAGTTCCCGTGAAGATCTCTTATAAAATTAAAAAAAATAATTACGGGAAGTATTCTTGTAGAGTGACTCACGACGGCCTCGTCTCAGAGGACATACCGGTCCATGACGGTGTATGCCAGGGGTGTCTTCTTTCACCTCTTCTCTTTCTTGTCATCCTGGATGGCATCATGCATAACACCACCAACAGCAAGCGCCGTGGCATAGAGTGGGGACTGTCCAACGTGTTGGAAGATTTGGACTATGCCGATGACCTATGCCTATTGAGCCACACATGCGCCGACATACAAGCCAAATTAGACTACCCTGAGCGAGAGGGTTGAAAATGGGACTTAATAATAATACTCAGAAGACCAAGGAGATGAGGTGCGGAGCGAGAAGCTCTTTGCCGTTGCTCATTGGCACAGAAGGGGTGGAGAGAGTCCACAAATTTACCTATCTCGGTAGTGTAGAGTCAGAAACAGGAGGGACCGAAGAGAACATTGCCTCAAGAATCGCTAACGGAAGGCAACCTTCGCACAGCTCCGTCCTGTATGGCAATCACAGAAACTGACTAGGAGAGTTAGGCTCAAAATATTCCGATCCAACGCGAAAACCGTGTTGCTGTTCGGATGTGAGACGTAGAAGGTCACTAAAGACATCTCGCGTCGGCTCCAAGTCTTCGTCAACCGCTTTCTTCGCCGTATTCTCGGAGTATACTACTGGCCCGCGAAAATCTTCAACGTAGATCTGTGGGAACGCAGTGGTGAGACTCCGATTGACGAGCCGATCTAACGCCGCAAGTGGAACTGGATCGGCCACACGCTCCGACCGAAGGGACTCCGATCACATAACGAGGCAAGCCCTAAACTGAAATCCCCAAGAAAAGCGGAAGCGTGACCTCCCTAAGCAATCCTCGCGGCGATCGATCACTGCAGAAACAAAGGCGATAGGAATGACCTGGAGCGAAGTAAAACGCGAAACTCAGGACCGTGCGGGATGGCGACGTAGAGGGCGTCCACACCCTCTGCCCCATTCAGGAGACATATGACATTATGTCACGTAAGTCACTCCTAGTTGTAGTATAAGCATACCTACTAAAATCGGTATTAAAACCAGTACTAGACGTACTTAGCCTTGAGAACAGCTGAGTGATTGTTTTTCACTAAATATGCATATATTTCCATGTTTCTAAATTTTGACTTTATTCTTACGAGTATATATTCTTTCTTTCATCCTAATGATTCGGAATGTTATTTTCAACACACTTGCTCGTAAAGTGGCTGTTATTACATCGTTTTTATGGCTGTTATCCAGTCCATTACACACGCGTATTTTTTACATTACATAATCGCACTAGTGCCTTTTCATTACAGTTTTTTTTTAAACTTTAGCATTTAGATGTAAGGTATAAGAAACATTTTAGGGTATTTTAATAAATCTAAACTAGTACTTGTAAAAAGCAATTAATTTCAATAAATTATAAAGTTTTCTAAAGAAAATGACAGTTTGATTGATTTAAGTGATATAATTATTCAGTTTATTATATTATTAATGTTTGGCTGATTGGCCTATTAGCCTTTGCCTCAACGCTCGTGCGCGCGCATAGGCAAATACATCAGTCGCTGCGCGCCATTTTGATTTGATTTGACATATGTAATATTTACACATATTTCATATTGAAGTATTTTTTTGAAAATGTCAATATTATGCAAATAGTCTCAAGCAATGATAATTAAAATATTATCATTATGTAGGTACGTAAATTTGAGGTAGGTACTGATGACGGATTAATGTAAAACTTACGACTACAGGATTGGTTACGCACGTATAACCTAGACCAAATTTTAAGTAAGGTACGATTGTGTTTTTGATTTTCTCCTCGCAAGTATGTTGTCCTCGTCTACAACTCGGGCTGCAAGATATAGCCTCGAGTATACTTACCAACGTACCACACTCGTATCATAATGTACTATTTTATCATTATTAAAGGCTTGTTAACGATAACAAGGTCTGCCAAAAGGTCGACATCATCGGGCGTAATCAACTGTTAAAAAGGAACATAATGTCGTGATATTGGACCTAGACAAAGCGGAATATAGAGCGAGCTTTAAATTAACGTGAGAAAAAACCCACACATATCATACCAAATTAATCTCCCATGCCAACCCATACAAACGGCGAATTTATGAACTTAATTTTTCTGTAGATATTCACATAATTTCATAGCCAGTGGCGCCGATATCGAAGGAAAAATTAAGTTGCCGTGCATTACCGTTTTATTTGAAAAAGCCTTTATACCATGAGATTTATATTCAAATAAGGCCTTTCGTTGTCGCGTGAGAGTACAGACGGGCAAGTCAGACGCATCGGCGGGGGCTGAAGGGGGGAGTAACACGGAACCTGTCCAGCCAACTCCCCCCTTCTATGCGAAATGCCTTCACAAACAGACAGCCACTTTTGAGCTCCAAATTACAAGGCATAAGGTTGTGTATCTACTGAAAGACAAGCTCTTGGTTTCACCTTTCTATTCTTCCTTTTACGGTCACCTTATAGCACTTTACAAGAAACTTTCGACTCACCTTTTCTTTGTCATAAGATCTCTTATACTCTGAACTTTTAGTACATATCCAAATACCGTGTATTCATACATCTTGAGTTCATTTTTGTTCAAATTTGTTCTGGTGATAAAGACGTTATGAGATTTTGTGCGTGTAAGATGAAAACCATGTTCGAAATTCAAAATTCTTGGAACGGTTGGGTTTCGTTATTTAAAAAGAATTAAGTCATTTTGAGTAATAAAATTAGGAGGCATTTACAGTTTAAATAAAGCTTAGACTTTGTGTTAGTTTTTTAATTATTGCCGGCTTGTACGGATATCATTTTTCACGCTCTATTCTTTAGGAGTTACAGTCGATTTTTAGGGTTCCGTAAATCATTATAATGTTTATTATTTTGGCTGTGTTCATTTGCCACTACAAATCACGGTATTTAAATTTATATAAGACTACAAAAAAATATTTTGTCTTCTAGGAGACTTTTTAAAATAGCTTTTATAATAAGCATCAAAATAAATTATTCCACATAGCCACTAGATTAAACGTTCGAATAGTGGGAATAAGAGAAGTATGTAAGTATTTTTAAAACTTAATGGACCTTTAGTGCTAATCCCCCCGGCCTCCGTTAGTTAGGCGGGTTTAGATGGTTGACTGGACCTGGGTGGATCAACTTGTCCTTATTGATATATTGTCAAAACTCAGAAGACAATAGGGACAGAATTACTAGTGCTAAGGAAAAATATAATATTAATTAATAAATATGATAGTAAGTAATCAGATCGGCCCTTGTAAATAGACCCATTGACTAGAAAAAATATATATTTTTGTTACCTTTATATCGTTTAAAATGCCTGGACTTTTGGTCCATGAAGGATTTTATGAAGGGAGACCGGCCGTTACTTTAATACGGAAAGTCATGGAAATGTGCATCATATACCATTTTCTTACCGTCTGGCATAAATTTAATATCAATGGACCAATGACATTTTCGAAAAAACCTGAGTTACAGCGAATTTTATTTGCTGATAAGTCTGATTAATACAACTAATTGGATCTTAACATATCCGTAACGCAACTAATATCGAAGCAGCTTGGTGCCCATGTCAGACAAATGATGACAAGCTCCCATACAGCATGATTAAGTTAAGGTTTTACATTTATTTATCGTTACCATATATTCAAAAATTGGATGCAATCATCCTCTCAGTTTTACTTTACTGTATTTTGACACTTGAGATAGACATGGAAAACATCACTAACTGAAATTCTCAGACGTATTTTATAAGAGTACGTATTCATATTTGTTTTGCGGGCCTTACATTTAAATCTTCTGGAATGGTGTCCTTAGCAATGAAACGATATTGCATTTGTCACTTTCTAATTATCGAGTTCGGGGATGATTAAACTGAGTTATAATATTATTTTACACGATAAAAATTTAATATTTTATTTCTAATGTTGATTATTTTTAATATTTCATTATCCATCGCATTATTATCAAACGGTGATTGACTTTAGCGTATCTCGTAAAGCATCATGTGTGTGTAATTACGTCATTGTGATGGAACCGGTACGAAGAGTACGCTGGCTGAATTATCAGATCATTCTTAGTGATAAAATATAATGATTTATTTTGAAATACATAGGTACATCAACATCGTAATGCATATCATAGTGTTTAAGTGTCTAGGATACATATATAGAAACAAGAGTGAGTGCAGGTGTTATTTCAAAAGAGGAGCCACGTTGATTTTAGTGGCACAAGAACATAAAGAAGATGCATAACCTAAATGAATACCAAATACATGAAAACATCGAAATATCCAAACGGCACTATATTGGATATTTTGATGTTTGTTATTGAATAACGTAGAATAGAAACTGTCAATCTCAATTGATCGGCTCATAGAGAACACGGGTATATATATATATATATATATATATATATATATATATATATACGGGCTCGGTTTTTCTCCTTTTGAGGTATACGGTACGGAATCATAAAAACATAATGACATAAAATGCATTTTTTTTATTATAATCAAAACGTGGCTTAACTAAATAAATAAAACTAATTACCTAAATCGAAATCAATGTAAGCCCATAAAGTTAATGATGATAGTGGCTAATCCAAGATTACCGACAGCATTAGATTTAATCCTAATCTATTTTTTTGACATAGCAATAAAATTTGTTGGGTAGTTATCATATACATTTAAACACTCGTGGATATAAAATAATAAAAAAGTCCTTAAGGTGCGTCCACACTTGTATCATTTGCTCGTATCCGATAACCGTGCCGTGGCATGACTGCGAATCGCGCTGCTTGGACGCTCACTGTCAGCGCGCCGATCATGCCGCACTCTTCCGATATAACTGTGTGATACGCGTAGCAAATGGATTTCAAGCGATAGGATCGGCGCAACGTCCAAACGCGTGATCGTGACACGCGATCATGCCACGTGACGATGATCTGATACGGACAAATGATACAAATGTGGATGCACCTTTAGGCATTTTCACAAAAAATTTGAATTACGAGCACTATAGATTTTGATTGTTAAAAAGTGTGTCCGAAAACAAAAGTCTGTTTTGGGACATTATATCGGTAATAATAATAACGATCGGACAAACTTGACGATCTGATTTTTCACTTCTTTTTGGTAGGTAGTGTTTAGGGTTCCGTACCGCAAAAGGGAAAAGCGGAACCGTTATACCGAGATGCTGCAAGTCAAGAATGGGTCCCCCTGCACCCCTTACAGTGTGTAGGTATGAGAAGCCAGTACACCTACTGAACCCATATAGGATCACATTTTTGTCTGCTAAGCTGTAAAAAAATAAATTTCTCAGACAACGCAATCCAAAGACACAGTAATTGAAATGAAAAAGGTGTTTCCGTACAAATGCCGTCCATGGAAAACCTTAAGGTTACTTGCAGTAGTGTCGCTCTTAGAGCAAAAATAAATCTGTTTTTTTTTCCTTTTAATGTCTCCCCACACTGCGTACATTTTGTTTTGTAGTAGGGCTTTGCTAACACTGGATTTTCATAGATACGGAGATTTGTAGCGTTTATTTTATACGGAAACCTCGGCGTGCAAGTCGGACTCGGGTCGGTTTTTCTTATCGTGGAATCGATAGCGCTTTTGATTCTGAGCACAACGAGCCTAAAAAAAGCTTGAATATGCGTCATTAATTGGGATGTATTATCTTTTAAATGTCCATTTACTGCTTTATAGTTTTACGAAATGTAAGGGCTACATATTACATTATATTTCATTAGACTAATTAGGAAATACTTTCTAATAATTAATATAAAACTGTAAAATAGTTATTTAGCAAGCCAATAAATAGTTTACAACCGTGTGAAAACCATTCGCTGGAATGGACCACACATTCTTCGTGTTTGTTCGATGCAACAGTAACTATTGAATGTGGCTTGTGTAGCAAATGCTTGCTTATTCAATCCGCGAACAGAACAATGGAGTACGAGTCTCCTTTCACGAACAGTTCGAGGAAAATTAAAAAGACATGACTTTTGTGGTTATTACATCGTGGGGTTTTGTCAAGTACCTACGAAAAAATACCACCAACATCATATATTCAAGGGCTACATAAGCTCTTGTCGGTGGAGTAATTTGCGTTTCTCTATATTCTCAGCTACCTTTTTTAACACCCTGATAAGACACGATAGTTACATCGAGATTATAACAGAAGGAAAGATAGAGGGAAAGAGAAAGAGCGGGAGTCAATGAAGATCTTTTATGGGACTAAAATTATAAAAATTGTAATAATTTCTACAGGCAATTACAATTACAATTTTGTACCTTATGGCAATGCAGAAAAGTAGATCATTTCTTTGTTAGCGACTTTATACAGACATTCAAGGTATTTTTTATAAAAAAACTAGCTTCTGCCCGCGACTTCGTCCGCCTTAAATTCGTTTAACGCGGATAAGGGTATTTTTCCGGGATAAAAAGCAGCCTATGTCCATCCCCGGGACTCAAACTATCTCCATACCAAATTTCATCCAAATTGGTTCATCGGTTTAAGCGTGAAGAGGTAACAGACAGACAGACAGACAGACAGACAGACACACTTTCGCATTTATAATATTAGTATGGATAATAATATACAGATAATAGCCATAAATGAGAGTCAAGGCATTTAAAAAACATGACTACACCTTTGACGATTTTAAGAAAGCAAAATTTAAAATTTTAGTACTTGATACGCTTGGACGACCGGTTTAGCCCAGCGATAGTGACCCCGCCTGCAAAGCTCATGGACCTGGGTTCAAATGCCGGTTTGGGTAAATATTTGCTCCTGAGTCTAAAGTCTAAAACGTATCCTATTTACCTATATGTAGATCTGTTAAATATAGCACGATACAGCTGTAGCATTCACAAATCGTGCATCTGCGTCGAACGCAGCGCTGACGGACACGTCGCTACTATAATATGACCTGTAGACACGTATAAACTATTTTTTTCATAGCTCTCGCCTTTGGCTTCGTTTTCGTAAGTCAATTTTGACAACCTGCTTGACGAACCAATATATTTAGACCTGTGACTGGCACATGTACCACTAATTAACATGTCTATAGTTACCTATACCTATTAGGGATGAACTGAAGGCGGTCGAGTGCGAAATTTAAGAATGAGAGCCCAGGTAATAAGGCGCGCGTCAAAGCTCTTAAGACGTTGTCCGAGAGGTTATCATTGCTTAATCCGCCCCCCTTATTACCTGTGTGTATCATTCTATCTATAACAAGCTTTATTAAGCGTACCATGGGTTTAGTTCGATTCGTGTAAGATTTTCCTCAATATACAGAAATGTGAGTTTGTAGTTTGCTGCGTTTAAATGTTATCTGCAGCTGATCTCACTCCAGTACTATCCGGCTTAAGATACCAATTTGCTTTGTAGCGGGCGATAGCTGCACCCTTTTGATTAATATCGTAAATGTATAAAATAATAGGCAGGTGTGGCTGATAACATGAAGATATACCTATATAGGTAGGTAGGTAGGAAGTTCGCAGCTATACACGTTACCGACACGTTTATAAAAACTAAAAAGTCATTAATGCACTTTCCATCACTATCTTGATCGGCAATAAAACTTTCACGTGATTGATCATGCTTGCTAAAGAAAATCTTTCATTTTATTTATTTATTTGCCTTACATAGAGATATTACACTATAAAAGTTTCTATACAATTTTACCAAATTTGGTACCTATAGCAAAGTATGTACACATTATAATTATAATGTTAATTTAAATTATATGGACAGAGTTCAATAAGGTACTTTTTTAGAAAAACCAAAAATGTAGCACCGGCAGGGACTGAGCTACGAGTATATATACCTTAAATACGCGGTGGGGACGAGAAACCCCCCAAACTTTAACCATCAAATGTACAGCCAAATTGTATCATATAAAGTGACACATGAAGTCTGAAAGCGCGATATTTTATAAATTCATAAATCTCATGACTATCAAGCCTTAATGATATGATGCAGCCACTTATTTAATACTTTTATACACAGATTGCAGTACCTGCATGCTTTTTGGCCAGTTTAAATTAAGTTTTACAATAAGTTTGGTAGGTAATTAAGTATATTTATTTTCTTTATCGAGGGTAATTCGGGTCGAATAGTAGGGGGTAGTTTTGCTCCTATTTCTAGCTATTTATTATATATTTTATTAAATAAGTGCAGATATATGTGAATGACATTTATACTATATACATACATGAAAACTTTTCCATTGAATAATTTTCGCATTTTAAGAGTTATTGCTGGGCAGCTCGATCGACATCAACCACCCAATCAGGATGGCTTTCGTCCTGGATTCTCCACCACCGACCACCTCCACACATTAAACCAGATCGTAGAAAAATTCGCCGAATTCAACTCTCCCTTATACCTAGCATTTGTGGATTACGCCAAAGCTTTTGTCAGCATCACACATTCCGCCATAATAACCGCTCTTCAGAATCAAGACATTGATCCAATTTATATTAATATCATGAAAAGTATCTATAACAATAGTACAGCAGACATCAAGCTTCAGTCTTCCGGCCAATCATTCCAGGTACAGCGTGGCGTCAAACAAGGGGACCCACTATCTCCAAAACTATTCACAAGCACACTAGAGGAAGTTTTTAAGAGCCTGGCAGTTTCCTGGGAGGCAAGGGGAATAGTAGTTGGTGATAGAAGGCTTTCAAACCTTCGATTTGCCGACGACATTGGTCTCTTTGCTTCTTCTGCAGAAGAGTTACAGCTAATGCTTAAAGATCTTAGCACCGAAAGCCTCCAAGTTGGACTTAGAATTAATGGTGCTAAGACCCAAGTAATGTCCAACAGCACGAAACGTAGGGTCGAGGTAGACGGGCAAATAATACACTATGTCGATGAATACATTTACTTGGGCCAGCTAGTCTCTTTCAGCAACAGACAGGACAAAGAAGTCGAACGCCGCGTTGAAAATGCCTGGAAGAGCTACTGGTCCATGACAGAGTTCATGAAGGGAAACCTTCCACTGTCACTGAAGCGGAAACTCATCGACCTGTGTATTTTGCCTGTCCTAACCTACGGTGCCCAAACATATTTGCTTACTGAGAGCCAAAAGTCCAAGTTGAAGGTTTGCCAACGGGCCATGGAGCGCAGCATTCTAGGGGTGAAAAGGACGGACCGCGTCCGAAACACCATGCTGCGCTCGAAAACACGTATAGCTGACGTAGGTAGCAAGACAAGTAGGCTTAAATGGGATTGGGCAGGCCACGTATGCCGTATGCATCCGGAAAGATGGGCCAGCATAGCCACTAAGTGGGTGCCTAAAGATGGACGACGCAGACGAGGCAGGCCCAAACGGAGATGGCGGGATGACCTAGACGCATTTCTCAACAACTGGCCGGAACAGGCATCAAACAGGGACCTGTGGAGATCCGAGGGAGAGGCCTTTGCCCAGCAGTGGGACACAAATACAGGCTATTAAAAATAAAAAAAAAGTTACGAAGCTGAGAAAAAATATGGCGATTGTTACTTTTGTACCCAAGACTCGGGTTGAAAGTAACACGCTTCGGATCGTAAAGAAATCCTGTGATGGTCCAATTTATTTTTCTATACCGTGTAACTGAGCGACTTCTTGCTCTCATATATTAGTTTTAGCACTTTAATGATATGAATTATGATAAAAATAACATTATGTTCATTCAGTGGCGTGCACAGGGTTTTTGACCAAGGAAGGCAGTTTTTCTGTGCCTATAACGAGCTATGTGACCATGGTTTCAGGGTAGACAGTTTCTCTCTGCCGATATAGACCCATGGTCTTTCAGGGTAGGCAGGTCTGTCTGGTCTGGTTCACTCGACGGCTGAGATTATTTAGAGATGGGATTGAGTGTCAGTTAATTATTCCTAGCCCGCCTTACGATTTTAATGCCACTTTTCAGCAATTTTGTTTTGAACGTTGTGCTGTGTTACTTTTGTATTACCCAACCAAGTTTTTCTCTTACACACGTCAGTAGCAAAACACTGAATCCCCTGCACATAAATCTTTTATAACATTCTATAAAGAATCTAATCATAAATGACTAGGCATATAGACACATTGATATCATCCCCCCGGTGCTAAATAAGCGCTAAAGAAATCAATTTGAAAATGTTACGTTAGAGGCGTAAATTCGTATTTTGTCCTCTAATTAACCTCTGATTAGGATACATGCGTGATGCCCGGTCACAAGCAGGGAAACATCATCCGCTAACTCTACTCGGCCAAGCGCGGCATTCTCATCATTGGATACTTCTACAAAGCCTTTGTTAATTTCGACCCGCTGTACTTTTTTCCCTGGTCTCCCCTACACGTACTTTTCAGCTTTTACAAAAATAAATATTTATCAAAAAATTTCAAACAAATGTAGTCCGATGAGGCACTAAACAAGATGCTTAAAGTCTGTCGGGTTACTTGCTCCTACTGTTTATATACTGACACCTCGGGAGCAACGTGCCAGTGTGGCACCGCAGAAACACGGTCAGGGTCTTTGATGTCATGCGCATAAACTAAATTTACTCTGTCACTTTAAAAATTGTTTTTTCGTGGTTTTTTATCTGGAAAACGTCGAACATGTTTGCATAACTCTATTATATAGAGAGATGTCAAAGTAAGAAACGCCAAATTCTTCAAAGATTATTTTCACAGTAAAACGTTAATCCTTCCCAAATACGAACACACTTTTACTGTAATTTAAGTAATCGCTGGTGAAACTCAATTTCCCCAGATAATTAATCCAAATATGACATGGGACGGAAATAATGCGTAATAAGATTGTATAGCACCCTTTCAGCCGATATTCTTCTTAAGCCGCGTAGTGCATAAATGAGACTGCTAAGCTTATTGAAAAGAGCATCGGCATGATTTTTACCTACTAAAAACTAACCTACAAAAAACGTTACACAGTTACATCGGATACATCGTTAATACTTAGTTTTGAACCAATACAATAATCTTTGACAAAGATTATTTCAGCTGCCGAAGAGTTTCCATTTCGTTACTTTTAAATCAAAAGAGTGTGCAGGCGTCATCTGCACACATTCGGTTCGGAGATGTCTTAGGCATAAAAACGTACACTAGAAACAAAATTGGTACCAAAATGCCTCCTTGGGGGCCTTGGGGCATACCAACAATAGGTTGTGTTCCCTCTCACTCTTGTTTTTTTACAAACTTTAATGTTCATTCACAATCCGTGAACCGATGAAAAGCACCGGACACTTTTTAAAAAAGTTGACAATTCTCAAACGGCCGAATCGATTTTCTTGAAACAAGTTAACAACACTCTTGATAAAGTCACCTTTCTGCCAAAAAAAACTAAATCCAAAAACACGTCAAAGTTATAGCACCCCGCTTTTTAGGGCTCCATGCCTAAAAGCTAAAAAAGGAACCCTTATGCTACTCTGTCTGTCTGTACGTCCGACTATTAGAGCACCATATCTCAGAAACTTACTTATGATATTTATTTGAAATTTGGAATATTTATAAATATGGTGAGCCCACATACATTGTTTTAAAAAAAAACGACTAATATACCACTAGGTCAATTGGGTATCACATGAAAGGGCTTGATCTGCACATTTACAAATAGTTTTTTTTATGGTGCTTAAATTTCGTTTTATTAAGGATAATGTGGAATAAATACCATTCCACCCCCTTTATCTTCAAAGTTTACCGAAAAATCAGTTTTTTCTTTGGGATTGTATAACTTAATATGAATATTACACGAAATGTATAACCATATATCTGAGTGTGTTGCTTTTTTTAATCACCAAAAATCATTTTTGAATGGTTATGGTTTGAAGCGGTTTGGTTAAGTTTGCACCTCATTTGTATGTTACCAGAGGCGAACTTAACTCAACCGGCAAGTTAAGTTAGAATAAGTGAAAAGCGAAAAGCGCGAGTCAGACTCGAATGGCCAACTTGACCGGTTTTTAAGGTAAGGGTTCATCCAGAAATCACGGGAGATTTTTTGGGCCATATTTAGACCCCCCTCCCTCTTGGTGATCTTTGGTGGGGCTCTCGGCGTAACCTTACGTGTATTTTTTATTACATTTCCTATTATGTTAATAAGTAAATTATATTATATTTAGTTGACCTTGGGTTTATTCGTACATAAATGCGTTATGCAAACATACCTCTGAAAAATTGACTTTTATTTTAAGGTATAATACTCTGAGGTCACCTTGTACCGCCCCTCCCCCAACGCGATTAGTCGCGAGGTTTTCGTAAGCCCCCCGCCCCTTATGAGCCTCGCGTGATTTCTGGTTGAGCCCTCAGTAGAACTTTTGAAATAAGTATAGCAGTATTTTTATTTGCTTTCAAAAAATACTTTTTCATTAATATTTAGAACATGTTATTGACAACGGTGGCGTATACAAATACGATGGCGTATACAGACACCTATAAATGTAGCAAGTGTTCTTGACCGTTATCTCACTCCACTATCACAGCGAAGGGGGTCAAGGTCGCTGGCGACCCAAACTGAACCGTAACGCCACGCGGGAAGGTTGAAACTATAATTTGTGATTACGATATTTTATTTGCTATTGTTATAATTGTACGCGCAATGAAGATAGGGCTTAAACGGCAGAACTTATGGCGGCGCTTAATACGCTTTTCTGTGACAGATTTTGGTTAAAATAAACAATAGTCGCACATCATGAGAGTAGATTAAGTAAATAATGAAATGTGACGTGTAATATGAGATCTGTATCACATTAAATGTAACATCGCAGGCTTGGATACAAGATTTTATTTAGGGTAATTATGAGGGACAACACCATCATCATATCAGCCCAAGGACGCCCACAGCTGTATAAAGGCCTCCCCAATAAGGATCCCCACAATGATCAGTCGTGCGCCGTTCTCATCCAATGTTTTCCCGCAATCCTGACCAGATCGTCGGTCCATCTTATGGGTGCCTTCGCACGCTGCGTCATCTTGATCCCAGTCGCTACTTAACAACCTTTTTGCCTTAGCCATGGTAGCGGATACGAGCCACTACTTATCTGAAATTTTGTAATTAGTCCGCCCCGCCCCTTCCCCTGCCTGTATCCACGCATGCGCAACTGTCGGTAACACTGGATACACTTAGGTGGTAACCACCTAATTATTGTGATTATACTATGCGAACAGGTACAAAAACGTATCGAGCATCGCGTTGTCGTATGTTCCGTCCCTTAAGCCCTTTCTTCATTGCGGGCCCAATTGGAACAATAGCAAATTTATTTTTGTTTCAATACACATTATATAATAATGTAATTACAAGCCTTGTTTGTCAGGATTTTGATTACTTATGTTCTAAGGTTACAGAAATGTAGCTTAATGTAATTCTCCGTTATTATTTATTTAAAAATACTGTAAAATTAAGTTTCAAAATTATAACACTAGATTTTCTGACAAAAATTAAGCGACTTTAGTTTAACAGTACGCACGTTACTTGTACGTACCTACTCTTTCATACCACATTTGAACTAAATAATTATTTCATGACTACAATATTTCTTCATCGTAGGTAGGTACCTATTTATAATATTCTAGTTTTAATATCAAATCACTGTCGTATTGTCGCTTTATCTTCGAATAAGTCTTATTCCAATTTTCTTGAATCCGGCCTCAGTGTTATATACTATAACCAAATTTGTCTACAGTGTGGCTAAGTCACAACTCACAACCTTGATCTGAGGCGCCCTAAAAACTAAGTCGGCATATTTCTTTCTTGACGAAATAATCAGACATAATCGCAATTTTACGTTTGCCGCCAAGAAAATCCTTAATCAGAGATAAGTCGCACACAAAATTTAGGTATATTTCTTCATAAGGAAACACTTCAATATTAAAGCTATGACAGATTATTCCTAGAATATTCAACTCTAGAATGTTCCGAAATTGTTTTTATTACAGTCGGTAAAAGTCTTCCTTCTCGCGTGGTGCCTACCAACACCAACTGATGGTGGTGACTGCACTGCGTCACGTCACATCACGTCTACTCTTTGGCTTTCCCTCCAGCTGTTTATCCGTGGATTTGTGGAGGGCATAACGGTAGCCAAAGTTCTCAATGATATTCCTTTGCCGAAAATTGCACAATAGTCACCCAAGTTTCATTCACGATCATGATCGGCAGAATCTATAACTTTGTCACCATGTTAGGACATCTGATAATCTGCGGCTTGGAGGTGTTAACTTGTCAATCCCAATAAGTAGGTATTTTGTTGTGAGTATGTTTGGTGTGAGTACAAGATTTATGACCCGCCTGCTTGAGAAGGATTATATTTTATTTTTATCAGGGCTATACAGTGCTATAAAAATGATAGCTGAGTGTATAGAGGGCAGACTTTATTGCTACTAAATTTCAAAATCACACAAGTAGGCTTCCAGTTTTGCAATTACAATTCATATTAAGTGAAAAAGTGGATACATCTATTTGCTGTCGGCTCAACTCCGAATTTCATAATAAAAAAAAAACTTACGAATTAGTTTTCGCTTTATAATATATTTTAATTCAATATCTGTGAGTGTTTCTCCTGTTTTTTATATCTGTAAATTAGTCAAGGGAAAAGATCAATACGCACCAAACTTTAAAAAATATATACACATTAACTCTACTGTAATTTTAATAATATTTGCCCATATATTTTTAACATTTTGTGTTGTTTACTTACTTTTGAATGTAGGTACCTAGTGCTCGCGTATATGTCACTTGATGTTTTTTTTTACCACAAAAACGTTTTTTGCGATGTGCTCAAGTTACACTCATTTGCATGAGACATACGTGTATACTTAATTAAGTAATTTACTTACGTAAATGGGAAAACCGAACTCCCTGAGCAGAAGATGCAACTGTTTGAGCTTTAATAGAATACAAATAAAATAAGTTTCGTAATTGCTCAAAACTTTACTTCAAGAGGTGGTCCAAAAGAGATGAATTACATAGCTTTATTTGTGGTTTACATCCAATAAAATGCTCCATCTTATGAGATTTTATAGCATTAAAAATGAAATTTCTGTCAGTATATCTGGGATTCTCGTATTTTAGTAAATACTGGGTGGGAACGAGTAAGCCGACAGATTTTAACCATCGAATGTAGAGCCTAATTGGAGGAAGCGTATTAAGTGGTATAACATGTAGTCCGTATGATGAGCTATTCATTATTTTTATAAATTATACTATCATATCATGCCTTAATGATGTGATGTAGCCACTTATTTCATACTTTTATACACAGAAGCAGTAAGTACCTGCATGCTTTTTGGCTAGTTTGTATTAAGTTTTACACTGCGTGCAACATACATGAATAATAATAATATAATAATCATGGTAAATACCTAAAGCGGTGCGGTAAAGATTGCATGGCGTCTAGCGTAGGGTAAATACCAGTATTATGATTCATTCAAATGACTGAAACGACAAAAAATATGAATGAACTCCTTCGGCGTACTACGGAGTAACTAATATCGCCAGCCTATAAGGAAAATGTGTTTTTCTTAGGTTGGTACTCGTAACAATACATGCTTGTTGTCATGTACTATGGATACTTATATTGGTATTAAGAATATGAAGATAGTATCATCTGGTCGCGTCTCAATATGTAGGTACACAAGTTTAATAGGGTTCCGTATTAGCCAGACTAGCAAAAACGGAAACCTCATAGATTCGTCCGTCTACACGTATGTAAAAGATATATACACAGAAACATATATACACAAAATAGATTGACTTGGCAATCGCTTGCGCAATAATATGTATTACTTGTGAGATACATAGTGTTTTCATGCGATGCCCAAGTCAATCTATTTATTTAAATCATAAAAGACTTTTAATATGAACATGGTCACTATAAGACGTTGTTAGGTTAGCTAATTACGCACCAAATAACTTAAGACAGAAGGACCGTAGGGACTGAATATATTAACCGACTTGTTATTACATGGTTCTCTCTATTTTTAACGGTAGAATAACTGAGTTGCGAGACTTGGTTTTTTTACAGGTTATGTTTTTGATGGGATATACTTTATACATACTAATATTATAAATACGAAAGTGTTTCTGTATGTCTGTAAACTCTTCACGCTTAAACCGCTGAACCGATTTAGAAGAAATTTGGTATATACCTACTTAGATATTCCGAGTCCCGGGGATCCAAAAGAGAGGTGGAAGTTTGTATGAGTCAATAACCGCTGAACAGTTTTAGTATGGAGATAGTTAAGTAGTGGGGAAAGGATATAGAATAGGTCTTAACCCCGAAATCATCCCTTAAGGGCGTAAAAAGTGAGAGTGGAAGTTTTTAAAGGGGATAAATAATTTCTTAAATAAAGATATCGCGCAGTTAGCAATAATGAATTGGCTTGTTTAAATAAATTCTGGTTGTAAGTAAGTATCTACTCATTATTATGCTTTCAAATAAAAACCTATTTTTTTTTTAATAAGCAGATTGATGATAACGGAGATTGGATAAATAATAAACTATCCAAACTATTAATACACGCAGACGAATTCGCGGGAAGAGCTAGTAATATAATAAATGCGAAAGTAACGCTCACTGTCCGTTACCTGTTCACGTTTAAACCGCCGAACCAATTTAGATGAAATTTGGTATGGCATTATGTAGTTAAAACACTAGAAAGTCCATACGATTGTTAATATCCTGGAAAAATGTAGTAGATAAAAAGTAGGACACGCGGGCTAAGCCGCAGGAAAATTCTAGTAGTAAAATATATTTATTATTTATTGTAGTCGGGCGAAAATGAAGAGTATCGCAACGTAACCATTCTAGTATGCTATGCCTAACTACGCGAAAGTATTTATGTTCTTTTATTGGAGTGTCGTTTAATCAAGCAGTTAACAGAGCAACAGAACGACATGATTCCTTCCACAGAGATAAAATATGTATGCATGACAAACAAGGAAAAATAGTAATAATAACGAAATTGATTAAGTGTTGTACGAGTATTACGACGACAATGGCGGATTGAGTCATCGCAGTATGTCATCATATGAAAGTGCCAGATAACCCGGAACGGTACACTTCGTTTCCGTATCGACCGTATCGTGAATAGATACGATAAAAAAACCTGCGAAATTTAAAACAGAGAATTAGACTCGTCATGCTCGAAAATAAAATGATAACATTTCACAAAATGTCAATTTTTGTACATGACAATTGCTTAGAGATTAAACCAACGTACGAAATTTGAAGTTCCCATTCTTGTTGCGTCGTCCCTCTTGCTTTCGTGTTAAACATTTTGAAATAAATAACTCAAGGGTTGCCACTGATGGAACCCAATAATATAAAATATTACCAAGCGTATATTTGATGCCGATGACAGATAGATGACGTCTAGCTACATACAGCATGATTTAGTTAAGGTTATGGCATTTATTTATATATAACTAGCTTCTGCCCGCGACTTCGTCCGCCTTAAATTCCGAAAAGTAGCCTATTTCCTTCCCCGGGACTCATACTATCTCCATACCAAATGTTATCCAATTTCGGTTCCGCGGTTTAAGCGTGAAGAGGCAACAGACAGACAGACAGACAGACTGACACACTTTCGCATTTATAATATATTATAGTTCGGGTTGCAAAATTGAATAATGCAAAAATGTATCATTATAACAGAGATTGTCATGTTTATTCTGCGGAGTTCGGTGTGTTTTTCATATCTTTTGGAATAGTAGGTATGCTTTGCATTGGCACGTTATTCCATTTTTTAATTTCTATTTATTGACTTTGGGGAGGATTAAACTGAGTTGTAATAGGTAATATTATATTACAGGATAAAATATTTAATTCTAACGCGCAGATTACTTTTTATTATTTCACTCACGCCTTACAATCAAACGTTTATTAACTTAATCTGTCATTCGGTATTTAAAAGCATCCTGTATGTATATATTCTACGTCATTATAACGATACCGGCATGAAGAGTACGCTACCTTCCTATTACTAAGTCTGCGCTGTCTGCCTGTCTATTCGTCGGTCTATCGCAGAGCTCTTAACTCTAAAACTCTTAGATCTCGTAGAACAAACGTAAGGTAGGCAGTTGAAATATTCACAAAACGTTACGAATTGTTTTAAGTGTCAATTTGACGTTTCATATTCGAAAAATGACTAAAGTTCATATGAATTCTGTACACTCGAGAGGAATAGTTTGAGTCGGTGAAACACCATCACATTTACTAAAATAGTGTTAGGGTTGTAAAGATTTGTTATTGTTGTCATGAACTTTATTTAATTTTACATCTAAATTGCAGAAACAAAACATTAAAAAAATTACTGTTTTAGATTTAAATCTTAGAGAAAATCAATTTAGATAAAAAAAAGACGACGGAGCGAGATAACACAAAATTCCCCATTTTCGGATAGGTACTAATATTTTTATGATAGGATCGCGGAAATTGCTTAAACAGTTCGGTATTGTAAAGAATAGTATTTTATGTAAATAAAACTAGTGCCAAATAATTAAAAACCTTTTGCTGCTATTTAAATTAGGGTGACCCGAGTGTACATACAGAAGGGCTTTATTTAGTTAAGTTTTTTAACTATATCAGATAGGTACTATGAGTGCTATAACTACAACTAATAAAAAAAATATTACTGCAGAGGGCGGGAAAAGTCCTTTCGTGGACGAGTATGGTTTAATCCACAAAATGACATTCCTGCAGAGGCCTGTACCTATGTGTAACACTGCTTTTCTCCAAACATGTGAGGAAATAGAACGAAATCTTAAAACGTTATATTTATTTGTCACATGTTTATATAACTTTTTTTTTCGTTTAAATAACACTGTAGAAAATTTTAGACAAATAATATTTACGTTCTCGCCTCATTTTTTTTAAGGATATTAAAGTTCAAAGTTTCGTGTCCGAATTGTATATTTGGTTCCACATAAAATATAGTAACGAAAATAAATAAAAAAAATACCTATAGGAATAGTAAATATAAATATAATATAATGCATTGTTACTTTTAGTAAATCGGCAATTCCTAAACGCATAATATAAAAAAAAACATACCTTTGGTACAAATTATTTATCAGTCCGAGAAGATCATTAAGTCTAAATAAACTGTACTATGATTTGGAGACAATAATTATTGACACTAAACGCAAAAAACAATGAAAGTTTTTTATTCCGGATTTCGTACGTGACTATTGGTCAATCAATTGTCTGTATAGTAAATTTTCAGTCTTGGATGACATAAAAAAGTAAAAATCTGCACAATGATGTGCACTTCCCGGGCATGTTCGGGAAGTAATGCCACAATTTAAAATTTATTATCGCATCAACGCATATAATGATGGACTTCGCGGTGTGTTTTTCCTACATTAATGGGAACATTTCCGAGCAAGTTGGAGAAATCATCTGACTAACTTTCGCATAATGTAATTTATGTGCAATATTAGTAAGAACTGAGATAGTACATTTGGATAGAACAATGCATGTAAACATTTACACATTCCTAAAGACCTTTAATAGTACATTACTGCAGACGCCGGGAAACAAGGGCTTGCCGGGTGAGTAGGTATAGACGGTCGACCGTAGGGAGGCCGGATAGATAGTGATACGAAGCCGCCATGCACTTTTCACGGCCAGAGGCAAGTATAGTGGTTTTCTCAAACATATGCAATGAAATAAAAAAATACACCACTAAAAAACTACACGACAAAAGTGTTTTAAATTTTCTCTTCAATACCGCCATATAGTTTGTTTTTTTTTACAGAAGTCGTCCGTATTTCACGAGTGTAGTGTTCGAGTAGACCCTATTCGGGCCGTTATACACAACCTTCATAATAAGAACCTTAATTTCCATAATAAATAAAATAATTGCAGACTATTTAAATATTGTCCATGGTCTCTGGTGACTTACGTATAGACTATATTTTAAATTTATTCATCAACATATGAACCATACAGATTTTTTTTCTTAATAGCAGTTCGTGTGTACCTAATAGGCATTAACGCGGATATTTTTGGTCCGATAACTATTCAGCCACTAGAAAAAAATAAAAAATATAATTCAGCTGATTAGCCTGTTCATGACACAGACGCCATAATTACATTAAAATAAAAAAAATATTACTTCCCGGCCTAGGCCCTAAATTTTGTATGAAATTCCTATACACTGCTCTCAGGTTGTTCCGCCCGAAACGGGATACTTTGAAGCCTGTTTTAACGCACGTAATGACGACATTTCATTGCATGTTTGAGGAAAAACAATAACCATTCGCAGGTAAGGTTGCGTCTCCGAAGTTAGCTACTAGTGGCGTAGCAGCAATTGTTTTTAGGCGTGAAAGGGGTTTCTTTGGACACGGCGGGAGGGTGATTTTGAGGCTGACTTCAGAGACAAACTTACAGAGCGCGAACTGTAGGACATTGCATAATATGAAAATTGACCAATACGTAGGTAATTATTGATCAAGTGATGTGCGCGTGAGCTTGTATCTGATAAGACCTGACACTTTGTCATTGATTATTTTATTTTTGTCGTGTCGAGAAAGCCTTGAAATGGGAAACTATTCGGCTATTGCGATGCAGGATTTCGACAGAGTAGAGATGACGTCATCACTGATCTTCATAAATATTTACGAGCATTTTCACAAATTTGCACCTGCAACTTTGGTGTCTTAGATTATGGACTTTTCAGTTCGTTTTGTTCTGAGTCAAGAGTACTATCGATATTGATAGTTTAAAAAAAATGCGTCCAGAAAATGGAGGTTGTTCATCGGTGTACCGATTACTTGTTTATGTATACTTCTATCATGGTTTGTATCCTTCTTTTTAGGATTCCGTAGCCAAAATGGCAAAAACGGAACCCTTGTCTGTCCGTCCGTATGTCACAGGCATTTTACTCAAAAACTTGATGAAATTTGGAGCATAGGTGTCGTGTGTAAACCGCTACTTAGTTTGATAGTTAAATAAAAGATATATATATTTCTAGGGGGGGCACTCCATACATATAACCGAAACTGAAAAAATAATTTTTCAACAAATACAATGTGTGGCACATATTTTGACAGTTCTTCTAAAAACACTGAGGTTTCTAAAATTTTTTTTTGATTTAGTGAACATTTTCCGAAATATTCGCTCCGAAAGTAGCAAAAATTGGTCCCCCCCCCCCCTCTCTATTATCTACAAATATGTAGCTTAATAAATACTTCGAACGAAAATTGTTTTCAATATGATCGGACATACCGTTTTTAAGTTATTGCCAAAAAACTGCGCTTCTCGGCAAGAGGACGTAAGTGCCTGGGAGATACGCTCTTTTGTTAGTGGTTTTTTTTTCATATCGTATTTTTTTTCATCTGTAGTGCATTTTTTGTATAAACGGAACCTGCGGAACCGTTCATGGGCGAGTCCGACTCCCACTTGGCTGCTTTTTTTATTGAATTCTTTTGTTTTATTTTGAGATTCTTACGGAACGCTAGAAATCTAGAAACCCATTAAAATAATACTCTTATCTATTAACAATAGAGCTATTAGTGGCTCACTAATTGTTTGATAATTATAATTTACAACAGTGCTTATGCTCCCAACATGAGAATAATTACGCGAGGCTAAATTAATATATACATTGCAATTATACAATGGTCTATGAAGCAATAAAATTATCCATGATGATTTATTTTTCAAATTTAATTGGAGCATATCTGAAGAGATGCGCCAAACCTAATTCAACAAAATAATTTATAAACATAGTTTAAATTTTACGAAGATGAAGGTCGTGCGTAGCAATCATAAAGTATACCCTACTGGAAGGCACCAGTGACTTTGTTCGCAAAATAATAGTCCCTAGTGAACCCTTTCTTTTACCATATTCGGGTGTCCAGCTACCCTTTCACTAAAAATGGTTGCAACTCGTCCCGCCGTGTGACGTGATGAGGCCGCAAAGATTACATACATACCAACATACTAGAAAAAAATAACGGGTTGCACTCCGTAAGTGTCGGCAGAAGTGAAAACTTGAATATTAAACTGGAATAATATTGCACGAATTGCTTTAATTATCAGTATAAAAGTACTATCATTTATGTGGTAAAATCGTACACAAATATGACAATTTATATTACATTAAAAATACACACACAGTAACAGTTGTGACAGTTTTTTCAGGTCACGTGTCAGTCTTACGAATGTTCAACTGACCTGTCGCGAGTTTAACATTCTTTCAGTGCACAGCGCCGCTAAAGAAGTTTTCACTTCGAAACGAAAACGATTCAGTCTATAGTCCATGTCATGGAGCATTCCAGTCTAACGCAACTAGGAACAAAAAACTTTTATATGGACTTTGCATGGCAAACCGTTACCATGACACTGAACCAGTACGTCAGTACAGTTTATCTGTCATGTCATGCATTGTCAACCATATTGCTTTGCTTGTCATTGCGGCTCGCGTGTTTTCTTCGTTTGTTTTTAGATTTCTAATTAAATTATTCTTAATTATTATCTAAAGTAGTGAAATGTGATTGAACACTATTTAGTAAATACATTTTCTGAAAATGCCACCGAAAAGACGGTTTATAACATGTGAAATTTTTGGAAATCGAGCTAGTCATGAAAATTGCTATAAAGGATGTTTATGGCAAAATTTCTCTGGGATGAAGGCCGGTAAGTACTGCCTCAGATTCTTTTAGCCATATTTAAGTGCAGCATGCTAAATAAACAACACACGTGACGGCTATGACAGCTACCAGAAGCATCGAAAGAATGACACCACATACCGAACATTCTGGTGGATTGCCCCTCATATATGTTTTTGAAATATCTGCAATGTATAACATTTAATTTTTGCAACTTTATATAATAGTATAGATTTAATTTTAGAGGGTCCAAAAAATATCTGTTCTCATACATCACTTAACCGCAACAGTGAAGGGGACACCCGTGAATCATGTTAGTAGTTTTGGTACCTGCCGTTGTTAGTCATGCCGGAAACGCCAGGTAGCTCCGGGTATTGTCCAGAAATATACGACACCCTTTGGAACCGTTATGATTTAAAATGGCGTGCTATTTATATTAAAACAAGTAATTTGTTTTTGAAACATAGCCAGGGACAATCTCGATGGAGTCACTAAGTAAGTTCTAAGGCTCAAACTTAGTCGAACACGAGAAAACCGGCCAAGTCCGAGTTGCACTCGCTTACCGTGTGTTCCGTACAAAATATTCACTAAAATGGCCGTATCTATGAAAATCCTGCTCCCAAGCATGTGCGCAGTGTGGGATCATTTTATATTGGTTCTTGACATAGTCTGACTAGACATAAAAACTTAGGTATTTCAGACTTTTCAGCTTCTCGACTTTTCGGCTGTGTTATAAGAGTTACCTTCATCATCTACTAGATGTAGATCTGTTTAGTTTGCGACTAGGTTGATTGGTGTAAGATTGTCCCTTCCATTTATTTATTTATTTAAATCCTTGAAAGTGTGTTCAGCAAGGTGTCATTACATTACAGTACGTACAGTGCAGTACAGTACAGGAAGCAAAAACAAATGCTGCATATTGATTTCGGTACGTGACTTTAAGATGAAGTTCACGCGTATTATGTTACCCTCAGATGCTATTGTGGGAACTGTACGTCTCTCTGTCAGCATTTCTCATAGGTATGCATAGTTATTGATTAAAGCAGGGTTTCTTGAACTTATTGCAATCACGGACCGCTTTCATAATTTAAACAAATCCACGGACCCACGACAATTTTTTTTTTGGAAGTGAAAGAAATATCCTTATTTATATTTACTAAAATTACTTTTACTGGTATTTTCATTACAATTTATTTTATTACATTTTATTTATTATTTATTTATTTATTTACACTTACCTGCTACTAACAGAAGTAAGTTTATGAAAACGACAATGCGTCTCGTCAAGTTTACTGCACAATTTCCTAATAAATATGTTGAATGATTGAGCTACTGCGGACCCCCAACACACATGCCACGGACCCCTAAAGGGTCCGTGGATCCCACTTTAAGAAACCCTGGATTAAAGCAACAAAATCATATTAATTACGTACAACTAACAAGGAAAGGTCTCCAACTGTCCGGCTCCGATTTGATTTATTTTTATAGATGTAGAGAGTAGTGTAAAATAACGGACACGATTTTATTTTAGCTGCCCAAAGTCAACCTATTCGGAGAAATTGTCCTCCAAAAAAGTGACCAAACCCTCTAACTTCTGTAGAGAGTTTTGTTAAAGCAATTTTCTAGTTATTTACTGGCTTGATTATATGTTTCAGAACATAAAAAAATAATGGACTTCCCATCGTTTCACTCACTTTATTTGAATATTTTGTTAGTTGTTTTTTGTTTTGAAACTATGCAGTACTAACTAATATGAAACTTTGAATCGCATTTTTTTTGTAAAATGCGACTGTAAGTTTAAGCGTAACAATACACCGGTCCATTTTTTTAAATGTTCTCCAACGTATAATCAAGCCAGTAATTAAGGAGGCCATCCACATATGAGCATAAATATTTGTTCCCTAGCCTTGGGTGTTTTCTATGTATATATATATATATATATTACATATATCCGTCGTTTAGTACTCAAAACACAAGCCTTATGCGTAACATGGGACTAGTTTGATTAGTGTTTAATTTGTATATTAATATTAATTATGAAATGATAACAAAATTTTACTGTGTAATTTGTACCGTAATTATGATTGTTATATAGGGGGCCAGATTCGACGTCAGTAAAAAAGAATACCGAGCAGTTAACAAATTATGAACGACTATTTACGCTTATGAAATGGTTCACATTGACAGGAATAAGCAGCCATTAAATACTAACAAGACATGGGGAAATTTAACCTCAGCCCGTTCGCCATATAAATGTCTGTTTTTTACCGTCGGTGTTACAAAAAGTTACTATGTTACAGGTTATGCTTGTGTCATTACCATAACCGTTATGTCGCGGTGTCGAATGGCTGCATGGTGTAAAAATATTAAAAAGTGTGGATCAGAGCCTCTAAGTGTAAGTTGACTTTTAACGGAAACAAGTAAACGGTGAACCGATAAAAACCCCAACATGTTTTAAGCTAAAAGCCGATAGCTAAGAACACTCGAAGTCCCTTTTCAAACACAAAATAAATAATATAAGTTAATTATAATTAGTCTATTCGATCTAGAGCTACGATGCCATTGACAGATACAGAGACACAGAGCTGTGAAGCCTATGTGTATCCCACGGCTGCGCACAAGCTTCTCCCGCGTACTCGAACCGTCCCGCTTCACAGATACCTAACACATTAAAAATAATTGTTCCCCCGTTCTAGAATTACGATGCCACTGACACACACACGTCAAACTTATAGTAAGTACCCCTCTTTCTTTACCGGGGGTTAAAATGTCTCGAAAGCGTATGAGATATTGTTATTGTATACGGAAATCGTAAGCGAGACGTATTGCTTTTAGTTGCTGCCCAGAGCCCGCAGAAGAGTAGTGCTCAGCATAATATAATAGAAAATTTTACAGTAAAACAAGAATAGAATAGAACTCGGCAATCTTAGTGTTTTTGTGCAACACGAGTGACAAATATACTGTCAGGTGCGCGTCAGAGAGGAGCAGCAATAAGCAGCCGATTACAAATATACTGTCAGGTGCGCGTCAGAGAGGAGCAGCAATAAGCAGCCGATTACAAATATACTGTCAGGTGCGCGTCAGAGAGGAGCAGCAATAAGCAGCCGATTACAAATATACTGTCAGGTGCGCGTCAGAGAGGAGCAGCAATAAGCAGCCGATTACAAATATACTGTCAGGTGCGCGTCAGAGAGGAGCAGCAATAAGCAGCCGATTACAAATATACTGTCAGGTGCGCGTCAGAGAGGAGCAGCAATAAGCAGCCGATTACAAATGTACTGTCAGGTGCGCGTCAGAGAGGAGCAGCAATAAGCAGCCGATTACAAATACTTTGTTTTCCTATAGTACCGTCGAATAAAACATGGGTGTTATTAATGTAATATCATCTACGATCACTATTATGTAAATCGCTATTCCAGAAAATCACTTTTATGTATGTTTTTGTTTGTAATTCCCAAGAGTAATGACATGTCTCAACGTTTGAGTCATCACTTTAAAACCGCAGATGCAAATTGGAGGAAAATAAAACAGACAAACGTCTCTTTTGCGTGTTTAAGGAATTCCGAGGTGTTTATGACACAAAATAAATGTCGGTACAGGACCGGTAATGAGTCCCCCTAATCTTTACGCACATGATCGATCGGCCGACTAGACGGCCTTTAAAGTCAACACGGCTTAATACAGGCTTCAAAAGTCCTTACCATCACCATCAAGCAGGACAGCAGTCAAAAACAAATACTAGTCAAAAATTAATTACATTTTTGTGAAAAGCTTTTATTGCCGTTGCATAAATGGAAATGTGAAGGCATTGTTCATGAAAGTTCGGACGTATAAGTAGGTATGTTCAGTTGATAGCGGGGTTAAACAGTATTTTTTGGTGTAATATTTACCTGCTTCTAAATAGTCTGTTTTTCATCGTTACTAAACATTACTACGTTATTTTATCATCAAATACCCAATCCACGCACTAAAATTAAGATCCTTAGCCATAAATGAATAAACCAATAAAAATACAATCTGATTAGATAATAATTCCACTGAATAACACTAATAGTAGCGTAACGAATTATTAATGTTAAAGAAACATTAGTCCAATCCTGATATAGCGATTGCCGAATGCAGATTGATGAGGCAGGGCGGGGCCGGTTACCATGTTTGTCACGGATCCCTTCGTTACCGATAATGTTACCGATTTGTATGCAATGCTATAGATATCAGGTGCAAACTTAACTCAACCGGTATGGGGTAATAACGTAAGGGCAAGTAAAAATTTGTACGGAACCTTCGGTGCGCGAGTCCGACTCGCTCATGGCCGGTTTTATTTTTCTTGGTCTGAGTACGGACATTACATTATGATCTTCAATTATGGCAGTCAACGTTGACCTTTTTTATCCTCATATTAGAAGGTTCTTCGCAGAAGAGAAAAATACATAAGTATATAGGTAACCCTAGATCTTTTTTTGCTGAAGCTTAGTCGGGTAAAAAGTATCCTATAACCATTCTCAGATTTTCGGCTCTCCTTGTTCCAAATAGAGCTGAAATCTGTCCCAGCATCCAGTTTTGACATCATGAGTTCCCAAAAAAATCCAAAAATGGTACTTATTTTTCTGAAACAGTCTTCGACGTGCAGCCATTTAATTTTACAACTTTAATGTACTTGATTTCACCAAACTTTTATTCAGAGAATAACGCTTATTCTTGAATAGTAATATCAAAACTCCATATTAATTTGGCATAACATTTTGACTATAAGCGTAATTCTCGGAATAAAATATTGGTGAATTCCAGCCTTAGTAGAAAAGTTATTGCGTTGTTATTCTTAGTTTAAAAATCCGCACTACTACAAATATTATAAATTGACGCGTGACGTCACCCCTACCTAGAACCTATCATACATAAAATACATTCTTAGTCATAAGAAATGGGATCGATTAGTATCATTGACAAAAGTTATGCATATTCCTTATTAAGTATATTACTTAGGTATAAGGTAAACGTCCCAATTATTGACATCAAAATCCCAATAAGCGGCACCCTGTTAGTCATTTCCATTTCTTTGAATTGATGTTGAAGGTGGCAATTAATGGCAGCAACGAGCGCGAGGACATTTACTCCTTCCTTACATATTCATGGGTGTCCGTACTATCCGTGTACTCCAAAGGTTTTCCCAAAAAACATACCCATATACCTACAATCGGAAACAATATACCTACCTATGTAGTTTTCTTGATTAGATTAATAATAAAGATCTACCTGAATTTTGTCTAAAAATCTCTTTGTCAATTGCCAGCTTTTCTGTGTTCTTGTTACATTAACATTGAAAGCGCAATTTATGCATCTAAAACTGAAATCAATACTTACAGCTTGGGATTTATTTATTTGAGTCTCCAAAACGCTCTTCGTCGATCTGTTCAGACACTTAGCAGACAAAGGATGGGCATAAAAAGTTATAAAATGACTACCATAAAACAGTGTTTCTTTGTAAGCTAGGCAGGTGTGAACTAAAACAAAAAAATAGACTTTAAAAAGTCTCAACTAGGTATGCGGACTCCAACTTCTGTCGACGACAGCGCCATTCCGATAGGAGCTATCGGGACTTTGTTTACGAGTGCTTAATTACAGGTTCAATTGGGCATTAGCTTAGCCGCGTGCCAGCGTTGCGTAAGAAATATAAGTCAATTGAACTGCAAGATGCCGCGCTCGGTGCTCAGCGCGCGATGACGCGGCGCCTATCTGTATTGGGGTCATTTTGTGCCGTGTGTCTCGGCCGAGCCAGCGGGGCCTGTCTGCCCCGTCCCCCGCGCCCGCGGGGCTCGCGTCCCGCAAGCCGGGCCCTCGCGGCGCCCCGCCGGCCTCGCCATTCCGTACTCGACGCGCGGCTGACACGCGCGCCTCCTCTCGCGATCCTAACGACGCGCCGCGCGCTCGCGGCACCTCCGATCCGCCATGTTTGACGTTTTCGGTTCCGTGAAGGGCTTGCTCAAGCTCGACTCCGTTTGCATAGACAACAATGTGTTCCGGCTGCACTACAAAGCCACCGTGATCATCCTGATCGCCTTCTCGCTGCTTGTGACGTCGCGGCAGTACATCGGTGACCCGATCGACTGCATCGTCGACGAAATTCCCCTCTCGGTTATGGACACGTATTGTTGGATCTACTCGACGTTCACCATCCCGAACCGTCTGACGGGCCGCGTGGGGCACGACATGGCGTACCCGGGCGTCGCGTCGCACACAGAAGGCACGGACGAAGTCAAATACCACAAGTATTACCAGTGGGTGTGTTTCGTGTTGTTCTTCCAAGCCATCCTGTTCTACGTGCCGCGCTACTTGTGGAAGACGTGGGAGGGCGGGCGCATCAAGATGCTGGTGCTCGACCTGAACTGCCCCATCGTGGAGGAGGAGAGCAAGTGCGACCGCAAGAAGCTGCTCGTGGACTACTTCCACGCGAACCTGCACACGCAGAACTTCTATGCGTTCCGGTTCTTCATCTGTGAGGTGTTGAACTTTATCAACGTCGTGGGGCAAATCTACTTCATGGATTTCTTCCTCGACGGGGAGTTCACGACGTATGGCCGGGAAGTGGTGAGTTTCACTGAGATGGAGCCCGAGGAGCGCAAAGATCCGATGGCGCGGGTGTTCCCCAAGATGACCAAGTGCACGTTCCACAAGTACGGTCCCTCCGGCACGGTACAGAAGTTCGACGGGCTGTGCGTGCTGCCTCTGAACATCGTCAACGAGAAAATCTACGTGTTCCTATGGTTCTGGTTCATCATCCTGTCGATCCTGAGCGGCATCTCGCTGATCTACCGAGCGGTGGTGGTGGCGGGCCCGCGTGTGCGCCTGTACCTGCTGCGCGCGCGCAGCCGGCTGGCGCCGCAGGAGCGCGTTGAGTCCGTGTCACGCAAGCTGCAGATCGGCGACTGGTTCGTGTTGTACCAACTCGGCAAAAACATCGACCCACTCATCTACAAGGAACTGATGGAGGAGCTGTCCGAGAAGTTCGACAAAGCGAAGGATTCGGTCGTCGCGTAGAGGCGACAGTGTTCAGTTCGAGTCTTTAAGATGCATTCGATGGGTATCGAATGTGTTTTAAAGATGGGCGCTCGGCCGGACGGGATGGCAACGTCGC
Source organism: Hedya salicella (assembly GCA_905404275.2). Classification (NCBI taxonomy): domain Eukaryota; kingdom Metazoa; phylum Arthropoda; class Insecta; order Lepidoptera; family Tortricidae; genus Hedya; species Hedya salicella. Next base: position 93,240,527 of record FR990096.1, read on the forward strand.
TACCCACATTCCATTTGTGCCCGGGTCTCGCCGCGCGCATTGTATTCCAGACCGCTTTATTCTCCCCATGCTGATATACTAAGTTCCACAATCGACTGAGGCGTGCCAGACTAGTTTAGACTAGTATCTCTGAGGCATGGTCAGGCGGCCGAGGCTGTGGTGAGCGATGCGAATGCGATGTAGGGTAATGTTGACTTGCTGGACGCGGCCTTTAGCCAAGATGGACGCCACAGCGGCCCCTGACAGATCTCGTGCCTTTTATAAATGTTGTGTGTGACTATGGGATGTCTCAATGTGATATTGTAATTAATATAAATCTAAATTAAGTGTTTCGTGTACAAGTGGACTGACCAGCTGGCTTATCCCTAAGTTTTAAGATAGTTATTGTCTTTGTTATCGAATATGCTCGATACGATTGTATAAAGCAATAATTGACTATTATAGTTAAGAAACTAGCGTTTCTATCGACAATAGAATATACTTTATCTTATCTACACTTTTTTATTATGCTAAAAAAGGCGATACGGTTCATATTTTCTGAATATATTTACTGCCACACACATCTTTGTTTTATTTCGTGATTCACTGACCCGTTTCTTTGTGCTTGTGTGGACTTGTGGCGCCATCTCACCGCCGTGGCCGGACACATATCAGTTTCGTAAATGCCCGATAGATGGCAAAATTTGTGCTTTTATAATCGATAAGCTGATTAAGTACGTTAATGGCTTAATTATAGCACAGCGAATTCTAATGATTACTTAATTTATTGATAATTGGCTGAGCGAATATCTACGTATATACTTTAAGCCCTTAGTTTTTTGATGCACTTAACTTTTTTATTGCACTAATTGTCTAACACTATTGTCTAAGTATATACCTACTTAGCGGCATGAAATTTGAGGTCTTTAGGCCAACTAAAGACATACTTACAATTTCCGCACATGAATGCAAGTTCAAGATCGATCAGCATTTATGCTGTTACACATGCTTTTAATAAGACTTGGTCATGTTACTCTGGTTTGGTCTTATAATAACCACTGGAGTGCATCAGCGAAGATTGAAATATTTTGCATTTACTGTTACTGCTACAATCAGCATCAAATAGTCTGTCCAGAATGCCAAATATATCGCGACACATCTTTATCCTAATATATGTCGCATAAAGATACCTGGCGATGTTTATGATGCCGACTGTAATACAGTATTGGTTACACAGCTTTTTATGTTCTATTTTTCGATTACGATGTCCACAGGTCCACACGATGGCTTACATAATTTTCAACACTTTTATAAATAACAAGATGACATAAAAGCACGCCTCGCTTTCTAGTGCAGTACATGCAACTTGTATTGCAAATACCTAGTTGGACCTACATTAAACTGAAATGACCTACTGACCGCCAAAAAATGTAATGCCGTACCGGGGTCTACACTGACCGCCAAAACTTGTAATGCCTTACCTGGGTCTACACTGACCGCGAAAAATCGAATGTCATAATGTAATGTTTGTCCGAATTTCCTTTAGTCATAATCGTTTTCAACGAAACTGTTAACTTTTCAGTATCTTCACAAAGCCGAAACCTACCCTAACCTTCCTTTAAAGGTCCTGTGGGATGACAAAGGTCATGAAAATTTAACGGTTTCAGAATTATGACAAATGATTGTATGACTTAGTACTTTTATGACATTTAATGATTATGATTAGATATACCTAAATAAATACCTGTAATAAAAATATAACTCTTAGGCCCTATTTCGATTGAAACTCTTGTCAATGACAACCATTAATTGCTATTGTGCCTCATACTGACTAGCCCTAATCGACTGTTAATATCTAACAGACAATAGTAAAATTTGACATTACTCTTCAAACCGAATAGCGCCATGAGAAGCAAGATGTGATTCATTTATCTAACTGGAACTTAGACCTTATTCCACCTTGCTTTATAAATGGTTAACGATTGATCACGCCAGTCAAGAACAACGTTTTTTTCTTTACAGCTTTACATTTGTATGTGTTTTTACCTATCTTGCAAGGAAATTTGAACCACTTTCCGAGGACCAATTCAGCTGAAATTTGGTATACCTACATAACTTCGATGACAGTACAATAATATGGCACCATGGAGCTGGTCTGATGATGGAGCCGGGTGGTAGTCAAATTTGTAATAAAATTACGCACTCCTACCGAGATTGTTTTTTTTTAAATTGTCTTATAGTAAAATGATTTCTTTACAGAAATTTATTCAGACCTAAGTAGCCATTCATTAATAATTAACATAGCATGGTGAAATTGGACATTACTCTTCAAGCGGAGTACTGCGATGCATTGCTGCTCGATGGAAAAAAAATGTGAAGGGAAATAGCTGGGCTAAGACCTCGAAGCGAGAAGATAGTGTAGTAGATTGCTATCCTGCATTAAGTCCAACATTTAATCTTTCTATAAGCATTAATAGGTAAAAAACTTAAGTCAAGCTCTTGTGTGTAGTACTAACGTCAATGCATCGTGCGCCGAGTGCCAGGGGAAATGCAGTATCAAGAATAAACAATTAACGATGTTAGAACCGTAGGAACAAATAAACATGAAACAGTAACAATTAGTTGGTAAACAGATCATATTAAATAGATATAACATTCAAATACCTACTGTGGGGCGCTTGCAAAGTTGAATAATTATAAAGAATAATTCTTCATTATCATATAGTTAGATGGCGTTGTAACTATCAGGGAACGGGTTTTTGTATGGCGATTGATAGTCCTCTTGTTTTAATGGTTCTTGATGGAAGATACTTTGATGAAAATGTCAGAATAGATAGGCTATATGCTACACCAACATAACATCCAACACATATACATACTAGCTGTGCCCGCGGCTCCGCCCGCGTGGAATTCGGTCTGTGTCAGTAAGCGGCTAATTCACCCCTCTCCCCTGGAGGCGAAACTTGAAGTAAAGTCCAGATAAATATTATACAATTACCACTAAATAAAGTTTTATTTAGTGGTAATTGTATAATCATCCGCTCCAAAATTTTTGACGTGATTTAAATGACAGAGTATATACTTAGTAGGTGTATATCGGACGATACAGTACCACTTTTTAACTGACTTCCACAAAAGGAGGTTCTGTGTTCGACAGTTTGTATTTTTTTTTGTATGTTCACCGATTATACTGCGCTAATTGTGGACCGATTTAAAAAAATATTTTTTTATTTGAAAGGATATACTCCTGAGGTGGTCCCATTGCCACCAAGTTGGGATCTGATGATGGGATCCGAGGGAAATCGAGGGCAATCCTCAAATTTTATAGGCACTTTTAACGTTTTTCATTAATTTTTCTTAAGCTATTTAAGTATTTGCATATGGTAGTCATCATCTCATCATGCTGAGCTGATGACGGGAGGTACAAATCCTTAATGGTTAAGAGTTAAACAATAATTCTTTAAAAAAACATATGTAGGTACGTTAATACTGTTAGTCATATTCTTTATAGTGTGTCCCTGAGGTAGTCTCCTTATCACCAAGTCAGAATCAGATGATGGAATACCAGGGAAATCGAGAGAAACCCTCAAATATTATAGGCACTAACAATGTTTTGTATATATTTTTCTAAAATTATTCAGTTGTTTTCGTCTGGTTGTCATCATCAGACAAACAAACTGAGCTGATGATGGAAGGTACAAATGAATATGAACCAACCAACTTTTACATTTCTTACTTCCAAAGACTCGAGATGCGTGCAAAGTGCCTCCTCAATCTTCTAACTCTGGGCTCTAAAAAGTACTTTATATCATTACTAAAATCCATCACTAAAAAGTTAAAGAAATTTTTTTTTATAAAAAAAGAACCGCCTTCAAAATAAACTAAAAAGTCATAAATAATGTTTTATGTACGGTACGCATCACATTTGAATCACCTTTTGAAGTCGGTACCAAACCAAGTAAATAAAGTTCTTTATTCAACATAAATACGAATTACTATGACTAAATATATATGTAGGTAGATAATAATAACTAAAGGCTCGCCACCGCGGTTCTTAATAGTAATAAATGAATGGTTTGGCACCGACTTCAAAAGGTGATTCAAATATGATCCGTACCGTACATAAAAGATTATTTACGGCTTTTTAATTTATTTTGAAGTCGGTTCTTTTTTTTTTGTATGTCTACGTTCTTGACTGTACCTTTCCAAATCAAGTCCATAGCAAATATCCTCCAAATCGGCCCTCCAGTCAATCAGTCTAAGCATGAAAAAGTATACACATAGAAATTCATACTTCCTAACAAACTTTCGAATTCAGGTCTAATATTATTTAGAAGTAAGATTAGATGAAAGGTGAACATATATATCAAAAACGTGAGGCCAAATATTTACATTTTATTTACAATTACGTTTATGTAGGCACAGCTAAATATGTACATATAATTAATTATACAGTTACATTTTCCAAAAGTAGGTACCTATGTAAAGTATATTTACATAACATTGATATTTTACAATATTTTTTTGCACACCACATTGTGAGTCTTCCCGACGGGCATCAGCACCAACAGCTCCGTATAACTGGTGAAGCGCGGGGACGCCACGTAGCGAGCTGCAGCCCGTGCGAGAAGCAGCCCGTGCGCAAGTCCACACCGGCGGCGCGCAGCGTCTGCCCCTGCGACTTGTTGATGGTCATGGTGAAGCAGACGCGCACGGGGAACTGTAGGCGCTTGAAGCGGAACGGGAAGTTGATCGGGATGAGGGGGATGCGGTGGATGAACACGGCTTCTCCGTCGCCGCACCCCATCAGGATTTGCGCCACGATGAGGTTTCGCTGCAGCTGCACTACTTTTAGCCGGGTTCCGTTGCATAACTTTGGAGGTAACAAATTCCGAAGAAGCATGAACGGAACTCCAACTTTCAGGGTTTATGTGTGCTGGGAGTCCTGAAGCGCTCATTGAGTTTAGGAACTTCATCGGGTATGTTGTGACGTTACCATCATCCAAGACAGTGTTAATGGAATTATGTACTGCCTGTTCACCTTTTTCGCCAATATTCGCGCATTAAATGCCGCTTTCTGTTCAATTTTCGGCGTGAGGATGGCTCTCTTACAAACCCAAGAGTTGTCACATCGCGTCACCTGGCTCAGGTCTCTGTATACGCTCCGAATGTGGTATTTAACGGACGGAACGATCCTGCATAACGTCTCTGGTAATCGAACCAGGCCGTTGGTTTCCTCCAGAAGTCCTTCTCCAACCTGAAGCAGTACCTAGGCGAATTGTTGCACATGTGAGCCTCGTCCTTGTTGATACCACCGAGCCACTTATCTCGTATTTTGTTGTATTATTAAATCAATTATGCAATTAAAGGACAATGGCCACAAATGTCCCCACCCACCAACAGAAACCGAACATGCCTCTTTTAATAGATCTTAGCAACCTGATGATTTTTTACTATGACGAAGATCGCCGTATGTATGGGGTTTTCTTGGAATTAAAGTTTAAAGTTAAGTGATATGTGGTGAAAATCGGAACTAACTAACTCATAGTAAACGATCACCGTATACGTAGATGGTGGCGCCAGTATTTGAGTACATTATACAGTATTGAGAACGGAAATCAGTTATTTAATCATTTTTATAAATACACATTTCTAACTTATCGCTATAAACACTTTTTTTGGCTTCTAACCACACTCGTCTTAATCTTCTAAACTTAGAGTTAATTTAGCAAAATGGTATTAATTTTAGCGCTACCTGTTAGTTTCGCAAGGTACTCGATACTCGTAGGCTCCTAGCACATGTTTGAGAAAAGTTTGCACCTCCTTCCTAAGTAGCGCGATAAGATTCAGGTGCAAACTTAACTCAATCAAGTGTAGTGGCTACCCCCCCTTTTAAGGGTTGAATTTTTATAGCCTATAACCTGGCCGGGGATTTTCTCGACAGATTAGTAAACTTTGCATCAAAATCTTTTCAGCCGTTTTCAAGTAATGCGCGTACAAATAAACAGATAAACAGACAAAAATTCTTGGAACGTGTTCTGTTATCGATTTTAAGTATCCCCGGCCAACTTTAGAGTATATAAAGTTATGTAACATATAGTCCAAAAACTCATAATTAAGGAGATATTAATAATAATTATTAATTTTAAGGTTTGTTCTGTTCTAAGTCGCGAGAGTGGTTCTTCTTATAACTGGCTAGTTTGAAATTGATTGTCACTAAAATGACACATTACAAATGATAACTAATTGTCACGCAAGATAAAATAAAATAACATTGAACATTTTATTGACTGTAATAAATAATATTCGCTATGCCACATTATCCTTCGGCTCATTTAGCAGATATCCACTTTGTGTACGGATTTTGTGATGGGAACTCGCTCCAGGCATTCGCCGAATACCGAAGACGATACCCAAACCGTCGTATACCTCACCATTCGACTTTTGCAGATGTCCATCGACAGTTTCGCGAAAAAGGGCTTGGAAAAGTTCACAGAGAAAGGGCTATAAATCTAGATGAACAAGCAGAGAACAGAATAATGAACATCATAACAGAAGACCCAACTTTGTCATCAAGAGCTGTAGCAAGAATGGTCAATGTTAACTATAAGCTCGTATTAAGGCTATGGAAAAGGTGCATCCTTTTCACTACAGGAAAGTACACGGATTAATTAACAATGACGGGCTAGCTAGAGTTGCCTTTTGCCAAAGGATGAATCAGAAATTAGTGGAAGATCCTGGATTTCTAAATAAGATATTATGGACAGATGAATCGTTGTTCACGAGAGAGGGAGTTTTTAATTCCCATAATCAGCATATGTGGTTAGAAGAAAATCCCCATGCGAAAAGGGAAAATTCATACCAGCACAAATTTTCCGTAAAGTTGTGGGCTGGCATTATTGGGAATAAAATAATAGGTCCAGTCATATTTCCAAATAGACTGAATTCTCACAACTATTTATTATTTCTAAATAATGAATTAAGCGACCTACTAGAAGATGTCGATTTGGAAACCCGACGAACTATGTGGTTCCAGCACGACGGATGCCCGGCCCACTTCGGCTTGGATGTTCGTAATTGGCTGAACCAACAATACCCCGAGAGATGGATCGGCCGTGGGAGCGAAGTTTTAGCATGGCCTGCCCGGTCACCGGATTTTACTCCGCTAGATTTCTTTCTATGGGGAACTCTGAAAGATAAGGTTTACTCAACACCTGTGAACTCCAGAGAAGAGTTGTTAATAAGAATTCAAACGGTTTCAGAAGAAATCAAGAACACTTATGTTAACTTGAATCATGAAATCCGTTCAAGATTGAATATTTGTGCTGAAAACGGCGGTACACATTTTGAAAATCTAATTCATTAAATTACTCGTAATAAAAATGCGTAACTGTTTCATGTTGTTGTTTATTTGACTGTAGGTACAGGTTAGCATGATCGCTGTTACAACAAAGTCCCTTTCCTGTATGAGGGAAGAGGTAAGTATGATGTAAAAAAATAAGTAGTATGATTTCCTTCGAATATTATCATGCCTAACAATTTATGGTTGTGATTGTTATAGTTGAATTATCGAGAAGATGGAATTGCATTTGTAGTGGTTGTACCGTTTGCAACAAAAGGAGAATAATTTTCTCTTAACTTAATAAAATGACATACCCAAGAAGTGGAATAAGTAGTAGTCCTCTGTTTTTTTCTTTTATTCGCTATCATGTTCTTCATCTGAGCTGTCACAAGTATTGATAATAAAATTGTCTGTTATTTGATTCATTTCTCCTTCCTGACATCGATATTTATTTTCTTCACTTTCGACGTGGTGACAAATATTTTCCCAGTCCTCAGCAGTGATGGTATTCATTCGTTCAGTTGCTAAACTCATAATGCCTTGCATTTTTAATGAAACGTTTCTTTTTGCTACATATCCTTTTACCATGGACCAAATATTTTCGATCGGATTGAATGTCGGGTGATACGGTGGCAATCGTAATACGGAGTGGCCATGTTCTTTTAAAATTGCATCTATGTGGTACTCGCGAAACCGCTCTTTATTTTGTTTAATTAATTCATACAAACTGGTTTTGTACATCAACCGGTTATACGAAATGTTGTGTTCTGTCAACCAATCCATCATTTCTTGTTTATTAGAATTTGACGTTGGAGCACGATTCAAAAGTTTGTTGTGATAGGACGCATTATCCACGATAAGTACGCTATTCGGTTTGAGGTTCGGTATTAATTTTTCTTTTAACCATTTTTCGTAGTTGACAAAGTTCATCTGGTCATGGTAATCCCCCGTTTTTTGGTTTGCCTTAAACATTAACAAAGCGTTGGGAATAAAACCATCTTTTCCTCCTGCGTGCACTATTATTAACCGCTGGCCTGTACTGATTTGTTTTTTTACACCAAATTCTGTTCCATCGGTCCAAGCTTCTCCGGACACATGTGAAGTGTGGATGTAGGTTTCATCAGTATAAACTAGTGGTCTATCTTGAGATCGATATTCCGCAATTTTGATAAGGTAATTTATTCTTAGCAGTCGTATGTTGTGTTTTTCCATTAATATTTTTCGGTTGTCCTCGGTCTTTTTCCATTTAAATCCTAATTTTTGTATTTGTTTTCGTAAGGTGGAAATGCCAAATTTGTAATCTATATCGGATTTTAATACAGAGTGGAGTCCCTTTAAGGTTGGAAATTGCTTATGGGACAGATGAAAATTGTATATAGTTCTCCGGATGACTTCCTGATCAAAATCGTCTACTGCTGATGACGGACAAGGACGCAACTTTTTATTCTTCGGGGAGGTGAATTTTTTTGTTGTTGCGAATTTCTCGCTTTTGCTCTCAGTCACAATGTTATAAACAGTAGAGAGACAAACACCTGTAGCTTTTTCAACTACATAACTGGGCAGCGGTGTAAGGCAAGTTTAAATTTTTCGTCAGTTCATTTTCAAAATATTTATAACAGTTGAAAATTATTTGCTTACTTTGACTCTCAATAGGACCAAAATTACTTACAGCCATATTTTTTTTAAATGTAGAAATTATTCGTAGTCGTACGGGCGGACACAATAATTAATTGAGAATACAATCAAATCAGATTTAAAAATATACGCAATACGTAAATAATATTGACAATTTCACACTGACATTATTTTTGTTTTTAGTTCTTCGATATATATATATATAACAACCTCTTTGTATGCTGATAGTACAAGAAAATAGAAAATTCAAATATAGAATGCCTGTAAACAAACAATACTACTACATATGCAATTCCACGCTCTCGATGATTCAACTATAGTCAAAAAAAGATACCTAAGACACAAAGTTTCAATAATAATGTAAGAGCACTTTAATGTCGTAGCACCTAATAAAGTTTGGATACATAAGTATTTATAAAAATAATTTCATCACAAACATCGTGCTAGTCATAACTTTACACTTTTTGTCATTCATGGAATACAATTCACGCCATTCGCCTTTCATCGTATGATTTCGGAGCGATTCGTGTATATGTGGTTTATATCTTTCGGGTTATTAACGGTCACGGTGTATATATATATATATTCAAAACATTTATGGACAATAGGTAGTTTTGCATATCGCAGTAAAGAGGTACTTATGTATCGTTCGCATCAACCAGTCAGTGATTACCAAAGGGCAAAATATAGGTATCGTCACTGATATAGAAGGTGCCCGCAACTTCAGCATAGTCGGCTAAAAAAGTATTCTATAACCATCCTTGGATTTCCACTTATTCTTGAACCAAAACTGGTTAAAATTTGTCTAGCCGTTTTGACCTGATGCGACTGCAAAAATACAAGCAGGTATGTATACACTTGATACACTCATATGTAAGATCCAACAATAAAATGTTTGATTCGTTCTATTAGTTTTGCTTATTTTTGTGAAAATATCTTCAATGTAAGTACAGACATGTCATTTTTACAACTTTATAAATACATTAGAGAAAGGCTGTACAGAAATTTTATTTTTATAACTTTGAAATTAGTGTTATTCTCACATATGTTACGATCAACTCACTGGTAACAGCTAGTAAATCTTTCCTAGTTGTTAGAAATCGTAACTATTTGGAAAAAAATCCCAGCAGTTACCACCAACACCAATTGCACCAATAACTTTAGTGGTAACAAGCTGGGACTTTTATTTTTAATTAGTGGGAATAACCCTGAAATTCCTTCCCCTCCGTATACGTATCCCTTCCTGTCCGGATAGACAATTTGACGTCCCATATAAAAAATCACATAAGTTACATAAAATTCTGTACAGTCAGCAGCATTAATATGTGCCACAACAGGCGCGCACAAATATCTGACACGACTCTATTTCTAGGGCCGTCAGGACGTGTCAGATATTTCCACCCGCTATGTTATGGCAGATATTGATGCTGGTGTCCGTACGCTACTTTATGCAAGGATACTTTGTTTTTAGCTATACAATATGGGTTCTTGAAACTGGAGTAAAGAGGGCACTTAAGGATCGGTAGCGCATTTTCACCCACCGATTTAGATGAAATTGGTATAGAGATAGTTTGAAACTCTGGGAAGGACGAACACAACTTTTTATGCCGGAAATAATCTTTTAATGGGCTGAAAAGTGGGGTATAGGCTACCCAGTTGTCGGTTACGCGGGCGAAGCAGCGGGTGAATGCTCGTAGATATTAGGTATTGCTCATATGTTATATAGGCTCTGAAACACGATGCCGACCGCATCAGAACAGCAACGGTTCTCTTTGTTGCGCCGCTTTCTCGGAAGGCTTGTGTCGCCATTCAATTGTTTATGTAAGTTTTGGATTTCGATTTGCATTCTGTATCTGATAGTCAGCCAGGCTCAAATCTGGGGACCTGGCAGCAAACCGGGGCACCTGCCCCGGGCGGCATTTTAGATGGCGGAAAATTTATTTTAAATATTTTACACAAAAATGCCTAACGGACCTAAATCAAACATCTGCCCTGCCCCACTTCAGAAAATTAGAATAATCTGATTTTTAACCACGGAATTTATGTAAGTATACAAAGTTATCTCACTGTCAATGTGTCATCACAGGAGTTCTAAAATTAATAGACCACAAAATAAATAATATATTTTAAAGTTAATTTCGCCCACCCTGCAATAACTATAATACGAGTATGAAAACTAAATGAAATGATGTACTCTAAATATATGTAGGGTCACTCGGCAAAGTTGCTGACTTCATAGCCTTGTAAATATATGTAGGGTCACTCGGCAAAGTTGCTGACTTCATAGCCTTGTAAATATATGTAGGGTCACTCGGCAAAGTTGCTGACTTCGTAGCCTTGTAAAGATATGTAGGGTCACTCGGCAAAGTTGCTGACTTCGTAGCCTTGTAAATATATGTAGGGTCACTCGGCAAAGTTGCTGACTTCGTAGCTTTGTAAATATATGTAGGGTCACTCGGCAAAGTAGCTGACTTCGTAGCCTTGTAAATATATGCAGGGTCACTCGGCAAAGTTGCTGACTTCGTAGCCTTGTAAATATATGTAGGGTCACTCGGCAAAGTTGCTGACTTCGTAGCCTTGTAAATATATGCAGGGACACTCGGCAAAGTTGCTGACTTCGTAGCCTTGTAAATATATGCAGGGTCACTCGGCAAAGTTGCTGACTTCGTAGCCATGTAAATATATGTAGGGTCACTCGGCAAAGTTGCTGACTTCGTAGCCTTGTAAATATATGCAGGGTCACTCGGCAAAGTTGCTGACTTCGTAGCCTTGTAAATATATGCAGGGTCACTCGGCAAAGTTGCTGACTTCGTAGCCTTGTAAATATATGCAGGGTCACTCGGCAAAGTTGCTGACTTCGTAGCCTTGTAAATATATGCAGGGTCATTCGGCAAAGTTGCTGACTTCGTAGCCTTGTAAATATATGCAGGGTTACTCGGCAAAGTTGCTGACTTCGTAGCCTTGTAAATATATGCAGGGTCACTCGGCAAAGTTGCTGACTTCGTAGCCTTGTAAATATATGCAGGGTCACTCGGCAAAGTTGCTGACTTCGTAGCCTTGTAAATATATGCAGGGTCACTCGGCAAAGTTGCTGACTTCGTAGCCTTGTAAATATATGCAGGGTCACTCGGCAAAGTTGCTGACTTCATAGCCTTGTAAATATATGCAGGGTCACTCGGCAAGGTTGCTGACTTCATAGCCTTGTAAATATATGTAGGGTCACTCGGCAAAGTTGCTGACTTCATAGCCTTGTAAATATATGCAGGGTCACTCGGCAAAGTTGCTGACTTCATAGCCTTGTAAATATATGTAGGGTCACTCGGCAAAGTTGCTGACTTCATAGCCTTGTAAATATATGTAGGGTCACTCGGCAAATTTGCTGACTTCATAGCCTTGTAAATATATGTAGGGTCACTCGGCAAATTTGCTGACTTCGTAGCCTTGTAAATATATGTAGGGTCACTCGGCAAAGTTGCTGACTTCATAGCCTTGTAAATATATGTAGGGTCACTCGGCAAAGTTGCTGACTTCATAGCCTTGTAAATTGTAAATGTTTGTTATAAACGAAAAATAGTTTTAATAATTATAAGTATGTGAAAATATAATCTTGGTGAAAGTTGTAGTCTTGAAAACGCCGAAATACCATTTGTTCGCGCACTGGAAGTGTCCGCGCTGCCCGCATCATGACCCTATTTCTGTGAAATAAACCTTTTTTATTAATTTTTTATCACGAATTTAAATTACAAGTATAAATCTTAATCAATAATTTGTATGTTAATTACCAATTACAAAGTAAAAGTACCTTGGAGACTCCGTCATTTATCGGTGTTTTTGCCATTTCTTACAAAAGCAATTGATATTCAACTCTGTGGAATCCTTAATTTCTTTCAACTATCCATACCACTAATTCCTGTTTGCCTTGTTTTTAATGTTGGTAATTAAGTGTTTTATTTGCAAGTGACCCGCAAGTTTATCGCCCGAGTGTATCGTGAGAGTGATACCAGTAGCTACTATAATTAAATTACGCACTAACACAGTATTCCCATTATAAATTAATGTGTCATATCAGTTCATATGCAAAAAAGTTACCCTTGGCCATATTAAATTATATTTTCTAATAAAGCTTCTTTCTTCTAGATGTAGACATTATAAATATCTCTTCCTTTTTCAAATATCATATCAAATGAATATCAATTCTTCAAATGTTTTTCATTCATTGCAACACCATTGTTTAGATAAATTCCGTGAAATTAAAACTTTAAGACTTCAGATCCGGCGTTGTCAAAGTAATCTATTGTACGATAAACGTCCCAATGGAGGACATCTTATACCCTGAAAGGAATTGACTTCCCCGACTTTTTGGGTCGAAAATGCCAAGTCTCGACTGCAGGCACACTTACTGTGGCACAATACTAATAGCTGAATGACCTGACTGAGTCATGCGTCTTATTTTTTTACGTTTAGTCAATTAGCTAAAGGAACGGAGTAAGTATGTCTAGCCCAGAAATAGTAGGGTCAGAATGGCCACGCACCTCCCTGCATCAAGTTTCTTCAAGCGTCCAGGGCAAACTGGTGGAATTTAGTCGGAGCACGCACATACATACACGAATTGGTGTGTAAACAGTCGACGTGCTTGTGTATTTGACGTGCCATCAAGAAGGAGTTTTGTTCTACGTTGTAGCCTTATACCCTACTAGTATTTACATGATCTATTTAGTAGGGAAGGATGGGGAACAGTGAATCCCTGGGGGAAGAAAAGATCATTGTCTATATTTTAGAGAAATAATACATTGAATTATTAGAATTAAATTGATAAAATGCACTAATACATTATCAAAGTGCAAACTGATAGGGTCGATCGATTATTTTTCTAAAATAAAGGCAATGATCCACTGTTTCCCACCCTCCCCCTGTCTATCAGCAAAATACAGGCACCGCATGTGAGAGGGCAAACATGTTATACCTAATTATTAAAGTGGCACTTTCAGCGTAAGTAGTCAGGTAAAAAGTATACCATCGTCGTATATTCAGCTATCCTTGTACCTACCCACAGCCACAAATACACATACACATACCTACATACAAATATACAAAACATAAAATAAATAAGTAAAAAACATATTGCTTTTATTGCAGACTGTACTTTTTTTTAAATATTCGTCAACTGCTCTTTGAGACGATTCGTGGACGATTCTAAAGAGCCCAAACTCGGTACGACTGCGTTGTGTTGCTACAGCGGTCCTATGACGACATCCCGGCTCCATCATCAGATAAACTCGATGGTATGATAACGTTCTATTGTCACTTAACTTACATAACTATGCCAAATTTTAGCTGAAATCCAAAACCGGAGGGTGGTTCAAATTTAACTTGCAAGGGTTACACGAACATTGCAAGTTACAATAAAAGCTTGTTAAAAAATACTCAGTAACCTTAAAATATACAGTACTTAAAGGTAGACCAGTACAACAGACCGGTAGAACAGTAAAGATAAAATGAAATTGATACTAACTTAAGTGTAGGGTAAATTGCTTATTACTGACCATGCTCCAGTTACTTGCCATATTTCAAATTATATATGGATCAGTGATCGTCACCAACAACGGTGCAACACGGGATGAATGTAAAAAACGCAAATGTAAAAATATTTAAATGTCTAGTATATAAATAACACTCAATAGAATTATTTATTTTTTCGTATAGGATCGCGGGATTTAAATCATATAAATAGGTACATATTAAGATTAGTACTCGGAATCCCATGGTGTTGCACCGACCGTGCCGATCACTGCATAGTTATGATCAGGGTTCGGATATTCGGTGTGATATTTACCTAAAGTTTGGCGGCGGCGTCTATGTTGAACTGTATTGAGACGGACTTACATATACCTCGAAATTAAATCAACTCACACCGCGGTTACGACAAATACTTGCCTACATTTGCATAACAACGTACGTGATTACCAAAATAGTCATAAACAGCCATAAACTAAACATGTTCGTTTTATGCAATCCTGGAATATATATTATTTAAATAACTTAATTAAGAAGCCGACTCCATATTTTCCCAACTTTTGCCGGGTTTTTGGCAACTTTATACTTGTGCTATATATAGACTTAGTGAAGGATATGAGCTAGAATTGGGAACATTAAGTTTCCCAAACGTGTTGATTTTATATTTTTCCCGAAAGTATACGTTATGTAGAATCAGAATCTACAGACGGTTTATTTTTATGCCGTGTTGGTTTTTAGATATATTTTTTTGAATCCTCGATGAGACATTTGTTCAATCCAGTCGAACTTATACATTTTTACTTTGGACCATAGTTTAAAAAGAAAAAAAAGGTAATTAAAAAAATAAATTGTGACACTGTCATTGTCAAATGAATTAACGGATTTGTTTGTTAGTTTCGTTTGCTTTTGTGTCTGCGATTTAATTGAGTTTTTAACGACGATTTGGCTCTGATCTCTGGATTCCGACTTACCTGCACTTCACGGCGGACACGCGCTGTTTATTCCACTACGATGGATGCTTTACTGACAACTCACGCACGTATTTTGGACAACGATTTTGCTTACCCTGACGACCCTTGGCTTCAAAAAATGAGTGCATCAATTGACTTTGTGCGAGCAGATTCTACAAATTTGCCTGATATGGATATGGCAGTTATTTTGGAATACTTCGATACTATTATTTTGGCTGGAGAAAAACTGAACCATCACCAACATCTGTAGAGTGCTACTTGAAGAAACCCTGCTGACTGAGCTATAAATGTTATCCTGTACAATAATAAAGGCAGACTTTACAGTTAATTTTATGCAAATTAAGTAAAACAGTGGATATACTCATTATATTTTTATTAAATCACCTTGTAGGTTCACCAATTTTTGTACCAATTAAATGAAATGTTAATTAAAGAAACATCGTCTTTAATAAGAATGAAATTTATAGTTAGGTCATCAAAGTGCTTTTCACAGACGTGTAAATTCCTCTTCGAGCAATTTCTTTCCTGAGCTTAAAACCACGTAGCTTTTTGAACGTCCGGTACCTTTAAAAATGTCGTCTATCTATTGTCCCTCCTACATTTTTTACAAGAGGGCACAAAACATTGCACTTCATCACGGAAATATACCTTGTCATAAATTTTTTAGGGTTTTCTGTGTAATCAGTCATTGTATATGATTTACACCAATAATCACATACGCAGCGGTCATTAAAGGAGAGAAGAATCGTCCAAAATACGTGCGTGAGTCGTCAGTAAAGCATCCAGTCGTAGTCCAATAAACAGCAGCGGTAAGTCGGAATCCAGAGATCAGGGCCAAATCGTCGTTAAAAACTCCAGAAAACCGCAGACACAAAAGCAAACGTAACTAACAAACAAATCCGTTAATTCATTTGACATGACAGTGTCACGTTTTATGTTTTCAAATTCGTTTTTATTTCTTTTGAAACTATGGACCAAAGTAAAAATGTATAAGTTCGACTGGATTCAACAAATGTCACATCGAGGATTTAAAAAAACATATCTAAAAACCTACACGGCATAAAAATAAACCGTCTGTAGATTCTGAATCTACATAACGTATACTATCGGAAAAAAAATATGAACACGTTTGGGAAACTTAATGTTCCCAAATAGACCTTTTTAAAAATAACAACATTTTGTTATAAATACCACTGAAGTATTTTTAAAAACAACTTAGGTAGTAAACGCGGACAATGGTCGTGGCCAGCGTGGCCAGTAATTGATAAATCTGCCCGGGAATCGGCGATTTATCCTACTTGAGTCGTTATTCGAGAAGCCGGATTCCTGATAGGCTATGTACTATACATCACATTTATACGCTGCGGCAGTATACAGAAGACCGAGGAGTATAACTAGCCACTCTTCTTAGCGTTGGTGGTAGGTATATGAAAAAGTCTTTGATACAATCGAGACACTGGCTGTGCTTCAATCGAAGTGCTGAAGTGTTTGTACAGAAACGCCACTATATAAGTCCGATTCGGAGACCAGTGCTCGGAGCCTCTCCAATTATAAACTAACCTACTTAGTACTTTCCCGAGGCTTCTGCCGCGTGGCCTATTATTTTATTTATCCCATAGGAATAAACTACATATCTTCATACCAAATTTCATCTAAATTGACTCATGGGTTTAAGCGTAAAGAGTTAACAGACAAGACAGTTACTTTCGTATTTATTATATTATATTATAGTATAGATGAAATAGTATGGATAGCTGTACCTCACCTCACCTAAACTTTATTAGGGATGTATTTTCGAATAACTTGTTTCCTTAAAAAAGACAAAGGGACCGTAATTTTTACCTGGAACTATTTACCCGGTGTACCCTGGCAAGGTGTGAACTGTACTCTACAGGAAAAAAGTCTTAAGAGAGTATAGTCGTCAATACTTTGTTAATACATTTTACTTTCACAATGTTGGGTGAGTAAGTATCCAGTAAACGGTACTAAAAAGAAATATGTACACCATGGCAGGATATCTTTGACAAACTAAAAATACATTATGAAAAATAGTATCTCGGTGACAAGCTTTTATTGCCGACTGTACTTTTCTTTAAACACCCGAATTAGATTGTTTTATTTTGTTACAGAGTACCTATGACCACACCAGCATCCGACTCCATTATCAGACCTGCTGACAGTAATTATGTAAAATTTTAGCTCAATCTTGTAAAATTCAAGATTATTTCATTGTAATATAATGATGAGAAGATTATTAACAACTGATCCTCTGTGGTCGTTTCTCGATGACTGAAGATCGTGATTATCAGTGGTCGTACTTTTGGAAAGGACAATCCTTTCTATCGGATTTTAGCGTGAGAAAAAGCATAGATGCATTTTAAAGAAAATAACAACCACGAGAGATTTGTGATAGCAAGAAACGTAGAAGGAGAACAGAACGTGGTAGATCTCTTTATCAACATGTATAATATATTGACACGGTCTCTGTCCCCATACTCATTTCCAAGTTAGAAAGCTATGGAATCAGAGGTCTACAACTAAAACTCATTGAGGACTACCTCTCTCATCGAACTCAGCGGGATAGGATAGGAAATTTAATCAGCGATGAGTTGGAAATCAACTACGGAGTCCCGAAAGGCAGTATCCTCGGTCCGACCCTTTTTCTGGCATACATAAATGATTTATGCCAGATGCGACTTCCTAAAGGGAAAATAGTTACTTTTGCTGACGATACTGCCCTTGTTTTCCATGGTGAATCGTGGGAAGAAGTATATTCTAACGCCCAAAATGGTTTGAATAAAGTAACCAACTGGCTCAATAGTAATGTACTCAACCTAAATGTCGTTAAATCTAAATACATTACTTTTTCACTTAAGACTGATAAGAACCTGAACGATTCACTTCACTCCCTTACTGCACACACCTGTCCCAGCCCTGATCAGTCCAGTTGCCATTGTAGTGTGCTTGAAAAGACCTCCCAAATTAAATACCTAGGTATCACCCTCGACCAAAGACTCAATTTCCAACACCACATTGAGCTCCTCACAAAACGTACACGTAAGCTAATCTTCATCTTTAAAAATCTCCGACATGTCGCTGACCCAAAGGTAATTAAAACAGTGTATTTTGCCTTAGTGCAGTCGATACTATCTTACTGTATATCTACCTGGGGAGGCGCTCACAAAACTCACCTACTAAAATTAGAACGAGCTTCAAAAGCAATAATCAGAGTAAGTACATACCTACCTTTCATCTATCCAACAGCTGATCTCTATAGTAAATTTAAAGTACTGACTGTCCGTCAACTATTCATTCTTCACACTGTACAAAGGAAACACTCCCTGCTATCGTATGTTCCGACCAATGTGTTTTTCCATAGTTTATCCGGCTACTGTTACTACGTAAATTGATAACCTATCATATTGTCGATAGTTATAGACATCCGAGGAATGGAGACCTGGTGACCTGACATACAGGTTTCCCCTAGTTCAGGCACCAGTCTCCACCACGCAAGTCTGCTTGAAACATTTATGTAATGTTCCTTCCTTCATGATTGTGTTTACCATGTACTTGGTGGTGGAGTGAATAAATACATTATTATACACTTATTTATTTGGAATCTTAGGGTAGGTTTTTTACAATATATATATATAAAAAGTAAAATACAAAAAGCAAATACGAAATATAAACACATTATAAAAAACCTAACCTAGGGTGCCACCGGCAGCGGGGCAGGGCTCAAGCTACCGGTGGTTAGGGCTACACGGAGAGGAACCTCCTGACAATGCGGGCCGTGTCCAGGATTACTGCCTTCTGTAACTGACCCTTGATGCAGCCATCTAGCGAGTCTCTTAAGATGTTCGTCGAGACTCTTCGCTATAAGACCGTGTTTACCGAAACGACAATCGGTAAACGGATTATTATTATTATTATATTGTGCACAAAATCGTATATTATACGAAGCTGGCGGTCCCGGGTTCGGATCCCGGACGGGGCAAGTGTTTGTTTGATGAGCACGAATGTTTATTCCTTAGTCTTGGATGTTTTCTGTGTATTTCAGTATTCTAATTTATCTATATATTTAGTATGTATATCGGCGCCTAGTACCCATAGTACAAGCTTTGCTTAGTTTAGCTTGGGACTGCGTCGATTTGTGTAAGATTGTCCCTGTGTTACAAAAAAAGATCTTTATGTACACTTCATACATATTTGTACAGAATTGACAAGTTATGCTTTGTTTTGAAACCGCGCATTGACAAACGGATTAAACTGCTGCAAGCTGATAATTGTTCTTTTCTCTTTACTAATAGTCACAGTATGGGTCGCTGGATGGACGGTTTTGTAAGAAAAAACGGTGTCTGTCTGTCGCAAGACTCTATCTCTTGAACCGTAATATATAGGCGCTTGAAAGAAAAAAAGTAGTGTCTCAAATTGATACATATATGTATAAATATAGAGTTTGATATGATGATAGCCGCGTGGGATTAATGTAAATTATAGCGTCATGTAGGTATATGAATAATTATTTTAACGAATACCTAATGTATTATTATTATTTTAATCTTAATTGTTTTATATACTCTGACATTTAGAATTTTATTCTAGACACATTCTAGATTATTTATTTTTTATTGACAATCCTTTTGGGATTTATCTTATTGATTATTTTAATTTTAAAAATGATGATCTTATCAATAATATTACACTTAAGTTAAATGATCTGATTAGGTTTTTCTGGGTTTCCCTAATCCTTGCAGCAAATGTTGGATCATATTGTATTTCTCCTAGCAAACATTCACTCTCATGTAACTGACATTTTGAAAGTGATTGTAACTAGGCCTACTTGAATAAAGAATATTTTGATTTGATTTGATTTGATACTATCAAACAAAGATCTTGTAATACTTTTGCGAAAAAATTACAACGAAACAAAAACAAAGTAAATATACAAGCAAACCAATGGGTAGGTGTAAGTAGGAGTCTGAGAGAGAATGATAAAATAAGATTAACTTTTAACTACCAGACTATTTTCAATATGCATATGTTATCACCCTTCAGTGAAAAAAAAAAACTATTTTGGGATGAGATGGCAATATATACAAAAAAGTAATAGATACTTTTTTTATTACATTTCTATTTATTATATTTGTACATACATAAATATATTTTATAGTGTAAGAAAGCTAAGCGTTCATTCCATTACAACACTAATTTAAACTTACAGGATCTTCACTCATTATGACAACACAATACCTACTCGTACATAATACTGTTCTTAAAGTTGAAGAATTACTAACGAAAGGTAATTAAATAAATCCTATACGCGATTAAACTCCTTTTGTTGTGTTGTGATATCTCGTAAATCTATGTTTAATCCGTAATTACTCTTTTTTTAAACCTTTAAGCAGCTGGTCTCGTATAGGTAATACTCGTGTGGCCGTGAATGGCATTCCCGTTTGCATTCCCCCGCAGAAGCCGACATATGTAGGTACTGCTAACGAGGCCTATACCAGACCTACGCAGTTCAAAGTCAGGTTATATATAAAACAAGACACATATTTGAGTGAATCAAATTTTAAATCCACACAAATCTATCCACAACTTTTAAACTTCGTTGTAAAATAACGCCTTTAAGTAATGAAGAAACCATTTGTTTCAATTTATGGTGTACGTTAAAACGTTGAATGTCATCTGTTAAACTTAATAAACAGAAAATATTATAGTAGAAGCTCGATTTCTTAGACTAGATAGGTATAGAAAGAGATTAAAATATTGGCTCTAAGGCTGGTAACTGCTCGACCTATGGTACGCGCGTACGGGCGGTTTAGGTGTGTAGCTGTCGCTGTAGAAAGCATAGGGCGCGTTCAGACTGATGCTGACCGTTAGCGCGTATGCGACCGACCAACAGTACTCGTGTACCGTCGGTCGAGCACTGTTTCCAGCCTAAAAGTTGATTCACCCATTTAACTGCGCCAACAACTGCATGAGAACCACACCTGTGTTGATTAATGCACTATCAACGAACGCAAACGAAAATGTTTTCATAACTGGCACGTTTTGCTCACACCCAGCTACAGAAGGACTTAAATGCACTAGTTCCTAGAACACTCACGCCTTTACTGAACGCAATTGGGAATGTTTACCATCGATTAAAAACGTCGCAAGAATAGTGATTTTTGTACCGGTATATGGCCTTTTGATTTCATTTTGATGCTGGTCCACAGCTGCAGTAAACTATTTGCAAATGTTATGCAATTTAGGTTTCAGATAACTACGGTTATGTTATGATTATGATTGTTACGAAATGTGATCCATGCTATCATTTTCAGGGTTCAATTTCCTTACTGATGTTAAATACTTGGTCAATTTGATGATCCCATTTAGGATTCCGTACCAAAAAGGTAAAAAAGGAACCCTTATGGTGCGACTCTGTCTGTCTGTCCGATTATTAATGGACCATATCTCAAAAACTGCTTATGCTATCTATTTGAAATTTGGAACATTTATAAACACGGTCAGCCCACATATATTGCAAAGGAAACATTATAAAATATATTTTTATTTTCTGATTAAACTATCAATATGAGAGGGAATAAAAGTCTAGCCACTAAGTCAAGTAGGGTATCATATGAAAAGGCTAGATCTGCACATTTAGGAATATTTTTTTATTATTGTCCTTAAATATCGATTTATTTTGGAAATTGTGGAAGAAAAATACCTTTATTTCCAAAGTCTACAAATCGAAAAATCTGAAATTTTCTGGTATAATATAATTTAATATGAATATTACATCTCTGTTACTTTTTTTAATCACCAAAAAATATTTTTGTATAACCCGCTTTGGTAAAGTTGGCCCCTCATTTGTAGGTATGTGACGCCATAGATAACCAGAGGCAAACTTTACTCAACCGGCAAGTTAAGTCGGAATAAGTGAAAATGTATACGAACCCTCGGTGCGCGAGTCAGACTCGCACTTAACCGGTATTTTTAAAGTTGAGACTAAGTTAAAAAGGGCGTGACGGATAGACAGACAGATAAGAGATTTTTTAAGCGTTCAATTTTTTCATTGGATGAACGGAACCCACGTAATATTAACCATCTGAACTTCAAACTATGCTATCACGCTTATTTATTTGAAAATTATTTCAATGTGCAGACATTTCATGTTTACATATTTATAATAGTTATATATATATATATATATAGAAAGAAATGGCAGTTCGAGACTTTTGCCAGCATCAGTTTTAAAGATATATTAATAACAACACAATTGGTAAATTACATTACAAAAGTCCGCTAGCCAGGTTAAAGACCTTTGTTCTTATAATAGTTAAGATTAGGTTTAGTGGTATAAGGTTTGTCAACACTGCATTGCAATCATAGTTCTGAAGGAACTTCTTTTTGACGACACGTTTGGCTTAGTTGATTGCACAACGGCTTACAAAGCTGGCGGTCCGGGGTTCGAATCCCGACTAGGGCAATTTTTTGTGTGATGAGTACTGTTTGTTCCCGGTTCTTGGATATTTTCTATCTATTTAAGTATGATATCTATACTATTATAAAGTAGTAAAAAATGAATTTGTGTACATTGAAGATATTTACATAGAAAGCCCCAAATAACTGCGTTTTCAAAAAATCTTTGCGGGAATCATTGTTAGCAAAATTGCAAACTCTTAGCTTTTCTGATTAGCTTGTAAATTAGTTGCACCGCCCACAATTTATCTCCTTTGCCTCAAGGTTGACTGGTAGAGAATGTCCTGAGAGTTTTTCTTTTGTGCAATAAAGATTAAATAAATATTTTTACAAAAAGCTGAATAACTCAATTAAGCAAGAAGCTGACACTGAATCCAAAAATATTTTATGGATTTTTTTGTGTTTGTTTGTGTCGTTGTGGCTTCATCACGCGAAAAGGATCTCAACTATTTTTAATTATAGTTGATATTGATACACGGGTACTTGGGTGTTTACAGTGGTTATGAGATATTTTTTACGCTTATGACTTTTTCTCCTCCGCGAAGTTGTGGGCACCTTTTATTTATCAATATAAGTGTTTATATCGTCGCCGGGTAAGTACCAATACAACGAGTGCTTACTTTGGGAATAGGTCGATAAGAAGTGTATCCTATCACTAACATTTTCCCGCGATTTCGCCCGCGTGGTCTACTACTAGGGTCGAAAGTCGTACATGGAAGATATTCGAAAAAAAGTTGGCTGGGGATACTTAATTTTTTTGTCTGTTTATTTGACCGCGCATCACGTTAAAACGACTGAACGAAATTTGATGCAAACTTTACTAACCTGTCCAGCTTATAGGCTATAAAAATTAGGGGGGAGTAGCCATTACACTCGACTGACTAAAGTTTGCACCTGAACCTTGTGGCGCTACTAAGGAGATGCAATTTTTTTCAAAACTGTGCTACGACTATCGAGCACCCTGCTAAACTAACAGGTGTAGGTGGCGCTACATAACTAAGCCACCGAGGAAGGATTTTTCCAAATTAACTCGAAGTTTAGAAGAGGGGTATGGATTTCAACAAATTTAATTGAATAATTGATTTAATAATACAACAAAATACGAGATAAGTGGCTCGGTAGTACCAACAAGGAGGAGGCTCACATGTCCAATAATTCGCCCAGGTAGGTACTGCTTCAGGTCGGAGAAGGACTTCTGGAGGAAACCAACAGCCGGGTCCGATTACCAGAGACTTTATGAAGGATCGTTCTGTCCATTGATGACCACCATTCACAGCGTATGTATGAGCGAAGACCTGAGCCACGTGACGCGACGTGACAACGCTTGAGTTTGTGATATTGGTGGAAATCGAAGGGGAACAGGCAGCAGTATATAACTAAATTAACACTGTCTTGGATGAAGGCAACGTCACAACATACCCGGTGGAGTTCCTAAACTCATTGAGCGATTTAGGACTCCCCAACACACACAAAAACCATGAAAGTTGGAGTTCCGTTCATGCTTCTTCGGAATTTGTCACCTCCAAAGTTATGCAACGGAACCCGGCTAAAAGTAGTACAGGTGCAGCGAAACGTCATCGGGGCGCAAATCCCGATGGAGTGCGGCTCCGGAGAAGCTGTTTTCATCCTGCGCATGTGCGCATCCCCCTCATCAACTACCCGTTCCGTTTCAAGCGCCTACAGTGCCCCGTGAGCGTCTGCTTCGCCATGACCATAAACTAGTTGCTAGTCGCAGGGGCCTCTGCGCCTCTGCGTGCTGGCCTGCGAGGAACTGCACGGGCTGCTTCTCGCACGGGCAGTTCTACGTGGCGTACTCGCGCGTCACCAGCTGCACAGTGCTCGTGCTGATGCCGGTCGGGAAGACTCACAATGTGGTGTACAATTAAATATTGTAAAATGTCAATGTTTGTAAATATACTTTTCACTTCTCCTGCTCAAAAAGTAGGTCAAATTAGCTTCGCGAAGCGAGACTAAAATAGTACATTTAGCCCCTAGGGTTTAAAAGAAAGCCATATAATCCCATACAAATTTCTATGAAACTGAAAAAAAAACTTGCGGCCAGCTACATACTACTTACGAATAATTAAAATCAAACAAACCAACCTCATCAGATTGGCCAAAATTTCTGATCGTATTGCAGCCCTTCACATTAGAAAGTAAAAATTGTCTATGGCCATTATTAGTTTAAAAACATATATAAGCTCTCAATTTAACTATAAATAATTGCTCAAAATGTACTTTTTATTTTTTATGAAATATACAATTTTAGTGTTAAGTCTTTTTTATTTTCTCGCAGTCGAAGTGAAAAGCAGAGTGTTTAACACGTGGCTAAAAGCCATTATGACACTCAAACATATTTGTCCTAGCTCACTTCGTGAGCTCGTCCAAAGAATCACTTCCTGTCATAATGGCTTATTTTAGCCCCTTGTCAAACAATCTACTATTACATACCTACTTTTGGAATATGTAACTGTAGATGGAATTATATGTACCTACATATTTAGTATACGTCTATATTCACCTTTCCTCTAATCTTACTTTTAAAATAATATTAGACCTAAATTCGAAAGTTGGTTAGGAAGTATGGATTTCTATGTGTTTAGTTCTTACCTTTTATGCTTAGACAGATTTTGCCTAAAGGACCGACTTGGATGATATTTATTTGCCAGTCAAGGACGTAAAAATAGAAAAGTAGTACTGTTTCGTCCGATATACACCTACTAAGTAAGTATTCTAAGTCTGATAGGGGAGACCCGTGACATTTTTTTAATTTAAAGGAATATCTCGCTCCAGAAACAATCCACTGTTACGACCTATGTGAATAAATGTAGCACCATTCCTTCCCTTTCCAAAACAATCATCAAAATTAAGTAAAGTGTTACGGTTTCCGAGAAAATCAACAAAAAGAAAGACTACTCCCTTTGTGACAACTCCCCAATCACCGAGGTAAGATGTGACACGTACCGAGGAAAGTTGTGACAGCTATGTATTCAGACTATTTGAGTATTAAAAGATATCATTACACATATTATAAATAAATTAAACATGTATTTTTTTTGTTGTAAAACGTAGTTTTATCAGCTTTTAGCACATCAAGTACCAACAAACACAACGTATAATCTTTCCATAACAAGTAATTAAATCTTATAAGTAATTATGGCATCGCTTTGAGATCAATCATATTATAATCAGTCAAAAATCTAAATCTAATCTGATAGGCAATTATGACAAACGTATTGCAGCTCGCCTCCAGTACAAGCTTCGTATGACCAGCCTTTGCATTCTAAGGTGCGTCCACATTAGTATCATTTGCCCGTATCAGATCATCGTCGCGTAGCATGATCGCGTGTCACGATCACGCGTTTGGACGTTGCGCCGATCCGATCACTCGAAATCCATTTGCTACGCGTATCACACACTTGTATTGGAAAAGTGCGGCATTATCGGCGCGCCGACAGTAAGCGTCCAAGCAGCGCGACACGCAGTCATGCTCCGGCACGGTGATCGGATACGAGCAAATGATACAAGTGTGGACGCACCTTTAGTTATTGCACCCACTCCTCATTCGATCTGCTGTTTCCATAGGCTTCAAGGCAAATCAAGCGAAACAATTATTTTCCGCCTCTTCTTCGTCATCATCTATTCTTCTTCTAGTCTCTAAGAAATCTAAAAAAACAAGAAGACTAATTCTTATTTTTTTAGATTTCTTCTTATCTTCGCTTAAAATACACTTCTTCTCATCCTTCCTATTGGCTTCTACTCGTATAGTGCTATTTCGGATACGACGCGGCATCTATTAGACTTTTAGCTTATGAGCTAATAATATACGACCTGGACTTTGAAGAGGTAACATTAAGATGTCACCTCGTCAAAGGCCAGGTCGTATATTTTGACACAAGCAGTGCTTTTATCAGTTTCTCGTGTGTAGTTATTAGGCATTCTGAAGCAAAAAATGTAGTCATACAGCATGCATCATCACACCACAACCAAGTATTATTTTTTATCGGAAATTACTTTTTTGACGCAAGCTTTCATTGCGGACTGTACTTGCAAGATTTGGCCGTAATATACTGATGTACAAACACACACACAGACATGGCAAATGAATAAAAAAGGGTCGAAATAACACAGTAGAAAACTAGGAGAGTTGTGACAGGCTGTGACAACTCTCCTAGGTGTTCAAAATTACGACTTGCTACGAATAATCCATACTAATATTATAAATGCGAAAGTGTGTATGTCTGTCTGTCTGTCTGTTACCTCTTCACGCTTAAACCGCTGAACCGATTTGGATGAAATTTGGTATGGAGATAGATTGAGTCCCGGGGAAGGACATAGGCTACTTTTTAACCCGGAAAAATACCCTGACGAAGTCGCAGGCAGAAGCTAGTAATGCATATTTTCTAAACACGATGCAAACACAAAAAAACAATGCCACGTTTTGAGACTTCGATAACCACACGACTTAAGAAAAAATAACACAACAACGCACATGTAATAAGATATGATATAAATTCAATTCAATCGCGTCAATCGAGAGTTGTTGCCATCTCGCTCACCTTCATACGTAGCGAGAAATCGCGTCTGTCACAACTCACCTCTGTCACTAATCTCCTCGGTCTCCCCTAAATCACGTCAAAAATTTGAATAAGGGCGAAAAAAGCTACTAATTTTGGAGTGTAGTTTTATTTAGTGCTAATTGTAAAATATTTCATCTCGACTACAGTCTAGCGTCAGCTAGTTTAATATAAACTGGTTCAGCGGTTTAAGCGTGAAAGGGTTAAATACAGTTATTTTCGCATTTATAATAATCCATATTCCATACTAATATTATAAATGCGAAAGTGTGTCTGTCTGTCTGTCTGTTACCTCTTCACGCCTAAACCGCTGAACCGATTTGGATGAAATTTGGTATGAAGATAGTTTGAGTCCCGAGGAAGGACATAGGCTACTTTTTATCCCGTAAAAATACCCTTATCCGCGATAAACGAAGCTAGTAATATATAAAAAAATAAGTATCGATTTATTTATTACATTTTATTCAGTGACAGCTAATACGAGTTAGTCAACCTTAGTGATAGTATTCGTATCAGAACAGTGTTTTCGATGCAACTTGTTAGATTTCACCCTGTACATTACGAGCTTGCCACGGATCCCCTGCCACTGTACGATGTATTTATAACCCACGGGACGCCTATAGGCGGGATTTTATCGACCATGTTTCCTGCCATCACGGGATAGTGCTTGATAAGGATGTCTCTTAAAAAATACTAAAATAGCCAGAAACTTTTAACTTTTGCTATCGATTAAAATGTCTGTTTTGCTAAAATGTTAATTTCTCAAAACATCTGCGTTCTGACAATGTCCGCATTCCTATTTCGTTAGCTTTATCAAAATATCTTCTATTTAAAATGGGTGCAGTTTCAGGTCTATTTATAATTTTTACATTCCTATAATTTCAGTTACTGCGTAACATTAACATTACCATAAGTA
This sequence comes from Hedya salicella, assembly GCA_905404275.2. Classification (NCBI taxonomy): domain Eukaryota; kingdom Metazoa; phylum Arthropoda; class Insecta; order Lepidoptera; family Tortricidae; genus Hedya; species Hedya salicella. The sequence goes on from FR990096.1 coordinate 93,268,934, forward strand.
CCTAGTGTTTCTATTGTGTTCGTTTTATCATCAAGCCTACCTCTTATTATGTTCGTTTTCTCACAAGTTTTCAGTTTTCCGTGTTTGGGTTTATGCGAAGCATGGAAAATCAAACCTTGGATGATTACTCAAAAAATGACACAAAAAATAAACTCACACGTGTTTTTAAAAACTTCAGTAGCTCGTTATGGTTCAAATGATGTAGGATACTGATGAAAAAAAAAACAATTTCACTTAAGCTTTAGTACCTATCTGTAACACGGTTATTAAAGAAAAAATCCAAAATTGCTACTAACATTGTAAATATCACGGAAACCACTAAAAATCACAGAACATACAGTATGGGGATCAAATCGATAGCTTTGAGCTGTTCTATCACCACTCTTAATTTTGGCGTTGGTTTTAGGGACACTCAGTACATCGAAATAAATCAAATCGGAACCGGACGGTTGGTAACCTTACCTTGTTTTTCTTTTTATGGTTTAATTCTCTGGAACAAAGTAGCCAAATTATAAAATTTTCACGGGTCAGGTTACCTGAGTTTTGCAAATGTTAAAGATGTTTTGTGGATGTATAATTTTGGTATAGCAGACATTTTGGGAATGAAATGAAAACAAACATTATATAAGTAAGAGGGCAGACATATTGGGAAAGAGAACTTCCTGGAAAGCAAATATTATACGAAAACTGTAATTCTTGGATACATTATAGGAAGCTGACAATTTGAGAAGCGGTCATTATAATACTAACATCTTTTTTGTTTCATAAAAAACAAATGTGACACAGTTATATTTGTTGATAATAACCTCATTATTTTTTATAATTTATAGAAAAGTAAATCACTTTAGTCCTGTCAATGAAACTCTGAAAGGAGTGCTGGAATACTTATTGTTTTATAGATCTTTGAAATACTGAACACATACCTACTGTATACAAGTAGTAAGTAGCCTTGTGATGACTGTTAGCTTAATAATCACTTCTCTAATGAAATATTTATATTTTGATATCTGTATTTGACGTGTGGCGACACTTTACACCTTTAGTATCATTATGTGTTGACCATGGAGATCTTTTACATCGATTGGGAGGGAGTGGGAGGATTGGGAGTGACATAAGTAGGCTTTAATATTTTGCAGTTGGTTTTTCAAGTACTGACGATATACATATTTCAGGTTTTCATGAGGCTATTTTGTTAAAATTTGTACTATTACTTCTCGATTCATCCGGAGGCTCTCGTTGCGTATAGAGAAACTTTAACTTCTTAATATTATTTATTTGTTAGCAGGTGCAATCATGATTATATTAAGTAAAATTTGAGCATTAAACATGCTCTCGATCTCCCATCACCCAAAAACGTTCGTTAGGTACATTACCTACGTTTAGATTATTTACAGTTTGCAATCACAGGGTCGACATTGAGCGACCAAATTGGCAGGTTACGGAATCCAGAGATGCGGGCTGATAATCGGTAGGTATGGTAAAGCCATGGACGAATTATATAACTGTCACCACAGATCATCTAACAGTGCTTACGGACGAAATTAACAAAAGATAAAATAAGTTTCTTAAAAAAAATACACTTCATCGAACTTGCTTAAGGTGTGCCAAATGCATAACATCTCATATTTTTACCCCCTAATTTTATCGAACTATCTAATCATATTTGCAAAATTACGAAGAACGTATTTTGAATTTTTAATTAATATAGCCACTGATTTAAATAAAACAAAACTACGTCATTCTATAAGGGCCTAAGCGCAGTTCGAGGTAGAATAAATTTAAAAATTAAAACTACGTAACATACGCATATAACCTACGTGATTTTGTAGGGTTCCGTCGAGACCAGTCACAGTTATACTTTTCTAGACACAGTGATTTTCTATGGTGTCGTTATTATTACTCTCGCCATTAGTTATGACACAAATTTAAACTGCCAATATGACACTTTAAAACTTTTTAGGGTTCCGTACCAAAAATAGTAAAAAGGAACCCTTATGGTGCGACTCTGTCTATCTGTCTGTCCGTCTTTTAAAGCGCCATATCTCAAAAACTACTTATGATGTCTATTTGTAATTTGAAATATTTATACACATGGTCAGCCCACATGTATTGCAAGGGAAATATCCAAAAATGTATTTATATTTTCCTAAAAAATGACGATATGACGGGGCCCTAAAATTAATCATATGAAAAGGCTTGACCTGCACATTTTTTAAGGAGTTTTTAATTATTTTTATTGGGATTAGACTTAATTTTATTAAGAAAAATAACACCCCCCCCCCCCCCCTCCCTCCCTTTATCTCCGAAGTTTACCGAACGAATATTTTGAAATTTTCACACGTTGTATAAATAAACATAAATATAACAGGAAAATTATAATAAGCTATTTTTTTTAATTTTCAACTAACCAATTTGAACAACCCGGTTGCGTGAAGTTTGCACCTCATTTGTTTCGTTTGTATTCGTTTTAACTCAACCGGAACCGGGTAATATAGTAATGTTAGGGTAAGTGAAGGAAAGGAAAATTTGTACGGAACCCTCGGTGCGCGAGTCCGACTCGCCCTTGGCTGGTTTTTTATAATTGCCAAAAAAATTTAAGTAATGGAATTTAGTTTGTACCGTATGCAGATCACCATTTGCTAATAAAATACATTTTTTCAATAATTATTCGTTATCAAAAATTTCCAAAAATAATGTTAACGTGTTCAGAGAGCCCAAATCTATCCGTGATGTTTCAATTGTAGTTAGTCACTTTCAATAAATTTAATGTTGTCCATTTTAGATCAATCGGAAACCAGGAAGTGGATCTTTAACTTGCAATATTTGATCATCACAGCAAATAGAATAATAGCTTGTAAAATAAAATACAACTATCGCAATATGGATCTATGTACCACGTCGAACAATATGATTCCAATAAAGTCCGACATATTAATCCATTATCTTAGATTTACTACCTACTTTCCATAATGTTCAATCAAGTTCTATAGGTACTATTGTGACATTACAGAACTATTTTGTCCCTACAATGCGATCGATAGAGCTGTAAGGACAATAAAATCCTAACTATTCTATTATTGACGTTTCCCATCAGTTTGTGCGTTTCCCAATAGTACAAAGACTATGATCGTTGTACAATTTTGCCCTTAAAATTGGTATGATGAAGATAATTTCTTTCGTAGGTACTCAGAAAAAAAATGGTGATACATTGAGTACGAATGTCGCGTGACGTCCGGCCCAGGTACCTACAGTATTGAAATACTTTGTTATGATGTCACTAGCCCTCCACTCAGAACTTTAATGCGATTTAATATTTTCTTCTGTTTCCACGATTATCACTCATTGAAATAAAACAATTTAAACGGATTATATCGCTAATTCCCCAACTGTAGTTGCATGTCACCAGTCTTATTTCAAGTATAGAGTTCAAACCAAGATCACGACCACATCAGTGGATATATTATCAACTGGGGTCATGTGAACCCATGAACACGAAAGTTGAAAAGCTTCCGAAACGTCGGAAACTAAAATGAGATAATATACGCGATATAATCCGTTTCAATAGTTTTATTTAAATTTAATGCGATTTAGAAAAACGAAGTATTTTTAATTAACTTGATAAACCAAAACATAAGTGACAAATATATGTTTTTATAATCAGACCGGCTAAATAGAATTATGATTTTCGTACACCGGCGTTATGCCTATTCTATCATGCAACCACAGAACTATAAGAAATGTATTTTACAAAAACGCATCTTACTCTATAAATAGACAATGCACGGCATGTCTATGACATCTGTCGACTTTAGCCTTCTTTCTCTTCGTCGCTGGTTCGCTCCTACGGTGTGCATGGCGCACGCAGTTAATTTAAGGGGATGCATCGAAAACTTAAGCTATTTTGTAGCGCATTTTTTGTCAAATCTAGTATATAAATCAGGCTGGTTTTCAGATATGTGTTTCTTGACTATATAACCTATTCAGTGATTAACGCGGAAACATGTTTAATGAAAATTTCCTCGATAGAAAAGTTATCCGAAAACGCGTCTTCATTTCCTGTTTTTCGTCTAGTTTGTACAAACGACGGATTAATAAACGGCTAAATTATGTTAAAATGTCATTCTTCCCTTTATCTTTTAAGTGATTAACTTAAATGTTAACAAAACATAATAATATCTTCGATTTTGATATAATGTAACTGATGTAACAAAGTAAAACCATTTTAATAAATAATAAGAACTATATCAAGATAGAAGTAAAGAGTGTATGTACCTCGCGTGGCGAAAACTCGCCCCGACAGCGGACTTACTCGCCGCGAACATTAAGTCTGCTAGCGACCGTCGTCTGCGTGCGACGTCAGGTTTAAAAAACAAAATCACTCGTTGTTCAATAATTGCTGTTCAAATACTACCAATAAAGATGGAGCTGTTAATCGTGGTATTTCCTTCCATCGGTAAGTACTATTTGTCCCAAAATATGTGTGATTAATTAAAAAACAATTTATTTTATTATGTTCGTCAAAACAGCAGCGGCGATTGTGTCCAACGCTAGTTTTCCATTGCGGCTTTAATTTGACAAGGTCGACTTGGCGTGCGTTCAAAACCAGCGATGTCAAAATAGGTATGCTATTCAAATTGTCGAGTTACGTTCAAGGTCGATTTCTCATTTTGTCTGTCAAAAGTAAGAATAGTGCTGTACCCTAGTGCTGTAGACTGCGATTTTCTTACTCGGTTAAAATCGATTTTGAAAGCAGAGAAAATGATAATTACGTTTTTATATTATTATGTAACTATAATGTAGGTACGTAGTGCAGAGCCAATATTATTATCAAGCAGGTTATGGTTACTTCTATATTGCAATTTTATTTCAGCTTTCCGAATGATCCTCGTATTAAAAATTAATGTATTGAAGTGAAGCAACTGGTCGTAAAAAATGATTTCCTACAAAAATCAGCTGGATTTGTTCTATACATTTCCACGAACACACCTTTACTGGCCAATCAAAGTACCGACGAGTAATCAGTGCAGCTAATTCGATTTTTGATGTAGTGATGATGTCAAATGATGAAAAGGTACACATTTACATAACGCTAAATATTATTTAAAAAAATGTGCGTGCGTGCGCGCGTGGTATATTTCATCTTAATAATATTACAATTTGTGCAACAGATAATAGGTAGAGTAGAAAGTAGGTACTGACAAATGTAACGCAAATTATTGGTTAGGTAGGTACCTACCTACATTTATATTTTTCAATTTGAAATTCTGAGGTAGAAACCTTTTCGTCTGTCGAAAATAATTATCATTTAATCGATAAAAATGCACCTACAATAACTTGAGTAATATAATTGAATGACAATTATGTACCAGTAAATTGTCTGTCATCACACGAATAAAGGTATATATTTAGGTATTTCTTTTCACAACGAAGATGAACATCCGATGCACAAAAATATATAGAAAAATAATTCAGAGGTCCGATGTTTTGGACTTCGCCGCGCAGCGTGCACGCAACCTCCCGCTTCTAATGTTGTTATCTGACTGTTTTTGTTTGTGTCTGACAGCGGTAGGGCCACGGCGCGGTGTGGTGGGGGTAGATGTGTATAGAATCTGTGCCGTGTTCTAATCGATCTGTGAATCGATGTTTTTGAATTGTTTTCGCGCGGCTTATGTTTCCCATCACTAAATTACATTCGTGGCGTCAAAGTACCTACGCAAAATGTTACACGCTCGGTTCTCATATAAATCGACGAACTCTTTCCTTCTATCTCGATATATTTCTGTGCATGCAACTGTTAGGATAAAAAAGTTCGATGACTTCACAGCCCTATAATCGGAAGAACCCAAAAAAGCACTGTAGGTATTGAAACAAGCAGTACTAACCATAAATATTTATTTGTCCATTAAATCTTGTATACCTTATAATAATAACACATATTCTATGCATTTACGTTTACTCAACATCAGCTGGAACAAAGAACTACGTAATACAACACAACTGTTTGACTGGACAACTTACGGTCTGGCACAACACCATGGCGCGGGATCTGCAAGGAACACGTTGCTGTTTCGTGCGATACTCGGCATCGTGTCATATGGAGGGACGATGCCGCGTCGCGTAAATGCACGGCCAGGCATCGAGCGCGTTTTTGAATGCGCCTTGCGTTTCACGTTAAGAGTCCAGCCATATCACGAAACAAGCTTGCGCGGTACTGAGGGTTTCCCGCGCGTGCAACCAAATACAGGGTATCGCAAGACTATGCCACTATGGAGGGAAAGTATCTTAAAAATTGTAGATAGACAATTTTACTGAAAGGAGACTTTATTTTAATTTTAAAAATAATTTGAAATGCATTCAAAGATTAACTAAGTAATTTTACAACACCGATTAAAAGGCTCAATAGGACCTATTTTTTAACCAAGTAACATAGCATCTTAAATGAAGTGAAGACCATACAATTTTCCATTTATTTAAATTAATTACATTTGCGCAAAAATTATTAAATTTACCAAATGCTCAAAATGTCTCTTTTTTATCTCCAAAATAAGAATGGGCTCTTAACGCAAAGGGTTGTGTGTTGTGTGGCATTGCCTCGCCATGCATTTACGCGACACGGAACAGCACCGTGTGTCTGCTCAGTACAGCTCGACACCGTGTACCTACACGACGCGGCATCGTATTTCTTTTAGGCGCCGCGCCGTTTCACGTTAAGTTGAGATACAAGAGGAGACACACATTCATAGGCTAACGACATGGTTTTTCAGGGAAGTAATTCTTTGACAAATGTCTACAGGACTCTAATTTGGGTGATCTCACGGACGTTTCTGCCGCCGTCAGCAGCAGCCTTTCATACATCGATAAACTGTAATCATACTTAGTTATTGTCATTAATGATCGAATATATATAGCATATTATGATTATGACCCATTTCGTTAATACTTAGGACAAGGGACTGACGGTGGCTGAATGGCCCGTAGAAATTACCCATTTAGTAAACAACTGTCCCATGTAGTAAATCACTAATCCCAAAAAACCACTATCTCCTTCCACAAAACCTTCATTCGAAAATCTGGCATTTTTTTTTAAATGTGGTACTGAAGGAATGTGGTGTTCATGTGGTGAGATCGTTCTCATTGTTTTAAAACACTTTAGTTAACCTTTCCGACGCTACGTCAACACTCAGCCACCTCGTCATCCAAGTGTCATTATTGAAGTTGGTACTGGATTCTTGTCGTCCACCTTGGACGGGCGACATGAGTCGGTGTTGAATAAATCATTATTATAGTATTTTAAAAATAAAACCGCACCTTGACTTAAAATCCTCTGGAAAAATTGTCCTGTTGGACTGTAACCATTAAAATTAAAACTGACCCTGAAGGCGGTAATATTACTAATAGTATATTACTGCAGAGGCCGGGAAAAGTCATTTCGTGGATGAGTACGGATTTGAAGCACGAGGCGTAGCCGAGTCCTTCAATAGATACGAATCCACGAAATGACATTCCTGCCGAGGCATATACTGCTTTTCTCCAAATATGCGAGAAAATTTGATTTTTTTTAAGGATATTAAAGTTCAAAGTTTTGGGTCCGAATTGTATATTTGGCTCCACATACAATATAGTAATGATAATAAATAAAAAGAAAACCCATAGCAATAGTTAATATAATGCATATAATAAATATATGCATTATTACTTTTAGTCGAATCGGCAATTCCTAAACACACAACATTTAAAAAAACATACCTTTGATACAAAATATTTATCAGTCCCAGAAGATCATTAAGACTAAAAAACTGTATTATGATTTGGACACAATAATTAATGTTTTTTTTTTCTATTATTATTGGCATTAACCATGTATTAACTAAACGTAGAAAACAATTAAAGTTTTTTTTTTAATCACGGTTTTTGTACGTTACTATTGGCTGTATGGTGAATTTTCAGTCTTGGATGAAATTAAAAGTAAAAACCTGCACAATAATGTACACTTCCCAGGCCTGTCTGGGAAGTAATGCCACTTTTTTAAAATTGATTATCGTATCAACGTATATAACGATGTACTTCGAGGTGTGTTTTTACTACATTAATGGGAACTTTTCCAAGCAAGTTGGAGAATAATCATGTTTTGCCTCAAATAGATCAAATACTGAAAGATGATCCTGTTATAGTTGAGTGGACCAACCTTCTCTTGTTGTGATTCTGCCCCGTAATCAGGAGACAATAGTGATAGACTTACTTAGAAAAATGCTAAGTATGTAGTATGCTACATAGCTACAATCTTTGTTTGTTAATAATAACACTGGTGAGATGGGCCCTTGAAGAATTAACCTATATTCGCTAGAAAAATATTTATGTTGCGCTTATATCGGTTAAAATGCTAAGTTTACCTGTGATGTAACCATGGAAACGAGGCGATTAACCCGGTGACTAAGATAGCGTGTTGTAACATGAATACAATCTAAGTAACGTGACAAACAGTTTATATTTATTGTAAATAGCATATGGATCGTATGATGTTCGCTACAATTGATAACAGTAAACATGTTGTCTGTAGGCTACATTCTAATACTATAGCAAAACCTACTTTGCGAAGATCGGCACGAAGTACTTTCCTATCCGGTTTAATATCTGTGCACGTCGACGCATGACGTCACCTCCGCGCCCTAGGTACGGTGCTAACAAAAACCCAGTAACAATAAATAACTCACAATTCTGAATAAATCTTTTAGTGAACTTACTCATTGTTAACGTGTCTTGTAGCACCATACCCAGAGCGCCGACATACTCGTAACGTCACGCGGCGTGGTGCACAGATATTGTGACCGGGTGGTAAATAATAAGAAAAAAGACCTCTGCTAAAGCTAAGTCTGGAATAACAAATCTGTTAAAAAGTGGACTAGCAACCCTACCACAGTCGTGTGAAAACTAACAAAACATGTTCTAGGTGAGCTATATTAAAAGTGCGCTCCGCTGAGCCCTTCTTCACGCTTAAACCGCTGAACCGATTTGGATGAAATTTGGTATGGAGATAGTTTGAGTCCCGGGGAAGGACATAGACTACTTTTTATCCCGAAAAAATACCCTTATCCGCGATAAACGAATTTAAGACGGACGAAGTCGCGGGCAGAAGCTAGTTATATATAAACTTCAGCAAATTTATTTGTATTACAATATAATATCCTTACAATATTTATTAAAAATGAAATTGCAGTCGTCATATTATTCCATTCTTTTGAAGCGGTGCACTTAACACCTACACAGTCCAGTAACCCATATTAGGTCACACAAACTAGCTTATTTTTTATTAGCATTTACCCGTGGTTTCGCCCGCGTTACCACGAATAATAAAGTTTTATGTATTTTGACGCATCTGTGGGTCACGGACTTAAGGAGTTAGTTGGTCGTAACCCACAGATGGGGCACTGGCCGGTGAAGGTGTTCAAGCTACCTCTAATTGAGAATTGTGTTTCAGTGTTATTAAAGTTTTATTATATTATTTTTACATCTAGTAAGGTGACGATTTTTCTTATAAAATGGCATTTAAATAAATAACGCGTCAGTAGCAAAAGTGTCCGTAGGTACGCAGTAAATAACAGTTCCCATCCTTTCAAAATGGCGCTAGAGAAGCGAATAGCAATAGAGCAAGAAATAAATTTAGCCGTTGTTTCTCAGTTCCGGTCATGTCAACAACCAATTTCACTAAATGTTACTCAATCCTTCATCCTTTTTCTGATGTAAATATTTAGTCATATTCGAAATGTTTTTTTTTGCCATTATTATGGTATTTTATTTAACAATATCGCGAAATATTTGGACTTGTTTCCCTTTGTCCATATCGGTGACATTCAATGACTATCAATGTGTGTTGTCAAACACACATACTCATACTCAGCCACTAATTAAACGCCTTTAGATGGTCACTTCGGATACCTACACAGAGATTGTACTCCTTACCTTCTACCCTCCACAGATTTGAACCCGCGTAGTAAGCGCCATCTTGAATTTAATTTCACGCCGGGCACTGAAGCAATTTCGTCGAGTATGGTGGGGTTGCTAGACATGCTAAAAAATGGGGATGATAACTAAGTTTTAATTACGAGTAGTACGTCATATAAAATTAATAAATAAAAAATTAGACGTATTTTTTTACGTAATCAAAAAATAACGGCGATACATTGAAACAAAATGTCACGTGCCGTCACGCCGGTACAGTCTATACTTGGTTCTGACGCCACGAGCCCTCAGTCCTAAACCTTAATGCGCTTTAACTGTCTAATATTTGTTTATTATCTAACTGGCGGACTAAATAACATGTTGACTTTCATAGAGTTTAATCTCCTCGATTTGTCAGTTTATAAACCTATTGAAATTCTAGATTGTATTAATAACTTTTTAATCAGTAAATAATTTATTAAGTGATATATTTGTGTAGGAGGGGTTGTTTGTCATTGTTATTGGTCAACGCTAAATCATTCATAGAATATAATAGATTCTAACAGCAAAAATTTGTATATGAATATTGATTTATCATCTAAAAATAGCTCCCATTATTATAACATTGACATAAAGCGAAAGAAACAAAAATGCGTTAAAATCATTTAACTTGTACATACAATTAGACAAATGTGTTACACATGAAAACTAAGTCCGTTTTCTAATTTTATAAAGAAATGCTTTGCATTGTCATAGCTTTTGAATATCTGGGTTTATTTATATATTTATACACCTAAAAGTACGTGTTCAGTGTGTATGTGTGTCTGTGCGTGTATGTTAGTGAATGTGTTGGCCGCTACACAGTGACCTGCACGTTTTGCACGATGTTGGACCATTCCACCTTCGAAGGCACCAGGTAGAAGGCTGGAGCCACTTTCTGACCGCAAGGACATTTGCAGCCTGGAAATTAAATAAGTTTCTGTTGAAAAATCATTTTTGTACATTTTATTGTCGACTGTACTTTAGTATAGAGACGATTGTAAAGAGCCCAAACTCGGTGGGTTTGTCTTATTTTATTACCATTTCTGTGTTCGCCTTCCGGCTCCATCATCTCATCAGATCAGCTCAATGGAATCATAATATTACTTTGACACCGAATTATGCCCAATTTTAGCTCAATCGGAAACCGGGAATCAGGTCAAATTGAACCTGCACGACTTGACTCACACAAACATACATGTACATACGACTACTAACAATAAAAGCTAGTAAAAATGTCACTGAAGTATATAATCCAATCGCTTGTTTTTATTCAGTGTCTGTCATCTATATGTTCTAATTTTAAGGGTGGCTTGATTGTATATGTTTGAGAAAGCGCGTTAGTGACAGTCAACCAACCACTTGGCAAAATTCTTGATACTATTTTAGTTATTTTGTTTTTATATAAAGTTTGTTTTGAGAAATTACTTATAGCTAAGAATCTTACTAAGTGAATGCCCTCTTGCATGTAATACGTGTATATACCGTATTTTTTTTAATCCTCTTAATTTTATTTAATAGGTTTTAGTACCCGTCAATACGAACAACTTTTCCTCTGCCATTCCCTACATTATGGTTTAGTTACTACTAACAGATAGTGTTGGCATAAATGAAAAAAAAAAGGCCATAAATATCAGAATTGTCATAATTAGCGAAACCATCATTATTATACAACTTTCAAAATGGTCGCATAATAGTAGTAATTGTGCCAATGACAACGCCCTCACCGCACACCCAGCTGAAGCTGCCGATCTTGTTGCGGCACTTGGGGCAGTGCAGCTTGCCCTGCGCGTCGTGTGCCACGCGCTCCATCCACGCCATCGGCTCCACGAACCACATCAGCCGGCACGCGTCGGGCGCGTCGCGCGCTACGATGTGCCCGTCCACCAAGTTCTGCTCCGTGTATCCGTCCAACTGAAATTACATGTACTATTATAAACTGGTAAAAATTAAATATCTCAACATAAAAGAAATATTTTGTCACTAAATTGAAAAAAAAAAAAAAAAAAAGTTAAAATCCGTTTAGCCGTTTTGACGTTATGAAGCCTCAACGACGCATACAAAAACTCTCAATGTACGAACAGAATCTTTCAACGGACGCTTCATTTTTACAACTTTATAGATGTAGCACCCTAACGTGGGCGGGCCTCTCCTTGCTCTCGGCCTCGGTCTGGCTGCCGTTCTGCCCGGGGCTCTCGCTGCCTTCCAAAATCTGGCAGGCGAGGCTCTTCAGCTTCTCGATGAGGATCTGCCCGTTCTCAGCGCACTGCATCCTCCCCTTCCAGAGAAAGGAGCGGAAGCCGCTCGTTTCTCTGAACACGTAGTATACTAGCGTGGGCGGGCCCCTCTTTGCTCTCGGTCTCGGTCTGGCTGCGGCTCCTTTCTCCGGCAGGCGAGGCCCATGCGCTTCTGTCGAGGGTCTTCACCTACAGTCAAGTACCGCCTGCTGATAGGGAGGTAGGCCCCTCCTCGCTCTTAGCTGCCACTCAGCCCGGGGCTCTCGCTGCCTTCCAGGATCTGGCAGGCGAGACTCTTCAGCTTCTGTCGAGGGTTTAGTCATGTGTCACCTGCTGGGAATGAACATGTAGTATAATAACATGGGCGGACCCCTGTTTGCTCTCGGCCTCGCTCTGGCTGCCGCTCCTTTCTCTGTTAAGCGAGGCTCGATAGCTTCTATCGAGGGTCTACACTACAGTCACGTATCGCCTGCTGGTAGTGAACATGTAGTATACTAACGTGGGCGGGCCCCTCCTCGCTCTCGGCCTCGCTCTGGCTGCCGCTCTGCCCGGGGCTCTCGCTGCCTTCCAGGATCTGGCAGGCGAGGCTCTTCAGCTTCTCGATGAGGATCTGCCCGTTCTCAGCACACTGCATCCCGGGCAGTTTGGAAGGCGGGGGTCTCAAGCCTGAAACGTAAAAAGCTTATTTGAGGTCGCTGATTTTAACTATTCACATATGAAACCACTGTAGAACTCGATCTGCATTATTTACAGGGATCGGAGATTCCAATGCTTATTGACTAAAATTTGGCTTCGGCGTAGATATTTGAGTAGTATGGAAGCGGACTCAGTATGTGTATTTATCTATTTTGGTCATCAACAGCAATACAAATCATGAAACTAAATTTAACAACACTACAACAAAAGCCAATAACAGATGGCCAAAAAAGTACAGTCTTTGGGAATTAGTCCGATAGTGCGTATGATCTGAAATAGATTCAAACTCAAAAACGATTCAGGAAGCAGTGCGACACCCCACCTTGCGACGCGAGCTTGCACCGATGAGGCCGGAATGGCGCAATAGTGGAAAGTGGAGGAAAGGTGTAGCTTCTTTTAAAAAGCTCGCCATGAACAGCTGGACCAAAAACTACACTTCCGGAAGACTGGACCCAAACCTATCTACGCATACACCTTTAACTACCAAGGGCAGCTTTACTTTGCACAGTGCACCCGGACATTCAACACCAAGTTTGGTTTGACGAGCCACATCCGTGCTCACGAACAGAGATTGTAGGAGTCTTCGTCGTCCGGCACGACGAGCAGGACTATATATATATTATACTATCTCTTATACATAGTTTCGGACGTTACCAGTAACTGAGACTTTCAATTATTTTAAAGCCAACCGCAAACACAAACCATTTGTTCCATGTCGATGAAAATGAACGCACAAAATGCACCACGGTGGATATAGACAGCGATTGGGGATTTCAAACCAAGCCCAAACTCAAATCAGTTATACTCGAAGAAATCCGACTCGTTGAGGGCCGGTTGTTCCGAGTCGTTTGTAATCCTGAATTAATCTTATCTATATGAGGAATTTGACGTTTCTCTATGGGATGCCTAGTGTCGGAGCCATATTTTACGGGCATGTTGTTGCATGGGCAACTCTTAAGCTAAAGGCAAGGCTAGGGTTGCCCTTCCTAGCTATCTCCACTTTGACAACCTTGGGCAGGTATGGGATGACGTTACTCTGGCTGGCCATGACGCCACACTTCTTGTATCTTTCCCTTTCCAAGCATCGATCAAGACAAAACAAGTTTATCTGCTCCAAATCTCTCATCCACAGTTTTTTCAAATTAAGTCCAAACATGAACCTGTCGTACTCAAAGTACCCATATGCCGAGTAGCCAAAGTAAATAATTTTCTATGAACAATTTAACGTTCTTCAGCCTATGCGATAGCAGCTGTCGGCACCATTTTTGACGTTAACGGATTCGCGAAGAGTAGTTGAGCAGTCAAGGCTAGGGTTACCTTTCTTGACCACCTACACCTTAAGGCCTTGGCCAGGTGCGGAATGATGTTTCGCAGGCTGGCCACGACGCAACACTTCTGAATTTTTCCTTTTTCAAGCATCATACAAGATAACAAACCGAAAGAGCGCAGCGTTTCCCTCATCTCAATCGCCCAAACACAAATCTATTGAACTCAAAGTGGCCCCTGTTACCTTTCTTGGCTCTCTTCATGTTGATCGCCTTGATGATGATGTTTGGCTAGCAGGTCACAAGGCGGCGGCACTTCTGGCAGTAATGTCATACATATTCGTAGAACTATGCTTTGAAACAACCCATAGTTATTTTTGTTTCAAAGCAAGCACAAATCTGTTGTACTCAAAGTGACCCATATCACGGCTGTGGTAGGGTAACTTACCTTTCTTGACCATCTCTACTTTGACGGCCTTGGGCAGGTGTGGGATAATGTTTCTCTGGCTGGCGACCACGCGGCGGCATTTCTTGCAGCGGTACACGATGGGCTCGGGCCGCTCGCGCGCCAGCCCCGGATCCGGCTTCACCAGGTCCGCGAACAGTTGGGGGAGGATCTTCACTGTAATGTTTGGGTGCTTGTGAGTTTACTAACTTATATCGCAAATGCACTAAGCAAATGAAAATATTGAGCAAGTCCCAACCCTGTCTTTTTGGAATGGGCATTCATGATTGTATTTGGTTCTTCTGTCTCTTGTATAAAATTTAAACTGACGAAGTACTAATTTGCTCAACAGTTTCATAACTTACATTTCATTTGTTCTTTGCAACGAATGAACTAGAAGTATATATACATCAGCATTTTTTTTCTTTATATCTAGCAAACGAATTGTATTATATGTATTGGGTATATTTTTACAAATCTTTACAATGATACGTAAAATACATTAATAGCAAAAACTGTTTTTAGTTAAGCAAATTTCAACTAGCTAATAGGTTTTTTTACGAATAAGCAATTGTCAATTAAAACACTTCAAAATTAAAGACAATGGTTTGACTCGCAGGTACAATAGTAGTTGCCTTCTGTCAATACAAAGAATTTAAACTATAACCGAAGAGAACGACTATAGGTCGACCGCGGTGGCAGCAAATCGCTAGTGTTATAAGCATACACCGGTTTGGCGGGGGCAAATCTGTACTGACGTTTAATAGTGCGAGGACACATTAAACTAATTTTATTAGTTGATATCGATAAAAATGATGTACAACCGTTGGGTAATTTCAAGAATTTGAATGAAGAAGAAAACTACATACACAAAAATAAAGTTTTTGCGTAATAAACTTTTTAAATATTTAATATAATTTTCATAATATACAATCGAAATTTTCTCCACATTTTTAGCCTTTAATCTTCGTCGCCAGGGTGAGAATATCCATTTTAGCCAACTAAATGACCTTTCTAGGTCAACTGTAGTAATTGGAGCAAATTCAAACAATTTATAGTATTGATGAATTTTTGCTATATGACTCAGTTCTATTTCTTTTCCAGATATCAAATCATTTAATGTTTTTTAAGTTGAAATGCCGACGTTTTTCTCTAACACTGTTTGAAGTTTTTTGTGAATAATTTTGCCCTGAGGATTCAAACGTAATCTTGAAACATGTACTTTTAACTTATGGACAATATTCAAACTGGCTTCTAGACTTAAATTTTGTGTTTGTAATTTTTCAATGGTACTTGGTATGATGGATAGATTGTTGGTTATCCATTTCAAATCGTTGAGAATGTTTATATCATTCATTGCCCGTTTTGCTTTTAATATACACGTTGATTCTTTGTTATTAAATGTTCGTACAACTTGCTTGATGGCTGGTAAATATTTATGATAGTAAATAGCCGCTTTCATCCATGTTCCTCATCGTATTATCGTCGGCTGTGTTGGCAAAGGAACGTTCGGTAACATTTGGTGAAATATTTTTATTCTTTTAGGTGATTTCAGAAATACCTTTTTTGTATAAGCAATTAAATTATTTACAGCAGGATTTTAACTCCATGTGCCAAACATGTGACGTGTACTAAATTCGGAAAAACCTTTTTCAAATTCTTACCAGCTTTCAGCATGTAGGCTACGCCATCCGTAAGAAGCAACAAAACTTGATCATGTTTGTTGTGGTTACTTCCCCACAACGTCTCTAGGGCATTTTGAATAAGATTTGTTATACTAACATTATTTATTTCCTCTAGAGAAACGCTAGATATTATGTGTATATTTCATTTTCTAATAGTGCTCCAACTATTAAATTCCCAATCTGACGGCCATTGGCATCTGTACTTTTGTCTACAACCACATAAATTCTAGAATTACCTGTTTAGTCTTAATCTGTTTCATCGTCTCCTTATAAGCGATGTCTAAGGTCGTTTTTCTCAAAACTGATTCGTTGGGAATATATGTTTCTGAACCATATTTCCCAAATATGCAATCAGATATAAAATTGATGAAAATGGGATTTCCCAACTGGGTCCATGGTATGTTGCAAGCTAAAATAAATTTTAGCAAATCCAGGTTAAATACGTTTTGGTTTTTAGCGACGCTGTTATGCCTTTGGTTTCTTATATGCCTTTGTACGGAAAACTTTTTTCGTGATATACGAATTTTACATTTCTTGCAAAAGTAAGTCGTACCTTTATCATCTATATCTGAATGGTCAGGTTTACATGAAGATGAATGATCTTTTTTCTTGAGAGGCATTATTAGCCGCCTTAAGAAACAAAAAGGTAGTTTTAATTGATCGGAATGCAAAATAATATTGTAGTACTGGATGAATTATTCAACGATTCAATGGTTGTCAAAAGTGACTCGACACAGTCAATGTCAGATATCGGTTGTTTATAGTTGCGATAAGTATAAATAAAAGAAGTTTGCACATAGTTAAACGTATTCAAACTTAGCCATTAGTTTAGTTATGATAATGATGATTAAAAATTTACAGTTTTGCCCCCGCGAAACCGGTGCCTGGTTATAAGGCCCTTAAGCAATCGGGTTTTACATCAGGTTGTCCCACGGCTATGCGACATGAAAGGAAAGTACCTCAAAATATTATAGATAGGATATTTTGATGAATGGATTTTATTTTTATAAGTAAGTCATACGGCATTCGGATTTCCTAAAAATTGCGTAAAAGCAATTGTAAGTAATTTACTAGCAAAATATCCTATAATTTTATAATATTTAAGGTAGGTACTTCCCTTTCATGTAGCATAACCCTGAATTAGAGAATGCAATCATTTAACCGTATTGTATAAAAAAACGTCGGTTCAAAACTTGGTTTTCTCACACCAAAATTTGCATTCCCTAGCCTATATTAGATCTATCTGCAAATATACGCTTGCAGAACATCAAACAACTCGCGGCTTGTATACATAATAAATATAATTATGACGAACAATATCGCGGTAGACCCATCATAACATTGTTTAATAACAAACATCTGACAGCAACACACCTAATGTTCAGACAAACAGTGAACGAAGGCACAGAACCAACCCAACCAATTACAAAGTGCAATACAAACCAGGAGGGTTATTGGCTAACGAAATATTGACACTTGATATCCGAATCAACTGTCATAGCCCATACAAAATCATGTCACTTTATTCTGATTCCGAGCGTCAAGCGCGTTAGGCAATAGGAGGACAGGTCCAATATCGCCGTGCTATACAGGAGGCACATTATCACAATAAAATTTTAATCCACAATAGATTGTAAATTTTCATGAAGATAGTATTGCATTCTCAATATCATCTTTTTTTATCATCCAATAGTAAATTAACTGCTTCTATCCACTTTTTTCTAAATGACAGTTTTTTCAGGGCCAAAAATGAAAGACTTGTTTTTACAGTACAGCTTTACTGTCCGCTATTATCAAGGGACATCATAGCGTATGCCCATTTTGCATGGGGTGTTTTGACACTCGACAGATATTGCCTGACTTTGACTGACATTTCTGACCTTCCTAATAATGAATGTCCTTTAAATACATAGTCTCCTTGTGAGAAACGGAATTCCCTATTACGCATGTCATTGTCATGGCTTGGGATGCTACTGGCCATTTGGTGCTGACTGTACATACAGTATCGCTCTCACCGCTCATAAGTATTTAAATAGGCGCTCATTATTTATCCTATACTGGTTACAAAAATCACTGTCAAAAATGGCCAAAACGGAACCCTTATAGTTTCGTCATGTCCGTCCGTCCGTCTGTATGCCACAGGCATTTTACTCAAAACTACAAGATGTACATTGATGAAATTTGGAATAAAGGTGTCTTATGTAAGCCGCTACTTATTTTGATGGTTAAATAATAAAATAAAAAATATCTAGGGGCGGCACTCCATACATGTAATCGAAACTGAAAAAAGTTTTTTCAGCAAGTATCAATGTGTCGCATAGACTTAGACAGATCGTTTAAAATCATTTTGAGGTTTCTAAAAACTATTTTGATTTAGTGGATATTTTCGGAAATAATCGCTCCGAAAGTAGCATAAATGTTTCCCCCCTCTATTTTCGAAACGGTATGTTCAAAAAATAAGAAAAGAAATACAAAGATAAAGCTTAATAAATAATTTCTACGAAAATTATTTTCAACATGATCGGATATACCGATTTTGAGTTATTGGCGAAAAACGGCGCTTCTCAACTATAGGACGTAAGTGCCGTGGAAATTCGCATTTTTTTCCATCTGTAGTGCATTTTTTCGTATGAACGGCTGCGGAACCCTATACAGAGCATGGTCCGACATGCTCTTTTTTATTTTAGTAATACTGAGCATAAAATCGGTACCGGAGGCGGATGCCTCTTCTTTTAAATTATCCAGTTTTTACCATTATTTGTTGCTTAATACAAAATGAAAAAAAAATATAGTAGTAATAGGTTTATGGATTTTTAACGCTTGTCTTGTGGTATATAGAATATTTATTCAGAATGATAACTTGTATACTATTTTGAAGTTCGCTAAGTGAGTTTTATTTAATCCACTATGGTGGCAAACAAGTGTACAGCCTGCTTGATGTTAAGCCATCACCGCAGCCTATGCATGTTCTCATCGCCAGGGGCATTACGTGCGTGTTGCCGACCCTTAAAACTCCCCAGAACCCCATACTGCTAAATTAAAAATGTAAACTGCATGCAAAACAAACAAGTGACTCCGATTTGGCAGTATAATTCCGAAAGTACTTTTCGTATACAGTTGTATGGAAAAATAAAGAGTGGTTTAAGTATACAATAAAAAACATGACAACTTCATAGCATGGCTACCGCCGCTTGCTACGAGTTCCCGTATCAACGAGAACACTCAAAGTCTCCTTATACATTTAGAACGCAATTCCAGCACATGACATGCTACCAAATGTTGTAAGGCACCAGGGGTTGTACAGCCACTATCCACCCCAGATACGCTCACTTCTTAACTTTACAGACAATGTACAACCGTTTAGTTGAGACGCCGCCCGCGGTATGAGGCGCCACACTTCAATAAAATCGATTACCAATGTGCCGATATACAAACAACGACGCCATAGGACGTAAGGGATCGTCCAATCATTATGTGAGGTAAATTGAGTCTGAACTGCGACAAAACATCACCAAATATCGTTGGAAGGCAGGGATTTTAAATTGTCAAGACAACTTTCGAAGACGTACCATACTAATATTATAAATGCGAAAGTGTGTCTGCCTGTCTGTCTGTCTGTTATCTCTTCACACTTAAACCGCTGAACCGATTTGGCTGAAATTTGGTATGCAGATAGTTTGAGTCCCGGGGAAGGACATAGGCTACTTTTTATCCCGGAAAAATATCCTTATCCGCGAATTCTGCGCGCGAAAATTTAAGGCGGACGAAGTCACGGGCAGAAGCTAGTAGGTCATAAACGAGAAAAAAATGCAATAACAGTATTCCAATTTTTATCCGTTGTGAGATTTAATTTAGGGAGGAAACTTCTGGAAACGGAACATTTCCACCTTTCGTCAAGCAGGTTTATCGTTACTATAGAGAAACCTCGCATGAAGACCTGGTATGGCGGTCCTACCGAACACCCGAGTACAATACACTTAAATCTAAAACGATTGCTAAAAAGCGAACTAGAGACATGTATTAGGTTACTATAAAGAAGGCGTTTCATTAGACTACACGTAATTTTTGGATATCCCCATCCAGCGTTAACAATTAGCCCGCAGCTGCCAGTCAAGCAACATGTTACAACATTCACCATATTCACAGCAAGAAATATCCTCCACCGTTACTTTGGTGGATTGGTGCGAACTAGAGATGTAGAGAATAGTAGAAAGGAGGCGTTTCATTAGACCTCACGTAATTCATGGACATTCCCCAACGGGCAACAACAACTTAGCCTCGCAGCTGCCAGTCAAGCAACATGCTACAACATACGACGCCACAGAACAAGTATACTTAATATCCCGGTCGACCGTTACTTGGGGTCGGTGCGGCGCGCCCCCCCCGAGCCGCGCGGACCGCCGGCCGCCCAACAGCCGCCGCGGTGCTTCAACCATGCCGACGAACGCTACTCTTGGTCGACGTGCACCAGAATACCATAGCTACGAGACACAAGAAACCGATCATACAATACAATATGATGCAATATCACTATTGTACATATTAGGGTGGTCCAATTTTTTTTTATTTTGAAATACGTTGCCCCACCAGTTTCTTTTCGTGTGATTAAACCAAAAACGGCGTTATGCAAAAATTCAGGGAAATCGGGAAATGTTTAGGGGTTGCTATGATTTGTCGATTTTTGGCATCTATAGAAAAAGTAGACATTTTTGTAAGCAGCACCTCTATTAGACATTTTTATATGAAAAAAAAACATAAAATAATATCAAACTTTACTAGTATATTAATAAATTAAATTAACTAATTTCACTAATTATCACTAAAACTCATTTTGAGGATGTTACATTTTGAAGCTACTGGGTATTTCTTCCTATGCAGATCGACGACGCGGATAAGATATTGCTTCTGTTCTTCGTTTTTTGTAATGCTTGAATTAAATTCTTGAATCAGAGCAATACCTCGTTCTGCGCAGTCATTTACAACTTTCATTTGTTGTACCTTTTTCTGCATAGCGACATAAGTTCGATCAGTGTGCCAGTGTGAAGGGCGAATGGCAGCTAAATTCTTTCACAACGCAGGTGCTAATAATCTTGTTTGGATAATGTTTGACTTGCGTTATGAAGGTTGTGTCGTTCAAAGGAGCCTTTTCTGCTATCGGAGCTTCGTTCCAAAATGGGCGATTTTGGAACGAAGCTCCGATATCCGATAAATAAGACTTACAAACAATGACAATTCCGTGAGAGACCGTTTCTCAGCTACATATGAAACTGTGATAATTAGCTATATATTAGATTATTATTACTATGAAGTTAGATAAACGGGTATGTGCGTAAAAATTATTAGTCCTTTAGGACTAATGGATATACAATAATACAACAATAAAAAAAATCAACAAACTTTATTACTCCCACGGTACTTATTTTTAAAATATAATTCAAGTGAAAAACAAAAACAAAACAATTTAAATACTTTGTTGAGGCTACAGCTTAATTATTCGTTTCTGAAATCAGAAAGAGGATTGAAGCTTCACCTTAACAAAACAATACTTGTCTTATTTTATTAGTGAATACAATTGAGTATAAAATAAAACTGAGACATAGTTATAATATAAGTAGTTAGTTAACTATAATATTTAAATGTTGCTGTTTGATTCACGTTTGCTTATCATTTATCAATTACTCAAAGTGTCATGAAAAAAGATTGTAATAAACTGAATAACACAAAATAAAGTTATTTACTGTCTCAGTAAAAACTTAAAAAAAATTACCATATTTTTCAATTTCAAACAATAAAAATAATGTAGTATTGTAGAATAGTTAAAAAGATAGTAATGTAACTAATATATAGCTAATTATCACATTTTATCTGCAGATGAAACAAATACATTTTTATGCTGTAAATTGCTTTTGCCATCCATCGAGCTTCATGTAGGGCTCCAGGCGCATGAAACTTAGCTTCAGCAGTTGATTCAGAACTTCCAAGGAATATACGACACAAGTTTAGTAGTTCGAGGTGATCATCTCTGGGTTGTTGATTTTTTATGGCATCATTGTAATAAGTTGTCATTTCTTGGCGGAGTGAAATAAATTCTGCTGATTTGTTTTACACGAAATGCCACTACTTACTGTAATTTTTTGTTGTTCAATTTCAGGCCATTTCTTTAGGAAGCGTTGGAACAGGCTTACATCCGGCCTAATGCTTGGTCCGAATAACGGTTTAAAAACATCAGAGAGGATAACTTCCAAGACGTGGTACCGGCAAGCAATCCAAACGAGCTCTTTATCCAGTGTTTTTTCAATTATTGAACATGCACCTAAATTGTTACCGGTGTTAGAAGCTGTCGTATCAAAGCAGAGGCCGCTAACATGAGTTTTTATTTCCCACTCATCAAGGACATTTAAACAAGCGGAAGCTTGGTCTTGACCGGTACCTTTTTTTGATAGCTGGAACAGCCAAAAGCTTTTCTATTTCACTTCCTCTTACAATGACGACTACTCGGTCAACTTTTTCTATGCCACTGACTATATTAGGAAGCAATTTACACTTACGCAAGTAATAATAAGAAATTAACCATAAAAAGAGGGTAAACGTCGTTATAGATTACTATTTAAATTGGCCATTGCGGATTTTCAGTGAATTAAATTACTTGCAAATCATAGCAACCTCTAAACGTTGTCCTAGAAAGCTCAATTTTGGTATTGTAAAACGATGCAAGTGCCCTGACCTAAAAGCCTGCCTTGCCAGCCTCGCCAGCCAGCCTGCCTGCCTGCCAGCCAGCCAGCCAGATGGTATCTCCGGATGGTATTCAGCCGAGTGAGTCTAAGTTGGCAGCAGTGTCGCAGTTCCCTACGCCTGGCAACGTTAACGAGATACGTCAGTTTATCGGCCTATACAGTTATTTTCGGAAATATATCCATAACTTTGCTGTAATATCGCGTCCTTTCACTGATTTAACTAAAAAGGATCAACAAAAGTTCTGAGGAACCGTTACCGTTTGTGCTCTAAACCTGTGCTGGCGTTATACGATTCTGCTCTGCCAACTGAGATACATACAGATGCCTGCAAAGCTGGAATAGCCGGTATCCTTTTGCAGAAGCAAACTGACGGAACTTTAGGGCCCGTTATGTATTATAGTCGTCTAACAAGTAAAGAAGAAGGAATGTATCATAGTTATGAATTAGAGACATTGGCGGTTGTAGAGTCATTACGTAGGTTTCGTGTATATATCGTAGGAAAACACGTTAAGGTCGTAACCGACTGTATGGCCGTTCGTGCAACTCTTACGAAACGGGATATGATTCCCCGAATTGCTCGATGGTGGCTCCCCATTCAGGACTTTGATATAAGCATAGAATATAGGCCTGGTGAGCGCATGAGACACGTTGATGCGCTCAGTAGAAACCCCGTTGGTCAGTTAATGTGAACCGTCTTGAGGTATCTGATTGGTTCTAAACTGTCCAGTCACATGATAAGCTAAAAAATATCATAGACCAGCTCAAAAACAGCTCGACTAATGCAGATATTAAAAACAACTATACACTGATTAATGACAGGTTATATCGAAAAACTTTAAATGGTAATCGACTTGCAGTACCAGGATTGGCTAGGTGGAAAATAGTACAAATGCATCATGATGAGATTGGACATGTAGAACTAAACAGATGCATGGACCTTATAAAAAAGACTTTTGGTTTCCTCAGATGACAAAATTCATTCGGAAATATGTAACTTCATGCTTACACTGTGCTTATGGCAAGGGTGAACATGGTAGAAAAAAAGGCTTTTTACATCCAATTCCCAAACCAACTGTACCTATGAAGGTGGTCCATGTTGATCATCTAGGACCATTTTGTAGGACTAAAAAAGGGTATGTCTACATGTTAGTCATGACTGAATCATTTTCCAAATTCGTGTTTGCTGAACCATGTCGAACAGTCAACTGGGTTGAAACAGTCAGGATTCTGAGAGAAATATTTTCGCAGTTTGGTTACCCTTAACGTGTGATAACTGATCATGGAAAGGCATTTACTAGCAGTAACTTTAAGAAGTTTGCTAATAATAAACAGTTCAAGCACACACTAAATGCTATAGCCTGCCCTCGAGCTAATGGGCAAGTTGAGCGTACCAATCGTACCATTTTAAATGCTATGCGTGCTTCTGACCCTAGTGAAGCTTTCAATAATTGGGCAAATACTTTACCTGATGTTGTATGGGGCATTAACAATACACTTAATGCTAGTACAGGTTACAAACCATTTGACCTAATGTTTAAGCGCGTAGGTAGGTCAGTGTGTGATGTGTCCATTCCGGGTCAGGTGACTGAACCAGTTCAAGACAGACGAAAGAACGTTACTGAACGTCTACAAAAAGCAAGCATTAGAATGAAACGCAACTTTGATAAACGGCGCAAGCCAGCAGTTCTGATGATCAACTGGAAACGGAAGACCTTATTGATTTGCTGGAAAGTTAACCCATTTGCATGTTCCCATTGCGGGAGCAATTGTTACAGGATGGACGATTGTAAAACGATGCAAGTGCCCTGACCTAAAAGCCTGCCTTGCCAGCCTCGCCAGCCAGCCTGCCTGCCAGTTAGCCAGCCAGCCAGCCAGCCTCCTTACTTCCAACCTCTATGGTTAACCTTACGCTCTGACTTGGCAACGACAATTAAAAAGTAGAGGAAGAGAAAAAACAATTGAGAGTTGTCAGATGCAATGGCGGGAAAGTTAAACAAGGTTCTGATGTTTTCCTGTTTGCCTAATCGATCTTTAAAAAAAGTAATCAAATAAAACCTTTTAATAGACGCAGTTTATTTTTACCCTCTTTCTCAGTATATATTATTTTGGTTCATAGTTGAATAAGAAAAGACTGGTGGAGATAGAAAACATATTTTTTTTTTCATACAAGCGTGGACCACCCTAGTACATATCAAAAAACAGGGTACGAAAAATGCTTTCACGTTCACTTGGAATTCCCATTTTGTCAACATCGTCTGGTGCATGCAACCTTATGCCACCTAATAGCCAAAAGTAAAAAAAAAAATGCTACAACGGATATAATAGTTTATTTTCGCTTAAATAACTCGATATACTCGTACATTATATAAAAATCAAGTTTCTGATTAAGATTCAGATTGACATATGATAGGTACCTACTTAAGTTTTTTGAAGTTGTTTTTTTTTTCGTATGGAGCTAGAGAGCCGCAGCGTTACGTCCCTACGAGAATTCGCTAGCCGCAAGTTGCCGAACCCCGGGGCCTGTTTCTAAAAAGCTTGTAACTTGTATTACAAGCGGAAGTCTCGTTCCAATAATATGAATTAAAAGGAGACTTCCGCTTGTAATACAAGCGTTTATGAAACGGACCCCTGGTCAAGTGTCATATCCCGTCCACATTTCCAATTCGCCTACATTCCCAGCTCTTTCTTAATTCGACCACACTCCAAAATCGTCCACAATCTAACTCGTTGTAAACTCGTGTAAATTTTATATATCGTAAAGTGAATAATCGTTTGATCGAACTGATATCTGATTTGTGATTGATGATGTAGATGAGTGTTGAAAATGAGGACGAAATAGGAAATGACAATATGGAAAGAAATGTGGACTAACGAGGAATGTAACGACCTGGGGCCGGTTTCATAAACGCTTGTAACTTGTATTACAAGCGTAAGTCTCGTTTTAACTCATATTGTTGGAAAGAGATTTCCGCTTGTAATACAAGTTACAAGCGTTTATGAATCGGGCCTCTGGAAAGCTGACAAAATGGAAATATAGACGACAGGTGGCAGCGTTGTTTGGCCATTATGACATCACACCATAGCGGCTCGTATTTTTGTCACATGATAGATTAAAAAAAATTGACTTGTTAATTATAATAATTATTAATATATGTATTTTTGAACTAAAAATCAGTACATATACGGAACTCATTGACTACCGCTTACCTAGACTGATTTTCGCCTACACCAGGGGGCGGAAACCTGTGGCTCGTGGGCGATATTTTGGTGTATATAAAGCCACATCCCTATATATCCACGAAAAAAAATTCTTTATCAACTAATCAAACCTCATTCGTTTACGTAAAATACGTTAAATTTTACGTAAACGAAACATCTTAGTGGCCATTTAAGAACTAGGGCATTCTGAAAATTTTAACTTTTGTCTAATCGGTCCGAAAAGATTGCCGAACTCGGGTCTTTAGGTCCAAGTGTACGACATGTAGCCCACGATAGCCATGGACAACCTACGTCGCCAGAGTTGTCACTGACATTTTGGTCCTTCGAGCTCGGTCCCTGCATTACACTGGGGAAAACCACGAAAGTTCTCATCGGAAGATCAGCGCTGGTTTTCAAACTAGCATCAGGCAGAAGCGGGACCTTTAAAGAAAACAAAACAAGCGAAGTGTTGCAGTTGTCGCTGACACTTCGCATAACCGCAGAGAGAGCTATTTGTTCAGATCAGCTTACTAGGTTGCCTAGCTATAATGTTCAACTACATACCTTGTTTGAGCTTTTGCCCCGCCATTTTCAGTCGAAACTGCTTGTACCTTGGATCGTCCTGTAACAAATTGAGGACAATTAATCGAATCATTAATTTACTTAGAGTATGGTAAGCCGTATTATTTACCATTTTTTTTCCCGCACTTTTAGCGGGAGGCGAGGTAAAAATGCGGTAATATTCTTATTTCTACAAAGATTAAACATACTGACTGATAATCAAAAAAAAATACATACTGACTGATAATCAAAAAATTCTTATTTCTACAAAGATTAAACATACTGACTGATAGGCAAAATCTGACATTGCCTAAATTATGGTTGAGTTACTTACTAGTATCAAACACATAGTATTAAATGGCTAATATTTTTTTTCGTTTCCAAAATATCTTCCCATAGGAAATGTTCTTCGTATTGACGGGTACTAGTAACTACCGATGGGTTAGACGGGGCCCAGTGTCCGGCTTTTTTGCACCTGGTCTGATCGGACAAGCCTTGTGTAATGTATTTATGTAGCGCGCCATCTATTGCGCACTAGAGTAGAGATGTCACACTATCCAACACTAGATGGCACTAGTGGTTTAATACCAATGCAAAAAAAAAAACATTTTTAGGTTATGTCATAACTCAAAACAAAAAGGCTGAACGGATATTGGGTACTCGCAGGCACATAATTTAAATAAAAATGCATTTTTTTCCTATCACGGCAATATCAAAGTAAAACTGTTGTTACTGAGAATAGCATTTTCAAAAGTTCATGTATAAGTTACTATAATTTTTTGCAGGAGTTGCCCCGCTTATGGAAATGGCGGTGTAATATTTCGGAATCTTTCAGCTTGTCATTTGAGGTTTTTTCGGGGATGATTCATAAATCCCAAAATGTATGAAATCCATCGCCATTTTATTTCATTCACTCTGATTTTTGTAATACTTTCTTTTTCTAGCTCTAATTTTAGGTTATACGGTGCGGAGATATGGTGGTTGAAAGACACACGAAGTCTACAGCTCACAGAGTCACTAGTAAAAAAAAGTTTCTGTCCAAAATGTATTTTTTGTAACAAGCTTTATTTCCAACTGAACTTTTCATTAAGCATTTATCAACTACTCACCGAGAAAATTCTAAAGAGACTAAACTCGGTAAGATTGCGTTATATTTTTACAGAGTTCCAATGACCACCATCCGACTTCATCATCATAATATCGTATTGTCACTTTACTTTCATAAGTATGGCAAATTTTGACTCAATCGAAAACCGGGAAGAGGATCTTAAACTTGCAAGATTTGACCCGCACATACATATTAAATCGGCAAGTTGAGTGAAAGCTATAAATAAAATCTAGTAATTGAAAAAAAATGATTTGTTACCCTGTTAAGAACGAATCCCATGTGCCCGAACAGCTTCAGTTGTGCCACGAAGCCCACGTTGGGGTTGATGAAGCGGCGCTTGGACTTGACCAGGCGAAAGGCGTCGCCGTAGCCCAGCCCATACTTTTGCATGACGTAAGCAATCACCACGGCGGCCGACCGGGACACCCCGAAATAGCTGAAATATTTTACCACCAATCATCATCTCATCAGCCTTTATACTGCAGGGCACATGACTCCTGTCATGGATGAGAGGGAATGGGCTGTAGACGGGTTGAAGACTCTACATACCTACGAGTGTGAATTGAATAGTTTTCAGTCTAAAAATTAAAATAAACATTTTATAGCAATTTTATTTGTCTACATAGCCTCCAAACAAACGAGCCAACTTACTTGTAACTTCATTATACCTTGTAAAAAATAAATCTTCAAGGTGATCGAACTATTCAGTCACAGCTTCTTGTACCTCAATATCCGTCAAAAATGTCCTTCCTGACAAATGTTATTTTTAGTTTCGGGAAAAGATGATAATCAGAAGGGGCCAAGTTTATAGTGAAATAAATAAGTAAGTCCAGCGAATACGGTGGAGGCCGCAACAATTCAAACCCACAGTTATGTATTTGTGCGATAGATTTCGTTGCAGTGTGGACTGGAGCATTGTGTTAGTGGGACAACACTTTTTTAAATATCATACCAGGTCTTTTACTTTTAATTTCTTCGTGCAGACATTGTAAGAGGGTGCAAGAGTAATCAGCATTTATGGTTGTACCCAGATAAGTAACTATGACGACTCCTGTGCAATCTCAAAAAACTGAAGCCATTTATTACCTTCTTGACCGATAAAATGGCCATAGATTTTTAAGAAGGCGTAGACCCTGACCTTTTCCATTTATTGGATTGCACTTTTGACTCCGGTGTATTTTGGTGGACCCCAGTCTCCCATAGTTATGAAACGACCAAGAAAATCTTGTTAGTTGCATTGAAAAATGGAGCGGATTCTCCTACAGTTAAGCCCTTTTTTAGTAAGTACTTTATGACAGAACGGTGCTCAATTTTATCCATTCTAAAGGAAATTGCGAACTACTTTTAGTAATTCAATCACAAAATTTGCAATTGTGACAGAAGAAAAACAAAAGATAGTGCATTATGATAACAAAATATGTAAATCTTACGGGCCAGTATTATTTTTTTCTTTTTAATTTCATTATTAACCTCAGGCTCAAAACTTTTCAATTTACCCTCGTACACCCTTGAATTACTTCGCAGATGTATTTGCAGGTTCCTCACGATAGTTTACTTCAACGAAAATCTAGCGGTAAATATCAAATGACATTCCCCGTACATCCATTCCGAGGAACTCGTATTACAGATTTGAACCCACGACCTCCTTTTTGAAAGTCGCGCGTTTGAACCACACGACCAGTCTAACGCAACTAGGAACAAAAAAACTTTTATATGGACTTTGCATGGCAAACCGTTGCCATGACACCAAATACCAGTACGTCAGTACAGTTTATATGTCATGTCATACATTGTCAACCACATTGCTTTGCTTGTCATTGCGGCTCGTGTGTTTTGTATGTTTGTTTTTAGATTTCTAATTAAATTACTCTTAATTATTATTTAAAGTAGTGAAATGTGATTGAACACTATTTAGTGAATACATTTTGTAAAAATGCCACCGAAAAGACGGTTTATCACATGTGAAATTTGTGGAAATCGAGCTTGTCATGAAAATTGCGATAAAGGATGTTTATGGCGAAATTTCTCTGGGATGAAGGCCGGTAAGTATTGCCTTAGATTCTTTTAGCCATATTTAAGTGCAGCGTGCTAAATAAATAAACAAAATTAGATATTTTACATATATTTTCATTGTGTACTAGGGATGTACTGTAACTATCGATAACTACAGGCTTATTTGTTTATCAGTGGAAATAAAAAACGGCTCTGGGCTGTCAAAGAATAAGCAGCTGATTGCATTAGGTCCCTTTTATTTAATGTTATTTTATTAATATTTCTTGTAATATTCAGCCCATTGAGTGTGCATTCAATAGCTTTAATCTTAGTTTTAGTGTAAACATAATAAGTGAAGTGCATTAGTAACGTTTACAACTGTCTCGTCATATTTTGAATTTGTAACCGTTATAGGTTAGAAATTCGAAATATATTTTCGTTGTGCAATCAAATCGTCTTGTTTTTGTGTTTATTTTAGCAACTAATAAAATTAGAACACAGCTTATACATACCCTTGCGTTACTATTTCACGTAAGTACCTAAAAATAACTTAGCTTGGGCTAGCAAGTCCTTGAAATATTGTTGTTCACTTTTGTGTTTAATTAATATCAATGATGCTTACTCGACGAAAAGCCGCGGCGGCCCGTCAACAGGAGGTGGATAAACTTCAAATCACCTTATTGGAATTAAAAAACTCAAAGGAATTGTGTGCTCAATTGCTAAGTGAGAGAGAGGATAGTGAGAAGGAACTATTATTGGTACTTGACAGCAGAGATAAGTTGAAAAAGGAACTCTGTACACTAGAATGTGATTATAATAATTTAAATTGTGAGCGGGCCAAGCTTCAGGAGATGGTAGACAGGTTTACTGAGTGTAGCGCTGAGTAAGAGCATGCCCTGAAGGAGATCAACACACTGAAGAGAGCGCTGCATGATGCCAACGAGCAGATTCTTGAGCTGCAGGAGGCCAAGCATGAGAGTGTGATGAACCAGGAGTGTGAGAACTAGTCGGACCGGTCCCACAGTTGGTTACCGCTCCAATTGATAACCCTGTAATTGTTGTAGACTATGATACTTCCACCACAACAAAGTTAGTAAATTGCAGTGGTAAAAAACTAAAAAAATATGTCAAACTTAACAAGTGTATACAGAGAGTAAAAAAGTTGTCAAAACAAAACAGGTTGTTTCTAAAGAATTTGAGATCTTGCAGTCAAAATGTAAATCTAGTGGATAAGTTAGATATGTATTCTGTACAGTTACAAAATAGCAGGTTAAAATATGAAACTGACACACAGACATTAAAGTTAAAAATTCAAAGCTTAGAGGATTCAATTAAATCATTAGACAATTAATGAGAGCTCAAAAAAAGTTATTCATGAATACTCACTAGCCATGGATGATTTAATATCACAAATAAATTATAACTCAGAACGGTTTGAGTCCCTGACAAATAATCACTCCTGTTTATGTAAGCAGGCAAGTGGTAATTTGTCGACTAGTGTACTAGAACACTCTCTGTGTGCCAGTTTGCCAGAAAAATCCAGTGAAAGTTCCTTCCACACCGCACCAAGCACACCTAAACCTAAGGTCATCATGTACTGTGAAGAGATGGGAAGTGGTATGGACCCACTGTTAAACTCATACTTAAAGGGACATAGTGTAAGTAGCAATTGTTTGCCTTATCAATATTTAGTAGCCTTGACAATATTTCAAACCAAATTCTAAAAGACAGTAATATTAATTCCAATACAACACTGCTTATTCTTTTGGGAAACAGGGGTAAAGTGAACAATGATTTAATTAAATTTTATGAA
The DNA here is from genome assembly GCA_905404275.2 of Hedya salicella. Classification (NCBI taxonomy): domain Eukaryota; kingdom Metazoa; phylum Arthropoda; class Insecta; order Lepidoptera; family Tortricidae; genus Hedya; species Hedya salicella. Next base: position 93,300,643 of record FR990096.1, read on the forward strand.
ACTTTGAACACAATTACAGTTCAGGAAATTATTATGTTCACTTTTCCCTATTGTAAACAATTGACAAAATCTGAAAATGATACAAGATATATTTTAAATACATCTTTATATAATCTTTGTACATATAGTAGTAAGTTTAGAATAGTAGACGCTAACAAATATGTTAGTAATCATTATTTTTTGACAAAAGGTAAGTTTTACCTTTCTAATTATTGCAAACGACAAATAGTTTTGTCTCTAGCCTATTTAATTGACGAAATTCTTGGTAGAAATACCAAGAATTTGGTACATAACTCTGCTTCTATTGAGCAGTCCAACATTAATGTTGTTATGTGTAATAATTTAAAGTAAGTGATGAGACAATGGAGAAATCCTTTACTGGCAATGAAAAGTATATACACCTGGTTCATCAAAATATTCAGTGTATTAGAGGGAAACATTTGCAGATTCAATTATTTTTAAATGCCTATAATATTCATATCTTATGTATAACTGAACACTGGCTAGCTTGCAATGAGATAATGCCCCAATTCAGTAATCACCAGGTGGGTAGTTCGTTCACCAGACTTAGTTCCATACATGGTGGGTCGTTAATTATATTAAATAGTCAATTGAAATTTAAGGAACGTAAGGACATTGTATCCTTGTCTGTTGAACGGACCATAGAATTAGAGCAATTTATTGTAGTTTGTGTGTATAGGCCGCCATTAAGTAATTTCGATGTTTTTCAAACTATTATGGAATATGTGCTTTTTAAGATATCGCGTACTCGTAAAAAATTACTTATTTGCGGCGATTTCAATGTAAATCTTTTGGAAGATTCAACACTAAGTACTAGATTGTTGAATCTATTCAAATCTTTTCGTTTAAGCCACGTATTTATGGAACCTACTAGGGTAACCGATACCAGCGCCACCTGTATTGATAACATTTTCACTGATATTTCTCCTTCTAAACAAAGTATAATCAGTAAATTAGAATCAGATCATTTAGGCCAATTAATGGAATTTGAGATATTAAGGGAAAATATAGTGAAAAAACAAATTACTTTTGTACAGGTAACCACAGACCGTGTGGAAAGAATGAAGCAACATTTGTTTCAGGCGCTACCCGTTCTGTCTTCTGAAATGAGTCCTAATCACATGTATGATTCATTCTTTACAACTTTTATGAAACATTATAATACAATATTTACTTCCAAATCGGTTGTGGCTGGCGGTGCACAAGTATTTAGCGAATGGGCTACTGCGGACTTACACAAACGTAGACAAGCACTGTATGCCATGTATGAGGAACGGCGGTTTAATACGAGTGATGAATTTAAAGAACATGTAAAGCAATATTCGAAACAATTCAAAATTGATTGTCATATTGCCAAACGTAATTATTTATCCCAGAAAATCCAAAATAGTTCTAATATTATCAAAACCACCTGGAAAGTGATTAATGCGGAGACTGGTAGATCAAGGCACGCAATTAGTGACCTAGAATTAAAAATTGATGGCAAAATTATAGATTCTAGTTTAGATGTAGCAACAGAATTTGAAAATTTCTTCACCGATATACCAGTATACACAACAAAGTGTTTAAACTCATCACCTTCGTCTGCCGTTTTGTTGTTAAAAGAAAACGTCCCAGAATGTAGTAAGGACTTTTATTTTGAACATGTCAGTCCTTCAGATTAGTAAAGGCATTTAAATCAATTAATGTCAAAAAGACCAATGACCTATGGGGGGTCTCAGTCCATGCTCTCAAATCCCAGAAGTAATAGCGCCTGACTTGGCAGATATATTCAATAACAGTGTTGACTGCGGTGAGTTTCGTGATCTGATGAAACATAGCAAAATAACTCCTTTATTTAAATCAGGTAGTACCTTTGACCCCACTAACTTTAGACCAATATCTATAGTACGTACATTTAGTAAAATTTTTGAAAAGCTAATTCTATATCAATTGTTAAAACATTTTAATTTGAATAATTTGATGCATAGTAAGCAATTCGGTTTTACGCGGGGTCGCTCGACATCCAACGCCGGAGTTGAGCTCGTAAAACACATTTTCGATGCCTGGGAGGAATCGCTTCTGTGATTTATCTAAGGCCTTCGATTGCGTTAATCATGAGACACTGATCAGGAAGCTACACCACTACGGAGTTAAAGGATCAGCACTAAATTTATTAGAGTCTTCTTTAAATGGTAGAATACAAAGGGTTGACGTGATTGGAAAGCGTTCACCGGGGTCATTAGTCTCTATGGGTGTGCCGCAGGGATCAATATTGGGACCTTACCTGTTCCTTATCTATATAAACGACTTGCCACACCTCGTAAAGACCCACCATGAGATAGTTTTGTTTGCAGATGATACGTCTCTAATTTTCAAAGTCGTACAAAATCAACGATCCTACAATGACGTAAACAATGCTATCTGTGAAGTAGTAAATTGGTTTAATGTAAATAATTTGTTGTTGAATGAGAAAAAGACTAAATGTGTTAAGTTTGTCACGAGTAACGTAAAACACGAGCAGCAAGCGTTATGGTTAAAGGTGAGGAACTGGAACTAGTTAATAGTACAGTCTTTCTCGGTATAACATTAGATTCTAAATTCCAATGGGGTCCCCATATTGCTAATCTCTCGAATAGACTGAGTTCTGCAGCTTTTGCAGTAAGTAAGATTCGTCAATTAACAGACGTGATAACGGCTCGATTAGTGTATTTCAGTTATTTCCACAGTATTATGTCGTATGGCATCTTACTATGGGGCAGTGCTTCCGAAATTAATACTATATTTGTTCTGCAGAAGCGGGCTGTTCGTGCTATCTATAAAATGAACTATAGAGACTCGCTTAGAGATAAGTTTAAGGACATTAATATAATGACAGTGCATTGTCAATACATTTATGAGAATATTATGTATGTACATAAAAATATTACCGACTTTAAGAAGAACTGTGATATACATAATTTTAATACTAGAAATAAGCATAAGCTCGCAGTGCCTGCTACTAGGCTCCATAAAATAAGGAGATCATTCATGGGTAACTGTGTGAGATTTGATAATAAACTTCCTAGCAGCATAACTGAGTTGTCTATTGGTAAATTCAAAAATATTGTGAAGTGAAAATTATTTTCTAAAGCTTATTATAGCACACAAGACTACATGAATGATGAAGCCGCGTGGGATTAATGTAAATTATAGCGTCATGTAGGTATATGAATAATTATTTTAACGAATACCTAATGTATTATTATTATTTTAATCTTAATTGTTTTATATACTCTGACATTTAGAATTTTATTCTAGACACATTCTAGACTACTTATTTTTTATTGACAATCCTTTTGGGATTTATCTTATTGATTATTTTAATTTAAAAAATGATGATTTTATCAATAATATTACACTTAAGTTAAATTATCTGATTAGGTTTTTCTGGGTTTCCCTAATCCTTGCAGCAAATGTTGGATCATATTGTATTTCTCCCAGCAAACATTCACTCTCATGTAACTGACATTTCGAAAGTGCTTGTAACTAGGCCTACTTGAATAAAGAATATTTTGATTTGATTTGATTTGAATAATTATACAAAATAATTCGAATTGCGTGAGAAGTTGCATGAAATATGATCATAAAAATACTTTGTACCTACGTTTCAACTGAAAAGTTTACTGCCATACCAGAACATGTGAATATTCTTGCCTTTATTTGTTGACTTATTTAATATTTTGACCAAAATATATCTCTGTTGTAATTATAAAATATTTTCAGGGCCAAGTATCAAAAGAAGATCTAATAATGCTAGTAAAACAAAAACAATAAATAATTACATTAAAACAAAAAGCTTGTTATTGTATTTCGGGTTCACATTTAAGTCCAATCTTGTATTAGCACATTTAAATAAATATCCACTGTACAACATAGGACTTAAACGTGGACTCAATCCTAAACCAAATTTTGATTACAAAAATTGTTGACATGAGCCTATATTCCAACCCAGTCCATTTTATCGATATCGATAAAAATCGCAAGCGTATACTACACTATTTTTAGTCTGTTAGATTGGTACTACTGCTGTTTGACGGTTCTTTGACATACATGTTGGTATGAGTGTGCCATGCAAATTGATTCTATTGGCTAGTATGAGAGTCCCGCCTCTTAAAACGTAGTAGTTATATTCTCTTTGCACAAGAGCATGCTCAGTGTAGGGTTCTGCAGCCGTATATACAAAAGATCCACGACAGATGAAAAATAATCGATATGAAAATGTGCACTAGCGAAAGAGCATATCTCCACGGCACTGAGGTCTTTTTGCTGGCAAGCGCAGTTTTTTGGCTATAACTCAAAAACGGTAGATTCGATTATCTTTTTGTAATATTTTCCTATTTTTTGGACATATCGTTTAGAAAATAGAGGAGGGGGGACACACAATTGGGAACATGAAGTTTCCCAAACGTGTTGATTTTATATTTTTTCCCGATAGTATACGTTATGTAGACTCAGAATCTACAGACGGTTTATTTTTATGCCGTGTAGGTTCTTAGATATGTTTTCTTAAATCCTCGATGTGACATTTGTTGAATCCAGTCGTTCGATATATACATTTTTACTTTGGTCCATAGTTTAAAAAGAAAACAAAACGAATGTGAAAAAATAAATTGTGACACTGTCATGTCAAATGAATTAACAGATTTGTTTGTTAGTTACGATTGCTTTTGTGTTTGCGCTTTTCTAGAGTTTTTAACGACGATTTGGCCCTGATCTCTGGATTCCGACTTACTCTGGTTCCCAATTTATGATGCTTTCGGAACAATTATTTCCGAAAATATTCCCTAAATCAATTTTTTTTACGAAACCTTAAAATATATTTAAAACAGCTGTCGAAATATGTGACACACATTGATGTTTGCTGGTTCTTTTTATTTCAGTTTCGGTTACAAGTATGGATTGCATGCCCAAAAATATTAAATTTCGTTATTCAACTATCAAACTAAGTTTTGGCTTATAGAAGACACCTATCCTCTACATCAATATACATCATGTAGTTTTTGAATAAAATACCTGTGACATACAGACGGACGGATTGACGCACGGACATGACGAAACTGTAAAAGTTGTGGTTTTGCTATTTTGACTACGGAACCCTAAAAGCATGACTTTGCCAACAAAGTCATGCTTTTAGGGTTCCGTATTCAAAAGGAGCCCTTATAGTTTCGCCATGTCCGTCTGTCTGTCTGTACGTCCGCGGCTTAGCTCCGTGATCATTAGTACTAGAAAGCTGAAATTTGGTATAAGTGTATGTAGTTTTTGAATAAAATACCTGTAACATACAGACGGACGGATTGACGCACGGACATGACGAAACTGTAAGCGTTGTGGTTTTGCTATTTTGACTACGGAACCCTAAAAGCATGACTTTGGCAACAAAGTCATGCTTTTAGGGTTCCGTATTCAAAAGGAGCCCTTATAGTTTCGCCATGTCCGTCTGTCTGTCTGTACGTCCGCGGCTTAGCTCCGTGATCATTAGTACTAGAAAGCTGAAATTTGGTATAAGTATGTCTATGTATGTATCACGCCGACAAAATGGTAAAATAAAAAAACTAAAAAAAGCCTTTTTTCTAGGTAGCCTAGAGCGGGCGATTTTTTTCTTACACTATACAAGTGTGCGGGGTGTCGTTGCATAGGTCTTTTAAAAATAATAAGTCTCCAAACATTATTTTTTGATAAAGTCAGCAGTTTTGTAAATATTCGCTCCGGAAATCCAAAAATAGGGTCTCCTCCCCTCTAACCTTTCAACCACGGGTCAAAAAATTATAGAAAAATTTGTGAAAATAGGCTTTATAAGTACTTTAAATGAAAACTTAATTGAATAAAATCAGTCGAGCCGTTTTTGAGTTATCGCTATATTTCATAATTTTCTTTAAAATGACATAAGTACCGCGCGGTGTCCTTATACTTCAAACTTTACACATATTAGTTAAGTGCCGTTCTGCATTTAGACATTCCGCTCAATCTGGCGCGTTTAATCGATAACTTCCAGAAGGTAATAAGTAATTACTGTTACTTTGGCTTTTACCACTTTTTTATAGAGGGAGAAATCTTTCTCGTATGTTTTTCATGAAACTTGATAGGTCGTTTTCGATTTATATATACCTACCTAATATCATATCATCGTACCGTCCGCCGTACGCGACGACGCTCAGGTAGCAGGTACCAACCTATAACACCTAACTCGCGTGGGAGTTAATAATACCTACCGATATACCTACCTACGAATAATTTTGTAGGTAACGGGTTAGTAACCAAAATATTTTTAAAGCAATAAAGCCATTCTTTATGTTCATTTGTATCAAATAAAACCGCTGTTTTAAGCCCGTCTATTCTGAAGGATGGGCAACTATGGAACCCTACACTGAGCGTGGCCCGACATGCTCTTGGCCGGTTTTTTATTATTATTTTGTTACTAATGTAGACCAAAGTAAATAATATGTATACACAGGAGGGAACTGTACAAGTGTGTTAAAAAATATATCTAAATAATAATTTAATAATACTAAATAAAAATAAACTATTTATTTATACATTCTGAGTTCACATAACGTATAATATAGAGAAAAAATATAAAATGCACCCCTCTGAAAAACTTAAATGTACCCTATTAATTATCCTTACAACTTGCCATTTAGGGATGATCTCCGACGTTCAAGCTATCCTATGCACTTCGCAGGGTCTCATGCTACTTCCATAATACATTTAGTCTAAATTAGTTCAGCGGTTTAAACGCGAGAAGGTAACCGACAGTCAGGGTTATACCTGCGGATCTGTGAAACGGCCAAGCCATACATTTTAACCCAAGGTGTAGGCGAATTAAGGCGTCATGAGCTTGAAAACCGTGCGTGAAAACTGGTGAAATTACTTTTATTAACTTTTTATTATAGACATGGCACATTTGTTTGGAGATAGTCACCGGCAAAGTTCATTATGTGTTAATTACCAGCGAGTATTAAGAAATCTTTTCAACAAAAAATTTTTACCGCCGAAAAAACTGAAAAGCAAAAAAATAATAACGTTTTTTTATCTAATTCAGTTTAAATAAACCTAGCGCTGGTTTTCAGACCGAGCCGTCGGGTTCTATCGGTCGCAAACTAAAAATCATAAGTTACAAAACTGTGCTTATTCTAAGTGTCAGTTTAACGTAACGTAAATAACAATTAGATATTATTCAAACCCAGTATAGCGCCATTTTAGTATGTGTGTGTGTGTGTGTGTGTGTCTGCGAGCGTACATGAGTGTGTACATATTTATTTTATTTGAGAGTTGGAGAGTGTTGTTTTGAGTGAGTCATCAATTATCATCCCTATTACGCGTCACGCCGATTTTGGACCGATTATTTGTCGGCGGCGTTGGTGTGTACAAATATACGGGTAGTGCGGGGCGGTTACGTGAGCGACAACTTTAATACGGATATTCAGGCCCTATCCCCGGAAAATAAGTGGAATGAGCTAACTATACCCACTCCAAAATAAACTCGTTAAGATCACAGGAATTCATAAAATGAGTGCATTGCCCGACTGGTCGTGGAGAACCTAGGAGGACTTTGTTAATATGATGATGCTTACCAGTGCACTAATACATTTCCGTGGTTTTCTATGGCGCTCTTGACAAACTCGAGGCTCTCCGGCAACTGGCTGAGAAGGTCGTCCTTGGGTATGTCAGCCACTGCAAGACCAAATCAAACTACAGGTTTGGCGCGGTCCTAGCTAAACATTTCACACCTCTTCCAAATAAACCTTGTGCTAAATACTGTGATGACTATAGACTAATTAGTCTGATGAGTCATGCACTTAAGATTTCACTACAGATATTGCACCAAATAATCTACAACAGAATTGACAATAACATTAACGCGACAATTGTTTGGTTTTCGTAATGGTCTTGGAACTCGAGAGGCGTTAGTGTCTATTCAAGTACTGTTACAGAAGTGCATAGAACATCAGAAAAATGTGTATCTGCTTTATCGATTTCGAAAAAGCATTTGACAATGTGAAATACGACATATTGCTGGAACTCTTTGAACGTAAAGATATAAACGAGAAAGACAAAAGACTGCTAAGGAATCTCTACTGGAACCAAACAGCACACATAAATGTAGGGCAAGGAAATTGCAAAGATTTAAATATACTCATAGGAGAACGAAAAGGATGTATTCTTTCTTTAAATGTGTTTAATTTATATTCAGGTTTTATATTTCAAGAGGCATTGGAAGAAACCAACACAGGAATCGAAATTAATGGTATAATAATTAAAGATATGCAGACGATACAGCAGTTTTAGTAAATAACGTGAATGTGCCCAACACTTTATTAATACGATTAAATTCTAAATCTGAACAATCTGAATCTGAATCTGAATAATAATATAGATTATTTATACTTACACTGGACGAATTTAAATGTAATATTTGCCCTCTCCCGAATACTGATGGGCAGAGGCACCACGTCAATGGTCAGTATGTGCGTGATGCCCAGGTCCCGAAGCACCGACTGATCTCTGGCGCACGCCAGGTTCCCTGGAAAATTATAATGGATCTCTAGTGACATTCACAAAAGATATTCGAAGATATAACAACCACTTACAACATTAATCTATCTAACAAACTACTGCTGAACATAGGCGTCTCCTTAGCTCGCCACAGAGTGCGATCCAGCGCAGATCGCATCCACCGACTCCTTGCGATCTCCACGAGGTCATTTATCCACCTAGTCGGGGGTCGACCGACGCTGCGCTTTCCTATGTGCATTCACCACTCCAAGACTTTACTGCCCCAACAGCTATCCGATCTCCGACAGTAACATTAGAACTCATATCCAATTAAGCAAAAAATATATAAATGATAAAAAACTATAAACTTGAAGTGTCCAAACTTTACGAAATCTTCTATAATTTCAGATTTCTTTGCCACTTTCCATCAGGTGTGATGACGGACAAGTGTACGGGTCGTTACTAGGCGACAATATACATAATATTATTATGTACATCAAATGTGAAATTGTTGGAGATAAGATTTCGTAAGGTTTGTACACTACATTCATCTATAAATTATATCGATAAATTATACTATTAGTAATACATGTTATATTGTTATAAATGTTGCTGCCTATATCTAGGTAATAAACTTAAGCACTCACTTTATTTTTTATTCACAAATGTGTAACATAGGTTTTCGCATTTGCATATTCATGAAATCATGGTTCAACATTTGCCAGTCTTAAATTATATTAAACAACTAGATGGTGCAAATTCGTTCAAAGAAAAGAGAAAAGTCATAATTCTCTTTTACTTCAACATAGTCTGGTATTAAGGATCCTATAACCATCTGTGGATGCCCAGCTACCCATGAGCCAAATATACTTGAAATCTGTTAAGCCGTTTTGGCGTGATGAGCCTAGAACGAAAATAAAAACATACAAAAAATAAAAATAAAATATACTTTTGATTCAGTGACCTTCAAATGCTCAGAAACACTTAATTATCTTTAATGTACAGATAATTATTTTTTACAACTTTATAACATTAAAGAAAAATATTAGGAGTCTCAGTTCAGCAATGCTTTAAATACAAGCAATATATAAATGAACATACAGTATAGAGAAATAAATACTTAATCTGCATCATTTTTGCATATTTGTAAATTTGGTTTGTAAAACAAAGACTGCTGTTTTGTAAAACTGCACGAAAAATAGGAGGTGATACATTAGTACTCAGATAAAAACATTCGCTAGTTATTCTTGCTATGCGGTTAAAATATCAGGGCTAAACTACAATCATCAATTTGTACTTACTCGTAAATGAGTATGTGAGAACTTTTGAGGCTGTGTAAAATTTAATCCCACAGTTTGACGCGTAACTGGCTGTCTAATTTGTATGATAATAGACAAAATTCGCTAACAGGAGACTTACAACCATAGAATTTCAGTAATATGAGACATGATGAGAGCAGCTATTGTGGAGATCTTTGGGTCAGACCGAGGGACCCAGTCTTTTTTATAATGCAACTACCTCTACAGATTGCAAAGTTTTTGCAACACACTTATTTATATAAGGAATCCATGTGGGTTACGTGATAAGCCTAGATGATGCATACAAACTCATTGTTTGTCTTGTGTAACCAGAGTATACCGTTTTGTGACGCAGTGGGACATTTGCATGACACCCTAGGCTAGTTAGGCTAAAGTTCAGTAGTGACCATCTTCCAGCAACAAATAATTTAATTAATTGTCTCCAGTGCCCCACTACTAAATAAAAGAAAATGCACAAAACATATTACAAAGAGTTTCATGCATATTGACTCAGCAGCACAAATATTCCATCAGTAACAATGACATTTAATTATGTAGTCCTGGTGCATAGTTCCATCCATCAGGACTGAATGACTGGTAGGTGGATATGTTCTAAAACTTTAGTATAGTGTAAACTTATGTAATCACCGAGCCACATGCCAAGAGTAGCGGTTACAGCATTTCCCCCAATGATAAATATTAAAAAGCCAAGGCCCTGTTGGACTGGCCACCCCCTGTTATTCTAGCTATGGTTGCTTATACGGTCAGTATACTGGCTGAGTCAGGTGTACAAAGAAACTCCAGCAAAGATCTGGCTACTCTACTACCGTTCCTGCTTCCACCTCTTTAAAGGGAGGCTTTACTCCGGCAGTGGACATCTTTTGACCAATATGATGATCATGCATAATTCCAGGTTAGTGCGTTACCTCAAGTCCTCCAACTGTGGTGGACTGGTCTCCCCACCAGGCAGCTAGAGTTTTTCAACCAAATTCACATGCAATTCGAAACAAACATTGCATAACGATAAAATAGTAATCAAGAGGTGGTATATAGTAGATATTTTACACTAGCAAGAAGTCCACAAGCCTGATTCTATTTGCTTACTTGGTTTAAATCATTTGAATATTTTAATCTATTATATCTTATAGATAGAAGAAGCTACAGTTGTTAAGCCAATGACATTCCACCATCTGACGCTGCAGGGCAGGTAAATAATAAGACAGTAGTGACACAACTAGTATTGGTAAGACACAACAGGCACTGTATGTGTATTGGGCATTCCATTCTGGCCGCTGGGTAGTATGATGCTAAAGGAATAATATTGAGTGTCACAACCAAGGTGTGCTCAATTCATCTCAGTTGAAATATGCCGAAATGTCTTTGCTTGAATTTCTTGAAAGTGCTGTTAAACGTTTATGTAGCGATGAATATGTGAGGGTGCTGTTTACATTTGAACCAAATCGACATTATATACATCAAGGAGATAATTATCGACTTACCGAGGTACAGGCCCGGGTCTATGAGGTCCACGCTGACCTCCAACATGTCCTCTTCCTCGGCTTTCTCCAACTCGGCGTGCACATCGGCGTCTATGACTTTGCGTGCCATTTCTAAAATTCTTACTTCTTCTCTACACATTTAACACAAAGTTTAGTATCAGCACACAGCAACATACGAATAAGACGCCGTAAATTCATTTTGCACTGTAATCTGCTGTTACGATTGAGTTTACTTTATCACTATTTTCACATTTTCAAAACAATAAAAGCATGCAACAGCAGTTACGTTTACAACCTCCAATAATCAATAGAAAAAGACGTCATTACATTGTTATGATTTGGAATTTCGTATGACTCGCAAATCTAAAAAGTGAACTTAAAATTCCTCAGATTACTTCTTTGTCCGATTATTTTATTTACGCTTGTGTAGTATATTTATATTATTACTAATAATTTCTTCATTCTCCCGCTATAACTTCTGATAAATATTACTCTATTTAATTTTATGTACATGCGACTACGACTCAACTAGTCGATAAGATGTAGAAATTTCGTTCAGAATATCAAGGCGCACGCTAATTTAAACTTTACCACAAATATTTACAGCTCTTTTTAAGACCTGGTTAATACAGAAAGAAAATGTAACTGACGTTACTGACAAAAAGTGCCGTTCATAACCTGTCACCTCGTATTTTTTCTAATTACATTAGACTAAGGCATACAAAAAGAATGACTAAAATATACGGCTAAAAAGCTTCTACTCTTTTATAATTCGTATTATTATATAGTTGTAAAATTGTTGAAAAATATTAAAAAAAATTAATACCATGTAATATTAATTGCGCATTTATTTTTAATCTAATTGCTACGTTTGTAAAGACGCAATTTAAAAAATTGCAAAAAATTTATAACAATTTGCAAGAAAAATTTTCTAGAACAGTCACAGCCCTTTTAAACGTAGCTAACAACGTTCTTTATAAAATAATCTGTAAGCATTAGCTTACCTTTGACTTGAACTCCTTAAAGTTGATCTTGTATGTCTGAAAACGTTTGCATACTGCGAACAAATCTCCGGGAACACCTACGAAGGAGGTATTGTCATGCGCACCTTCGATAAGTTGGTTTCCCGAGTCCGGGACTTTGTGGCACCCACAATTGAGATTAGTTTATTTGAGTATAATCAATGTGCTGTCACCAAGCCTTTGACGCCGACCGACAAGAATGGATCCCGTGTCCATTATACACTGATCCGCTTTTGCTCCTACGGGAAATTCGGAAAATTCGTTCTTTACTCTTGGCCTTCACCATAAAGGGGACATCACAAACATATTCTACAGTCGCAAAATGCATCAAATATTGATCTATAAAAGGACAACTTTGCAACTAAATTATTAATGATTATTATATTAGTAAATTAATAATTGCTGTTACCACCCATAGCTCTTATTACACAATTCATGCAATTTTCCATAGACCTTATCGACTTCCTGACGTAGTCCTGAGGGATGGCATCCCACTCCTCCAGCAAGGCTTTCTTCAACTCCGCAACATTGGATGAGGCAGGATTTCGCTTCCGAACCCTCCACATCTGTTCGATGGGGTTGAGGCCCGGGCTCATCGCTGGCCAGTCCATCGTGGCGATGCCGATCTCGCCAAGGTAGGTGGTGGATCCCCTATGGTATGACAAGAGGCATTATCCTGCATCAGAATGAACCCTTGATTAAACATGACAGCGTAAGGGACACAGTGCTCCTCCAGGATGTTCAAACACAAAAACCAGCTCAGTCTGCCCTTCGACGAAAATACTGCCCCAAAAAACAACAGAATTTCGGAGAAGCAGCTCTCTGCAAATTGTTCCTCTGGTCTTCTGTAGACTTGTCCTCTACTGTCACAGCCATTCAGGCACATCTTGCACTCGTCCCAAAAAAGAACTGGGGTCCGTTGCTCGATGGTCCAGTTCTCATGATTTGCAGCAAATCCACGTATAGTGCTCTCTGGCGTTGCGGCAGCAACCTGTGCCCTATCGCAGGCCTTTTTGGCTTCAGGTTGTCTTTCTTGAGTCTCCTCCTGACTGTCCAAGCGCTGATAGTCACTCCTTGGACCTCACGGAGTCGCTGCTGGAGAGCAACGTGTGTCAATGTGCACCTTCTGCGGCTGGTTCTTGGTCTTGAAGTAGGGCTCCAGTCTGCTGGTCAAACTGTAGATTGAATTAAATTCAGCTCGGCAGCTACTGAACGTTGGCTTACGGCCCTCTTGCAGATCTCATTAAAATATTTTAAAACCGACCAAAAGCATGTCGGACAAGAGCATTCAGTGTAGGGTTCAAAACCACTACAGATGAAAAAACTACGATATGAAAAAAGTGCACTAGCAAAAGAGCATATCTCCCCGGCACTTACATTCTTTTGCTGGAAAGCGCAGTTTTTTAGCAATAATGCTACTTTCGGAGCGATAATTTCTGAAAATATTCACAAAAAAATGTTTAACGCATAATTTTTTTAAAAATAATTGTCGATATCCGGGCCACTGCAAATAGACATTTAAAAAAATATATATATCACTTTCAGTTACATGTATGGAGTGCCCCCCCTAGAAATATTTATGTATCTTATTTAACTATAAAAATAAGTAGCGACCTACACAAAAAGTCACCTTTACTCCAAATATAAATATTATACCTGTCACTAGAAGACGCTCGCAACTTCGTTCGCGGTGGAGAAAAAGACAATGACACAAATATTTATTGGAGCTGATGGGGTAACCAGAAAGGTCCTAGTCTTTGGCAAACAGACACTTTTATCTCCACTAACTAAACTCTATAATTATATTTTGAAAACTGGTCAAATCCCTCAAAAACTGCTGCACTCCAATATTATTCTCTTACATAAAAAGGGCGATAAGAGCGACATAGCCAATTATCGACCCATCAGCCTTGTGTCTCATATCTTTAAGGCATTTAGCAAGGTAATTGAGACTCGCATTACTGGGCAGCTTGACCGACATCAACCACTCAATCAGGCTGGCTTTCGTCCTGGATTCTCCACCACTGACCACCTCCATATCATAGAAAAATCATATTAAACCAGATCATAGATTCACCGAATTCAACTCTCCCTTATACTTAGCATTCGTGGATTACGCCAAAGCTTTTGACATCATCACACATTCCACCATAATAACCGCACTTCAAAATCAAAACATTGATCCAATTTATATTAATCTCATGCTCATGAAAAGTATTGTGAAGGTCTTAATCCTTCACCATTAATAAGAGAGAGGCCGTATGTAAAAGTAGTATATATTCAAATTTAAGAACGACAGCTGTCTCGTTCCAGCTTTATGTCATTATGTCAGAAGTCTTAGGACAGACGTTGAATACAGATCATCAAACCCGTACCAGCTCCTTTTTATTTATACCACCACGAGATACAACCCCACATATTGGTGAAGGTGCGTGGGGCTCCGCACGCCACGCTCGGCGGAGGCGGCATTGGGTTTAAGTAAGACCCGTACATCGAGTGGAGCACGTGACTCCTTGCGGCACATTTTGGTGACTGACGCACGGTCATCAGACAACGAATACAGCGGAGACAAGGGTCTCACATTGCTACGGAGAGAAGAAAAAATAACGAGAGAAAAAAAGAAAGTGACGCAGAGGCTGAGCGTCACACGGCAAGCAATTTTACGGTGATGCTTTTATTTCAATACGTATAACGTATATCACCACATCATTCATACGTTATAAGATTACTATGCAAAATAGATCGTAAAATGGAAGCAAACAAATGTGCCTTGAAACATAAATATCAATTGAATAATTAATTACAACGCTGTATGTATTTTGATTGCATGCCATTAAGATCTGATTTGGAAAAGTGCTTATATAATATTCCAAGACGCCAGACGTCTTGACATCGTGCTAAACGGTCGGTGGAACTGTTTAATTTGCTATCGGCATAGTTTTATATAATTACCGCGTAATATTCTATTATAACAATCATCTAACGCTTTGTGTGAGTTTAGCAACGCAGGGATTCGTCATTGTCGCATCTCAACATTTCTCCGGCGCTCCAGACATCGTCTGACAGGTCGTCAGAAGTGTCAGGTCGTGAGCGGCAGGTCACGAATACTACGCATTAGCAAAAGGGAAGAAGCATTTTGGCGTCTATAGAAGATCACCGACGGATCAGTGATCATACGTGCGCGTGCGGTTCAGGTGAAGAGTAGAGCTCTATAATTTGTTAGTGGTTATCCAGGATCATCCACCGTTTATCAAAAGAAAATCCATTTTCATTATGTATATAGATAAAATGCATATAATTAATTTTATATATAAATTATTGACAATTGGGTCAATCAACTTTCTCGGTAATTCATTGCCATAGTTACGTCTCATGAACCCATTTCGTCAATATGTTGACAGCCGGGTTTGTTGGCAAATTTTTCTATATAATTCGATCAATATTCTCCTAAAGTATGGGACTAAATAATAATAAAAAGTTGATCCACTCAGTTAAAATTAGTAGTCAAAATTAAGTAGGGTGTGAATGATTAATAACTTTATGTTTTCGCAGAATAGGTAGCGATTCTCTGAAGGTGAAGGTGAAAAGTATATAATTAATAGTATAATAAAATGTATCTAATGTATATATATATATATATATGTATATATATAATATATATATATATTATAAATGTATATATATATATATATATATATATATATATATATATACGTATATAAAATATTAGAAGGTTATCGTGTAAATAATTAATAATTTATGTTTCATAGAACGAGAGAGATTAAATATTTAATATAAGGTTTTATCATATTGTATGGTCACAAGAATACGGGTGCATTGCATATGACAGAAAGGTTGTATGAAGAAATTTCTATAGACCTTAATCCCCTTATAGTGTTCATTGAATGTCATGAATGACATATCTGTGTAACAAATCAAATGAAACACAGTCAGTTGAAAATAATATCATTAGACTCAATTATATGTAAATATTGTGTATATGCTTATTTGCTGACCATATCAGTCGGTAGGAAGGCAGATAATATGAGCACTTTTATAATGTTTTTCTTTGTTCACATATTACGATCCATTGGAGACAACACGCTGCATGCTTATGACTTCCTGTCATCAGGCCACAACGTGGCAAAGAGGGGCAGCAGATGACATCCTGTCATCCCGAAGATGACATCATGTCAGCCCAATGATGACATCAGGACGAGAAGTATGCTGTTAAGCATACTCTTCGTCAACCGGGCGAGATGACCATGGCACCGTCATGTTACGTCATGGAATCTTCGCTGAATCTTCACACGCTGCACGATATGGCGCAGCACAAACCATGATGGTCTAGCAGGATGTAATTGTATCACAAACATCCACTTCACTAGCTTAAGATAGGATAAGTTAGATTGTATAGATTTTTTTTATTCAATCGTGTTGAAATTTGTAAGAAATATCGAACTTGATAAGTAGGTAGGAAATAAAATGATTTTTCTTCTGGTTTCTATTATTAATTTTACGGATTATTCTGAAAGATAAAACAATGACAGTAATGACGAGACGTTAGTGACGTTCGATATCCGTAAGGTTTATGGCATATAGGTATCTACAAAGGTTTGACTACAATAATATTGTACGACAGAGGTATGAAAAGGTATTTTGGTACAGAAAATTAGAGTATGCATGATGTACACTCTAGCTTTCTTAAGCATGAATGCTTAAGGTATTATAGGTACGAATGTGTAGAGCATACTTTATAGATTCTATGCTCTAGGCGTATATTAGAGAAGGTATAGATATCCGGGGGTAGTCGAATGGTGCCCTAGCTTTTAAACACAGGGTTTTTGCCTGGGTAAAGCTAGAGTAGAGAAGAGTAAGCATGTAGTTAGTTTCTGTAACATGCCATAGGCTAGGAAACATACATGCACCGACCCTGGTTACCTCATAGCATGAGGCCATTCAGGATTTGTCAGGGATTCCCTGTGCAGGTAGGGACCATTGTACGCTAGGTAGGAGTAGTTTTGTGTAGTGCACTACGCTACCTGCATCCTCCTCGGGACGGCGGGATATGTGAAGGTCTTAATCCTTCACCATTAATAAGAGACAGGCCGTATGTAAAAGTAGTATTCCAATTTAAGAAAGACAGCTGTCTAGTTCCAGCTTTATGTCATTATGTCGGAAGTCTTAGGACAGATGTTGAATACAGATCATCAAACCCGTACCAGCTCTTTATTTATATCACCACGAGATACAACCCCACAGTATCTACAACAATAGTACAGCAGACATCAAGCTTCAGTCTTCCGGCCAATCATTCCAGGTACGTGGCGTCAAACAAGGGGACCCCCCTTTTTCCTCGTGGTCAAACTGATTTGCCAAACTGGTTTGGCCACGAGGAAATGCGATTCCTCGTGGCCAAACACAATATTGTCATCCTCCTGTATCACAAAAGCTTACCTATGTATATGTCTAGTGTTTACACGTAGAAACTCTTTTGAAGAGTTTTAGTACTTGAACATAATGGCACTTAAATATAAATGAAATAACTATGATACATGTCAGCTAGTTCATAATTTCCTTTAAACTGTCATGTAGTTTTGTGGATACAAAATGGATATCTGTTTTATTGAACGCAAACGGGGTAAAGTTTTGCTACATGATGGTCGACAATACTACAAGCATCGGAAATATAGAAACGACGCCATCATTTATAATCGCAGCCGCAGCACACAAAACATAAGCACTTACTTGAATTATGTAGAAAAAACATGGTTAAAAAACGAAATATTCGTGTCACAATGGTCAGTGTATGGGGAAAGACACCGAACAAACAACGCGGTAGAAAGCTGGAATTCCCAGCTAAACAAAGATATGAAAAAAAGGCAACTAAATTCAATTTTGAGGTTCCTAAATGTCTTGTGTGAAAGAGAAAATAATAGATCATTGTTGCCAAATCCACGTCAAAAGGATAAAATTGATTATGATGAAGAGATAATGGATTGTCAACTTCGATTAGTACATGGTGAGGTCAGCGTTCGCACCTTCTATTTATTCAACGTTTGATATAGGGTGTGGACATTTGTTTCAAATACGTGAAATAATTCACAGTTTGACCACTAGGAAACTTAATTCCTCGTAGCCAAACCAGTTTGGCAAATCAGTTTGACCACGAGGAAAAAGGGGGGGACCCGTTATCTCCAAAACTATTCACAAGCACACTAGAGGAAAGCAAGGGGAATTGCAGTTGGTGATAGAAGGCTTTCAAACCTTCGTTTTGCCGACGGCATTGTTTCTTTTTTGCTTCTGCTGCAGAAGAGTTACAGCTAATGCTCAAAGATCTTAGCACTGCAAGCCTTCAAGATGGACTTGGAATGAATCGTGCTAAGACCCAAGTAATGACTAAAAGCACGAAACGTAGAGTCGAGATAGACGGACACTATGTCGATGTCGATGAGTACATTTACTTGGGCCACCTAGTCTCTTACAGCAACAGACAGGGCAAAAAGTCGAAACGTCGCGTTGAAAATGCTCATGTTCATGAAGGGAAATCTTCCACTGTCATTGAAGCGGAAAATCATCGACATATGTAATTTGCCTGTCCTACGGTGCCCAAACATGGTCGCTTACTGAGAGCCAAAAGTCCAAGTTGAAGGCTTACCAACGGACCATGGAGCGCAGCATTTTAGGAGTGAAAAGGACGGACCGTGTCCGAAACACTAACGTTGCGCTCGAAAACCCTCATAGCTGACGTAGGTAGCAAGACATCCAGGCTTAAGTGGGATTGGGCATGCCACGTATGCCGTATGCATTCAGAAAGATGGACCAACATAGCAACTAAGAGGGTGCCTTAAGATGGACGACGCAGACCAGGCCCAGGCGGAGATGGCGGGATCTCAACAACTGGCCGGAACAGGCATCAAACAGGGACCTGTGGAGATCCGAGGAGGATGGATCTGATGAATCTGTGGACGCCTTTGCCCAGCAGTGGGACACAAATACAGGCTATTAAAAATAAAACCGGTCAAGTGCGAGTTTGACTCGCGCACCGAGGGTTAAGTACACACTTTCACTTATTCCGACTTAACTTGCCGCTTGAGTTAAGTTTGTGGAATTGTACGAATCTGGAATTGTACGAATCTGGAATTGTACAAATATGGAAATTGTACCAATGTGTCCGAAGGCAAAAAAGAACCGACTTCAAAATAAACTAAAAAGCCAAACATAATCTTTTATGTACGGTACGGATCACATTTGAATCACCTTTTGAAGTCGGTGCCATTCATTTATTACATTTAACACAGATGGCACGCAAGAACCGCGGCGGCGAGCCTTTAGTTATTACCTACCTATATATTTAGTTATAGTAATTCGTATTTTTGTTGACTGCAGAACTTTACTTGAGGTTTGGCACCTTCTTCAAAAGGTTATTCAAATGTCATCTGTACCGCACGTAAAATATTATTTTTGGCTTTTTAGTTTATTTTGAAGTCGGTTCTTTTTTTACTTCAAATTTTCTTTTTTTAGTTTTTGCCTTCTAGTGATGGATTTTAGTGATATTAAGTATTTTTTAGAGCCCAGAATGGGAAGATTGAGGATGATTTGATTGTAAATAAAAATCGAAATTATAAGAATTGGCTAGGTCGAAATGGTTAAGTCCAGTAGCTTGCTCGTAAAAAAAGAATACTAACAGTCTCAACTTACACATAATATTTAAAGAATTATCTCGCAACTATTGACCGTTAGTAAGGACTTGTACCTTCCAGCATCAGCTCAGCATCATTAAATGATGACAAGCAGACGAAAATAACTTTAGAAAAATATATACAAAACATTGTTAGTGCCTATAATATTTGAGGGTTTCTCTCGATTTCCCTGGGATCCCATCGTCAGATCCTGACTTGGTGATAAAGGAGACTACCTCAGAGACACACTATAAAGAATATGACTAACATTCTTAACGTACGTACCTATAGTACATGTATTTTTAAAGAATTATCCTGTGGCTTTTAACCGTTAAGGAGTTCTCGGGTCCTCCACTATCAGCTCCACTTTGCTACCCTGATCTTAACTAACTTCTGCCTCTAAGCAAAATATGATAAAGAATTATATTGCGATTAGTGAATTCAATACCACTGGTTGAGCCCTTATTAGTGACTGGTGGCTTGTGTCTTCATCATCAGTTTCTCTTCACCAAATGATGATTTTCGAGTGTAAGTGCTTGTTCTTCTTTAATATACACCGAAATCGCCATAGGTGTGCCCATAATATTTAAGGAATTCCTTCGATTCCTCATCGATCTCATCATCAGATCATCACCAAAATGTTATGGGACCAACTTGGAGATTCGTACTCTTAACCGAAAAAAACATTTTCCAAATCGACTCGCGATCCGCGAATTAAATAACACTGGTAGAGCCCTCAGTGGTAACTGATGGCTGGTGTCTTATTCATTGCTTTCTCTCCACTAAATGGTGATTTTTAAAAGTAAATGCTTAAACTACTGTAATAAATACCGAAATCGCCATAGATGTGCTCATAAAAATCGAGGAATTCCTTCGATTCCTCATGGATCCCGGCATCAGATCTTCACTAAAATTTTATGGGACCAAAATGAACAAAAAAATAATTTTCCAAATCGTCGTGTAAATGACGGAGTTCTGAGGTAACAAACATAAAAAATAAATAAAAAAAACTCCTTTTTTAAAGTCGGTTAAAAATGATTACTGGTGTTCAAAAAAAATAAGACAGATATATGTATGGTTATAATTTTAGTGTAATATTCATATTAAATTACATAATTCCAGAAAATTCCAGATTGTTCGCTTAGTAAACTTCAGAGATAAAGGGGGGAATGGTATTTTTTTCCACATTTTCCTCAATAAAACGAAATTTAAGCACAGTAAAAATAAAATTGTTTCAAAATGTACAGATCAAGCCCTTTCATATGATACCCTACTTGATCTAGTGACTAGACTTTTAATTTTTGCCCACCCCTCATAATAGTATTTTTTTTTGGAAATAAAAATACATTTTATAATGAGTCCTTTGCTAATAATATTCCAAATTTTAAATAGATGGCATACGTAGTTTTTGCGCATGGCACTCTAATAGTCGGACAAAAAGACAGAATGAGTCGCACCATAAGGGTTCCTTTTTTACCTTTTTGGTACGGAACTCTAAAAATATGTATTTTTTGTGCAAAATGCCTGTAACATACGGACGGACAGACATGACGAAACTATAAGGGTCTTTTCCCATTTTGGCTACGGATCCCTAAAAAAATACCCGTTTATAAAGTTATAGGTTGCAGATGAAAAAAGGCAAAGTGATGTAATTATAGATTCTATGTCGTGACGTAATGGAAACGCGCTCTAAAAAAACCTAATTGATGACTCAAAACATCCTATCTCATATGCTTATACAACCCTGATATATACATTAAAAGAGCGACGGAGAAGCAATAATACACCTTACATATATGCGTCTCTGTCCGTCATTGGTATCTATAGACGCTAAAGGTGAAGGTCGCCCTGTGCAGTGAATTGTGCAACACGATTTGTTACCCCCTTCTCCGGTGGGTGGCCTACGGTATCCAAACTTATCAAACGTATCTTTAAAAACTCAATCCTATCTACAATCTCCAGTATATTCGAACCCAGGCACAAGTAACATTTATACACAATTGGAGCTCAAAACATATTGGTTTTTGGGATACTGTAACAACCAGCATTCTAGACCTCCAATTACGAATAAATGATACGAATATAGGGATCAAGCTATAAGAGGGTAGAACCTGTTTACAGGTTTTTGAATAATATGTGATACTGGATCATTCGATGGGAAACATGCGACTCATAAACAACCCGCCCTTCAATGAGTGGTTTGAGGGACTTAGGCCTATACACCCTCACTCCCTTCTCAGAATTTATTTTCATTAATTTGCGCTTGGATAAGCAATTGTCATTCCTATACCTGCTACGTCTGTTCGTGATCAGGAGCTAAGTGATCCGACTTACGTCGGTCTCCGGTTTTGAACAGCTCTTATAGCATTCGGGGTCAGAAATATTTATGACGCCTAGAGACCATATACATCTCTAAGAAATTTAGATTTAATAATTATTATCTTTAATGTATTAATTCACTTTGACCCCTAAGAGAACTGATAACGACATCTCAGTAGAATTCAATCAAATTATTATATTTAATTGTATTGCATGTCGTGACGCCTAGAGACCTTATACTACATCTCTGAGAAAATTATTAGTTTATATTTTAGTAAAAGGCGCCCGCAACTTCGGTCGCGGAGGAAAAAGTCATAACCCCTCTTTTTTCGACAGCGTAGTTGAGTAAAAAAGTATCCTATAACCATCTGTGGATACCCAGCTATCCGTCTACCAAAAAAAGTTGAAATCTGTTTAGCCGATTTGGCGTGATGTAGCTACAACGAAACATACGAACATACAAAAACTCCAATTAAAATGTCTTCAATGTGCAGACATTTCATTTTTACAACTCTATAATAGTATAGATATTACTACTGTACCTAACATTGGTCTGGAGAACCTGTACATCTCCTCTGCACGAGGCAACATTATGCCAGTCTTTCCCACAAAATAATATGTATACCTTCTTCCATATCTAATGGCTTACGAAGCGGGCGTTCCAGGGTTCGAATCACGGCCAAGGCAAGTATTTGTGTGATGAGCACGATTATTTATTCCTGGGTCATGGATCTTTTATATTTGTTTATATAAATGCTAGCAAAAGTAAGTCGCATGAAAGTCGCGGGTACGTTCCTATTTTCACATAGGTATAGCTGAGAAAAAAGGTACGTCAAAGAGGCGACTAAAAGCTCTGAAAACGTTTACTCGATCGGATTTGGGCACAAATTACTCGACTTTTATTACGTGCTGTAATTATAGTAAGTTTATTATCATAAGAGGAGCCAAAATATTCCATAAAAGTTGTGCAAAGGCAATATGTGACACTATTAATCCAATTCCTCAATACCATAACTCGACCGCTTAGACCAGTAAAAGTCATATAAATGCTCTTATTCGACATTTAAGTGATATAATGATATTTGAATATAGGTTATTTAGGTGTTTAATAGCAAGCGATATTTTTTATAAGGTGCGTGCTTCAAGATGTATTGTGTAATTCGCAAGACATACTCGTAACAAACGGTACTTATTTATTTTTACATAACAACTGTGATTGAAGGTAACCATATAATGATTTACATACTGTCAAAGACATATATGTATATGTCACCTGGGTATAGTACAAGCTTTGCTTAGATTGGGACTAGGCCGATTTGTGTAAAATTGTCCCTGATATTCATTTATTTATACTAATCCATACCTAATATTATAAATCCGAAAGTAACTATGTCTGTCTCTTACCTTTTCACGCTTAAACCGCTGAAGAGACTTCGATGAAATTCGGTATAAGATAGTTTGAGACTTGTGAAGGACAAAATAGATAGAGAATACATCCCGAAAATCATCCCTGAAGGGGTGAAAAGGTGTTTGAAGTTTGTATAAAGAATCATTCCTTAAAACATAGACTAGGTTATTGGTAGGACCGACAATAAAATAAATACTACGTTGCATGATTGTAACCTACCTGTGTCAAACAAGGGGCACCCTAATTCAAATTTACATATTTTGTAGATGAAGAACAGGAGGAATAACATTTAGGTTGTTACAGTACCTAGTATAGCCTGACAACAGTTTATTTGATCCTCGCCATTTGCGGATTTTCAATGGCTCTAATTTCTTTTACTGCCACAAGTTCTTTGACAACGAACGTTGTTTTTTATTGTCCTCAATTTAATTTACAAAGATTATTGTTTATTGCATTGTGTATAGACACTGGTTTGCAGATTATTCCGAGCTCTGTCCAGAATCTTCTAAAGTATCCACAACTGTATCTAGTAATTTTTTATTTTGTGTCACATACTATAGGTGGTCTGTAAATAGTATTGTATTTTTTGGTGAATATGGTAGTTGTAGTTTTATTCCTGTTTATTTTTAACTTGTGTAATATTTAGTAAGAGTTTCTTTATGTTCTTGTTTAGATTAAAGGTACTATTATTGTCATGGTTACTGTGTTACCCCTAAATGTATTTTATGTATTTTGGTTGCCAATGCTCATAATAATAAAAAAACAACGAACGTTGGATGTCATCGTATGTCACCGCCGATGCAAGTTGTATGAAGTTTATCGTATGAGAATTTAAAATAATAATAAAATAAATTGTAAAATAATATTGATTTACGAGTTTGTTACCTATAAAAAGTAACGCTCTGAGTTTATTTCCTCACTCCGCTGTGGTTCTAACAACGTTGGACAGCCCAAGACGGCATATTTCAATTATATTGTGTCATTCTGAGAGATGTGTATTCGACGGTCTCGTTTAGTTATGGCGGCCGACTGATTTACTATGGTTTGAATGTGTGTGTGTCTCTCGTAAGGACAAGCGATTTGACAGATACTGACTTACTATGGTTGCTTCACTTTCATGCTCTAAAGACTCCGTCCGCTTATTTTATAGGTCCATGTCTAAAATAATAAGACGGGGATTTTGAGACGTCACAAACATGAACCAATATATGAAATAGACACGATTCTCTCGACATACGGACACAAAGTGATAATACTATCGCCATATCACTGAGATATAAACGCACGGAATAATAAAAACAATTGTGCGGGTAAATGAGTGTACAGTGTACAAAAAAGTTCTAGATATACGTACAAATTATGCATATGCACATTTATCTACCCAAGATATTCCGCATTTGTGACGTAAAACTATCGTAAAATTCGGATTATCGATATCGATACATTATAGATTAAGATTACACCTTCGCACTAAATGAGTAGCGCGAAACTAGTGCAATCTTCTAGAATGTTCGTTAACTATTATGAAAATTCACATAAAAATTAAATTATAATTAAATAACAATTACCGATTAGGATTACCGATAGGAAATGCCAAAATTAGCTAGATTTTTTGTCGGGCTAGTATTTTTGTCCACCAGAATGGAACAATACGGCATATTTGCCCGTGTTTTTCAAACTTTTTGAAAATGGCTTGTGCGTCTGTCATGCATAAGCGGCGGCGGCGTAATGAGCGTGGTTGAGCACTGCAGTGCCTATCGATGGCACACGTGCCACGCCTACTTTAGGCTTCTACTGTTTTTTTTCTGTTCTATGTATGAACCCCTATTGAGATGATTTGGGGCATTGTAAAAGCTAAAGTGGCAACTAAAAATGTCTATCGATAATAAGGCTTTTCTAAGGCTTTTTGAAGATAGTTTTCGGGTATAAAACTTATTTAAATGTTTAAAATTTAGTTAAGTTATGTGAATTATTTTGAATTCAGTCTATATAATTATTAATGATTTTAATTTTTAATAAATTATTGTAAGGGCCGGGGTCTTATATATAATAAGGGCTGGGCCTTTTATCCGCCTTGGATGTGGCCCTTATTAGGATCCGAGGCCTGTGGTCAAGTTTCAATATAGAATTGACAAATATTAACGTAACTTTGATTTGTTAGCATAAAACACTAATTACATATAACAATTCACCTTTAAACAAAAAAGTGAATTTCACTCACAATTTTGTAGTTTTGTGGACCAAAATTTTACTTTGGAGTAACTTGCTCTAAATTAATTCGTGCCTACTGACAAAACGCCGGACTGCGCGATGATGCGGCTGTGAATATATCCTATTGGTTCTTCAAGTGTGGGCACGAGCCGAATGTAATACGACACTTGGAAGTGGGTTTTTTTTAAAGGGCCCTTGTTAGACGGCGGCTCTTATTCGACGCAGATTGTTAGTTTTCGTATTCGTCTTCTGGGTCACTGACTTCAACTACTTTACTTGTAAATAGCTCTGCTAAATGAGCCTTTGCCATATCTTTTTCTGTAGGGTTTCTGCATATCTGGCACAACTAGTCCAATTTTCTGTTGTCACATTGTCAAGAGCCTCGTGTAGTAACGTTTTAACATCAGCAATTGTAATATCTTATTTTTAGTGGGTTATTGAGGCAGTCGAATTACGTCGTGCACCCATTGATTTGCTAAATGGTCCAAATAATGAAATGGTGCAGACCGGTGATTTTCATTTGTTTCAAAAGGTCTGATTTGAAATCTGTATCTAAATATTTGATTTTATTATTCCGGAACCTGAACTGTATTTCTGCTTTATTTGGAAGCGCGGTGGGTGCACAATTCATGCGTTTTGAATGATAGCTAGCGATATCCATTATTATGACAGAGGGTTCTTTTAAGCTAATAGGGCTTCTAAGTAATGGAGTGAACCATTCCGTAAACCCTGCATTCATTCACATTTTCAGTGTGATAGTCTTCATTTTTAGATGTTGTCGCACGATTAACCCATCTAGCGTCAGGCAAAAGATCAGAAGCCGCATATTCTGTGTGACAAATAATCAATCTGGAACCTTTCCCAAAATTTGGTTTTATGCCTCCTTCACCACAGCTATCTCCGTACCCTAAATAAATAAAGAATCTTGATAAAGTTTCTTGCAAATATATTCTGGGCGTTTATGTCCACTCTTCTTCAAGAAGTCCAATTTTCTTAATAAAGCCAATCTAGCGTTTGCTAAGTCTCTTCTCTCCATCAATTGTTTTCTTCCGTCAGGGACTACTTTAAATTCATATACGAGCTGGCTTAAAATCGTCCTCGTATATCAAATCTTACCTTTTAGAGCAACATTCATTCTAAGTGATAAGATCTCACGGTACAGAGGCATCAGGAAGAATTCGGCCTTATAAAGGTAATTTGTTCGCAGCCCTATGAGCAGCTCTCATTCAATTACATGTGAGTATTGCGCTGTAATCCCGTGCAGAACGGTTAGTTTTTGCTTATATTAAAGTTTAAGGCGGCATCCATTAGGCCAAAGCGAAGAGTTTAATATTAGTTTGCCGAATAGTCATACTTGTTATGGACAAAATGCTGCACTTCATGATGAAAGCAATCCGCCTTGCACAGTGATGGTAGAGACCAAACTAAGTGATTAGACCTGCATCAGCGAAAGTTTCACCCTTTAGGAACAGAGATGGCGCCGCTTCTTTAAAATGTATTTCAAAAAATTCTTCAAGCTAAAGTTATGAACCGATTTCAATGTTAAATATCTCGAATGAAAGCTTTTTATATAGTTACGTTATTTATAAAAAAATGTTTAAAAGTATATACTGAAAACTTTAGGCAAAAAACGCTACCTTAAGTTTTTTTTCTTACTAGATTGGTACTTTTTGCTTGATTGCTTAAAAGCATTGTATGTTGTATGTAACAATCAACACATGTGAAACCAAATAAACTATTGTTTTTTTCGAGTGCTAGAACGAGAGTAAGATAAACACATTATAGTTGTAAGTTATGTATTTTTTACTTTTTAGGTAGGTACCTACTTTTAATCAATTTGATGTGTAAACAACATGTTGCATTATTTGGGATTGATTTAATAAATAAATGACGTATTATGACCAGCGGTCTGGTGGTTCTTTGCTAAAATATTTCTCGCGCCGCCTCGCCTCGCCGGTGAAATGCCACCTCAACTCTCGTGAGATGGCGCTTCACGCATTACGTAACGTGTTCTCGATTTCGAGCAAAATTACCATCAAGAACATGTATGGTCTCCACATCGTAGGACCTTATGTGGTCGCAGTGAGAAGGCTTTTCAGCTGGCAATTTGCGTGAGAAACACATAATCACGTAAAATAGGATCCATTGCTGACTTACTGGCGTAACAATGAGGAAAGAAAGCAAAGAGGAAAATATCAGGATGGCATGAATTCAGACCATTTACCCACTGGAAATGGCAAGCTGTATGATTACCGAATACATTTGTCATGGACAATTAACGGGTGGCGAGGTAATAGGTACACGTACAGCATACTACGGGATTACGCCTATTTCTAGGAGGTGCCGAGGACGCTTTCATAAATTTGTACTACTACCAACTGAGTACATAAGACACAGTTTCCAGAACATCGTAATTCATTATGTCGTCACTAAGATTATTCTTGTACTCATAATGCTAGTTGTCATATTTCTTTCATTCATACATAACCATAATTTTCAATCAACTTGTCAATCATACCATTTAAACGGGTCTATATTGACTCACATAAAATTGATCCTCCGAATCTTTCTTTTACTAAGGATTGTAGCCAGAATCATCACTCTTCCAAATTTTTATATAGGTATCGTTTTTAGGTATGGTTCATCATTGAGGGTACCTATCGTTTCGCACTGATCGTCACAACGAGAGGCCGGCTGCAATACCGGTAAAAAGTGAGCAAAATTAACGTTAAATAGTGAGTAGGAAATTGTAATGTACAAAAGGCAAACCTACATACTATTTTTATTTATTTTTTATAAGACGACTGAGAGAAAAATTCATTTGAGATTGATTTGTTCATGAAATGTATATAAGTATCAATAGTGACTATTATTATGCGAACTTTGGCGCAACCCTCTGTAGTAGATCTCGGTTTTCTACAATAATGTTTTAAGCAAAAATAACGTAGGTAGGTAATATATAAAATAAATTGATTTTGCTATTATTTAACTGGAAACTAATTTTATTTTTATTTTGGTGTGAAATAACATCAGGAATTGTATGTACAGTCAGCAACAGAGAAACGTGACCCCTCTGCCATATAATGTTAGTATGGCAGGGGGGTTACTTTTCTCTGCAGCTGACTGTACTATGGACGTCTACCAATCATCAATACTGTAGATTAGGTTAGGTGAGATTAGAACTGCGACCTCGTCAGACGATATCTGCTACCAGTAAGAACATTTAAATAATTTTATTAAAGCAAAACATTAACTGGCAAATCTAACAAAGCGAACTTAAAAATATGCAAATCGTTAATAAATTGTAATAACAAATGATAAATGATACTGGGAAAATTAGAAATGAATAAATAATAACTTTTGCACATACACAACAACAACAACATATTGCAAATATTCTACTTGATCTTTTGGAGAAAAGAAAAACTCCAAATTTGTTGAATAATTTAGACGAAACAGAAGTCGGGCAATCATTTTTCGTAATTAAGATGAGGTAACCGCATCAAATAGTCTGTAGCATCTAAATGACCCGATACACCGCCCGCTTCATAACAACCACAACTTACTGAGATATTATATCCTCTTCAAAACCTTGTCTCTCAATATTACATCGATACCGAGATTCGAGTTTTATTTTAAGTATAGTCGGGGACAGAAACTCAGATTTTTTTGGAGAATACGCATTAATCCTACACTATTTTGTAAGGGACATTTTAAGTTTTCCCTGAAAAAATACAAAGAATTTTACAAATAAATGACTCAAAAAATAATTTCTCAAATAATACGAACAATAAATGCTACACGAGAGATTTTGTAACACGGAATTAAAACTTCTCCGCCGTTACCGTAAAGTTAGATAAAATAAAAATATTATCGCATATCGCATCGTGTAAAGGTGCGTCCACACTTGTATCATTTGCTCGTATCCGATCACCGTAGCGTGGCATGACTGCGTATCGCGCTGTTTGGACGCTCAATGTCGGCGCGGCGATCATGCCCCACTTGTCCGATATAAGTGTGTGATACGCGTAGACCATTGATTTCGAGCGATCGGATCCGCGCACGTCCAAACATGACACGCGATCGTGACACGCGATCATGCCACGGAACGAAGATCTTATCAGCAAATGATACAAATGTGGACCCACCTTAAGATTTTGCATGTATGATTAATATCAATTAAAGAAACAAAACATCAGTAAACTCAGGTTATTTTAGAAACCTCCAAAGAATCATCAGAGATAATTCTATATTACTTATAACATTACCCCTGCAGTAAGATTAAGTAATCATTCGTGCGAAATATTGACTTTATGACCTCTAATTTCTCAAAACTCTTCATTGGGGTACAAGAGAAAAACTTGTCACGGGAATTAGTACCTAAACTATAAATAATAATCACTTCCAGTACCAATCCCACATATAAGTATGTGCATAAAAAATACGAATTGAGAACCACCTCCTTTTTGAGGTTGGTAAAAAATAAGTCTAGCAAAATCAGTCACGTCAATCAGTCACGCAAAATTCAAATTTTGCCAGAGGCGCTCATGCTTATGACTATTACTACAACTTAAACATGACCACATTTTGAAATTAAAAAAAAAACTATTTCGTATAAAAAAGAATATTTGAAAGCGCCTCATTCTAAAAGAGCGTATGAAACAAGTAGAGCATAGATCACAGTCGCTGCGTTGACAATTATGCAGAAGCACTATTACTACATAATAGAAATTGTAGTGCGGTGACTTAGTCCACCTAGCGACGAATTAAGGTCCTATAAATAAATTAATATATATATAGTCGAGTCCCTAGATAATAAATTGTCAAAACTGATTTAACATTACTTGAAAAATTGTAAATTCAAAAGTAGCCGAGGGCCTTTGTCGACAAATCCCCAACCTTTGTGACGTATCATTAGGCAATCGAGCCTCGGTAATAGAATTACGTAGTTGCTTATCATTGACCTTCCTCACTTGCCTAAAGGTGCGTCCACACTTGTATCATTTGCTCGTATCCGATCACCGTGCCGTAGCATGACTGCGTATCGCGCTGCTTGGACGCTTACTGTCGGCGCGCCGATAATGCCGCACTCTTCCGATACAAGTGCGTGATACGCGTAGCAAATGGATTTCGAGTGATCGGATCGGCGCAACGTCCAAACGCGTGATCGTGACACGCGATCATGCTAAGCGACGATGATCTGATACGGGCAAATGATACATATGTGGACGCACCTTTACATAGACACAGAGACAGAAGTCGACACACAACTCGATTTAGTATACCTAGCAACATATCGATTTCATTTCAAGGAGGCTTAAAATTATATTATCCTCGTAAGACCGAGATTGATTTCTAGATTTTTAAATTTAAAACAGTCTTTAATGCCATGAGATTTATAGCTTGATTCGAATTTGTTGATTTTAAAAATACTGGAGGATTTCTGGGACTATAATAACCAATTGCAAATCTAATGTGGCAAAGATCTAATACATACGAGTATATTAAAGCAGAAGGGGGTCTAAGTCTGTATATTGAAGATTTTCACAAAAAAAAACAAGTTCGGGCCCTTTGAAACGACAACAGAATAAATTTTGATGAATTTTAAAATTTTTGTCTGTCTGTGTCTGTACGTAAATCGGCTGAACAGAATTTTATGCAACCTTCACTAGCGCGTTAAGAACGTCATTGGTCAGGCTGGGTATTAAAAGTATTTCATTTTTAAATCAAACGGGGTGAAAAGAAGGGTTTAGCTTCGTATGGGAACTTCTTGAATACAAGATTTAACGGCAAAAAAAATTTTTACAATGCATATATTTGGTAAATTAACTTAAAAAAGCGGTCAAGTGCGAGTCGGACTCGCCCATGAAGGATTCCACAGCCGTTTATACAAAAAAATTCACTACAGATGAAAGAAAATATGATATGAAAAAAACACTAACAAAAGAGCGTATCTCCCCGGCACTTACGTCCTTTTGCTGAGAAGCGCAGTTTTTTGGCAATAACTTAAAAACGGTATGTCCGATCATGTTAAAAACATTTTCGTTGGAAGTATTTATTAAGCTTATATATTAATATTTTCATATTTGTTTAACCTACCGTTTAGAAAATAGAGGGGGGGGGGACACAATTTTTGCTACTTTCGTAGCGTATATTTCGGAAAATATTAACCGAATCAAGAATTTTTTTAATGAACTTCAAAGTTTTTTTAAAAAGAACTGTCGAAATATATGCAACACATTGATATTTGCTGAAAAATTTTTTGGTTACATGTATAGAGTGCCCCCCCCCCCCTAGAAATATATTTATATATATATATATATTATTTAACTATCAACTAAGTAGCGGTTTTTACACGACATCTATGCTCCAAATTTCATCAATGTACATCTTATAGTTTGTGAGTAAAATGCCTGCGACATACGGACGGACAGACAGACAGACAGACATGACGAATCTATACTGGGTTCCGTTTTTGCCATTTTGGCTACGGAACCCTAAAAAGACAAAAAAAGCGTTTTTAAAATATTTATATTTACACATTTTTCTCTTTATTCTTAAGTAAAATGTCTTCCGCTTCGTCTTCTGTAGGTATAATTTTTGCTTGAAATAAAAGAGCAACATCATCAAATCCGCTCAGATGTATGGTTAGGAGTAAGGGGTAGGAGGAATAGGAATCAATTTAACGTAGATAATATCATTAAACACAGTAATAGCACAGTATGTTCAGTTTAAAAAAAGTGAATTTCAAAAATATGTCTAAATTATTATAAAGAAATTAAATTATATATATTCTTAACAACGCCTTTTTGACGTCAGATATAAGTATATTAAGAGACATTAGGCGTATGTACCCTAAAAAATACTAAGCCGTCTGTTACCTGGAAGAGTCAAAATTTGGAACGATTAGAAAATATTTTTAAAGATTTTTAGAAAACAGGTGACTAGGTAATGATGTAGTATAGTTTTAAAACCGATTCCTTTCAATTGATACCAAAAAAAATTTATAAATAAAAAAAGAACCGACTTAAAAATAAACTAAAAAGCCATCTTTTATGTACGGTATACGGATCACATTTGAATCACCTTTTGAAGTCGGTGCCAAACCATTCATTTTTTACTATTAAGAACCGCGGCGGCGAGCCTTTGGTTATTATCTATCTACATATATATTTAGTCATAGTAATTCGTATTTTTGTTGAATAAAGAACTTTATTTACTTCAGGTTTGGCACCGACTTCAAAAAGGTGATTCAAATGTGATCCGTATACCGTACATAAAAGATTATTTATGGCTTTTTAGTTTATTTTGAAGTCGGTTCTTTTTTATTTATAAATTTTTATTTTTTGCTTTTTAGTGATGGATTTTAGTAGTGATATAAAGTATTTTGTAGAGCCCAGAATGGGAAGATTGATTAGGCACTTTGCACGCATCTCGAGTCTTTGGAAGTAAGAAATGTAAAAGTTGGTTAGTTCATTGTACCTTCCATCATCAGCTGAGCATGAAATGATGACAACCAGAGGAAAAGAACTGATAACTTTAGAAAAATATATACAAAACATTGTTAGTGCCTATAATATTTGAAATTTCTCTTGATTTCCCTGGTATTCCATCATCTAATCCTGACTTGGTGATAAGGAGACGACTTCAGGGACACACTTAAAAGAATATGACTAACAGTCTTAACGTATCTACCTATAATAGATGATTTTTTAAAGAATTATCCTCTAACTCTCAACTATTAAGGAGTTGTACCTTCCGTCATCAGCTCAGCATGATGAGATGATGACTAGCATATGCAAATACTTAAATAGCTTAAGAAAATATATGAAAAATGTTATAAGTGCCTATAAAATTTGAGGATTGCCCTCGATTTCCCTGGGATCCCATCATCAGATCCCAACTTGGTGGCAATGGGACTACCTCGGGAGTATATCCTTTCAAATAAAAAAAGATTTTTTTAAATCGGTCCACAATTGGCGGAGTAATCAGTGAACATACATAAAAAAAAATACGAACTATCGAACATATAACCTCCTCCTTTTTTGGAAGTCGGTTAAAATATCAAAACCCATACGCAAAATTGATGTCATCACAACTACATCCTTCCTGGGAATATTTTGAAGAACTGCCACTCAAAATGATAGTTTAACCTAAAGTAGGTACCTGTGTGCCAAACGCCTATTCTGTACATCGAATTGCGGTTTTTGTTCGTAGACCAACCACTATAATGACTTGCTTCTTCTTTGGGGTTGGTAGTTACACAAGCAACTAACTTTATTACCGGCGCGAGCAAAGCCCCGGGCGAAAGCTAGTACTCAATATACCATTCATTACCATTACCAAATCATATGTACGTACTTGAAAGCCTCCTCTATAATTAAGATCGGTTAAAAACTATGGCTGAGTGATAAGTCTGGTAAAATTCTAACTTGGACTAACATTTTCAAATCTTGCTGAAATAAAAACAATCACACATATTTTTGATTTCGAGTTTTGAGAAAGCTGTTTTCATAATAAACAATTAACGAAAAATAAGTCTTGAAAATACTACGGGGATTCGGCTTTTCCTATTACAATAAATTATTCACAAGTGATTTACTAATTATTGGCTGTGGCCGCCCAAGCACCAGCAATGATGTAGGACGTCCTGGGATAACGAGTCCGGAAAACCTAAAGGTATTTGAGGAAAATAAGTTCAGACGTAATGTACCTTGCTCCGTGACAAGTGCTTTTAATGTGTTAAAGAAAAATCAAAATTTAAAACTATTGATTAATGAATTCGATGACAGTCTTTTTCATTATGTTTATTCTTCTATTTAATAGAATTGTTCTGATTATTATTGCAGCGACGTAAAGTTACGTGTTTCGTACACAACTACAAAATTATTTGGCTTCTCGTACCATGAAAAACCTCGCTGCGCTTAGGAATCTATATAGTTGATTATTTGTTCAATTTTAGATTCCTTCGCTTAATCGGCTTTCAATTCCAGCACTTGCGCCTAAACAACTATGCAGTGTATGACCTTGATTTTTCATAAAATGCGCAAATTTGGCGTTAAAGAAAGCTAGCTTAAGCTATTGAGGTGAAAAATACTTTTCTAAACCCATGTATGATTTACTCATAATCGCTTTTCAAATCAGGGC
Source organism: Hedya salicella (assembly GCA_905404275.2). Classification (NCBI taxonomy): domain Eukaryota; kingdom Metazoa; phylum Arthropoda; class Insecta; order Lepidoptera; family Tortricidae; genus Hedya; species Hedya salicella. The sequence goes on from FR990096.1 coordinate 93,335,764, forward strand.
TAAAATTATTATTTCAGCCCCTAGGTTTTAAAAGCAAAGCACATATACCTATCGTATCAAATTGACTCATTTATTAGCTTATACAAAACTCGACTGTTGTACCTGTAGTCCTATGCTTGCACTAAATCAGGTAGAATCACCAAAGTGTCTTGGATTTAGGTCTACAACAGAGTTCCACCGCGAAGCATTGCAGTAATTCTAAATGAGTACGTCACTCACGTGCGTACACGTACACGGCACACATACCTGCGCATATCATTACTCACACAAACTCCTATCTTGTTCCTATAGCAAGGAAAAGTGAAGAGCGCTGGGTGTGAGTATAAAATGGCGACCTTGCCCGTGATTATGATTATGATTATTGTGCGTGCGCGTTGCGTTATGAGTCCCGTTTTGAGCATTTAAATTGTTTGAAGAAACATTAAAATTGCTCACCCCTAAACCGAAACATATATAAAAAAAAAGAACCGAATTCGAAATAAACTAAAAAGCCATAAATAATCTTTTATGTACGGTACGGATCACATTTGAGTCACCTTTTGAAGTCGGTGCCAAAACATTCATTTATTACTATTAAGAACCGCGGCGGCGAGCCTTAAGTTATTATCTACCTACATATATATTTAGTCATAGTAATTCGTATTTTTGTTGAATAAAGAACTTTATTTACTTCAGGTTTGGCACCGACTTCAAAAGGTGATTCAAATGTTTTTTTTATTAAATGTTATTTCCCTGGTATTCCATCATCAGATCCTGACTTGGTGATAAGGACACACTATAAAGAATATGACTAACAATCTTAACGTACCTACCTACAATAGATATTTTTTTAAGAATTATCCTCTTATTCTTAACCATTAAGGAATTGTACCTTCCGTCATCAGCTCAGCATGATGAGATAATGACTACCATATGCATCAAATACTCAAATAGCTTAAGAAAATATATGAAAAACGTTATAAGTGCCTATAAAATTTGAGGATTGCCCTCGATTTCCCTGGGATCCCATCATCAGATCCCAACTTGGTGGCAATGGGACCACCTCAGGAGTATATCCTTTCAAATAAAAAAAGAATGTTTAAAATCAGTCCGCAATTGCCGGAGTAATCGGTGAACATACATTAAAAAAAATACAAACTGTCGAACATAGAACCTCCTCCTTTTTTGGAAGTCGGTTAAAAAAAATGATACAAGGTTTCGTTTAAGTAGGTAAAATCTGAGTAGACTCCTGTGGTAACTTGACGTCCTTTTGCTGAGAGACGTAGATTTTCGGTAATAACTCAAAAACGGAATATCCGATCATGCGTAAAATAATTTTCGTGGAAAGTATTCTTTTTTCTTATTTCTTATTTTTCTTATTTTTGGACATAAGGCTTCTAAAATAGAGGGGGTGTAATACAATTTATGTTGCTTTGGGAGCGATTATTTCCGAAAATTCTTATTCACTTCAAAATAATATAAACTTTTTTAAAAATGTTTGTAAAAGAACCATTGAAATATTTGCAAATTTTTTTCAGTTTCAGTTTTATGTATGGAGTGCTCCTCCTAGAAATATTATTGTTTGTTATTTAAGTATTTATCAAAATCAAACTCAGTAGCGGCTATACAAGACACCTATACCTACTCCATTTCATCATGATATACATCTTGTCCGTTTTCGTCATAGATATGACGAAACTATAAGGGTTTTGCCATTTTTGCTATGGAACCCTAAAGAGTGGATCAGAATATTAGGAGTTCACTGAATCGTTTTTTTTTTGTCCATGTTTATATATTGTGTCTTTACGGCTTCATGACGTCAAAATGGCTGAATTTATTTGGTCTATCTTGGACCACAGGTCACACAGGTCACAGATCCTACCCATGTAATAGTAATAGGATACTTTGTAGCCGACAACGCTGAAAAAAAAGAGTTTTATAATTGTTTTCTCCTCCGCTGCCAAATGTACCGGCGCCTCCTAGTAGCTAGTTGAGAAGTATATTATGTATTCATATTCATATTTATTGGTAATATCAGTTTACAGGTCAATAGTTATTAATTACATTATTATGTAATTTATTTATATATAAATGTACACATACACAATTTCTCCATATCTATAAATATTATAAATATGTTATAGTATCGGTAATATTATTTTATAAATAACTCTTTGTAGTCGTAGAACGCCTGCTCGACAAGCCATTTTTTAAGTTTTATCTTAAATAGTTGTGCACTTTGAGCAGCGACAATGTCCTCCGGGAGGTATAGCACATATTGCTCGCTTTTGCAGCCGAAAAACCCTCTCCTAATCGGCGGCTCCCGCCCACAGCTCGACCCGATACTGCAAGAGCGCTTGCACAGACGCGAAGTAACATGTTCGAGCCATTTCAACATGGGACTATTCGTGCCAATCGTTTTAGGGCGAAGCAGGCGCTAGACAATTTGGAACAGAGCTTGTCAATATGCAACCTCCAAGTGAGACCTCTGTCAAGTTCGAAACCCAGAAAAGTTGTACTCAAGACTTGGTCGATGTTAGTATCATTAGCTGTCACTGACAGAGGTCTCATTTGCCGGCCCGAAAGGTCAAAGCTGATGATGTGGGTTTGGGTTGTGTTCAAAATTAGGCCATTATTTTTGAACCATGTAGTTACAGATGCCGCGGTCACATTAAGTTGGTTTTCGAGTTTCTCATACGTTGGTGCTTGTACAACATAGCCACATCGTCAGCATACATAAAAGTCTCTCCGCTACTGACGGCATCTGGCAATTCGTCCAGCAGCAGAGATGAGAGAATGTTTGACACAGAGGAACCCTCGGCTACACCCATGTTTGTGGTCACGGCGTCCGACCGTACTCGACCGTTATCACCGACCACCACCTGCGTCCTGTTTCGTAGTAGGTCACACATCAACGCCAGCGCAGAACCTTCGAAGCCATAATGAAGCAGCTTGTCAGTCAGAACCTCGTGATCTGCTACATCAAATGCCTTGGACAAGTCGCAGCACATTACTGCGACCTTATTTCCCGCGCTCACGGGCATCCATTATCTGACGCACCACGGCGCGCGCTAACTCAGTCGTCGAGCGACCTTTGCGGTATGCGAACTGCTTATCGGATAGCACATCTGTAGAGTTAAGGTAACTCGTCAACCTCGAACTTAGCCCGTGCTCAAATATCTTCGCCATAACCGGAATGATCGCTACTGATCTGTACCCGTCGATATCGTCCCTCTTACCCTTGTCTTTATACAGCGGCGAGATGTGGCTTTCCTTCAGTGAGTCGGGAAACACGCCTTCGCGAAGTATAGTATTGTATACAATAGCGAGTAGAGGAGACAACTCCGCTGCAACGGCATGTACTAGCGTTACAGCGATATCAAAGATATCTCTGGTGTTCTTTTTGGCCAGGCGAGTGGTGATGGTGCGGAAGATTACGTCGGACGTGAACGGTTTCAACCTGACGCATCGGTCTGCGGGCGGGCGCGCGGCACGCATGTAGATATCCAAACCACTCAACTACGTAAATAGCGAACAAGAGGGCTAAACTCCGATTACAGTTTTGCGGGTTCCGTAGTCAGAATGGCCAAAACGGAACCCTTATAGTTTCATTATGCCCTTCCGTCCGTCCGTCCGTCCGTCCATCCGTATGTCACAGGCATTTTACTCAAAAACTACTAGATGTCTTCTATAAGCCGCTATTAAGTTTGATAGTTGATTATTAAAAAACTTTGACAGGCTTTGACTTTCGAAGGTCAAGTTATAAAAGAATGTAATCAAACAACGTTTCTTGGGATTACAATTGATGACAAATGCTCTTGGAATGATCATATCAATAAAATATGCGGCAAAATAAATGCATTCGCTTATGTTCTCTGGCGTCTCACAAAAATTAGCTCGAAAAATGTTGCCATCCAGGCTTACCATGGCTATGTAGGTTCTCTACTAAGGAATGGCATTCTCCTGTGGGGCAACTCATCCTACGCACATAGAGCATGAGTCGCGCAAAAACATGTGTCAGAGCAATCTGTAATGTACCTGTTGAGACATCGTGTAGGCCATTGTACAAAGCACTCCAATTGCTTACTGTGCCTGGTATAGACATATACGAAATTTGTTTGTTTGTTAAGTCACAGTTTGTTTGTTAACTCACTTGTTCAAAACTTGCAAGAATACATGTAACTTTAATACAAGGTTTCCCGATAAATTGGTAATGCCGGCAAAAAGAACACAGTTATTTAGCCGAAACACTTACTGTATGTCGGTTAGTATATATAATAGACTACACAAAGATATAAAAGAATTGCCACTGAACAAGTTTAAAGGTGCACTCAAACAGTGGCTGATTCAGCAATGTTTCTATTCTGTTGAGGAGTTCTTTAACTATTATAACAACACATAATATTGCATCTTGCATATTAAATATTATGTCTAATAATTAGGTGTTGCATCACAGAATCCTTAGTGTAATGTGCTTGCCTGTCTGATTGTGTATTTCGTTATGCGTCTCTTTTTATAATATAAATAACATTATAAGTTGTAAACTACTGTAAATAATTTGTTTGCATGCCAGTTTCTGGTAAAGTGTGTGAAACATATACATTGACGCCATCTTTTGTACCACATTTTATGCACAAATAAAGATATTCTATTCTATTCTAAAATATATAGGGGGGCTCTCCAGACATGTAACCGAAACTGAAAAAAATAATAATTTCAAATATCAATGCCACATCATTCGACAGATCTTCTAAAAACACTTTGATGTTTCACTAAAAAAACTTGATTTAGTGAATATTTTCGGAAATATTCGCTCCGAAAGTAGCAAAAATTGTGTCCCCCCCTCTATTTTCTAAACGGTATGTTCAAAAAATATGAAAAAATTTACAAATATAAAGCTTAAATACTTCCAACGAAAATTGTTTTCAACATGATCGGACATACCGTTTTTAAGTTATTGCCAAAAAACTGCGCTTCTCAGCAAAAGGACGTAAGTGCCGCTCTTTTGTGAGTGTTTTTTTTTCACATCGTATTTTTTTCCTCTGTAGTGCATTTTTTGTATAAACGGCTGCGGAACCCTACATTGAGCATGGCCCGACATGCTCTTGGCCGGTTTTTTTTATTATTGAAAGGTTGTTCTATAACATAGCACAGAAAAAAGTTGTCATCATGCCTATTGCAGTGAATAAATCAGTGTAATAAATGTATAATAAGTGCTCCCCCTAGAAATATTCATTTTTTAAATTTAACTATCAAACTAAGTAGCGGCTTACACAAGACATCTATGTAAGACATATATATGGACGGACGGACGGACGGACATGACGAAACTATAAGGGTTTCCGTTTTTGCCATTGTGGCTACGGAACCCTAAAAATGGTGAAAAAACAACTTCAATGTCATAAAAACTCCATGAGATACCACAACGTTACAATTAACCAGTATATACACTCTTATTTATGGTTAAAAACGCTCTATACTAAACCCTAGGAAAGTGTGACGTCACACCTTCTTACCTTTTATGGCGTAATTAAGAACTTTGTTCTGCAGCTATATTAAAACTTGCGTTTATCAGAACGGTTTCATAGCAAAAGTTACCATACATTTCATGGGTTATTTAATGGTATTATTAATTATAAATATTTTCATACTTTAAAAATTGACTTTCCCACATAACTTAAAATGGGATTTTATGCAATTGGTGTATCTAAAAAACTGGACCGAAATTGCCAAATATTTGAGTTTTTCCTTGATTTTGACACTAAACACTAATTTTATTCTAAACTTGAAGCTTCTATATCTGCTAGAAGTGCCTTAGACTTTTTATGATCGGTCAGTCAGTAAGTGAGTGACCAAATTGAGAAACTTTGACTGGTTATAATTCTTAAACTAATACTTAAAATTGACTGAAATTTGATATATGCGTGCTTAAACAATGCCTGCTTGGTTACTGAAAATTTAGGCTTCTAGTTTTATTCACAAAGGGGCATTACCGTGCCAACAGAAGAAAAAAATTACAAAGATAAAACTTAATGAATAATTTAAACGAAAATTATTTTCAACTTGATTGGATATACCGTTTTATAGTTATTGCCAAAAAACTGTGCTTCTCAGCAAAAGGACGTAAGTACCGTAGAGATGCGTTCTTTTGCTAGTGCATTTTTTCATATTGTATTTTTTTCATTTATAATGCATTTTTTTGTATGAATGGCTGCGGAACCCTCCACAGAGCATGGTCCGACATGCTCTTGGCCGGTTTTTTTAATGATTATATTAGATCAGACCTCACGGTGAGTCAACAAAACTTTGCTCTTTGGGCGCACGATGTAGAAACATTATGTTATGAAAGTTTGCCTGACTAATAGAGGTATTGTAAAATGTACATGCGAAACTTGGTAGGTATGTTTCATGTTCCTTTTTATAAATGTACTAGCTTCTGCCCGCGACTTCGTCCGCCTTAAATTCGTTTATCGTGGATAAGGGTATTTTTCCGGAATAAAAAGTAGCCTATGTCCTTCCCCGGGACTCAAACTATCTCCATACCAAATTTCATCCAAATCCGTTCAGCGGTTTAAGCGTGAAGAGGTAACAGACAGACAGACAGACAGATAGACAGACAGACAGACAGACTTTCGCATTTATAATATTAGTATGGATAAGTATTAACGACCGGTTTGGCTCAGCGGGAGTAACGTTGCATGTGAAGCTGAAGGTCCTGGGTTCAAATCCCGGTAAGGGCAAATATTTGTGTGATTGAGCATAAATATTTCTTCCTGAGTATGGATGTTTTCTATGTATATAAGTAAATATATCTATTAAATATATCGACGTCCAGTACCCATAACACAAGCCTTATTGAGCTTAATATGGGCCTAGTTCGATTTGTGTAAAATTGTCCTGTAATATTATCTATTTATTGACCTGTAATATCTAATTATTAACAGTTTTTAAGTAGTTTTAAGACACCTGATATGAATCTGTTACGAACCTGCGATTTCATCAACAAAAACGAAAAAACATAAATCCTCTTTTTGCTTCACCAGAGTAGTGAAGTGATTTTCATACCTACTTCATACTACGATTTCCAAGACACTGAGCTTGAGCAAAATTTGTTTCAGCTAGATTAACGGGGTAAAACTCAGACCGTTGCTACGCGATCTCTACAAATAAGATTTTCAGATTTATTTCGTGGGTTGTGCTGTACGAGCTACCTTCATACTAAATTTAAAGATTCTAGGACAACTGGAAGTACCCTATTGGTTTTCCACGGGCGGCAATTTGTATGGAACAATCTTTTTTAGGGTTCCGTAGTCAAAATAGCAAAAGCGAAACCCTTATAGTTTCTTCATGTCCGTCCATCCATCCGTCCGTTTGTCCGCCCGTACCTATGTCTCAGAAATTTGGAGTATAGGTGTCTTGTGTAGACCGCTAGTTAGTTTAATAGTTAAATAATAAAAATAAATGTTCATGTCTCTTTTTTTTTTCTTTCTGGCTTTAATTTATGATTTGTCTCATCTTCATGTGCACCACTTACTTACTCATTGGTTGTTTACTTTGCGCCATCTCTACTACCTTAAGGTTGTCTGAAAGAGATCGCTTTTTAGCGATAAGACCGCCTGTTGTTTACCATTTCTCATACTGGTTTAGATTTAAGTGTCTGATGTTATTTTCTTGTGTGCAATAAAGAGTACTTATTATTATTATGTATGTCGCACCCGCTCACGGGACAATGGTGTCCCGGACCTTTGGGAGGCGTGCGCGGAGCCGAAGCCAACGCGTAGAGGCCCTTTCGACAATTTAATGAAATGTAAGGTGTACACCGCGCGGGTGCTGTTCCTGCCCGTATCATGGGACGCACACAGAGACAGCACTCGCTAGATGCAAGAACTATTGGAGAGTGATGAGATCTAAATATTCTGGGTTATGGGATTGAAATGATGGACTAAATACTGGGCTATTGCTTGAGACAATCGGACGTCTACCAGGAAAAAGTGTCCCATGGCTAAAGGCACTGGTAGACGATGACTTGCCCACCGCTAGATGGGCCCCCGTAAATAGCGAAACATATAGTGGCCTGAGGGCAACATCGGTGCGGAGGGCTAAGGACGGAGAGGTGTCACTGGACTTTCTACCGAAGCCAACTCGCCACTTACGTTCCACGTCCACCCTCGAGCATCAGCTCTAGCGACTCCACTCTGACCGGCCGGCTAAGGCAAGCCAGAGGTGGGGGTCCTGACCCAACACCTTCCGTCAGGGTCCCCCAGGAGCACTCAGGTACGTGGGGTCGCTACTCCCCAACAGCTCGCCACAAGCTGCCCTGCGTTGTTATTATTATTATTATTATAAATATATTTCCAGGGGGGGCACTCGATACATGTAACTGAATCTGAAAAAAGTGTTTTTACACATATTTTGACAGTACTTTTAAACATTGCTTCTTTTTATATGAACCGCAAGTTTACAGTGCTCGCTAGTGAAAAGGAAACACACCTGACGCGTAATCAGGAAGTACTGGGTTCGAGTCCTGGTGTGACCACGTGCGAGAGCAATCGTATTTTTCTTTGCGCTTTGATTTGTATCTATATCGCAGTACTTTTAAAATCATTTTGAGGTTGCTACAAAATATTTTAGATTTAGTAAATATTTTCGGAAATAATCGCTCCAAAAGTTCCATAAATTGTGTCCCCCTTTCTATTTTCTAAACCTTATATAAAAAAAATTAAAAGATAATCACAAAAATATAACTTAATAGGTAAATACTTTCTCCGAAAATTATTCTCAGCGAGATCGGATATACTGTTCTTGAGTTATTGCCGAAAAACGGCAATTTTCAACAGAAGGACGTAAGTGCCATAGAGATCGAGCCGCTCTTTTGCTAGTGCACTTTTATATATCGTATTTTTTTCCATCTGTAGTGCATTTTTTCGTATGGACGGCTGCGGAACCTTACACTGAGCATGGTCCAACATGCTCTTAGCCGGTTTACTGTATCTTTGGATTGTGTTGACTAATACGCTTGATTTTTTTACAGCTGCAAAGGGCCGCAGACATGATGCCTATGTCAACGTGATGCATCCACGCGTTCATGAGAAAAAGATTCTTGACAGACAGACTGACGGCGAACAACATCCTACAAGTGATCTTACAAGGGTTCCGCGTTTTTTTTCTTTTGAAGTTCGGAACTCTAAACAACAAAGCTCTAGTCGAACAGATAAACTATTGGTTGGTAAGAATGATTTGGTAGATTATTAAATATGGCTACAAATAAATTTATTCACATAATTAACTGACGATCAAAAAACATGTCATGCGCTTGTTGATGACACTATGTGTACACTATGTACATACAGTCGACTACAAACAAAAGAGATGTGTCCACTTTTGAATCTTAGTACAATGCAGAAATGGGTCTTTATATAGGAGATCTAGTCAATAAAGTGGGAAAATCGTTGGATGGGTGCGGCGCCGGTCGTTGTGGAGATCGGTCATTCTCAAAAATCATTTTTTTTGCATGTGCGGGCTTATAGTCTATTTATACGTCGCATTAGAAGGATGCAATTTTTTTTAAACAGAGTTATTACTTTTGTCTAAAGGTATTTTGGATCTTTTAGTACTAACGGTTCAGTATCTAGCTTATTTATTTTTTACATCACTTGTTCTCCAATTACCGTATGCTGTCCGGATCCTATCTTAGCGGGGAATATTGCGTCTCATTTTAGCTAGGAATGAATTACATTTGTGGCAATCACAATATTCAGTGGCCAAATATATAGTGTTTAGTATAATAAAGTAATTTCTACGCTACGACCACACTCTTAATTTATCCACTAAAATTTGTGAATGTCCTGTCGAACGGTATAATTCCTTTCTGGAGTGCTTATTCCTAAACTACGATAGATCGCGGCATCACCGTAACATCAAACGCGAGCGACTAGTGGTGCCGTGGCACTCGAACAGAGCAGACGTGATAGTATTGCTGTTTCTGTTTGCAATTCACGTAAGTATCTAATTACCGTTCCTTTGGTTTTCAAATTGTATAATTCTCATTCCTGTGTTTATTAAGTATGTTTGTTAGCTTAATGTGTTGCTGTTTTTTGTAATGAACGTACCACGTCGCCTTAATGTATAACGATATTCCTTTATTTGCAACGACATCTTCTAATTTAAAATATAATTAAATTTGCCCTTGTTCTAAGTACCGTGGCGCTAATTACCGTAGATTTTGTAATTCCCGTAGTATGAAAATTATTATTTTTATTGTAATCCAGTCTGATCGAAAAAATACCTCAAATATTTCAACTTTCTTTTACTTGTTGTTTTTATTTTGTCTTATTTAATATTTACACAAATTAATAACTACCGTTTCAAGTAAAAAAATAAATAATAATAACTCGAAAGGTACTTACACCAGTATAGTGCCACTTAGATATATTAATAAATTAACGAAAGAAAAAAATGGCTACGGTAATTAGCCTGAGAACACTACATCGTGAGAATGACCGAGATCCTTTGCAGAGGCCTTTGTCCAGTAGTGAACGTCTACAGGCTGATATGATGATAATGACGATGATGATGATAAATACTCGACTGCACACTAGAAATAGGCCCGGAGATATCGATATTCCTATAGAAGCGGAAACGTGTATACCCTCTTTTTATGGTTCTGTAGCTAAATGACAAAAAACAGAACCTTTATGGATTCGTCATGTCTATCTGTCTGTGTCTGTCCGTCCGTATTACAGCCACTTTTTTCCGAAACTATAAGAACTATACTGTTGAATGAAACTTGGTAAGTAGATGTATTCTGTGAACCGTATTAAGATTTTCACACAAAAATAGCAAAAATATGAAAAATTTTGGGGGTTCCCCATACTTAGAACAGAAACTCAAAATATATGTTTTCATCAAACCCATACGTGTGGGATATCCATGGATAGGTCTTTCGAGATGATATTGAGGTTTCTAATACATATTTTCTCTAAACTGAATAGTTTGCGCGAGAGAAACTTTCAAAGTGGTAAAATGTGTGTACCCCCTCCTGTAAATTCTAAAATAAGAGAATGATAAAACTAAAAAAATATATGATGTACATTACCATGCAAACTTCCACCGAAAATTGGTTTGAACGACATCTAGTAAGTTGTTTTTCTTAATACGTCATAAATCGTAAACCGCAATATACTTTTCATTCAATAAACTCGAATATAAAAATATAAAAAACAATCATAAACAAACCTTATGCATAAACCGTGGACCATTATTTTCTTTTTGTACGGAACCCTCGATGTGCGAACCGACTCGCACTTGGCTGTTTTTTTTTTTCTTTCTCACCCGAGTACGAAAAATAGTTGAAACTCGTTTACCGATTTGGCGTGATGAAGCCAAAACAACACATAGAAACATATAAAAAAATCTAAAAAAAAAACGATTCAAAGACCTGCAAATAAAAATATTTCTTTTAATATTCTGCAATGTTCAGACATGTAATTTTTACAACTTTATAATAGTAGGTACCTATTACTGTAATGGTTAGTGTTTGACTGTAAATTACGCAAAATAGATCCTCAATAAAAGTGGAAGCCGCACCGATTAAGTACTCGTAATCCTAGTGTTGTATGAGCCTAATGGAACGGAAAAGGCTAGAAGAGTATGGACCTCTTATGTCGTTGATGCTTTTTAGTCTTAGACACTCTAGCAGCTTAATAGCACAGTCCGGGGAAGTCGACCGAGACAGTTTCCTTGATAATTTCCCTACAGGTAGGCGTTACTAGCTAAACTCACTCGATTTTTAAGTGTGAATTATAATTTCCGGAAATCAGTTTTTCTTGGTGTCATTTGTTGCCCATATTTTCCAGGTACCGATACCGATGCTCCAATTTCATCAGCACTTAAGACTTTCTGAACCGACACTTTCGTAGCGCTACGCTCGTAGCCAATGACATGGGGAAAACTGTATGTAGCGAAAACTTGTTCCGGGCAGAACGCTCGCCGAGCATGCTCGCGGTCGTGGATGTGTTCATTATATTTATTTTTATTTACCTAAAAATGTTCGTTTAACTTGCCCTGTTTGTTGTTTTTTGGTTAAGCCTTGCAAGTTAAATTGAACCCTTTGTAAATTTGACACACTTACTTATGGAAGTGTGCTGACAATGCAATATTACGATACCATCGAGCTGATCTGATGACGGAGTGGGAAAATGGTTATAGGAACTCTGTATCGAAGTAACAAAATCCTACCGAGTTTGGGTTCTGTAGAATCGTCCCATTGAGGATTTGACGGGTGTTTGAAGAACAGTACAGTCGGCAGTGAAAATATGTCTCAAAAATTAAAGTTTTGTCAGAAACTTATTTATTAAGTTTTTTAGCCATCACGTGTGGGATAAAAGTGCATGCTCTGGTGGAATTTATAAAAATATGGTACCCACCACTCTCTATCCTCCCTTCGCTTCTCATAAGTCTCACAACCTTTTTTTATCAGATAGACTGCGGTCCAACTTCTACTTTTATGAGAACTGCTCGCCGACTCCGCATTTGTCGAGCAGTTGTTACGCAGTCTGTCTTTTTAAACGGCTGGGCATTTGATAACGCTTATGATTTCGGCACATTTCCTGGATATTTATTATGTATATCGATATAAAAAAATGTGTTGTAGGTATCGTGGTACTACAATGGTACTAAATAGCAGCCATGTTAACAATTGTAAGTGTAAAATTACACGTTTCGGTTCATTTGTCGCTGCACTCTCATTACGGATCATTTATACGAACCGACACGACGCAGTTTTACGAGTATTATAAGCTACTGATATCCATATCATTATATATTATTTACTTTAATTATTTATCATTCTTTGCTAGAGTTTTAAAAATATATGACAATAAAAAGAAAAATACAAAAATGCACGTACAAAAACTGCCTGCCTCTCGATACGAGAACTAGCTAGCGCTGATGGTAAACTCAGCTCATGGTAGGCACACTGGCTAGGCCTACTTACTCGTATGTTATATACCGTCTGTTGTCCGTCAGCGCTGCGTTCGACGCTGACCACAACGCTGACAGACAGACTGTACACTTGTTTGCCATGCCACCTTAATAGCGTTACAAAATCGGATTCAGGGGGGGAGCGCTAACCCACAAATAGGATTACATCTGCGCTTACACCGTGTAGGTGTTTAGAAAATTATGATTGGGTAGAAAATCACATCGTTTATTTCTATTTGTTATAAATAATACAAGAATACTTGCTATACGTATCGTATATTTCGTGTAATCTATACTATTGTAAAGTTGTAAAAATGAAATGTCTGTACATTGAAGATATTTTCAAAAAAATGATTGTTACGTTATTTGGAGGTCACTAAAACGAAAAATATTTTTTTGGATTTTATGTATGTTTGTATGTGTCGTTGATGCTTAATCACGCAAAATCGGCTAAACAGATTTCCATAATTTTTGGTATAGGATACTTTTTACTATGCTGAGAAAAAAACGACGGGTTATGACTATTTCTCCTCCGCGAACGAAGTTGCGGACATCTTCTAGTATACTTATCACAATATTGAATAGAATGATCGAAAAGCATATTATTCCGATGATAGAAAATCGACCCGCTAATAAATGTATGGGACGGAGCGCCTTAAGCGGGGCTCTTACTGGTATTTTTGCTCTTTAGGACGAAACGTAACGAACGAACATAATATCGTCGTAATAAGGTACTATTTTGAAGTTTTTTTAATTAATTCTGAGCATTGAATCAAACAAAAGGCAACTTTGCGGGCTAAAATGAACCCAGTAGTATGTCCAAAAAATAGCAAAATATCTATAATAAAAAAATGTTAAAAAAAGAACCGACATCAAAATAAACTAAAAGGCCAAAAATAATCTTTTATGTACGGTACGGATCACATTTTAATCACCTTTTGAAGTCGGTGCCAAACCATTCATTTATTACTATTAACACAGGTGTCTTTCATTGGTTTCTCTCCACTAAATTTAAGCATTTACATTTGAAAATCACCATTTATTTTCAAATGTAAATGCTTAAACTACTGTAATAAATACCGAAATCGCCATAGATGTGCTCATAAAATTCGAGAAATTCCTTCGATTCCTCATGGATCCCGGCATCAGATCTTCACCAATATTTTATGGGACCAATTTGGATATACGTACTCATTAACAAAAAAAAAAACCAAAAAATAATTTTCCAAATCGTCGTGTAAATGATGGAGTTCTGAGGTAACAAACATAGAAAAAAACATACAACCGAATTGAGAACCTCCTCCTTTTTGAAATCGGTTAAAAACAAAGACGCATACCTATGATATTTAATGCTTGGAGTCCGGGATACCTCTTGGAGATACCTCTTAACAAATTTTTTGGGGTCTGTTTTGAATCGTTCTGAAAAATTTCCTATCGTGGCGATTTAGACAAGCCCAAACGGCTATTAGGGTACATTATTTTATTACGGAGATCCGGTGGCTACATTTCGATTCCATTTTTAACCCCCGACAGAAAAGAGGGGTGTTATAAGTTTAACGTGTCTGTGACTCTGTGTATCTGTCTGTGGCATCGTAGCGCCCATACGGATGGACCGATTTGAGTGCGGTTTTTTTAGTATCATAGATAATTTTATCCCGAATGTTTTTAGCTTTGTTTGACGACAATCGGAGCACTTGTCTCCAAGATATTCAGCTTTTAGTAGAACTAGTGACCGGATCACAGCCAATATAGAAGCTAGGAACTCCAAATTTTGTTGTTATGATCATTTGTGTCGGGGGGTTTATTATTATTTTTTTCTATAGTTATTCAGTACCATTCTCATCAGGAGCATTTGAAATCGTGACTATGAAGTCGTTTGGCTAACTTAACCGAGATCCGTATTTTATGGCCACCCGTAAATCACATTGAGGGGTTCTGGTGGCCTTCTGTGGTCTTCTCCATGAGTTCCACTACACCCATTTATACGTTTTGAATGCAAATGCTTTTTTTCTTAAAATACCGAAACCTATCAAATGTATATACCTATCAAACGTGAGGGTTGCCCTCAATCTCCCTGGGATCCCATCATTAGATCCTGACTTGGTGACAATGAAACTACCTCAGGAGTACCTATTCTCATTCGATTAAAAAAATAATTGAAAATGGGTCTTCAATTGACAGAGAAATCGGTAAAATAACATGAAAAAAAAAGTATAACCTCCTCTTTTTTAAGAAATTAGACATTGAAATAACGTAATTACGTAATACCGGAAGCACTAGCTCGGACGTCCAATTTGCCCTCTCTGCGAATGACCGAGAACAGAGGCGCGTAGGTATGGCGACAAGGGGTGTCATTGTGTCTGAGAATTCACGTTTAACCGCCTTCAG
Source organism: Hedya salicella (assembly GCA_905404275.2). Taxonomy (NCBI): domain Eukaryota; kingdom Metazoa; phylum Arthropoda; class Insecta; order Lepidoptera; family Tortricidae; genus Hedya; species Hedya salicella. The sequence goes on from FR990096.1 coordinate 93,351,112, forward strand.
TTCGTCCCTAATAAAACTAGACACAGGAAGTACCTAGAGGTACATGCTCGTTGTAATCCTCCGTGTGCTTCGGTCGTCCCGTATCCGTCACATATAACACTCCGGTTGCGCTGACATAACCTTAGTACAAGGCTTAAGTAAGCTCTTACATAAATTATGATTCAATTGGCAAGTCCATTGCTAAACACTAAATACGTCCCTTCCGCGCACAACGATTCGTGTAATTTGATGTCATATTGCAGTAAGTAGTGGGTTCTTGTCGCATGGAAACTTCCGTACTATTCGCAGCAAATTCTATGGCGATCCCCAGAATCCATTAGAAATTCCATTAGATTAGCTGGTCCAACAATAAATTGACACAGAATTTTTAAAATATTGTTAATTACTCATTTACTTTTTATAGGGTTCAAAATAAAAACGGAACCCTTATAGTTTTGCCATGTCCGTCTGTCCATATATCACTAGCATTTGACTCCAAATCTACTAGATTTATATTGATGAAATTTGGAGTCTAGGTGTCTCGCGTAAAAATTTGGGGGGCCCTCCATAGAAGTAACCGAAATGAAAATAGTTATTTGTTATACAAGGGTGCAAAGTTGTATTTTACCCGCGAGTGTGGAATTAAAAACAAGAGTATGCGAAAGGATCCTATAGTTGAACCACGAGCGAAGCGAGCGAAGAGAGAGCGGAGCTCCGTGTCAACACGCGAGAAGTAAAATACAACTTTGCCCCCGTGTGTAACACAAAACTTTTCACCTCTCTATAGCGACGAAAGTGCAACATGCGTAAAAACAGCTCATAAAAATAAGTCTTTATTTGCATACATTATAATCATCATGATCAAGTAAATTAGAATCATCATCAATAGAAAAGTTTTTAATAAAATTTTAAGATTTTTTGTTTGTATGATTTCAACTATTTTTGGTGCAGGGCAGCTATGCCATCCACAGGAGGTTATAGGATATTTATAACTCGACTACACTGAAGTAAAAGAGGGTTATAACTTTTCCCCCTTCCCAATCTTGACCAAGTGGCTGGCACCCTCAGCCACTTGGTAACGAAGAGGGCAAAAGATAAGTTTATGAACATACTTGAAATTTAATTCAATTCTATGTATTTCATTAATCTGTAGATTGCGTAATGGCGACCGGATATCCTTGCCCGAGTAACTGGAAACAAACGGAATGCCTCCAGTTAAACAACTAGCCTTCGATATCTATACAACTATTAAACAGTTCTAAAATTAAATGTCTGTACATTGAAGATATATTTGAATAAGGATTTAAAAAACAATCTGCCTGGCTTTTATTGTGCCATACATCGAGACGATTTTAAAGAGCCACAACTCGGTAAGATTCTCTGTGTTGAATTTGTCCCACTTCCCAGTTTCCGATTGAGCTAAAACTTGGAGTAGGTACTTGTATACATTAAGTGACAATGTAATATTATGATAGGTACTTTCGGCTTGATCTGGTGTTGGCACGCGAAGGTAGTCACAGGAACTCTGTTACAAAATAACGCAATCCTACCCAGTTTGGGCTCTTTAGAATCGTTTCAATGAATGTTGACGGGTGTTCAAAGAAAAGTACAGTCGGCAATAATTACAACAGCCTGTAAGGGCTTGTAATGAAAACGAAACTTTCGACTGCAACTATAACGTTATAGGTTTACTTTCAACATTTCAAACTCCCACAAAAGGTTTGTGTTATAAGTTTTATGTGTATCAGTGTGTTTTGTGTGTGTGTCTGTTCTCGGTATCGGGTGAGACGGCGGGTAAATGCTAGTAACCAATCAGTCGTATATCTTAAAGCATAGTATCTACTGACTTCGATCATGCGTAAACTACATTGCAAATGTTCATTCTCTACTTTCCGGAAAATATGAACGGTTCCCGAGGGGATAAATAAAATAACCGGCGAAGCCACGGGAAAATTCCACTTTGTTAATAATTAGGGACCGCCCATTTACAACATCTCAATCTTTAAAACATTTTTTGAACTCGTTTTTAACACCTCCTGCCACTACGATATAATACGAGTATGTGGATGTTCACTTAGGATTAGTTTATTTTGTTTACCACCAAACAAATCCGCGGACGAAAACTAGTTACTCGTACAACATAACATATTAGACACTTTACATTTACCTTATACTTAATTAAAACTGGTAGTCTGTAAACATATCGTTTTCATTACCCCTGTTCTAGGTCAGTCGCTACCGTTCGAGTTTGGACCGAAGTTTCTTGCACATAAGCGTTCCGTTCTCAAAAGAAAACAAGTTCAGAGATATATAATTGTAAATAAGTTGGAGTAGATTTTAAAGCTGTTGGATTGAGGTTGTATTTAGCTTGGTTCGAGTGTTGATTGGCTTGCGAAACGTTTGGAGAAACCATACAGCCTTTGCCGTGGAGACAAGGTTATCCAAGCAATGAACCGCCTTTTTAGGGTTCCGTAGCCAAAGTGGCAAAAACGGAACCCTTATACATTTTTCATGTTTGTCTGTCTGTCTGTCCGTCCGTATGTCACAGGCATTTTACTCAAAAACTATAAGATGTACATTGATGAAATTTAGAGCATAGGTGTCGTGTGTAAACCGCTACTTAGTTTGATAGTTAAATAAGAGATATATATATTTGTATGGGGGCAAAATTTTTCAGCAAATATCAATGGGTTACATAATCCGACAGTTCTTCTTAAAACACTTTGAGCTTTCTTTAAAAAAAAACATGATTTAGGGAAGAGTTTCCAAAATATTCGCTCCGAAAGTAGCAAAAATTGTGCCCCCCCCCCCCTCTATTTTCTAAACAGTATGTTCAAAAAATTTGAAAAAAAAGCTGCGCTTCTCAACAAAAGGACGTAAGTGCTGGATATACGGGCGAATCCGACTCGCACTTGGCCGCTTTTTTTAAATACTACTAACGTGGCCAACATGCGTAGGTTTGGCGTATGTATCGTAATAGCATTTGGGCGCTTGCAACGCCAGTGGCATTACGTGCGTATTGCCGACGCTTTAAAAACCTATTGACTCTCTCTCCCCTCTCTCTCCTCTCTCCCCTCTTGAAAAACCCCATACTGTAACGTCCAGGGAAAACTGCAGCAGCCATGGAACTCATTTCACTTTTGCCTTATACCTTCAACACGTTCCCTGTCCAGGTGCCTTCAATGGTGAGTCACGCAATTGCTTATTAGGAGTCCATGCCTTCACAATAGAGTGACTTCTCCATACTGTGTGGACTTATCACATTGTCATGTCAAATTAGTGAATGTGTTAAAGCAAATACATCAAGTAAGGTGAACGTCCCAATGTGTGACTGCTAAGATCCAATTCACACCCCGCTTGCCATGTCTATTGCTCCGAATTAAACTTGAACCAACTAATGAAGAGTCGGGCACTGTGACAATCTGCGTGATAACGTACACACGTCGTTGACGCTGAGTTTGTTATCTTCTATTTGATCTCAAAATCTCCAGTTCAATCAAATTATAAAAGCGATAAATAAATGACAAGCATCCGTCACTTACACGCTCGCACACTTGTCCGAAAGTGACGGCTTCGTCATTTATCTATTGGGCTATAAACGCATCACGCGGTCACGATGCGTAGAGAAGGGTCTACCTCGCATGGCAACCCTTTCTTAATGTTTTTTTTTATATCTGCGCTCTCCCCACTGGATCCCATCACTGGTAAGAAAGCTTAGCCAGACTTACCCAGTTCAAAATCAGGTTCTAAGAGGGGCTTAAGCATTAAAGCAGATGGGCTGCACTCTAAATGCATCTATTACTGCAAGTCAACTGCCCGCAGCCTGCCGGCAACCCTAAACTCCAAGTTTCACGGATACTTTTTTTTAAACCTAACCTAACCTAGCCAGACCAACCCAGGTTGGTCTGGCTAGGCCTTCAAAAAGCACATTAGTAGGACAACGCGTATACTGAGCTCTTTGGGATATTTCACGGATACACGAATCCACGGAAGTCTGCAGCGTATAGGCACATTTGTTCACCGTCAGTCGCTACTGCTATATTATATTAAAACGATTACGTTTCGCCTGTCATTAAACCAGCTGTCGGGTCAGCCGTCGCGCCTAAACGTAACATGCATGATTTCCCCGTGACCACGGTTCCGCGCGACGACACATCTTTCCGTCACACAGAATATCACACAGCGCAGCTGCTTCCGAAAAACGCCTAGTTCTGAATTATGAAATGAAAATTAAAAATTATTCTACTTAATCTTCTCACAAATTGACCTTTAAAAAAATGCACGTTAGTGCATTTAAGGTTAAAGATAACACTAGGGATATATATATAAAAAAACGTGTATTTTATCTCTCAGAAAATGAAACCAATACCATACTCATTTTACTCGTAATGAGATGAGTGTACTTGTTAGCGATTCCAATAACAGAATATAATGTGTGCAATTACATATTTTTTTCGGTATAGTTACCCCCTTACATTCATGTACGTAACGAAAGTAACCTGAGGGGATTTTTAATAATATAATCAATATAAATCCAATAGGCTTAAAATATCTATACTCGAGAAGAAAATTGTTTATTCCCCCCCATCGAAAAACCAGTTCCATGGTAAGCTCAATAAGGCTTATGTCATAGACCTTAAACTACCTGCATTTCGATAAATGTGATCCAGATATTAAAGTCATAATTTATAATCAAGATCTGGAAGGTGCCCGCAACTTCGTTCGCGGATGAGTCAAAAGTCATAACCCTCTTTCTTGCTTCTGTGTAGTCGAGTTAAAAGTATCCTATTTTAACCTCTATCTTAGTATATATATATATATATTTAATCCGTTCCGCTGTTTAGCCGAGAGAGAAAAAAACCAATAAATATTTTTCGGTTAAAAAAACCCGCTAAACTTATTTTTTGTAGATACCTTAAATGTACAGACATTTAATTTTTACGACTTTATAACAATATAGGAAATAATAATAGTGCTAGTGCACTTTTCTTAACTTTAATATTTGGGCAATGCTATACATATCCCGGCCAATTTTGAGCGGTAATAACTTGAAGTGACCAATCTGCTTAATACCACCGTAGTGTTTTATGCCCCCCTGGACGCACAGCAGGGCTAGCGCAACTCTCCACGACTTCGCAGGTCGCGCGACATAGTATCACCCATCTTACTCACACAGTATTGAAAGGAGAGAGACAGACAATCTTTGTCGCGTATCACAGTTGTGCCATAGGTTAGAATTGGTACGAAGACACACGTACATTGTTCACAAAATACAACTCGGCAAAAACAGCGAGAGTGGGTACATCTAATACTATCATATTCAAACAAGTCATACTGATTTATATGGAAGACCACTCACTTGGCGTCGCTTCGCTACCGTGGCAACCATGTTTCTCGTATGGCATACGTATGTATGTAGCCGGGACGTCACCAATGGAATTCAAAGGAATTTTCCCGCAGCTTCGTCTGCGTGGCCAACTATTTTGTTTATCCCTTGGGAAAAGTGAATTTTACCGGGTTAAAAACTATTCTATGTCCTTCAAACTATTTCCATACCCAATTTCAACTAAATTGGTTTAGTATTTTTCGTGAAAAGGTAACAGATAGACAAGAGTTACTTTCGCATTCATAGTATAACTAGAAAATGCCCACAACTTCATCAGCGGAGGAGAAACAAAAAATTACCCTCATTTTTTCAAAAGCGTAATCGAGTTAAAAGCATCCTATATATTAAGGGATGCCCAGCTACTCGTGTGCCAAATGTTGATATCTGTTTAGCCGTTTCGGCGTGATGAAGCCACAAAACACATACAGGCATACCTAAACCCAAAAAAATATAGATTCAGTGGCTCTCAAATACTTCGTATCAAAAAATTACAAAGGCTAGCTTAATAAACACTTTCAACAAAAAATATTTTCAATGTGATCGGATATACCGTTTTTGAGTTATTGCCGAAAAACTGCACTTCTCAGCAAATGGACGTAAGTGACACGAAGATGCGCTCTTTTGCTGGAGCATTTCCTTGTACTAACATTACGGAACCCTACACTGAGCATGGTCCGACATGCTCTTGGCCGGTTTTTGTTTACATTTTTTAAATCCTTATTGAAATATAGTACAGTTACGGAATTTGATTTTTTCAAGAAAAAAGTGCAAATTCCGTTACTAGATAAATTACTTGTACGTGGACATCCAATGAGTTTAATAGGTATTTATCAACTCAATTTAATTATGTCTTTTATAGGTTTCAAGATTTATCTTATAAATGTCAAAGTTGTGTAATAAATTTACCAATAATTACTATTTTTCTAGCATTACTCTCTAATTTACCGGTGTGAACATGTTACCCCCGGCCTAGTTGTCTGTTGTTAAGCTGTGACATCTACAATTACTATGGAATGTACGACGAATTCTATGGGTCGACACATTAGTAGCTGCTATGCAATTCTCGTCTGACTATTTACTAACCGCTGTTGCAATGTGCAAAGAATTTGATTATTTCAGTGGCTACCAATTACATCCTTAGGGCCTATGCACACCGCGTTGTAGGAACGCACGTTCGACTCGCGACTGCTCTTTTAGATTCAATAGAGCAGCGTACGGAATCATCGCGTTGTATATAAATACGATCGAACTTCGACGGTCTATAATCGGACAAATAATCGATGTGCAGTAACGGACTGCATAGCAGGCCCACATGCAAAGGCTTATAAAACACGTCGACGGCGCGTTAAAAAATATATAGATAACGATTCCACTGCATATTTCTGCACTTAGCTGTTTCTCCCCCCCCACCGTATGTCCGCCATTTTTTCTAAAAAACCTACATTCAATAAATACAAACTGACTTTACAAAAAACAACATAAGGTTATCGAATCTGCTCTTCACGAGAATCGGTTAAGAAATGCAACATGTAGAGGAGAACAGCCGAACAGACATACGAAAGCATTTTTGCCCAAGTTGAAACGGAGACGCTTCGCGCTCTCTCGGTCAATAAGTAACAATTATTTAGAACCTAACTTTAAACTGGGTAGGTCTGGGTAGGCCGTCTCAATACCACTAATCGGATTAAGGGTGCGCAAAGCCATTAACAGTGATGCCATTCGCCGTCACTTGGGTACTGACACAGACAAGTATTTCCAGCAGCAAAGTTGACGAATATCGATCTTTATGAGTGTCCTCTAAGATGGAGTAGTGCGAAATGCAGTCCAGGAAATCGTTAATAATCTCACATCGTCAGTCATCTTTCAGTCATATGTCCCACAACGTAGTTCTCACGGCGGGAAGTCTGTCAGTAAACGAGTCTCCTTCGTTCCCACATCGGCTATAGTTTATTTGCCACTCTGTAATAACACGGTTATACACAATGTAATGATTTAGTAAGAGTGCATTGTCTTCAAGTATATTGAATTGTACCGTGAACTAAACTCAGAGAAAATGTTATTTAAGTTGCTCCATTCGCATGTTCTCGTACCTATATGGTTTTCGTTACGAAGAATAACACGACACAAATCAAAACATTGAAATAATTGTCCAAGAGTTTTATTCAAACGAATGTACAATAAAAGAATTACCTAATAACTACGAGTATACATGCATAATGTGGGATTTGCAAAAAGAAATACATTAATAGATTACAGTTCCTATGAATGACCATAAAATTCGTGAGTGGATCATCACCATCTCCATCATCTCCTGATCCTGATGATGCTTCGTAGAAAGGTGAAACACGTTTAGAGGATTATACTCTTTGGTGGTAGTTTTTGTATTTGCATCCGTATTTTTTTGTGGACACTGCATGAAAATATGCGTATGTGAGCACAATTTATTGCCACATCTAATCAAGACACTATTTCAAGGAATATCAAAAGAACTATAATATTGTCCACATGCATAGACATATACATAGAGCATAGAGAGCATCTTTACCAAACACTATCCAAGAAATACCAGAAACTATAACATGCAGACCCATAACTAGTTATTGCTTAGAATTATTCAAAAATGATGTATGCTATCCCTTTCACATAATTACCATAATTGTTTTTACAAAAAAATATTTGGCATAATTATAATACTCGTTTCAAAATGAAAACTATTTCTGGGTCAAAAACGAAGTTTAGTGAATGGGCTACTGTTGGCATTCATAGAAGTAGAAATAGGCTTTATGAATTATATGGAGAGAAAGAGAGAATACTGATTTCCTGGACTATGTCAAGAAGTATTCAAATTTTTTCAAGAAAGTGTGCATAGCCGCTGAGGCAAATTATTTTTGTTCTATACTGAAAATGTCTGACAATAAAGTGAAAACTGTTTAGAATATTATTAATAGGGAAACTGGTAAAACAAAAACTCGCAATAGTCAAGTCAACATTATGACAGGAAATGGTCAGATTATGTCGAACCACGATGTTGCCTCAGCATTCGAGGATTATTTTTCCAACACTGCAATGAATACTACAAGATGTCTTCAATCATCTGCGACCGAAGCCCATTTCTTACTTAATGTTAATTTTACAAATGTAATGTAAGCTTTGAATTTAGTCAAGTAAATTAAATAGAAGTTATTATTAATACATTTAAGTCACTGAATTCAAAGAAAACAGAGGATTTATGGAGAACTTCAGTAAAAATTGTTCATCATATCATAGATTCAATTGCACCCTATCTAGCCTTGATTTATAATAATTGCATATCAAAGGGCGTGTTTCCAGATCTTATGAAAATTAGTAAAGTCATACCTCATTTTAAATCAGGTGACTTGAGTGACTTGACTAATTTCCGTCCGATATCTATACTACCAGTATTAAGTAAAGTTTTCGAAAAGGTAATGTTGATAGATCTGCTGAGACACTTCAATAGAAATAAACTGCTTAGTAGTAAACAGTTCGGTTTCACAAGGGGACGTTTCACGGCTGATAAAGCATCTGTACTCATTAAACATATTCTTCATTACAACATCTGGGAGAAATCTTGAGAAGCAATTGGAGTTTTTGTGACCTTACTAAGGCATTTCATTGCGTTGATCATGGAACACTCATTTTGAAATTAGAACATTATGACCTGTCTATAAATGCCTTAAGCCTTATGTCTTCATATCTCAGCAATATAACACAAACAGTTGTTGTAAATGAAACCCAATACAGTGGAGCTGCAGTTAAGCTAGGAGTGCCACAGGTCTCTATCTTAAGTCCATTTCTATTTTTGGTTTATATAAATGACTTACCATCTATAGTAGAAAATCTTTGTGATATGGTACTATTTGCTGATCATACATCATTAATTTTCAAAGTTGACCGAAAAGCAACAGACTATGCCAAAATTAATAGTGTACTAGTTAAAGTACTTGACTAAGCTAAGAAAACGAAATGTGTTAGATTTGCTTTACCAAATGTTAGAGCAGTGGATTCTACTATATCGCTCAATGGTGAAAGTTTAGAAATAGTGGATAGGGCATTATTCTTAGGTATAACATTGGACAAGAACTTGTAATGGAGTCCCCATTTAGCAGTATTTGCAGGTAAATTAAGTTCAGCAGCTTACGCTATTAGAAAAATTAGACAATTGACCAATGTTGATACTGCTCGCTTAGTTTATCATAGTTATTTTCATAGTATCATGTCATACGGTATTCTGGTTTGGGGCAAAGCAGCAGACATACAGACTATATTTGTGTTACAAAAAAGAGCGATTCGTTCTATATATAACCTGAATTCCCGTGACTCCTTAAGAGAACTTTTTAAAGACATCAACATATAAACCGTAGCGTTCCAATATATTTATGAGAATGTTATTTATGTTATTAAGAACCTAGAGTCCTCTACTAAGAATTCAGATATCCACAATTTTAATACTAGAATTAAAAATAAAATCGCCATTAGAAAGTTCCGCGTTCGTAAAGTAGCCCAATCATTCGTAGGCCAATGTATACATTTTTATAATAAGCTACTAGATGATGCTTTAAAATTATGGTTTCCAGCTCTCAAAAAGTAAGTAAGTAGCAAAGGCATATTATAGGGTAAAGGACTATTTAACAGACCAAAATGCATGGCCCAAAACAGAAACCAAATAATTTACTTTTACCGGGCGGGACACAGTGCTTATAAGGTGGCATATCAAACGTATGTAAGTTGTTTTAAATAAAAAAACATTATTTTGCGTTTTTATATTTTATATATATTTTATTTTACTTTTATAAGTTTTGATATGTTTCCTTGAAGAACTACGCATTGAGTTTATACTTAAAACATATATTTAGGATAGGCTAAGTACAAATATTGTAACAGATATGAGTTATTTCTAAAAAATGACTGACTGTTGAGTTTGTTTCGGCTTTCATCTCTTCAGTGGTCTCCTCTTGGGAAACGCCGTAGAGTCACACTTGTAAAAGTGCCCTTACGGAATTACAGAATAAAGATAATTATTTCATTATTATTTTGCTCCTAAGTATATTTAGCGATTCATGCTGTTATTTGTCTACACAGACTAATAAGAGATACTACGTATCAGACTGCCAACTCAGAAACAAATATTATTTGCACTTGGCAACTATGTTTAATCTGTACGATTAGTGTTGACTGACGTTCATTTTTTTTCTATTCGAGATTGCAATATGGCAAGGGATCGTAATGTATTCAGCCAAAGTGGTCTACGTTCATTGAATAAGGTCTAATATTTAGAATGAATAGTTCCCGGCACGTAAATTTGAACACGTAACTTCAGTAATTGTATTTAGGTGATCAAATTATATGCTGAGAATTGTACCTCAGTGGCAAAAAAATAAAACACACATTATTTGTTAAACGATTTATTTTTCAATTTCTTTTTAAATTTGTCGTAAGCTATCTTCTGTATTGCAATGAATACGTCTGTCCCCTTTAATATTTTGTTGGTTGTGTTGTACCAATTCATAATTGTAAATCGGACAGTCAGAGCAATGAAATGACTGAGAATAGTTTTGTGCTCGGCGCAGTCAAATAAACAAAATGAATTCTTGCACATAATGTTTGCTAGTTCTGCGGGCTATAATTTTGCAAGATCATCACGATTTAAACACTTCAACCACTACATATTTTCTCAGAGCACGGGAAATGGTGTAAAATAGCGTCCTTTCGCAAAGTTCTACAAACACAGCACTGATAAAACATTTTGCAAAAAGCAAGACAGGATAAACACAACGACATCACTCGATAACACATTACTGTGACAGTGATAGAATGAATTTCGATAAATAATATATAGATGACAAGACGAGTGTATTGACAACCCAACAGCTAATCACAGCAGAGAAAAACGTCAGTCAAGATTAAAAACAACATGGCGCTAACGTACGCGTTTTGTTATACGAAGATTACCAGCTGTGGTTGTCTAGCAGGACATAAAACGTTTATGTACTTTATTATATTGAAAAATATAATAAAGTACGCTAGCAATTTAGACAATAGCATCATTCTACAATAATAATATTTCATCGCTCTCATATTAGTCTATAGACCAAAATACTAATCGCATGAATGAATTCGCTTACGTGCATTAAGTTTTGGCTGGTGCGCAATTCAGCACATTTTAGGTTTTGGTTATTTTTTTTCTACGTCTTAAAATACTATCCTTTTGAACCACTGAGAATGTTTAATTTTGGCGAGTGTCAGGAACTCCGCCTGTCTCTTCTTCTTATAGTCTGACAGGCGGCAAAAGTGACAGTGTTGCCTTCCTATGAAATAATGTTCAATATCTCCATTTTGTTACTCTAAATCAGTCGGTCATTGAATAATTTCTGAGTATTTTTTACAAAGATTAACAGCATCGGACAACTGACAGAAAAAAAAATACCTCATTTGTATCTTGGTTCTCATCTAAAATCTACGCGGACAAAATCGCGGGCGGCTGCTAGTACTATTATAGAGTTGTAAAAATGAAATGTCTTATGTATCGTCGCGGCTTCATCACACAAAATCGGCTAAAAGGATTGCAACTATTTTTGGTACACGGAGAGCTGGATATCTTTAGATGATTATACTATAACCCTTATAGAATACTTTTATCCGACTACGCTGTCGTAAAAAAGAGGGGCTATGACTTTGTCTCCTCCGTGAACGAAGTTACAGGCAACTTCTAGTTTACAATAAATAAGAAATAAATAAAAATATGGATTGATCAGATCGGATCCGTTGGGCAGGGTGTCCATTATAGACTATAGGTTGAGTTCCCTTGCCGTATCGATACGCCAATTCTTTGAGCGAGGAACGAGCTAGCGCTGTTGGACGAGGAAGAGATTCCAATCTGCTCATGAGAAATTTAAACGCGAGTTTTGTTGTCTTTTTAATATTAAATGGGGATCGAATTAAAATAATATTTTCATTCACTTCATTCCTTTTAACGAATACACTTCCTTGAGATGTTTGTAAATTTTGTTGCAACCTGATATCTTTAGCATAGCGTATATATACTACTTTGGTCGATGGACTGGCTGTGTCTGAATCCAGACTGGCGCAACTCTCATACAAAGATTCTGTTCAGCGATGCACGGAATTGTTGTTATTTTAAACATTTTGATGTCTGTATCATACAAATACAACTTTATTAAAACGTAGTAATTTTGTTCTCCTCCTTTGTAGGGGCAGTAGATACACAACACGCAGCCACATCGTAATACATTACTTATGAGTATATCGCAACTATTTTGAAAACTTAAAAAATCTTAAAAGTGAAAACGCAGTAATTAAGTATGGACTAAGTGTGTACGTACTTACTAACGACGTTTTTCTTGGAGTTGTTTTGAAGTACAAGCTTTTTTCAAAGTAGTGAAGATAAGTAGGTTAGGTTTTCTCTGTGACTTAAGCTGCTTTGCGAGTTCGTTATTTCTCGGTATTTGAATATTTCTTCGAGTTCAAATAGACTCCCTCGCTTGTTGTCTGTTTCTATGCAACAAAAAATGTCGGTCCGTTGCTTACTTTGCTATATCAGTACAAACAACAGACACTTTTACATTAATATAAGAGGAAGGATTATAACTGATGCGATTAGAACTACGAGCATTCAACCACTGGTAGGCGAAGTAAACACGTATCGTATACTACGAAAATATTCCTATTTTAGGGATTGTTACCGGTATTCCTACTACCAGTTTGATTAAAAAAACCTTGTATAGTCCTTGAAACTTTATGATGTCATATGAAAACCTCGTGGTTTCAATATTTATTCACAATTTAAATATATCTTTATTTTACACTACGGCATAAAATTTTTGTTATTTTGTGCATATAGGTACATATAGGTACATATAGGTACATATAGGTACATATAGGTACATATAGGTACATATGCACAAAACGCTTTCACATATAAAATGTTTTTATCCTTATCCTTACTATATTATAAACGTGAAAGTATGTATGTACGTTTCACTTAATCTCAAAAACTATTGGCGAATTTTTAAGAAACTTTCCAATTATGTACCTTATATATCAGAATAGGATATAGGCTATAATTTATGTCAAACTTCATCCCTTTTAAGGACGAATAAGGGGATGAAACTTTGGAAGCTATAAATTGCATATCTACGCAGACGAAGTAGCGGGCAACAGATAGTTATACCATATTTTTCAACAAATTACTATTATTTGAAAACATAAGGATTTCCTTATTATCGTTGAATAATTAATATAATGCATCGAACATTATAAAAAAGACAATATTTGCGACACTTCAACCAACCTCATTCAGTAAAAAGAATCAAAACTTATTAAACTAAAAACACATCTTTATTTATTTATTATTATGCGGTTGCATGTTTTGGAAAAGCCCTCAGTACTGCGCGCGCGTTTTGCGTGATAGGGTTCTTAATGGACCACATTTAATTTTTTGAAAGTGTTTACATTTGAAATATCGCGGATTTGGGGTCTCTGAACACAATAACATGATTTTTGGAGTTTATGATCACTAATTTTAGGATAAATGGATATTATTAAGAAATGGTGAGCTGAAGGCGGTACAAAGTTGATTCCTTTGCTTTATATTTTTGGCAATTATTATGCTCGGGCCAAAGTATCGCAATAACGCGAAGATTTGCGTTTCGCGACACGTGTGGCCAAAGAATTCGTCCTATCGCGAATCATCTTAGCGAATACGAATGCCCTTCGCGCCGCTGTCGGTAAATTGCCGCACATTTGGGTTTTGTCGCGACAAAATTCGTCCGGGCTACACTTCGCGCTCTTCACGTTCCAGATTATCGCGACATAGTGAAGTTTTTTGATGTGGACAAGCACTTCGTCATGGATCGAAAACAAACTTTTATCATAACAATGCGATCACGAATCTTCATCTTCAAGTCTGGCCGGAGTATAACAAAAGTGTTAACGTGTCATATTGGCAGTTTACATTTATGTTATAACTAGTGGCAGCTAATAATCACGGACTCTATAAAAAAATCACCGTGATCGGCCGTCTAGAAAAGTATAAGTGTGACTGGTCACGACGGAGCGTTACAAAATTACGTAGATTATATGAGCAACAAGTGTGATAAAATCACAGTTTAATTGTTATAATGATCAGAATACATTACAGTTAGCAGGAGGTCCCATTCTCTAACAGATATTTTTAGTGCTAACAATCACCAATAGATAGCGCCATAAGTAACAATATCAAATTAAACAATATAAATATATCGAATTTAAGAGAAGTATGGGACTTAAAATAAAAATTTGTATATTTTACGAATAAACATCCACATTAACACTAACTATATGATATTTTCTTCTGTTTCCGCGATTATTACTCATTGAAATAAAACAATTTAACGGATTATAGCGCGTTTATTTTCTCCTCAGTACGCCTCATTTGTGAAATGTTGCTTGGTAAATTATTAGAATAAAATAATTAAGCCCTTCTGGCACATGTGTAACTGTCTTTACAGCTTAGGCCCATCTGGCATGTATGTACACCTTTATTTGTGTTTTTTCAAAAAATGGGTAGTTTGCACACATTGTAACTTTGACAGAGGAAAATACATCTTTTCTCAGTCCTCCCGTGACCATGGAAAGCTGGAAAGCTTCCGAAACGTCGGGAACTAAAATGAGATAATATACGCGATATAATCCGTTAAATTGTTTTATTTCACTAACTATATGCATAATTCTGATTAAAACAAAAAACCATTAAAAACAGATTTTCAACATGCCAATATAAGCTCCGCTCGAGCTTTGGACCTCTCATATTTGTTTACAGTAGAGACACTAGATGGCGCTTGATCTGAAAACTAAGCTTAAGATTGTAGACATTAGCCGAAACTGGTCGGGACACACATGCCATTATCTTCGAACGATGTACATAAGAAAAGAACGGCATACATATTATCTCACCCCGTCTCCATGATGGTGTACTTCGAGGTACAAGTACGGTAAACAGCACGCGTTTCGTAACAATACAATACATAAATGGGCCAGTAGTGGACCGTGTATTACATTGACAAGTTTTGATAATTCGAAAGTGCTTGGTTTTTGTTTAGTGAATAAATAATGTCTTGTCATTAAATATAGAATGGATTTCCTAAATATTAGTTACTGTGTGCTGATAACTATTTAATAATACTGTTATAGAAAATGTAATAAAAATACTTTTATGGAACCACGAGATAAAACGCAGTCGTTATAAATTGAATGATACAATTTGGACGTGGGTAAAATGATTTTTTATGACTTTGCCGTAACGAGATGAATCTGTATATAAAAAAAAAAATAAGAACTGTGCTGAAGAATTTTTTCCTTTTTTCTTCACAGCTTTACTAGTATTGCATGAAAATCCTTAATTTTGCTATTAAATAATCTAATCTATTGATTTAATCGTCATTTTAAAAAGTTTCACTTTTATTGTGCAATTTATTAAAAAAATGGCTAATTTCAAATTTCGCGCGTCGCGGCAAGCGGCGACGTGGCGCGCGCCGGAGTTTAAAATGACATTGTAAGTAATATTTGAAAATAGATCATTATAAATGTATTGAATTAGCAATATAATAGACCTAGTACATATATTAGGCGTGTTTTGAATAATAATATTATTTTGATAGTAAAAATAGGAGTAGGTAAGTATATAATAAGTAGATACATAACGAATTTACGAGTAGTTAACCTAGTCTCAATCTGTTGCCAATTAATTCAACAAGTTTTGCAATACGAGCAGTGTAAAATCTGCAGAATCAAGAATACCTATCAAATTTTCATTATTTTGACAAGATTTTAAGTAGGTACTACTCTTTGCAACGTTTTCATGGGCCGACTAAGCTGATTGATTGCAATCAGTTGCCACTATCAAAACTAAGGTAAGTAAGATATCAGTTGCCGATAGGGAATTTAATTTTATACCTAACTAGAAGGCGCCCGCAACTTCGTTCGCGGAGGAGAAAAAGTCATACTTAACCCTTCGTTTTTTCTTCAGCGTACCTAGTCGAGTAAAAAGTATCCTATCCGGAGATACTCAGCTACTCGTGTACCAAAAATAGTTGAAATCCGTTGAGCTGATATTGCGTGATGAAGCCACAACGACACATACAAACATACAAAAAATCTAAGAAATATATGTTTCTTTTTAGTGACCTCCAAATAGTCCGTTACGAAAATATCTTAAATGTACAGAATACAATAGATGACGATGACAAGAAGTTTGTAAGAAAATACAAATCGCATCAACCGGGGGCAGAGGGGCTATTCTGAAATTCGATATTCGAAGTTCGTAGCGCGCCATCCCTCTCGCTCTCATGTTAAACTGTATTTGAATGAGCGAGTTGGCGCGATACGAACTTTGAATATCGAATTTCAGAGTAGCCCCTCAAGGCAGCATCGTTCAAGGCCACGCGGCGGCGGGCCGGTCGACTTCATACTTACATTTACGTGATTGGTCGAAATAGTAACACATCGCTGTCCCATCGCAGTCTGTAGTACTCGTCTCACTCAAGCAGTACACATCGTTTTTTATTGGCTTTTCGGCGCATTAATCTGCACTTATTTCATATTATAAAAAAAGAAAAAGTAGTAAAAGCTATGGTTTAGTAGGTTTTTTCTATACTTTGCCAACGAAAAGAAGCACATCATCATCATCAGCCTATACACGGTGCCCGCGAGGAATAGGAAAGATTTTATAACCACGCATTCCTGAGGCCATTACGAGTAAAAAAATTCATATGAAACCAGGTCAAATTCAGCAAAAAAAGAACCATAATCTAGTTAGGTCGATTATTGTACATAAAAATTGAATATTTTATTTTTGCTTTCGCTTCTCTATGAAAATTATCCCTTACAATAAAATGGTAACGATTTGTTTTTCCAAAAAAAGGATGAGTTTAGAGAGTAGTAGCTGTCACTTTGAAGTCTGTCAATAACGACGCGAAACTAGGCAAAATATGTGGCAACTTCGCGATCAAAAAAGCTTAATGTACTCACAGTACAGTAATCACAATAAATTGTGACAATAATAATTGATAATATCTTTAAAGCTAAGCCGGAATTGCCTGGCATTCATCATATAACAGTTTTTGCTTCTAATGACCTAAGGAATGCGTGGTTAAAATCTTTCCCATTCCTCGCGGGCACCGTGTATATACGTCCCACTGCTGGGCATAGGCCTCCTCTCTTGGATGAGAGGAAATGGAATTTAGTCTCCGCGCTAGCCCAATGTGGATTGAAGACTTCACTTCACCCTTGAATTTCTTCGCAAGTATGCAGAAAAGAAGCACTTTATGAAAAATATACGTTTTTATAAAAATCTGTTCTTGTCTATTGACCCCCGTTTGCGGTACTTACCTACTTTTAGTTTACTAGTAGCAGTACTTTGTTATATTCTTATTAGTTTAATATAAATAAGGTAAAATCACGAACGTCGCGGTCTAATCGTATTTACAATAGGGTACATGCATGAATTTTTTTAATCGCTTTTCTTAACTACATATCAAAATATTTAATGATGATTTCAATATGTGAACTTAAAATTGAAATCGGCCAAGAAATACGCATAATATAGGCATTTTAAACTAGTAATTAGACAGAGAGGTTCGATATGCACTGGACGTCACAGTGCACTCAGGCCATATAAATAAACTCCATATTAAATTCTGTTATGCAAGAAAGAGATAGAATGAAATGTTTGATGGCTTATATCTTGGTTATTTTTATAGCTATTCGAAAAATTACTTTTGTCTACCGTTTGTTACATGAATGAGCTTTTAATAAAGCAAAAATATAAATTCATGCATATACCGACGACCCGAAATCTTGCTCGTTCTAAATTTTTCTGTCACTTTCATTCTTAAATTGTAATTTTTGACTACGAGTATATAAATTATACTATTCTTTTGTTCCAAAATAATAGAACAAATTAATTTATAAACTCAAATAGTACCTAAGTTCGTAACAAAGTAATAACTTACTAGCTGTAACTTAAAATAAATATAAATGATGATTATTTATAAACTTGATATCATTTTAGTTCATCTTTCGTGGGTTCAAATCTTAAATTTGGAACTCAGCGGTGAGAGAGTACCTAACATGAATAGGTTTTAATTTGTACTCGATCGGTAAGCGACCAGCGCCGTACGGCGCGGAGCGCGAATTTTGAAATCTGCGAAACTATCTCTTTGTGGTTTCAATAAATTGCATCGTATAAATCATCCTGTTTCCTGCGTGTGGTAGTTGAGTAAATTGATAAGACCATATAAGACCAAACTAGAAACAAAAGAGAACTAAAACTTGTTTACGATTTCTGTCATGGTAACTACTATTGCGCAAATTTTATTTTTATTTTAACCAGTCACAGTACTTACAGCCAACATCCCAATTAAACAGGCTATACTTGAAAACCCACGAATCGAAAAATATTGATATTTTATGTTCTTAAGTAATTGATTTGATTTGATTTGATATGGCTCTGTATGTACCTATTGTGTGTTTATAGTCGCATCAGCCATCACCAGTTTTATTACTGGCGATATCGATAGGTACTTAAGAATTTGTCCATCCAAGGATAGTAAAATAATACTGAAGTAAGTATGTCCGACTCCCCCTAAGCACCAAGTCAAACCAAAACAAACTTTTCTTTCATGTACGTGGACTGGGCTCGAAAGCGACGCATGAGGCGCATCACTTTTCTGCGAGACTTACGAATAATAAAAATAGGTAGCCATTCCCAAAGCTTCGTTCGCATCGAACCATTCATAAGTTGGGATTAAGCGCCATCTGCCAACCCTGTGATGTCCTAGTTATCGTATCCCCAATTCCTCACTAGATGGCGATAATGTCCGCACGATCTCGTTATTGCCATCTGGCGGAGAACCAGGGAAAACAATATAGCCAGTTGTATAGCCAGAGTTAGTGACGTTCAATTTTGTTGTTCGACATATTGTGTATTGTGTAGTCTGATGTAAATGTAAACATGGCGTCTGTATTCATGAACAGGCTAACAAGCTGAATTATATTGTTAATTTTTTTTCTAGTGGCTGAATGGTTATCGGATCAAAAATATCCGAGTTAATGCCTATCACACGAACTGATATTAAGAACGCAAATGTGTATGATTCATATATTGATAAATAAATTTAAAACATTGTCTTTACGTAAATCACCAGGGACCATGGACAATATTTAAAATACTCTGCATTTATTTTATTTATTATAGAAAAAAGATTCTTATCGAAAAAAATAAAAAACATATTTATTGCCACAAAAATAAAAATAAAACATTAGCAATATTATAGTAAGTATGCCAGAATTAAACTAAGTACCTACACTATTATGAATTAAAAGTAGGCAAGTGGCAACAGGCTCAGGCTCAGCGTATGCTGTGAGCCAGGGTCGGCTGCACAGCGCTGTTTTTCAGAATGCATCTTATGCATAGGTGGTTAGTTCCAGTCGCGGAGAAGAAACTATCTTATTAGTGTATTTTACACACTATCTTAGATCTCAGCCTAAAGTGAAAAAGCCAGACGCGATATTTTTCTCCGCTACTGTACATTCCATAGCTGATAACGAGGGACACATTGTTATTGTTTTAGCTTAATTACCTACATTTATTTTTAAACAAGGGACCGATTAACAATAATAATACCTATAAGGAATTAATGGTTGAATTTAGTTTGATACTTGAAGAGTAAAGTAATAAATAAAAGTAAAAGTACAAGGACAAATAAGTGCAAGTATTAAATAGTTAACATAAGTTTGAGACTATTTTATATAGCCAGTGTATATATATAATACACTTCTGCAACTCCAAGAGTAGAGTATCCTGTGGAGAAAAAAAAGGAGCAACAGGGCATCAGTAATATAATTACTCATTGAGCTGTCTTAAAGTAAAACTTTTCGCACTTTACCTTTGAAGGTTGGCAGTGACATCATGCTACTCCGGAGAGGGGGTGGTAGGTCATTCCATACTTTTGAGGCTCGGAAACGGAAGCTGCCCCGGAACCCCACGGAGCTGTGTTTGGGCACGATGAGTTTATTTGAATGCATGCTCCTATCCTGACACTGCGGTCTCGCTGCTCAGGCCACTTTAATTTCTCAAATAGGTACCCTGGTCTCCCTGTTTGTGCTATTTTACAGACTTGCGTCACTACATGGAGCTCTCACCGCATCGCCATCTTCAGCGTTTCTTTTCCGTTGAGAAATGGTGTGACATGTGCGCGCTGAGGCACATTATAGCAAACCTAGCACATGCATTTTGAACGCGTTGTATAGAATTAGCAGTTTTGGCATACAACCAGGGGCCATTAACAGTATCACAGTAGTCAAAGTGAGATGCAATATATAAGCCTCAATTGAGTCGGTTAACTTCAAACTCAGATAAATCCACTCTAACCACTTGGGAGATTATTGAAAAAAAGTGATAATTCGGTGATTTGAAAGGCAGATTATTTGTACAATGGCTAAAGCATTAAAAATCGATCCTGTTCGACAAACTCAGCTTAAAAACCATCTAAACGAAAGATTCTTTTAAAAAAAAAATTTGATTGGATTTACCTTCATTTGATATAATCGTTTGCAATTTATCTATCTTTGAAAAACCTCAGTGTGGATTTGTATAATTTTGATTTAAAAGACCTGGATTTATCTAGATTTTTTGACGCAGAGCTGACGTCAACTGACAGCCATATTGAACAAACTTCTTTCGCTGATTGGCTTTGATGGACTTGCCTTCATTTGAAATAAACTGTCATATGAAATTACCTGATTTTGATAAAATATTGTGATCTTAATTTTATTTTTCTCAAAAACTACACGAAATTATACTTAACCCATGAAATAGAAACAAAACCAATTTCTTAACCTTTTATTATATACAAAAATCTTAAAAAATGTCAGAAATGTATTTATCCGAGTTTGAAGTTGACCGACTCAATTCATTGTATTATAATAATTTTCTTCTTTTTGACGTTGCTTACATAATAGGACTATATAACTTACTCTACGTAGCTATGAAATCGTGCTCTAAACAATAATAGCAATGAAGCTTGGGAAAATAATCACCGGGTATTAATTACTACATGTACTTCCAAGGTTGTCATTTACCTCCATCATTTTAGTAGATGAAACTTTCCGATTTTATCCGACTGTAGCCGGCCGAATTCTCTTCTAAACACTCACGGACTGTAAATAGTGAGTACATAGCGATAAATACGTAAGCGAAATGACAACAATACCTCTTATCAAAGACATTCAATATTAACTAACTATAGACAGGACATCGCGAACCAAAGCGTAATCCATGACTTGTTACCTCGAGGTAACAAGTCGTTTAGTCTAGTATGACACGTCGCTCTGACATGACGCATTTAAATTGCAACAAACCATTAGAAATAAAAATAATTTAACAGGAAATATGCCTAGTTGTGTCTTGAAATCCTGTAAGTCACGTTACGGCAAAAGCACTGGACGTGATTTCAGCTTATTTTCGCAGGTATTATGTATATTTATTTCATAATTTGATTAAAACAAAATCGTCAATAGATGATTCTAGAAAATGTCCATAAACTTATGGTACCTAATAAAAACGCCCTCCGGTGTTCAGTAACAGTACTAAACTTACTAGGTATGTAGTGTAATATTATGTCGATATGTGTTATCGATAATATTACTATGAAGTAAATAATAATTTATGTATAAAATTATAGAAGTACACATTAATAAGCAATAATAATAAACCGTTTCGGCGTAGTAGCCGGATGCGGTGGCAGTGTGATAATCATCCAAGTTTTATTTTTTGTGTTACTATTATATGTTCAAAACAAATGTACGTAAAAACTCAGATATATTGAAACAACTTCAATTATTTGAATACCTCCTATATTCATCACTTGTTTGTTAGAAATAATTCAAACATGAAATATTTTTATTTCTATACTGCTCAAAACAATACAGGGGCCACTAAAAATTTTGATCGTAAAGTGAAAATGTATATTAGTTAGTTAATTTTATTTTAAATACTCTGCAGCTAAATAGGCTTTTGTTTTTGTTTAGCTAATAATCGATTAATTAAATAGTTAATTGTTTTATTCGTTTTAATTGAGATAAGATTAGTTTATTGTAACCACAAAAACTGAATAAAAATTCTCCGCACAACAGTGGCCCCTATATTGTTTTGAGTAGTATATGAAACACACATTTTTGTGTTTCTGTGTTTTTAATGTGGGAAAACTAACACCACATAACTATCTACAGTGACATAGAAACAAGTCAAAGCGCAAAGAAAAATACGATTGCTCTCGCACGTGGTCACACCAGGACTCGATCCAGGTACCTCTCGCTCTGTTCTCCGCTTTTGCTCGACGCGTAATCGAGAGGTACCGGGTTCGAGTCCTGGTGTGACCACGTGTGTGTCACGAGTGCGAGAGCAATCGTTTTTTTTTTGCGCTTTGACTTGTATCTATGTCTCAGTGCAATATTTTATCATGTACATTTATCCAAATTATCGATACTTTGATATCGGCATGTCACCACCCCTATCACGCGTAAGCGTAACTTACTAACATCACCTAGTGGCTAATAGCTGAAATGTATTTTTAATTCGTTTAGTTAATGGAATTTCGCTCTTCAACGCTAGATGATGCCACTGACGCTTGGGATGTCTGTCTGTAACGTCTTTGTATGAGAAACTGACCAATGTCCTCTCTATATGTATTATGTTAAATCTCTTTGCCTCTTATTCAAATATAGGTATTATTTTATTGGTAGTTATAGTTTGACGGTATCTATAGAAGTATTGAATAAAACCGGTATTACAATCCCTGCTAACTACTTCTACAAACGCACACATCATCATCATTCTCCTGCCTTTATTCCATTTATTTGGGGTCGGCCCAGCTTGTTTTTTCCTTCCATACTTTCCTATCACCCATTACTCGTCATCTGTCAATTCCATTTTATTAATGACAGCTTTCACACAATCCATCCATCTTCTCTTTGGTTTTCATTCTGTTCTACAGCCTTCCACATCAAACTCAACGCTTGTCTCGTCGCGTGGCACTCGTCTCTACGCATCACCTGCCCGCACCACGTTAGTCGGTTACTTAGCTCGTAACTTATCTGTGATTGCTGCTTACTTTCAGACTTCCTCATATATACTAATTCCTAATTATATTCATTCTAGTCACACCTCAGCTTTATCGTAATATTCTAATTTTTACCCTTTACAATACTCTGATTCAAAGAGAATATAACTACTACGTTTTACTCTGATTCACAAATGATGACAGGTTATCAATGCTTTTATAGATTCATGCATTTCTGCCCAAGTGCCATTTTACACACAGAAAAAAATGTATATAAAAAAACGCACTCACTAACTGTCAATTTACCGTGTTGCCTGATTTTGCGCATTATATACTTTTTGGCAAAGGGGAATGCTTCCGTGTTGGCATAAGTCTCCAGTGGTCAAATGCTCTAAGAATAAACACATTACCACTCCTTTGCGTCGCGCAGTCAGGTAATTAAAATCACCTTAGTTTTCAAAACGCTATCTACCTTTTGGTTTTTAAGAGATTACAGGCATATTATACGAGACACTAAATTACCTCGGCAGATTTTAGTAAGTATAGTCAGATTACGTACATGTTTAATATTGTTAAAATCGTAATTTTTAAGTTCTGCATTACGTTATTAGTAACTTTTACTATTACATCACATTGAATAAACTGTTTAACTAAATAAACTAAAGTAGAAGCTTAGTGGTTGACTGATATATATTTGTAGCGTCTTCAAGCTATAAATAATCATTAGGGTATAATTTTACACAAATTGAACTTTATCCATGGTAAGCTTAATATAAGGCTTGCATTAATAAGTGTACTAGACAACGATGTTTTAATAAATATATTCCTACAATGACACGCGATTCTGTCGCACGACATATGGTATCAGAAAACAACCTCGGGGAAAAAGGCATTAAGTACTTACTATCTTCATACAATACGTTTTTTCGTTGGAGCAAATGTGATACGAATTTTATTTTCAAACTAGTGACGATATATCCCTTTCCATACGTACTCGTACAGAACCCAGAAATACAGATGATGATGTGTCGCGCGACAGAGTCATGTCATGTCGGCCCGTTATGCATGACCTAGCCCACTAAGCGTTCCGGCTATTGTGGCTAGGGACGGCAATCATTGAAAGTTATGAAAGTTATTGCATAACATTACGGGCGTTGTATGCAAATGTGCGGCGTAAAATCACGTTAATTACTGCGCAAGTGTGGTCAACTAGGATGCGGCCATAGGGATGTGATTACATGCGGGCTCGGCGCTCAGCTTTCGGTCTAAATCCGACACGACGACCGTAGCAAAAGTAGAGAGAGCGCGAATCGAACTCCCAGAAGTAGGATATCGGATTTAAACGTCAAAAAGGTGCATCCGACCATTAAAAAGGAACAAATGTTTTAACCGCTCCAGGAACGGTCCAAATATTTCGTAAAATACAGACAAAAACGATATCCGTTAGTTAAAAAAATTTAAATATAAAAAAATATATATGTCGATTCTTTGATCGAGATTCTCCCGCATCTCTTAATAAGCGCTTTTACAAAGCCTAAAATCGCTTAGTTTGAGAGTGTTCTTACATTGAAGTTCTAAAATGTATATTCATTCATCTCTTACAATTCAACTTCGACAGTACCAAAAAGTCACTAAAATTCGGCCCATCCTTGCACTCCTCCCTAGCTGCCAGTGAAAGTGGTGTCTGTTATGTCACGCCGCGCCTGCGCACAGTCGCGCGGAGCCCGCCACGCCGCGCACACGCCATGCGCCAGTAACCATGCCTCACGCCATCATGTCAATAATAGTGCTCTTGTGTCTGGGTGCCGCGCTCGCGGCTGACCCAAAAGAAAACCCTAGAGAGGAAAAACTTCGCAGCGCTCTGATCGACGCCTTCCAAAATATTAAAGGCGCAAAAGGACTCCCGGAAGGCAATCTAGATCTAATTGGATCAGTTTTGAGTAAAACATCCACATCCACGACCGAAGATTCCTTCGATCTATTTGCTGACGACGACGGCTTAACTTTTGCCGAAGCGTTCAATGAACAGCCAAAGTCGTCCAGCACAGAGAAATCCCATAACGTCCAACATATAATAAAGAGTTCGAAAATCGAGAAAACTACTACGAAACCGAAAGACGTTTTAACAAAACTAAGCGATTCTATCCGCAACACTGTGAACGAGAGCAGAGTGATCAGGGGCTCCAACTCCTCGATGATCGGCATCGAGGAGATGCTGCGGGTGTTTGACGCGGATATCCTGGTGAACCAGTGGCCGGAGCTGCGGAAGGCCGTCAACGGGTCCTGTTTGGAAGATATGCAGGAATACGTGGATGGGCTGAAGGCGAACAGCCTTTGGGCGCTGAAAAGTAAGTGGAATTCGCTTGGCGAAGTTTGAAGCGCGATCGTAAGTTTATCGACAAACATCAATCGTATCTCTCGGACACATATATCTGCCAAACTTGTAAATACAGAAGAAAGAGATAGATAATTTTGTCAGTCGATAAACAGTCATACTCACTTTTTTCACTCATGACGAAATCTAATAATTTTTAACTTACTGGTTAAGAATCTTTCAGATTTCTGTAATATATTTTCCGTGTTATTGTTATTATCGATTGGTGCCGTATTTTTAATACTTAAATGTTATACATTTATTTGAAATTGTATCATCACGTAAATTGCTATAGCGAATTATAATTACTAATTACCATACTTACTGTAAACTAGTAACTACGGTATTTATTAATAAACTAGAGGGCGCCCGGAACTGCGTTGGCGGAAGAGAAAAAGTCATAACCCCTCTTTTTTTCTTCAGCGTAGTCAAGTAAAAAGAATCCTATAACTTTCTAGAGCTACTCAGCTACCCGTGTACTAAAAAGAATTGTAATCCGTTTAGCCGATTTTGCGTGATGAAGCCGCAACGACACATACAATACAAACATACAAAAAACAATCACTTCAGTGACCAAATAGTCCGTTACAATTGTTTTTTAATATGTTTTTTTTAACATAGTAATTAAAAAAAATCCTTTAAATAGTCCGTTTCGCTTATTTTTTAGCAATATCTTCATTGTACAGATATTTCATTTTAACAACTTTATATCAACACACGATGACAAAAATTTCGGGTCACCCTAATTTAAAAAACAGCAATAGGTTTTTTATTATTTATAGCAGATCTATTTACATAATATACTTCGCAATTTGTCGCATGTGTTCTATTAGCAATTTCTCGCTTCGCTAACGTCTTTTTTCTGTCTGACTTAAACCTGAAACCTTTTAAAGTTTAGTTTTAGCAGTTTTGATATTCGAGTAAAATTAAATAAAAATCATGACAGGATTAAAAAACTTTCCATCCATGCAGAATTTCAGGTAATAAGACGGTATTTTGCCGACCCGACATTGGCCTTTGAGACGTATCTGAGAAAATATATCGTAAAGCCTTCCAACTATAATTCAGGCATCCAACTATAATCCAGAAAGAAAATAGTATATGATAACAATCATTAAGAATTTTCACAAAACATACGTTGACATTACTCAACTGTAGTCCAAAATTACCCAACTATCTATCATCCAAAGTGAATCGAAATCTCTTTTTCATGGTGCGATATTTATTATGGTTAATGATGAGTGTAAAAGGATAAGCGTTTTAAAATTTCAACGTATGACCGTGTCGAATATTTTTTGAAAAACCTTCAATGTCAGACATTTTATTTTTACTTTTATAGTAGTATACATCTACAGATGTACGACAGCCTAATTCCAATAATAAGTAGGCACCCCATTTTCACCTTCATTTCTAAAAATTACGCTAGAAAGCAGCAACTAAAGCAGTATCAATCACATTTACCTAATTTTATCACGTAATCGTCTCCGTACCAAAAAGGTAAAAAAGGTACCCTTATGGTGCGACTCTGTCTGTCTGTCCGTTTTAGAAGCTTTTATTTATTTTGCAAGGTGTGTTGTTCGGGTTAAATCTTGCAAGTTCAATTTGAGCCACTTCCCGGTGTACAGAGCAAAAGTAGGCATACCGTAAACTAGTATCTTACTTTGCTCCGCCTAGGATAAATATGCTCCATTATCGAAAACATATTTACCGGCTTGTTATTTAATTTATGTTAATTAGTCAAGAAAATTAGAACATGCTTGAAATATGTGATGACAAATGGTCACATCACTGTTTTTAGGCTCCGTACCAAAAAGGTAAAAAAGGAGCCCGTATGGTGCGACTTTGTCTTATTTATTTAGAAAAATGTGAAACAACAAAATGTGAAAAACAATTAAAAAACATAAACTTATTACGTTAACTGGGTTACAAACAAGAATGCTTTATCAATCTTTGCAATACACACGTTCGCAATCTAACCTGGATTTGTAAGTTATTCATGTGAAGTCTACATATAAATATTATGCGAGCATTTTGTGTGCGTTTACATAATAACTTAATGGCGATTTCTAAACTTAATTTGCTTAGTAATTTGCCGTGGGTTTAACCAAACTTGTTCAATGCTAATGTTACATAAAGTGTTTTATCGCAGATTTATATCCAAGAACCATACACATATACAGAGGGAATAATGTTCTTCTTGCATATAGTAGGATGTAGTACAGTCAACATCAAATAGTTTGTAGCATAGAAAGCGCCAAATATATCGTATTGTAGTCGTACTGTAATGTAAATATAAGCATAAATCAAGTTACGTGACAGTATACATATGTGGCACTTTGGCTGTTACTAATTAATATTTTGGTGTGCGAGTCAGTCTCGCACTTGGATTAGGTACATTCCCATACATTTACTACGGGCACACCCTATTTTATATATATTAAAAAACTACGTTCAAGTTATTCAAAGCAACCTTCATCCCCATTTTAATCTCATTAGGAGCTTAGTAGACTTTCGGCAAATCCTTGCTTTGTCCGCCTCTACATCTGCTAACGAGTATGTGTTCTGTCTTAATGTTTATTTGGGCACAAACGGTACATTTATTTATTTAAACTTTATTGCAAAATCGAAAAATGTAGAAATTTGTATTTGACGATCATAATTTAAATTCGTGTAAATTTACTAAATGTAATTTATATTGTAATTTATTTTATGAAATAAAGTAATCTAATCTAATCTAATCTAATGGAGACTTACTGCCAAAGGGCATTCTCTACCAGTCAACCATTGTACATTGTTCGTAAATGCAATTCATTTATATAGCATATTAAGCAATGAAGTGGCCACTAAGTACTTACTGCTACATACACGTACAACCAGATTACGGGATAACAATAAAAACTTCGTGCAGTTTTACAAGCTTAGCAATGACTTATGTTACTAGGGATTATAATTGATTAAGGGAATAATTTTCTATATCAATTACTGCTTATTCAAGAAGCACAATATATTGTGCTTTTTGGTTAAAGATAAATTAAAACATGTACATGTGAAAAAAAATTAAGTATAGGTTTTTCATGCTCTTTCGGAGCAGGAGTTCTATTTATATTTTTTTCCAGTAAATGGTATATGAAAAAGGTTATTAAAGTGCCGTTCTAGGTAAATGTTTTTACTATATATTTTTAGGCTTTGATTTGTCTGTTAGTCGTTATGTCACTAACCGACCTTTATTTATTATATACGTAGAGTTGTGTACTAAATTCACTGAACAAATAGCAAAGCGATTTATTTTTCTATTGACGTATCCAAAATACATACACATTCGTCTCACTCGCACGCCCCGGAATGACAGAGACGCGAATATAATTATCGAGTCACGTCTTCACTTTGTGTACACAGCTCATTACTATACATTATATATGGGAATACTTATATTTTGTCAAATGCGTACCAATCAATCGTTCAAATCTTAAGAATAATGCAATAAACATCAAATAATATTTTTGTTCGTTTTAATAACGGGGTTTTATTTTTGCATTTTAATTGTACTTGTGCTAGTACGACAAACCTTATTACTTAGTCCTTACAGAGAAGAGTGCATCGGTACTTTTAAATGTGACTCTTCCACCAATTACTTAGTAAATGCTCGTAATCCTCATCCGTATTACAACTAGGTATGTTTGTTGTTTATTGATTTGTTGGTTGGTTTTCTATTATAATAACAAAACGGATTCATGTATTTTTTCTTAGAGAGTTTTTTTTTGAGATCCCAGTAACACACAATATTCATTTTGGCACTGCAGCAAAACCGTGGGAGCCTAGTAGTATATATATATCGTATGGATCATTTCTATAATTACACAATTTAACAGTTTATGTTACGTTACAGTTTATAATTTAATATCTAAGTTCAGTAGCCAGTCCCTTGCGTCCGGTGTAAGCGCCAGTAGGGCCTGCATTCGCCCCGCACAGCTTCTCCTGGGATACTTGTGCAGGTTATTCTTACACCGGCCCACACCCGTCCGAATGCGATTCAGTGTGACCCAGATTTTGCGGTGTTCTCTAAATCTAGGTAGCTGCATACTAGGATCTAAGTCATAGCCTAGTAGTAACTTATATATACTAAGTAAAAATAAAATAGGAGCAAGTAGTTTGATAGTAATGAAAATTATATTAATCACAAACAGAACCTTTCTTTATAAATTAACAGTAAAAAAAGATTTTTGTTTTTGTTCGGGCTAATATATTTTTTAATTAAGTAATTGAAGAAGTCTGCTACATTAATTTCTATTGTTAACAGAAAAAAATAAAGAGACACTGTCCAAAAAATGTGAATGTGTTGAGGCATGGATTTGTAAAATGTCACTTGCGTTATCTGAATGGATGAAGGGCCACATTTTCATAGATTTTGCGTAATTATTACAGTTTATGACAAATCAGCAGTACGGAGAAACTTATACCGTTTACTTTGTTACATAAAACGTTTGGAGCGGATGTACACACTCGTTGAGATTTATCCAAGAGCCAGTGTTCGATACTGTCCTTTATTTTTCTATGGTGAGGATATTAAGATAATTTATATCTCTTAACTTTTTGCATTAAGTTATCACGGAGTTCACAATCCCAATAAATATAAGAGTTACGAATAGCGTACTCCCTTCTACTCGACGTAAATTGATTAAAAATAGACATGAAATGCTACTTACAACAGATATTGATTGTTTGAAGAGAAAAACTCTTTTTTTAGCATTTTGACACTATAATATTTGTTGATTTGATCTAATAGGAAATTAGCCCATTGCTATACATTTCTGATAAATAGATTATTTTTATCGTCTTCCAACATCCAGATACTTCACTTTCAGTCAGTTATCTATTACTAACGACTAGCCTACATCTTTCTTAAAGTCAGTCAGCTTAGATTTAATAATATCTAATATATTCTTTAGTAAATGTGTGTGCATCTATTTATCATTGAGATAATTTAACTACTTACATCTTATATACATTCAGATCGTTGCGATCAAACTACAAAAAGTCTATGGTTTATTTTTTACATTTATTGATCCTTGTATACTCGTATATATTTGTTACAAAGTGGGTTTTACAATTCTGAAACAATTTGACGAATATTTTTGTCGTAACATAGTCCGTAGGCTTTTCAGAAGTAGTACTTATGTTATTGTTCTACTTACATCATACAAAAACAGGAATTGCGTGTCTTATCCAGTCTTGGCGAATTTATACAGGTGTTATTCTGGATTCCCCGGTTAATTCACCTCTGATATAATGAGACAGACAATCAGGTTTCTTAATTTGGCTTAAGCAAACGAAGTCAAGAGCGCCATTTATGGTTACGTCTCGGAGTTAAATTAGGGTGGTAATACGTTACACACCCGGGGCCCGTTTCTAAACAGCTTGTAACTTGTATTACAAGCGGTAGTCTCTTTCCACCAATATGATTTATTAGAGACTTCCGCTTGTAATACAAGTTACAAGCGTTTATGAAACGGGCCCCTGATATCTCATTAGGCAAGTTTTGTGAATACATCATGGGGCTCTTGACAAGTGTGTACAGCCGCCATTAAGCCGCTAACACAACGCGGAACTCTTGCGGACGGGCTGTCAACAAAAGGCCGCAAGTGTGCTAATAACTTCACTCATATAATACCTTTTTGAACTAGAGAGTATAGTGCCAGTTTACCTCACTTTCATCAAATATGCGAGGTTTTGGCCTAGAAAAGTGTAAAACCATTTGTTTCGTATGGAGGACTCGGAAATCACTTACGGTAGCTTAGAAGGAGGGAAAGAAGGTGGAAGGGGGGAAGAAGGTGGGGCAAAGTGAAAGATTCGTACTAACTAATCATCACAGTTAAATATCTTTATGCCTCAATTTAGGCTGTCTGAGAAGAACCGGCATAAGAATTTCGGCGAGTTGTAATTTTTCAGTACAGTATATTTCTGTAGGTACTTTATTAGAAGGAACAACTTCGATCGCGGAGGAGAAAAAAATATAATCTTCTATTTCTTTAGACGTATTCGGGTTAAACATATCCTATAACCGTCTGTAGATGCCCACCTACCCCTGTACGAGTACCAAACATTATTGATTTTTTTCCAGTCGTATAGGCATGCCGTTGGCACAAAGACACATACTATATGTATGTAATACATTCAAAAATCTAAAATAAATAATTTTCGAATATCTTCAATATATATATATAATACGTTTTATAGTATAAATATGACGTAACTACTATGTCACGTATAGTTACGTCACAGAGTTTTACAGAGCAAGCTGTATTCTTTAAACTTTAGTATTTGGCTGCATGAGCTCACTTAGGATAGGGCAGCATGCAATTGTAATTTGCAACTTATGATGATAATGATCAAAAAATCTAAAATCTACTTTCAAATTGTAAAAAATATGTAAAAAGGGGCCCCTTATAGTATAATGATACAGTTATACCTCAGTGACCCGCGACTTTTTATATCGGCCCAACGTACATTTTCAACTGTTTCATACAATCTTTTTTAGTGCAACATTTACATCTCCTAATAGGTACCTCCTTTTCTCTGTTCACCATCGAGCTACATCTTCGGTCCTATAGCCACATACCATCAGGTAATACTAACACCAATCCCTGATGGTTTATAAATAAGAAAATTATTATTTATTTATTATTCAAAAAGTTACACCGCATTAAAGTAAACCCAAGGCACTGTGAAATATAAAAAAACAAAATCATATAGAAAAACTTAAATCTAGTTCGATTTAGGAGATGTAACTCCGTGGCTTCGTTGCGTCGTCTAAACTGATGTAGGATTCGGCAGATTGCCCCGGAGCTGCCGAAACACTACATTCTTCGGCCAGAAGTCTGCACTTGCGATGGTGTCCTGCAGCGGCCGCAGCACGCGCACCATAAACGCGCTCAAGCGCACGTAGTGGCGGGACTGCAGCTGGTGCACCCTCAGCGAGAAGCCAGTCTTCTGGCGGACGAACTCCACCACGTCTTCAGCCACGGCGGAGTGATGCAAGCGCGACACGTAGAGCGCCTTACTTGGTGTAGCAATCGGAAGACCAGAACCAACCGGCTCGGCAATGCCACAAAGAGTTTTACGAGGTGCCCTGCGCGCCTTGCTCTTCCTTTCCACCAGTGTGGATCCCTCCTTATCCGCATCAGTGCAGGAGGACTTTTCCATATCAGGAACCCGTACTACACTTGCTTTAAAAGGCAATCATCATACTTCACAGCTTATTTACAGTAATCGACAACCCGTTTGTCACCTCTACCGCAATGAAATAAGGTTAAATATATTTTCTTTATTGAAGAAGAGCGCCATATCTAATACTTGCTCGAGAAGCAATGGGAATGAGATGTAGCATGATACGCATGTGTTGGAGTATGGCTGATGCACTAAGCATTTAAAAATAAAAAAGATACAGTGGGCGCTACTAGTGCTGACTATATTGTGATTAAAGATGTCAAGCCGCGTACGGAAGTTAAGTTGCAATAGCCCAGTTGGTCAGAGCACTTTTGCGTTAAAGAAGAGGTCGAAGGCTCAAAGCCTGCTTGCAGTTTAGTAGGTTACTTGATTTTAGTTAATTCTGTGTAAATAATATTAATTTGTATTCAAATTATAGGTTGAAGATGCCAACTATTGTCTGAGAGTGTCTGCGCACTGACACGACGTGAAGTTCAATTCATTTGTGGTCAGAGTGCCAACTGCCCAGCAGTTAGCCTTTATGACGGAGGCTGGAAGGAGGAGCTAAGGTGGTGGTGTTCCATGGCCGATTAGTAGACGTTGACACCCAGAGGGTGCGTGACACGTCGCCAGTTGTTCAGTCGTGCTAGTGTTTATATTTGTGTTTTTGTTTTATATTTATTACTAGACGGTGTGAAAAAGTCATAACCCCTCTTTTTTTTGAGAGCGTAGTCGAATAAAAAGGATCCTATAACTATTTGTGGCTACCCAGCTACCCGTGTACCAAAAATAGTTGGAATCTGTTTAGCCACTTTGGCGCAATGAAGCCACAACGACTCATATAAAAAATGTAACAAAAATATATTTTTCGATTTAGTAACCCCCCCCCCCAAATTAACTATCTGTTACAATCATTTCTTTTTAAATATCTTCAATGTGCAGACATTTCATTTTTGCAACTATAGAATAGTAATAGACGTATGTTTGTAAGGTTTTTACTCGCATCTTTCATCATTTTTACTGATGCCTACCATAAATTAAATTGAGCGAGCTTAGGTGCCTTGAAACTTATTTTTAAGCATTATTTACAGTAGACAATGTGCGACCATACGCGGATTTGTACAGTCGCCCTCAAATATATCGCAGCAAACAAGGTGCTCATAAATATCGTCAAGACAAAACTAATGTTGTCCAGACGTTAGAGTTTCATGTTCACATATTTTTCACCACCCCGATATGTACAGATATATGTGATGGCGACAGTACGTACAATAGAACCTCCCCATGACCTTGTGTTATTATAATACGGCGTAAGTCAATGTCCAAGTGTCGACGAGGTTTGATTAGAGCTCGGAAACAAATATGGCAGCGACCGGCTGTTTACTTTGAACATACAGACGCATGACGCCGATGGTTCACGACGTATTTCTACACCTGAATATCAAACACCCATCAGGATTATTCTAAAAAAACTCCAAATTGTATTCATTCCATCCTATCAAAAAAAAACACGTAAAATATTGCCAAGAGGAGACCATATTATGTTTCGCATTGTCAAAAAGTTGGAGCCAAGCTACACCAAGCCAACTCTACACCTTAATCAAAACATGTAGCCTAACCGTCATATGAGCGTATGGTGAAAAAATGATTAACTGTTAATTACCTTTCTGTTATACAATGGTTCCTGTAGTAACGAATCTAATAATCTGAAAAATCTCGAAGGTAATCTGGAAGAGCGCTACAGTATAATCTACATTCTTATTGCGCTGACCATAAACGCCACTTACCTGTAACACATTAGGGCCTCTGTCACATTATCTCTTTTGATACATCCAAACGTCGCCTCATTACCAAGTTGACTGCGACAAGGTAGCAACGCAGATGTATAACGCTGACCGTACTCGGTCTCGCGGATGACCCACTTGAGAGTTGCGTAAGAGCAGCGAAAGGCTGACACGCCACTTTTGTTTTCATTTGGCGTTCGCTTGGCCAATTTCTTGCTTGTTTTCAACCGACTTCGAGGAAGGAAAACGATTTTACATTACGCTTGAGACCTTTGATTAGTGATAAATGCTCGTTCATACAATTGCTATTAAATAGAAATAGGAAACGTACTCACTTTCTAATTAAAAAACTTCATTTTGCAAGGAGGCCTCAAAGGGTAAATTTACATGTCGAAATTTACACATTAAAGAAAAACATATACAATTCAATGATAAAATGTGCCATACTATTATAAAGTTACAAAATTGAAAATGTCTGTACATTGAAGGTGAAGGTGGAAAACAGTGAAATGGAGTATTTTAAGGTCACTGAATTGAAAAGCATTTATTTTTTAGTCTTTGCAGCCTCATCACGCTACAATGTCTTAGCGAGTTTCAACTGGTTTTGGTGCAGCGCTAACGGGGCATCCACAGAAGTTAAAGTATGTTTTATATTTACTCAGCTGAAGCTAAAAAAGGGTCATGATCATGACTTTATTCTTCTCCACGAACGAAGTTGTTGTTCTTGTAGGCGCCCTTTTAGTACTTAACCAATATTATATGATTTCTGATGTCACGTTCCGACATGTTCCTCGCTTTGCCTTGCTAATCAAAGATAAGGTTACTAAGTATATGTCTAATATCTAGTTGCTTTTCCGGTAGCAATATTCGTAGCTTTCGCTCCACTTGACCTTCCTGGTTCATGTACAAGTTATATGCCAATACATTGCAAAGGGTCTGTAAAATCGGTTTTTTCTTAAAAAATATATTTTCTTTCTGTACAATCGGGCAAGAAATTGCTCTATCACTTTTTGACTCTATGAGTATTAAGGTTCAAAAGCAGAACCTAGTCTCGGCCAACCGTATCTTTGCTTATATTTTGTGATTCTGAGGTTACGGAGCTTAGAAGGCTGCAAAGTACCTCCTCTCTTGTCAAAACTGATTCTAATGACCGCCTAAGAATTGCCTTTATCATGCAAGAAGTGAATGCAAAGCATCTGTCACTCACACTCACATAAAGGGTGCTCGCGCGGTACCCAAAGGATTTCAACCATGCATTCCGGAGGTCATTAGGAGTAAAAAATGTTACATGAACCCAAGTGAAAAGCCATAGTCGGGTTGCCATACCTGAGCCCATTTGATGTAAGTCGGCCCTTACATCAAATGGGCTCAGGTTTTTTGTGGGACCTCCTATAGTAAAGAATATTTTTGCCGAGCATGGATATCTAAGGGCGGCTTGCACCATGGCGCTAAATAGTATTTAAATACTATTTCAATACAAAATTACGTTTAACGCCTTGCACCACGTTAAATAGATCGCTAAACATGTTTAGGGAGCTGTCAAAATTAAACGCCCATCAAAGGCTATTTAATTCGGCTAAATACGTTTAGCGCCATATTTAAAATTAATTTCACGTTTACTTTGACAGGTTATGTTTGTAACATTTGGCGCCAATTGTTTAAAATTTGGTGTAACTATTAATTAATAATGGGTATTTCGTGTTTTTATTCTGAAGATGATGAAGAATAATAGAGTTCATAAATAGACCAGTAATACTACAGGAAATTAATACAAGCACCAATTTATTTGAGACGCTCAATTACAAAAAAACATAAGAAGGTTCCGACTACGAAAACATACCTGACAAATACTCTAATAATAACTAAAGAACACGAAGACATAGCACCGCACTCAGCAATACGAATAGTGATGGCAGCAGGAATCGGTTTATTTACCTTAGTTGGTTGTTAAATTTAGCGGCAATACTTTGCTATATTTGTTTTTAATTTGATTTTACAATGGCAACCAACAAATAAAATGTTGAAATTTGCGCGCACGTCACTTTTTGTCAAAATTAAACGGCCCGTTCCTATTTACGCATACTTGTCGCGTGGAAATGACTGATTTTGGTTAAAAAGATGGCTTATTTCGCCATTTACCTACAACGAAACGTAGGATAACTGTTTTGCCGACACATTAAACGCGTTTAGTTAAATAATCTTCAAAACAGCTTGGTGCAAGATGTTACTGAACGCAATTATGTTAATCGCATTTAACGATATAAACGTGTTTAGTTAAATTTGTTTAGCATATATTTAAACGAAATTTGGTGCAAACCGCCCTAATGACTGTACACGTTTTTTTGAAAATTCTCAAAAACAAGTACCCATTGTTATTAATATTTCGACTATGCTGAAGTTATTTCAATGGTATCCTCCCTACGTATCTCTGAGTCATATCTTTAAACAATATTAGCCAATAATATCACTGAGCGTGCCGTGTCGCAACACCGAGTAATATTTGTATGAGAGAAATCATTGACATTTCGTGGTAATTGGCTGAAATTCGGAACAGCGAATTGTGTTCCACCAGAGCTCAGACACAAGGTCACCTGTTTTCAACCCACTTCCAAATTTGAAATAAATAGTAGATTTTCAAGTCCGCTGGAAAAAAGAGGGTTGTTATATTATAAGTTTGAGGTGTGTATCTGTGTGTCTGTGTATCAGTTCATGGCATATTAGTTCCTTAACGGATGGACCGATTTTGATTTCGTTTGTTTCGTTCTAAAGGTGACTTCATCGAAAGTGTTCTTAGCCATGGCTTAACGAAACCGGTTCAGCCGCTGGCAAATTATGAACACTTTACTTTTTCTAAATGTGTTGATGGTTTTTCATCACTTTACTTATATTACTTATTTGTAGGTTAATTTCGCGATATTTTCCTGGATTGTGGACAGACTTTGAGCTTTTTTGTTGTTGCAACAACAGACATCAACGGATAACATCATCTTGTAATGTTTACTAGACCGTAAAAATATGATACACATCCTCATTGAAATTTAAAAAAAAAATTAGTATTTTAAGAGGAAGGGGCTGCAACCCCTGATCGGATTCTTACCTGACCCAACAATTATCCCCGTTCTCGGGTAGACAGCCGAAGGAACACCGCCAGTATTTTTAGCACTTATTGACGCCTACCGCCAAAATCTCAGGTGAAAACCTGAGAACCTAATCGGTTCGTTAATAGTAAATATAGTAACTCATTTTAAATATATATATATTCATTTTGTTTCCTGTACTCGTAGTTGTAAATACTTATTAGGTATGTATTTTTTTTGTAGTGACAATAAAGGATAAAATGATATGACAGTTGCATTTTACAGCCCAATTTCTAAATGTTCTGCTAGTTCTGTCTACGGCTGTCTGTATCGACCATTTGACAAACGTGATCAGCCATTAACATCTAACAAACCATAGAAAATGTGAGTATTTTATAATTTTTTCCATAGAAAACAGGGGCGTTAATATTACCATACTTTCAGCCATTGCCTAGACGTAGCATCTATCCCATTTTTTCTGATAGAGGAAGCATATTTCTCATACGTTGTAGATATGACCAAATCTCTCAGTCTTCTATTCTCAAGACAAACAATGATTCTTTATTGTCGGTGTACAGTCTGTATCCTCGGCAACATATGGACGTAACCAACTATGATGGCCGTAGTGAGATAAAACTTTTTTGGTTCGAGGACCCAGTTCCGCATCCGTCAGACGAAAGTTAATGACATGGATGAAATAAAATGGGATAGTTGTCGAGTACTTGAAGATGTTCCGCATGTTTTGATGAGTGTGTTCGGAATCTATCTCTGAGAACAATGCATTTGGAAAAAAGCTAATTTGCCATCGATCTTGTTAACTGAATTTTGGCTTCTCCTATGTAGGATGAAGCTGTAATGCTGTCTGAATAATCGTGGAATGAAAAGGTTTGTCACTTTTCGACACTATATTAAGTATAAGTATTAAGTATATTAAGATTGAAAAGTGATGGACCTTTTCATTCCGCGACTGTACAAGTTAGCTATTAAGTTTATTTTTTGTTGCTAGTGATTTGTTTAGATCGTTGTTCTTATAGGGCGATATGGTTGCTCAGCGAAAAAGCCCTTTCAATAAAATAAAAACATTGATTAAGAAAGATCGTATGTACAACGCTTGTACAGACAAGTGTAAAAATATGGATGGACTAATCCGTCTAAAAAATATGTTGTCCAAAAATAATAACTTGTGGTACCTACATATTTACAAGATTAACTTGGCCAAATTCAGTAACTTTCAGCCAGTTACGAGTATCTTACAGAACTTGTTGACGATAATCATACCTTTTACTAAAAAGAAATATATTATGCTTAGGCACTAAAGATGGATACCATTACACATTCTTAATATATTTTTTTGGGCAATAAGTACACTCTTTTCGTTCAGCTTAATTTACTTATGACTCGTATTGTTATACAATTCTGCTGCTATTGCTTGTTGTGCAATAGTACGTCATATTACACCTCGTACATTTAAATAGCTTCTAAGGAAAATTCCTGACACTGTTCCATTAGTTCACCCTTAATTCTTAGCAAGTATTGCACCGTTTACCTTGCCTACATTTTGCGTGTAGTTTTTTGCATTGTCCCTTATCAACAGGACCGCTGAATTCATGACAAACATTTCAAATCGAGTTGATAGTTATCTCATAATAGGGTATTTTACAGTATTCATAATATTTTTTTTACTAAACAAAACAAAGCTGATTTGAACTGTTAACAAAGAACGTTGCTTAAAGTCATCTACTACTACACATTACTATCATGAGGTTAAAGATATTTTCAACAAAAGATTGTGTAACGGACTTCCTAACTGAAGGTCACTGAATCGATTTTTTAATATTTTTGTATGTGTGTGCATAGGTAGTGGCTTCATCCATCATCAATCATCATGCATCAAATGATTAAACAGATTTCAACTATTTTTGGCACACGGGTAACTGGGCATCCTCAGATAGTTATAGGATCCTGTTTACCCGACTACGCGGACTAAAAAAAACTCGAGCACCGAGGGTTCCGTACAAACTTTCACTTACCCTTACATTATTATAGTGCCCGGTTCCTGTTGATTTAAGTTTGGATCTGATATCTATAGCATTGTATACAAATGAGGTGCAAACCTAACTCAACCCGTTTGTCAAAATAGGTTAAATGAAAAAAAAAATGCTAGTTAGAGACATAGTTATAATTCTCGTGTGATATTTATGTTTATTTAAACAAATAGTGTTTTTTTTTTGAGATATGGCGCTTTAATAGTTGGACAGACAGACAGACAGAGTCGCACCATAAGGGTTCCTTTTATACCATTTTTGGTACGGAACCCTAAAAAGAGGGCTATGAATATTTCACCTCCGAGAATGAAGTTGTATGTGTCTCTGTGTTGTTTGTGTCTAGTCTACTTAATTAAACTGTGATTGATAAAACGCACTGCCTAAATCTTTATTTAAAAATGATTTGCCTTCAATAACGCCACGTATGATACTCTTTACATTCTTAACATACGCCAATGTTATACAAATATGAATATGAGTACCTATTCAGTCTACGTGAACTGGCAATATTTGCAAATAATTAAACTTGAGTTTATAAATAAACATTACATATCCAACGGAAACTTATTTCCTGTGTTTTAGCGTCTAAATCGTCAAAAATATTGCTTAATAGTCAGTTGCTGGTCACGTCTGTGGAATCCGGTTGACAAACGTAGCCACCGTGATCTTTTCTTTTTGCTAAAATATTTCCCAAACACTGTCGCACTCAACTCGCGAGTAACATTTTAGGTATTAACTTATATATAAGTTATACTTGCGTTCGAAATGACCAGGCTAACGGGCAAGACAAATGCTACCAGCGCGTTGGCCCCAAACTATCAATTTTATGGCCAATGTCTACCAAGCCACGGTTGTCGGCGGGCAAAGTCAAGAGGTCGGCTGTTAATTGAGTCGGATAAAGATGCCTGGCTGCGTTGTAAAAGGCTGCAGAAATTATGAAACGGAGGTGAAGAAATATGGGATGTCACATCGTCGGTAAACCAAGTTTTTAGGGTTCCGTCCCACAAAAGAAAAACACGGAACTCTTATAGGAACACATTCTTATCCTTCTGTTCGTCTGTCTGTGAAGACCCTTTTTCTCAGGTATTCGTTCAGGTATCAAGTTGAAATTAACATCAAATACTTACGTCAGTGGCCCCATATAACTGTCAAAAATCAAGCTTCTAAATCAACGCAATCTAAAAACACGTATTTCCATATAAATTGCCGTTCATGGAAATGTGCGGTCAAAAACTGAACGGTGGGTTTTGTTCTGTTTAACAAAAAATAAACGCATTTTCAAAACGATAAGTTTACTACAGAGGCATGTGATGCGATACCGTCACATGCGAAGTTCGTCAGAATAACCTTGTAAGGATGTCAGTTGCTACATATTATTTTGAAGTGCATAGGTATACATATGAGTCTTAAAATGGACAGTATACTGCGTGACTTCCCAATCTTTCAACTGGCGCCCCGAATCGGGATGATCGCCTATGTTACTTTACTCGTAGGTTTTCTATTGGCAGCTATGCGAAAATGTAATCGACGCTATATAACTATTTATCTTATTCTAGCTAATTGCAATGTGTATATTTATTTATTTTTCAACACACTTGCTCGTAAAGTGGCTGTTATTACTCTGTTTTTATGGCTGTAATCCAGCCCATTACACGCGCGTATTTTTTACGTTACATAATCGCACTAGTGCCTTTTACAGTTTTTTTAAACATCAGCAAATAGTTTTTATGTACCAGAAACATTATAGGTTCTTTTAACAAATCTAAAGTGGTACTTATAAAAAAACTATTAATTTCAATAAATTATTCTAAACAAAGCATCCTGTTTGTATTCAATTGATGTAATTATTCAGTTTATTATATTATTAATGTTTGGCTTATTGGCCAATAAGCTGTTGCCTCATCGCTCTTGCGCGCACATAGACAAACGTAACGCGCCATTTGATTTGATTTGACATATTTAATATGTACAAACAACTATTTCATATTGAAGTATTATTTATTATTTTCTAAAAATTTCTATAATGTGTAAATAGTTTCAAGCAACGATATTTAAAATGTTATAATTATGTAGGTAGGTACGTAAATTTGAAGTACTGGTGACGGATTTGAAAACTTACTCACTACAGGATTGTTTACCCAAGTATAACCTATACGAAATTTTAAGTAACGTACGAATCCTTTTTGCTATTTTCCTACCAAATTGCGCTGAAAACGTCGTATGAAACTTGTGCGCATTGGTCAATTCACGCTCGGCTTTATACAGCCCTCGTCTACGACTCGGACTGCAAGATATAGCCTCGAGTGTAATTACCGACGTACCGCACTCGTATCATAATGTACTATTATTTAACTAGCAAACTAAAAAGCGGCCTATACAATATTCCCATACTCAAAATTTTATCTATGTTGTATATTATATTATAATACAGTATATTCTACCCAAAAACTACAATATTTATTATAAAATGCCTGTAACATACGGATGGCCAAGATGGCAAAAATGGAACCCATATAGTTTCGACATGTTCGAAACTATATGGGTTCCGTTTTTGCCATTTTGGCTCCGCAACCCTAAAAGTACACTCGTGCTCCTACCGGTTTATGATAATAAATATAAAATATCCGTCACTCCTGCACTCACCCGCTTGTGAGAAAGGGATGGCTGCTTTGTCATTTAACACATTCACTGCCAGGAACCCGCCTGTCGGGCGCTCTGCTCGTAGTTGCCTAGTCAATACCATGCGTTTCCCCGTATGTAGAGGAAAGTGTTTAGCGCTACGGAAAGCTGGGCAGTTAA
Source organism: Hedya salicella (assembly GCA_905404275.2). Lineage (NCBI taxonomy): Eukaryota > Metazoa > Arthropoda > Insecta > Lepidoptera > Tortricidae > Hedya > Hedya salicella. The sequence goes on from FR990096.1 coordinate 93,393,896, forward strand.
AGTGTTAACTATCGCGCTACAAAAGTAACCATCACAGGGCCCGCTGGAAAACCTTTCCTTATATCGGGAAATATCGAACACGCGGCAACAGTCGGGCCCAGAGTCCACAACGTAAGCCGTTTAGTCATTAAACTTTACGTAACGTTGCGTCCATGTCAGCAATCTTGCGTGCGGATTGTATAAGCGTGGGTCAAGCGGATTTAGACAGATTTCTTTTTACAAGGTCACTGTGACACAGAGTGTTTTTGACCCTGACTTGGGCTGCACATTGTATAATTAAATTTGGATGGAGCAAAAATTATTAAACCCCAGCTTTTTAATGTCAAATACGTTAATAAAGTAATATAACCCGTCTAGGCCAATTAAATGTTTTATTGCATGATAAAATCTCGGAAACAAGTTGATAATTTTTTTTATATTATACGAATGAGAATACTTTCCTTTCCTTTTAGTAAAAATCTGTCCATCTATTCAAGCGCTACATACAAATACACAGACACACATATGACACAGATACATACGTAAGACATAAGTAAGACTTTATAACACTCCTCCTATTTTGTAGGAGGGTTATTTAATAGCCCTTGTTTCCATGAAAAGTAATTAAATATAATTTTTAACTGACGCCGAGTATATGTCACGAAATCTCATACAATACCATGTTCTTACTTAATACATTAATCATGTGTGATTGTGTTAATGTGCTTTATATTTATAGTTAGCTTACATCTGCTTACATCTGACGGTGACGGATGACCGCAGCCAAAGATTACTGTTACGGCATAAAGGAGCAACACGCCCCTTTATTCACGACACGTATAGGGCATATAGTTACTAATTGAAGGGCTAGAAAACTACTATGAGAATCAGATATATTTAGATTACATTAGCAGTTGCGCACGTTGTAACAGCCAAGAACTGCTCGACGTGTTTCCGTTCATTACGAGAGCCCTAGTTATGATTGACGAGTGGACGCCGAATCTGCCCGCCTCGCACTCACCGCGCCGAGCAGTTCTCGGCTGTGACAACGTACACTGCTAATGTAATCTATATTTAAGGGACTTTTTCAAACTGCTTTGTTACTTTTCGCCAAATAAGCTTTTAACTAAAATCGTAAACTTTTTAAAACTTTCATAAAACTATTGACTTTCACACAACGATAAAAAAAATCTGGGAATGTTTTAAGTTTCGAAGAAAAGTATGAGTTGGAAAATGAATCAATTCAAATAACACTGTTTGAAAATTGTTATGCGAAAAGGAGGCACCTCTATCAAATAATTATACCAGCTCGTAAACAAAATTAGTTCCAGACCTAAAATTCGCGTCTTTTTTATTTACATTTTTACAAAAAATCAACTAGGTTGCGTTGATGTACGAATAAAGAATAATTTCCTTTAAAAGGCACTTCACACGTTGTCGTCCTGCAAATGCTCTGGCACTTTGGATTGGCACTATACTTTACAAACACTGCCATATGTATCATAGAACTGTACAAACAAAAAAAAAGTAAATATTTATGTGCTCGTGGCAATAAATACCTGGTATAATAATGCTGTTAATTGATTACTGTATAAAGATAGTGAAATCGCACTTATGTCAGGTTTCACATCCTGCGTGTGCGAGGTTCTTAGCCTACCTAGTACTTAAGCCCTTTGTAAATTAATTCATGCCAATGTTTAAGAAGTAAATTTTCTATCATTACTTTTGAAAACTGACTTCAGACAAGCCTATTTTTCAACAAAAATATTGCCTAACAATAATTGGAAACACTAAGTTTCTCAAAGCTGTCCGTTTTATATTTTTTCTGACAGTACAGTTATGTTATGTGTATTCAGAATCTATTAATTTCTTATTTTAGTATCGTTTTTTTTCTTGGATATCACTTTATAAACACTTGATGTGACATTTGTCCGTGTTCCCTTGTATGAATATTTTTACTTTGGACTATATATAATACTTATAGATTAGTAATTTAAAAATTAGCTTTAATGTCACGTGTTTTATATTTTTCCTTACTAATGTGGAGTATGTAGACTCATTTAAAAATGCATTATTACAAGGGAAATACAAATGTCACATGCAAAAAAAAATACAATATTATGTCAACTCAGAATCCACAAATAGTTAACTTTTACATCATATTGTATTTTATATATACACTCGTTCCTTATTAATCGTATTATTCTCAATAGTAGGTATTATTATTAATAACGAACTGAGACACTTAATGTTCCCATTTTATTCCCCATTAATGTTACAGTCAAGGGCAAAGATAAATACACACCAAAAGTTTCAAAAATATTTACACACCAACTCTTATGTCGTAGTAATAAATCATTGCTCTTGACTTGTATTTATAACTATACCTACATGTATACATTAGTATGTATACATTAGTATGTATACATTATAATTGTTAAATAAATCTCTTAACTAATATAAGAAAATAAGTTTCTGTCAAATATTTCATTTTTGTGTCAAGCTTTTATTGCCAACTGTACCTGTCTTTGATTATCCATTAACTACTCACCGAGGCGATTCTAAAAAGGCCAAACTATGTAGGATTGAGTTATTTTATTACAGAGATCCTATGACCACCTTCCTGCAACATCATCAGATCAGCTCGATGGTATTATGTTGTTCCATTGTCACCAAATTTACATAAGTATGCCAAATTTTAGCTCAATTCGAAACAAGGAAGTAGGTCAAAAACTTGCAAGATTCCTCCCGAACAAACATATTACATGTTATAATGAATAAAAGCTTATAAAAACAGACATTCCGCAACTTTACTTTCTTTCTTTACGGCTAAATATCCATAAATGCAATGAATTTGAAATCTCGTTAATTTTAATTAATGTTGCTTGAAATAACACATGTGGTTGTAACTATATTATTTATATATATAAACGAAAAATTCCTGACTGACTGACTGACTCACTTAAATCAACGCCCATCCCAAACCGTTAGACCTACAGAGCTGATTTTTTCACAATAGGTAGCTTTTATAACGTTAGTATCCGTTAAGAAGGGGATTTTCAAAATTCAGCCCCTAAAGGGGTGAAATGGGGGTCCAAAGTTTGTATCGGGAAACAAGATTAGATAGACTTTCGAAACTTCGCAGGAGTATTCCTAACAATAAATGAGTAAACACGTGTTTCAGGTTTTTTGTCAATTCAACTTTTTAGGGGATGAAATGAGGGTCCAAAGTATGTAAGGGGAAATCAGATAAGTTTCGACTATTTAATTTTAAACATAAGACGAGTATTCTTAACAATAAATGAGTAAATACGTGTTTCTGAGATTTTGAAAATTCAACCCCTAAGAGGATGAAATGAGGGTCCAACGGTTGTATGGGGAAAGCCGATCAGTTTCGACTTTTTAATTTTAAACTTTACACGAGTATTTTTAACTATAAATGAGTAAATACGTGTTTCAGGGATTTTGAAAATTCAACCCCTAACTGGATGAAATGAGGGTCCAACGATTTTATGGGGAAATCCGATCAGTTTCGACTATCTAATTCTAAACTTCACACGAATATTTTTAACAATAAATGAGCAAATACGTGTTTCAGGGTTTTTGAAAATTCAACCCCTAAAAGGGGAAATTTGATTACAAAGTCGAAAAGTCGACATGGGTATGGTTTCTTAGGTTTATCCGGATGCTCATTTCGAAAACAACAACGATTTTAAAATCCGACGTGGCGGACGTAAAATACTATCTCCCCTGTCGGGGTACGATGGGGTTGAAATGTGAAAATATCAATATGGGTGTCGTTTTCATGCTTATTTGGGACGTTAATTACGAAAATGGCATCGATTTTGAAATCCAATTTAGTGGACGTGAAATATCATCTCCGTATTGGTGCGCGATGGGGTTGAAATGTCAAAATATCAATATAGGTGTCGTTTTTATGGTTTTTTGGGATGTTAATTACGAAAATGGCATCGATTTTGAAATCTGCCGGGGTGTGACGGGGTTGAAATGTCTAATTATAAATATGGCTGTCGTTTTTATGGTTCTTTGGGACGGTGATTACGAAAATGGCATTGATTTTCAAATCCAACGTAGCAAACGTGAAATATCATCTCCCTGTTGGTGTGCAATGGGGATGAAATGTGAAAATATCAATATAGGTGTCGCTTTTATGGTTTTTTGGGACGTTAATTACAATACATTCAAGGAGAGGTAAACAACAGGCGGTCTTATCGCTAAACAGCGATCTCTTCCAGACAACCTTTGGGTAGCTTTGAGCCACTTTGAGGTTTTTAAGAAAAAAAATTGAGTTAGGGAATATTTTGAGTCCTTCCCCCCTTCCTCTATTTTCTAAACCGTAAGTCGTAAAAAAATTACAAACGTAAAATTTAATAAATACATTCAACGAAAATTATGTTCAATAAGATCGGACGGTTTTTGAGATATTGCCGAAAAACTGCGCTTCTTAACAAAAGGACGTAAGCCGCATGAAGATACGCTCTTTTGATGGTCTGTAGTGCTTATTATTGCAGTAACGGCTGCGGAACCGTACACTAAGCACGGTCCGACAAATATATACAAAATGACCCCAAATATGACGCGAGCGAAGCCGCGGGCAAATTTTTTTATTCATGAGTAGAAATCTGCATTAATCATAATCTCTTAGTAGTAGTAAGTCATTGCCACCATTCAACAATTATTGCGATCATTTCTTTTTTTTTAAAAGAGAACTGCCTTTACCAAAACGTCGTATACCGAGACCTCCAGAAGGTAACAAATACTTTTTCGAAAACCGAATCTAAATCGGTTCAGCCAAACGCGAGATAATTCATACATTCCTACATAAGGGTCAAACTGAAAACCTCTTTTTCTGTAGACGGTTAAAAATTACGTGTAGTACGCGGGCGAAGCCGCGGGCAAAAGATATTTAGGCCCGATTTCACCGTTTTCTCGCAGTTAATAAGCAGGTCAATTGCGCCTGAAAATTAATAGATAACGGTGAAATATGGGCTTTGGTACTCTGTGAGTGTAAAATATTTGTTATAGACTTCGGCAAAATAGTTATTGAATAATTACATTACATTGTTGTGCTTCGGTTTTTATAAATCCTATTACTTTATACGAGCAATTCGATATTTGATGAGATGACAGTTTAAATCAGCTTCTTTAATCAAAACCAAGGGCACCTTCGTCGGCAAAGGAGAAATCATAAATCTCATTTTTTCTTCAGCGTTGCCGGATAAAAAAGTATCCTATAACAATTTATATCTATGGATGACCACGTACGCGTGAACCAAAAATAGTTAAAATCCGTTTAGCCGATTTGGCGTGATGTAGCTACAACGACACACACAGACATACCTTCACCTTCTAGTATAGATATATTTGTAATTCGTTTTTTTCAAACGGCTCTAACGATTTGATGACATTTGGAGCGTGGGCCCGTTTTGCCTTTCAAAATTATCTGGACCTATCCATCTGTGCACGTGTTTTTTTTGTTTTGATGATAAAACAGGTTTAAACAGGAAAAAACCGGCCAAGTGAGGGTCGGACTCGCGCATCGAGGGTTCCGTATAAATATTCACTTACCCTAACCTCCTCCTGTTCCGGTTGATTTAAGTTTGCACCTGATATCATTGGCATTGCTTACAAATGAGGTGCAAACTTAACGCCACCGGGTTGTTCAAATAGGTTTTTTGAAAAATAAAAAAAAAACGCTAGTTAGAGACATAGTTATTAGTTTATATGCAACGACACGTTTGCGAAAGGACCACGAGTTTCTGGCGCTCGCGGTAGAGACTTTGGTACCCTGGTCAGCCGACATGAAATCTTTTATGAAGGCCCTGTCGTCACGGCTTTTCCAGGCCGCGGAGGACCCAACAGCTAGCTCTTACCTCTCGCAAAGAATGCCCTTGCGATTCAGAGAGGTAATGCGGCCAGTGTGATGGGGACCATGCCGCAAGGTGAGCTGCTAGAAGGGGTATTCTTTTGTAGCCTAATTTTGGGTACTTATAGTTCGTTCTCCTTTTTTTCTCTTTATTTATGTTTTATATTATAAATAGTTTGTATTATATGAGAGTTAATGTATTAAATTAAATAATAATAAAAACATGAATAGTCAGTTATAATTTTAGTGAAATATTTATGTTTGTTTAAACAAATTGTGAAAATTTAAAAAAATTCGTTTCGTAAACTTGGAGATAAAGGTGGAAAGGTTTTTTTTGTTAAAAAAAGGCCAAATTAAGCTCTTTCATATGATACCCTTTTTGACCTAGTAGCTACTTTTTAACCGACTTCCAGAAAAGGAGGAGGTTATATGTTAGATAGTTTTTTTTTATGTATGTTCACCGATTACCGCCGATATTTTTTAGTTGAAAGGATATACTCCTGAGGTGGGCCCATTGCCACCAAGTTGGGATCTGATGATGGGATCCCAAGGAAATCGAGGGCAATCCTCAAATTTTATAGGCACTATAACGTTTTTCATATGTTTTCTTAAGCTATTTAAGTATTTGCATATGGTAGTCATCATCTCATCATGCTGAGCTGATGACGGAAGGTACAACTCCTTAATAGTTAAGAGTTAGAGGATAATCTTAAAAAAATCATCTATTATAGGTAAATACGTTAAGACTGTAAGTCATATATTCTTTTTAATGTGTCCCTGAAGTAGTCTCCTTATCACCAAGTCAGGATTAGATGATGGAATACCAGGGAAATCGAGCGAAACCCACTAATATTATAGGCACTAACAATGTTTTGTATATATTTTTCTAAAGTTATCAGTTCTTTTCCTCTGGTTGTCATCATTTCATGCTGAGCTGATGATGGAAGGTACAATGAACTAACCAACTTTTACATTTATTACTTCTAAAGACTCGAGATGCATGCAAAGTGCCTCCACAATCTTCCCATTCTGGGCTCTAAAAAATACTTTATATCACTACTAAAATCCATCACTAAAAAGCAAAAAATATGTTTTTTTGTAAAAAAAGAACCGACTTCAAGTTAAACTAAAAAGCCATAAATAATATTTTTTGGACGGTACGGATCATATTTGAATCACCTTTTTAAGTCTGTGACAAACCTGAAGTAAATAAAGTTCTTTATTCAACAAAAATACGAATTACTATGACTAAATATATGGTACATAATAACTAAAGGCTCGCCGCCGCAGTTCTTAATAGTAATAAATGAATGGTTTGGCACCGACTTCAAAAGGTGATTCAAATGTGATCCGTACCGTACATAAAATATTATGGATGGCTTCTTAGTTTATTTTAAAGTCGGTATTTTTTTTATTTAAATTATTTTATAATGTTTGCCCCCCTCACATACCTCGTTTTTTTAGAAAATAAAATTATATTTTAAAATGTTTCTTTTACCATACACGTCGGCTGACCATGTTTATAAATATTCCAAATTTAAAATAGATATCATAAATAGTTCTTGAGTTATGGCGCTCTAATCTTTAGTTGGACAGACAGACAGACAGAGTCGCACCATAAGGGTTCCTTTGTTGCCTTTTTGGTGCGGAAACATAAAAACACATGCACCCACCGAGCATATCTCGGGCACCTTGGTTCTAGGTACTTATAAGTCAATAATTGTTTGTGAAGATAAATCTCGGTGACTAAAAGCTAACCCGTCTGACCCGACCCAATATGCAAAAGTGAGAAAGCCGTTTAATAATGTTAGTTGTTCAGTAACCTTGCCCCTAAAGCCTTCTTGCCGGCTTGCGTGGGAACCATTGTCCGCTGTACGAATCATCATGTATTAGTTTGTGTACTGTCGGGTAATCATCTTCCTGACAATACTAAATACACAGAGTACATGGTGATTTAGGTACTTACAAGCTTTTATTTGATTTTAGGTTTTACGCGGTAGGCAAATTTGTCTTAGGTACTCAAATATAGAGTTCTATTTTTTTCGTGTCTCTCGTATGTCTGACTTTTGCTCAAGTCCAGTTGTACCGGTTGAACTCACCTCCACAGACCTTGTACCTTGCGCACAGCTTTCTCACGCAACTTTAAGTGGCCGCGGATGTCATTTTTGTTTTTGTATTTGCGCTCCCCCTACCAAATCCGAAACAAGGCGTGGTATGAAGGTCGCTGGAGTCTGGATTTGAGTACTTCTTCTAAATATAAAGAAAAGAAATGGGTGCGACACGTACAGTATTTATACATTTTACTTTTATTTTATTTACTTTTACTAGATGCCCGCAACTTGGATTGCGGATGAGAAAAAAAGTCATAATCCTTTCTTTGGCTTCAGTGTAATTCCGGTGAAAAAGGATTATATTAACCATCTGTGAATGCCCAACAACCCGTGTACGGTTTTGAATAAAATAATAATACTAATAGTAATAAACAAAACACAACAAAAAAATCTCCTCAGTGACCGTTCAATAATAGTATGTAATACTTTTTTATATGTTTAAACATAACAGTTTTACAATTTGTAGTATAGATAATATTACCTTATAGACATAAAAACAGACTATAAGAAAGTGGCGAACTCCGATGATGAGTCTGTCACGGCCATGGCGTGACAAGGACTCTTGAATAGTCGTTACAGTTTTTGCAGAGCAGTTGTGTACTCCTGCTACTTCCAACTAATCAGCTGAGCAGGTCATTTAGAAAAAAGGAACCTATCAGCGCAGCGTCCTAGGATGTTCTATCCCAGTATCTACCTATAAATTAATGTTAAAACCCGCCTAGCCGTGTTTGCGTAAGGACACAAGAATATTCCGACATATGTTGTCCTAGACGTGACGTCATAAATGCGTCTGTTATCTTGGAAGTCACTACCCTTAAAAATATTCATTCTTCTTATTAAGTTTAAAAATGTAAAAATGTTTTATGCACATATTAATTGAATGTTTTGCTTGGTAGTTATTGAAATGTAGATTATACGATGAACTAAGACGCTGTTAATTTATGTCAACACTAACCTACATTTTGTTATTGTGTCTAGTTAATAAATATTTAAAATGCTCATACAAAGAAAAAAAACGTTACCCCCCTAAAGAAACTGTATTCTACACTCATAAGATGACATAAGGTAAACGTCCTAGTGCTGGACATCATAATTCTCATTAATTGGCTTGTCGGCTTTATCACGGCTTTATCGCATTGTTTATCAACCTTTTACATAACGCGACCCCTTTCAACGGAAAAATACTTCGCGTCACCCTTTGCTGCGCCCATACAAACTTTTTATTTTAAATGTTAACGATTATTGAGTCCAAATTAACGTAACCACCACCCCCTGGAAGAGGCCCCAAGCAGCACGTTAGTGAATATTGCAGCTTATCTTATAGCTTTATGTTCTAAATGAGTGGTATAACACTGTTCGATAAAACTTATAGCTTTAAACACAACTCAAAATTGTATATGAGTTCATCCTGTCACTTCTAGTTGCTTAGAAACGTTTTTTGTTTCTACTTTATTAGTTATGGTTGGGTAAAGTCAATTTTGCTACTTAAAGTTGCATGCAGGATTTATTTGTCACTGAATAAGAATAAGGCCCTAAAGACAGTATAAGCAACTTTTACAAATAAGTGGGAACATACCCTTATTTGGAACTTTTAATTCCAAATGACTAGTATAATGGAGCAGTATATCACCAATATTGGCTAAAGAGATAATTTTACGGACCTTTTGGAACCTTAAAATATTGTAACTTTTAAGGCCTAGAAGTACCCTTATTGCCACTCCAACGCATAATTATGTCTCAATAGGAGGTTCTTGAAACCAAAAGCAGTTATTTTCACTTATTTCAAACCACTAACAGTACCAAAATTAGGACATTTAATATTTTATGTTCCTATTGCGTCTGTCCAAATATTATTCGTCGTGCGTCACTCTATTGATACAAATTTGTTTTGTACATTTGTTTCTGTTGATATAAAGTCCCAGACATTAAACTCATCACAAATTAATACAAAAGAGCAAATAATTATTTTTTATTAGTAATAGCATTCACTGCTTTGCCACTCGCAAGATACAAATGAGTGACTTTCAGACCTAATAGTTCCAAATAGAGAACAAATAAGTGAAAATAAACACTGTAAGATCTGTCTTGTTCCGACATGTTTACAAAATGGAGTCCTTGAAAATGAATTAAATTTAAACAAAATTTAATCACACTTACGCAAAATCACAGACTTGATAGTTGTGACGATGTTATTTTAACATTGTACGTAACATACAATCGTTAGGTCAGGTTTTTAACATATTTATTTCTTACCAGTATCAATTCCTTATTTGATTTAGCACTCTCTTTTTAAATATTCCTGATCAAATCAAAGGCGCATCAAAATTTACAAAGAAACAATACTATAGTTTCACGGTAAAAAAACATTCGCAAGAATTTCGTGCTTATTTCAATGCTTAATGTGAGGTTTTAATAATTTACCAAACAAATGTCATCCAAAATTAAAATGGCAGATCACATTAAAAAACTCAACTTGTTGCCGCACCACTCAAAGGAACTTTGACGTTTGCGTTTATTCATTCGGTAAATGAGTGAATGAATCTTTTATAGCTCGTATTTTTCACCTATAGTTGTAATTACCACTTAAGGTACTTGTGAGATCTCTGGTGGATTCAATTTAGAATCAAAAATAGGCTGCAATTTTTCTCCTTTTAGTTCTATATTGGTTACTTAAGGGTTCTTTCCACCTATATAGAACTTAGTAATGGCTACATATTTCACTTAAGTATCTAAATAGATGTGATATACGAGCTTTTAAATAACTTAGGTTAAATAGCTCGTATATCACATCTATTTAGATACTTAAGTGAAATATGTATATATATATATATATATATATACCTTTCTCTATTTAATCCTTACAGTATGAGCATGAGAAAAATACCTTTATCCTCATCTCGATATCCATAAGTTGGTTATGCACTTGCGCTCAGACGTAGTTATACAATGCGCCGGATCGGCTCGTTTACGTAAACGTCGTGGTTGCATGCGCTTGCGCAACTGGCGTAAACCGCGCGTTAGCTTCCAAAATACGCTTATAGATGTATATAATATCCTATATGTGTTTATAACCTACTGGGTCTGGAAGGTCCTACTTCATTCAAACTTCGTTCGCAGAAGAGAAATGATTCATAAACCTCTTGTTGAGTTCAGCGTAGTCCGGCAAAAAGTATCCTACAACTATCTGCCGATGCCCAGCTACCCCTGTATCAAAAATGATTGAAGCTCGTTTTGCCGTTTTAGAGTGATCAAGCAACAAAGATAATAATCAAAAAGTTTCGATTCAGTGACCTCCTGAGAATTTTATTTGATTTTTTTAATACGTTCAATATACAGTACAAATAGGTATTTAACTTTTACAACATAATAATAGTAAGTATATATGAAAACACACTCGGCGCACGAGGCGCACTCGGGTAAAATTAATTATCTTTCTTGCAAATTAATAATATGTTAAAGGCTATAATAACCGTAGAAGGGAATAAAAAAGGTCCCTGACGTCTTTGTATAGGTATGTGTCGATCATAAATTCATAATGCTAGTTATTAATCTGCCAAGTTTTATCTCATAATTATTGACAGTTTCCGTGATATGTCACTTTAAAGTTGTTTTACTTTTCAAAATGTTTTAAAACCTACTGGTCCGTTCCTTTGGTAATTAACGTATGTTGCTAATGGCCTAAAGATGAACCATTTTGCAAAAACCAGACGTCTCTAGGTCAACATCAACTTGATGATTTTTAAACTTATTCATAGTCAGCGAGCTAAACTTGTTCTCTTACACGGTTACAAATCGTTAATTTATTATCACAATTTTTTTTTATTGGTATTGAAGATGTTCCGGAAAATGTGAAAGAAGTATACGTTCCTCTAAATGATGTCATTAGCGAAATTGTGACAGTCACAGCGCACAAGAAAAACTGCAGTTTAATCTATACAATAAACTCGTCTTATAACAGAGCTTTTGTATGATTTTCTACGCTGTTACTGTCCTTTTTGTCGTCTTCGCTCTTTTAGAGGAGGAACTTTTCAAAGGATTCTTGTATATTGTATGATATCGAAATGTTTTCAAAAACTAAAAATTGTGGTCATATTTTTTATCCTCTATTCGATTTCATCGAAAAAGACCGGGTTAAAAAATATAATGTTGTAATTTTTCGACGTTTCGGACATCACGTTACGACCATGATCCCGCAGCCATTTTATTTAATTAGATACCTTGTGTTGGACGTATCGGAAGTCACGTCTATGGTCTCGTAAAAACCATAAAACAATATGAGACTTGTTGACTGAAAGCGAATTGCTTGGTATCAAAAGTACGATACGACCGACATTAACTTCCGGCAAGATGCCGAAGGACCCTGACATCGGGCAGGTTTCCTAACGATTGCGAAATACATAATGACATTAATAGCGGTATTTTACGCATTCTCAATACTCCAACGTGTTATTTAGTTAAAATTAGTCTCCAGTTTTAAGATAATTATCTGTAAACTTAAATATCGATATATTTTTATACTAATATTTATTTTAAACATATTTTATATTTACGTTAAACGTGTCTGTTGGTATATATACGAGTGTATGTTTTACGTAATAGTGATGAAACCACTAAGAACATCTAGACTGTGTCAATAAAAAAAATGTAAACTTGACAACATAAATGGAAGTAAAAGAGGAAAATATGGCGACGGATAAAACAATCACTGAAATAACACGAGCATATCTTAAGCAATCGTACTAAACTTCCGTGGCTACCAGGTTATCTTTCTCACCTCAAATATCTTCGAAAACAGCCATATTTTCGTCGAGTGACTATTTGTCAGGAAGATTTTGTACTACATACTAGAAGGTGCCGGAACTTCATCAGCGGAGAAGAAAAAAATAATAACCCTCTCTTTTACTCCTGCGTAGTCGAGGCAAAAGTATCCGACTTATAACCCTGTGTGAATACTCACCTACAAGTGTCCAGAAATAATAGAAATCTGTTTACCCGTTTTGGCGTGTTGAAGCCACAATGACATTTGATTTTTGTAAGTTTTTAATAGTAGGTACTAGAAAGTGTTCGCAACTTCGGCAGGAGGAGAAAAAATTATAACTAATAACCCTCCTTTTTTCTTCAGCATAGTTGAGTGAAAAGTATTTTTCACTATCGGTGAATGCCCAGCCACCCGCGTATCCAAAAAATGAAATACTTAGGTACGCTATTATGGCGTGATGGATGATGATGAAGCCAGAACGACACATTCAAACGCATTTTTTTCGATAGAACTTCAGAGACCTTCAAATAACCTGTATCACTTTTTTTAATAACTTCAATGTACAGACATTTGATTTTTATACCTTTAGAATAGTAAAGATATAGATTGACAAATAAATGATGCGGTTCAGAATACAAAATACTTCATCACGTTTACCTACCTTACCTATATCACTTTTTAAGAGGCAATTCCCCTTTTCGACTTGTTTTGAATGATGTCTACTAAATAAGACAAATAGCCTATAAGGTTTATAATTCCATTGTAAAACCGGTGGCAGTGGCATTCTCTGGATCTCTTAAGGAAGATAAAACGAAAGTCCATTTGTGCCGAACGGTCGGTCAGCGACCTCGAGAGACTCCCTGCCTGCATTCCTCGACGTCCTCTTTTTTATCATTTACCTCCAAATGAAGAAGCAATTACATAACTAGAGCCCCTTAGTTCCTTTTTCGATTGAGGTCACTTATTAATTGCGTATTTCTGATTTACATTCACAGCATTCCACAATAACTATAATCTTTCTTTAATAGTACATTATGATACGAGTGTGTTACGTTGGTAATCACAATCGAGGCTATATCTTGCAGCCCGAGTCGTAGACGAGGGCTGTATAAAGCCGAGAGTGTAATGACCAATGCACACGAGTTTCATTCGACGTTTTTCAACACACTTGTGAGGAAAAAAGCAAACAAAAAATCTTACCTTACTTAAAATTTCATCTAGGTTATACATACTTAAGTAAACAATCCTGTACTCCCTAAGTTTTAAATAAATCCGTCAGCAGTAATTCAAATTTACGTACCTACATAATTATTGTATTTTAGATATCGTTGCTTAACTATTTACCCCTCAATGACGTTTTTAGAAAATAATCATATTGCAATATGAAATATTTGTAAATATTAAATATGTTAAACCAAAATGGCGACGAGGCAAAGGCTAATTGGCCAATCAGCCAAACATTAATAATGTAATAAACTGAATAATTAATACAAACAAAATATTATTTGTTTAGGAAACTTTATAATTTATTGAAATTTATTGTTTTTTATAAGTACCCCTTTAAATGTATTAAAGGAACCTTTATTGTTTCTTGTACCTAAAAACTATTTGCTGACGCTTAAAAAAAACTGCACTAAAAAGGCACTAGTGGGGTTACGTAATGTAAAAAAACACGCATATGTAATTAACTGGATTACAGCCATAAAAATAAGAGCGGTGTAATAAGAGCCACTTTACGAGCAAGTGTGTTGAAAAGGAATATTATGATTATGACGAACACGCGTAGATATGTCAACACAATTAAGAGCCATCTACTTCATTGAAAGTATGTTTTTATTTTATTAATCATTAGATACAGCCATTAAAATTATATCACACATAGATTACATGCACAATAAACCTCAATCCCCCTGGTATTTTTATGAAATGACATAAGTAAAAGAGTTGAATGTGTTAGAAGGCCGGCAATTCTGCAGTTCTGTTTTCAAAATGTAGACATTTGACTTTGTTTGATCCGAAATTACCGGCTTCTTTTTCGCACGGCAGAAATTGTCTGCCTTTTTATTTTCAATACAGTGCGAGATAAGGCAGATATGTCGCGCGCGACAACCGATCTCGCGAAGTGCGCTGGCCCGACTGGCCACATCACCCCGTCGCGGTGCCGTGCTTGCTTCAGGCACAAGATGACGACGCCGCGCCGTTGTGTGGCCAGGCTGTAAATCTCTTCCTTACCCTTGCCAAGTGATTCAATGCTAGCGTATCGCTTTCAAAATGACATCCATTATCATAGCCACCCGTCTAATGCGTGAGAAAGAAAGCGACATGCCATAATGTCCGCTAAGCAGCTGAAATAACTGACAAACGCTATCACAGTAAATCCCACTCTTTGAGCACATCATAGAAGTTAATTTATAATATGTAGCTCTAGGGCGTAGACCCGACTTTCCAGACATTGTCACTCAATTACGGCAAAAAAGAGTTGTATGGTTAGGTAGCAATCTTAAAAGTTATTAGATACTTACTGGTGTGCACGTCGCACATTAGATCCCATCTCGAGAAGTTTTTTAGCCAACTGTAATTCCTTCACCGTATTACATGTACGTAATTACAAATAATTCGTAATATATAATAGATAATTCCAAGTCCCAGGAGCATATATCCATGCTCATCCCGCAAATATCTTTACCTTTTCGGGATTCAAACCCGGTACCGTCAGCTTCGTAGACCGTTGTACAACCAACTAAGCTAAACAGGTCCTCGAATCACAGTATCAAAAAGTAAAGTTTCTATTTATTACTATTGTCTCTGTTTGTATTATAGGTTATCGTACGGAGTAAAAACAGAGGGGTTTCTTAGAAGCTCGTAATTAGAAGTACGTAGAGCGCCGTCCCGGTCACTCAAAAACAGTTTAAGCACGTGTGCGTGTGTAGTGTGCGAGAGAGATAAGAACTTTGAATTTCGATATTCACAGTAACCACTCAGTCGTCACCTCGGAAAAACCGTTCGGAAATTCGCAAATTGGACGCTGACGTAATGATTGAGCAACGAAGAGCAATTATGAACCGCAAATGTAACCGTACGGTTACCGGTTACGGCAACGCGGATTTGGCCGCCATTTCGAATCGGTTTCAATAGGGCCAAACCTTTCAAACCCCGACGAAAAAAGAGGGGGCTTACTTATAAGTTTGACATGTGTTTCTGTCTGTGTGTATCTGTGCGTCTGTGTATCTGTAAGTCTGTCTGTGGCATCGTAACTCATCAACGGATGGACCGATTTTCATTGAGTTTTTTGTGTTTGAAGGGTTATCTAGATTTTTTTGTAGAAATGGGTCACAAACATCAATTAAACCGTTTATAAACTACATTTTTTAAATAGAGAAATTTTTGTTTTTTTTAAAGTTGGTTACAGAGGACGTTTGCAAACGTAAACGAAAATATTGGGTACAATTTGGTTTTATTCTAGCGCCTACTAATAAATATTTACTTCATGTTGTCTTGTAATGCGAATGCCGTAGCTATATGTAAGCGAGTGTGGCCGGAAATGTTGGAAGAGGAAGACCTAGGCGAACATTCCTATACCATATAGAGGACGTTTAAAGAAGTCGCACGTCGAAAGTACTCTAAGCCGATGAGCATTAATGAGGACTTTTAAAAGTCGGTGAAGCGAAAGAGGTATGCAAATCTCGTAAGTAGTGGATAGAAGAGGTTTGCTTACCCATATGTTTTACCCATAGGTATGTAAGCTTATATGCGATTGACCTCTTCCTTTTCGTATGGTAGGGCAATATTATTTATTCTCTTAGCGAATGTGTTTTTATATCCCTTTGCATCTGTTTTCATTAACTCTAATAATCTCATTACACAAGCAAATAGTCGTAATTCCAGGGTAATTCCAGGCAAAACTCCACCTAATAAATATAAGATTCGGTTTTGGTGAACAACTAATTCCATTAAGTTAAACACCATATAAAACAAGTATGAAGTAATATTTTCCAAATTCTTATTCCTTTTAAATTTTCACTATTTTTGGAAATGTTATGACAACTTCTTCTCCTTCCGTTATTTAAGAACTACGGTCTTGTTGGTGTAGCAATCGCCAGTAATTTCTGTCTTGTGCCATCTTCTTCACTTCTTACTAAGACATGACTTTAAACTACTGCTTGTGCTAAAGCACTCTGCTCAAAGTAATTTCTTCTTGGCTCGCTTTCCTTCAACTTTTTGAGGAAAACATCATGTGCACGAGAACAACATTATTCTTTTAAAAAAAACCAAATTAAGTAGAAACGCCTGATTTAGTGCAAAATGACATTTCCTACCAGACCTTAGCTATCACTATACATTCACCATAGTGTGACTGAGACGTCAATCGGAGTAGGAAACATGTATTTGTGTAAAATCACATATTATATAGAGGTATGTACATAAACACACAAATCTACTTAAATCAGAATGTTAAAGTTTCAAATGCGATAAATCAAGAACAAACTACTTGCTATGGCGAGAATGAAATGTCAGTGAGTACAGGTTGGAACACATTCGGTCAAATTTTTAACTGGTCCTAAAAACACCGAAGTTATTGCTACAATTTTTGTTTTCATACTTACCAGATTTTTAAGCCGTTATGAAAACTTGGCCCTATGATTTTTCTTTACTTTAAGAGGAATGATTGGACAACCCCTAAAACCCCGCTATTCTGAGTAGCGATGTTGTCCAGACTGGCTGAATTATTTACCTCTTTTATACGAGTAACCTGCGGATTTTTGATTGTTGCATTTATATCGCGCGATAGGTGACAATGTACCTGTCACTCTCTGACAAGTAGGTGAGTACGAGAGTGACGGATGCTTTATCATTTATTGATCGCGTGATAATGCGACCGTCACAGGCCCTCTGATGGTGGTTTACTTCGACAACACGTACCCGACTTCAGTATCCAGGCCTCTATATTTAAGTCTCTGTAGGGACGAGTATGCCTGGATACTTATGCGAAGGCACCGACTGTGTATTACTTGTACGAGAACGCTCGAATCTTTGTCTAATCGGTTATTAGCTCCGTACAAAAAAGAGGTTATAAATTTTACATGTGTATTAATGTATATGTGCCCCGACCAGTTCAAATGTTTGTGTGACAAGCACAATGTTTATTCCTGGGTCTTGGGTGTTTTCTATGTATTTAAGTATTATAATTTATCTACATATTATGTATGTCGTCACGTTGTACCCATAGTACAAATTCTGCTTAGTTTGGGACTAGATCGATTTGTGTAAGATGGTCCCTGATATTTATTTATAAGTACACTATGATTCTTAATCGGTGATCAGGAGTAGAAAAAAATTAATATCTAGCTAAAATTAAACTTAATAGACGAGGTCTCACCCAATTACCTCATTGTTTAATTAATTAAAAGTTAAAACATAATATCAAAACTAAGAACCACTGGTTATCCTACATGGTTATCATACAATTGAAGTAATGTACGATACGTCAAGTGCCATTGCTTTGGCGGGAAATTTGATATGTCTTAAGTCAATAAACTTTATGCATATGTCAATGACTAGATTGACATATGTATTATTACTCATAAATTATCATTGCCATTTATTTTCTCAAGAGGTTGTAGGCTCACAGATATACATTAGTAGGGTGACAAGGAATTTAGGATAAAATTGATTTCATCTTAGAAAAGTTTATATCAATCTACCTAATTACGGCTTTAACGCGACCGCCATCAATTAAATACCTGGAAAAAATGGTTCCTGATCACCGATTAAGATTCACGGTGTTTATAACTGTGTATCTGTCTGTGGCATCGTAGCGCTTGAACAGATGGACCGATTTTGATGTAGTTCTTTATGATTGAAAAGTGACTTCATAGACAGTATACTTAACTATGATTCACGAAAATGGATTGAGCCATTTTTATTGGCTCACCAATTATTTCTTTGGGATTTAGAAACCTTTATATAACTTGCAATGTTCATAATATGTACGTATTCTTATAAGTTGTTAACAAAATTGCAAACTACAATTCAACCAACCACATGCGATCCAGTTGAGTGCGGTATCGGGTCAATCAACTTTTGTCTGTACCTCGTTGCCATGGTTACTTCTCCTGAGTTACTCTTTAAAACTACGATTTTAAACGATGTAAAGGTAACGTAAATATTTTTTGAAGACAATATATATATATATCTGTCGCAGGGAAATAGCCAAAACAGACATTTGATGAAATCTCTAAGGGATATCCCTTCTTAGGACCAAATCACGCAGGATGTTAAAATGGCGAATCAATTTTATCATTTGTCTAGAAAAAGTCAGTCATTTGATTAAATCCCTGAATCAGTTTAGTGAAATGACGACATCAGCCAAAAAAGGCAACTCTTTTTGTCATTTCACCAGACTTGTATAGTGATTTGATAAAACCCCTCAAACACGTCAGTGAGTTGACGAAACGAACTTGAAAAGTCAATTCGTTTTATCATTTTACGAGACAAGTTCAGTGATATCATAACGTTTCTTATGACTCACGTTTAGTGTATATAATAAAATCTTTATCATATCACTGAACGTGTCTAGTGTAATGATAAAACAAGTTGACTTTGCTAGTTCGTTTCGTCAAATCACTGGCGTGTTTCAGGACTTTCAGGGATTTATCAAATCACTAAAAAAATCTGGTGAAATGACAAAACGAGTTGCCTTTTTCACCTGATTTCATCGTTCACTAAAGCGGCTTAGGGATTTAGTCAAATGACTGACTTTTTCTAGACAAGTGATAAAATTGATTCGCCATTTTAACATTCTGCGTGATTTGGTCATATCCCTTAGAGATTTGATCAAATCTCGGTTTTGGCTATTTCCCTGCGACATATCCATTAGTCAAGTGTCCATCTCGTCAGTACGTTAACAGCCCAGATTATTAGTTTCTTTACAAGCTTTATATATTACGCTCACCTGTAAATAATAGGTGAGTGACTGTTGCAAGTTAAATTCGATCCACTTCCAGGTTTCCCTAATGTATAATTGAGCAATATGATAAAATGGCAAACTTATGTAAATTATGCGACAGTACAATATTATTAGAGCCAGAAGGTGGTCTTAGAAACTCCGTAATGGAATAAAGTAGTCCCATCGAGTTTGGGATCTTTAGAATCGTCTCGATGAGTACTTAATTGATAGTTGTCTTTGATGAAAAATATAGTAGAAAATAGCTTGTCACAAAATTGAAATGTTTGATAAAAAGTTCTTCTAATAACTCTGTCACTATTGTCTTGTCAGATATGTTTTAAAAGGGTTAATAGTGAGAATGATCCAGAGTTATTAAATTAGTTATAAACTATATGTAACTAGTAATACAAGTGGAAGTCTCTTTTTAATACATATAGTTACAATACATATAGTTACAAAGAGATTTCCGCTTGTAATATAAGTTACACGCGTTTATGAAACGGGCTCCACATGCCGTTTTCTACCAGAGTACATATGAGTCAAATAGAGACAGTCATAACGATAATAGAAAGAAGAGAATATAGTAAAACAGTAACGTTATGTTAACGACCTGTATTTTTTTATAGTTTCTTCTCAATATATATTTTTTAATTCCTGTTTGTTTGTCTTCATAGAGTGTGTTTGTATTTCCTGTTTGCGGATTATCATGTTTTTTTCGACCTCATCAGCATAATGAAGATAATGCTTATAGGTAACCTATCCACCTGTCACTCCTATGTCACGGGCAAACTGTTATGAATATTAAGATACGGAATGGCTGTCCTGTCCCAGTTGAGACAATACTTTCCCGCGGTTACGGCGCAGAGAAAGCGAGTTGCGCAAGCGACCGCGTCGCACGAGGCGCGCGCCACCGGCGCCCGCGTTGCCGACCTGGGGCTGAAATTAACAACATTTTAAACTTCCAAGTCATATCATATCGGTCCATCGGAACCCATTTTGTTAATCTATTTTCAAGTAATGCATAAATATTTCTTCATTTTATTATAAACTAACCTAGTTACTACTTTTGAAAATATTCGGGAAAATATGTAGGAAGCATACGATTCTGTAAATGACGTCACTAGGAAGATGATAACAGCTCTACCATTTCTTAACTAAATCCACCTTAGTAATAGTTCTTCTCTGCAGCCCGGTTACCGCAGCTCTCCGCGACTTCGCTAGTCCCGCTACATAATCTATCGACAGTCTTTCTGGCACTGAACTAAAAAGAAAGAGACAGTTATTGTATGTCACGCGACAAATAGTCGCGTTTCACATTCGTGCTAGAGATGCAGCTCTCAAACAGCCGTCTGTATACGTGTACGTTACTAAAAGTTACGCGTGGTCATACATAAAAAATATATATATACGCGTCAACTTGAGAACCTTCTCCATTTTTTCGCTGGTTGAAAAAGACTTCATAACGTAACTTCCTACTCATATACTCGAGAGCAAACAAAACTATTAACTTATTTAGCTGAATGTATTTCCCAAACTGTTTCATTTCGCCAACTTAGTAAGTTTCCATCTGAACTTTTAGAAAACAAACTAACCTAAAACTTTTTGCACTAAACTGCCACACTGATCTAAGCTGATCTATTATCATACGAGTAAGTATTACCCCGAAAATTATACCAAATTTACGATGCCTGTGATTTATACTGTTTGTTGATTATTTAATTTTGTTTACTACACTGATATTATTTCGCAATAAAAACGTTTTTATTTATGTGAATGACACTTCGCAATTTACACAACCAAATTACTCGTATTTCAGCAAACGGGTGATCCGGTGACCCACACTCTGACCTCAGCCATACATTTTAATATTCGCAGACAGACCTTATGTAACAAGGATGTTACATTATTATACGTTGTTATTATTGTAACCTAGATACATAATTAATGACTTTAATAAATATCAAGGCATATTTATTAACGGTTGCGACGGCATCGGCACGCTTAGAACCTGGCTTTGAACTGTGTTTGTCTAGCTAAGGCTTCTTACCAATAATTGAATTCAGTGGGTGGAGCGCAAACCCACAAAAGGGAATACATAACCACTTAGTTGCGATGGAAATTTAGTTTTCTTGTCTTCATACTCAACAATTTATCATAAATTCTTGCCGAGGCGATAATATGAAATTAATTATGTTATGTAAATTTTATTTAAGTTACTACTTATTTATTTATGTTTGGTGCTGTGTCAAAGTTAATCATTATTTTTCATAATAAAATAACACATATTATGTTGGATCGCTACTTATTACCGCGTAAAGGAAACAGCTCTTTTTATAGCGACCTTACAGTCAACTTCGAAGAGATGTATCCACTTTGTAACAAAATCGAAAAATGGCTTCATCTCTTAGTAGTTAACTTACACTTCTTAGGCACGGTACCCCAAAAACGAGATTCCAATATTAAAACGCTGGTATCTTATGTCTTGTACAGCGGCATTGTCAACACTGTACGCAAAGGCGCGCGCCGTCCGGCCTTTGCTATTGAGTAATAACACATTCTGTAATAATTGACGAAACGGCCAGATTGTTATTAAAATTATTATTAATACAGCTACTGCTTTTTGTGTTTTATGATTCGTTTATTATGTCTCGTTTATATGTCTTTTGACATAGACAGACGGATTCTAGATGTAGTCGCTGTAGAGAAGGAGCTCTGATTTTTTGACCTAGTGAACTATATAAACTCGTTGCCTGCGTCCTCCTCCTTTTTTTCCCTTTAAAACTACGATTTGAAACGGTATAGCTTTTTTTTAACAAACTCTGTTACTATTGCCTCCTGAGTTACGGGACAGATAACAACAAGAAAAAGTTGACCCAACCATCTACGTCTGTTTCTGACCAAACAAGGACATTTTAGCGCCAGAGTTTTAAGTACAGTTAGGCCCACATTTGACTATAACTCGTTGCAATTTGCAATGACCTTGGCGCCTGATCGGAATTGGAGTGCGCTTGCGTCACCGCACTTCGGCGCATCGGAAAACGCTATTAGGGTTTGCTTCAGCGTAACATTCAACTTTCGGGTTTCGAATACGAGTTTTATAAGCTGTGCATTTATGTTAATATTTTTTGTAAAAAACGATATATATATTTAATTGTACTAATTGCATCTGAAAGATATTTTTCTTTACCTTTGCGAAATGTTTATTTTTATGGAACAAAAAGCCTATATCCCTCTGTCCCATATACCCTTATGAGGCGTTGCTCCGTTACTATAGTGATGTAGGGTTACAGACAGTATAACAAATAAACGTGTTTTATTTTTGTTATTCCTGATTTAGAATCTCGATTTTATTGTTTCCAGTGACTAATTTTCAATGGGTGTCATAACCTAGGATATTTTTTATTACATTTATTAGCATAATCCCTATTGCGATTTTGATTTATACTACGAATCGAAACTATCCGCTTCATAGGAGACAACCCTATAGTAAGTAGAATAAAATGGACATTGATTGGGCAAGGCGTCGCCTATTGACTACGGATCCACAGCAACTGGGGAAGTAGGTTGCACGTACGCCCATTCATGTAACTAGCAGCACTGTTGTAAGCAAGAAGCTAGTGACAGACAAAGTTGTAGTAATTATAATTTTACCGCAATCATTTTTAATTCACTTAGAGCATTTTACCACTGCAGATAACAAGGCATGACATTACTAAACAAATTTTTCACACTTCTAGCGGGAGATGAGGTATAAGTACCCCAGCACACTACGAACACATTCCTATAACTACAAACTCAAACAAAAAACATATCGACAATATATCGTAAAAAGTGATCAAATTATCTCATACTTAATTTGACACAGAGTAATGCGTCCTTTATGCCATGATGGTGATAGCATACTCCTGATATCGCCATCTCCAGTCGTTAAATGCTCTAAGTTAGCCCACGATCAAAAATCAGTGTATCTGTGTCATCTAAAAAACAAACCAAAAAACACATCAATAGATCACACAGTCTTCACTAAAGTTATGCTATGATTTTTAAATCTGTCAAGAGAGCAAATAAGCTAATCTAAGACTGTATTTTTCTTTAAAAACTCGACAACTAGGCAGGTACTCATTGAGATGATCTTAAGTAGCCCAAACTCGGTAGGATTGCGTTGTTTTGTTAGAGAGTTCCTTGAACACCTTCCGGCTCCATCATCAGATCCGCTCGATGGTATCATAATTTTGTATTGTCACCGAACTTACATAAGTATGGCAAATTTCCATACTACATGGAAGTATACAAATTATATGAGGTTACCATCTTATACATACCAACGTTGAAAGGTAAATAAAAGCTTGTAAAAACCCCATATATTCAAAAACGCTGTTGAGTTTCAAATGACTGAACTATAATACGACAAACGATTGAACCATAACACCACCAACGACTGGTTCTCCGCTCATCGTCGTATCATAGAAGGAAACTCGATCGGAAAAAAAGTAATCAAAATAGGTTCGTCCGGGTAGAAACTTCAACGCCACAGATAATAAATAAATAAATATTAGGGGAAATTTCAGACGAATCGAACTAGTCCCATGGTAAGCTCAATAAGGCTATCGTTACGAGTGCGAGTATTATACGTAGAGGTCTATTTAATAGATACATCCATTCTAATACCCGTGTTATAAATGCGAAAGTGGCGCTGTCTGTCTGTTGCCTCTTCACGCTTAAACTGCAAGACTAATTTAGATGAAATTTGATATCGAGATAGTATGAGACTCTCGAAAGGATATAGAATAGATTTCATCCCGTAAAAATATACAGTTCCCTAGGGATATATAAAGTAGTAAACCATGCGGCCGCGGGAAATCCTAGTTACTTACTCATATATTTACATAGAAAACATCCAAGACTCAGGAACTAAAATATTTGCCCTTACCGAGGTTTGAACTCAGGAAAGTCACATGGACACTTCACAGGAACTCTCACCTATCGTCAGATATACAAATAGATGCACAGTTTTTGCCGGAGGTTAAAAAGCCGGTTGGTATAAAATATAATGGACGTATGTGTGTGCGTCTGGGCACAAGGTTATTTAACGACACTTAATATTCGGGAGCATTGCGTTGCATTGACCCAGATACCCAGGGTCAACTTATTTTGTTAATTACTTTCGACCCTACAGCGTAATGATCGATTTCCTTATATTGAATGGTTTATTAAATGCACGTATATTTAAAAAAAGATACTGTTTACATTCAGAGTTAATTATATTCTACTAGCTTCTGCCCGCGACTTCGTACGCCTTAAATTCGTTTATCGCGAATAAGGGAATTTTTCCGGGATAAAAAGTAGCCTATGTCCTTCCCCGAGACTCAAACTATCTCCATGCCAAACATCCAAATCGGTTCAGTGGTTTAAGCGTGAAGAGGTAACAGACGGACAGACACACTTTCGCATTTATAATATTAGTATGGATATGATAAATTGGATATCGCTTAGTACAGAGTCCCAGCCAAGTACCTATCAATTACAGTTTTTCACATTCACATTACAAAAGTAGTGAGGAGCTCCATCGGTCAAAATAGGTTTTGTTCGATGTTTTTTTCTCTGCTTTATTGTAAGAAATAATGTTGTGACTTTTCGTATTACACATTTTCATAAAGCTTCAAAACCAGGTCGGCTCACTTGGCTCGTTGTGGGAAATAATTAATCCTAGTTTATGTATGTAACTGATACATAGTGAGAGTCCCTATAACAGAAGTGTGGTTTTATTATGATCTTAATAAGATCACACGAGTATTTTAATTTCTAATTTTGTACAGTTACAGTTATACACTAGTTTATCTACATTCATATATTAAAATGTTTTCCTGTGTTTCATGTGCAACCATTTAGCCGGGAACCAATGTTTACCGAGATATCACGACGCGCCCCCCAGGTCTGAACTAAATACATAGTATATGATATAATTGATATAGTTCAGACCTGACATTTCAACCTAGCAAGAGTAACTACCGAATTTAATTTATATGAGTACTAAAGTTTCACTTCCTCTCGGGTACTTTTTCAAAAACGCTGTCCTAGGGTTTACAAACCAAGATCAAAAAGAACGAGAAGCTAATATGTTTTGGTGTGGAGCACTATTTTTTGTTTGTACTGGAAAAGTACTAGCAACCGCTGTTTATAAAACAGTGGACTAACGTGGAATTAAAAATACACTTACTCTATGTATAAAAGCACCGCCTCTTACGAGTAAGTACATATGTACATAGCGACTCAAGACACGTCATTATTATGAAACTCCGATGGGGCAATTTGTTTTTCTGGCCTTGTATGTATCGTAACGTGTAATATATTATGTTACTTATAGCCCCGTCATACGATGCCTCTTAACATGTATCTTTAATAGTTATTATGACTTTATTATGGTGAATATTTTTCCTTTTATTTTATTTGTCCTTATTTGTCCGGAAAAGCACTCGTCAGCCTTTTTACCAGAGCCCGTCAAGAGGATTATATTTTACGAGTTATGGGCAACTTGAGAAGTCAGTTTATACAAGGTGCTAACAAATTAGTCATGGATATTTTAAGAGCTGAATATGCATGGCATGTTGAGCAACTATGACTATGGGACCTACAAAAATATCGTGAAAAAAGAATTTGCTGATTCATACATTTCAGCTTCTCAACTATTGCAGTTTTCTCTGAAAGAGCTAAATATTTTTTTGCGTTATTTGTGTTGGTCCCATAGTCAAAGTTACTCAATATGCCATGCATATGCAGTTCTTAAAGTATCAGTGATTAATTTGTTAGCGCCGTATATAACGCCATGTATTAATTAAGTGGAGATTGAAAGTAAAGCTATATATATACGTATAATGACTATCCTATATTGGACACCAGAATAAAAAAGATGAACTGTAGTGATTTTATTATATGAAATTAAACTTACATATCTCTTATACGTAGATAGGAACAAAAATATCAACTCAGAATATAGCTGAATCACTTTTATTTCGATATACTGAAACATTATTTAAGAACAATAGTTTTATAATAATTCAGTTATCTGGGAAGAACTGAAATATTTGAAAACCTAGGACTGTGCAATTTTTTTTAAGGTTACAATTATTTATCTATTCATTCACGTCGCGCGGCACAAGGCACGGCCAAATTTATCATATGATGGTAGGGTAGAGTAGGGAGGTATTGATACCCGCCAAACTGCCCGGTCCAAATGCAAAATTCAAGCTTATTTTTTTCAGTGCCTCGCTCCTTCGGAGCGAGACACTCACTACAGTAACTCTAAAATGGCCTTTCTGCCCAAAAAAGATCATAGAGGACAGACAAAAAAAAAAAAACAAGCTTATTTTTTAAATTGGCTTCAATCGGCATAATATATTATGCATGCCTGTGCTGTGATTACGAGTAAAAGGTGCCTTGAAATCTGGGGGCACGGCGGTGCCCTGGTCTAGTCGAGCAAAAGAGCGGCGTTATTGTAGTAACTATATAAATCAAGGAAAAACTCAAATATTTCGCAATCTCGGTCCAGTTTTCTAGATACACCAACTGCATAAATTTGGACTTCGGAATTCGGACGACCGGTTTAGCTGACGACCGGTTTAGCTCAGTGGGAGTAACGTTGCCTGCGAAGCTGAGGTCCTGGGTTCAAATCCCGGTAAGGTCAAATATTTGTGTGATGATTGATGAACATAAATATTTGTTCCTGAGTCTTGGATGTTTTCTATGTAAAGTAATATATCTATTAAATGTAGCGTCGTTTAGTACCCATAACACAAGCCTTATTGAGCTAACCATGGGACTAGTTCGATTTGTGTAAAGTTGTCCCGTAATATTTATTTATAATTTATTTATTTATTTATATAAATGACTTGTAATGCTATATAAATATAAAACAATTTAAAAGTTACATTTGCACTGAATGAATCATTGTAGTAGGTATATGTATAATATAAATATAATATAACAGAATAATAGGTGTACATAGGTACCTAGATATAATTATGTTCACAGGTAACTTGTAAAATGATCAACGGAATAAAAAAGCAAGAATGGGACGTGTCTTATGAAGTCTATGAAGTCATCATCATCATCAAATCAGAAAAGCTCATAATCATAACACAGGGAATGGGTTTTAAGAAAATCCGTCGTTGGTGTACGAGAAGTAGAAGGTACTGGAAACGAAAAAAGTAGGACTATGTACAAAAGAAATAAGATCCCATCAAAAACATAACTTGTAAAAAAAACAAAGTCTCGCAACTCAGTTCTTCTACCGTAAAAAGTTGTGAGATCCATATAGGTAACACCAAGTCGGTTAATTTATTCTGTCCCTACTTTAGGGTCCTACTGTCTTAAGTTATTACGTAATTAGCTAACTTAACAACATCCAATAGTGACCAAATCAATATTAAAAGTCTTAGATGTTTTAAATGAATAGATTGACTTGGCAATCGCACTAAACAATCCAATTAAATAAAATATGTATCACTTATGAGATACATTGTTTTATCATACGATGCCCAAGTCAATCTTTTTATTTAAAACATAATAGATTTTTAATATTGATATTGATACAGTCACTATAAGATGTTGTTAGATTATCTAATAATTACATAATAAGTTAAGACAGAATGACCCTTAAATGGGGACTGAATAAATTAACCAACTTGGTGTTCCTATATGGATCTACAACTTTGTACGGTAGAAGAACTGGGTTGCGAGACTAGGTTTTCTTTTACAAGTTATGTTTTTGATGGGATCTTATTTCTTTTGTAGATAGTCCTATTTTGTAGATAGGAACTTTTGTAGTTTGATATCACGTACTTAAGATATACACCATTTCAATGTCTATAGGTATATTATTATCTATACTATTATAAAATTGTAAAGATTAAATGTCTGTACATTGAAGATATTTAAAAAAAACATTGTTGTTTGTATGTGTTGGTTGTGGCTTCATCACGCAAAATCGGTTAACAGATTTCAACAATCTTTGGTACACGGGTAGCTGAGTATCTCCAAATGGTTTAAGGGTACTTTTTACCCGACTATGCTAAGAAAAAAACGAGGGTTTACGACTTTTTCTCCTCCACGAATGTAGCTGCGGGCATCTTCTAGTAATTTATAAATATAGTGAAAAGGACTTATCTATATATTTTTAATTTTTTGGATGTATATGTCGTTGTGGCTTCATTTATAGCATATATTGTCGAATAAAAGAGAGGTAATTACTTGTTCTCATTCAAAAATGAAGTTGTAGCACCGTCTAGTTGTAAATATAATTTTTCCAGTTGGACAGCAACAATTATAATTAAAAACTGATCCTAATCCTGAAGTTTGTAGAAAAATACTTTAGTGTGACACCACTGTGTTGTCACAGTCAAAATGTTACCCCCATTTATTTTTGTAAAATTTATAAAAGTACAAGTGATAGAACTTCATAACCTGTCTTTTTAAATGATTGATTTAGTGGTTATTGTAAAATAATTTACTGTGATTATGGCTACTGTCAAACACCCTATTATGAGAAATCGACAAAAACTAACCATGTTCAACCGGCCTAGAGCATTAGCCGGTAGCCGGTTATGCACACACAACCGGCTGGCTATATGAATAGATTATTATATTTGTAATCACAGCTAAGAACACTTTAAATCAAGTCAGTAGACTTCAAAACTCAACCAAAGGCGTCTAAGCTGTTTACAAGCTAGATATCAGAAGCACACAGATAAACAATACATGTTAAACGTATCCGCCTCTTTTTTCGCCAGCTGTTAAAAGTTTGACATGACATTTACACGATCGTAAACATACTGTGTATATTGAGTTATTATGTTAGAGAACTAGTTCATAACTATGATGATAAAGTAGTAAAAATGTAATATCAGTCACGTCTAAAAAATTGTTTATGTATAATATATATATATATATTATACATATATATATATATATATATATATTATATATATGCCTTCGGTTCACTTCGTTCATTTTCCCATTTTTTCAACTTCTTTGCTCGTCAACAATCCCATTATGTCCACATTCGATTCCCAAATCGTCCACTTCCTATCTAGCTCACATTCCCAAATTGTCCACTTCCTATTTATTCAACATTCCCAAATTGCCCTTTTCCTATCTTATCAACATTCCGAAATCGTCCACTTCCCATCTTATCGATATTCCCAAATCGTCCACTTTCCATCTTATCAACATTCCCAAATCGTCCACTTCCTATTTTATCAAAATTCCCAAATCGTCCACTTCCTATCTTATCAACATTCTCAAATCGTCCACTTCCTATCTTGTCAACATTCCCAAATCGTCCACTTCCTATCTTGTCAACATTCCCAAAACGTCCACTTTCTATTTAGTCCACATTCTTAACTCCTCTACATTCCCAACTCGTCCACGTTCCGATTCGCCCATATAAACACGATGAAAAATGCATATTCCTTTTGACATAAGCCAACTTGAATTTTGAATCTGGTTCATGTGGTTAACAATGCATAATTTAAAAATGTGCCAACGATTTGTGAAACTCCTCTTTTTTGAATTTGGTTAAAAATACCAATATATGTATCAAAAAGAATTGGTAAAACGGTGTTGAGAACGTGGACGAATTGGGAAAGTGCACCATGTGAAAATGTTGACATGATAGGGGAAGAGGATGATTTGAGAATGGTGACAAAATAGGAAAAAGTTCATAAAAATAGCACTAGTACACCTTCTAGTACTAGTAACTTCGTTCGCGGAGGAGTAGTCACATGTTAATAGTACTAAACGGTGCCTTTGTTCATTAAAGGTGAAACGGCCTATTTGAAAGTCACTGTCAATATATATTTTTATTACTTATTTTTGTTTTTTGGGTGTATGTATCTTTGTACTAAAATCAAGCCAAAACGGCTAGACGAATTTCAAACATTTTGGTAGGTACAAGGATATGGTAAGGATAGAATGTACCTTATAACAGTTATGCCCATATATCTTTACGTAACAATTTCAAACTATCGTGCAAAAAGAGTTGTAATACTATGTTTATTTTTATATAAAATTTTATTCAACCTCGAGCATAGTTACGAACGAAATGTTTAAAACTCTGAAAAATATACTGCTCACTGACCTTACATTGGGCAACTTTCGAGTCTTACTCGACAGCTTTAATCGATTATTTTCTTGAAAGACGTAACGTCCTGTATTTAAATACCGTTTCCGTCGTTTTTGGGGTTAAACTCACGAGCAGACGACCGCGAATTCTTTCGAAAATGAGACAGGAAGCCTCAATGACATATTTATTATCAAGGTGTATAATGTGTTCAAAGATAACTACGGTGATTGACATGGCCTTTATTTTATGAAGGCAATTGACGTCTGTGTTTGGGAATACGGTTTTTTTTTTCAATTCCTGTTTTAACACATTAAAGAATACATTGTTGTTATCTTAATATGAGTTGGTGTGAATTTATGTTATGTTATGATTACTCTACACTTTCCTTAAATGTTTACTTACTTGGTCATGCTTCGAGAACCGCGAGAACCGTGCAAATCTAAGGGTAGGTACTATTATCAAGTTGTAAAAGTGAAATGTCTGAACATTGAAAATGTTTTCAAAAAATTACGTGAGGGGGACTATTTGAAGGCCACTGAATACTGGGCTGTCCCAGAAGTAAAGAGACAAGATTCAAATGAAAATATTTAATGAAATAATATAGTAAAGTGCTAACATTTACATTAAGTCCAATTAAGAATATAATCATTTTTGCTATTTTATATTATATTTGCTTGTGCAATGCCTTTATAGCCAATTTTTCTAAGGTTTATTGCTGCTCGCCTCATTACGGCTTTTCCTGACCTAGTTGCCACAATTTTAGCCAATCTAGTCCATCGATGTTTAAATGTAGCCAACGATTTGGGTTTTTCTGTTTGTTTTTTATGTTCTCGTTTGCCTAAAGACCAAAAAGTTTCAATACCACGAACTTGGGGAACATTTGGGGCGTTATTATGTTTTCGTATAAAATCTATCCCCGCAGCCTCTAAATTTTGGGTGACTTCCGTGGCGTAGTGGCATGACGCCATATCCGGCCAGAATGTAATTTCTTCCCTTTGGTAATATTTATCAATGGAGGGAATCAATCGCCTTATTATACATTCTCTCAGGTAAATGCGTGCGTTCATAGACCCTGTGCAAATATATGGTTCAGACGTATTACCACTCTTGTCTATGGCTTGCCAAACGAGGTATTTGTTGAAAAATTTGGCCTTTGGTATGATTTTATGTGAATAATCTACAGCGTCCCGATTTTTCGCATGGTAGTATTGCTTCCCAGGAACATCCATCGGGTCTACGGGCACGTAGGTCTCGTCATCGATTATAAGAACTTTTGTCAGTGTTTTTTCATACACTCTGCGGCATCCTCTTTTAGCGCGCACTTTCTGGTCTTTAATATATTTAGGAGCAGATAATTTTGCAAACGCTTTAAGCTTAGGTCATGTGTTTTCATTCGAGCTATACTTGACTTCGATATTTTCAATTTATCCGCAGCAACTGTAACAGACATCGAGGTATTCCGGTTATAAACTTTTTTTACTTTATTTATATTCTTTGCTGACGAAACAGAACATTTTCTTCCGGGAATGTTTTTATAAATATCTTCGTGCGTTTTTTCAAAACGCTTTATAATTCTATATAAAGTAATTCTTCTGACTCCCTCTGGAGAAAAATGACGTATCGTGTCCGTTTTTCCATGATGTTTATAAAATTGGATAACTCTTTTTGCAAATACTTCGTGTTCAGCTCTCTTCATTATTAAAACTTTAAAAATACTTTCGTAATTCCCGCTTAATCTGACAGATATAATGCCTACGGCGGCCATGACAGTTATTTTTCTTAAAAAAAATTAAATCTTTTCAACCAGTTCGAAATTTGAAATTTGTCTCTTTACTTCTGGGACAGCCTTTAAATGAAGATGAATGAAATGGATGACCTCGTAAGGGTCACGGGGAGTCGATGGATACACCCTGTGATGAGCTACAGGGGAGTCCTAGTTCAGCTGTGAATGTCCGTGGCTGATAGATAGAATTGAAAAACAAATCCTTTAATTTTGTGCAGACTGGAATGAGTTTTCTCTATCGTAGTCAAGTAAAATGGGCGCGATGAAGCTGCAACACAAAAACATACGAAAAATTCAAAAAAAATATTCTATCCAGTGACCTACAAATAATTCACATCACTTGTTTTTAAGTGTTCCGTAGTCAAGTAGGAACCCTTAGGGCGATTCGACAATCGACAATCGCCCTTATAGTTTCGCCATGTCCGTCTGATGATCGAATCAAATTTAAGATATAGTATCAAGATCTGGGGTAACAGCTTTCAATATAATATTAATAAAACTCTTACAATTCAAAAAAGAGCAGTTCGTACTATGTTTCGTTTACCTCCATGGGTTTCGTGTAGACATTATTTTAAAGAACTAAATATTCTCACTGTACTCAGTTTCTATGTTTTAGTGCTACTCACAAAATTCCTCAAGAATGAGAGTTCTGAAGAGCAATAAGAACGCTTACTGAAGCGCACTAAAAACAGAAGATTACCGTTGTGTCCTAGACTCAAGTAGTACATTCCGCTGGTCATTAAGCTGTAATTGTACCACAGGCTGTCTATGAAGCTAAAAATCATTACGGACAACTCGTTGTTTCATAGGGAATTGAAAAGTTTTTTGCTAAGAGGTTGCTTTTACAGTGTAGATGAAATATATGATGATAAGTAATGTTTTAGATAAGCTGATTTTTTTATTCAATTTTTAGACAGATACTTTTTTCTTAATGTTTTTTATCATTTTGTAGGGGTAAATACTGAACTTTGGCTTTTGAATAATCACAGTGACTTATTTAACCTAATATTGATACAGTCTGTTAGCAGCTGACCGATTGTGATGTTCCCGGTCACATAATTTGTCAGTCTACATCTGATTACAACGCATCTCTAAAGAACTAACATGTTTTCGGTGAACCAACTACACACGCCATAAGTAAGAATTCATAAGCAATTTTATTAATTAAAATAAAAGCGCGACTAATTAAATATATTGTTGTTCGCAGTGGAGGATGCCAGCGGCCGCTACACCGCCATGTTCTACTGGGGCAACAACTACTGGATCGGTTCCGCTGAGCTGTGCCACGTGCTGAACGAGCGCCACGCCGTGTCCCAGCACAGTAACAGTAAGTACACCACACACCATGTTCTACTGGGGCTACAACTACTGGACCGAGCTGTGCCACGTGCTGAACGAGCGCCACGCCGTGTCCCAGCACAGTAACAGTAAGTACACCACACACCATGTTCTACTGGGGCTACAACTACTGGACCGAGCTGTGCCACGTGCTGAACGAGCGCCACGCCGTGTCCCAGCACAGTAACAGTAAGTACCACACACCATGATCTACTGGGGCTACAACTACTGGACCGAGCTGTGCCACGTGCTGAACGAGCGCCACGCCGTGTCCCAGCACAGTAACAGTAAGTACACCACACACCATGTTCTACTGGGGCTACAACTACTGGACCGAGCTGTGCCACGTGCTGAACGAGCGCCACGCCGTGTCCCAGCACAGTAACAGTAAGTACACCACACACCATGTTCTACTGGGGCTACAACTACTGGACCGAGCTGTGCCACGTGCTGAACGAGCGCCACGCCGTGTCCCAGCACAGTAACAGTAAGTACCACACACCATGATCTACTGGGGCTACAACTACTGGACCGAGCTGTGCCACGTGCTGAACGAGCGCCACGCCGTGTCCCAGCACAGTAACAGTAAGTACACCACACACCATGTTCTACTGGGGCTACAACTACTGGACCGAGCTGTGCCACGTGCTGAACGAGCGCCACGCCGTGTCCCAGCACAGTAACAGTAAGTACACCACACACCATGTTCTACTGGGGCTACAACTACTGGACCGAGCTGTGCCACGTGCTGAACGAGCGCCACGCCGTGTCCCAGCACAGTAACAGTAAGTACCACACACCATGATCTACTGGGGCTACAACTACTGGACCGAGCTGTGCCACGTGCTGAACGAGCGCCACGCCGTGTCCCAGCACAGTAACAGTAAGTACACCACACACCATGTTCTACTGGGGCTACAACTACTGGACCGAGCTGTGCCACGTGCTGAACGAGCGCCACGCCGTGTCCCAGCACAGTAACAGTAAGTACACCACACACCATGTTCTACTGGGGCTACAACTACTGGACCGAGCTGTGCCACGTGCTGAACGAGCGCCACGCCGTGTCCCAGCACAGTAACAGTAAGTACCACACACCATGATCTACTGGGGCTACAACTACTGGACCGAGCTGTGCCACGTGCTGAACGAGCGCCACGCCGTGTCCCAGCACAGTAACAGTAAGTACACCACACACCATGTTCTACTGGGGCTACAACTACTGGACCGAGCTGTGCCACGTGCTGAACGAGCGCCACGCCGTGTCCCAGCACAGTAACAGTAAGTACCACACACCATGATCTACTGGGGCTACAACTACTGGACCGAGCTGTGCCACGTGCTGAACGAGCGCCACGCCGTGTCCCAGCACAGTAACAGTAAGTACACCACACACCATGTTCTACTGGGGCTACAACTACTGGACCGAGCTGTGCCACGTGCTGAACGAGCGCCACGCCGTGTCCCAGCACAGTAACAGTAAGTACACCACACACCATGTTCTACTGGGGCTACAACTACTGGACCGAGCTGTGCCACGTGCTGAACGAGCGCCACGCCGTGTCCCAGCACAGTAACAGTAAGTACCACACACCATGATCTACTGGGGCTACAACTACTGGACCGAGCGGTGCCACGTGCTGAACGAGCGCCACGCCGTGTCCCAGCACAGTAACAGTAAGTACCACACACCATGATCTACTGGGGCTACAACTACTGGACCGAGCTGTGCCACGTGCTGAACGAGCGCTACACCGTGTCCCAGCACAGTAACAGTAAGTACACCACACACCATGTTATACTGGGGCTACAACTACTGGACCGAGCTGTGCCACGTGCTGAACGAGCGCCACGCCGTGTCCCAGCACAGTAACAGTAAGTACACCACACACCATGTTCTACTGGGGCTACAACTACTGGACCGAGCTGTGCCACGTGCTGAACGAGCGCTACACCGTGTCCCAGCACAGTAACAGTAAGTACACCACACACCATGTTCTACTGGGGCTACAACTACTGGACCGAGCTGTGCCACGTGCTGAACGAGCGCCACGCCGTGTCCCAGCACAGTAACAGTAAGTACCACACACCATGATCTACTGGGGCTACAACTACTGGACCGAGCTGTGCCACGTGCTGAACGAGCGCTACACCGTGTCCCAGCACAGTAACAGTAAGTACACCACACACCATGTTATACTGGGGCTACAACTACTGGACCGAGCTGTGCCACGTGCTGAACGAGCGCCACGCCGTGTCCCAGCACAGTAACAGTAAGTACCACACACCATGATCTACTGGGGCTACAACTACTGTACCGAGCTGTGCCACGTGCTGAACGAGCGCCACGCCGTGTCCCAGCACAGTAACAGTAAGTACCACACACCATGATCTACTGGGGCTACAACTACTGGACCGAGCTGTGCCACGTGCTGAACGAGCGCCACGCCGTGTCCCAGCACAGTAACAGTAAGTACAACACACCATGATCTACTGGGGCTACAACTACTGGACCGAGCTGTGCCACGTGCTGAACGAGCGCTACACCGTGTCCCAGCACAGTAACAGTAAGTACACCACACACCATGTTATACTGGGGCTACAACTACTGGACCGAGCTGTGCCACGTGCTGAACGAGCGCCACGCCGTGTCCCAGCACAGTAACAGTAAGTACACCACACACCATGTTCTACTGGGGCTACAACTACTGGACCGAGCTGTGCCACGTGCTGAACGAGCGCTACACCGTGTCCCAGCACAGTAACAGTAAGTACACCACACACCATGTTCTACTGGGGCTACAACTACTGGACCGAGCTGTGCCACGTGCTGAACGAGCGCCACGCCGTGTCCCAGCACAGTAACAGTAAGTACCACACACCATGATCTACTGGGGCTACAACTACTGGACCGAGCTGTGCCACGTGCTGAACGAGCGCTACACCGTGTCCCAGCACAGTAACAGTAAGTACACCACACACCATGTTATACTGGGGCTACAATTACTGGACCGAGCTGTGCCACGTGCTGAACGAGCGCCACGCCGTGTCCCAGCACAGTAACAGTAAGTACACCACACACCATGTTCTACTGGGGCTACAACTACTGGACCGAGCTGTGCCACGTGCTGAACGAGCGCTACACCGTGTCCCAGCACAGTAACAGTAAGTACACCACACACCATGTTCTACTGGGGCTACAACTACTGGACCGAGCTGTGCCACGTGCTGAACGAGCGCTACACCGTGTCCCAGCACAGTAACAGTAAGTACACCACAAACCATGTTCTACTGGGGCTACAACTACTGGACCGAGCTGTGCCACGTGCTGAACGAGCGCTACACCGTGTCCCAGCACAGTAACAGTAAGTACACCCACACCAGTACACCATGTTCTACCAGTAAGTACAGTAACTAGCATTAATATCTGCTAGAACAGAGCGCGCATAAATATCTGATACGCGATTTGCGGATTTATGTGGGGCTTAAAAAGCTTCCTGGAGCCGTTGTCTTACAGTTCGTTCGCTTATGTCGTCTCTTTGGGTCCCTCAAAGTTGATTAGTTACTTTATCTTTGGTTTGGTGCCAATTTCGGAGCATGGTAGTAACAATAAATCGATCTTCTTAAGCCGTAGTACATCTCGGTCTGCCGGTCTTCTAATGTTCTGCCCAGTTTCTCGGAAACATTGGACGACTCTCTGCGACGTAGAAAGGGACACGACTATTACTCTGTACTTCTGTGACTTCCGCCTTCTTCTAGCATAGTGACGATACGTGTACATTCATCTCGTGTTAGCGATATGATAGTACATAGGTAGTTCAATAATGAACGTGAAAGACTACGATTACGGTCTTTTATCAATGTGTGATTTGAGAAACAATTGAAAACAAAAGTGCGAAAATTAGCAAAAGTATACGGCGTGATTTGAATTTATTACCAAATTTTAGTTATTTTTTTATCGAATTACCTACGTTGTAAAACATTCAAGGCTTTATGTCATACAAATTAAAATTGTGTGTAATACAGAGTTAGTTTATTATTATTAATTTACAAGGAGGATTTTATTATTTACCGTATTAATTTGAACGCGAGTGTAGTATATACTTAGATCAGGGGTCGCCAAACTATGGCCCACGGAAAGAAAGCGGGAGAGCCCACGGTCGGGCCCGCGATGAGACCACCTCACTGGGATTTATTTAAGAGATCGAAATAAAATAAACCAATAATATTTTTGTTACTGTATTCATTTTTTACAAACTGACGGTTGTCGGTCATAATTATAGCAATGAACATAATCAACACCAAGTGCGTTCGTTATGCGTTATCTAGGCACCCCCTCAGGACTACTGAACTAATGTATTACCACACGCACGAATTTATATTAAGTGAAGTGTGGCACTTGAGTCAAATAGTTTTAAGACCCCTGGTTTGGATAATCACTAGCACCATAAGACAAGTACTTAAACGTTGAAAATGAAGAAAATCACTGAAAATTATTAGAAATATTAATATAAATAGCCTCTGGATTGAGCGCGTGATAATTGACTGATTATTTTCCTACTAACGGGGTAGCAGCGGTACCCATATTAGCTAGTGCGCTACCTTGCACGGGCATCGCAGAACTGCGCGCATGCTTGAATGCGCCTGCGCATACATAAGACATCAACGAGTGTTCCTACTGCCCTGAGTATAAGCTGATACAATTCTATTGGTATGTGTCTGTTGCATCAAAATAGATGGCCGGAACAAGTTAAAGCGTGCCAAAAATACGAAAGGGAATACATGAAAAAGGTAGAGCTACTAATAATACGAGTAATGATGGCAACTAACAGTGAGCGGCAGATTTTTTATCTATCTACCTAGTTAGGACAAAATCACCGTACAACATTTCTTGCTCACCTACATAGTTCAGTCAATGATTTAAAAAAAACTCTTTTGTCACCGTTCATGTACCCATAGCTATGCTTTATTGGCCATTACTGTTAAAAACTGATTTTTCAGCTTCGTCTGTCTAGATCCTAGATTTTATCGGGGGATAAAGGATATTTTTTTTAGGATCGGTCTTCCTTTGCCTCTTATTTCCACAATCGTCCTGTGCTTCGCTTGCGCCCAATAAAGTTTATCTTCTGGTCTTTCCGGACCATCGTAAACCAAGAGGAGGTCTTACACATCACCTTTAATAAGGATAAGTTCGCCTTTGTACTTATATCTTTTAAGTTACACATCTCATTTATTTCAAGTTAAAAATAACAATTAATTTAATGCTCATTTAAAGTTGATTGCACTTGTAACAGGTTGTTATTTACAAAAAAGTGTTTACACACAAAACATACATCTTTTCATTATAGCTCAGTTAAGGGTCTGTTTCCACTGAATCGAAACTGTGCGTAATTAGCAAATCACATTCCGTAGATTCGAATTCGGTCGTGTTTGTTTCAACAGCGACGCAGCCTGATTAGTGCTTTTTGTTGCAGTCCTCTTCAGTGGGGTCTACAATATGGTCCTCATAACATCTAAGACGTGTTACTTGCACCAACATAGTGTTAGAGTAACCTTAACGATACCTTAAATAAATGGACTCAATTCTGTTAAAAATATCAATAACCAGCATTTACCAGTGGCTTCGCCCGTGTTATTTAGGTTTCCCATACAAACTTCCACCACCCTTTTCACTCCCTTTTGGAGTGATCTCCGGGATAAACATCCTATGTTCTTCCCAGAGTCTCTAACTGACACATTTAAATTGATTCAGCGCGAGCGGCTTAAGCATGAGAAGATAACAGACAGAGTTACTTTCGTATTTATTGATTGTTTTCGTCTGTCCGGATTTTCTCCTCTACGGGCAGCATTTTTCTACCACTTCACGAAGAATTTTGTAAGAAGGTTCGATAATTATATAGAACATTTTCATCGATACAGTTTTTAGATATTTTTCAAAATGGCAGGGTTATGGGGGTTGAAAGCCTCACACAGCCACTACTAATATTATAAGCTGAGCATTATTGAATGAAGGTCTCCTTTTCAGCTTGGGTTAAAATGCTTTCGTATATTCGTCTATCCGGCTGTTTTCCTCTACAGGTCATATCTCTCAATTCTCGTGAAATTTTGTTCGTAGATTCCATAATTAAAATATTTTTAGTTTATGTAACAAAAATTTGGTTCAATTGGCAGATTATTTATTGAATTAATAGTTAAGTTCTGTTTTATTACTGACACCTGTGCCCATATAAACGGCTTGTACTTAAAATGCCACGAATTACGTGAAAGTTATGTTTATTGCTCAATCACCCCGTTGCGACTGACTGGATACGGCATAAAGTTGTCATGTTTTATATTTACAGACAAGAATGTAGAGACAAAGAGACAAACGGCCTAATTATAGCCTTAGGGCTAGGGCTCAGCCACGACAACGCGCAACTGGCGTCGCGTCAAGCGAATTCCTGATCCATTGCGTGTGATACCGATGCCAACTAACTGTTGTGCAGTGAGCGTCTTGACCGCGCAATGAATAGAGAATGAAAAGAGCTCGGCACTCGAACCATAAAACTGGGAACAGTGCTCGACCGATAATACGCGCGTATTGTCGGTCAGCATTAGTCTGAACGCGCCCCTGCTTTCTACAAAGATAACTACGTACGCCCGATCGTTATATATCATTTTGACTTTGAGGATACGCGCGTA
Source organism: Hedya salicella (assembly GCA_905404275.2). Lineage (NCBI taxonomy): Eukaryota > Metazoa > Arthropoda > Insecta > Lepidoptera > Tortricidae > Hedya > Hedya salicella. The sequence continues at coordinate 93,434,499 of FR990096.1, forward strand.
CCATCGGTCGATCATCAAAATAGCGGACAGTTAAGACGTAAGCATACATCGCAACATGGGAGGCACCAAGCTGGCATTTCAGTAATAATCACAAAATAAAATAAATTTTATTGGTAATAGCTTGATTCTTTTGTTACAGAGAGCGGTTCGCAGATCTTCGCGGATTGGCGAGAAGATGTTTCCATGACCGGCTTCGGGCCGCCCTTCGACGCAGCCTTCTACAACGTCCGCCTGTCTACCACAGCCGACGACCCAGACATCATCAAAACCGTGAGTACTACCAACTACCGATACCAATTGTTGACAATCGGTTTAGCTTACCGTGAGTGGCGGCATACAAAGTTGACGATCCTGGATTTAAATCCTGTTAAAGTAAAATATTACTGATGAGCATAAATATGTATTCCTGAGTCTTGGATGTTTTCTATGTTTATAAGTAAATATATCCAGGACTCATACTATACGAGTAAGTTAGCTTACCATGGCACTAGTTCGATTGTGTAATATTGTCCTCTAATATTTATTTATTTATTCCTATCAGTTTCGCTGAATCTGCCTACAGTATCAATCATTTGAGACTTAGAGTATATTTCTAAATCATCTCAGAAATAAAATCCATGATATGCATGCATCTAAGGCATAAACCTAATTCTCACAGTCACACGATTTTTTTATTGAAACTTTATTGCACAAAACAAAATTAACTTTCTGTACCAGTCAACCATAAGGCCAAACGGAGATAAATGAATTTGGTGCAGTGAAGACAATCAATTAATAATACCTACTTAGAGCGTTAGGACACACAAGCATATAATAGCATGCATATAGATATTCCTACATCCATACTTTATAATTATTATATATGCGAAAGTAACTTTGTCTGTCTGTTACCTCTTCACGCTTAAACCGCTGAACCGATTTAGATGAAATTTGATATGACGATAGTCTGAGACCCTGAGAAGAGAGGTTCCTTGCAAATGAAAAGGGAGCTGAACGTTTGTACGGGGAATCGATACTGGAAAACATAGGCAGGTTTCGGTAACGCGGGCGAAGCATCGTTGCTGGTATTAAATGATTTCTCTTCTAGCGCCGCACGCTGCACCTCGGCCTCTGCCTGCCGGCCTCGTGCTCCCGCGAGGCTGTCGGAGCCCTAGTGCAGGCCTCGCGCGCGCCCCTGCTGCGTCACACCGTCACCGCCGTGCGCTCCCCCGACCACGGCGGCTACAACTTCCTGGAAGACAAAACCTTCCAAGTGCTGCTGTGAGTAATCTGGTCAACCTTTTTTTACTCGTAACAGGCTTCCATTAGGTCCACCTGTAACTAACAAAGACAGGTAAGTACGCGAACATTTCACTACGACGCCCCCGTCTGATCAACCTACCCAACATAAGGTCAACGTCCCTATGCTATATCGTGGTATCATTAATGGACTCCCTGTTTGTCACCTCTATTGCTTTGAATTAAGGTTGAAGGTGCCACATAATGGGACAGTGTGAGGCACGGGGACATTTACCTTTTATTCCATAATTTCTTAAAGAAAGGCAACAACAACAACTGATCACAAAACGAAAAAAAAAATCTCTAAATTTATCCTTGAGTAGGTAAGTACGAGTATAACCGCCAAGAGGAACCAAAAGTAAACCCTCAAAAATATTTGTTAGTTATTTCCTAAATTCAATTTATTATATTAATAACTAAGATCTAAGTAGGAAGAAAAATTAATTGCGATCATGTTTTATAATATAACTTACCAAAAACACGTCGGGCTGTGATGTGATCACTTTCCTTAGTAGGGAATGCAACTAGCTAACCGGTTTATATGAAAAAAAAACATCGGTTGCGGTTAATACTCGATATTTCCCATAAAAATAACCAATTGCATTCCCTATTACGCAGCCATTATAACTGCGCTGCTAATATTATAAATTCGAAACTGTGTTGTTCTTCTTTCACGTGATAATGGAGCAATAGTTCTGTGGGTTATTTTTCATATCATGAAAGCCGAGCAAGAGAAGGAATCTAAAATTGAAATATAGATGCCTGAGCGTGGCGAGGCATTCCAAATAATGAAAGAAACAGAAATTAAAAGTGTAGTCACTAGGTCAAGCAGGGTAGCATATGAAAGGGCTCGAACTGTACATTTTTGAAATTTTTTTTTTTATTGATTATATTTCGATTTATTAAGAAAAACGTGGGAAAAAAGAAGTGTCACCCAAGCTCATCGGCGTTTCTGACGATATTAGAGCTGGGTCATACTTCGCTCAACGTATCAGCTTGGCCATCCAGAGAGGAAATGTGGCAAGCGTTCTAGGAAGGATGCCTCGGGCAGGTCTGTCACCAGGGACCCATCTGATTTTTTTTTAAGTTCAATTAAATATTATATCTGTAGGATAGTAAATATAGTAGCAGGTATAGATAATTTCATAATATATGAATAAAGTAAATAAAATAATTAAATTTTACACACGACTTATTGTTCTCATTACGTATGGTAAATTATGGCAGCAATTTACCAATCGGGAAAAAATAAAATGAAAACGGGTACACAATGTTGGCAGATTTAAAAAAACAGATGATGGGGATAAAAAAATAACTATGTCCCAATGAGGTTTGCGCGGACATAGTTTATTTGCTGCATTTAGTTTCTAATTAAACAATTAAACCGTGTAAAATGACAGAAACAAGTCAAGAATTATTTTAGTATTTTGGGATTTCATTCTTTATATTATTTAGGGAACGTATCAGTTACTATAAATATGTATTAAATCTATTTTAACATTAAAAAAAAAGATGCATATGATATGGCCGTGTAAATAACTAAACGCAAAGTCCATGTGAAAGAAAAGAGATGCGAATAAAGGGAGGCTTAAGATTTTTTTTTGAGATGAACACTATACGTGTTCATGCTGCGTTACACCGTTAATTAGCCTACGACTCGGTCCGTCCAGTATCTCTCTCATACTTGACCAGTATGGCTTATTTACTGGTCGCTGCCGTAATGTACTTACTTAGTAAATATTTATATGTTTATTTGTTTGTTATGTTATGAGTGTGTTTCGTAGGTTCATTGCCACTCGTTTTAAATGAATAAATTACTTTTTTAAATATATTCATAGTTTTATTACATCACATATGCTCCTCGCTTTAGTGAGATAACAAGTCGTCCTTCGCTTGCTCGGATTTCAATTGAAGCACTCGCGCCAAATAAGAACTTTGCAGCTTTGCATAACAAATAACTATGAATTAACCTCAAATAGGCAAACTGCTTTTGGGGTTTTCGATGTTTCGTTAGATTTTTTCGCGAATCGAATGTTTAAATAAATATTACTCATAAAAAATATCACGGAATATAACTATCCATACCTATGTAGAAAGGACAGTTGCCGTAATAAAAAAGTTTTCTTAAGTTATTTGTCTACATGAAAAGGTCTCCTAACGATTATTTTTACTATTGTGTAGGTATTTATGACCAGTAGTGGCAATAGAACACTCTTTCAGACGATTTTCTTAACTATTGGTCTTACTAAAACAATTACCAATTGAATACATACATACCAATTTCCTTGCGCGCATAAACTGCAATATCGCGAAGGTTACAATTTTCCATTATAAAATAATGTATTATTAACGCACGTATACCTACGTGTCTTAATATTGCGTATACTTTACAAAACTCAGAAATCATTACACATCTTGGACTGGTCTTTCGACATCCAATTATAACTTAGTTCTTGTGGTGTGGGATTAAAGATTATATTGCAGAGTTTCTCGGTGTTTATTGCTGTCATAAACAAGTTTAATTTAAACGTATTACTCTGGTCTGAATTACGACAGTTGTTCTATATAGAAATGTTTTTAACCCGGAAAGGTATTGAAATTTCGAAGTAAGGTACCTATTGTTAACAATAACACTGGCTAAATGAATGGAATATCCTAAAATTTGATAGTCAGATAAAAACTCAATTGAAACTATTTGTACATTCTGAGTTCGAATAACTTGGACTATCCAGAAAATATATAATATGAACACCTCTGGTGCACTTAATGTTCCCCACTATCTATACTGAAGTGTAATTTGTATGTGTGGGTATACTTAGTATTAATCTCGCTGTAGGAACTTCCACCGTGTTGTATTAAGAAAACCTGTAAAGGTAGGTAAAATGCAAAATCAGAGAATGTTAATTCAAACCAACGCCTGTAGAAATAACCCAATATTAGGGAATTTTATATAGTAGCTTCTCGATTAGTTCAAAAATTAATTCACAATAAAATTGAAGGCTCTTGTCGACTGTCGCACCTGGCTCTTCGCCGATGCCCGAGGAAACGATTTGTCAATGTCAAAACTTAAATGTCAAGAGAAAAATTAACAGTGCTTTAGTGAGAGGTGATTGAACCAATGAAAGGACACTCAGAAGGCTAGCTTACTCCAAACAGTTGAAATGTAGAGCATGTAGTCAAGTGTGTAGTTGCTACGTTGTTGATATTAAACTAACGAAGTACTTAGTACATAGCACTGTTGCATCTGTTGGAGAGGAAATAATGCGACAGCCCCTTCCAATAAACTTTTTTCCTGAGGCCGTTCGCTGCGTCTACCGGGAGACCGGCGCAAATTGTCCGCTCCGGGTACGACACGCGAATATAGCAGGGGATGCCCTAAACAGTCGAAGATGAACAGACATTTTCTAGGCCAGCAGACTTTATCTTATATCTCATCATCGCATAAGATTAAACGAGATCATATAAGTACGTGCGTATTCTACATAAAAGGGGCACTCACTGACCTCTGACATAGGTACTTACGGTGCGGTTTGTTAACATTGGCCTAGCCAACTCATGAAGTGATCCCCCCTTGACTTCGATAGACCCGCGTTCAACACTCACGCATAATTTGCTCAATTGACACGGGTTCGCGAATACTACACATTTATGGCCAGCAGACTTATGATGGGCATGTATATCGCGCGATAAATAAATCCTAAAGCATCCGTCACACTAGCGCTCGGATACTTGCCAGAAAGAGACGGCTGGTCGTCTATCTATCGCGCTATACACGTGACCATCAAGGGCCTGCAGAAGAATATTCCGACAGTGGTCTACAAATAAACGTTGCCTGTGGGTGCGTATTTTCTCACATAACTTTTTAAGTCCTATTATCTGAAGTCCGAAAATATTTCTCATACTATTTTATATCATAATGATCACTCTTCATAATTTTTTTTAATACTAACGATCGAAACTCATAATTGTCGGAACTCATAAGATCACTAATCATACAACTTGTTTATACTAATATTTTTTTTCATATATTTTCTTACACTACTAATCTAACTCATAATCATCAGAATTCATAATCATCCGAATTCATAATCATCAAAACTCATAAAATCAACACTCATACACCTTGTTCATACTAATATTTGAACCACTACCAGGAAAATAGATCGGATTACAAAATTTGAACGAGCGAGCGAGCGAAGCGAGCGAGCAAAACCTTTCAGAGCAGATCCGTCGTGGCCGGGTTAGGTTAGAAGGTCAGGCGGGAGCGAAGCGTACCGAGCTTCCGCCTGGCCTTCGAGGTTATTTTTTTTTTTCGTCCCGAAAAAAAGGCTTGCTTATATTCATACTGTTTACATACAAGAACAACCCACCGAACCACTACCAGGAAAATAGATTGGATTACAAAATTTGAACGAGCGAGCGAGCGAAGCGAGCGAGCAAAACCTTTCAGAGCAGATCCGACGTGGCCGGGTTAGGTTAGAAGGTTAGGCGGGAGCGAAGCGTAGCGAGCTCCCGCCTGGCCTTCGAGGTTATTTTTTTTTGCGTCCCGAAAAAAAGACTTGCTTGTATTCATACTGTTTACATACAAGAACAATCCACCCAACCACTTCCACGAAAGTAATAGATTAGATTAGGTTTGTTTCTTAATAAAGGTACAAAAATAAACTTTTTTTTAATGAATGCCATTATGAATAGGAAAATTATGATAATTGTCTGTTATGAAGTAAAACAGTTATGAAAAAAAAAATTATGAGTTTTAGCATTTCTTAGTAATGACATTATTAAGAAAAAAAGTATGATAACTGACTGTTATGAGTTCCGATGGTAGTAAAATAAAAGTATGAAGAAAAAAAGTATGAGGAAAAAAATATGAAGAGTGATTGTTAGGAAGAAAAATCGGTAGTGAAATAAAAAATAGGAATAAAAATTTTATGAGAGCCAATATGGACCCGTTGCCTGTACAATGTATAAAACATAGAAGTATTTTGTGGCCGTCTGTTATTTTCGCACCTCTTTTTGCTGATGTCGAAAAAAAGCAGCTATGTTTCGATACAACCCAAAATGTCATAAGTTTTTAGTAATTAGCAGTATAATCGTATACAACATACGACCCAATAACTAAAGGGCTTTTTAAAGAGGCGCTGGGTTACATTCATTCGGACTCAATATTTGTAACATTGAATAACACACTAGAGGACGCTGAGAAGGGGACTAAGAGACTACTTTAGAAATATATTATGGCATTAGGATCCGGCAGCTGCCTGTTGATCACAAATTGGTTGGCTCTCTCCCACTTGCGCTATAAGTACCACCTTCGGCCATCCCAAGACATGATTCTACAAGAATCAGTCCACAAGATCGCTAAAACGAATATAGCACAATTTTGATATGAAAAAAGAAACTGGTTTGAGTACAATAAAAAGAAAATAAGTAACGCTAAAACCTTAAATTAGGTTTCCAGATTGGACCCAGGCAATCAGGATTCTCATGAGGCTGGCTTCGGTTTCCGCGATTATCGCTAAATTAAATAAGACAATTTAAACGGATTATATCTTGTGTATTCTATGACTTGAGTTCCCTGAGTGTCAGCTTTACAGCTCCTGTGGTCACGGGTAGATTGTGCAAAGCATAATTTTACTCTGTCTAACATCCAGTTTGAAAAATACAAATTATAAATAGAGGCAAAGACTAAAGAGTAAAGATAGTTACGTGCCGGGATTAATTGTTTTAATTTTTAACAATAACTTTTTTGTTTCAGCGGAGTGTGTTGCGTGATGGCAGTGCTGTTAATATCGGCGACAGCGTACGACGTAAAACTGGCGCGGGACGTGCGCCGGCGCCGCCGCCGCGCCGCTAACATGGCCGCCGACGGCAGCCGCGACATCCGACTCGACCTCAACGGGCTTGATGCCATCACTAACGCCAAAGGTCAGTGAAGGTGAAGGTCATTAACAAGAAATGCAACTCAAAATGGAGGCAATTAAAATTATCATACTCGTACTCCACGTGGTTTAGCCCAGACGACCTCAAGTGTCAGTCAACCTCAAGGCTACTGATAAGAAATGCGACTTGAGGGCAGTTTGTGAGGATAGGTTTCTCAAAGGTCAGTCATGGACAAGTTTACTTAAAATATAGGCGATTCAGTATAAAGGCTGTAAAAATGTAACGCGTCTCAGAAGTTGCTCAAGGTCAAAAAAAATCATTGGCCTTAACAGACCTGTTCAACTAACTAATAAAAGCTAGAAAATTTAAGTCACGTTATAAAAGAATAACAAAATTATTAATCACAAGAAAGTGCCTGCAACTTGGTTCACGGAAGAGAAAAAAATCATAACCATTCTTTTTTCCTTAGCGTAGTCGACTGAAAAGTATCTATTCCATAACCAGCTGTGGATTCCCAGCTACCCGTGTACTAAAAACAGTTGAAATTCGTTTAACTGTTTTGGCTTGACGAAGCCACAACGACACCTATGCACTATGTGTCGTCGTTTCTATAAATATACTAAAACTCCAAAAAAAATATTTTTCGAATCAGTGACATTCATTTCGAATAGTCCGTCTCACTTATTTTTTTAGAAAATATCTTCAATGTACAGACATTTCTTTTTTGCTAGTATATAATATTATGGATGACGTGTGAACTTGTGAAGGTGAAAGGCAAGATCACATTATATAACAAAAAATAAAACCAACTCCAAAGAAAAACTGATAAGTAAACAAATAACTGCATAATTCAGTTTCTTCAATTTACTTACCAGTAACCGTTTGTCTACTCAATCTATACAGGATATACAACTAATCTCATTTTGGCGTAGGGGCCATATAAAGAATGTGTAAAATATTGAAAATGGCACCGAAATCGACACCAAAATAACATTTAATTGTATATACTGTATAGTTTAAGTAGACAAACGGTTACTTGTAAGTAAATTGAAGAAACTGAACTATGCAGATATTTTTTTACGTTTTAGCTTTTTTTTTGCAGTCGGTTTTATTTATTGTTAAAAAGTTAATTTATTTTACACTTTGTGTATAAAAAACAAAATTGTATCTCGTGAAGATTCTAACAAGCCCAAACACGGCTAGAATAGGTACATTATTTTGTTACAGAGATCCGGCGCGTACCTTCCGGCTCCATCGTCAAATCAATTCGATAGTACCTTTCTCATAATGACCTTTTCAATTTGCGACTATGAAGAAGCTTAGCTATTTCAATCGAGATGTACCTCGTCTCCACCGGTAAATTACTTATCGTTGAGGAATTCTCCAATGTACACTTTTTGAATGCAAATGCTTATTATGTTTCTTATAATACCAAAATCGCTATATGTATGCCTACAAAATTTGAGGAGTTAGTTCAATTCCTCATGGATCCCATCATCAGACCAATTTAAAAATACCTCCTAACGATAAAAAAATATCTAGAATAGTCTTCGAGACAACATACATAAAAATATATATATAAAAAAAAATGGCGAAATGATAATTTCATTATTGAATAATATGAGAATTCATGGCTGTGTTTTCCTTATTTATTTTCTATGTTAATAATAATAATTTTGTGATAATGGCACCTACATCACGGTATAGGTTTGGCCCCGCCAATTGAGTATCATTGAGAGAGACGTTGGTAGGTAGGTACTTGTCTTCGCGCTCGCGTCAAAGACAATTATATATATTAAAGGAGTTTAAGTACTGCTCGGTTTAAGTATACTGTGATGCGGAATCAAGTATCTGCTCGACTCGCTACCAGTGTACAATTCTATATGGTCAAGCCTTTCATACCCAAGGATGAAAGCATGAAATCGTTATAGGCTTGTTGTAAAACTGGCGTGCTTGCGAGTTTACGCTCCGTCGCTAGCAAGCGTCGCTCCGCCGTAGTGCACTTTTTCATATCGTATTTTTTTCATCTGTTGTGCACTTTTTGTATGAACTGCTGCGGAACCCTACACTGAATATGGTCCGACATGCTCTTGGTCGGTTTTTCTATGTTAAATTCACTGGCCAAAGCTAAAGATTCTAGTTAGATTCTGGCTTTGCTATACGATTAGATTCTCGTAGTTCTTATACTGTTCATATAATCTGCTGGTATTCCTTGATTTTTAAGAGTATTTTCTATGTTAGTATGTAATAAATATTTTTTAGTTTTAATTATGGTATATATTATGTAGGTACATATATCATTATACTATATAAGTTTTACTGTTTATTTATTTTTTAAGTAACTTCTTCACAGTCTCGATTAAATTTGTACTTAAAAGTTGACATGAGGCTTTACGAGAATATTCTAGGCAGAGTTGAGGTCTATTCAAACGGACCACAACCAGACCACAATGCAGGGGCAAACAGTGGTGAAGCAGTCGTTACGTGTGATGTGAATAGCTGCGCTGCAGCTTCGTGCAGTTGCTTTAATGGCCACACGGTTGCGTTTTACGGCCTAATGTGGTCCTCTTATTAATATTTAATTTCATATAAACTGTCGCCCGACCGCGTGGCTGTCGTTGTGGTGTGGTTGTGGTACGTCTGAATAGACCCTTACCAACAGCAATTCATTCTAGACTGCTAAACTTACTAAAGATGGTATATGCTCCGCAGGCAAATCGATGTACAACGTCAACAATAACATCGCCGTCAACACGAACAACTCGGAGGAGCATCTCACTGCCGAGACCTCCTCCACGAGCGAGGAGCTCAAACTCAGTGAGTAGTCAAAGTCAATCATTATAGCACACGTCCTTACTTACTTGTACGTATCTACACTTTGTCGGCTCTCATAACTTATTTTTTATTTACCATTTAAATTAATACGCATACATTAGAAATTAAAAAACACAAATACTGTTGTGATCTAACATTAAAAAAAGAAAGATATGTAACAAAATGGTGAAGTTTAGGAACATAACGAGAAAAATTTAAATTAATCATAAAAAAATACCATACACCCTGTATATTATATGACTTAATAACATTGCATTGTCCCCTTTATTGTCAACTTCAGTATACCAAATTTTAGCTCAATCGAAAACTGGGAAGTGGGTCAAAAACTTGCAAGATTTGTTTACCTAATAGAGGCATTTTCCTTAGATCACATATTTGACACATCACAACACCCATATTAAGTAAATGTGGTTAATAATGAAATAATGAAATAATGATCTTTATTCTGTAAGTAGGCCACAAGGGCACTTTTACAAGTCTGACTCTACGGCGTTTCCCAAGAGGAGACCACTGAAGAGAAGAAAGCCGAAACAAACTCAACAGTCAGTCATTTTTTCGAAATAACTCTTATATCTATTACAATATTCGTGCTTAGCCTAACCTAAATATATGTTTATTCAAACAACATATCAAAACTTATAAAAGTAAAAAAAAATCTAGAATATAAAAAAGCAAAATAGTGATTTTTATTTAAAACAACTTACATACGTTTGAAATGCCACCTTATAAGAACCGTGTCCCGGTAAAAGTAAATTATTTGGTTTCTGTTTTGGGCCATGCATTTTGGTCTGTTAAATAGTCCTCTACCCTATAATAAGCCATTAGGGACTCTTTTAAGTACTTTTTGAGAGCTGGAAACGATAATTTCAAAGCATCATCTGGTAGCTTATTATAAAAATGTATACATTGGCCTACGAATGATTTGGCTACTTTACGAACGCGGAACTTTCTAATAGCGATTTTGTTTTTATTTCTAGTATTAAAATTGTGGATATCTGAATTCTTAGTAAAAGACTCTAGGTTCTTAATAACATAAATTATATTCTCATAAATATATTGGGAAGCTACGGTTAATATGTTGATGTCTTTAAAAAGTTCTCTTAAGGAGTCACGGGGGTTCAAGTTATATATAGAACGAATCGCTCTTTTTTGTAACACAAATATAGTCTGTATGTCAGCTGCTTTGCCCCAAACCAGAATACCGTATGACATGATACTATGAAAATAACTATGATATACTAAGCGAGCAGTATGAACATTGGTCAATTGTCTAATTTTTCTAATAGCGTAAGCTGCTGAACTTAATTTACCTGCAAGTACTGTTAAATGGGGACTCCATTACAAGTTCTTGTCCAGTGTTATACCTAAGAATAATGCCCTATCCACCATTTCTAAACATTCACCATTGAGCGATATAGTAGAATCCACTGCTCTAACATTCGGTAAAGCAAATCTAACACATTTCGTTTTCTTAGCATTCAATACCAGATTATTAATAGTAAACCAGTCAAGTACTTAAACTAGTACACTATTAATTTCGGCATAGTCTGTTGCTTTCCGGTCAACTTTGAAAATTAATGATGTATCATCAGCAAATAGTACTATATCACAAAGATTTTCTAAAAATAGAAATGGCCCTAAGATAGAGCCCTGTGGCACTCCTAGCTTAACTGCAGCTCCACTGGATTGAGTTCCATTTACAACAACTGTTTGTGTTCTATTGCTGATATATGAAGACATAAGGCTTAAGGCATTTATAGACAGGCCATAATGTTCTAATTTCAAAATGAAGGTTCCATGATCAAGGCAATCAAATGCCTTAGAAAGGTCACAAAAAACTCCAATTGCATCACAAGATTTCTTCCAGATGTTATAAATATATTTAATGAGTACCGATGCTGCATCAGCCGTGGAACGTCCCCTTGTGAAATCGAACTGTTTACTACTAAGCAGTTTATTTCTATTGAAGTTTCCCAGCAGTACCATCAACATTAACTTTTCGAAAACTTTACTTAATACAGGTAGTATAGATATCGGACGGAAATTAGTCAAGTCACTCAAGTCACCTGATTTAAAAAGAGGTATGACTTTACTAAGTTTCATAAGATCTGGAAACACGCCCTCTGATATGCAATTATTATAAATCAAGGCTAGATAGGGTGCAATTGAGTCTATGATATTATGAACAATTTTTTCTGAAGTTCCCCATAAATCCTCTGTTTTCTTTAAATTCAGTGACTTAAATGTTTTAATAACGTCTATTGAATTTACTTGACTAAATTCAAAGCTTACATTGCATTTGTTAAAATTAACATTAAGTAACAAATGGGCTTCGGTCGCAGATGATTGACGATATCTTGCAGTAGTAATTGCAATGTTGGAAATATAATCCTCGAATGCCGAGGCAACATCGTTCTGACCATTTCCTGTCATAATGTTGACTTGATAATCATTTGATAATCAATTAAATGAATAAAAAATCAAGCAAGGATATAAAGTCTTTCCAAGTACGTATAAACTACTCTTATTCTTTGATTATACGTTTAAGCATATGCTTTTTTGGAATATTTTTAATAATAAATCACCACACAAACAATTACGTACAATGCCTTTTTTTTAACCAGCGTTTGTGACCAAATGATTCGTTTCGATTCAGGTGACATTCCGTAAGTTGATAGAATTCGATCAAATCGATTAACATGGGTTATTCAATGGTATTATTAGTTATTAATATGTTGATACTTTAATAAAAAAAAATTAATAAGAAAAGTACCGACTTCAAAATAAACTAAAAATCCAAAAATAATCACATTTGAATCACCTTTTGAATTCGGTGCCAAACCATTCATTTATTACTATTAACACAAATGACACGCAAGAATCGCGGCGGCGAGCCTTTAGTTATTGTTATTACCTAAATTTAGTCATAGTAATTCGTATTTTTGTTGCATAAAGGACTTTACTTCAGGTTTGGCACCGTTTTCAAAAGGTGATTCAAATGCGATCCGTACCGTACATAAAAGATTATTTTAGGCTTTTTAGTTTATTTATATTTATTGCTTTTTAGTGATGGATTTTAGTGATATAAAGTATTTATAGAGCTCAAAATGGGAAGATTGAGGAGGCCCTATTGTAAATAAATAAGATCAATTATAGATATCACTATTGTAAATAAAATCTAAATTATAAGAATTGGCTAGGTCAAAATGGTTAAGTCCAGTAGCTTGCTGGTTAAAAAAGAATACGACTAACGGTCTAAACTGACCTACAATATTTAAAGAATTATCTCACAACTCAAATTGGCGTAGAATCTTGAGTGATGTTGAGACGGAATATTTCCGTCTCTGATGGACTAGTGAATGGGCATAATAAAAAAAAATAGCCGACCCTAAGACGAGATCAGCTGGTGGGCGGGGAGCTCCCGGAAACCGTGTACGTAAAATTTGACGATGAAACAGTTGGTCTTAGGTTAAAAGATAGTGACGGTTGCATACCCATACTCCATCATGTACTACGTTTCAAGCGACAAGGGGATACGGAGATGTGGAGCGTCGTATCTTACTTTTAATATTAAGTTGGGCTGTTACTGTTCATAAGCTACAAGGTACCCTAGAGAAAGCTGTGACTGTGATAGACCTTGATAAAAATAATTTCGCTAAAGGGAAAATATATGTTGCACTAAGCCGTGCCAAAACTTTGGAAGGCATAGCGTTGTTAGATTTGGACGCCAACAAATTATTAAATCGACTACATGATGAGAAATCGTTACCCGAAATAACAAGACTACGAAATCTGCCTTCTGACGATCGAAGCCACACATAATACACGACTTTTATGACTTCTACGGCTTCTATACGACACTTACAGCCATAATGCATTCTAATGTCAATTGCTCACGACCTTCAGCTGAACGTTGCTATTCCAGAATCAGGGCCGTTAACCGTTGAGGAGTTCTCTGGTTCTCAATTTTGCTACCCTGATCTTTACCAACTTCTGCCTCTAAGCAAGATATGATAAATAATTATATTGCGATTAGTGAATTAAATAACATTGGTTGAGCCCTAATTAGTGACTGGTGGCTTATGTCTTCATCATCAGTTTTTCTTCACCAAATGATGATTTTCGAGTGTAAATGGTTGTTCTACTTTAATAAATACCGAAATCGCCATACATGTGCTCATAATATTTGAGGAATTCCTTCGATTCCGCAACGATCTCATCATCAGATTTTCACCAAACTTTTATGGGATCAACTTGGAGATTCCTACTCTGAACCGCAAAAATAATTTTCTAAATCGACTTGCGATCCGCGAATTAAATAACACTGGTAGAGCCCTCTGTGGTAACTGACGGCTTGTGTCTTCATCATCGGTTTCTCTTCACCAAATGGTGATTTTCAAATGTAAATGCTTAAACTACTGTAATAAATACCTAAATCGCCATAGACGTGCTCATAATATTCGAGGAATTCCTTCGATTCCTCATGGATCCCGGCGTCAGATCTTCACCAAAATTTTATGGGACCAACTTGGATATATCTACTTATGAACAAAAAAATAATTTTCCAAATCGTCGTGTAAATGACGGAGTTCTGAGGTAACAAACATAAAAATAAAAAAAATAAAAAAATATACAACCGAATTGAGAACCCCCTCCTTTTTTGAAGTCGGTTAAAATGGACTTTCCCACAAAATTTTCAAAGTTCATAAAACAACCTACAGGCAAGCTATTGAACTCATTTTTTTAATTTACGGTATCTATCATGGATAGTGTCATTTCGCACCAAAATTTCATTTTTATTTGATTGCAGTCAACATCCCAATTCTTCCGCCTTAGATTCGTTTATCGCTGATAAAAGGTATTTTTCCGCGATAAAAAGTAGCTTGTCTTCCCCCAAAACTCGATATTTTACCAAGATTTCAAGTCCGTAGCGTAAAAAAATATTTACTGTCCATACAAATTTTCATCCCCTTTTTCGTTTCTAAAAGGAATGAAATTTTACATATATTATAGCCTATGTCCTATTCTGATATATTAGGTACATAACTGGAAAGTTTCATAAAAATTTGTCCAGTAGTTTTTGAGATTAAGTGGAACGTACATACATACTTTCACGTTTATAATATAGTAAGGATTATGTGACCTAAGTATATTAACTTTCTTCAATTTGAAATAAAACAATTTAACGGATTTTATCGCGTATATTATCTCATTTTAGTTTCCGACGTTTCGGAAACTTTTCAGCTTTCCATGGTCACGGGTGGACTGAGAAAAGATGTATTTTCCTCTGTCAAAGTTACAATTTGTGCAAACTACCCATTTTTAAAAAAACAAATAAAGGTGTACATACATGCCAGATGGGCCTAAGCTGTAAAGACAGTTACACATGTGCCAGAAGGGCTTAATTGTTTTATTTTAATAATTTACCAAGCAGCATTTCACAAATGAGGCGTACTAAGGAGAAAAGAAACGCTGCAAAGAAAAACTCCCAGGCTACCTCATTACTAATTGTAATATTTTAAAAATTATAATATTTTAAAAACAGAGACTATGAAACTACTTTTTAAACAGATTAGATATTTTGCACCGTTCGGAAATTAAGGTTTTGCAGTCCTGTGTCTCGTTCGTTTTTCTTCAATTTACTATCATAACCATAATTAGCTAATTCATTAAGTTTAAGTTATATTTGACCAAGATTTATAGTAGCTAGTAGGCTTGCAGGTATCCAAGAATGATATAAGTTCGATTTAAAAACTCTGCAAAAAAATGGATTCGGCTGATCGAATCGATTGTATAATTAATAATCGCTAGATTTGAAAAACAATTAAGTCTTAGCATCATCGCAAATATGAATAAACAAGTAAATATGTGATCTAAGGAAAATCCCACTGTAGTTATTTACTTAGTTACAGGTGAACCTAATAAAATGAGACTACTATACGGGTAATAGATAAAAATGGTCAAAAACAAGTATAATCATCAGTGATAGACAATTTTGTCTATAGGTATAGGGTCCTGCAATAAAAAAAATTGCTGTTTATTGTATATAAATTAACAAAAAAATAAACCCGACTCCAAAAAAAACTAAAAAGTAAAAAATAACGCCATAATTCAGTTTTTTCAAATTACTTACAAGTAACCGTTTGTATACGTCAGTCTTATTTTGGCGTCGGTGCCATATAAAGAATGTGTAAAATATTGAAAATTGTCGATTTTAGTAAATTGTGACACGATGGCACCGACTCCAAAATAACATTAATTGTATATACTGTATATATTGAGTATACAAACGGTTACTTGTTAGTAATTTGAAGAAACTGAATTATGGCGTTATTTTTTACTTTTTAGTTTTTTTTGGAGTCGGTTTTATTTTTTTGTTTATATTCATAACCGTACGAGGTTTAAACGTAAATGGTATTCAATTGTATTTTGAATATTTTACAGTCTTTATTAAAGCCCTAAATCTAGTGTTTCGTATGAAATAATTTATTTTGACTGTTATTCAAAACTCTCTACATCGCCAGTACGAAAGCACAAATGTTACATGACTCTCTCCATCCAATAAAGTAAAACAAACGATGAAACTATACACAACAAGTCACTTTAGGGCAGCGTGCTTACCCCAGCTGTGATTCAATCATCAACCCCTTTCGTTCCGTTCAATCAGTCTGAATGGATGGCTCATCATTATGAATTCGTTCTGGATACATATTAACTACTTCATATATTAATACGATACGTTTAGGTCTATAAGAGACTAATATATTATCCATGTTTTTCTGGCGAGTTGTCATATTTATATGAAATTTAGTTTCAGTTGTAAGCATTAGTTACTTTAAACATTTAAATTTAACTCCAACAATGATATAGAAACGTACACATCTCAGTAATAAGAGCGACTGCCATAAGACTGAAAGGCACAAGAAGACATATAAAAGCTCTTGGATGTTAAGATGGTGGCACCTATTATGGAGCACCATCATGTGCTGGAACCTTTTAAAGACACTGGCTCACCGACATACCTGAATTTTTTTTGTTCTAATTCGACGAAGTATTTGACAACCCAAACACCACATCATCGCTATCACAATATGAAAACTGACGTTGGACTTTATATTGGTGTCGCTTGGCACTTTAGCACGGAGTAATTCGTCGTTCGGTGTATCAATATAACTATAAAATTTTCAATAAATGATTTATGTTAGCATGAAATAGAAATAAATAATTATGAAAAACTCAGAACGTAAAAACTACTTTTTGCAGGTATTTTTCGAGTAAGTATAAAAACTGATTTTTTAATAAGTTTGCAGCAATCTACATTCCAATACCGCAGTATCCTAGCTTTTATCCGATTAATTTTAAAAATCGTAATTTTTCAGATGCGGGACCATAGACATTCGGTGTATACTTAATTCAGCCGGGTAGCATTTCAACCCTTTCTACGGTTAGACCTAACATTTGCCGGTAGATGACACTGCCAGGACAGTTAAAGTCGCTATCGTTTGTCCAACATAGACATCACAAATCCTTGCAGTGGAAATTTGTGATCATCATAATTGTATAAATATATAAACACACATTTTTGATGGGTAGGTGTTCCCTTTATACAGGAATATCCGCCTAATATAATTTTAACAACAACGACGATGGCTGAATGTCGAGGTTTACAAAAGCGGGACAGCCTTACACAATGAGTGCCACATTTTAGTCAAAATCTAAATTAAAATATTTTATTTGGTATCTACATTTAGTTGGTACATATGATTGTGGCTGGCTCCTCTTTGTGAGTATGATAATATCTGTGTTAGGAGGTACACTAAGCATCCGGGTAAATAGTTACGATAAACAGCTCAGTGCTTGGCAGTTTGATTCTAATAATATACACCCTGTTTCTCATCTGTATTCCTACCAATTAACGTTGCAGGTGCCATTTAATGTCGAGCACTGGAACATTTACTTACTAATAACCGGATGATTTGACTTTTCTTCGGAAATAGAGCAGCTGAAAAATATTGAGTATGTTCCTTCCTATTTCTTGTCCGAGTTAACCTGATTTACCCCTTACATCTGATCTGTTACCTTGTTAGAATCATTTTATTATCCCTAATTACAATTAAAATCCTAAAACGAATAATCTTATATCATGTGTAAAAATTACTCATGTGCGAGTCAAGTGTTTCCTAAGATCGTTAGAAAGAAACACGTTACTAGTATGTAATCTTTAATTTTTAACATTATTTCTATCTATGTACTTCTTTTAAGATCAAAATTCTTCATATTACAATAATATTCCTGACTATAAGGGAACAACTACAATTAAAATGTTCAAGAAATTCACTAGGTATCCAAATGTTTTTCCAAAACCAATCATTCTGTAGCGATAAGATCTACTGTTGTCTACATCTATATACATAATTTTTTTTAACCAGAATATTTTTGATTTATACAATAAACAGTATTTGTATCTTAAGTCAGAAATGATAGTTAAAATATTGTTTTATTGGATACTAGCTCATACTCGAGGCTTCGCCTGCTTTACCGAGAACTGAGTAGCCCATGTTTTAATGATAAATTCCCCCAGTCCCCTATTCACTCCCTTTAGGGATGATTTCCAGGATAAAACTATCCCAGGATCTAAAAACTTCCAAATTTCATCAAAAACGGTTCAGAGGTTTTAAGTATGAAAAGCTAACAAACAGGCAGAGTTACTTTCGCATTTATAAACCTTAAACCCTCCCAATAATAATTCAGGCAACCATGACTGTTGGAACCATGACTCAGAAAAAAAAAGTATATAAATAAGAATCATTATGGATTTCCACAAAACAGACGTTAAAATTTCATAACTCGTTGATAACAATAATAATACGCACCACAAAAAACATGCGGGGCGAGTTCTATTTAATTTGGGCCATATATAGTGGGGTAATTTTAGATTATATACTTGGGTGCTTTTACGGAGATTAAATCATGATATCATTGTCTCAAACTAATTATTGAGCTTACCTACTTATATTTTTGAAAAAATATTGAGGCATAGATTTAATTATATAACCTTATTTTGTCCTCTCCGTGGTTCCAGGTGTATGGTCCGAGTTGCTACTCTCGTTCTCGATGAAGGCGAATATCTTGCAGATCTTCGACCAGTCCGTGGGCTCCGACACCGTGCCCGTGGTCCACGGGCTGCGCTCGCTCTCCATGGTGTGGGTCATATTCGGTCACACGTGCATCGTCGTATTTAAGGTAATTTATTTACTACCAGAAGGCAGGCACTTTCCACTTGTCAAGCTGGCCAAAAATATATCATATACCATCAGACGATGCAACCCGTGCACCGAAAATAGCTGAAGCCCGTACAGTCGTTTTGGCGTAACGAGAGGACGAAGACAAATATTTTTATTTTATTAATTATTCTGGGACTTCATCATAGTGCATTTTTCACTTATCTTTAATACAATATCTTCAATGTATGCATATTCCATTTTTACATTTTTTTTTATATTATAGATTACTTACTGCACATATTCCTTCTTCGATGCACATTCGGTTCATTTCAGAATATAGCAAGTTGCGTCATCTGACGCAACTTTCTGATTCTGACGCAGCTTGCGCGTCTGTGGCCTATTTATACTCGTAGGTGTATGCAAAAGGAGAAATTATTAAGTTGTTTTAGATCACACTTTTAACTCGAGAACAGAAGAAACTAGTTCTTAACAAAAAACGTAGCAACTGATGGGGTTGCTTTTGTAAACACAACAGGCTATTCATTGCCGACCGTTGAAAAGTTATTTTTATTAATAGGTTTTACCCTTGGTTTGGTGACTTAAGTTGTTGTATTTTCTTCAGTATACTGATCGATACCGACAGTAAAAAAAATGCACTCAACATCAAACTAACCGGAAACTCGCACTAACTAGGTCCATCTAGTGGCAAGTAGCGAATACGTGTTCTGTTCGTTTAAGCACATTATTTATTATTTATGTGATTGCTCTTCCACAGTACGCCGACAACACGGCGCTGCGAGCGATCCTGGAGAAGAGCTTCTGGTTCCAGCTCATCATCAGCGCAGTGTACAGCGTCGACACCTTCTTCTGTCTTGGGTGAGGAGTTAAGGAACTGTTCACACCGCTAGAACGTTGCGCAGTACCTATTACGCATTGGCCAACTTTATTGACCATATATTTCGCTATTTTTAATTTTTACTTCTTATAAGTCGTGCACTCTTGGCATAGAGGTCGTGGTCATGTATGTCGCAGTCGAGTTTTGCGCCGCCGCTACTCTCTTGATGCGACGCCATGAAACTCTATGTTTGGCGGAGAGAGAATTGTCGATCGATACTCTAGTGTGTCACAGGTTTAATGAGGTGTTGGAGAGCGCCACGAGATCTTTTGCCCTCGATTTTCCCTCGAACTACCAATCGCTCCATCGTTACCGGTGATGTGCCCGAGAACTTGAGTATTCGTACTTGCACGGAGAACGATAATCTCTCTTTGATGTTGAGTTCTTTCCGAATCGAAGCGTTGATTCGGTGCGTGGTTTAATTTCTTAGCTCAGTTTTGTAGTGTAGTTTTGGTGATGATGGGATAACTTAGACTTGAAAATTGGATGAATAAGGCACAGGTCATGAGAAATATTGACGTGAGGATACCATTGAAAACTAAGGCATAGGTCCTTTTTAAACTTACGTGAAGGAGATTTGTCCCTGATTAAACAGAACACTACTGATTTAGCACAAACTGACAAGTTAAATCAATTTATAGACATTTTAATCAAATTTGAAAACGCGAAATAATTGGACAAATATTAAGATTTCAAGGAGGTGAATTTTTCTGGTGCATTGTCCATAGTCCGGTTTCAAAAATATGTGACGATTGTTAAATGGTTTTGTATGAAGATGATATGAAGATGAGGCGGATTTTATTTCTTAATTAGTGTAAGGGTAATTGGGTCGTTCTTTCTTTTTACCATCTATGGCTTCATACTTAATAGTGTCACGGAGGTGTATATGGCGCCTCTGTCATGTTGATTTTGCGAAAAATACGAAATATACAAATGCACAGCAAAAGCACCATAACGCTAATCATTTTAAATATAGTAATAATAATTTAACAATTTAAAAAATGTGTTATCTGACTTATCTGTAGTATCGTAATGGGGAATATGCATGAATTTAAATTTTTTCTTTATTTAAAGCTCATTCATGTAAAAAGCAGTAGACAAAAATAATTTTACGAGTACCTAACTATAAATATAACCAAGATATAAGCCAGCAAACATTTCATTCTATCTCTTTCTAGCAAAAGAGAATTGAATATGGGGTTTATATGGCCGGAGTGCACCATGACGTAACAGTGCATGTCGGACCTCTGTGTCTAATTAGTAGTTTAAAATGCCTATATCTTGCGTATTTCTTTGCCGATTTAAATTTTAATTTCACATTTTGATATTTAGTTGCGAAAAGCGATAAAAAAAATCATGCATGTACCCAATTAAGATGATCGTAGATGGGACAGGACAGATCCAATGTCGGTAAAAAGGAATAACGAATTAGTGTCAAACTCCACCAATCTTAGAGCAGAATATTGATACTCATTAGACCTGAGGTCACGATGATACGGTATTGATATTTTCGTCTTCGAAAACCCTCATTATTTAAAAATTGATAAATGTTAATTGTAATCTCTCAACAGTGGCATGCTGGTATCGTTCCTGTACTTTCGCACCAACGCCAAGGGCAAGCTGGACCTGCTGACTAAGGGCCGTAGGAAGCTCACCTCCGGACTGCTGCAGTTCTTCGGCCTCATGGGCTACAGATTCGCCAGGCAAGATACATCTCGATTACTTACAAAAAATAAAAAATAAATGTTATTGATTCAATGCCTGCCCAAAATCGTATTTCAATGGTTTCTTGTAAATTATCTTCGATGAAACGATTTTTTTGATGAATAATAGTATCGATTTCTTCCTATTTGAATTCCATATTTTTTATATTGTGCAAATATTTTAGTTTCCCGATCTGGCAACCGTCAATAAATATGCTTATTTTAAACTTTAACCAAACCTGGCCATTAGGGAATTTTATGCCCAATACTAGGCCATAAAATTCTCTAAAAAAACTTTCTGAAACTTGTGCTGGACTGTGTTACTAATTACACGAATGGCGACAGATTGACAGCCCCGTACCTGTTCATGTTGGGCGTGGTGGAGGTGACAATGAAGTGGTTCGCCCACAACGCGGTGTTTGAGCCGCCCGCCATGGACCATGAGACCTGCCCCAAGTACTGGTGGAGAAACCTGCTGTACATCAACACTCTGTTCCCGGTCGAGCAGATGGTGAGTATCATCACAATATAAATAGCAGTACAATCAGCATCAAGTGTTTTGTAACATCCAAAAAACAAAATATATGGGATTACATATTTATTAATACAGGCAAAAAGACGTGTCTCGTGTCGTGACACATTTTTGTGACTATAGATTATTTAATGCTGACAGTACAAGCACAAAAGGCTTTTGGTCCAAGCAAAAGTACATTATTATTTTTAATAAATAACTAGCATTTGAGGCCGCAAAGGCGTACTTGTATAATGCTGCAGCATAGCATTAATGATTTTACACGATGTTTAGTCATAATGAGGTCTATAAATCATTATTTTACTATATGCCTAATATGCCTATTCAGTCTCGATTTGAAAACGGGAGTTCTTCAACTTATAGAACTACCTACGCTAGAATCGAGCCGTGCGTTAATAAAACACAATACACCATATAGGTACGTATGATATAATAATTGTAACAACTATTTTCTTCCAGTGTATGCTGTGGAGTTGGTACCTCTCCGATGACACACAATTCTACGCCGTCAGTGCTATACTCCTAATCCTGGCCACGAGGTAAGTACAAGAGAAGTGTGTTGGTATTATGTCAACCGAAGTCGAATTGGGTATTATATTGGTACATTGTATAAGGTGCATTGGCATAAGACAGGAGGAGGGGGAAGTTTGAAACGTTAACTTTATTTCAACGCCTTTTCAGTAAGGTTTTAGTCTTTCCCATACTTCCGTCTAACCCCAACGCACCTTGAAAATGGGGAATGGATGAAAATTTTCAAATATCTTAAAAAAAAATTATAGGTAGGAATAAGCCACCTTATTGTCAGAAAAATTACAGATTTTTCTGGCGTTTAGAAAAAAATTAAAAGATTAAAAGGTTGTTGTTGGGATACCTGCCTTATACGTTACTGCAAATGCTGCTTTGATATTTTATTCTTCAAGTTTTCAAATGAAATAATCACTTGTAAAATACGAGAACTTGAAGAATAACAGTATGTTTACAGCCATTTTAATCGAAAATATCAATGCTGCTCTTGCCGTACCGTATAAGGCGGGCATATAGGCCTACCAATACGTTTTCATCTTTCTATATTTTGTTAAGCCACAGAAAAATCTGTATTTTTTTCTGACAATAAGGAGGCTTACTCCAACCTATAAACAAAATTTCAAGATTTTTGAAATTCTTTAGCCATTCCCCCTTCCATACAACGTGTGCCAATCGTTTTTGTGTTCATATTCTGCATATAATTGGCTAGAAGGAGTAGTTTGAGCACTCCTTCTACTTTATACAAAATAGGATAAATACAATATAGGATAGAAGGAGGCAAAGACGGGCGGCAAAAATTCGCTTCTACCGCTTTGGCCAGGGACCAGAACGCCTTACTTCCGGGTGGGTAAGAGGCGAGCTTGGTGCCTATTTGGCGTATGTGGTCGAGGCGTGCCTTGCGAAACTGTTTCTTACTAGACTTGGCGGCTTTGTTAAAGGCTTTCTTCAGCTGTCGAGTATGTGGTGCTTTGCGTTTACGAGCATTCACCCAAGCAAGGTAAGCTGACTGCTTAAGGGCTTCAGCACGAACACATTCAGCGTTAAACCAGGGGCGAGCACTATAACCCGTTAAGACGTCAGAATATGGAATAAAATATTCCATCCCCTGGCGAATAACATCAGTTATAGCACTAGCACAACTCGACGAATCTCCAGAAGAAAAGCACATAGCACGCCAAGGATAAGACGCGAAAAAGTGGCGCATCTCATCCCAGTCCGCTGACTTGTATCGCCACACCCGTCGCTTACCAGAAAGGCCTTGTTCGGGTGGGGAATAAACGGATACAGATTTCACCAGACAATGATCGGAAGTTCCTAAAGGGGGACCTACCGACACCGAGTATTGGTCTGGATCTGAAGTCAGCAGAAGGTCTAATTAGTTGGCTGTATGAGTTTCAACGTCAGGTATCCTGGTGGCAGAGATTTAGCAATACAGCAAATTTGCGCGCCCCTTTCCCTGCATGATCGGTCATTTGGTATGGGAACATCCATTCCTGATGGTGTGCATTAAAGTCCCCCAATATGACTAGCTCCGCCGCAGGGTACCCTTGCTGAGCCTCATCGGCTGCCTCGCTACGGTAGGTGAACAGTTTAGTTATCTCCGGGTCTCCACTGTGCGAGCGGTAGACACACGCGTACACAATCTGAGCTACTCCTGTGTCCACCCAAATCCACAGAACAGAAAAACTGGACTCCTCAATGTTTTTGAGACGCTTAATGCATATGTCGTTGCGAGCATAAACACAAACTCCAGCACGAGGTAGGAACATGTGCTCCAATGTGTATCCTGGGTAGTTGAGGTATGCCGCGTCTGCGGGACATCTGATTTGCGTCTCTGTGAGGAACAGCAGCTGCGGTTTATCGGTCTCGAGATGGTAGTGGACCGCATCGATATTTGAGTGCAGACCTCTAATATTGGAAAGGTGCACTTTTAGTGGTAAGGAGTGCAACCCCTGTTGTGAGTTTTTCTTTTTTTCATTATTGTGGAAGAAGTTCAAGAAAAGAAGAGAGTGAATAAACAAGCAGATGCAAGTTGAGCGAGTCACCACAATCTTCAGAACCCACCACAGACCTACTTGTGTCACACGTAAACATGACTGGCCTGGAGACAACGGGGACGCCCGAACTCCCCCGAAATGGCCACCTGGCCCTCCCATCCGGTCGCCAACCGGCAAGGTGGAGCCATACCGGGATTTTTCGCTAGTTGGCGGGGCAGCCTTTCACGGGTGGCTTTCCCGTTATTTGGGCCCCCAACTATCTGCGGCCGGCCAGCGGCGCACCGTGTTTCGGATCTTGCTAGCCTCCAGAACCAGACGCTGTCGGTGCGACACAAATTGGTAGTAACACGGCATTCAGGCGCATTGCTGCTGCTCAGACACAACCGCCCACTGGCAACCCCAACACGGTAAACCATTTGGCGGCACGGCTTAATCTGGGGGGTGGTAACCAGCCATGGCCAAAGCCTACCACCGGTAAGATTTGTTGTCCATTTAGCACCACCTAGGGATCACTTGTAGGGTCTCGGGGGTAAACCTACGGAAGCGGACAACACTAATCCCCAAAATTTCAAGATTTTTGAATATTTTTATCTATTCCCCATTAACAGACTGAGACTCAAAAAAAGATCCGTGCCTGTAGAAAAGTAAAATCACAAGGTGACGGCACCGTCAGCGATCGTTGTCAATAAGACGAATCTATCGACTAATTGAGGATATCACTTTCATATTATCTAGTGATAAGTATATGCGAGTAAGTAGTGACTTTTTACGTTCTTAGTCTTTAGAATTACATCTATTAACAATATAACCTTGATGTTGTCATCCTAAGGAACCCTAAGAGAAGAGATGCGAAGAACCTTCATAAGCTCACGTCACGCCTTCCTACCCCCAGCAACACTTGCAATCAAACTTTTAAACAAGTTTAGTTTACGAAACACACATTTCGCTCCAAGCCTGGGAACCGAAGTTCAATGAAAGTTAATTAGATATAAGTTGCAGAATTATAGTCAAGTGCATATAAAAATGGTTTTCTTTGTATAGAAATTCCATACAACATGGCGCTTTGGGTGCGCGATAAGCGCGTTCCTACCCAGCTAAACATTTTGGGTCATGTTCAGAGCAAAATTTTCGTAAATTTTCTATGTTCAGTAGATTTTTCACTGGACTGCACCTTTGGATTACTGGTCCAACGTCTCAACTTTAAACCTTTTTCCAGCCACTTCAAACTCTCCGCCGCCCTGACCTTCGTGTTCTTCATATCTTCCCTGCTCACGACGGGTTACGTGTCCTGGAGCAACGAGCACATCCCGTCCAACGAGGACCCGTTCACCCAGTTCGACAAGATCTATGACAAGCCCTGGACACGGCTCGGCCCGTACCTGGTCGGCATGGCCGTAGGCTGGGCCCTGTTCAAAACCAATTTGAAGATTAGGATGAGCAGGGTATGAAGCTTTGAATGATTTATTGAAAAATTGTATAAGATATCGATACACAATATTGAAAAAAATTAATCTTTACACATTTGGCCTGTGATGCAATGTGAAAATTGTAATAGTTGCTTAGTACTTTATTTTAATGATGAATGATAATCGCGCAAAAAGAAGAAAATATTGTGATTTGATATGTTAGGTGAACATAATCGCTATGGACACCCGGTCGCACGCGCAGAGATTGTCGTATACTGACTAACTATTTATCTTCCACTTGCAGGTGTGGGCGTGGGTAGGCTGGGTGATCTGCACGGCCACATTCCTGTTCCTCATCTTCGGGCTGTACAGGACGGAGCTGAGCGTGGCCTCGGCCGCCGTGTACTCCGCGCTGTCGCACTCACTGTGGGCCGCCTGCGTCGGCTGGGTCATCGTCGCCTGCTCCTCTGGACACGGAGGTACGTATACCACTTCTGAGCTCACCGGAACATATCTCTCTCAACTCGACACAATATTTACAATGCAATTACTCTTTCACGCCTCACAAAACAGAGTACAGAAGAAAACAATACACTCATGAACAGGTAAACAGCAGGAGGTCTTATCATTAAACATTTCAGATTTCAGACTCATGTCAATCAATCAATATTTATTGTACATAAAAACATGGTATACAATAACAGATCTTAACAAATATATGTCTGACTCCCATGTTCAGTTGCTAATACAACACGTTAAATATAATTATGTAGGTATATCGTCGCCTGGTACATAGAACAAGCTTTTCTTAGTTTGGGACTAGATCGATTTGTGAAAGATTATTGTCCCAGATATTTAGTTCTGATTAAAATAAAATGATACTCGTGTCCAGGCTGGGTGGAGCCGCTGCTGTCAGCGCCGGTGCTGTACCCGTTCTCGCGCGTCACGTACTGCGCGTACCTGGTGCACCCCGTGGTCCTGCGCTACGTGGCCATGCACCTCACGCACCCCATCCATCTGGGCGAGCTGCTCGTGGTACCTAACTAATCTGTTTTTGTTTTTTGACGTGAAAGTAATCCTACCCCAGATGTTCAGCAATGAAATTGCGACGTAACGGTTGGATAAAACAGTATTGGTTCCAGACGCTTACACATATCCCTCGATCCCGATCGAATCTGGAAGGTTTCCTAACTAGCTCAGGCCGGAATCAGGGAAATGTAAGTTATTAAAGTAAACATCGGGATTAAACCTAATTAAAATATAATGGCTTTTTTTGGTTGGTATACTAGTTCCTAGGGGACGCGGAGTCCCGGCCACATGAGGCTTAACGTCTCATCGGGACTAACCTAATCTTAAACTCCGATACATGCGGACAGAAATACACCGAGCCAACGGAATGTATTCCCAGAGTTGTACGAGGGACTAGAGGTATGGAAACACCTCTCACTAAGAATTAGCGAGGACTTATCTCCAAGCCAGCAAGATAGCAACTATAGTCAACGATTACACGCAAATTCTGGCGTCAGTTCAGTCTTAGGCTGGATTTCAACAAATTTGTATTCCGAGATTTACGCTTATTTTCATATAGTTATGTCAAATTGCTAAGGAGTTTTGACAT
Source organism: Hedya salicella (assembly GCA_905404275.2). Lineage (NCBI taxonomy): Eukaryota > Metazoa > Arthropoda > Insecta > Lepidoptera > Tortricidae > Hedya > Hedya salicella. Next base: position 93,462,395 of record FR990096.1, read on the forward strand.
TACTATCTGGAAATAAGCGTTATTCTCGGAATCAAAGTTTGGTGAAATCCGGCCTTAGTCTGATTAGATTTTGACTTATGCCAAAATAATTGACAGGAGAATTACACAAACAGGACGAACAGTCCCCTGTCAGTTTTCTGTCAGTCGAAACGGACTAGACTGTGCGAAGAGAAAAGAGTCGTGGCAGAAACGGAAACTAACATTATGAATTTTACATGGCAATCGCACCTTAGACACCAGTTTTATAAAAAGTAAACAAACTTCTGTCGTTATTATGTCATTTTGTATTTTATATACAAAAACCGCAAGGTTTATCTATAAAATAATATTAAAACTTGGTAAAACCGTCCATAGTTTAACAAGGGAAATTATATTTAATACTATTTGATTTTGTCAGCGGGCGAAAGCGGCTAAAAGCCCCACTATTGATTTGCAACAAATAAAATAACGAGTGTCCGCTATGACGGGTTATTTATGTTGTATTTAATAGTACCCCTAAATAACTAGTCCCCAATGCAAAGTCGGTAAGTACTTCTCTTTCCGAACAGAGTCTAACAAATATTCATTGAAATACATAATTGTTTTTCATCAGTCCGCATAATCAGTCCGTAAGTCCAAAGGGTTTCATGATAATTCTCTCTTCATTCTGACCAGAACGATAAACTGGGCTGGCGTTAGAATTATCGTGTGCTATACAGACTTTCTTATGTGTATGACTTTTCATGTCCACCCGCTACCCAGACTAACACTGCTATTTAATATTAACCCTTCAGATGGCCAGTAGGGTAAAGTAACTGTTCCTACCGTTTCAGTTCGTGTTGTTCCTGGGGCTGACTGTGATATCATACTTCGCGGCGTTCGTGGTGTCTGTGGCGTTCGAGGCGCCCATCGTCACCATGCTGAAGATCTTGTCTCCACAGCGCAAACCGCACCGCGTCTGAAGACCATCTATCCGTCTATCCAGCGTCGTAGCAAGAACCTCCGACCGAAATTTAATTTAGCGCCCCCCTAGACTGCGCCCCAGCTGAGCAGCTCGTATGCGATCCCTGAGGGTAGCGCCCCTGAGGGCTTCACGGCTGGTCGGACCCTAGCCAGCTATGGCACTGCGTCTCTCTGATCCAGCCTACAATCATTAGGTACCGGGTATTACTTAAACAAAGTTGTAAATAAGTAAATGCCGTTAAATTTCCTATTTTGTTAACAAATTCTTCAGGTAAAATCTTGTATGTGATAGTAACATATTCGTATAGACAATTTAAAGTTTCATATTGGCAAAAGGCCATACGTTCTATATCAAATATGTACCTACACCATTACCGGATCCCTTTGTTTCCCATAATCATTGAAAGTTGTAATGTAATATAAGTCATACAATCATTTGTCATCATTTTGAAACCGTAATATTTTCAGGAACTTTGAACCGGTCATTCTGTAGAACCCATTAGGTTGGGTTTAGTGGCGTGGCGTCCATATAAGCCGATTCCTACCGTGTTGCCCAAGGAATGGCTTATTATTATATATATTATTATAACCAACTTTTTCTTTAAGTAAATGAATACGCTTCGGCTTCCCTTGTTATTTTCCTGACGCCACGCCTGTGTCAGGTTAGATTTGTTTTGTAATAGTCCTGAAAAGTTTACGGTTTCGTAGAAATATGCGATTATGACTAACGAAATGACAAAGAGAATTAAGATTATGACTTTCAATGTTACGGCAGTCAATATGGACCCACACCATTCCATTTAGGTAAGAAAGGCCATGATATCTAAAAAAAAACTGAATTAACGCCCCCTTTGCATGTAGTAATCTTAGTAGTAAGTTTTTTTTGCTATATTATTGATTAAATTTCATAATTAAGATTCTAACTATTATATTTCCTTAATTATGAAATGAATCGATAAAACATCAATCAAGAACCAATAATTATAAAAACTATTATTTATTATTAAAATAGGAAATTCATTTGAGGAATCCACTTTTCTGAATTTCCTTAACTTCGTAGACTATTGAGAATTTCTTTTAAAAAATGCCCGTTGCCACCAACAACTTCGTCTCTCTTTAACTTTTCTAATTTGTATTAATTAAACCTTTCTAGCACGTATTGTTTTTATTGTATTGAATATAGTTTTTGAATAACTTAATTATACAAAATCAAAAAGGAATGTTGAAGCATACGAGTATTTAATGTATCTTATACCTATAAATCTTTGTAACCAAAATGTTAAAATTAAGGAGAGTTAAAAATAGCAGCCGTGGTGTAACTGTATGGTGGCCCTTTTCGAGAAATTCTCTTTTAACCGGACTTAGTGAACGTTAGGAATGTTTCCAGGTAAGTAGGTATCCTATCTTAAGTTTCTTTGTTTAAGCGTAAAGCAAGACGAACACACTTTACACGTATTTCCAGTTTTATTGAGTTTCCATTTTGAGTAAAGATTTTTAATACACTCATTACATTATTTGACTACAATGTACTTTAAGACTTTCTTGTACTGTGCTTAAGTGTGTAATCTAAAATCATATGACGTGAAATTGTCGCTCATAAGTTCCCTGGGAGTAATAATAGCATTTTGCTATTTATGCCAACATAATATAGGAAATAAAATCATGTAATTTATAATGCAATCCTCACTTTTAATGAATACGTACAGACCAAATTCCAAATAAATATATTAATAAGAACAAAAATAACTAAGACCAATAATTACCACGAACCATAATATAATCTGACTAAATTAAAAAACAACCTTCTAGTCACTGGCGTGCGCTCCATATAAGCAGAAAGGCACTGCCTAACCTGAACGCCTATGGCTCTCTACAGGCAGAGAGAAACTGCCTACCTTGGACATAAACCCGGTGCACGCCACTGCTTCTAGTACATTTTACCAGGACAGCTATTTTTTTTTTAGAATAATATAATTTCATTAAACGTGAGAATTGCTTACTAACGATTTTGGTAAACAAAAAGGTTTCCTCGGTACATCAGTAATATAAAATTAATAGTAAAATGCCAAATTATTCACAAGTCACTTATCGTGTCTCTATCTTTGTTGATTGGGGTTTTGTATGCGCATATTAGCAACATTTGACACCTATTTCAAAGTATAGGTAACCTAAATCACGATCTAGTAGGTAAAACATCGGACACGTGGATAATGTGTAATAAAACGTCTGTTGTCGGTCCTATTCCGTTTTAAGTCCTTAATATAGAATTAGCTTTACGGTACAAATTATTTAAATTATTACTTAAGCGTCCGAATAAGAAAAATGTTCAAAAATGTGCAATTTAATAATTTTGATGTTATAATTTTTAAGAACAAAAGTGTACGTACAAGTTTTCTTCTCTTCACAGTAAACAGATCTCAAAAATATTGTTATTAAGGTTCGATTCAAAAAATAAATTGCTAACAAAATATACTCATGTCCTATGTATGATGTATTGTTAGTGCATAGAACACAGGTAGATGACCTTTACCTTTATTAGGAAAGAGCAACAAAGCCATGCCATAGAAAAATATAAAACAAATTGAAAACTAAGTAGACAATTTCATGAACCATAGACTATAAATAAGCCAGTTTAATGGCACTAATGAGACATTGGTAACACATGTCCATGAGAACACAAATCTTTTAAAAAATATTTCTTACAGTATCACTCTAGCAGGAAACGTACAGTATAAATAAATAAGTCATCAAGTTTCTTGAGTCGTGGCGTGCCAAACGCATAGGAAAGAAACTCTGTCCTTAATCATGACAATTTTTATTGTGTAGAAATGTAAAACTTTGCACATTTTGTTTTATCCAAATTAATTAATTGTAAATAAAAGAACTGGTAATGCGAGCCCGTATCTTGTGTCAACAATGTTGTAGGTGTCTGGGTCATACAGATTTTTGAATAACAATAATTAACCCTATTAAATATACACCGATACGGAAAAACGTATAAACATACTTTCGCATTTATAATATTAGCAACTAAGTATTCCAATCACACCAAAAACAATACAATACGACTACATAGTTGGAAATAAACTCGAATGACTTTCACAAATCAAATTACTTACTTAGTTCGAAAAACATCTTCAGGATACGAGCTTCGCAATGTTACAAAAATAGTTATAAATTTATAAATAAAACTTGTAATTGTAAATAGGCTGTACATATTATTATAGTTAGAAGATTTTTTATGGTATTTTTTAATTATAAAAATTAAATATATTCATTGTATTTTATTCAACCTAAACTACTTCGCACATCTACTTAACAGTATAATTAGAACTTAATTAAAGCAATATTCTTGCAAACCTTATTAGTATAGTATCCTGAAGTCAACATATATTATCAATTGCCATTAAATATAATTTAAAAAGTTTGTTTTTGGGCATTTGGATAAAAACGCAACAACGATCGAGTAACGTAGTTACGTCAATTTTTTTTCCGTTCTAAATTGTATAGTATTCCCGTTGGGACAATAATTAAAAACAACTGATTTGATTCCTCAGGGCCGCGTCTATTAAGACCTCTACTTTTCCTAATTGCCTCTTATAATACGCCACAAACCTGAGGAGTCCAACTTCAGTAAATAGGAAGTCAGCCAACCCTGAAATTGTCGGCGGTTAATTTATTAATTTTATTTGACCTCTCCCACGAATTTCAATCCCATGGAAAATACATGATTAGCCTTCGGAAGTCTTCACATATTTCCGAGATAAAAAGTGGTCTATGTCCAGCCAATAAACTAATCCAAATGGTCAAAATACATCGTAACAGAATTCTTGCCCACAGGGATTAAGACGTTTGGCATTTTAAGTAGTTGTTACAGACAGATTTAATGCTGGACAAAGAAATAAGTAAATAACTTGAAAGGCACTGTTATAAGTACAAAATTTGACTTTATAAATTAGAAAAATGTCGTTCCGCAGTTCGATCGAGTTCCGTATCAATTTTCACTACTTCGATTTGTTCGTTTTTTAGCTATACGCATTTATGCTTATGGATAAGGATTTAAAAGGCAACCCGGTACTAAGTGTTCAACTGTTGGCACAATCTGAGAGCCGCCTCAGTAGACTACAGCACGGCATCTCCACCAGTAGTGACAGCAGTAGTGAGGCCAGGAGCGTTAGCAGCGTCGTGCCCGCGAAGTAAGACCACTAGAAACATATATATATATATACTATTATAAAGTTATAAAAATGAAATGTCTGTAAATTTAAGATATTTCCAAAAAATGTTTGTTATGGACTATTTGTAGGTATCTAAAACGAAAAATATTTTTTTTTGATTTTATGTATGTTTGTATGTGTCGTTGTGGCTTCATCACGCAAATTACATACTATACGATACGATACGATTTACGTACTTTTTCTCCTCCGCGAACGAAGTTGCGGGTGCCTCCTAGTATATATATATAGACATCCAGTACTGGACAAAGGCCTCCAAAGAACCCATCAACGACCTGTCACCACCCTTATTTGACGATTTTCCGATACTAAATACGATTTCAATAAAACAATTTAAACGGATTATATCATGTTTATTATCACATTTCAGTTCCCGACGTTTCGGAAGCTTTTCAGCTTACGTGTTCACGGGTTGACCGAAAAAATATATATTTTTCTATGTTAAAGTTACAATTTGTGCAAACTACCCGCATTGAGAAAACAAATAAAGGTACAAAGGTAGGTTACATACATGCAAGGTGGGCCTAATCTGTAAAGTAAAGACAGTTGATACATGTGCCCGAACGGCTTAATTATTTTGTTTTAATAATTTACCAGCAGCATGTCACAAAATGAGGGTGACTGAGAAGAAAAGAAAAGCTGCAAAGAAAAAATCACAGACTACCCTGTTACTTATTCTATTATTATTATTATTATTATTATATAACACAGACTACTAAATAAACTACTTTTGAATAGAGAGATAATATATTTTTACACTGTTCGGAATTTAATTATTTTGAGAAATGCTGCTGGTAACGTAAATTATTAACAGAGAATAATATAGCCTTTCTGGCACATGTGTAACTGTCTTTACAGATTAGGCCCATCAGGGATGTATGTACAATGGTATCTGTTTTCTCAAAGTGGGTAGTTTGCACAAATTGTATCTTTGACAGAGAAAAATAATTATATCTTTTCTCAGTCAACTCGTAAACACGAAAGCTGAAGAGCTTCCTTAACGTCGCGAACTTAAATGAGATAATTAATATACGCGATATAATCCGTTTAAATTGTTTTATTTAAATGAGTGATAATCGTGGAAACAGAAGATAATATTATTTAATACGATTATCTACTAAATTAAATACGATTTTTATCCTCAACTTTGCCCCTCAGAGGTGTTCATTACTGAAGGAACACCTTTTCAACAAACTGAGTGATAATATGGGTGGCTTGGATAACAAGGGTGGTGAAGGTATTTTGTTTTATCCTACAGAATTGACAACATTTCATTTTTTTCGATATCCCTAAATCGAAAACGGTTTGGAGAAAAACGCCTCAAGAACACAAAAAATATTTTTGTAGATTTTTTTTTACAATTTTGCCAGTTTTTGTCACCAAAATATTGCCACTATAAAAATAGTCTCCTTCCGGTTATCCGTTTGACATCTTTGGACGCATGACACTATTGACATTTAATTTCACTCGAATATCGTCTTGTACGTCCGACGGACACCTGCTCTCTCTATAATGACGACTCGTAAGCCCGTTGGGCAATTTCTTTAACAACGACTCCACTTCACAACTTTGATTTGACTCATATACTGCTCGGTTCCTTTAATTTTCTATGACTCGGGTATTAAGACCGGACATGCGAAACGCGGAGGGATTTGTGCAAGCTGACAACACTAATAATTTGCCTCGAAAGGAGACTGTATATTGATGATGGAGTTTATGCAAAGCTCGCATAAGTATAATTTCTTCTCTCATCAGAGGTGCCAGTACTTCACAGTCTTTCCGGACGTCTTATGTTGCAAATGCTATGGGCTACATAGAAATAAAGCGTCCTAATGATATATTTTTTGGTAAATGCCGCATAACGCCGGAGCACATGGTGCCCATCAAAATGTACCAAGTACCTATCTGCACAAATAGATAAGTCTCGTCCAGTTACGCGCACAGTGCAGACGCGGCGCAATTTAAATAAAATAGACTAAATATTCGGCAATCAACTTTGAACCCCGTACACAAGGCAGTAGATTTATCTTTAACAAGCAAATTACGCGGTGCTTAGACCCTTTCCTCTTCGCAACTGTGAGTGCGCGCTGTGCAGTGACGTTATAACTACGGAGCTATGAATCCACACCGCACGCCGCCTGGAGGCGGCATTACCGTAGGAGGCTCGGAGCTACAACGTACACCGCCTGGAGATGGAACTGTGATAGGAGGTCTGGGTCTTAGTGGATCACAACCCAACCTGGCATTGACTTCGGAACAAGACAATGCACAAATTACCTTTCGCAACAAACGTAAATTGTCAAATGAAAATGATCACATCCTGTCAGAACTAACTGATTTGAAAAAGCAAATGTCAGAATTGATGTTCACTTTAGCTACTTATAACAAAGCGCAGTCACAGAGAATGAATCAACTGTGTGAAAGTGTTAATGATATAAAAAATCAAGTCACCGATATTCGCACCAGCATGGACAACGTAATAACAGGACAGAATAATATGAAAGCAGAATTAAACAACCTGCTGACATATATGAGTGCAACGAATACGAGACTAGAACTGTTGTAAACAGAAGTCCAAGAACTAAAAACGACTTCTGGACAAGGAGACGCACACATTTGCTGTGAGAACGTAATCACTGAGTGCCGAGAACGAAATCTGCGAGCTAAAAATATCATAATAGCAGGCATTTTCGAACCAGATCCGGCATCGTCCGAAAAAGCAAAGTGCGACAAGGATGAAATTGCAAAAATTACCAAAGCTATCAGTGACTGTCCAGAACCTAAACAACATTTTCGTCTTGGAAAACCACAAGAAAAGAAACAGCGCCTAATAAAAGTGAGTTTCGAATCAGAGGAAACAGTACTATACATACTTAGAAACAAAAGTAAGGTGAACCTAAACAATATTAAGATTTACTCTGATCAGACCCCACAGCAACGTAAGGTACTTGAAAATCTACATAAAGAACTTGAGCAACGTATTTCTAATGGTGAGACAAATTTGCGCATTGGATATGTGAAGGGGGTCCCAAGAATAATGGAATCGCAGATAAAAAAATCCATACCGACCGTTCTGATGACAACAACAGCGGAGACATGCTGATTCCATCGAGCGGTCATATTTCTTACCAAATAGCCACAACTTACGCACTAATAAAAATAAGTGATAAATCCCTCAAGTGTTTCTATGCCAACGTCCGAAGCATAGTCAAGTCGGGTAAGTTTGATGAGCTAAAATGTATTATTGAATCTTTTGGCACTATAATTCACATCGTTGCACTAACAGAGACATGGATAAAAGACGAAGAAGAAGCCAAAAGACTACAACTACCGGGCTACTCGCATTTCTATAATTTTAGGCACAATTGCAGAGGAGGCGGCGTTTCAATCTACGTACACAATACATTGAAACATAATTTGATCGAGGAATGTTGCATAAATGAAGACCACTTCGTCTGGGTTCACATAGCTAAATTCTCCTTAGATATTGCTACAGTATATAAACCAGAACGAACGAACTCTAGCTCCGTTTCTCGAAGAATACTCTCTCCAACTGAAGCGAAGAAAACGAGTTTTAATATTTGGCGATTGCAACTATGATAGTTTACATCCAAAAGCTACTAAAGACTACAAGCAAACTCTGAAGGAAAATGATATCACAATCCTAAATAAAGTAGACAAAGTACATAGTACTCGACAGTCATCATCAACAAACACAATCCTTGATCATGTTTGCTCAAGCCTCAAACATAATTCCTATCATCTGTCTCTAAAAGATTCAGCTGTGGCTGATCACAAACAGATTTACTTTGAAGTCAAAAAATATCAGACACCAATAAAGAAAACAATAGAGTGCATAGCAATAGATTATGAAAAACTATACAAAACCATCAGTGAAACAAAAGACAATGAGAACTGCATCTAAGAAATTCTTGAGGCAAAAATATTCGCATCCCTAGAGAAAAGTAGAATAAAGAAAACCAAAACCCTGAATTCACCGAGGCAGGAATGGATGAAAAAGGAAATCATACATGCAATAGACAAAAGAAATAAACTATGGAAGAAATACAAAACAAACAACGCGGATGATGACTTAAAACAAAAATTACAAGAAGAAAGTAAACTGGTATCTGATAGTATACAGGCAACAAAAAAGGCTTACTATCTCAAGACATTCAAAGAATGCACGGACAAACCAATTAAAATGTGGAACTTGATCAACAGTCTCTCCAACAATAAGGCAAAAGACAGCGCCCACCCTGCCCAGCTAAAAGTAGATTCGAGAATTGTGACAGACTTAACAGAAATCTGCGAAGAATTCAATGCATACTTTTCTACAATCGGCTCCTCCCTAGCTAGCAAAATCCCAGTTACCCACTTCCAATCATATGCTGCTGACAAAATCGATAAGTTTAGTAACCTAAAACCAACTAGCGAAGATGAAATACTAAAAATAATATACAATCTTAAAACGAACACTAGCTCCGGTTTAGATGAAATCACTATAAAGTCAATTAAATGCATAATTCCAATAGTATTTCATGAATTTACAAATTGTATAAATAGATGTTTAGACAATGGTGTCTTTCCTGATAGTTTAAAAATAGCTAAAGTAACCCCTATTCATAAGTCAGGAAATAAGTCGGAGCCAGGAAATTACCGGCCCATCTCTGTCCTCACAACCGTTTCAAAAATTTACAAAAAAATCATTTATGCACGTCTCAATGAATTTCTAGAAGCTAAAAATTTTTTATCACCGAAGCAATATGGATTTCGGCCGAAATCTAATACCCTCTCCGCAACAATAGACCCTGTTACTAATATAAAAGTTAAAATAGACCAAAAACAAATTGTTCTAGGAATATTCATAGACCTAACTAAAGCGTTTGATACTGTAAGCCATGACATGTTACTAAAAAAGTTGAGTAATTTGGGAATAGTAGATAAAGCATACAACTTACTCAGGAGCTACCTTGAAAATCGTCAACAGGTTGTAAAAATTGGTCAGAGCAGGAGCGGTCCCAGATTTGTAACATGTGGCGTACCACAGGGTTCGATTCTCGGTCCGCTTCTGTTTCTTATCTACATCAACAATATCTGTCGGGATCCGACACTTTATGCTGACGATACAAGTCTTTTTTATAGCGGAAGATCTATCGAATATGTTATGATAACTGTACAAAAGGATCTAGATCTTCTAAACACATGGTTCCAATCGAATCTCCTTACTATGAACATTGCCAAAACAAACTTTTTTTTTTAAGAAAATCGTCGATTTTCTCAATAAATAGCCAAGTGATTAACCGAAAATTACATGAAAAATATCTTGGCTTGATCTTAGATTCCCAACTGACATGGAAACCACATATAGAAAAGGTAAAAGCAAAACTGGCGTCTCTTACGGGAGCCCTACGTAATGTTGCACGATGTTTTTCGCGAAAAGTTAAATTTATGATATACAACTCTCTTGCTAAACCCCATATTGACTATTTAATTGAGGTGTGGGGCACCGCCGTCAAAACGAATGTAAACAAAATTCAAATTGCCCAAAAGAAACTACTTAAAACCTTATTCCACTACAATTATCACACGTCTACCGAAAAAATTTATTCCGAAACTAAAATAATGAACGAAAAAACATATATCTATAACATTTGCCTGCTAATACGAAAAATGATTGAAAAAAGAATACATACGCAAATCACATTCGCCGAAAAACATCAATTCCAAAGGATAAAACTCCGAAATGCGGATAATCTGGTATTACATCATCCTAGAACAAGCTACGGGAAGGAGAGTTTGGTATTTGAAGGTGCCAAGCTATATAAACAAATTACCAAGAGACATTAAAGAGTTAAAATCTATAAACAGTTACAAAGAAACAACAGAACAGTGTCTGTTCTCCACCAAACGGAGCCCATTCGAGCTGGCTCCGACTTTCCGGAATGTGCCTGTAAAATTGACTGGCAGCCTTGAGCTTCTTGGTGTTCAGTTGACTGCCAATCTCAATTTCGGTCAATATATCGAGTCCAAAGCAAAGACTGCAGCCAAAAAACTCGGAATCCTCTCCAAGGTTAGGCGGTATTTCACTCCAGGACAGCTTTTAATGCTTTACCAAGCACAAGTCCGGTCATGTATGGAGTACTGCTGTCACCTTTGGGATGGATCAGCTAAATACCAACTGGCCACTTTGGACTCGATTGACAAACGAGCTAGGCGGCTTATTGGCGACCCTACTCTAACTGACACTAAGCTGCAGAGCCTTGAGCATCGACGTAGGGTCGCTCGTCTGTCGGTCTTTTACAGGTTACATTTCGGTGAGTGTGCGGGGGAATTACATGATTTAATTCCACCAGCCCCTTTCCATCATCGGGACACACGACGCGTGCGTTCGTTCCATCCGCACGTGGTCAATATTCCGCGAATCCGCACGAAGCGCTATGGTGCAACTTTTATCATGCGTACCGCAAAGGAGTGGAACTCGTTGCCTGCGAGTGTGTTCCCCGACCATTATAATTTGGGCGTGTTCAAGACAAGAGTGAATAGGCTGTTTCTAGACGGGCATGATACATCCTTGACCGCATCGTCACTTAACAACAGGTGAGATTGCGGTCAAATGCCCATCTATTTATAATAAAAAAAAAAAAAAAAAATACCTTAAATACCACGTAATCAATAATATAAAAGTGTTAATTATATACCATTCCCATATAAATTGTAAAAATATAATGTATACACACCTACATTATTTTGTACTTCTTATTTTCCTTGTTCAAATCGAATCAGCAGCATAATATGATTATCTGAACTTAATACCTACCTACGCAGTTATATTTTACATTTATAGTTTTAGGTAACTACGCTCAACGTAATGTCGATGCTTCCTCCATTTTTTCGCACGTTAATGTTCCCTAAATCCTTATCGCAGCGAGCTTGGAGCCACGCTCTGCCGCACAACAACTTATCTACCTTGCATGCCGATTGTCAACTTACCTGCTTTTGACTTAAAATGACTACCGTTATTAGTATTGCACTATACGTTTAACTCTAAATTTAAGTTTATATGTTCTCATGTCAGTGAATTTGTAATAAAGATTCTTTAACCGTATATAAGAGAATAGGCGATATACGAGTGTTCTTCATACAAGTTTTCTTAAAACAATATTTTATGCGTGTCATTTTCTATACATAATTATTGAATTAATCACACCACTGCGTATCGTTTTCAAGTTTTGACGTTTTTATCTTGACGTTGTGACAACTGCCGTCATTGTAAAACTGTTTGAGTGCACTTAAATAACAAAGTTCGCATTACATTTTGTTGTTATTTCGAACGTTTTTTTAAGTGTGTGAAACAGAGCTGTGACGTAATTTTGCTGCTAGTTAGACGTTTATTACATACGACCTTTTTCATCAAACTAATAATATTAAGGGATTTATGCAAAAAAAAAAAACATTTCCGCATATATAAAAAAATACGGGTATGTTAAAATTTCGCCTTCTTTCGAGTTCGACAAGAATCATTCAAAAATAAGAAATATTGTCAATTAGTATTTTAGATATCAAAAATGACGACTAACATTTTATCACTATTTCTTACACATTTAGAATTTATATAAAAACAAGTATTATCCTCGACCTACGACACCAATTATAACAAACCAAGATACTTACGATGCACAGTATGTTGGACCACAGTGTCCCATCCAGGCTCAGCAGCACGGTGCTGGCGACGGGATCGTGGAGCATCAGCATGCTGTAACAGAGCTGACTGACCGCCAAAAGCTGACTCACATCCTAATCCGGCATTAAATGTTAGACCAAGATACTTACGATGCCCAACGTTTTGAGGAACAGCGCCCCATCCAGCCTCAATAGCACGGTGCTAGCGACGAGCCCGTGGAGGATAAGCACGCTGGAACAGAGCCGGCTGAGCGCCAAGAGCTGACTTACATCCTGTTCATGGCACCAATTGTTAGACCAAGACACTTACGATGCACAGCGTGTTAGAGCACAGCGCCCCATCCAGATTCAGCAGCACAGTGCTGGCGACGGGCCCGTGGAGTAGCAACACGCTATAGCAGAGCCGGCTGAGCGCTGCCACCGCTCCGGAGTCCAGAAGCTGGCGGCTCATACCTGGTGGAAGAGCAGGATTAGAAAATTTAACACAAGTCAATTAGTCTGAGATCTATACTTTATCATAAAACAGTAAGAAGGGAATGGTTGTACGTTGTAGGTTTATGGTAGTTCTGGTGTAGAGGAGGTTATTCCAGACTACGCTAAGCAAACAAGAGGGTTATGACTTTTCCTTCTCCACGAAAGAAGTTGCATCTTCTACTAAGATCTTACAGGTAAGAAATCATGATTTACGTAAATTGATTGCAGTGAGAACCCTGCAGCTAAAAAGGTATGGTTAAGTCTATAAATTGACATAAGCTGCGATCGTAGCCAAACGATAACTTACTAACAGAATATTCTGGACTCACCAGCGTAGTTAGTTGCGCACACAAGCGCAGGCCACAGCAGTACTGTGGGCCACACCAGGTGCAGGAAGCTGGAGGCCCACGCGGGGCCGGCCCACGGCACCGCCGACGCCACAGCCAGCGCAGAGAGCGACGCCAGCCACAAAAACCCCGACGTCACCTGAACCCAAATGTGAGGTATTCCACCAGAATAAGAACTTTATCGGACACGGTACGGCTACGATTATAGCAGCTAAATTATTAAAAATATATACTTAGAAGACAAGTTATGAAATTTTATCCTAATAAAAATCAGATCCATTTAATTGATAGACATATCAAAAAAAATGTGTCACGTACCCGACATACTGGTGGAATGGCGTCACTAGTAATGTCGTCATCACTATGGTACAGTAAACTCCCTAAGTAGTTATCAAAAACCAAAACGGTAGTATAACGATACGGGTATCTTTAGTTAATTTACCAGCGCCCTATACAGCATACCGCTTCGGAAAATCTGATATCTGAAAAGACGTTCAAGAAACTGTCCAGTCAGCCTCTTTCCAAACAAAATAAAAGCTGTAGCTGATGAACCGTGCGACCAACTTCGTCGACTCCTATATATCCAGCTCCTTGATGTTTTGTATGAATTACGTCCCATTTTTCTTTTACTGTTCCTATTAATTGTATCTTCTTTTATGGCAATAAATAAAATCATTAACTTTTCATTTCACGAGCGATTCCATCACATTACTAAGCTAACGTAAACTACTTAGTAGTAATCATTTTGCAATGTTAAATAAACTATTTCGGCCAGAGCTGCGGACTAATAAAATTAAACTCAGCCAAGTCTATATTATGCTATGACAATTTTGGAACAAACTTACGATTGTGTATTCTGCGAAAAATTGTTTCTGGAAGGAGAACATTCGGTGTATAACATTATGTGGAACCTGCTATGTCAAAGAAGTCTCGGACACTAAAAAATATGCGAAATAAATGTACATATTTATTTATTTCGTTTCTTGATAAAATAATTTAAACGTTTTGACATTACAATATAACCAATGCGTCACGAAACTTTGCGTAACAATGAAAAATTGTATTTCACAGTAACACATTACATTGAAACAGTTAAACACCTAAGCATCCATCGCCTCACAGAATTTAGAGCATTCACTACACACTGCCCACCCATCGTCACGCAAATTAGTCACTCAGGTGGACATAGCCCGCTTGTTGTCAATATCAACTATTGGCAACAGCACCCTGGAGAGTGGAGACCCAGCCGGCGCATCAGCCAGCCCGCCAATACGCCGGTGAGGTAGGGCGAGCCCCGCCGCCCAGGGTCGCTCCAGCATTGGCCACGCATCCTGGAGACCTATACAGGGCCGCCCAGCTGGCACACCAGCCAGCCCGCGAGCACGCCGATGAAGAAGGGCGCCACGTGCGCCCAGAGCCACTATTACACTGGCCACTCACCCTGGAAACCTGCAGATGGCCGCCCAGCCGGCGCACCAGCCAGCCCGCGAGCACGCCGATGAAGAAGGGCGCCACGTGCGCCCAGAGCCGCTACAACACTGGCCACTCACCCTGGAGACCTGCAGATGGCCGCCCAGCCGGCGCACCAGCCAGCCCGCGAGCACGCCGATGAAGAAGGGCGCCACGTGCGCCCAGAGCCGCTACAACACTGGCCACTCACCCTGGAGACCCGCAGATGGCCGCCCAGCCGGCGCACCAGCCAGCCCGCGAACACGACGATGAAGAAGGGCGCCACGTGCGCCCAGAGCCGCTACAACACTGGCCACTCACCCTGGAGACCTGCAGATGGCCGCCCAGCCGGCGCACCAGCCAGCCCGCGAGCACGCCGATGAAGAAGGGCGCCACGTGCGCCCAGAGCCGCTACAACACTGGCCACTCACCCTGGAGACCTGCAGATGGCCGCCCAGCCGGCGCACCAGCCAGCCCGCGAGCACGCTGATGAAGAAGGGCGCCACGTGCGCCCAGAGCCGCTACAATACTGGCCACTCACCCTGGAGACCCGCAGATGGCCGCCCAGCCGGCGCACCAGCCAGCCCGCGAACACGCCGATGAAGAAGGGCGCCACGTGCGCCCAGAGCCGCTACAACACTGGCCACTCACCCTGGAGACCTGCAGATGGCCGCCCAGCCGGCGCACCAGCCAGCCCGCGAGCACGCCGATGAAGAAGGGCGCCACGTGCGCCCAGAGCCGCTACAACACCGGCCACTCACCCTGGAGACCTGCAGATGGCCGCCCAGCCGGCGCACCAGCCAGCCCGCGAGCACGCCGATGAAGAAGGGCGCCACGTGCGCCCAGAGCCACTGCAACACTGGCCACTCACCCTGGAGACCCGCAGATGGCCGCCCAGCCGGCGCACCAGCCAGCCCGCGAGCACGCCGATGAAGTAGGGCGCCACGTGCGCCCAGAGCCGCTACAACACTGGCCACTCACCCTGGAGACCCGCAGATGGCCGCCCAGCCGGCGCACCAGCCAGTCCGCGAGCACGCCGATGAAGAAGGGCGCCACGTGCGCCCAGAGCCGCTACAACACTGGCCACTCACCCTGGAGACCTGCAGATGGCCGCCCAGCCGGCGCACCAGCCAGCCCGCGAGCACGCCGATGAAGAAGGGCGCCACGTCCGCCCAGAGCCGCTACAACACTGGACACTCACCCTGGAGACCTGCAGATGGCCGCCCAGCCGGCGCACCAGCCAGCCCGCGAACACACCGGTGAGGTAGGGCGCCACGCGCGCCCAGGGCCTCTCCAGCACCAGTCGGTAAGCCGCGAACACGTCTGACAATCTGCACAAACACCGCAATTACTTAAATTAAAACTTTTTATAAATAAGTATGTTTACGGAAAGGACGCAATGTCGAATATTTTAATTTTTTGTCATCATGGATAAGAAGCTATTCCTGTAGACATCAATTTTATTATTATCAAAACGACACCTGCATTCGTTTAGCACAAGTAGACACTCACGGCCTTCGGTGTCTATCCTGGGGTGCGGAACCCAAATCGGAGACGGTATCGGCGCGCACGGCCAGCACGCAAAGCAACGTGCCCAGCGCGTGCAGCTGCGTCTCCATCCTCAGGTACACGACAACTGCACTACTATAGCACATATAGGCACTCACGGCCTTCCGTAGTCCTGGAGTGCGGAGCCCAGGTCGGCGGCTGTGGCGGCGAGCGCTGCCAGCAAGGCGAGCGTGAGCGCGGCACGCCGGTGCACGGCCAGCGCGCAGAGCAGCGCGCCCAGTGCGTGCAACTGTGTCTCCATCGTCAGGTACCACGACACCTGCAGGCACTGCAACATACACAGCACATACAGGAATTATAATCTCCCCTGAACGTTCGTAACCCGTTTTAAAACTTTCTAATAGAAATTATTAAAATTCTTTTATAGTGACGTCATTCACGGCAGCAACATGGTGGTCGGAGTTTTCGGTCACGTGACATACAGATTATAAAACCAACATTTTAATTTTCAAATAAAAAATATGTCGTGGGTTTTTGTGATAACGAGATAAGACGACGATGCATTTCGATATTTTATAGTATAAACTATAAATAGGTACGTAATTTCAACATTTGTTGTTGCCTAACGCAAACGCCCAATTAAAAGTGCTCTGAAGCTCCTGGATTAAAATGGTTAATGCAAGATCACCATCGCCCTCCAAAAAGGCCGCCAACATGGCGTACTAAAGTAGCAACTAGGTCATACTACATCTGACTCAACCCTTCTTTGGCACGTGGTAGCGTAACATTCTGTATGTACCTTACTAACATATACCCGTTAGTAAGGTACATACAGAATGTTACGCTACCACGTGACGTCACAGCAAACCAACAGGGCCGCCAAGATGGCGTACGAAGGCAATAGCCCGGTGATCGCTACATCTGACTTACCCGGTCGCCAGCAGGATATATGTTAGTGATGTACAGAATGTTATGCCACCACGTGACGTCACAGTCTTGGTCGTGACCCGGTAGCTCGAGCGTTGCGGTGCCGTGCGTGGCGCGAGCCAACATGGCTGCCAAGAAGATGGTGTACGCATACGAGGGTAGTAACCTGGGGATAAGCCGGTAGACTCAGACATGTAAGTGTCCTTGCGGCCGTCTTACAGAATAAAGTTCATAATGACATTATCATTTCATAAACCAGGCTAGTCTAGAGAAACTTGAGAGGCAAAACTGGGCCTACGGACCAAATTTCGTGCAATTGTTAGAACAGTTTCTGAAAAACTAATATTTACGAGTATACATATACTAGTTTAAAGTAACATATTGAAAAATACTTTGCTTCCATACAAATTTTAAAGAATCGCACCATATTCTTATTGTACTTCAGAAAAGAAAAAAAATGAATAATTTAGGTCTAACAGTCAGAGGAGGGACGTCCCTCCGGACTTCCCTTTATAAGCAGCTAGCATTTAGTCCATGGCCTGTGTTTCATTATAAATATTCAAACATTTTACACATTTATAATATAGTAGGATCGAATAATGACATCGAGATTCTTAAGCCGGGTGGATGCATCCAGTGGTAAGCAAATGTTTTAGTTGTTATACCTGTAGATGTAGGTAGATGATTGGGACGCACCTGACGGCCCTGTTGGTGATGAAGCAGAATAGCTGCAGTGTCTGTCCACAGGCGCCGCCGAAGCTCACCAACTCCTCCACGCTATACTGGCTCTTCAGGTAAAAGAAGTGGTACGAGCTGAACAGACCACTGCAAACGGAAAATATTCGATTTTTCTGTTTATTTTTTTAACGAGAGAAGTCGTTAAGATTATCTGTCAGTTTATAGGCTGTTAGCTTTTAAATTTTATTTCATGGTATTCCACAAAGTATTATTTAAGGAGAACACAAAATGCTCAGTTAGGCACTTAATGGCAGCGTAGATAAGGGTGATCACTTGATCAGATCTTCGGGTCATCTTTGTACCGAGTTACAGGACAGTCTTGGGTGATATGCTGAATAGGTAGTTTAAAGTTGAAAACTTGAAATAGCGAAATGGCACGTTTTCTTACAGCATATGACGGCCATTTGACGGGCCATATCGGCCGTTAGTTAGGCGTTAACGCTAAATATGCCTACAATGGTGAAATTGGGCCAAAACGTCAGTTATAGCACTGCCGCTTCCTAATTGATTACTCACGGAAATACGCTGGTGTCTTAAGTGGAAAGCTTTGATCGTGTTTTTTCCGTTCCTTGGAGGCGATTTCAACAGGCTGAAATACCATTTTAGGCCCTGCAGAGGGTTCTCTATAACATACCAGTTTATCAAAATTTCACCCCAGTTGTCGTTGTTTTCAGGTGCCTGAAACATGTTTTGTCCGTTTCAGGCCAACCTCTATCAGATGACGACTTTAGCGTTTTCAGTACGCCTTTTGAGATTTTCAAGTCCATGTCAGTAAATGAAAAAAAAATAGTACCTAGGAGTGAAAAAGATAGCATGATTAGAAAGAGATTTTTCTCTATACCGAGAATATTCCAGCTGCTTGTGAAAGACACAACACGGTCAAGACAAAGATAGCAGTATGCCGAACATTCGCGAAAAGAGTAGGTAAGCGAGGTGGCAGTCGGAAGTTTCGGGAACAATCTTGTACTAGGTAGTATATACCTATAGAACGACTTTCCACGACTTCCTCAGGACCGCGATACAAAGCGCGACGATTTTCTTTTTTAGCGTCAAATGAGGTAGGTACTAAATTTGCATATGTAACTGCATGACTGCATGGACTGAAATCTCACAAGCTGATTTATAATTTAATTGAAGTTTCAGGAATTATGAGAGATGTATTAGCCTTTACACCGTTATCAAACACAGTGGGTATGTATAAACATTAAAATGACAAACTCAATTAAATTTCATTTTGTTGACAATTTCTGTTACCTTACGAAGAATAGCGTATCGAAGGCCAAGGAGCCCGTAGCCAGGATCATGAAGACGTTGTTCCGGTCATTCATATCGCTCGCGTAGTCTGTAACAATTTCCAATTTCGATGAGCTTCACTATTTAATAATTAAATTAAAGGTACCCGTCATATAGAAATTGCAATCAAAGTAGGTATCCTCGTTCCATTTAATTCCATTAGATCCATATCGAAATATCTAGTAATATTTGGAAAATTGCGAAGAACATATTTTTTATATTTATATTATTTTTAGATAAAACGAAAATACCTCATTCTATAAGAGCCTAAGCGCAAATCGAGGAAGAATAAAGGCTATAGTCGGTTTTCCGTAGTAAGTCAGCCCTTACATCAAATGCAGTCGGGGTTTTTTGTGTGAGTACCTGTTATAGTGAAGAATATTTTTGCTGAGTATATATTCTACTTGTTATAGTTTTTGACTTATGATTTTTTAAAGTTTTTTTTAAATGTATTGTTTTTGATGTTCTTTAGATAGATTTGCATCCACACCCAAAAACTAATACTAATTATATTATCAAAGAAAATAAAATAAAAACAAGTAAAAAAACCTTATTCATTTAGTGGTTGTGAAGTAGGTGTCAATGTATGGACGGGTGCCATAGATCGGAGTGGATTTTATGCCTTGATATTGGCAAAATTGTCTGAAGTCTCCCGAAAATATAATAATTATATCTATATAGTATCATTGACCCAAAATTCTCACTTTATTATATGTGAAGATCCCATAAATGTTAGTAGGTACTCAAAATCCATTGATTTATCGATTTAATAAGTATACATAATATAAATGTACAAATATGAATTTTTTTATTTAGCTCTAAGAAGATGTACTGAACTATGACAGTTGGAAGGACTAAGCCAGGCCAAAACTTCCTTTCTTAAAGGATACTCTGGATATGATGCCATCAAATAGTGCAAAGGAGTGTCAGAAGTCAGAACACTGTGAAGCTCTGACAGAAAACACAGGAATTTTCTGGGCTGAATATCGGACCATAATAAACGTCAAGATAAATTGGATTTCCATTAAGTTTGACGATTTTAAATTGAGGAAAAACGATATTTTTGAATTTTTCTTCAATATTGTTAGCACTATTTTAGTCATTTTGTCGCAACATACTTGCTGTGATAGAGCTCAAGACATTTCAGTTTAAGAATTGCATTGCGTTTAAAATCAAAATATAAATAAAAGAAACACAAACGCAATCAATAGTTCAATTATTAAATAACTGCTTATATACACATACATAGGTATTTTTCTTCCGGTGTAACTCTACATGTTACAAAGCAGACTGGGCCTTTCTCTCTCAATCTCGGGTAGATTTCTCACACTCGCTCACTTCATCACATGGACTCTGTTAACGATATATTATTGTCTTGCAGCAGATTGTAACTGCCCACTATGGCATATTTTTTTATTCACGGTGGATATATAATATTTTTATTCCAAAAATAAACTAGAAATCAAGTTTAAATACGACAAATTGTTTGATAATTTTGACACATAATGTAAACTGTACGTAAACTGCCAATATGACACGTTAACACTTTTTTATAACGGCCAAAAAAGTAAAGAAAAGGAATGAACTTTGTTCCGCTTTCAGATCATTTGCTAGTACCTAATATTTTATTTTTCAAAAAAAAGTGATACAAAAATTCCAGAAATAATGTTAATGTGTTTAGAGAGTCAAAGGTACCCGTGATATTTCAACAGTAGTCACTTTAAAAAAAGAAATGTGGTCCATAAAGTCCAAAGTCTCACTTAATACAAAGAATCTTACCTATTACGTTTGGTTTGAAGGTTTGTCCTTCTTCATACGATAACGGTGCGACGGCGTGGCGTGATTTTATTGCATATAAATAGACAAAATAAATGCTTGAGAGAGCAAGAATTGGTTACGTTTTATTGCAAAAAAATGCATGGTTTGTGATACAAAAATAGGGACTTGAAAAATATTGGCCACCCAGGCGAAGTCTCGGGAAAATCCTAGTACAATGTTGAATAAATATGAAATATACCAACCTGACAAGTAACTGACCATGGTAGCTACGTGTATGAACACCACCCAGAACGTTGTCACGATCCGGAGCGCGTGCATGATCGATAAGTCCTTGTTGGCCATGTTGGTGTTGAAGATACTCTTCCACCCATAGTTCAAAGAGAAACACAGCAACAGATACTGGTAGATGCTCCTTTTCACTTTCTGACTAGCGAAGGAATTATCGTACTTTACTCTAGGGCACGGCTGAAAATTGGCATTCTTCATCGGATTCACACATTGCTTTTTATATTTCCCGCAACGTTTGCAACTATTCGACCCATTCTCCAAAGATACTACGTCCAGCGTAATAGATGGAGGCGCAGCATTGTGTTTCATCACCTTTTTCACTGTAACCAAGTCTATATTTGAGTTCTCGATATTGTTAATATTCAGATTTTTACCCACTAAGTTTATTTTACGATCAGTCTCATCATTTAAATCGTTGTTGTATTTTTGAACGTTGAATGTTTTCGATGTGACTTTTCTTTTGCATTTCAGAAGATCATAATCCACCAATGTTGCGATTATAGACAGAATCAGTAAGAATATAGTAATGGATATTAGACTCAGAGCTTCAATGTCCTTTGTGATGTCGTAGGTGCTCTCAATGCGTCGGGATGAAATGATTTTCACGGTTCTGGGAGTAGTCTTGTTGGTCTTCAAAGTATCCGTGATCATGATGGAGAAGTTGACGATGGAGATAACATCCTCGGGCGAGCAAGAGTGTGGTAGACACAGCCCATGGACTATCTCGAGGCACTGGAAGAAATAAAAATAAACGACAATAATATAATTAGGTCCAGTATAATCATTGCTCAAGATTAGTTCAGTGGACACTTTCTTATCTCGTTTTCGTGATCGACACAATTTTTTGCTTTTGAGCGAAGAAAAAAGTGCCCTAAGTCATTTTTTTACTCGGAAGACATGCGACTCCCGAAAATAAGTTGGCCACACAAGTCAAAAACTCATGGAAACGCATATAAATATGAATCAGATCGGTAGTAGGGATGATGACTAGATTTCAATAATTCATCCATCCATCATCATCAGTCCGTCATGTAGATTAATAATAAAATGTTGGACACATCTTTTTTTTTTAAGTAATCAACAATACCTAAAGGGGGATACATTGGGCCAAAATGCCGCGTGACGTCACTCTTAGACTTTAATGTAATTTCTGTAAGTATTTTTTTATTATATTTTAAAAGTAAAAAATACGTATTCAATAGTGTTTTTTATTAAGTTTTATCTTTGTATTTTTGTTTTTCTTTTTTTTTGTCATTTTAGTTTACTTTAGAAAATAGAGGGGGGGACACAATTTATGCAACTTTCGGAGCGATTATTTCCGAAAATACTCACTAAATCTTTTTTTTTTTGAAAACTTCAGTCTTTTTTTATAGCACTGTCGAAATATGTGCCACACATTGATATTTGCTGGTTGTTTTTACTTTTGGCTACATGTATGAAGTGGCCCCCCTAGAAATATGGTTCATTTTTTTTTTTCAATATAAAACTAAGTAGCGGCTTATGCAAGACACCTATCCTCCGAATTTTATCAATATACATCTAGTAGACAGACAGACATACGGACATAACGAATCCATAAGGGTTACGCTTTTTGCCATTTGGTTACTGAACCCTAAAAAGGCGTCTTAAATGGTCTACCTGTATCTAAGTTTACCTTTGCCATGGTGGGCTTGGTGACGTTAAGCTGAAGCCGCACGGTGGAATACGCGAGCCGCACGGCCGGCTCCCGAGTACGGGGTAGCTTCTCCAACTGGACCATCGGCCTCACCGGACTCGCTGTGTAAGACTTCGGACGTGAGGAATTCAGCAATAAACTTTTCACTGAAGTCAAATTATTTCAGATGAACCATACTGCATAGCCGCGACCAGCCTAACATGAACCTCGGAGCGGTGCGCAACACCGCGCGGCTACAGTGATCCAGAAGGCTCTCATTAACATGGACTGCGCTTTTTTTTAGAACTTTACTTTGAACTAGGTACATCTGGCTAGGCCTTACCAGTAATCGGATTCAGTGGGGAAGCGCAAAGCTACCAACGGGAATGACAGCCGCGGACGCAGTGCGCAAGGCACAAGTGCGCTGGAGGTGAACAACGACATGCGCGATTTTGTTTGTCCACCCACCATAATGTGGATATTGTCTTGGTGTTTTATATAGTAAATAGTAAAGTATCCAATGCCATAGGTTAATATATAACTAATAGATTCATAATATATATTCGATATAAATATGTATGTATAATGTTATATTGAAATGATTGGTTACAACTTGTACTACTTTATCAAAAATATTAAGTGATAAACTTTTAGTTGTATCAGATTTTCGTATAGTAACAGTCAAATACCGCTTTTTTTAATAACTTTATTGTTAAAATCAAACAACTGTGGCAGCTTTGAACGTAACTACATCAACTCGTCTTGACCTAATATTTTCGAACTTTACTACTTTCTTAACCGACTTCCAAAAAAGGAGGAGGTTCTATGTTCGACAGTTCGTATTTTTTTTATATATGTTCACCGATTACTCCGCCAATTGTGGACCGATTTTAATTATTATTTTTTTATTTGAAAGGATATACTCCTGAGGTTGTCCCATTGCCACCAAATTGGTATCTGATGATGTGATCCCAGGGAAATCGTGGACAATCCTCAAATGTTATAGGCACTTATAACGTTTTTCATATATTTTCTTAAGCTATTTAAGTATTTTCATATAGTAGTCATCATCTCATCATGCTGAGCTGATACGATCACGGAAGGTACAACTCCTTAATGGTTTAGAGTTAGAGGATAATTCTTAAGCACCGACTTCAAAAGGTGATTCAAATGTGATCCGTACCGTACATAAAATATTATTTATGGCTTTTTAGTTTATTTTGGAGTCGGTTCTCTTTTTTTTTTTTTATTCTAAAACAAATCGATCTTAACCACTGTGGTAGATTTTTTGGCTTCTCTGACCGCACCGGACGGGAGCCATCTTAAAATTGGAATTACGCCATAAACACTAATGGCACAAGTACCATGGCTTACAAAACCACATATTTTTAACCACACTAACTATGAAAAATTTCACGAAGTCCGAAGAAATATAGACGAATTTCTTACAACCCAGTCCTTGCATCATAGAACCAGCTCGTACTGCCATTGCCCCGACTAAGATTGCATGTCATGTCTATTAAGATATATAATAAAAATAAGTTACCAAACACAATTAAAAGTAAACAATCGGATAAACGCGGCTCTTAAAACAATTGACTGATCTATTAATATCCAAGTGCTCGACTTTTATACAGTGCCGAACTATAAATACGTACCAAGTAATTTAATTTTAATTTTGTTTACGGCACCTATTTATATATACTTATTTATTATGAATTGATAGTTTGTCCATTAATTTATTATTACAAGCATATGGACATGCAGCATAAAAAAATTAAATAAAAAAATAACCGACTTCAAAATAAACTAAAAAGCCATAAATCATCTTTTATGTACGGTACGGATCACATTTGAATCACCTTTTGAAGTCGGTGCCAAACCATTCATTTATTACTATGAAGAACCGCGGCGGCGAGCCTTTAGTTATTATCTACCTACATATATATTTAGTCATAATAATTCTTATTTTTGTTGAATAAAGAACTTTATTTACTTCAGGTTTGACACAGACTTCAAAAGGTGATTCAAATGTGATCCGTACCGTACATAAAAGATCATTTATGGCTTTTTAGTTTATTTTCAAGTCAGTTATTTTTTTATTAAAAAAAATTGAGTTTTTGCTTTTTAGTGATGGATTTTAGTAGTGATATAAAGTATTTTTAGTGCCCAGAATGGGAAGATTGAGGAGGCACTTTCCGCACCTTCCGTCATCAACTCAGCATGATGAGATGATGACTACCATATGCAAATACTTAGATAGCTTAAGAAAATATATGAAAAACGTTATAAGTGCCATTAAAATTTGAGGATTGCCCTCGATTTTCCTGGGATCCCACCATCAGATCCCAACTTGTTGGCAATGGGACCACCTCGGGAGTATATCATTTCAAATAAAAAAAGATTTTTTACAATCGGTTCACAATTGGCGGAGTAATCCGTGAACATACATAAAAAAAATACAAACTATCGAACATATAACCTGCTTTTTGGAAGTCAGTTAAAAATAAAATTCATTTCGAGTAGTACTTAACATAAATATTTTGTTTAAACTTTTTACATACATAAATTTTAGTTATTACTTTGATGAGTGATTATTTGAACTACGATATATTTCCTTCAAATTTAATCAGTTTTAAATAATGTGTATGTAATGTTAATTGGAAGGTACAGGAAGTACCTTTGCTGAATTCCTTGCGTAGAGCCGCTTCAAGGAAGGCATCATTACGAAAGTTGCCCGCAGCTTCTTTCTCTTCCCTGATCCTTTTATTTGTGTCCTGAAACATAATTGCGGTAATTTAATTAAATATATGGCTATATGTACAGGTGAACGCTGTACCTAACATAATCATCTTTACAATCAAATATGATTATGTAGGTATAGCTTTCAGCAGGAATTTCGTGATGCAAATTTCCGTGCATGGGCGTCAAGAACTTAATTAATAAGTCGAAATGTATAATAAAATAAATTTCTTTAAATATATTTCTTCAAATTTATTAAAGAAATTTGAACTTATCAATCAAATCAAAATATTCGTTATTCAAGTAGGCCTAGTTACAAGCACTTTCGAAATGTCAGTTACATGCACTTTCGAAATGTCAGTTACATGAGAGTGAATGTTTGCTGGGAGAAATACAATATGATCCAACATTTGCTGCAAGGATTAGGGAAACCCAGAAAAACCTAATCAGATCATTTAACTTAAGTGTAATATTTTTGATAAAATCATCATTTTAAAAATTAAACTAATCAATAAGATAAATCCCAAAAGGATCGTCAATAAAAAATAAAAGATCTAGTATGTGTCTAGAATAAAATTCTAAATGTCAGAGTATATAAAACAATTAAGATTAAAATAATAATAATACCTTAGGTATTCGTTAAAATAATTATTCATATACCTACATGACGCTATAATTTACATTAATCCCACGCGGCTTCATCATTCATGTAGTCTTGTGTGCTATAATAAGCTTTAGAAAATAATTTTCGTTTCACAATATTTTTGAATTTACCAATAGGCAACTCAGTTACGCTGCTAGGAAGTTTATTATAAAATCTCACACAGTTACCAATGAATGATCTCCTTATTTTATGGAGCCTAGTAGCAGGCACTGCGAGCTTATGCTTATTTCTAGTATTAATATTATGTATATCACAGTTCTTCTTAAAGTGGCTAATATTTTTATGTACATACATAATATTCTCATAAATGTATTGACAATGCACTGTCATTATATTAATGTCCTTAAACTTATCTCTAAGCGAGTCTATGGTTCATTTTATATATCGCACGAACAGCCCGCTTCTGCAGAACAAATATTGTATTAATGTCGGAAGCACTGCCCCATAATAAGATGCCATACGACATAATACTGTGGAAATAACTGAAATACACTAATCGAGCCGTTATCACGTCTGTTAATTGACGAATCTTACTTACTGCAAAAGCTGCAGAACTCAGTCTATTCGAGAGATTAGCAATATGGGGACCCCATTCGAGCTTAGAATCTAATGTTATACCGAGAAAGTCTGTACTATTAACTAGTTCCAGTTCCTCACCTTTAACCATAACGCTTGCTTGCTCTTGTTTTACGTTACTCGTGACAAACTTAACACATTTAGTCTTTTTCTCATTCAACAATAAATTATTTACATTACACCAATTTACTACTTCACAGATAGCATTGTTTACGTCATTGTAGGATCGTTGATTTCGTACGACTTTGAAAATTAGACACGTATCATCTGCAAACAAAACTATCTCATGGTGGGTCTTTACGAGGTGTGGCAAGTCGTTTATATAGATAAGGAACAGGAAAGGTCCCAACATTGATCCCTGCGGCACACCCATAGAGACTAATGACCCCGGTGAACGCTTTCCATTCACGTCAACCCTTTGTATTCTACCATTTAAATCCTTTAACTCCGTATTGGTATAGCTTCCTGATCAGTGTCTCATGATTAACGCAATCGAAGGCCTTAGATAAATCACAGAAGATACCTAAAGCATCTCGCGATTCCTCCCAGGCATCGAAAATGTGTTTTACGAGCTCAACTCCGGCGTTGGATGTCGAGCGACCCCGCGTAAAACCGAATTGCTTACTATGCACCAAATTATTAAAATTAAAATGTTTTAACAATTGATATAGAATTAGCTTTTCAAAAATTTTACTAAATGTAGGTAGTACATATATTGGTCTAAAGTTAGTGGGGTCAGAGGTACTACCTGATTTAAATAAAGGAGTTATTTTTCATCAGATCAGGAAACTCACCGAAGTCAACACTGTTATTGAATATATCTGCCAAGTCAGGCGCTATTACTTCTATTAGGGATTTGACAGCATGGACTGAGACCCCCCATAGGTCATTGGTTTTTTTGTCATTAATTGATTTAAATGCCTTTACTACATCTGAAGGACTGACATGTTCAAAATAAAAGTCCTTACTACATTCTGGGGCGTTTTCTTTTAACAACAAAACGGCAGACGAAGGTGATGAATTTAAACACTTTGTTGTGGATACTGGTATATCGGTGAAGAAATTTTCAAATTCTGTTGCTACATCTAAACTAGAATCTATAATTTTGCCATCAATTTTTAATTCTAGATCATTAATTGCGTGCCTCGATATACCAGTCTCCGCATTAATCACTTTCCAGGTGGTTTTGATAAAATTAGTTAGGACATGAGTCGTATGTTTTATTTTGTTCAGACTCTACTGACGACTTATCAAGTTCTTCACGCCATGCACGGATTTAACATAAGAATATGTAAACTTCGTACCTATGGTTTAAATTTTATATTACAATTAAAGAATTACATGTCACAGCATAATGGGAACACTATGCTGTGACATGTAATTCTTTAATTATATTGTATTTTTTATCGATATTGCACGTTATTTAGATGACGTTATCAAAATGTACAAAAATAGTTTATCTTTAAAAACCGGCCAAGTGCGAGTCGGCCTCGCGCACCAATGGTTTCGTAAAAAGTTTCACTTACCCTAGTATTATTATATTACCCGTTTCCGGTTGAGTTAAATTTACACCTGATATCTATAATAGGTTTTTGAAAATTGAAAAAAAATGAGCTAGTTAGAGACGTGGTTATAATTTTCGTGTAATATTTATATTTATTTATACAAATTGTAAAAATTTCAAAATTTTCGTTTTGAGATACCTAAAGGGAATGGTGTTTTATTTTCCCATTTTCCTTAATAAAACAAAATCTATTTGATCAATATTCCAAGTTTCAAATAGGTATCATAAGTAGTTTTTGAGATATGGCGCTTTCATAGTCGGACAGTCTGTTTTCCTACTTGACATCATGCCGATTCCTTGGACGTGACTACGGCCAACATTACGCTCGACGAGTCCATGGATGTGAGTTTCCAGAACCAATCAACATCAGCACCAGCATCGGAAATAAAAAATGCATCAGCTCACGTTACGTACCGATCTAAGCTGCAAAATCAACAACCGAACCAGCATGTGCTTGCTGAAGATTCTGTGTGTTTGGATGGTATCCGGACATTGGTTAGAGAAGAACTACTCAATTGTTTAAATGAACGCCTACCAATATTAATCGGCAATGTCATCGCAGAACGTCTGGCTGAGGTAAGGCGAGCAGTGACACAGCTTGATTCCAGAGTTACTACGATCGAGGAAAGACTTAAAGCTATGTCCCAGTACCAGCTCAGTCAATGCCAGCGTGAATCCAACGTGAACCCGGAAAGCTATGCAGCAGTGGCGGTTAAAAAACCCGTACTTGAGGCAAACCCCAAATCCGTCAAGTCATGCAAAAGTGCAAAATCTGTCGGCACGCAAGACACTCTACAGCTGTCATCACAGGTGACTCCCAACCCAAATACGGAAGCAGGCGCAGGAATATCGCAGCATGATGACCAGGGCTGGACTGACGTCAATAGACGTCGTCCGCGTGGTCCGCTTGGAGTAATGCGAGGAACAGCGGTCCCCGGCACCTCATGCCCTTTGGAGGCATCGGAGAGGCAGCGTAGCATTCACCTCTACTACGTGAAGATAGGCACTACAGGCGACCAGGTACAAGCCCATGTCAAAGCTATCTGTGATGAAGACGTCGCTACAGTAGAGGTGCTGAAGTCCAGAGGGAACTACGCATCCTTCAAAATCACTGTTCCTGTGAAATATGTGGATAAGATACTGGAACCTGCGAACTGGGCCGAAGATATCTGCATTAAGCCCTGGCGGCATAATTTTCGTATCTCAAGGACAGAGGGCAACTAAAACCAAGGAAGCAACTGTATACTACCAAAACGTTAGAGGTCTGCGATCCAAGACAGTTCACTTCAATGCAAATGTAGAGGCAAGTCAACCTGACGTTATAGCGTTAACAGAAACGTTTTTAACGAGTTCAGTGCTGAGCGCCGAGTTGTTTCCACCTAACTACGCGGTGATGCGTAAGGACCGTACTGGAGACACAGGCTGGGGCGGTGTACTGCTGGCAGTTAAAAATATCTACGATGTGAGTACTATAACTGATATAGACGGTGTGTCAAACGACGATGAAATCCTGTTTACTGTTATAACTTTGAAAAACGTTAAAGTATTAGTGTGTGTAGTTTACATACCTCCCGGTTATGAAGATAGCCAGTTCTTGCATATACTTGAATGTATGGAAAATACAGTGTGCAAATACTCGTCTCTAGACGTAATCATATTAGGGGATTTCAACTTGAACTCTTTTAGCTTGAGAATCAATGACCTTTTTGATATTTTTTTAAGTTTCTGCAATTTACGACAGTGTAATAAAGTGTATAACTTACACGGCGGTATCCTGGATCTTGTGTTAACAAGTATGCCGGTACATGACATATGTGTGACAGCCAATAACGACCATTTGGTACCTTTAGACTCCTATCATCCAGCACTAGATATTGTTATAACAGAGCCCTTTAGCTCGGACCATCGAACATTAAATAGCTCACCTAGACCAATACCGTTTGCTTTTCGTTGGAATTTTAAGAAGGCAGATTTATCAGCGCTCTACCAGGAGCTAGTAGATTTAAACTGGGCAGAAGTATACAAGTTAAAAGATGTAAACCAGGCTACTGACAGGTTCTACGAGCTCTTGTATAGTGCCTTGGATTCTCATGTGCCATTGAGGAAACCCCCAAATCGCACTGGCACTTTCGAGTACCCGTCATGGTACACGCCGGAAGTGATAAAAACCATAAAGCTTAAGCATTTCCATTTAGTTAAATATAAATCTCTGGGTCTAGAATTCAATCGGGAGTTGTTCCGTTATTATAGAGGTCATGCAAAACAACTTATCAAAAGAGCACGTGAGCAATATCTGTCGCAGATTGAGTGTAATATTTGTCAGGAACCGTCGGAATTTTGGAAATATGTAAAAAGCAAACGAAGTAAGAGGCACACCCAGGGAACGTATACGAACCAGGGTAAAGATGTTGTAGAGCTAGAGGCTGCTCAAGCTTTTGCTAGTCATTTTAGCTCAGTTTTTCAGCCTAATGTACCTTTGTTAGATGTGGAAGGAGCAATGCAATATGCTAACACTTACCATAGCCAAATGAATGTCAGCTTGAATCAAATTCATTCCAATCACCTACGTCGTTCTGTGCGGAAATTAAAAGTAACGTCATCTCCGGGCCCTGATGGCGTGCCGAGTTTTTTAGTTAAAGACTGCCTGTCAATATTAGAAGAGCCTTTGCTTTATATATATAGGATCTCTATTGATAGCGGTATTTACCCATCGGCCTGGAAAATCTCTAGAGTGACTCCTGTTCCCAAAACGCCAACGTCTACTGATGTAGTCAATTACAGACCTATTGCAATTCTGTCCATTTTTGGGAAAATCTTTGAAGACATCATAAATCGTCAAATCTTGCTGCAGACTTCATCTTCTCTTGATAATTCCCAACACGGTTTCCGAATAGGCAGGTCCACTTGTACCAATAATATTAATTTTACGGATTACGTACTTGAGCATATGGATAGGTCGCGTCAAGTAGATTCGGCATATTTCGACTTTCAGAAGGCCTTTGATCAAGTCGATAACGATGTTTTGTTGCGCAAACTTTCCATCTCCGGGTTTTCCTACGGCTTAGTAAAACTGATGGCTAGTTATCTCAGTGACCGAAAGCAGTATGTACAGGTATCCGGATATGTTTCAGATGAGTACTACACTCGGTCTGGTGTAAGCCAGGGTAGCACGCTTGGGCCAACCCTGTTTCTGATCATGGTTAACGATCTCCCGGCAGTTGCCCAGAACGCCAAATGCTTGTTGTTTGCGGATGACTTAAAGTTATTTTCTGCTATCGATGGACCAACAGACAGTAAGGCTCTGCAGTGTGACATAAACTCTGTGCATAATTGGGCCAATAATAATAAACTACACTTCAATGCTGCCAAATGCAGTGTAATTACATTTACGCGATCCCAAACGCCAATAGAGACATCATACTGTCTGGGAAATCTTCCCTTAAATCGTGCCCACAACATTCGCGATCTCGGTTTGCTTCTCGACACTAGGATGGAGTTCCATGAGCATATTATTGCCGCATGCAAGAATGCCTCCAAATCCCTAGGTTTTATCATGCGAACAGCGGCGCAATTTAGGAGCATTAGGGTTGTAAAGTTACTTTTTAACGCCTACGTCCGCAGCAAACTCGAGTATAACTGTGTAGTTTGGGATCCAATCGAAGCCAATTACTCAGATATGCTAGAGAGAGTGCAAAAAAAATTCGCTAGGTATCTATATAAGAGGCTGTACGGCTATTATCCCTTCCTGTATCCCTCTCTATTCGTGCTCGGCATGGTCGGGTTGTCAACGCTTAAGCATAGAAGGAAATGTCATCTACTGGAGCATTACTGTTTACTTCTCCGCCACAAAGTAGATAATCAGACAACTCTCGAGCGACTCTCCCTGTTTGTCCCGGAACAATATACGCGCGCCGGGGCCCGGCGCCGGCGCGCGCTGTTCGCGGCGCTGCCGGGGCTGCGCACGCACCGCGCGCTCAACGCGCCGACCGCCCGCGCGGTGCAACTTCTGAACGCGCTGCTAGCACAGCTTCAGGATACCGACGTCTTTGCTGACCGCTGGCATATTCTACGGTCTAAGATCTGCAACTTTATATGTTCACTGGACCTATAGCATGTGGTTTACGGTCAGCATAATTAATAATTAATAAAAAATTATATTATTTAATATTAGAACTATATAGGTTAGTATAAGGATTCTCTGTTAAATTTAAGTTTTGTAAGCTAGCGTAACAGGCGCCTTGGTTAACACTGTAAGCCTGTTATGTTTAATTGATTGAATAAATAAATAAATAAATCATCCCCCTTACCTTTCTATTTCAAATGTAGCAATAATTTTAGCTGCTTCAGTTCAGTTCATTTTTAGGGTTCCGTAGCAAAAATGGCAAAACCGGAACCCTTATAGTTTTGTCCGTCCGTATGTAACAGGCATTTTAATTTTTCTCAAAAAGTACTCAAAATTTATTGATGAAATTTGGAGTATAAGGTGACTAGTATAAGCCGCTACTTAGTTTGACAGTTAAATAATAAAAAAGAAATCTGGCGGGAGCACAATATTTTCATTTTCGGAAATAATCGCTTTATAAATAGCATAAATTGTCTCCCCTCCCCACTCTTATATTATAAAGTGTATGTCTAAAAAATTGGGGAAAAATACAAAAATATAACATAATAAATAGATACAACGAAAATTGTTTTCAACATGATCGGATTTACCGTTTTTGTGTTATTAAAAACTGCGCTTCTCAGCAAAAGGGCGTAAGTGCCGTGGAGATACGATCTTTTGCTAGCGCACTTATTTATTACTTCATATCGTATTTTTTCCTTTGTACCATTTTGCTGTTTATTCAGGGACGATCTATCTTTCCAGTATGTTAAGCCGAGGGACAGTTTTATATTCAAAAAAATAAAATGAGTCATCATCATCACTTCGTGTCGCCCACCTGTTTTGTTTATTTTTATTTGCCTGGTAATACTTTGACTCCCGTCACATGGCGATGGTGCCTAGAGTTGCTGCGCCACTCGCTCTGCCATTGGCCTATAGTACCTTTTTAAGCCGCAGCAAAAAATATTGTTTCAATGTTGACGAATGAACATGCGCATATGTGTATCTAATATTTGGGTGATTCAATTTTTACGAGTGTACATGCGCATCTGTGTATCTAATGTTTGGGTGTTTTAAATTTTGACAAGTGTGCATGCGCATCTGTGTATCTAATATTTGGGCTTAACAACTTTTTTAGTTGATATTCTGTCTCATAACTCAGAAGACAATAATGACAGAGTAATGAGAAACATGATAATGATCTAGGCTATCAACACATTGACGATATGGGCCCTTGAAAAATGGAACTATGTTGGCTATAAATTTTTGTTGCCTTTATATCGTTTAAAATCGTAGTTTTAAAGAGTGACCCAGGAGTCAGAAGACATAACCATGTAAGAACAACGTTCATTGACCCACTTGTGGATTTTGATTTTGATAGTTTTTATGTTTGAAAAGTGACTTCCTAATCCAAGAAAATCGATTGACCTTTGGTCTTTCATCACCGAATGTGCCAGTCCTTGACGCCACCACCACAGTTGGCACCTTCAACTATCCCATTCCAATCCATAGCAACAAAAGTGAAAAACGTGGTATCAGCTAGAATTAGGCTGTCAAGCATTGGCACCTTACTTGTCATCTAATAGATACTCACTAAGTCCAAGCACTGCTGCTTGTAGCCGAGCCAGTGGCGGCGACCGCTGTAGGCGCCGGAGTTGTAGCGCCCGGACGCGTCCACCGCTGGACATAGGAAAGGTAGTGAAATATTTGAACAAATCGTTTCGTCGAAGAGCTTATATAGTTATATATATGCCCACATGTTGTCTTACATTATGAACCTGCCAAGTTTTTCGTAGCGCTACGCACTTTCCTCTACATACGAGGAAACGCATAGTGTCGGCTACGCGTCTACGAGCAGAGCGCCCGCTAGCAATGAATGTTTTAAAAAAAGTTTCCTAAAAAAAGTTTTTGACACGGGTTTAGGTACTCTTTGTCTTTGTGTCACAAAACAACGATCTCTTTTTTCATTAAAAACATTGGGATTATTTTATAGTCGTGAAATCGGCAGTGCTCTTGATTCCGGGTAAAACGAACCCAAAAAATCCTAATGTGAGGCAGCAAATTTTTATATTTTGTATGTATCGTTGTGGCTTCATCACGCCAAAATCGGCTAAACTGATTTCAACTATTTTTGGCACCCGGGTAGCTGGGTATCCATAAATGGTTATAGGATATACTTTTAACCCAACTACGCTGACGAAAAAAAGCGGGGTTATGACTTTACTCCTCCGTGAATGAAGTTGTGGGGACCTTCTAGTGAACTATTAAGTTTATTAACACCAGTAGTTGTCTGTAAATATTTTAAATAAATAAAAAATAACACATTTATACTACTTGTAGGTCGGTGACGTGGATCGACAATGATGCCCCGGTAGCAATGACTTCTTTAATTTATCATCAATAATCAAGATCACTTCAAACAATATCCCGTGCTAAATCGAGAAGCGAACCCACTATCTTCACGCCAGACCTGACCGTTACGTTACCCCATAGCGTGCTGCGGGCAATTACATTTTCACTGTTTATTCAACTAACACGCCAACTCTCGCTGCAATTCCTGTCGCTCCAAAACACACTCTATGTCCTCGAGAGAACCGCCGACGCGATCCACGATTCAATCGCATGTTGGTTTTTACTTTTTTTTTTATCGATGTCGCCGACCGGTGCATTGCTATACATACATGTGCACCTTTTTTAAGATTCGAACTGGCCATTGGCGACCGCGATATATGATTCGATCTTAGCATGTTGAGGAGTGGCTCTTTAGGGTTCCATAACCAAAGGTAAGGAAGGTAATCTTAATGTGCTGTCCCAGCGGTATTATTCAGGTAGGATCTAAGCTATTTGCAATTCGAAATTGATAGTTGTAAACATGTCTGAGTCAAGTTTCATTGCAAATAATATATTTATACTTTCTATAAAAAATGGCCGATACTCGTATATGAGAAGAGGCAAACAAAATGTAACTACTAATTATGTTTCACACAAGGTATATTTCTAATTTTAAATTAGTTCAGGTAACACACGTCTTAACTTAACTTATTAGAATGGATATATATGAGACATTAGTATATAAGTCACTGAAAGCCTATTTGTCTATGTTGAATAACTAGTATTAACTACATATCAAGTAGCGTTTGATGAACTGATGCGAAATACTTCACCTATACCTATAATATTGTGGGTAGTACCTACCTAGATACTAAGTAGGTATGACATGCCGGGGTACAAAAATAATAATTATATTTAGTTCCTCAGTTAGATGCTCGTAATAAAAAAAATATTCGAAATGTGTTTTGTGTTTCTTCAAATTAATAAAAACATACTTATATAAATCGCATTAAAGTTTAGAAGTGGGGGTTCGTGACGTAATAATAACTAAGTATAAATAGATACCTTTATATTCAAAGGACTTATCCACCATTGATAGTGAATCGTTTACGTTCTTTGAATATAAAGGAATCAAAATTTTACTTAGGCGTTAAAGTCGCATGAGATTTTGAATCAATGTATCGCCATTATTATATTTCACGTAAAAAAAGAAAAACACATTTCCAATATTTTTACTAAGTATACATATAGAAAGACTAATATTTTTTTATAATTATCTCATCATCCTTATTGTATTTATTCGAATTTGTTATGAACTTTGGTCTTTTATAGGTAAGAAGAAGTTTATTTTAGTTTGGCACTTAAAATACCTAATACATTTAGATTAGCTTAATTAGAACCAATAAAGGCTGGGGTTCCCAAACTTTTCTACCACGGCTCATCTGTACACCTATGAATGAAAAATATCTACGCATCCCTTGTTTTAAGTCCTCAAATCAAATACCATAAAACCGCCCAAGTATTGTCCAAAATTTGCCGAAGTAAGGTCCATATTAAATAGAACTTTACTCCCCTAAACATAGTATTAAATATTACGGGACAATTTTACGCAAATCGAACTAGCCCCATGGTAAGCTCAATAAGGCTTATGTTATGGGTACTAGTACCAAAATATTGGTATTTTTTTGTAGAGCATGCTCCTAGAAACTGTTTCTACGAGCAACAGCTTCCCAATTATGGTTGGGAAATCAAGTATTTGAGAAATGGAAACAGTTTCTAGGTGCATGCGCTCTTATTAGTAACCCGCATTTACATGATGAGTAACGACAACATAACTGTAAGTGCTACCACACTTGTTTTGTGTTTATTCATATCTCTACTACAAATATTAAAACACTGTTAAGAATTTTTCTGTTTTTTATCTAGTAATTCATAATAGATTAAGTTTTAGGTACTCAAATTTAGAATCAGTATTTTATTTACCTATTTAAAATGTATTAGTTAATATTATAAACATATTTACGGTTTCTTAAAAAAATATATCTAAATAATGAAAAGAATTCAAGACTCCGACTGCCGTGCCCAGTGCATTGTGCCTTGCCGAAAATTCACTTTAAAAATTACTTTAAATCACGAAGATCGTTATGGTAAAACATCAAGATTTTCGTTAAAAATCAAATACATACAGTTTTATTTTATCCCTGAATATACTAAAGATGATGAAGTCATGAAAGTCTTATTAAAATTAAAACAGACGGAAAACTAACATTGTTGGTAAATGGTATTACTCTGACACAGATTTAATGGATGATTTAAATATAGATTTCTAATTATAGAAAATGACAGTTATAGAATTAAATATCGATCTAGATATTTTCATCATTCCCTTTGTTCTTATTTTAATACTGTAAACAATCAATAATCTACCTAGAAAATTTCAGACATAAGCACATTTAGTACCTAATAAAAAAATGTTAACTTATTTCCTAGACCCGAAAAGGATCCTTGTAACTAATCTTAAGTCTGTACTTGGTTTGCAATAAATTGTTCATATCTCAGTCCAGACATTGACTTAAAGCTTCAGTTATTTTCTAAGTATGTGCCCAATTGATTATGTCAGCATAATAAATGAAATAAATTAAAATAAAGCTTACCTAAATACGTCCAAGCGCGCCCTTTGTTGAAGTCTCCGAAGAATACCTTCAGATCATCGTAGCATTCCTGGTTCAGGGTCAAATGCACCCCATTCCGTATGGCGGCCCATACCAACGCCAGGTAAGACGGGTCGTACACGTTGTACAGATTGTCTAAAACCTCCCCGCGTAATTGCAAAACTCGCAAACTTTTTCTAGAACTATTCCGCTGGCCGTGTACAGTTAATAGTAGACACATGAACAGTAATTTGTACATTTTGCGTTCGCTCGCGGCGCGCTCGTGTCACTGAGTAACGTACGAGCAGAGCTGCTCAACCGTGCGTAGTGCGAACGGTCCTGAAGGGGATTCGAGACCTGAACATGTTGAAGGGTGTTTGACGCATAATTGCAACATACTGATGTTGTATTTATTTACTTGCCAAAATTGATACTCGATTTTTATAAACTATTCGGAATTGGTGACGTCAGGAGCATGTCCTAATCCTTAGACTACCTTATTTTTAACACATGTGAAATATCAGACTGTCAAATAAGCATAATTGTGTAGTTACGAATAGTATACTTGAAGATGTCCGCAACTTCGTTCGCGGAGGAGAAAAAGTCATAACCCCTTTATTTTTCTTCAGCATAGTCGGGTAAAAAGTATCCTATAACCATCTGGAGATACCCAGCTACCCGTGCAACAAAAATTGTTGAAATCCGTTTAGCCGATTTTGCGTGATGAAGCCACAACGGCATAAACATACATCAACAGCAATCATTTTTTTGAAAATATCTTCGATGTACCTACAGACATTTAATTTTTACAACTTTATAATAGTATAGACTAGGGCCGCCCGCGACTTCGTCTGCCTTAGATTCGTTAATCGCGGATTAAAAATATTTTTCCGGGATAAAAAGTAGATTATGCGTTTCCCCAAAACTCGATATTTTACTAATTTAAATGTGAAGCAAATTACCAAGATTTCAAGATCCTACTGTAAAAAAATGATTACTGTCCATACAAATTTTCATGCCCTTTATCGTAACTAAAAGGGATGAAATTTGACATACATTATAGCCTATATCCTATTCTGATATATAAGGTACATAACTGGAAAGTTTCATAAAAATTCGTCCAGTAGTTTTTGAGAAGTGGAACGTACATACATACTTTCACGTTTATAATATAGTAAGGTTCTGTATGTCGACAGTACACACTGCTCTTAATTTGAACAAAAATACTTCAATATTTTCTTTTTAATATTCCTAAATAAAATATTATAACATTGTAATAAGTAACAATACATCTATACTATTATAAAGTTGTAAAAATGAAATGTCTGCACATTGAAGATATTTTCAAAAAAATGATTGTTACGAACTATTTGGAGTTCACTAAAACGAAAAATATTTTTTTTGGATTTTATGTATGTTTGTATGTGTGCTTGTGGCTTCATCACGCAAAATCGGCTAAACCGATTTCAACTAGTTTTGGCACACGGGTAGCCGGGTACCTCCAGATGGTTATAGGATACTTATTACCCGACTACGCTGAGGAAAAAAAAGAGGGTTATGACTTTTCCCCTTCCGCGTACGACGAGGCGGGCGCCTTCTAGTATTTTAATATAATTGCGCCACGTCCCTTTGAATAAAAATACTAATCTCATTTTTAATTCCAAATCCACATATAAATACGAAAATTGACCCAGAAGAAGGGCATATTTGTAATAACCCAAATAAATAATTCGGGGTTGACATAGCTAAAAAGGGATTGCGATTCAGTTAAAACACCACGTGATGAACAATAAAAGTTAATCCCAGTACCCAACGGTACTCAATAATAAAATCATGATTTAAATAAGAATTGGTAACAATAAAATCATGTCGATTTTATTTCCGTCAAAATTATTCAAATAATTTCGCAGTTTTCATTTTGGGACAGCCTAATTTTATTCAATTATCGAATGGAGAAATGTATCACTAATGCAAGAGTAAAACTCCCACGAGCCTAACCTTCAAATTTTTCGAAAAAATGCGTTCCGAGTAATAATTCCGGTATAGTTGAATTATCGAGAAGATGGAATTGCATTTGTAGTGAAATCTCTCTCTCAATTAATCTCCTTTTGTTGCAAACGGTACAAACCGTTTGCAACAAAAGGAGAATAATTTTCTCTTAACTTAATAAAATGACATACCCAAGAAGTAGAATAAGTAGTAGTCCTCTGTTTTTTTCTTTTATTCGCTATCATGTTCTTCATCTGAGCTGTCACAAGTATTGATAATAAAATTGTCTGTTATTTGATCCATTTCTCCTTCCTGACATCGATATTTATTTTCTTCACTTTCGACGTGGTGACAAATATTTTCCCAGTCCTCAGCAGTGATGGTATTCATTCGTTCAGTTGCTAAACTCATAATGCCTTGCATGTTTAATGAAACGTTTCTTTTTGCTACATATCCTTTTACCATGGACCAAATATTTTCGATCGGATTGAATGTCGGGTGATACGGTGGCAATCGTAACACGGAGTGGCCATGTTCTTTTAAAATTGCATCTATGTGGTACTCGCGAAACCGTTCTTTATTTTGTTTAATTAATTCATACAAACTGGTTTTGTACATCAACCGGTTATACGAAATGTTGTGTTCTGTCAACCAATCCATCATTTCTTGTTTATTAGAATTTGACGTTGGAGCACGATTCAAAAGTTTGTTGTGATAGGACGCATTATCCACGATAAGTACGCTATTCGGTTTGAGGTTCGGTATTAATTTTTCTTTTAACCATTTTTCGTAGTTGACAAAGTTCATCTGGTCATGGTAATCTCCCGTTTTTTGGTTTGCCTTAAACATTAACAAAGCGTTGGGAATAAAACCATCTTTTCCTCCTGCGTGCACTATTATTAACCGCTGGCCTGTACTGATTTGTTTTTTTACACCAAATTCTGTTCCATCGGTCCAAGCTTCTCCGGACACATGTGAAGTGTGGATGTAGGTTTCATCAGTATAAATTAGTGGTCTATCTTGAGATCGATATCCCGCAATTTTGATAAGGTAATTTATTCTTAGCAGTCGTATGTTGTGTATTTCCATTAATATTTTTCGGTTGTCCTCGGTCTTTTTCCATTTAAATCCTAATTTTTGTATTTGTTTTCGTAAGGTGGAAATGCCAAATTTGTAATCTATATCGGATTTTAACACAGAGTGGAGTCCCTTTAAGGTTGGAAATTGCTTATGGGACAGATGAAAATTTTATATAGTTCTCCGGATGACTTCCTGATCAAAATCGTCTACTGCTGATGACGGACAAGGACGCAACTTTTTATTCTTCGGGGAGGTGAATTTCTTTGTTGTTGCGAATTTCTCGCTGTTGCTCTCAGTCACAATGTTATACACAGTAGAGAGACAAACACCTGTAGCTTTTTCAACTAACTGGGCAGCGGTGTAAGGCAAGTTTAAATTTTTTGTCAGTTCATTTTCAAAATATTTATAACAGTTGCAAATTATTTGCTTACTTTGACTATCAATAGGACCAAAATTACTTACAGCCATATTTTTTTAAAATATAGAAATTATTCGTAGTCGTACGGGCGGACACAATAATTAATTGAGAATACAATCAAATCAGATGTAAAAATATACGCACAACGTAAATAATATTGACAATTTCACACTGACATTATTTTTGTTTTCAGTTCTTCGATATATATATATATAACAACCTCTTTGTATGCTGATAGTACAAGAAAATAGAAAATTCAAATATAGAATGCCTGTAAACAAACAATACTACTACATATGCAATTCCACGCTCTCGATGATTCAACTATAATGTATGTATTAAAACAAAAATATTTTCTCACTGTGACCATATTATTGGCCAGGTGCAGAGGTCGTCTACGGAAACCGGAAACTATCGCAGCGCTTGATGTGGCCAAAAGTGGTAACTTTTGCCGCTCTATCAAACGTCACACTTTTCAGTTATTATTCTTACGTTTTCTGCTATAAAATAACAAACTGAAATAAAATGGGTCACAATCGCTGTTGTGTGGTAAACGGCAATAATACAGGACGAAACAGCAATTGCACATTTTATCGCTTTTCTACACCTAGTTGGAATACTGGAGTCTCTTAAAGCCTATTTTGGGCCGAACCTTGCACTTTTTCAACCAAGGAAGCCACTTCGCCCAGGGGTACCTATAGGTAAACTGAGTTAATTCTGAGCCAAATGCAGCCATCTGCAGGTGGCTTTAAGGATGCCAAATTAATATATTAATATTGACAGGAGTACAATATGGCTTACAAGGCGATCTGGAGAGAGCACTGTTCGTTTTAGAAACCTTTGCAGTCTTTATGTACGACAAGTAGTCGTCTAATGTGTATCTGTGTGTCTTATTTGCGTCTTTTTGTTATTATAAAGTTGTAAAAATTAAATGTCTATACATTGAAAATATTTTCAAAAAAATAAGTGATACAGACTATTTGACGGTCACTGAATCGATATTTTTTTGCTGTTTGGATGTTGGATGTGTCGTCGAGGCTACATTACACCAAATGGACTTAACAGATTTCAACTATATTTTAGTACATTACATATACATTTTATCCGACTATGCTAACGTAAAAAACCGGCAAAGAGCATGTCGGACCATTCTGTGTAGGGTACCGCAGCCGTCATACAAAAAAATGTGCCACGGATGCTAAAAATACTATATGAAAATGTGCACTAGCTAAAGAGCGTATCTCCACGGCACTTACGTCCTTTAGCTGAGAAGCGCAGTTTTTGGCAATGACTCAAAAACAGTATATTCGATCATGTTGAAAATAATTTGAGGGAACAATTTATGCAACTTTCAGAGCGATTATTTCCTAAAATATCACTAAAAATCTTACAAAATCCAGTCTTTTTAAAAGATCTGTCTAAATATTTGCCACACATTGGGGTTATTCCGAGCTGTTACCACCAACTTGTCACCAGTGGTAACAGCCGGGAATTTTTTCCCCATCTTTTACTAGTGGGAACTAATGGGAAAAAAAATCCCACCTGTTACCACTTAACTAATTGGTGGTAACTACTGGGATTTTCTTCCACAGTTGTTACC
This sequence comes from Hedya salicella, assembly GCA_905404275.2. Lineage (NCBI taxonomy): Eukaryota > Metazoa > Arthropoda > Insecta > Lepidoptera > Tortricidae > Hedya > Hedya salicella. The sequence continues at coordinate 93,505,430 of FR990096.1, forward strand.
CCCAATTCCTGTAGTGGTAACAGGTGGGGAAAAAAATCCCAGTAGTTACCGCCATATTCATTTCAATTTTCAATTCTTATAAAAATAATAAATTCAATTCTTATTAATTGTATGCGATAGAATAGAACTACTTTTTAATATGTCGACGGTGTCGACACTGCACATTGCTTTCAATTAGAACAAAAATACTTCAGTATTTTATTTTTTAATATTACCAAAAAATTTTTTTCAACATTGTAATAAGCAACAATACATATTTTTTATATAATTGCGACATGTCCCTTTAAGTAAAACTTACTAATCTCATTTTCAATTCCAGTGTCACATAAATAGACAAAAATTAACCCAGAAGATAGACATATTTATAACCCAAATAAATTGAGCTGACATAGCTAAAATCGGTCAAGAGCATTTCGGTAGGGTTTTGGAAGGGCATTTGGAAGTATTTATTAAAATTTATATTTGTACATTTTTTCATATTTTTTGAACATAGCGTTTAGAAAATAAAAGGGGGGACACAATTTTAGCTACTCTCGGATCGAATATTTCCGAAAATATTCACTAAATCAATTTTTTTTTTAGAAACCTTAGTGTTTTTAGAAGAACTGTCGAATGATGTGCCACACATATTTGCTTATTTTTTTTTTTCAGTTTCGGTTACATGTATGGAGTGCCCCCCTAGAAATATATATTTTTATTATTTAACTATCAAACTAAGTAGCGGCTTACACAAGATACCTATGTTACAAATTTCATCAATGCACATCTTATAGTTTTTGAGTAAAATGCCTGTGACATACGGACGGACAGACGGACGGACGGACGGACGGACGGACATGACGACACTATAAGGATTCCGTTTTTGCTATTTTGGCTACGGAACCCTAAAAAGGAATAGCGATTCAGTTTAAACACCACGCGATGAACAATGTAAGTTACCCCCAGTGTTGGGCACTCAAGAATAAAGTCATGATTTGAATAAGAATTCGTGAGAATAAAATCATGTCGATTTTATTTCTGTCGAAATTATTCAAATAATTTCGCAGTGTTTTTTTCCCCTCATTATGGGACACCCTAATTTTATTGCATTATCGAATGGCGAAATGTATCACTAATGCAAGAGTAAAACTTCCACGAGCCGAGCAATCATAATTTTCGCAAAAATGTGAACCAAGTAAAATTACCGATAATGTACCTATGTATTTAAAAAAAAATCTAGATTTCTATGAATGTACTTAACACTTAATTTTGCACTGTTGCCGTATAGGCCTCATAGGGCCAAATTGTAAACCATGCACAGGGAAGCTACAAAGTCGCAATTTCAAGATTACCTATCGAAAAATTTACCAAATCGTATTTTTTTTTGTGACGAAAGTTTTTAGTATTATCATTGATATTTACTTTCAAACATAGCTACGTATATGGACTAATACCACAAAACAATTCGACTGCCAAACTTTCAGGGATATTTTTTTTTAAACGTACCGGTTTTTGATCAAATTTCTCAATGTCAATTTTTAGCAATATAGTGGTACGGTTTACTTTTCAAAAAATAGCTTTATTTATTTATTATTTATAAAATAGTAGCGTGTGAGGCTAAGACAAATCTTGTAAGTATTTTGCCAAAAAAACGATGTTGGTGTGTTAATGTGTAATTGTGTGTCTTACTTACATGCACGATGGATGCATTTTTTGCGTGTAATTTATTTTAATTTTTTTTTTGCTATTATAAAGTTAAATGAAATGTCAGTACATTGAAAATATTTTCAAAAAAATAAGTGATACTACACACTACTAACTACTACATGACGGACTATATGACGGTCACTGAATCGATTATTTTTTGCTTTTGTATATGTCATCGAGGCTACATCACACCAAATCGGCTTCACAGATTTCAACTATTTTAGTACGCACGTAGCTGAGCATCCCAAGATGGTTATAGGATACATTTTATCCGACTACGCCGAAGTAAAAAAGGTTTCTCTTCTGATGCCGAAAGTGGTGTTTAATCTACTTGCAAGAATCGATTTGAAAGTAATATTTCTTTCCGATTTGGATAAGTCAAACAAAAATCAGGTTTTCTGAAGCGACCATTATTTTTTTCATGATCCAGAAACATACGTATTAAACCGAGTTAGTATATGGCTATCGGTTCCTACTTCTAGCCTACTTGCGGCCACCTCCAAAGCATAATAGGTGCCCGCTATTGCGGGGTTTCAGCATGCCTAACGAGGAAGGATTGCTTCCCGCATTACATATTACGCATCATCGGAAGATTCAATCGGTAGACCGTGCAGTCCACTTGACATTAGAAGCGTGCCACGGCGGGGCGTAGGTACTTTAATATTTAGAAAATCCTTGTTGTACATTTAATAATTTTCCATACTTTAATTTTGCACAAAATACTTGTCATGGGCATTCTTCCGCATACAACAGGTTTTTTTTTTTTAATAAGTTCTAGAAATTGGATGTTACAAAGTACAAAATAACAATATTGAAAATCACTGCTTGGACATTATCGCACACCCTAAAACAGTAGACACAACATGCAAGTACAGAGAACAGTTCAGTTTTAAAATTTAACACTAAAAACTATATAAATAAAATAAATTTAAAAGAAATTAATAAACTAGGAAAGTAAATTTAAATTGTTAGCTTGTTTGAGCTTTACTTTAACGGAGGCTAAAGAACACGCAAAAATATCTAAATTAAATTGAACACTACTATGTGATGCGAACATTCTATACAGAGGTGCATGCTTGCCTATATTAGTACGACATTGCGGAAGAGAAAAAGGCTTTCTATTGCACAGGCGACTACCTGCGCGAGGGACCACAACCTTAACATTTTCCAACAACTCTGGACAGTCGACTAAACCGTGCAAAAGTTTATAAAGGAACAGGATGTCACAGGTTTTTCTTCTATTTGACAGTAATTCCATTTTATAATAATCAAGTTTGGTTTCGTACGATGGCAGTACTGTACTGTGGATGAAGGCCAGGTGGTATAGAAATCGTCGCTGTATTCGTTCGATGCGATTCGAATGTATCTTGTAGCCAGGATTCCACACTGTTGAACAATATTCTAGTTTACTCCTAACAAAGCAATTGTATACAGGTATCATAACATTCGGATCCTTAAAGGACTTAATCTGCCTTGTCAGAAACCCTGAAAGCTTTGATGCTTTTTTAACAACCACATCCACGAGTTCTCGAAAGTTAAGAGCGCTGTCAACTGTAACTCCTAAGTCACGAATACTAGTCACTTCGGCTAGAGGGATTCCCTTGAGATTATACATGGTTGGCTCTGAATGTCTCTTTCGGGTAAACTTGATATGGTAACATTTCGTGCTATTTAGGACCATATTGTTGAGCTTGCACCAATTTGACACTTTATTAAGATCTTCTTGTAAGAGACCTCTATCAGCGCTAGTTTCTACGGTTTTGTATAACTTTAAATCATCGGCGTACATTTTAAAGTTACTAGAAATTGATTTTGCCAGATCATCTATATAGATCAGAAAAAACAACGGCCCGATATGTGATCCCTGTGGAACACCTAAGAGGACACGCAATGCTTCAGACTTGAAACCTCGCAAAGCGACCAACTGCGTTCGATTCCTTAGATATGACTCACACCAACGAAACAGAGAACCGTGTATACCCATGTATTCGATTTTTACGGTAAGGATGTTATGATCTATCAAGTCAAAGGCCTTGCTAAAGTCCGTGTAAATAGCGTGTACCTCCCCTGAATTGTCCAACACTCTAGCAACATCGTTCACATACCCCACCAAGTTGCCCGTCGTTGACCTGTTAGGCAAAAAACCGTGCTGTCCTGGATGAAGTTGCTCCTTAACATGCCGGTATATTTTTTTTTGGACAATTGATTCGAATACCTTTCCTGCAGCGGGCAGAATTGATACTGGCCTATAATTAGAGATCACCGCTACTTCGCCTTTCTTATGAATCGGTGTTATTCTGGCGATTTGCCACTGACTTGGGAAAACACCCAACCTCAATGATTCATTAAACAGGAATGTTAAGGGTAAGGCCAAGAACTGTGCACATTCTTTCAATACAATTGGCGGTATACCTTCCATTCCGGCTCCTTTTTTGCTGTCTAATCGAGTTAGTGCTTTATGGACTTCAGTTTCAGTTATTGTGCAATGGCCAAATGACCACTGGTTTCCTTGAGCTGGAGAGTTAGGGATATAATTAAGTGTCGGTGACGATTTTGCCGTGGGATAGATTGATTGAAAGTGCTTGGAGAATAAGTCACATATATCTTGCCCGCCTTCCGCTACTAAGGACCCCAGGGACATTTGATTAGGAATCGGGTAGCTATTTGACTTAAGTCCATTTACATACGACCATATGTATTTAGGATTGACGCGCAATGTATTAGACGCATTTTCTTTAAATTTGTGGAGACATTCCTTTAGCAACATATCACAACGGCTCCTTAAGCCATCAAAAAATAACATATCTAACGGATTGCCGTATTGTTTGTATCTCTTATGGTACTTGGCTTTTTCTTTCAGACATTTTATTAAAGGAGCACTATACCAGATTGGGTGGCGGTCACTACGCGGTTTACGAACGGGTGTATGTTTATTTAAAATTTCAGATATTATAGGTCTACACTATACATATTTATAGGTCTAGTGTTTTTTTAACCACTGGACCACGCCACGGCGAGTGCAAATGGGATTGTTTCAGTGACATAGGGTTATAAAAATCACATATAAGATAACTAACTCCTATGTACTGAATGGACGGCTAGTGGGGCAGCTTATTTTGTGGATCCTTTCTTTCTGCATGTTAAATTGAAATAAAACAACTCCAGTGTTAGTAATAGTATTTATTACCTGCAAAAGACAATAACTTACTCCTATTATTTCATGCACTTATGTAAATACAATTCGCTAGATTTATGATACTGCAATTAACATGTCACTGTAGTCTGTAGGGACGTTCACACACACACGACTGACATTAACGGCGCTGTGCGCGCGCGACGCACGCCCGCGACGATTGACGCACGGCACACGACGTACGACGCATGACGCACGACGCACGGCGCTAAACCGGTTCTCTGGTTTACATTTGCCTGGGCCGCTTGTTCGGCCGCTGACCGTCGTTCATAAATCCGCCCTGCTTCGGAAAGAATGAATTAAGTTTTCTGCAGAGCTTGACAGTTTAATATAGTCCAATTGTCTGTCTCACGAAACTTATATATATTATTACACTGGAGATTGCCACAAGGAAGAACCTGTGAAAAACGATAATTTGACCGGTAATTCGCCAGGCCTATCCTGACGTTGTTAGAAAGATATAAATGTATTACACCTCATTTTGTCGAAAAATCTTCTTGCTAAAGGTGATAACAATCGCCAATTATTAAATTGACTACTCTTATGCAAAAATACAATCTCCAGTGATATAATAGGGATGATGACAAAATTTCAATAATTAGTCAGTAATGTAGATTAATAAAAAATACATCACTCCTAGGTACAAATTTATCTAGGAGTGACGCCACGAGCCACCACTCCTAAACTTTAATGCGATTTAGATAGATCTACTCTATCTTAAGATAAAAATACTTAGATGAGTATATTTTTATTTTGAAAAAGCATAAAATACATGTCGAATATTTATTTATTATCTAACTGACGGACTAATTAGAATTTTCGTTTTCATATCCCGTCTTCATGCCTACTTACTCTGGCTGAAGCTGACACATGTCATATATTATAATATCGAATATTTGTACATAAGTCATACAAATCTATAAGCACGCACAGGATAATAGATGTATGAAAGATTTGTATGCGTGAGTGCTAGAAAGAGAGCAAAGCTGTTTGTGTTGTTTTGAAGCTAGTCTGTATGACTTCAGAATCCCTGTAACCATATGTCCACTAACTGATGATAGTTGGATACCACATAGTAACAGGGTTAAACATGAGTTTATCACTGATTTGTATGATAATTTAATATAATAAGTACTTAATTCAAATAAAATTTCTTAGTCAAACAACCCGCGCCATTCCAGACGCAAAGGTGCCCAACACAAGAACGTTGCCGCGTAAAATAAATGGACTAACCTTGCACTAGGAATGACCCGGAGCCGGGTCGAGCAACTTCCGAGACATTTTCACTTACGAGAATCTATATAATTTATGATTCTGGATATTAAATAAGTGTATATAGCAGCCGGTCTAGCACAACTCTCCACGACAACGCTTGTCACGTATTGAAAGGAAAGAGACAGAAAATCTTTGTCGCGCGACAAAGAGTCGCGTATCACAGTTGTGCTAGAGGTGCTGGTATGTGCAGTAATCAATGAGTTACCTGCGCCTATCGCACTCGTAACTAAAACGGGTAGCTCTGAAAAGAATGCATAGATCTGGTTAGGGGCAAAGAAAAGCGGATCTTTTTACAATTATTGTTAATATTTCTTATAGACCTTATTGTGTGGCACAATCGCACGATCAGTATGTTGTTATTATTTAATTATGTATGTAACGGTATTGTGGTCCAATTTATTGTTATATTAAAACCAATTTTAAACTAAACCTGTCTATTTAATAGTTAAACCAGGTAACATTTTTTTATTTATGCACAAATGGATGTAATGTATAAAACAAAGTATTTAAAAAACCTTTTTTGATTAATGATTGATTGGCTATCATTATTTTCAGTCTTGATCGAGAAGGATCTCTCTGTTCATCTACCAAATAATACTCTTAGGAATTAATCGTTTTATGGATAGTCATTATAATGGTCCAAATACTCGAACTTTATTTAACAAATGCAATCGCTATTTGCGACCGACTGTACATTATATCGGTCCGATCCACACAATAAGATCCCACTGCATTTCTTTGCACATCTTTCTATGCACTCGTTTCTATTTTCTAATAATAATATACGTAAAGTAATGTGTGAAAACTATTATGAAATGAGCATGCAATGGGCAAAAAAGCATTCATTGAAGTTGCAAAAAAATACAGTTTAATAATGCGGCAAAGGAAGTTAAATAAAAGCAAATAAAATATTTAAATGTCATGACATGAGGAGGCCACGCGGCTGATATTTAGTACGCAGCTCGCAGTGCATAATGTTTTGCCTCGAGAGAACTAAGACTGGTCCCAAAGTATCTATCAACGTATAGTATTGATACATTTATGTCAATTCATATAAGTTTATTAGTCAATGTATAGAGTAAAAATGAATTATTGACATTTTAAACCGAATATTAAAGTTTAATATTAAGGAACACAAACACATGAAACATTTAAAATGACGAATGATATACTTCGGGGCCTGTCAAGTTTCCGAATTTTGCCGATGACAATTCTTAACGTACTATTTGGTTCGCAACTGAGCGGATTACACGTGATGTAACACAGGTTTATATCGGGGGCATACGTTTGTAGATACTTATACATCTACAATACGCTATTTGAACATAGACAAAATAAAACTATCCAAAATACAGGGAAGGGAATTAAAGGAAATTACCACTTATTTTTCCACTTAAACGAGTTTGAATTAAAGAAAAACTTGAGAGGTTAGTTAACTTTTGGTTGAAATGCCTGTAGATTTTAATGGGATTACAATATCGTTCGTGTTCGATCCATGACGAAGTGCTTGGCCACATCGAAAAAATCTTCAACGTCGCGATAATCTGGAACGTGAAGAGCGCGAAGTGTAGCCCGCACGAACTTTGTCGCGAGAAAACCCTTTGATGTGCGGCAATTTACCGACAGCGGCGCGAAGGGCATTCGTATTCGCGATAGGACGAATTCTTTGGCAACACGTGTCGCGACACTGCAAATTTTCGCATAATCGCGATAGTGCGGCCCCAGCATAAAATTAAGTCGATTCTACTTGACAATCAAATGGGGCATTCCACCAAAATGTGTGCGAGGCGCCATTTTTATACTTCTAGCAATGCCAGGTAGCTGATTTTGAGTATGATAATCCATACTAATATTATAAATGCGAAAGTGTGTTTGAGTATGATAATCCATACTAATATTATAAATGCGAAAGTGTGTCTGTCTGTTACCTCTTCACGCTTAAACCACTGAATCGATTTGGATGAAATTTGGTATGGAGATAGTCTCAGGGAAGGACAAAGGCTACTTTTTATCCTGGCTATTATATAAAAATACCCTTATCCGCGATAAACGAATTTAAGGCGGACGAAGTCGCGGGCAGAAGCTAGTATTTCATAAGTTGACTTAAGCATTAGCTGTGTATTTTAGGGTCTTAAATATTTGGATAACGTAGTTGCCATAGCCGTCACGTGTGCGACTAAGTTCTTATTTTGTTGGAATGCCCGTACAAATCCTCTGTGTTACGTTTAACGGAACCGCTCAATTTAGATCCGAACAACTATAAAATGGGTACACTTGGTGTAATCATTTTATACCACGTGTACCTCTCTCCCTCCCTTATTTTTGCTCGCGAGTTTATCTCTTTAGTATTATTAATAGAGTAAAGTGGATGATCTGGCAACATTGCATAGGACAATAAAACAAAATTTTGGAGTGAAAGACAGTTGTGTCGCCCGCCGTTTAGGTGAGCAATATGTACTAGATTTACATTTAAAAAAAAATACCTCAGAAGAACTAGAATCGTAGCTCTTCTGAGTTATTTTCTTGGGACCTGAGGTACATTTATTTATATATTTAGTTGTATTTACTCGTACATTTAGGTCTCGTATTTCGAACTTTCCACCATAAGTTTTTAAAATTCTCTTCGGTTTCCACGATTATCACCATTTAAATATTTAAATCATAAAAGTATTAATCAATGCCATCAAAATAATAAGCGTGTCTAACTGAAAAAAGGTCCATTAATTAATTAACTCTAAAGCAATTTCACGGTGTACAATTGGTATAATTTTTCATGCAATTATAAAAGGAAATCAGGTTTGGAGAACGTGTAAGCAATAGACGAAAATACTTTGATATTTCTCTTCTCTTCACTGTGCAATCATTATCCTAGTTCAAAACGTGCAAGCTACTTCAAACTTAAATTTATTCGCGCACGACAAGTATTTCATTTCAAAACTATTATTTTTTGAGGAAGGAATAATTTTAACACTATTGTGCACCCCCTTAAATAATAAAATACATAACTTGATTATGTACTCTGAAATCATCAAAAATATCGCAATAGACACTGGTTGATGTAAATGTTTTAATGTGCATGTGTTAATTTCGTCGAGACAGATCATATTATGTATATTTAAATTCAGTTACGAATATAATATTCATAAATATGTCGGTATGGACTGTATTGTTAAAATAATATGTGTAGATTAATGCGTTCATTACTTAAAATGGTGTGGCTCAGGAGCGTTTCCACCGCTGATCCAGTGTTTTGACGATTAATGTCCTTAATAAGCGGCAAGTAGCGTTCATTTGAGCTCACAAACGAACGCTATTTGTAATTTGCACATGACTTGAAACAGAAGGCCGTTTATCAGTCAAATTTCATAATACACGGGAACGGACAGCTGAAACGCACTTGAACCGCCAGATATTTTTGGAGCAGACTAATATTTTAAAAAGTAAGAGTGTAAATTTTTCTCTGCCATAAGTTTTAGCACGTTTTGTATTGACGAAGAGACGTACCACGGCATGATATCTAAGGCTAGATAGGTCTAGTGCAATACTTATGTATATTATATTCGCGCTGCTTAGACACGTGCACTCACCATGAAACCGGGCATGGCGTAGCTGTTGACAGGGGCATAGCCGCCGCGCGCCGGAAATCCGCGGGTCGGGAATCCACCGCGTCCACGCCCGCCTGTAGCAATAATCATATCATACACATACTCCAAAGAAAACAAAAAAGATGAGCCGAGAGAATATGGCGTCTGTGAACATAGAATTCTTAAATTTCTTACGTCATAAATATCGACCTGGTTTTTTTTTTGCATACAGATAAATATTAAGTGACTATCCTGAAAAATGCAGTTCCCAAAGTACAAGGGCATTTTAAAAAAGTGTACCCCTCACTTGTTTTTTCATATTATGGACTTTTAGGGCTCGTTTTACACTGAACAGACTTGAAGAGCACGATCGATTTCACGAATAATAAATAGACATTTTTTTATACATAATCAGATTGACAGTTTTTTGGTGCTCGTGCAAAATGTAACGGAGCAGTGTCAGTCACACTGACCATTATTTTAAATAAGTCCATAAACTCAGACAAGTTTTGCCCTCAAACAAAATATTATTGCATAGTCGCCAAAAACTAAAAAAATATATATATTTTCACGACTATACATCCATTTTTTTTGTTAGTCATGCAATTCATAACAAATTGTTCATTTGTTAAATGGGTATAGATTAAACATTAAATTAGACAGAATATAGGCATTACAGTGGTTCAAATCAAAATTGAATAAAACATTCCACGCCTAAACCCTTAGGGACTTGTGGAGTTCGACTGTGAATCTAGTCTGGCACAGTTTTTTTTTTAATTTAGTCGATGTTGTGTTGTCCCTGGAGTTCCATTCGCGTGGCAAGGGTATTCTGCTCACCCATTGGGTTGAAAAGCAACTCAGGAATTCGTCCTAGCTATCCCGTTATCTCCGTCTGCCCCGCCTCTTTACAAATTTGGACTAGACACATTTATAAATATTTGACGGATTTCCAGTTTTGCTACTAGCTTTAGCTAGATGAATTGACGCTGCCAGTCTGCTCAGACTTAGACAGTACGATTATTTGGAGTTTGCCACTCGGCACTTTTCGGTCTTAACCGGTTATGTTATGTTAGTATTACGACATTGAGTATAGTCCTAGATATGAATCACGACTGATACAATAACCAATACAGTATGTTAACTTACGAAAACCATTCCTTTAGGCTAGTTGATGGCCATGTCGAGTTAAGCGTCTTAGCACATTTTTTGCTAGTGTATGTCAAATATTTTTAATTTTCTCATTTTATAAAAATTATAAAATCTTACCTTTTTCAAAGTCGGTTAACCCAAAAAGTAACGTCCTGTGATATTTAATGTTTACGTTTTGACAGATTAACGCAAGCCCACTACACAGTATGATATTTGACCTCAAAAGCGGTCATCCAAATTTTATAGCTTCATTAGATGGAATTATCTAATATAAACATAAGACTAAAACTCCCGAGTGGTAATTATGCATAATACTGAAGTAGTGATTTTTTTCAACATTTCTATGGATTTCCAGAAATATCATAGAAATTAATTTAACTTGAAAATAACCCAGTCTTGTGTAAATTTATAAGTCTTTGTAAAACTATTGTCCGGGATAATTTTGGAAAAAACTCAGGACTTTATTTCAAATATCAACTGAGTTCTGAATATTTTTGTCTATTTTGGTTTTAATTTTTCTATGGCAACATAGTAATGAATTAGGATTCCATTGCACGATTATTTGTTTAATTGAGACACTTGGTCTCTTCCATAAAAATTAAACAGATATTCCAAAGGACCTTCGAGATATTGCCTGAGCAGACACCGCTCCTTCGTGCCCTCGCGCTACTCAACTCGCTCCTGGTATCAGCGCCGGAGTGTGATTTGTTTGCATGGCGATGAGCGGCTGTGTGCCAGGAGTGCCCGAGGTTTTGCGAGATGATGGATAACAGGTCCTCTAGCGTCTAAGATTTTCTTGTAAACATGAAATTACACAGTGCAGTGGAATTACTGTAATGCTGTGTGATGTTTTTGTTAATAAATAAATAAATATTGCACTGTCAATATTATGAAGCTAGGGGTTGTCAGTTGCTATAAAGTAATACATAAAAAAAATGGTTATTTAATTGTGCATGTAGCAATCCATACGTGTAATTAAAACTTCCTATACCGATATAATGCGATGTTTTTTAGGATTCCGTACCTCAAAGGAAAATTGGTATTTTTTTTTCAATTTAACCCAATACATGTAACATTTCATTTCATTTCATTTATTGAATCATAAAGATATGTAACATGACAGTATACACCATGGCGTTACATCGATTAATGTAATGTATTAATAAACATGTAACATTTTCCAATGAAGAGTATTTATATGGTACAAGAAAGGAGTCCGCCCTCGTTAGGTTTATACTAAAACCCTATGCCAATACATAATACTCCAAGGAACGGGGGTGAGGCACCATGGAGCCGCAAAAGACCCAAGGTACCACTTTGCCTCAACAGGAACTTACCCAGCCTGTTGAGGGATGTCTGTCCGGGCTCCGACCGGGTGACTTAATGCTAGGGGAGCATGAGGGCGCCAACCCTCACGCTGGTACACGAGTGGCAAGAGAACCTGTAGATAGCGCCACAGGCGGTGTTCTTCGTCCTCCGGAAATATCCGCAAATAGGCTAGGAGTTGACATGAATACACTGAACTTATAGAAAGAATTGGTTGCGCTAGCGAAAAAAAAAACGGAGAAAAGTATCGTCTATCAGATCTGACGTAAAAGCAAATAACCAGCTATATTCAGGGTTTGCTTGGATAAGAAGTGCTCGACCCTCAAATTGACAGGAAATTTAAAGATATCAGGAAATTCAAAAAGTTTACATCAAAGTGTGAAACACTTTACAAACAATGCAAATATAATATGCCTTACTTTATAAAAGAACACAAAACGTGGCTCAACGAAGATGCTAAACTAGACTTTCAAAAAGTAATAGATTCAGATTTTGACACGGTACGGTCTTCTAATCGCCTTACATGTTCTGAGGTTAACACAGAGCCGGACCCAAGTAGTAGGGAATACGATATTTCTATAACAAAAATTTATCCCACTGCTCATCCGATTTCAGACGCAAGCACTGATCCACAACCCGGTCCTAGAAGTAGGGAATATAACTTTCCTATTTTAAGTAGTTCCCCTGCTACACATCCGATTTCAGACACGAGCGCTAATACACTACCCGGCCCGAGTAGTAGAGAATATAACATCTCTATATCAAGTACTTCACCTACTACACATCGGATTTCAGATACAAGCACTGATCCACAACCCGGCCCAAGTAGGGAGTATACCATCCCTATATCAAGTACTTCCCCTACTACATGTAATGTGCCTTCCATAGATTAAAAAAAATCTCCTTTCCGGTTGTCACTAAGTCACGTTTGACATTTAAATCCAAATATGTCATTGCTTTGTCTTGCTGAAATTTCGTTCGTGCACTATTTTCCCGTTTACGATACGTAGTATCTCTTAGTAGTTTGTGCGTTTACGGTTGTTCTATTGTGACTCTGCTTTTCCACGGACACTGATTTGCACCTTTTTTTCGACTCGGCTTTTCCACGGATATTGGTTCTAACACTTTAAAGAGTCGACTTTTCCACGGATTTGAAAAAATTAAGAACTCCGACTGATTCACTCAAGCTGATAGCACAAACTTGCCACGGGTCGAGACGCTCATGAATGGAATATACTCAGTGATATGTATTGCGCGGCCGCCTTAAGTTAAGAGGTGCAAAAGGTACCATAATCACAACACAACACTTAAGTCAATAATGCAGTCAATGCAGTGGGGTACGTGAAGGTATTCTAAGTCTCCAACATATGATTTGTGCAATGTCGTATGACTCCAGAGCATCGCGTATGAAACAAATTGTAAAGGATTACCGTTTTGTACCATTTTGTATTGAGCAATAAAGTTTAAATAAATAAAATATCTCTCTAATATATCTGAAATAAATTACTAAACAGTGTGAAATTTTAGTGGTCGTTTTCCCGCAGCGATGATTTTAAACATGATACTGAACAACTTTCCCCAAGGAACATAAGTCGAAATATGATAAAAATCCAGCTCCCCAAAGTAGATTTGATCAACAGATTGCATATTTTATATGAGAAGTCGAATTAAATTATATAATGTCAACAATAAAACGTATATTTAATAAGATAAATCGTTTATTTTAAAGCTAAGAGTAACAGTAGTAGCTTTGAGCATAACACATCACACACGTCCTTCCGCCCGCAAGACACCATTCAGCTTTATTGAAACTGGTAAAACAAAAACTCGCAATAGTCAAGTCAACATTATGACAGGAAATGGTCAGAACGATGTTGCCTCGGCATTCGAGGATTATTTTTCCAACATTGCAATTAATACTACAAGATATCTTCAATCATCTGCGACCGAAGCCCATTTGTTACTTAATGTTAATTTTAACAAATGCAATGTAAGCTTTGAATTTAGTCAAGTAAATTCAATAGACGTTATTAAAACATTTAAGTCACTGAATTTAAAGAAAACAGAGGATTTATGGGGAACTTCAGTACAAATTGTTCATCATATCATAGACTCAATTGCACCCTATCTAGCCTTGATTTATAATAATTGCATATCAGAGGGCGTGTTTCCAGATCTTATGAAACTTAGTAAAGTCATACCTCTTTTTAAATCAGGTGACTTGAGTGACTTGACTAATTTCCGTCCGATATCTATACTACCTGTATTAAGTAAAGTTTTCGAAAAGTTAATGTTGATGGATCTGCTGGGACACTTCAATAGAAATAAACTACTTAGTAGTAAACAGTTCGGTTTCACAAGGGGATGTTCCACGGCTGATGCAGCATCTGTACTCATTAAATATATTTACAACATCTGGGAGAAATCTTGTGATGCAATTGGAGTTTTTTGTGACCTTTCTAAGGCATTTGATTGCGTTGATCATGGAACACTCATTTTGAAATTAGAACATTATGGCCTGTCTATAAATGCCTTAAGCCTTATGTCTTCATATCTCAGCAATAGAACACAAACAGTTGTTGTAAATGGAACCCAATCCAGTGGAGCTGCAGTTAAGCTAGGAGTGCCACAGGGCTCTATCTTAGGGCCATTTCTATTTTTAGTTTATATAAATGACTTACCATCTATAGTAGAAAATCTTTCTGATATAGTACTATTTGCTGATGATACATCATTAATTTTCAAAGTTGACCGGAAAGCAACAGACTATTCCGAAATTAATAGTGTACTAGTTAAAGTACTTGACTGGTTTAATATTAATAATCTGGTATTGAATGCTAAGAAAACGAAATGTGTTAGATTTGCTTTACCGAATGTTAGAGCAGTGGATTCTGCTATATCGCTCAATGGTGAATGTTTAGAAATGGTGGATAGGGCATTATTCTTAGGTATAACACTGGACAAGAACTTGCAATGGAGTCCCCATTTAGCAGTACTTGCAGGTAAATTAAGTTCAGCAGCTTACGCTATTAGAAAAATTAGACAATTGAGCAATGTTGATACTGCTCGCTTAGTATATCATAGTTATTTTCATAGTATCATGTCATACGGTATTCTGGTTTGGGGCAAAGCAGCTGACATACAGACTATATTTGTGTTACAAAAAAGAGCGATTCGTTCTATATATAACTTGAACTCCCGTGACTCCTTAAGAGAACTTTTTAAAGACATCAACATATTAACCGTAGCGTCTCAATATATTTATGAGAATATTATTTACGTTATTAAGAACCTAGAGTCTTTTACTAGGAATTCAGATATCCACAATTTTAATACTAGAAATAAAAACAAAATCGCTATTAGAAAGTTCCGCGTTCGTAAAGTAGCCAAATCATTCGTAGGCCAATGTATACATTTTTATAATAAGCTACCAGATGATGCTTTGAAATTATCGTTTCCAGCTCTCAAAAAGTACTTAAAACAGTCCCTAATGGCAAAGGCTTATTATAGGGTAGAGGACTATTTAACAGACGAAAATGCATGGCCCAAAACAGAAACCAAATAATTTACTTTCTACCGGGACACGGTTCTTATAAGGTGGCATATCAAACGTATGTAAGTTGTTTTAAATAAAAATCACTATTTTGCTTTTTTATATTCTAGATTTTTTTTTACTTTTATAAGTTTTGATATGTTTCCTTGAAGAACTACGCATTGAGTTTATACTCAAAACATATATTTAGGTTAGGCTAAGCACGAATATTGTTATAGATATAAGAGTTATTTCGAAAAAATGACTGACTGTTGAGTTTGTTTCGGCTTTCTTCTCTTCAGTGGTCTCTTGGGAAACGCCGTAGAGTCAGACTTGTAAAAGTGCCCTTGTGGCCTACTTACAGAATAAAGATTATTATTTCATTATTTCATTTCATTATTTCCTAAAGGAAGTGCAAATAACTATTCTCCAAAGTTTGGTTGAAAAATTCTTTGCGGTTCCGCAGAAAAAAAATAAAAACGGAAATAATGAAATATGGTTTTTCTCCAAAACTATTTAACTTTATTGTACTATTATTTTTTCATTCTGTAAAGCTTAGTCAAGTTCATGTTTTAAGTGAAAATGGTATTTCTATATCTAACGATTATGTAAAAAAAATAGGCAAGTCAAAATTTTAATATATATATTTTTTTACTTTTGTGAGAGATACCACTCTAATTGACATTTCAAAATAAGCCTTAGTTAACGTCCTGTAACACATATTAATTTGATGGATAAAATCGGAAAGCAACTGTGTCAAAATGAAATAAATAACTGGGTTGGATTTTATTACATTTTATTAGTAAGCTATTCTAACACTTCCAAATAACCAAAGCATACATCCTCTTTACAAATAAACAAGATTTGACAGTTAGTGACATTTGCCTTTTATTGTTATTGAAAATGTCATTAGTTTTGTCAGTAGTAGTATTCATAGTTTAGAACTTGATTTTATAAAAAATGCCTACGTAATAATATCGAAAACTTTAACTCGATTAGAGTGTACTAATCAGGCATCGGATAATCGGATAGATATTTACCTAAACTATGGCGGCGGCGTCTATGTTGAACGGTATGGAGACGGACTCAATTAAATTTTCCTAATAAACTTCTAAATGTTTTATGAAAAACATTATTTGTTTTATTATTCTCTTATGTTACATTTGGCTCAGTGGGTTGTACAACGGCCTACGAAGCTGGCGGTCCCGGGTTCGAATCCCAGCCAGGACAAAGTGTTTGTGTGATGAGCACGAATGTTTTGTTCCTGGGTCTTGGATGTTTTATATGTTTAAATATTATAATTTATCTATATATTATGTATATCGTCGCCTAGTACCCATAGTACAAGCTTTGCTTAGATTGGGACTAGGTCGATTTGTGTAAGATTGTCCCTATATGATATTTATTTTATTTATTTATTATTGAAATTAAATCAGTTCACACCGCGGTTACAATATATACATGGATTTGGATTCTAGAACCACGGCGAGCATCCAAAATACCCAAGCCTCTAAGACATCAAAATTTAAGATTTTCACCGTTTTTTTCACCAAAAAACATAACCCTCTTTTTTATCCAGCGCTGCCGGGTAAAAAGTATTCTATAACCATTGTTGGCTACCCAGCTACTCGTGTACCAAAAATAGTTGAAATCCGTTTAGCCGATTTGGCGTGGTGGAGCCACGACACATACAAACATACAAAAAATCCAAAAAATATATTTTCGATTCAATGATCTCCAAAGAGTCCGTTGCAATATATATATATATATATTAAATATCTTCAATGTGCAGACTTTTCATTTTTTACAACTTTTAATAGTAATGAGATATTTTTCGTTTCTTTATCCTTTTTTATTGGTTCGTCGCACGAAATGTCATTGTGTGCAATTATGTACATTGCCGATTTAGACTGTAAGGGTGCATATTATTGTCGTGAATACGCGGCAATGTATTTCGTGTAATTTGTACATCCGATCTGTTGCGATAAAAGTGGAAGTATTATCCTTCAGTTCACTTGTACAGAGCCACGGCGTAGTCGTGACCGTGATGTGAAAAACCAAATTACATCAGCTCTGGATGGATAAAATGGCGGCAGGTCACCGGAACATTATCGCCTAAACTCGCAAATAAATTCCTACTTGAAATAAAGCGCGTGGCCCACTCTCGACATCGTACCAAAGTACTAGGTTTTGAAGGGCAGTGACAGATATATATATCCATACTAATATTATAAATGCGAAAGTTTGTCTGTCTGTCTGTCTATCTGTCTGTCTGTATGTCTGTCTCTCTGTTACCTCTTCACGCTTAAACCGCTGAACCGATTTGGATGAAATTTGGTATGGGGATAGTTTGAGTCCCGGGGAAGGACATAGGCTACTTTTTATCCCGGAAAAATACCCTTATCCGCGATAAACGAATTTAAGGCGGACGAAGTCGCGGGCAGAAGCTAGTTATAATATATAAAGTATCTATACTTTTGAGAGTTTTGGTGGTCGGCAGACGATATGCGACCGACGTTTAATTAAGCGTAGCATTCAGACACTCGAAAAATTTGCCGATACGATCAGATTAGCCTTCTTTTCTGACCATGTAGAAGGCGATTAGTCAGCTGACGGAATCGTAAGAAGTACGTTTAACTGTTCCTGCAAAATTTGTAATATAAGTTCATTGTGGGTACCCCTTATCTTGCACAATCTCTATTGTCCAAAATACATTTCGCATAACCGTTATCGCACAATATTTTTTAGCCGAATTATACTATCGCATAATTATATACTTACCACAATTGTTATGTCGCATAGTATTCATTTGGCACAATTTTGAATAGCAGAATACTAATATCGCCAACTTTTATTTCACAGAATTTTATGTAGCACAATATAAATTCCGCCGAATTTATTTCGGCATAATTGTACCATAGCATACCCACAGAACCGAATCGCTGCCAGAAAATTAGGTTAGGTTAGGTTAGGTTAGGTTGAAACTGCGTCCCTCACAGAAACAAGGGAAGGCAGGTAAGTAAGGCAGGTCCGACTTGGCTTAGGTTAGGTACGACGACGAGCGAAGCGAGGAGGAGTGTTAGGTTGAACTGCGACCCTAACGAGCGAGCGAGCCGCGCAGGTCCAACTTGGCTTACGATTCCTAACATTACCAATTTCACCTTAAGGCAGATCCGACTTGGCTTAGGTTAGGTACGACGACGAGCGAAGCGAGGAGGAGTGTTAGGTTGAACTGCGACCCTAACGAGCGAGCGAAGCGAGCGAGCCGCGAAGATCCGACTTGGCTTACGATTCCTAACATTACCAATTTCACCTTAAGGCAGATCCGACTTGGCTTAGGTTAGGTACTATCGACAATCGGTACGGGTTCACAGCTTTAGGATTATTTTCGAATGCACTTCACAGTGGTCGCTATTTACATCATGCACCAATAGAAATGGCCTGTGATTTTTTTACCAATAACTCTTGACAATTAATTTTAATTTAAACTTTCTTAACAATACGGTGCTAATTAGAATGACTCAGAAATAATAGAAACGGCCCGTGATTTTTTGACCAGCAACTCTTGTGAATTAATTTTAATTTAAACTATCTTAGCAATACGGTACAAATCAGAATGCTCGGAGTCATTCTAGTCTATCACTGCAAGCCCCTTTTTTGTACTGTAAGAATACCGTTCGAAATTGTATGGATTGCCACCAATCATCTGGTGACCACATTCCTAAAACCGGCAACGTGACGCTCGCAAGACCGAAATTCCTTGCAACAAATGTTTTTGTTGTTAACAGCAAACTTTTATGAGCCTAGGCCCCAAAGCCCGCGAAGTAATGGCTAAACCGCAAACGAGAAAAAGCTAGCTAGCTTTTTTAGTTACCCCCTGTTATATTTACTAAGGAATTGTAATAAAACTGAACACAGATATTTATATACTTAGATTATCTTTACCTGAATTTATATTACCGGGTGGCAAAATTCGATGAAATGTTCTAAATGTCCGTAATCCCTAACAATTAGTCCACATTTTACGCACTTGGTTCTTAAAACGAAATGAGTTAAGTCCCACGGCCAAATAAGTCCACTCTTTAACATAAACCTATAATAACGTTTACTTAATATTCGGTCCACGTCCGAAAATATCGCCATTTTAAACTCTATTGTTTCTTACATACTATCTAAGTAAACTATCCTACTACTATCTTATTAAAAAAAATCTAAATTAACTCAATCTCACCGACTACACTCAAGCAATTGCTATGGTGCTCTAAGTCTTTTGAGGGTTCACAATTGTAAACAATTCACCTACTTATATTAATGGCCTGTTTTGAAGGAACTGTAACATTGTTTCGAGTTCCAAACTTAAGAACTTTTTAGGGTTCCGTACCAAAACGGTAGAGCAAAAATTTAAATTCTAGTCACTAGGTCAAGTAGGGTGAAAATGAAAGGGCTTGATATTAGAATTTTTTTTTATAAAGGAAAATGTGGAAAAAAATACCATTCCCCCTCATTATCTTTGAAGTTTACCAAGCGAAAAATCTGGAATTTTCTGGAATAATGTAATTTAATATGAATATTACACGATATCTATCTGAGAGATTATAACCATATATATATCTGTCTTGCTTTTTTTTTAATCACCAAAAATAATTTTTGAATAACCCGGTTTGGTTAAGTTTGCCCCTCATTTGTGGAGCGCCTCATTTGTGTGACGCCATAGATACCAGAGGGAAACTTAACTCAAGCGGCAAGTTAAGTCGGAATAAGTGAAAGTTTGTACGGAACCCTCGGTGCGCGAGTCAGACTCGCACTTGACCGGTTTTTTGTTTAGACCACCGCACCTTTGACTTTGCCGACACCGACAGCTCGTGACGTTGACAACATAAACTAGCATTTTGCATTCAAATTCGGATGCGATTATCTCCTTTTATTAATATGAACGAAAACTGATGCACTGGATGTGGTGTGTGCATTTACTATCACTATCCACCGGATGAGTGTTTATATTGTGTGCTGTGAATATTGTGAAATGTGAGTATTTTAAGTTATGTTACATTAGTTATATTATTCATCATCAAGTCAGTCTTGTCCCGTAACATTCAACTTTGTTAATTGAATGCTGTACTTACTAGTAGAGCCTTTATCCACTTATATTTGTTTATAACCAATAATATAAAACAGTGCCCTTTGTTGGCCTGTAACTGAATCCGATGCCTATTATTAAAAGGCGGCACTGTCTTAGATGAAACTCTTAGCCAAAATGTAAACAAAATAAGTTCAGTCTTACTGTGGACAGCAATATGGAAACCTTGTTAAATTTGTTCCGCTGTTGTTACGGGTAAAAAATAAGTAAAAAACATAACTGTGTAACTTTTATATTTCAGTTAACTTTTCAAATTCATAATAGAATATGTTTATTTGTAGCTTTTCTCTTTTTAGAACTATAATAATAAGGCAATAAGGCCGACTTCGATGGTCACCAGATGTTGGGTCTGGTCAGGTCAAACAAAAAAAAGGTACCGACCTCATATACTTACAGATTGGTTCCTAATTGGTTGTCATAAAGGAAGGCGTGAATACATAAGATGAGAAAGTGCGAACCCGTATCGTTTGCCGATAGTACGACGACGAGCGAAGCGAGGAGGAGTGTTAGGTTGAACTGCGACCCTAACGAGCGAGCGAAGCGAGCGAGCCGCGCAGGTCCGACTTGGCTTACGAACTTGACTGCGTGCCTCACAGAAACGAATCGCTGCCAGAAAACTAGGTTAGGTTAGGTTGAACCTGCGTGCCTCACAGAAAGGAACCGCTGCCAGAAAACTAGGTTAGGTTAGGTTGAAACTGCGTCCCCCACAAAACCGAAACGCTACCAGAAAACTGATGGAGTAGGACGGTTAAAAAAACACAGAACTTGTCATTTTTATTTTATATAAGTATAGGAAATATTGAATACAAATATTCTGACACATCAATAAAAATATTATTCCCACACCCACAACTAAGCATGAGCTCCTACTAAAAATATATGAGCAATTTATACTTTCTACATCATTACTATAACATAATTACACTCAAGGATGCAAACGGAATATTATGCCATATAAATTTCGGCGACACAATTATTCGACCATAGGAGTATTGTTCTAATTGACTTTATGCCAATGTACTATTATTCTGCCAAAGAAACATGTGCGAAGTGATAGTATGCCAAGAAATTTAGGCAAAAAGCAATTGTGCGAAATGATGACTGTGCCAATGGTTGCTATGCGAAACGAAAATATGCCAATAAATTTTGTGCAACACATTATTAACCCGTTCATTGTATTGAGCGTATGTGCGTAAACTGTTTCCACGTGACTGTTTTGGCCATATGTTTTAAACAATGAGTGTGAATGACGAAAGTAGTTTTGATGGCACACCGCCTAATCTAAAAGCAGAAGCGAATTTAATTATGGAGAATTTGTTTCCTGTTAAATCAAGTGATAAATATAATCGAGTGTTCGACCAATTTATGTTATTGAAAGAAACAAACATGCAAAATCATTTCTGAAAGTATGTTTTTAGAATATTTAAGTGAGCAATCCGAAAACAAGAAGCTACCTACGTTATGGGCTATTTATATTATTTATGCCGAAGTGGACAGTTAATATCGAACAGAATGTCAACATAAAATATTTTACGAACCTTACAACATTTTTAAAAACACAATCTGCTGACTATCCCATTTACTAACTGTCCGAATATGTCGAACATTACATTTAATGTCAATGAAACTAGATACCTACGTATTTTTTTTATTTGATTGTTTTTCGTTCTGCTTGTTACTCCTATTTATGTAATAACACTAGACTTAACCTTTAACCTTTTTTAAGCATTTTGGAAAGTTTTCGCAATTTGCACATCAGTACTTCTATTAAATTACTTGTTATTTTTCAAGTGTATTTTTTTAATATTTCATCATATCGTTTGAGAAAAGCACTGTATTTATAATGCTCGGCGGAAACGGGGATTATCTGATTCGCAACTTTTGGAAGCCTCGCGATGCCCGGTTTGCAAACCACCTCATCAGGGAACACCCTACTTTCCGCGCCTCGGCAATAATGTACTAATATCATTTGTTGGAGCATTTTTGTTCTATTTTACATCAATTGATATCAATTAATAGTACATTTCGATGCTAGTGCGGAAAGTATGTCATTAGTTCACGAGTACCGAGATATCTTTCCACCGAGATATTTCCGCACGTGAATCGAACGACGTTTTTTAATACAGTTGCGAAAAAATAAGAAATTTGGCGACGGCAGTTTTCGTACTATATAGCCGGCATGCCACTTCTATAGTATCTTTCTTCCGTGGCCGGCAACCCCTTTCGGCCCGGCCTCTGTAATAATGTACTATTCTAACACTAGTTATATAGCGGCAGTGTTATGATTTGCCGCGAAATTACGTAGGTGAGCATTTCTAAAAAAGTTTGTACAAAAATTTGTATGGTTAACGTGTTAATTGTCACAAGTCGTTTCATTTTTTGTTACCAAATTTTTGAAATCATAAACATTACTATTATTGATTATTTTTGATAATTAAGATTGTATCTAACAAAATATCAATCATGATACAATAATCATAAATAAAAATATTAGTAACAAAATAAGAAACAATTAAGGATCCTTTAATTTATATACAAACTTTTTTTAGAAATGCTCAGGTACTCCTATGATGAGTGATGACAGACGGCTCACCTCTAAAGTTGCCGCGGGCGTTGAAGGCGCCCCCGCGCGGCCGGTAGTTGTTCTGGCGGTTGGCGTTGGGGTTGGCGTTAGGGCTCGCGTTGGAGTTGGCGTTCGGGGGGCGGTTCTGCTGCTGCTGCGGGTGCTGGCGCTTGTTCTGTCGAACGTTCATCATGGTTTATTCCAATTCTATGGCACGTTTTCGGCTACGAGATGAAAAGACAAATGCCGATACGAACGCACAAATTTCGCAATGTTTATCTGCATAACGCATAATAATGTATGTCAATTTTTTACACGGCGAGTCTCTCTCTGAAAGAAACATGATTGAATGTTTGTGCTACAAACATTCAATCATGTTGGCTGCTCCACAAACTTTGTGGAGCAGCCTATCTCTTTATCGACGGATTTATTGTCGTCAGTGACGAATACTTAGTTCAATAAAATGCAACAATTATGATACGTCTTTCTACATTGTGAGGCAAATGCTGTCTTTAGGTGGGGTGTGCTACTGTTCACAAAGCACTAATCGTAACATAATAGGGATGTTGACAACTTTTTTTTTATAGAACGAGCTTTCAATAATAGAAATACTGGTGAAAAAACTACTTCAATGTGATAAAAACACCATGAGATACAACAACGTTCAAATCACATTTTTGGACTTTCCCAACAACGCTCCATTACTATACCCTAGGAAAGCGTGACCTTCGTACCGTATATGAGGAAATAAAGAACTTTGTTCTGCAGCTATGTTAAAGCTTGCGTTTTTCGAAACGGTTTCGTAACCGAAGTTACCATACATTTCATTGGTTATTTATTTATTTAAACTTTATTGCACAATTGAAAAATGTACAAATGGCGGACTTAATGCCAAAAGGCATTCTCTACCAGTCATTGAGTTAAACAGAAACATTTATATGGGTGAAGGGCCTGCAAACTGAGACAATTGAAGAGAAATATAATACACAGATATACTTATAATATATACGCACATAAACTTACACAAATACACAATAGAATATATCTACATACATATTGCTTTATGTACCTAGTTAAAAACATCATACCGAGAGAGAGAGCTAATCTTGGAGCTTACTAAAGAAGTGCTTGCGCAACATGTGCTTGAAGCTGAGTTTGCGTTGTGCTTGTCTGATAGCGAGTGGGAGTTCGTTCCAGAGTCGAATTGCCTGAACATTAAAGGAGTTCGTCATAAAACCGATGCGGTGTGGAGGGACAATGAGCATGAGACTACGAGAAGTGCGGAGATCGCAATCAGATCGAGCAGTTACAAAGTGGAATTTAGATCCGAGATGCTGGGGCGCAGCTGGGTCGAATGAGATGGAATATAGTGTACATAGGACTCGTAACGACCTACGTTCACGAATGGGAAACCAATTAAGTTGACGGCGAAAAGCGGATATGTGGTCAAATTTACGGAATCCAAAGATGAATCTGATGCAATTATTGAGAAGACGATCCAGCCGGCTCAATGAAGCCTGGGTGATATTTGAATAACATACATCAGCGTAATCAACAACGGGTAGGACAAGAGCTTGAATGAGGTTAGTCTTGGTGCTAACAGGAAAAAAATGTTTGAGCCGGTAAAGCGATCGAAGTGTGTTAGTTACTCTGCGACATACATCAGATACATGTATTATTATTATATTATAGGTTATGTATTATTATTATAGGTTATTCAATGGTATTATTATTTACTAATATTTTTATACTTTAGAAATGTTTTATTAATATATTTACACCTATTTTTAAAGGCCCGTAAAACAAGATACACGTAGGGTATCGAAAACAAAGATTTTTTTTAGGATTTTCGTAATAAAAATTTCCATTTCCCATCAAATTTTTACTATTATTTGAGTACAGTCAACATCCCCATCATAAAGTTTCCCCTAGAGTAATAAATACTTAGTTTTACTGAACAGTGAATAACAAAAAGCTATAATATCGTCACTTCTTAAAGACAATGCTTGTATATGAAACCGCCATCAGGGAAAATTTAATAAATGGATATTACAATCATATATATATATAGACGTATTTCGTTGAAACAAAATGAGATAAAATGTTATTTAAAGTAGCAACAATATCCACTTTTTATTGTAATAAGGTTCCAAAAGTGGATACATATATTTGTAGTTGGACATTTTCGCGAGAAGTCCTAAGTGTGACATGATGGATATCAATAAAAAAAATTAATAACGAATGTTTCGCTTTGTAACATTTTCGAAGTAGTTACCCTACACCTAATTTGAAAATGCTGTTTACGTACGAGGGTGGCACTGAAAGTTCGGGAATATAATACTTCCAAAAAAATTATTAACACATTATACCTTTTTATTTCATGCAAGCCAAACTGGACTACCAGGCGAGAGGCTTTGGAGGCGGGACTTTTAAAATTAACACCCAGAAGACCAGGGAGATGAGGTGCGGAGCGACAAGCTCTTTGCCGTTGCTCATTGGCACAGAGGGAGTGGAGAGTCCACAAATTTCCCTACCTCGGTAGTGTAGTGTCGGAAACAGGTGGGACTGAAGGGGACGTCGCTTCAAAAATGGCCAAGGGGAAGGCAACCTTCGCACAGCTCCGTCCTGTATGGCAATCGCGGAAACTGACTAGGAGAGTTAAGCTCAAAATATTCCGGTCCAACGGTGAAACCGTGTTGCTGCACGGATGTGAGACGTGGAAGGTCATTAAAGACATCACGCGCCGGCTCCAAGTCTTCGTCAACCGCTGTCTTCGCCGCATTCTCGGTGTATAATGGCCCGAGGAAATCTCTAACGTAGATCTATGGGAACGCTGTGGTGAGACCCCGATCGACCAGCAGATCAAACGCCGCAAGTGGAACTGGATCGGCCACACGCTCCGAAGGGACCCCGATCACATACTGAGGCAAACCCTAGAGTGGAATCCCTAAGGAAAGCGGAAACGCGGTCGCCCTAACCAATCCTGGCGGCGGACGATCACTGCAGAAGCGAAGGCGATAGGAATGACCTGGAGCGAAGTAAAACGCGAAGCTCAAGACCGTTCCGAAATGGCGACGTACTGTGGACGCCCTCTGCCCCATCCAGGAGACATAGGACAAGTCAAGTAAGACATACCTTTTTATTATCTTATGATTCTATTTCAATGATTTTTTGAAGTCGTTGAGTCGCAGTTAAAAATGTTGTGTGAATATTTAACAGCTATGATTTAACCCTTAAATGCAAAATGATGCATAAATGTAATACTGAAATGACACAAGTAAAAATCAACGTCAATTTGAGACTTTGTCAAATCGTCACAAAGTCTCAAATTGATATGAATCTCTAATTATGCTATTTCAGAAGTCGAACGCATGATAATTATGTCGTGCATCTAACTAAGGGTACTAATATGATTTTAAAATTGGATTAACACAAAAACAACGTGAAGACCAGATGATTGCTGCTTTTAGTTATGAAGCACCTTATTAAGACGACAATATGCAGGCGGTATTTAGAATTTCAATGTGGCCGTATCCTTCATGGACGACGTTCGTGAAGGCCGACCAAAATTTGCAGTCACGCAAGAAAACATCGATATTGTGCGTCTGATGATAAAAGAAGTAGGCCGAAGATTCAAGAGTGATCAAATTATTTTATAGGAAGAATGAGGCGTGCCAAAGTTGTTTTCCCGTTCAATCCCTCACTTATTGTCTGACCAAGCAGAAAACGACGTGTGTCAATTAGTGACGCAAAATTTTGAATAAATTCAACAGACAAAGCTCAAATGCAGTTTAGTGTCCCATTAGGTGACAAGTCGTGAATAATATAGTGTTACTCCAGTGGCTTAGGTGCAAAACTTTGATTGTGTTTTTCTGGGCCTTGGAGGCGTTTTCAGAAGGCTGAAATACCCGTTTCAGGGAGTGCTCTATCACATACCAGTTTATCAAAATGTCACCCCAGTTGCCGTTGTTTTCAGACGCCTGAAACATATTTTCAGACCGTTTCAGGCCAACCTCTATGAAATGCCGACATTACCTGAAAACCCGTTTTCAGGCGTTTTCAGAACCCGTTATGGGCCACTTTTAGTATATGACGATTTTTTTAATAGGTGTGAAAGAGATAGCATGATAAGAAGAGACAGCTATACTGAAAACATTCCAGAAGGGTGTGGCAGAGACAACACGACCAAGACATAGATAGCATTACGCCGAACATTCGCGAAAAGAGTGAGCAAGACGGCGATCAGAAGATTCCCGAACAATCTTGCACTAGGTAGTAGGTACCTATACAACGACTTGTTTATGTCACGATCGAACGTTCCATATGACCTCAAACTAGTATAAATAAGCGCGACGCGCCGCACCGCGAATCAGCTTACATTGGAAACCCAATGCGATAACATCGAAAAGAAGCGACTGCGACTGGAGAGTTCAAGTGTGAAATAAGTGTTTCAATTGTGTTTTAATTTAAAGTGACTGTGTGAAAATAAATCCTACCCTTGTTTATCGGTTTAAAAAGTGCCTTTCAAGCCACCCGCCTAGTACAATATTCACATGAGCCTGAAACTAAAAGCCAAACCGAGTATTTGTCAGGCGAGCTCAAGCGGACAAAAGATACTCGCTCTCGCAGCTCGGCAAAGAAGATGATGGCCACGTTTGTCTTCACATCAAGACACATGGCTACTATTCCTCTTGAAGATCGAACAACGGTCAATGCCGATTGGTACACAACTATTTGTTTTCAGAGTATCTTTGATAAACTCCTACAAAAAACCCTAATCGCCGCAGCGTCCTTCGCGCGATAATGCCAGCCCTCACACCGCTCGGAAAACAACTGAGTATCTGAACGACGAAAAAGTCGAACAACTGGACAAATCTTCCATACAGCGCCGACTTAATCTCCAACAATTTTTTCACATTCCCCAAAATTAAGGATAAGGAGCGTGGTCAGTGGTTTCAGACGCTGGAAGAAGGAGAGGATAATATTTTGCACACAGCTGTAAGTGTAACTGTACTGTATACCTTATTGGCGTTAGCGGAGTGCGCCTTTTGCTCGTCCTCGTCGCGGTACTTGGAGACGGTGACGAGGAACCCGTTGATGCGCAGCTCTCGGTCCAGCCTCAGCGCCCGCTCCACGCACTCCTTGTTGTGGAACGTCACTCGCACTGGCGCAATCATACACAATATTATTTAACATATAAACTATACACTATTTACTAACATATTAACTAATAGTTTTCTTCTGAAACCTTAGAACAACTGTATATGCGGCAAGCATGGAACACGCGGTCACTGCAACAGTGCAAAGAACACGGCAGTCGGCCGCATGCGTCGAGCGGCAGCTGCAACCACCTAATAGGGAATATGCATGAATTTTTTTGTAGTTTTTCGTAACTAAATATCAAAATACCGTTAAAACTATTTCAAAATGTGAAATTAAAATTTAATCCGACCAAGAAATACGCAAGATATAGGCATTTTAAACTACTAATTAGAAAAGAGAGGTAAGACGTGCACTGTTACGTCATCGTGCACTCCGGCCATATAAATTCCATATTAAATTCTGTTTAGCTAAAAAGAGATGGAATGAAATGTTTGATGGCTTATATCTTGGTTATTTTTAGTTATGCGAAAAAATATTTTTGTCTACTGTTTGTTACATGAATGAGATTTTAATAAAAGCAAAAATTTAAATTCATGAATATTCCCTATTAGGTGACAGAAGTAGAGTGAATACGGCGCAGCGTCTGTCGGTCGAATTCGGTGCAGATCATTCGATAAAGTAAAACCTATATGCAAATATGTACTCAACTGAACAAATACGGCAGCAGGATTTGAAATTAATCTGTAGTGTAAAGTGGTAATATAACGTATATGTTGATATTTGTAGTTTTGATAAATGATGAACCTTGACACTCAAACATTTTGTTTATCCATCTTATAGAATTTTAATCTCCTCATCACACAAAGTTGTTGTCGCTCCATGCATAGACATTATGCATGTCTTCCGAACCCAATATCTTCGTTTCTTCCGAATTGGTTTTGATAAAATTTGCTGTAAATATCGCAAATGATATTTTTAGATAATTAGCTAGCTTTCCTAAGCACAAGATTACTCATCGTACGAACATCGACTTAAAAGATAAAAAAAGAAGTACTAATATACTTTCACGAGCGTGATTCGATAACATGGGGAAATACGTAGAAAGAAAAAATAGAGCACCCAGCTAGTGGGTTCCCAGTCGCGAAAGTGTTAACGTTAACTAAGAAATTAACCAGCTGGGAAATGACGTTGGTTGGGATTATAAGACAGCACAAATGCTCTGTGGTCCGCCCCGCGCTTCTGCATCTCTATCTCTAATTTTCGTGTTTATGTTATACTCTCTTTCAGCATATCTTTTCCCGGAACAATATAACTTGGATCTCTTCAAGAGGAGAGTGAATAGGTAAGCATGCTTCATCGTCAGCTTCATCGTCGCTTACCAACAGGGGAGATTGAAGTCAAATGCTTGCCTATCTTACATTAAAAAAAAAGTTATGTATTTCTCTAACCCAGATTATTGCCCTATGGACATTTAAGGGACTATAGTTTTACTGGCTACTTTTTTATCGGTAAGCATCAGATATAAAGGCTAAAGAAAACGTTTAAAACTAAAAACAGTTCCTAGTTGTATAACATAATTTACAGTTATTAACGTAACACATGCTTCAACTTTATAGAAATATAGGCGTGGCAGTTCACCATTATAACAAACAATAAATTACATTTGATAGGTAGATACAGCGACGCGCATTATAATAAACTAGAATGTGCCCCGCAACTTTTTTGCATCAGCATAGTTTAGGTAATATCAGTGCAGCCGTTTTGCTACGATTAAGCCACAAAGCCATCCATCATACACAATTAGTGAATGAAAAAATTATGCATGTAAAATCACCTAAGGATCTTATTCGGTTCTAATCACCTGGCGTTTACAAGATCGATTGCAGTTGCGGGAGTTCTTATATTCGACAGACGATGCGCACTATTGCTGAAAGAGTCAAGGAACATATCGCGGCTGTTAAGAACCGCCAGGTGAATAAGTCCGCTATTGCCGATCATTTATTAGAAGCGGGACCAAACCACTGGATTGAGCTTCATAATCCCAAGATCCTTTCTACAGAACATAATTACTATAGTAGAATAGTGCGTGAAGCAATTGAAATCAAGAAACACCGAAATTTCAACCGGGAAGATGGTTTCAAACTTTCATCTTCGTGGAATCCAGTAATTAGACAATGTAAGCAACATCATATAACATCTGATAAATCGCCTGACGTCGTGAGTGTAGTGTGTCGGTCTAGTGACGACCGTAGTGTTCAACCTAATAATAAACATCAAGCGCGGGTAGATCGAAAAACTCGCGCGGCTAGAAGACGTTGATTTCGCCGCTCCAGTTTCCTACAAGACCATAGACGTAACGCTACGTCCGAAACGTCGAAGAACTACCAACGAAAGGTAATTAAATAAATTATATTTATACGCGATTAAGCCCCGTTTTGTTGTGTTGTGATAACTTGAAAATCGATCGTGCAATGAGTAATCTATAAAAAAATTAAATGTACAGACGTTTTATTTTTACAACTTTATAATAGTGATAGCATAGAGAAGATGCATAAATTTTAACAATGATACCAATCGATCTTTCTTATTTTGGACAATACAAAGTAATGTTCTGAGTAAGTCTATAGTAACATTTTTTCCTTTATTGAAACGTAAAGACCCACAAGGTTTCATTTTCTTTAGGACAAGAAAAAATACTGTAATTCTACGTCGCAAATACTAAACAAGATAAACCAATTTTCATTCTTTCGCCTTTTTGGTGGGTTTGTTTAATACAATAATTATGAAAAATAAACGCATTGCATCATCTCTATTATAGATTAGATGTTCGCTCTGATTAGCATTCTGCATGGAGGATGTTTGTCTGTAATAATGTACTTACGTATCTTGTACTTGGTCTTGCTGAACTCGTGTATATGCGCGACTTCACCGCACTGCGAGAACAGCTGCTTGACGTAGTCAGTGCCAGCCTCGTAGGGCACGCCGACCAACACCGCGGTCTCGGCGCGCGACTCCACCGCCACGGAGATGGCGCTGCCGTCGAGGACGGTGCCCTCCTCGGACAGCGCCTGCCCAAGTGTGGAGGTTAGGGGGTTTTCTTCTCATATGGCTCATTATAGTGGGAATCCTTTATGAGACCGAAAGTAACCCTTGAACAGAACCGTTATCTTCCATTGTGAAGTATTAGGCCAATTGTTCTTTAGTAAAATTAGTTGTGAACACCTCTTAGGGGCATTTATTTTAATGTTAACCTTCTTGCTTTAAATGTACAGTTGCCTTTTGAGTGACAAGTGTTTGCATACAGTGGCATCCACTTTAAAGTAAACAAACGTGGTTTCAGTCCACAATGCCTTAGTTCGCAGGTACTATAGAAATCGCTTTCAATCTCTAAAAGGACTCCCACTATCGTTTGCTCCGTGTCACTTTCGCCGTTAACTATATCCTAAATTTTAATGGGATTTCAAACTATTTCCTTAAAGTCCGAATCTCCAAAATATAGCTCGATACACAAAAATCTACAGACATTTCGACAAAAATGTAGCCACGAAAGTGTACTTAGTGATTGGATCACTCGAATAGGGACCTGCATATGGACACATATTAGCCTTTACACCAGGTTTTTAGCCGCTCTGACGCTGAAAACTTAAGTATAGGTGAAAAACTTAAAGTAAGTCACCTGTTGTATGTAGTAGTAGCATATCCGTGTAGGCAATTTGACGTACTATGTTAGAAAAATTACATAAGTTTCATATCAATTTTGTACACTACTACATACAATAGGGGCTTTACTTAAGTTTTTTACCTATACTTACTTAACAGAACTAGAGTTCGATCAGGATAAGTTTGCAGAAGTCTACATTAAATATCATAAGTACAATGGAGTCGTAGATATGCGAAAACACTACGATCCATACAAAACTTCAGTTTGCGGAATGAAATTTGGACAAAGTTCGCATTCATCATTTTAATAGAATGAAACAAGTAATTTAATATTTAAAAATATGAATAAATGTATCTGTTATTTGTTGGTCGTAGGTATTGTGTAATAATTATAACGGCAAATCATGAAGAAAGGGGTCGAGAAAGCGTGTGTAATTTTCGCAACTCTCAGCCGGACGGAACGAAGTCGATGATCGTTAAACATTTCACTCAAATGGGAGAGAGCCAAAGTATCATTTATATTAATTTGTCTTTCTATTCCTTACGAAATAGGTGAGTGTCAGGATGACTGGACCAAGAGAGGTTTTGCAAGTTTAGCTATCCTGTTTTTGTACCTATTTTGTACCTGATATGAAATAATTTGTACCTCGCTAATGAGGGAGAAATATTAAAAATAAAGTGGCCAGCCATCCTGACGCCAGGATGGCTGGACTACGCTGTTTTCACCTAGTTGTTAGCATAATAACAAGTTTTTTTTTTTGTAAGGATTAGTACCTAATTTGTACATTTAGGTTTGACTTACATTTGCATTTTATCGCCACACCAAAAAAAGTTACACCTTGAATATGATTTTATATCTAAACTCAAAATATGCCATATACATATTAAATTACATGGCAATAAATTAGTTTTTTTTTTCATTAGCTCGATGTTATCATTGTTATCCTAAAAATGCGTGTTTTTGTAATCGAAATTACAGCTAGTTTGGATAGAATTTATAACTTTATTGCTTACGCATTGGTACGATAAACCGGCCAAGAGGATGTCGGGCCAAGCTCAGTGTAGAGTTCCGTATCCGTTTACACAAAGAAATTCACTACGGATGAAAAAAATAAGATACTAAAAAGTGCACTAGCAAAAGTGCGTGTCTCCACTGCACTACGTCATACTTTCACCGATAAACGCAGTTTTTCGGCAGTAACTCAAAAACGGTATATCATGTTGAAAAAAAATTTCGTTGAGAGTATTAAGCTTAATCTTTGTAATTTTTTTAATTTTTTTTCACACGTACCGTTCTGAAAATAGAGGGGTGGGGTGGGGGAGATACAATTTATGTTACTTTCGTAGCAATTTTTTCCAAAAATATTCACTGATACATTTTTTTTATTAAGAAAACAATCTTGTAATTCTCATATTGATTTTTGGTGAAAAATCTTTATTTCAGTTTCGGTTACGTGTATAGTCCCTCCTAAAAGTATTATTTTTTGTTTTGTTTCGCGATCCAACTAAGTAGCGGCTTATACAAGACACCTATATTTCAAATTTCGTCAATATACATGATTTAGTTTTAGTAAAATGCCTAAGACATGCGGACGGACATGACGAAAAATGTATGGAGTGAAAAAAAAAACCCAGTAGTTACCACCAATTAGTTTAGTGGTAACAGTTGGGAATTCTTAATCCCATTAGTTCGCACTGGTAGAATAGGATAAAGCCAACACACGGTATTTTTTGACCCTCATTTTGGGACAGCCCGATTTTATTGAATTATCGAATAGGAAAATGTATCATTAATGCAAGAGTAGAACTCCCACGAGCCTAGCTATCATAGTTCTCAAAAAAAGCCAAGTAAAATTACCGGTAGTGCATGTATTAAAAAAAAACTTTTCTATGTTTCTATGAATGTAACACTAAGTTTATACTATGGCCGTATAAGGCCTATCATATTGGGAATCTACGACGTCATAATTTCGAAATAATCGAAAATATGAATAAAGTTTTTAGTATTAGAAAATTTATTTTACTTTACTGCTACACCATCACAAAAAAAATCGACTGCTAAACTCACATACTTTCAGATTTATATATTTCTTAAACGTACCGGGGTTTTGGTACAGGACCGGTGCGTTAGCAAAGTTCTCAATATCACTTTTTAGCAATATAATGATACGGTTTACTTTTCAAAAAATATTTTTAAAATAGTAGCGTGTGAGGCTAAGATAAATGTTGTAAGTATTTTGCCAAAAAAACAATGTTGGTGTGCTAATGTGTAATTATGTGTCTTACATGCACGATGGATGCAGAAGTTGTAAAAATGAAATGCTTTTACGTTGAAAATATATTCAAAAAAAATAAGCGATAGGGACTATTTGACGGTCACTGCATCGATTTGTTTTTTGCTTTCTGGATGTTGAGGCTACATCACACCCAGAATCCAGATAGGGAATATGCATGATTTTTTATTTTTGCTTTATTTAATAGCTCGTTCATATAAAAAACAGTAGACTCATGGGAGTTTTACTCTTGCATTAGTGATACATTTCGCCATTCGATAATTCAATAAAATCAGGCTGTCCCAAAATGAGGGTAAAAAAAAATATTATTCCATTTTTATTCTCGTGAGTTATTATTCAAATCATGATTTTATTATTCGTGAGTGCCCAACACTGGGGGTAACTTATATTGTTCATCGCGTGGTGTTTTAACTGAATCGCGATCCTTTTTTAGCTATGAGCATGGTCCATTGAGTTTAAGAAACGCAGCGTGTATAGGCCCTAAATCTTAGCGTTCGCCTCTAAATACCAAATCAGTTAGTTTTTACCACACCATGGCTAAGCTAAAAGTGTTATGGTTATTATGAAAACCTCAGAACTATGCATTCTGCAACGGAGCCTTCGTAGGCTTCAGTGTTGATGGCGGCTGTAGCTTATCAATAAACATCTTAATGTTATAGTAAAACTGTGTCCTAGACTACAAGCTACAAAAAAGTATGTCTGTGACTATGAAGTGGCATATGATCTGTAGTCAAAAAAAAATTCAAGTGTTAATTTCGTAAGATCAGGAATAATTTCTGAAATCAGAAGTTTTGAACTAGAAAAGAATGTCTACGGTAAGAATTGGCTAAGGGTCAAAACGGCACCACCACTGATCATAATTGCTATAGACTTCTGTCTGGATACAGATTGCTCATCCTTAACGAACAGGGGCCTGATTCAGGACAAGAACAAGTCTTTTATTATAAGTTTGTATCTATGGCAACACACCTGTATTTCAATCTTTTTCACAAGCTTGTGTTTCATGATACTGTATAACTACATACAGTATCATGATACACAAACTTGTGAAAAAGTGCGGCTTACAAACGTGTTCTACTCGTACAACGGTTTTGATGGCAAATACCAGTAGGTTTTAGGCAATTCAATAGTAATTACGTTTCACTAAGACTGCACTTAACACTTGTACCTTGTGACTTGTCATTACATGAGTACATTCCTATTAAGGAATTATAGTAACTCAATTGCAACAAAAAAGGTCATGTGGCAACCCTGACCAAGTTATTAGTTTCCGAGATATTCACAATTTTAGTAGCAATTTAGGGTTTTTTTTCTTATTAACCGTGTTCCAGGTAGTGTTTAAGTTTAAGTGCAATTCCTTTGTTTTTCATCAGTATCCTACTACTATAATAATGTTAGAGTTTCAACTCACTATACAGCATACTTTTAGCATGAACGAGTGTCCTGGTATTAAAACATCGAGGCCAATTTTGAATAAGCTATTTACCTCGAGTTATCTAGTAAACAAGGTTACAAGAATTTTCCAACTAAGTACTCATCTCGTCTCTCGTCTCCCGGAAGCCGGAGCTGGTAGTTAGTCACCTCACACAGGAATTTCCTATGAGACACAAAAGGTCGCGTGCCACAAGTGCAAACGCTACCTCTTAATCTATAATTGCCTTTGGACAAAGAGCTATTTTTTTTTTACATTTTGCTACTAGGTCAAATTGTGACTACTTTAGTACTTATTGAAATAAAACAATTTAACGGATTATATCGCGTATATTATCTCATTTTAGTTCCCGACGTTTCGGAAGCTTTCCAGCTCTCCATGGTCACGAAACGTCGGGAACTAAAATGAGCTAATATACGCGATATAATCCGTTAAATTGATTTATTTCAATGAGTAATAATCGCGGAAACAGAAGAAAATATTACTTTAGTACTTACTAAAATTATTTTGAGCAACTTTTGATCCCTTAGAGATTAAAACTTGCAAAACGTCGCTCAAAATAAAGAAGTAATGTGATACAATAAGGTAAAAGAATATTTAAAACAATACAGACACTTTCATTGTCACTGTCTGTGACAAATACAATCTTAGAATGTCTTAGCCAGAAAATTTAATTTAGCCTAGCGACCGGCAAAAGTCATCTGCCATTCATACTGTTGTTAGTAGTAGTAACTCAACCAAAATGTAGGGAATGCAGATTTCCAATTTGCAACTTACCTCGATGTTACCTCCCGTACCGTTTGGATCATTTTGTGTCTCATATCACATTGCTTGTACGAGTTAGTACACGCGGCTAAGTTCTTAAGCGATCACTTGACGGTCATTCCCAGCTCAGTTAAGAAACCTAACAGCTAAAGATGGTAATGTAAAATCCAGAATTTCTTCTACTGCGTGTAGTGAAACAGAAAGACGTAAGTATAACGAAATTAGTGTAAAAACCAAT
Source organism: Hedya salicella (assembly GCA_905404275.2). Lineage (NCBI taxonomy): Eukaryota > Metazoa > Arthropoda > Insecta > Lepidoptera > Tortricidae > Hedya > Hedya salicella. Next base: position 93,542,367 of record FR990096.1, read on the forward strand.
TTTGAAATCAATTTGGAGTGTCCTTTAACACAAAAAAAAGAAATGCTACCAAAAACAATAATCCTGTACAAAATGAAATACATCAAGAGACAAGTTATAAAGGAATAGGCGTTAAAACACTCACAGTGCTGATCGCTACAATATAGTTTCTAGCTTCTTTCATTTACACTGCTTTATTAACGAATTGCAGCCAAAAACAAGCTTTACATTACATAACTGATTTTGATTATTAAATGTTTCGAAGAATCGGCATACGGCGTGACGCTAACCGCTCAAAAATGCCGCATACAACAGTGGCGAGGCGTCCAAAGAGCTCCATTCCCACCGGCTTTCATCATTCGACGGCTTTTAATATCCTCAAGTACTATACTACTAAAATAAAATAAGCCAAATGAAGTCTGGCTTACCCAATAATATTTTAACGCCAAGCCACTGGCAGGTACAGAGTAAAAAAAACTTGAAACTATTGGACTTTGATCAGTACAAAGACCCTTCATTCATAATTTCGTACATCACCACTACGACGATTAATATGTCTATTTTAAATTAAACATGTTGCATAACTAAAATCGCAATATACTTACTTTTTGTTTGAGTATTGTTATAAGTGTTATAAAAACACGAGATATTAATTGAGAAATGATAATGACCTAATATTATTTGAATGATTTAGAAATTAAACAACCCTAATTTACAGTCACAGAGACATACAATATATATTTTTTTGTAGGTTATATTTTTTGGACGTACCTTTTAGAAAAAAGAGCAGGGGGGACACAATTTATGCTACTTCGGAGCAATTATATCCGAAAGTAGTCACAGTCGAAATTTTTTTTTAGAAACCTGAAAGTATTTTTAAAAAGAACTGTAGAAATATGGCCACACATTGATATTTGCTGATTTTTTTCTCGCTAGAAATATACCTATTTTTTGTTATTTTACTATCAAACTAACAAAGAAACATACCCAACTGTTCGGCGCCGATTTCAATTATTTTTATATATGTTATATAGAGTAGTCTAAAATAACCGACACGTAATTTATTTTAGGTACCCAAACTGAACCTATCGGGAGATATTGTCCTCCAAAGTACTGAAAAATAGCGAAACCCTCTAGCTTCGGAAGAGTTTTGTTCAAGCAAACTGCTTGATAATTAATTGTTTAACTATATGTTGGAGAACATGAAAAACTAATGGGCACGTGTTTTGCTATTTCGACTCGAAAGTATTATTTTCCAAAAAAAACACAAATTAAAGTTTTATTCTTTTCACCGTTTTACTCGCTCACTTTGGTTGATTTGCCAATTTTTTTTTGTATCGTAAAACTGAATAGCACGGTGCCTGATTTCTATTCTTAAAAAAAATTTTAATGTTTTTCAGTTTTAAAGCTGTGAACTTTATATAATTTAACCAGCGTGCAATTCGCGTAACAGCGTCCATTTTCTCATGTTATACTAAAATATATATTAAAACTTGTGAGTAACTAGCAGTTTGCTTGAACAAAACTTTCTTTCGAAGTAAGAGGGTTTCGCTATTTTTCAGTACTTTGGAAGACAATATCTCCCGATAGGTTGTTTGAGCTAAAAAAAATTACGTGTCGTTGTAGACTACTCTATAACATACATTAAAAAAAAACATTGAAATCGGCGCCGGACAGTTGGGTATGTTTTCTTGTAAGTAGACAAGACACATATACTTCAAATTTCATTACTATAACATCGTGTAGTTTTTGAGTACAATGCCTGTGACATACATATACATACTCGAATGTAACCAACCATAAGTGTTTCCGTCTCCGTTGGTCGAACCTTCGCACATCAGTAAGTAGGGCCACTTATCCATTGCTCAATTAAACCTTATAAATCGAATTTACGAATGCTCGATTTAAAACAGACTAAGCATGGACACATCATATTAGAACATTCAAATACTCATTCTATATTCAAAGGCGATAATTTTGGAATAAAGGGGTAAGCGTTCAGCGAACACTTATGCGACAAAAACTGGTCTCTATACTACGTTTAAACGCTTATAAATTGTAAAAAATAATGGTTTACCTTTTCCAAAGAGTCTTTGTTTTTGAATTCGACTATAGCCGATAGTGTCGGAGTTATGGTCAGTTCGGTAACAATGATTGGACCACGTCTATAAAAGAAAGAAATACTTCAGTTAGTACTCCGCACGACGTTCCCAGTGCTTCGCATCAGAGAACATTCATAAAAACAACAATTTAACTAAAATCTCAAAAAGACTAACAATATTAATAAACAAGACTGATATTTGAATGTTAATGTTAATAATAAAAAATGCAAAGTCACAAACAAGGATTTTTTAAGAGGTATTCATACTCACTTGATGGCGGTGACTTCCCCATGCTTGGAAAAGAGCTCCTTCAGCTTCTCCTGGTAGTCGAAGAGGTAGCTGGCCGGCAGGTTCTCGACTAGCAGCTTACCAGACTCCACCTGGGCAGATTATATACACGTAACTAAAAGAAGGCGACGGGTCCAGTAGCACACTGATATCGCTACGACTAACAACCGGCGAACCGTCGACGCCGGCTTTATCTCGAGTAGTTATATTCGCAGTGTGTCTGTCGGTAGCTAGTACTTCGCAGCATACCCTTGGGAGAGCTATGGTCAGTAGACAGCCAGGTACCTTTTCTTCCTTGTGCTCCTCAGCGGGAGCGTCGGCGGCCTCCGCGGCAGTGTCGCCCTCGGCCTGAGCGGGCTCGGTCGGCGCGTCGCCAGCACCGGCCTCGTCTCCTAATAAACACATAAATAATATACATCACACTGGGCTATCTTACACAGATCTATCTACATACCCCGAAACTATTGTACGTTGACGATATTATCTCGCATATAGGGGTTGTTTTTTAAGATCACGTTCGCGTGGCGGCAAGTAATAGTTAAATTATCGTGGCACCATATTTTTATTTTAAATTTCATATCAGCTAAAGTATCCAGAAAACTTATCAAAAGTGCTACTAGTGATGTGGCAGTGCTGCCTAGCTCATCACCCCTATTGTATGACCCCTAGACTCAGAGGGTTGGAGGGAGGGATATTTAGTGTATGTATGTAGGTGGGTCAACTTTTCTTGTTATTCTTTCTCGTAACTCAGGGGTCAAAGTGACAGAATTAATTGGAAATAAATAAACTTTTTAACAAAAAAATAAAACTGACTCCAAAAAATTTCTAAAAAGTAAAAAAATAACGCTATAATTCAGTTTCTTCAGTTTACTTACAAGTAATCATTTGTATACTCAATCTATACAGTATATACAATTCATCTTATTTTGGCGTCCGTGCCATATAAAGAATGTGTAAAATATTGAAAATTGACGATTTTAGTAAGTTGTGACACGATGGCACCGACTCCAAAATATCATTCATTGTATATACTGTATAGATTGAGTATACAAATGGTTACTTGTAAGTAAACTGAAGAAACTGAATTATGGCGTTATTTTTTTACTTTTTAGTTTTTTTTTGGAGTAGGTTTTATTTTTTTGTTAAAAAGTTAATTTATTTTACACGTTTTAGTTACTCGTTACTTTAAAGTGTATCTCGTGACGATTCGAACAAGCCCAAACACGGCTAGGATACATTATTTTATTACATAGATCAGGTGCCTACCTTCCGGCTCCATCATCAAATCAATTCGATGGTACCATTCTCATGACGAACATTTAAGTTTGTGACTATGAAGTTGCTTCGCTAAATTAATCAAGGTATCTTATCGCCACCCGTAAATCATTTATCATTGAGGAGTTCCGATGGCATTCTGTGGTCTTCTTCATCAGTTCCACTTCACCAATTTACACTTTCTGAATGAAAATGCTTATTATGTTTCTTACAATACCAAAATCGCCATATGTATGCCTACAATATTTAAGGAGTTCCTTCAATTCCTCGTGGATTGCATCATCAGATCATCACCAAAATTATATGGGACCAACTTGGAAGTACCTCCTATAAAACAAAAAAAAATTGAAATCGGTCAAATAGTGTTCAAGTAATCGGTGAAGATCCATAAAAAAATAAATAAAAAAAACTCCTTCGAATTGAGAACCTCCTCCTTTTTTTGGAAAACGGTTAAAAATAGTTGAAATACGTTTAGCCGAAAACAATATAATTCGAATTTTGAATAAGTGTGTATGTCTGTCTGTCTGTCTATCTGTTACCTCTTCACGCTTAAACCGCTGAACCGATTTGGATGAAATTTGGTATGGAGATAGTTTGAGTCCCGGGGAAGGACATAGGCTACTTTTTATCCCGGAAAAATACCCTCATCCGCGATAAACGAATTTAAGGCGGACGAAGTCGCGGGCAGAAGCTAGTTATCGATAAATAAACAAAAGTAGTCGGGAGGATATTATATCTTTAGTGTAGGTACATAACATTTCGCGTATAAAACATTATTGTTATATATTACAAAATTTAAAACAACGTTGTTATATAAAACATAATTAGGTACGTGTTAAATTGTAATACTTTCGTCTAAGCACCAGAACTGTTATGTAGATATTGTATTGTTATTATGTTATAAATATCGATTAAGAAATCGATTGAAAAATAAGTCTTCTGTACTCAGAATGCTTGTCAGGACAATGCCAGTAACACCAAACACGACTCGGTTACGTTGTTTAGCTACCGTGTTCTGTAGGGTACTTTCCGGTTCCAGCATCAGACCAGTTTTATGGTACCGTATTCAATAGCACCATGTACATTTGTTTCCTCCTAGTAATTTAACTATCCGAATCGGCACATCTAACCGCTATCTTCGAAACACTGGCCGTTTAGAAGTAAAGTTCTAGTGGCCATCTGTGGTGTTCATCATCCTATTTACTGAATGTAAATTCTTCACTTTATCAATAAATTACCGAAAGCGCCGTACATGTCCCTATAACATTTGAAGAGTTCCCTCGATTTCTCCAAGATTCCATCATCAGATGCCGACTTAGTGCCAATGGGACCAACTCGGAGTTATACCCTTTCGATTAAAAAAAATAATTGAAAATCGGTTCACGGTTCTCGGAGATATCGAGTAACATACATACAAAAAAAAAATATTAGTTCGAATTGAGAACCTCCTTGTTTGAAGTCGGTTAAAAAGGAAAAATATACTAATAAATAATCTATACACCAATTCATATTTAAATTCCTTTGATGATTTAGTTATTGTATTCGTTTTTTCTTTGTTCCGTAAAAATACGAATGAGATTTCGGGTAACCAGTGATATCAAGGTGATTTTTATTGATGAAAATACCCACAGTTCAACCAAAATGAAGTAATCACAGCGAATGTGCGCTCCAAACGTCAGATTTTGGAATTTAATTATGAATCGTAGTATATTAACATACTGTCGAGATCGCCCTTGAAAAAGTAACTTAAAATGGGTGCACAAAAATATTTTTTTAATGCAGTTGCTATAAAAGTGCTACTTTACGTAACTGTTTAGCGTGCGCAAACTTTGTTTTCGCGGACTAGTGCTTTTCACTTTACCATTTTTTTTAATTTATACTTTCCATTTCATGACTACTTTTTGATGAGTGTTAATATTAGTTTCCTTTAAACGTCGTTATCAACATAAAAACCTACTGTCAATGTAAGAATACGAAAAATATACGTAATATCCATACTGATATTATAAATGCGAAAGTGTGTCTGTCTGTCTGATACCTCTTCACGCTTGAACCGCTGAACCGATGTGGATGAAATTTGGTATGGAGATAATTTGAGTCCCGGGGATGGACATAGGCAACTTTTTACCCCGGAAAAATACCCTAATTCGCACTAAACGAATTTAAGGCGGACGAAGTCGCGGGCAGGGGCTAGTATTTCATATTTTATTACTTACCTTTTCATCATTATAACACGTTTATTTTAATATTTCATAATTTTGAAAGTTTTTTATTTAATATTGAAAAACAGTTCTATAATTAGTCTGAATGGAACGGAATAGCTGCCGAAACGCCTGTCAATCATCAGGCAGGCAATCAAGTCATACATCACTTTCGAATTCCTTACTTGTTGTTTCTCTTATTTTCGCAACTGTATTAAAAACCGTCGTTCGATACACGTGCGGAAATGTCATTCTTCACTCGTCCTGAGTCTCGCCACGAGCCGTACGTGAAGTAATGACATACTTTCCGCACTAGCATCGAAATGTATTATTGTTGCCTTTATCGTTTAAAATCGTACGTAGCCATGGCAAAGAGGTACAGGAAAACGTTAATTGACCCGTGAATTCATTATTATTACTCTATAATAGTAATAAAAATGAACTAACTGTAAAGCTGCAACCTTGATTGATTTTTTGTCTTTGCCACCTACTTACATCCTGCTGTTACTAAAAACTAGAGTTTCTTTTGCAAACTCCTAGTCTTGATCTCTTCTGAGCACATGATACATTTATGGATATAGGGTAATTTCCTGGGTAAAAAAAATATAATTCTGATTATAGTCTGTCAATTAGATTATCAAAAAATATTGGATACATATATTTTCTTTTATCAATCAAACAAAAAAAGATAAAGATAAAGCGCGTCAAAGTTTGGGATTGGGGGCGCATGCGGTCACACCGTGCGAAAAACGGTCCCACGGCGTGACGTCACGGGGAACTTTAACAGGCTATTATATCGTCATCATTTTTTGTTTAATTAAAAAAAAAAGAAAAAATACGTGTCCAAAATTTTCTCATAATCTAACTGACGGACTAATTATATATTTTTAGGACACGAGCCTGTTGTGGGTATGAATGTACATTCCTTTGGCAAACTCTGCCGCTAACGCTTAATAGATTTATGACGTGTCCTTGGATTTGTCTTGGTTGTGGAAGTGACATGCCTATGCCGTTTTAATGTTTTCTGTTTTTCAGGGTATGTTGGATACACTTTTCAAGTTGAGGTGTCAATTAATAATGGTGGTTAACACATGATTCAATTTACAAGCAAGTTTAATGGGATATTTCCACAGTTCATGACGTCAAATAGTCAGCACATAAAAGTAAAGAGCCATTAAAAAAAGAAGAGTATTGTCAAATTGGCCTTTTAATGGCAGCATTTTGGACACTACACATAAACTGCCAGGAGCGCCTGCTAGGCGGGTAGCAGGCGCTCTGCTCGTAGACGCATAGAGGAAGAAAAGTGCATAGCGCTACAACAAGCTTGGCAACAAGTGTTAAGAGATGCTGATTTATTGAACTGAATTTTCTATTATGCTGAACTGAACATAATGATATTGCATTTATAGAAGAGTCCATCACAAATATATATTAATATACCTAAATATATGTCATAGCAGTTTATAATTATAATTACGATATATTTCGTATTATAAGCTCCATCTGTGACGGGCTTTATATTGACCTAACAAAAAGTTCCAAATATTGGAAAATGTTCTTTAGAAAAGGTAGCTGCTTTAGGACTACTTTCCTAAAATTTTTGATTACGTCTTGATAATTATAGTTATAAGAAAAAGCGCAGTCTGCATAAATAAATGGCAACCCCATGTTATCTCTGACCTATTGTTGATTACCTAAACTTTGAAGATATTTCCAAAAAAATAAGTGAAAAATGATTATTTGATCGGTAACTGAATCAATTTTTGATTGTAAGTTTCTGTATGTTAGTGCGTATTGTTGCTGCTTCATCACGTCAAAACGGCTAAGAGGATTTGAACTATTTGCGATACATGGGTAACTAGAATCCACAGATGGTTATAGCATACTCTTTACCCAAATATGATAAGGTAAAAAAGAGGGTTACGACCTTTTACTTTGCCATGAAGGTATTATGTATATATATATTATAACTATAATTATCAAGACCTAATCAAAACAGAGCCTCCACCTTTGGAGCGCCAATCACATAATCAAAACTTCGTTCTACTGACGCCAAGACAGCAAATTCCATTCAAACTTCATTGATCTGACTCCGAAATTTCTTTCAGCAATAACTTTTTTTAGATTCCATTTTGTTTCGTTGCTGTGGAGTCTGAGTCACATCGAACTACTTTACTACTTGGCGCTTATAGAATAAACTGTTGAAATTTACCACTGACATATGCTTTTATTCCATTGGATATTCGACTTTAACACTAATACAAAAGAAACAGTACAGAAACATTTCACCATAACAAATCGTTACAAAAAATGAAACATTCCACAAACTGTGTTGTTCAGTATACATATTCATAAATAAAAAGATGTATAAAATAAAAACATGCATTTGAACTAGTGCCTTGTGCCATGTCTGTTTAGTTATTCCAATGGGCAAAAACTTAACCAAACTTGTTATTCAAAAATGATTTAATTAAGGTGATTAAAAAAAAGTAAGACAGATACATGGTTATAATTTTCGTGTAATATTCATATTACATTCCATAATTCCAGATTATTGCAAATCTTTCACTTGGTAAACTGCGGAAATAAAGGGCGGGATTGGTTTTTTTCCACATTTTCCTTAATATAACGAAATTTAAGCACAATAAAAAAAAAGCAAAAAAATTGTATTTCATATGATACCCCCCCCCCCGAACTAGTGACTAGACTTTTTTAAATTTTGTTCCCCCCCCTCATAGTGGTTGTTTTACTTAGAAAATAAAAAAATATATTTTATAATGTTTTCTTCGCAATACATGTACGCCATGTTTATAAATATTCCAAACTCTTCAAACAATTTCTCTATATTGGGTTAGTAGAATTGTTAACAATGTAGTTAACTTCACAATTACTAATTTTTTCTGCGATTTACAAAAGAAATAATTTTAACCCAAATACCATGCACAGGTGATGAAATAGTCATGCATTCAGGCTTGAAGGAAGTGCTTGAGGTATGTAGATGATGTGATGAAATCATGGTGGATCATGGTGTGCTGCTGGAGTAGACAGACCACATAGGCGGGCTAGCACAATACTGCCGCGACTTTGCTTGACGGGTGATTATACACAACTAGGGCTGTCAGAATGGCAGCCCCATTCCCTACTCATATTTTTGACATGGTAGGTACCTACTAAATGAAAAAAAAAAGAAATATCTGTCGCACGATGAAAAATCGCACGGCGCATTGTGCTAGCTAGAGATAAAGGAGGAAACAAATTTCAGTATATATGTATATCGCCAACCGATACCGATAAAACCGAGTCTTGAAAAGGTAAGTACATTTCGCTTCAAGGTAAGTTAGCAACCTACCTTGTTCAACCTGCTCGGTGTCCCCATTGTTCTCCTCCATCTCCTCCACGGGTTCCACCACGCCGGCTTCCGGGACTTCCTCCACCGCTTGCGCAGCTTTCTGCTTCGCCGCCTGGGCCTTGGCGCCGCGACCGCGCTTCTGAGCGACCATTGTCAACTAGAAACACACCCCCACCGTCAAACTAATCACATACCAATCGAGACTTAATCAATAATCCCTATTCAAGTATAATTTGTCCCAGATCTGAAAATAAGAAGCGACGCGACGCGAACTTTAGAACCCGATCGATCGATGTTACTTGCCGCCTATTCGCTTCAAGGACAAAGTTAGTAACGCTTGGGCGCGAAACATCGTAGAAGGTAAAATCTATTAATAAGCCGGTTTTTCGTCAGAAAAAACAAGTTTATTCGCAAAAATTTACTATTGCGACTCAATATTCGTCAAAACAACCCATCCGCGCCATGGGCATGGCGTTACATTGCTTACGCTTCCTATGGAAAATTCACGAAACCTTACACCGCCTCTACCGCTTTATCTACAACTGTACTTAACAAACTTAAGATATCACAAACACTTACTTACTGAATTTATATGGAGATGACTTGACAACAGCGAACACAATCGATGCTACAATTTAAACGAAAAGACGCTAAACTAAAAGCAATAATAACATGCAGCCGGCATCACGCAAGCGCACCCGCCATTAATGTAAAAGTGAGGTTATTGGTGTTGCCAATTTAAAATTGCGAATCGATTTTGTAATTGCTTTTTTGTAAACGAACATAGTACGGAAATTATTTAAGTTATAATTCATCACAAACAAATAACTAGTGTCTGTATTGTCATCAGTATTCAGAAACAAGACTGAAATGAACAGGAATAGTAGTCGTTCCAACTAAAAATAATTTTGACAAGCCTGTTAACATTTAAAACAATTTCAAAAACGTCTATATACACAGAGTCAAATGACCTACTCTCAATTTAGAAAAAGAAAGAAATAATTATTGAGAATTATACCAATTACCAAAATAGTTTTAATATTATTATTTTATCAATAGTTTAATGTTTTTGTTGTTTTCAACTAAAACACAGCATTTTACTGATGAATTATCTGCGCACTTCCGATAGACGCTTCTGTCTTTAGACGTTTTTCTTTTAGTTTAACTCATCAATAGATAAGCCTCGTATCGATTTGTTGGCCACACTAAAAACTTTAATGTTGTATATAAATTTGAAAACATAAAAAAAAAAAAATGTTGTATATACACTGGGGCGACTAAGCTGCATCCACGCTTGTATCATTTCGCCGTATCCGATATCGTAGCACCGACGCTTATCATGATTGTTAGTGTAGACGCAAAAAGATCGCGGTCATGTTAAGGTGCGTCCACATTTGTATCATTTGTCCGTATCAGATCATCATCGCGTGGCATGATCGCGCGTCACGATCACGCGTTTGGACGTTGCGCCGATCCGATCGCTCGAAATCCATTTGCTACGCATATCACACACTTATATCGGAAGAGTGCGGCATGATCGGCGGGCCGACAGTGAGCGTCCAAGCAGCGCGATACGCAGTCATGCCACGGCACGGTGATCGAATACGAGCAAATGATACAAGTGTCGACGCACCTTTATGCGCCGTATCAGATCGCTCGCGATCCATGTTGCTGTAGGAGGTTAAGGGCTAAGAAAGAGAAAATAATAAATATAATTATGTGAAACACTATATTTCATTTTATAGCTTTAATTGTCACTGCAAAGTAAGTATACGTCTCATTGTATTTTAGAAGGATGGCGATACTGTTGCCGGTGTAGCAGACATAGCAGATTAATGTTGCTGCAGTAATAAAGTATGAAACCTATTGAAACCTGTACATTATTTTTTGTATACCTAGATGATTAAATACAACAGTTGCTACGCGTATCTTAAATACCCCACACGCTCGCGATCGGATACGCGTATTATGATCGGTAAGTGTGGACGTGTTTGTGTTGAAAGGAGGTTAGCAATCGACTGACTGGTAAGTTTTGAAAGAGATTCTGTTCTATATTTGAATGGTAGTGACAGCGAACTGTCACTACATTCAAACAGTGTTTTATACTGCACTCCATTGACAGCTACAGTCATGAAAACATCTCGTTGATATATTTATGTATAGTTAAGTTACTATTGTGATGTGTTGTGCCCTGTATTAAATCCATGTAACCAAAGTCCTTCTGGTTTCATTAATTACAGTTTGGATAGGCGACCATGATACGCAGTATTGATCGGAGGCGTGATACACCGCGATCCATCTCGAGCAGCGAACGAAACGAAAATAGAAGCACAAGCTGTCAGTTGCATATGGCGGCGCTGCATGACTGTCGTATTATTTCAATTCCCAAAGTGAAAAGTGTATTAAATCATTCTAGAAAATATAAAAATACATGTGGAATCACTTTTCACATGTAAAAAATACCTAAACATAATTATTTATTTTTTTAGTCGGTAGAGATTTTGTATAGGGATGGTGTAATGCCACCTTACACCATCAAAATGTTAATATGTAAATGAAAAGGTATTATGATACCTATTGAACATTTGATATATTATGTGTTGAGATACATGTTTTCATGCTATTTTATATACAGTGTTCGAAAAAGGTGCAATTTGATTTAAAAGTTATCATACACTAAAGAGCTCAAACTCGGTAGGATTACACTAACTTATTACAGAGTTCCTATGCCCACCTTCCGTCTCCATCATCATATCAGCTCGATATTATCATAATATTGCATTGTCACCAAACTTACAAAAGTATGCAAAAGTTTAGTACAATCAGAAACCGGCAAGTGGTTTTAATTTAGCTTCAAAGATTTGACCCATACAAAGATACTAACACGGCAACAATAAAAGTACGCCAGCTCCATTCTTGCGTTGTTTTAACGTACTACAAAAGTTATGATTGCTAGACTCTGGCAAATGAAAGATGAGAATGAAATCAACCGCGAAATTTAAAAATGTAGCTGCAGTGTGCCTTTATGAGCGAGAGTTACACAAATTCATTGCTTTTGTCATTAATTATTAAGTTATTAGTTACTGAGAAAACCATTTAAATTTGTTTATATCTAGGTCATACGGGTACACTGCAGCTACATTTTTAAATTTCGCGGTTGATTTCATTCTCATCTTTCATTTGCCAGACTCTAGTGGCTGATTGTCTGTTTGTATTTAAGTATTTAGCAAGCTATAATATATGCATACTCGTATGGTCGTCTAGTATTCACGGTATAAGTATGCTACATCTTAATTGGAGACTAGTTTGATTTGCGTAAGATTATTCTATGATTATTGAAATATAAAATAAAACTGAAAATTCAATTTAAATATTACGATAATTCTGCCTACAAAATTACTCTTTATTGTATGTGACCATCTACTACGTATGCGTTTTCATAGTCGCCGTCATGTTGATACTATAAAACGTCAGCGCTAGAAGCCAATCACAGCCAGTTATTATGAAATTGGGCAATCATAATTATTTGTTTCGGGTAATAGAAAGTAGACTGATATTTTGGCCAACTCTTATCGGTCACACAACGCGCATGCGGATTTAGAATATTTACCCCGTTTTGTACTGCAATTTTGTATGAAGCTCGCGTTCTATGTTTTTTTTCGTTCGCTGATCTCGAGTCGGCTTTTGCTCGATTCATTGATTTATATTATTTTATTTTTATTTTATTGGTTCAAAAATTACACAGCATTACAGTAATTATTAATACACTGCGAAATTTAGGACAGAATGTATACACACAAACAAGGTAGGTACAGCGTACAATCAGGAACTAGGTATGTCAATACTATAATTTTTAAAGTTAAAATAAAAGAGGTATTGAACATTATACCTACACAGTACAATGTTAAGATAGTTATCATCAAAGGGGATCACTCCAGACCCACCATACCCCTGGCCATACCGCTGGGGGTAGGGTGGGACTGAACCATACCACCGTAGTGCTGTAGTGCAGTGCTATTAGATTTATTATTTTTCAAAATATGTATTTTGTACAGTATCCCATTAGACAATTTAACAAAGTATTTATTAATCATTAATATCATTATATTTTAATGACTACTTTGATTATAGTCACAATGATAATCTTATCGTGTAGGTACGTACTTCAATTCAAGATTTTCAAGTATTCTTATGTCGATTGCATTGAGTAAGTAAATCTTAACACTATTTGATATTAAAACTTCTTGCACAATATAAACTGTTTGTTGAATGTCATTTAAATAAAAATTCTTTTGTTTTTTGCGTCATTTTATCTTGGCTGTTTTGTTGAATTCAATAATTGAATAATCTAAATAAAGTCATTCATATACTATTTACAGAATATTTGAAGTGAATATTAAAACAAAAATGTCAACAGAAGAACTTGATTTTATTAAAATTAACGGCGGAACGGCTCTACTTTGTGGAAAATATCGATACCATCGCCACAAAAAATATAAAAATGGTTCTGTAGTATGGCGATGTAGCTCATACTTTTCTAGTAAATGTTGTGGTACTTTAACTATTGCAGAGGTAAGTAGATATATTTTAAGTTTAGTATATTTTGTTACCTAGTCGTGAACAGAAACTCGGTTACAAGATAGTATACTTCCATCTGGTCTGCCTTAATGTAAGTATTTAAGTAGTTTGGTATAATATTGGATACCATTAGAAATAATACCCATATATTTTCGCATTTAGGAGAAAACAATAGTTGGAAGAAAAGACCACAGCTGTGAGGTAGATGAAAGTAATAATCAGATACTAAAGCAAGTATGTGATTTACGAGAAACTGTGACATCTTCCGATGAACCCATCCAAAGATTATATAACAAAAAAAAACAATGAATTTACAGACATGGGACTAAATATAGCAATGGGGAATCTTCCACCATACGAAAGTGTTAAGCACTTTTTACACGACGCCCGAAACAAATCGGCACAAGTATCCAAGACCGTGTTTAAAAATGTTTGTGAAGTTGAAGTACCGGTTCAGTTCAAAGATTTCCTTTTGGCCGATTACTACCATGAGCAAGCTGGGGAACAAACACGTATTTTAGTTTTCTGTTCCAATCAGTCTCGAAAAATGATCCCAAATATTAAAGAATATTTCATGGATGGTACTTTTTATAGTTGTCCTGCACCTTTCGCTCAATTGTATAATATTCATGGGGATGTGAGCAGTACCACAGAGACGACTACAGTAATGCCGCTAATTTTTGCTTTGATGTCCAACCGCAAAGAAAAGAGCTATACGATTTTGTTCAATTTGATTTTGTCGCAAATGCCGGAGTGGAAACCATTTAAAATACACTGTGATTATGAAAAAGCGACAATGAATGCAATATTGAAAGTATTTTCAAAGGGATGCTATTACCACTGGTTACGTAATATTTGGAAAAATGCTAAATCTCCGAAGTTTCGCATTACGCAAACAAAACCTGAAAGGAGAATCGTGGGAATTACTGCCGCCTTACCGCTTCTGCCAGCCGATAATATTTTACTAGGACTAGATTATATAAAATCAGAATGCGAAAGCTTGACACGCACGAAAAAGTTCATAACCTACATTGAAATTTTTTGGCTAAAAATACATACTCCCGATGTATTCAGCGTTTACGGTGAAAGACATCGGACGACCAATATTTTGGAGTCTTTTCATTCAAAAATAAACAAATTACTCAATAAGAATATCATAACGTTGATGCGATTGTTAAATGTCTTACACGATATTCACAAAACAAAGGTTACACCTAAAAAACGCCGAGCGGAGCAACTTATTAATGATGATTTTATTACTGAAGTCCAAATGCAGTTAGTGCATAATGAAATCACCATAGGGCATGCATTAGACAAATTAAGAACATAGTTCATAAGATATAGGTAGAGAAAGAATCATAGCAGTAAAGATGACAGTAATAAATTTAGAATATTGTTTTTTTTTAACACGTTTACTGTCCAGTGCCTCATATATTGGCCACTAAATCGAAACAATTTGTGTGCGTGTGGATTGAGTGAGCACACGTTCAAGGTTGTATCTTTTTATTTAGCTTTTTACAAATTCAGATATTAGTTTTACAATTGTTTTAGGACTTTTACTAAATTAACAGCATATTTTTTTTGGTTTCTGTAGGGTGCTCACTGAATCCACACGCACACAAACAATTTGAATGGGAACTGTGAACTTGGTAAAAAAAATAACATAAGAAATATTTTGTTATTTAAGTTTCAACATTAATTAGTTTTTGCCAGCTTACACTTTCGTTTATTACGTGTAAAGTTATTAATGTAAAATTATATTTACTTTCATTAAATGAATGTTTGTTCCGTTAAGTGCCATTTTTTATATTTTTTTAAATCCCACCACTAATATGGTGGTATGGTTCAGTCCCACCCTACCCCCAGGGGTATGGCCAGGGGTATGGTGGGTCTGGAGTGAAAGGGGATACGGATAAGCTCCTGACAAAGTTTTGTACGTGTACCGATTCGATCATCGATCCAATTACCGATCATTACAGCCACATGTTTCGTATGTTGGTCTGCCTGTGTGTAGGTATGTATGTGTGTATGTATGTATTTGTGTACGTATCACTGTTATGAATATGTATGGTATTATAGTCTGTCGGTAAATGTATGTAAAAAACATTATAGTACGTTTTGTAATGTCATCAAATGTATGGAGAGATCGCCATTTTGTGCCGGATAGATTCCCTTGGCACAGTTGTATATTGGGCCGACCAGAAATAATGCCATAATAATACGGCGTTATGATATGATACGCTGCAACGCTACGGCTAGTGTGGACGCATTTTTTTTACGCGAATGATACGTTGTGCCCAAAGTGAGCGTCCACACTATCATGGTCACGACCGTGCTGCGCGACGGAGATCGAATACGGCGAAATGAAACAAGTGTTGACGCAGCTTTAGGTACTTTCAGATAATGGGTACTAAAAAGTAAAATGGGTATAGTCTTGCAAATGAAAGATGAGAATGGAATCAACCGCGAAATTTAAAAATGTAGCTGCGGTGTGCCTGTACTGCCTGTATGAGCTAGAGTTTAACAAATTCATTGCCTTTGCCATGAATAATTAATTTATTACTTAATTAGAACAGCATTCAAATTTGTTTATATCTAGCACATAGAGGCACACTGCAGCTACCTTTTTAAATTTCGCGGTTGAATCCATTCTCATCTTTCATTTGCCAGACTTAGTTTAGTACTTTTATTTTGAAAGGGATACCAATCATCAAAATAAATATATAAAAAATAAATCATGTGATTGATTGATATTTGCTGTAACAAGAATACAAAAATCAGTTTATTAAAATTTACCCACGTTGTTTCTATTGCACGAGAATAATAAATTATTTAACAAAACTTTGTCCTTCGATATGTCTCAGTGTGTAGCCATCATAAACACGCAGCTAAACCGTCAAAATTGTATCAATAATTAAATAAAAAAGAAACTTGAGATTGTTGACCAGCGTTGTTCCTGATACGGCAATTGCCGTAATATACGGCAGTTCAGGTGTCTTCGGATCAAAAACACGGTATACGGCAGGAGTTCCATTACCGTATCAGAATATACGGCAATTCCGGCGCCGCCGTAAGCGAGCTATCGCCACAGACCGTTCGCTGTTTCACAAATTCACAACTCGTAAAAAAAAAACAATAGAGAAGATGCATTTATAATACTCTTGAACAATTTTTGATTTAAGTGTAAAACAAATGCCACTGTAACGTTTTTATTTCAGTTAATTTAGATTTTTAAAATCTTTTTAAATTAGAGTAACAGAAAACGGAATGTATTTAAATAAACCAATCAGCGTCTAGTGATGTCACTCCTGTTATGACATATGGGAAAAAGAATATATTTTTTTAATAAATCTGGAGTCGAAGAGTGCGAGAATAGTATAGCGCCTACTCACTTAATCTAATGCGAATTCTCGAATTTCGAGATTCTGAGTATCTCTAATCACATTTTTTTTTTAATGTTTTCATTACCATTCTAATCACATTTCGCGACGTAGTGCTGCCGCGTAATTATTTTCTAGTTTCAATCGGGAGTCTTAAAGTCTTACTCATTGGTAACTTCGTTACAATTTTTTGAACTTTTAGTAATTAATCTTAAAAACTTAGTCCTCCTTGTATCGACATCGACATCTGCTGTTTCTTTTTACGCATTTTTTTAGGCGTATTACTTTGATACGGCAATAATCGAAGATTTTGTTACAAAACACGGCAATTTATTGCTCGGTACACGGCAACCCAAAAAATGACAGGAACAACACTGTTGTTGACTGTGAACGAACTCTATGTGAGTTTCGTATATATCTTGTATATACATAATATTATCTCTCATTCTGGAATTCTTCATAAAACCAAAGAGAAACTTCATAAAACGAATCATGACAGAACTGCAAGGTGATGACTGGGACCTGGCGTGTTCAGACGATGAGCTTTCCAAAGCCGGTACAACGATAGGAAAACACTGGGTCGTCGATGCATCAGACCTTGAAGAACTATATAATAAAATCGATAAAAACGGATCATTGACGCTAGAATGGAAGTGCCCGGGCCGCCGCGCGCCGTCGCCCATTCCGGTGACCAAGGAAAACAAAGTTGAAGTACCACAATCACCAGTTAGAGAAGAAAAGTCAGATTTTGATTTCATGGATGAAGTCAGCTCGCTCCGGCTTAGGGTTCGGCGGGAAGGCGAGGATACCTTGCGTGGCTCTGCCAAGAAGAAGACTACATCCTTTGATGGTATTTTATCAAACTTGATTAGACACAAACGCATAGAACAGATGGAGAAGCAGGCGAACACTCCTACAACAACATCAGCTCCAACCACCTCTTGACCCTTTCCGAGTGTGAGGAGCCGGTTTAACTTCCGCAAGACTTAACATTTTGGAGATCCATAAATTGATGTACTTTTTGTGCCATTAATTCTCGTGGCTACTGTTAAATGAGTCTAATGTGAATAGATGTCTTATATTCTCAGAAAATTCTATTCCAGTTTACTAACATATACATATAAGATACAGAGTAACAAGATACAGTTGTGATATCAATTATGTTAAATTTGGATTTTAGATCTAAATCTGTATAGTTCTATATATTTCAATTGGGACTATTAAGTTTCCCTGGGGTGTGCATTATTTTTTTCCAGATAGTATATGTTATTTCAACTTAAAATCCACAAATATCTTATATTTTTATCAAATTGTTTTTTGGATATCATTTTTAAACACCATATGTGACTTGTACAGTTCCCTCATATGATTACTTTTTTTCTTCGGTTTACGAGTATAAATTATAGCATCTAATAAAACCACTGAAATGATATAAAACAAAATGATCCTAAAATGGACATAGTTTGTTTAGGTTCATTTTTCCCACATTCCCATTTCGTTCACATTCCTGCTTCGTCCACAATCCCACTTCGTCAACATTCCCATTTCATCCACGATCCCACTTCGTCAACACTTTGTAGCTTAACTAACATGCGTAAAGTTAAAAAATCAGAAGTAAGTAAAAACAAAAATAAAATGATAAAACAAAATAAAATACAATTTTTATTATTTCATGCGTTTGGTGGTGACCTACATGTTTGTTTGCCAGTGCTTTAAGGCTGGGAATGTGGACGAAATGGGTATGTGGACGAGATGGGAATGTTGACAAAATAGGAATTGGGAATTGATTGAGGACGAAATGGAATTGCTGACGAAGTAGGAATGTGATTGAAATGGGAATGTGGATGAAATGAGCCTAAACAACATAGTTTTATAAGAAAATTTAAAATTTTGTTGTCAATGGCTTGTTTTTTTTTTAATTTTTTATATGTAGACCAAAGTAAAAATATATTGTGTAAATGTCAGACAGGTGTTTACAAAAATATTTATAAGTAATAATGCAATGGATTCATGTCAATCTTGGATGGGCAGCATGAATTGGTGTGCATCAACACATTATTTTTAACGTCGTAATTATGCGGGCGTAGTTCGAAAGTGATAAAATCACTCCGGGTCTTACGAGGAACTGTACCCTGGCTTTTAAACCTTGATGCTGGCAAAATTGTCTTAATGGACAGAAGCCATTAAACTAAAAAATTGAACTGGATAATGCAATGAAAAAAAGCTATTTGTAGATTCGGAGTTCAGATAGCATAATATCGGGGAAAAATATAAAAAGCACTCTTCAGAGAAACTTCATTTTTTGACTAATTCAGTCGAAATTTGGAACACAAACATTACATGTTCTTTGAGGTCTTTTCTGTTAGACCTTTGGCCCAATTCATGGTAAAGCAGTTATGGCAAGAGATACTACTTCATGTCCACACATCGAAAACTTCATTCATATTGTTTGATCTTTGTATTAATGTAGCATGGTTGATAAACCTGTGTTATTATGCTCTGTAATCCGAAGGTGGAAACAGGAGTAAAGATCATGGGGGTCGCGTCCCCCTCGTCATGTGCTGTGTCTTGACCAATGATCATTTTGCACCAATGCCTGGTTTAGGGACCTGGACAGGCGGGCGGTCTGCCCGGGGCGCCGTAGTGTCAGAGACTTGCTGTATGGAGTCCAGGGCACCCGCTTTATCGTTCAATCAATAGCTCGCCAAGGGCACCTACATGGTTAAGGTCGGCCCTGTTTTTGCAGCTATCTAACCCCTCACTGGTTGCCTATGCGTGACCCCCCATTCATTGTCACCCCTAACTGGTTTTGAAAGTGAGTGTGGCATCATTGATGTACAGTATATGTGTATTTGATGTATAAAATGAGTCCACAATCAAATCCTTATAGCGTAATTATTGGAATAGGTGTATTAAAGTACCATAGTACTGCATACTAATTTGACATTGATTTGTTCCCATTGGAACTAGGTAATTGTACTAATTATTCTAACAAGAGAAATGCCACGGTCCGGGCACCTAGGTCCAATTCCCTGAATGTCCAGTTTCCGAAAGTCTATTGTCTGAAAGTCCATTCCTCAAATGTCTAATTCCTCGAATGTCTATTCCCCGAACGTCTATTTACCGGTATGTCTATTCCCTGTACGTCTATTTACCGGTATGTCTATTCCCCGTACGTCTATTTACTGTACCTATATGTCTAATTATCTTTGTGTCGTATACCTATACTCTGCACCCTTCTGGTTTACTTCGTCCATATTGCATTGATTTTTTGGTTATTGATCTCATCTCGTCCATATTCCCAACTCGTCCACATTCCCAACCCCAACTAGTCCACATTCCCATCTCGTTTACATTGGTGGTTTGGGCACATTGCGGTACACAAGTGGGAATGTGGACGAGTTGGGAATATGGACGAAGTGAACCTGAAGGCTCTGCACATGCAGGCTCTTGACGTCATGACTCTGTATAAATTGTTGTGTTACATTCACATCACGTGACATTTTGACGAAGGATGAGGAATAATTTGATAGTCATGTTGAAAAATGATTTCCGACTTTGCTTAGCCTTTTAAAGCTAATCACTATACTTCTTATGCCCTATTTGTAAGTAAATTTAAAACAAAACTCGTTTTCTTTATCTGTTATTTAATGTGTAAAAACACAACAATAACTGAAACAACACTCCGGATACAACACAAACATAATCAAAAGCACTGAATGAAGAAATATTCTTATATCTGACTATACTCTAAAATTAATCCTATACCTTTTAGCGGAACTTCTTATTCAGTTTATATTTTAAAAATATAACTTTGTGTAGAAATTGACTTGTAGTAAGCATTTTTCTGTTCAGCCTGTTTAAATACTTAATATAAGCTTTATCAAATTCAATATCGTGCAACTTTCTGTTCTTTTTTAGTTTTGAAAATAAGCTTTGATATATTTTGTTATCCCAGTATATAATTTCTTTTTTTAAGTGAAATAAAAAGTTATAAAAATTCGGCTTCTTCGGTATTTTCGGATAGGTCTGAGGCGGGCAACCCTCAATTCGGTCACAATTTCCCGCCGAGGTATGTATAGTGCTTTTTTCAAACATGCAATGAAATAAACAACAAAAAATCGAAGTTTTATTTTTAAAGAAATTTTTAATACGCATAGTGGCAGAATGTCATGATGCCTGTGCCACAAATTTATTTAACCAGCTATACCCTTTGATTGGCAATTGGACATTCGGAGAATTGGACATTCGGAGAATTGGACATTCGGAGAACTGGACATTCGGAGAATTGGACATTCGGAGAATTGGACATTCGGAGAATGGACGTTCTGGGAATTGGACGAAAAAGACAGACTAGACATTCGGGGAATTGGACCTAGGTGACCGGACCGAAATGCCAGTCTTGTTTCGAATTAAACATTTTTCATTTATGGAAACCTATTGTTTTATATGTCATCCATCACTTATCCAACTTCCTGCTTATATTCGTAAACACTAAAGCTTGTATTGTCAGCGTTCTATCAACGTCAAATAGTCTGCAGCATCGAAAACGCCAAATATATCGTCACACAACCTTGTGACTATAGTAATAAAGGTGTGTATCGGTATACAATACAAATACTCTTTCCCCCCTCACTAGCTCGGAAAGCTGTCTTTTATCCTTTAAGACAAGTGGGTAAAAACGCATTTTATCCACTAGTGGGGAAAGTAATTTGACCTTAGAGCGTGTTTAAGTACCTTTTGACAGATAACAAAACGTGAAATACTCGTACTAATGGTTCGATCGATATTAATTATACTTAAATAAATGCTTTAAGAATTTAATAAAGATTTTAAGTCATACCTAAACCTTAAAATTCCATAAGAAACATTTGTTATTTTAAATGATGTTGAATATAATTTGTATTCATTTTTTTTAATAAATTTGGTAATTTCTTTTCATTTAACATTATATATTGAAATCAGAACATTTACCTATTGTACGTGAAGATTTCTTTGAAACTTATTTTTAAGAAGAGCGTGCAATTAAACTTAAATATTTCGTAAAGTATGAAAGGTATTTACTCAGATTCTGAATCAGAAATATATATATATATTTCTGAGTTGACTGACTGTCCACTGTCTGACTGAACCATTCATGTTGCGTACAAAATACAATGTTTTTAAGCAATTAAAGTAAAAACTACCAATCAAGTAAGAAAAACCGGCCAAGAGCATGTCGGACCATGCTCAATGTAGGGTTCCGCAGCCGTTAATACAAAAAAATGCACTACAGATAAAAAAAAACGAAGCGCAGTTGTTTGGCAATAACTTATAAACGGTATGTCCGATCATGTTGAAAACAATTTTCGTTGGAAGTATTTATTAAGCTTTATATTTATAAATTTGTTCATATTTTTTAAACGTACTGTTTAGAAAATAGAGGGGGGCGGGACACAATTTTTGCTACTTTCGGAGCGAATATTTCCGAAAATATTTACTTAATCAAAATTTTTTTAGAAGCATCAGTGTTTTTAGAAGATCTGTCGAATGATGTGCCACACATTGATATTCGCAGATTATTATTTTTTTCAATTTTGTGAGTGTTCCCCCTAGAAATATTTTTTTTTCATTTAACTATCAAACTAAGTAGCGGCTTACACAAGACACCCATACTCCAAATTTCATCAGTATACGTCTTATAGTTTCTGAGTAAAATGCTGTGACATACGGACGGAAGGATGGACATGACGAAACTATAAGGGTTCTGTTTTTGCCATTTTGGCTACGGAGCCCTAAAAAGAACTTAAGATGGCGTTTTTTGCACAAAGCTTTTAGTATATATTTTTTAAATATTTTTTTATACATGGTTTATGTAATGAGCTTTCATTTGGAATAAAATTTTGAAATCGGTTTATAAGTTTAATTATAGAATTTTTTGAAATAGTTTTTAAAGAAATTTGTGCTCACATTTAAACTTTCATATTTCGTTAAGTATAAAAGGTATCGGTGTTGGTTTTTTTTATAATACTTGTTATTTACTCAGTAATAAGTAGACGCATTAAACCAGTCATGTTGCATACGGTTTTTTCAAGAAATCAAATAAAAACTACAAATCTAGTAGGAAAAAGAAAACATAAAATGCCGTGTTTTGCCAGAAGTTTACAGTATAAATTTTTTAGTTCCGTACCATTACGTTGACCATATCCCGCCCCCCTCTCCTTATCTCCGAAACCACAATAATTATCATAAAAAACTTTGAGATTAAGTGGAACGTACATACATACTTTCACGTTTATAATATAGTAAGGATAAGGATGAGGAAGTAAGGATAATATTCCGTATCTTCTACTTCTGATTTTTTACGATAATCTTGATGTTTTACCATTACGATCTTTGTCATTTTTTAAGTGAAAATCTTCATTATAAAACACTATTCTTATAAAATACAAAGATCTAAATATAATATAATAAATACGCGATATAATCCGTTAAATTGTTTTATTTCAATGAGTAATAATCGCGGAAACAGAAGAAAATATTAAGATCTAAATAGTTTAGATATTTGTTTATTATAAGAATATAGTTTCGTGATAGTAAAACTTCAGGATTTCCGTAGAAACTCTATGTTTAGACTACAACGACTTCTCTAGCTAACACGTGGCAACTGTAAAGTTCGCTCTGCATTTTTTACACTAGTAAAAAAATTGTTTCATAAATGCTCACCAGATGCGCTGACGGCAGAAAACCCGGTTAAAATGAAAAATGCAAAGATCTTGTAACAAGTAAGATAAAATTTGAAATCAAGCTGAATGGGCTTTGTAGCTTAATTAGCAAAGCGTGCGCCTCAGCAAGGCACAAGGGGGTGTAGGTATAGCTTAATTACCCCTTTTTTTCCCCCCATTATTTTAAGTTCCTGGTGTGTTTTTCCCCACTTGCTTTATTTCGTATGTGTAACCAATTGCATATTTCACCGATGATTTTAATTTCTGCTCGGTATTTTCACTAAAAGACATTCTACCCGTACGTTTTTTCCCACATCAGTATAATTTCCATATACATATTTTACCAACTGTTTAGCTTTTGAGATCTCGTATCCTCAAATAGTGGAATGTGTCACAAGGTAGACAAATTAATGATATATTTACGAAAACCTAGCCAGGTTCCAATTGTCAGACATGTTTTTTTTATAATTGTTATTGGGTGAGGGCTTACTAAGTAGATAAACAGTTTAAAAAGTTAAAATTGATATTGGAAAGCACTTACTTACCGACTAGTAAGCATTTTTTTTAATGTAGGTGTAGCTGTAGATCAGTGCGTGCCGTAGCGTCAAACTTATTTGCAGGCTAAGCGGAGCTAAGTAGTTGTACATTTTTTTCAAGGACAGTACGATAACGTGTTCAAATGCCTTAAGCGGATTTTATGGACGCCTCGCTACTGTAAATATAAGAGTATGCATTAAGGAGAGCAAATAAAACAAATCAACGCCAAAAGGTATGTAGGTAAATAAATAAATATCACGACAATCTTACACAAATCGACCTAGTCCCAAACTAAGCAAAACTTGTGCTATGGGTAAATATAACTAACCTTAAGGTGCGTCCACATTTGTATCATTTGCCCGTATCAGATCATCGTCGCGTAGCATGATCGCGTGTCACGATCACGCGTTTGGACATTGCGCCGATCCGATCACTCGAAATCCATTTGCTACGCGTATCACACACTTGTATCGGAAGAGTGCGGCATTATCGGCGCGCCGACAGTAAGCGTCCAAGCAGCGCGATACGCAGTCATGCTACGGCACGGTGATCGGATACGAGCAAATGATACAAGCGTGGACGCACCTTAACCTAATCTATACGACGATCTTTTAAAAAATCCTGAAAAAGTTACGGTTTCTGAAAAAAATGCGTTATGGCAAATGATACATTAGGACAAACGATACATTAGGACAAATGACGTTAGGGATTCCGAATGAGACCCGTACAGGGTTCATGCTACACATCATATAAAGGTGCTTACAACAATATTTGTCATACATTAATTTATTTTTGTCACTAACAAGTTATGGACTTTGTCTGAAATAAAATATTTTGAATTGAATTAATTAATAATAGCGCCGCCATCAATGCAGCCGAAAGTTGGTTTTAAAAGGTGGACTGGACTAATAAGAATTATATTATAAG
This sequence comes from Hedya salicella, assembly GCA_905404275.2. Taxonomy (NCBI): domain Eukaryota; kingdom Metazoa; phylum Arthropoda; class Insecta; order Lepidoptera; family Tortricidae; genus Hedya; species Hedya salicella. The sequence continues at coordinate 93,567,687 of FR990096.1, forward strand.
CAATTCAAGATGTTTTCTATAACTAATAACCGGCTTAGGTTATATGAAGAATTAATTGTATATATATTGAGTTAATAAAATGTTAATGGAAAGTAAATTGAAGAAACTAAATTACTGAATTTTAAACTTTTTAGCAATTTTTATTTATCACTTCTCATGATCATTAGATCGAGTATATTTGTGACGAGTATATTTTCAAAAGGCTTGATAACTTATTTTTGAGGTAAAATATGTATATGTAACTTATACGGATTAGGGAAAAAAACGCATGGGTAACATGTCTTTCAGTGAAAGAATAAAGGAAATTAAAGGCATCGGTGAAATATGAGATTGGTAACACATACTACGGGGAATAAACGAAGTAGGGAAAAACTCGACTGGAACTTGAAATAATGGGGAAAAAAAAATTGGGTAATTAAGTTATACAGTCATTATTTCTTTCTAACGTCTATTTTCTCGATTCTTCAGGTTGTAGCCGGGGGCTTCCCAAGTCGTATTCATTTATTTATTTTTTCTGTCTATGTGTTTTAATAGATGCTATTATTCTTTCTTGTATTTGGGTTGTTTGCTTAAGTTTCTGATTTATTTCGCTTTTCATTTCGCACATTTTCCTACATGTCGATTTGTTTCGTACAATACAAGTAGTACAAGTAAGTAACCACCTGTCGTGCTTTGTGTGAACTACAACAGACGCTACAGTAGCAAGCTTTGTTTCGTCGGTGCTTCTTCCTCCCAACTGTGCGGGGCCGCGTTGTAGTTCAGGCGTCTGACAAGAGGTGGCGCTTAAAGCAAATTTGTATTGCAAATGACTTTCAATTTAGCTTTTACCTGCTTTTACACTTGAGCACTTCTCTTCGAGGTTTTAATGTTTTTTTTATAAACACTCTTAACACTATTAGTCCTCATTAAGTTAAATTTGACTGGTTTTTAGTTTTCTGTGCGGAAACGGTAGCGTTTAAGTTTGTTTCACTTAATTGGCTAGTTTTACAATAAGGCTAATTTTTGACCTGTCGTTTTTAGGGTTCCGTAGCCAAAATGGTAAAAACGGAACCCTTATAGTTGCGTCATATCCGTCCGTCCGTATACTGTCACAGGCATTCCCAAGTAACAAAATTTGGTACTATAAAAGTCCTGAGAACATTTTAGAACGTGCTAATTAGTGTTCATGATTAGCACTATAATGGTGTTGTAAACCTTTACCTAACCCCAAATACGCCCTAGTTTTATCACTGATCTATTCTATAAACATTACATAAAGGCACTCACGGTGATAAATCAGCTGTATAGTTGAAATGTAAAAGTGACGAGAAACGCTTTTTAGTACTAAAATAGTGCTGTCTGCAACGTTTATGTCACAGTTTGCAACTATAACCAAAACATGTTTATAGTGCTATTTTGCACCATAAACGATTTCAGTGCTCTTTTTTATCACACCTGCTCCTGCGCTATTTTGTTAACAAAAATCGCTAAGTCATTTATGTTTTATTTCATTCGCCATTTTTGCTTAAGTGACATATGTTATGTAGGTAATAAAAGGACGTACTAAATAACATTCGTGGACCGTAACTCTGTCGGTACTTTCACTTGCGAAAATAATTGTATTGATACAATCATTATGCTGATTTCAAAGTTACAAAGCCCCTTCATAATTTTCGTGTTTTAATTAAATTTTAATTAATAAAATAAGGACTTGTCCCGACTGCGGCTGCTATAGTACATATAGGCTCCAGCCGTGCTGCTAATGTACTATCACGGCAGAAAACAGCAGCCATATTTTAACAGATTAGGGTTCCATTGTCCAAATATAAAATAGTGAAGTCAAAATATATTTATTTGAATGGAGTTATATTAAATGCTCAATGGGGCATAATTTGAGGTGTGGTGAATGTGTTACCACACCAATTCTTTATCTGTTGGCTTTCCTTCTCCGGAATATATCCCGATCACAAAAGGAGGTAGCTAGGGCATTTCATAAATATAACACAAAATTGGCCATATCTGTTGTTTTGAGCTGTGATAAAGGGGTAGTGTCCTCACTCTCATATTCTTCATCATTATTACTGGTTTGACAAGAAATAATTTTATTGCTACAGCCCTATTGTGGTACAAAACAAATAATATATAAATTGTGCAGAACCACGTGCTATATTTATTGGACCCGCTTGACCAGTATGAAACCTTTTATGAAATACAAGTGATATATTTGATACTGAAAAGCTAGTAAAGATCTAAGTAGTCATATAATTATTATTTTTAGTGCTTTTATGTCACGCTTTAGTCTTGTAACAGTAACACAAACTCACTTATAGAAGATATTATGCTATTTAGAATTTAAGTTATTTAGTAACTTTACCAGGTAACTTACTTGTTAGTACTATTTGATACTATAAAAGAGTTTTAATGACTTTTACAAAACTCTAGCCCCATAGTAGTGTTGAGGGAGCTTTTAAGAAGCTAAAACGTTACGTAATGGGTGTTCAAAGTCCTTTTATAGTGCAGATTGATTCTGTAATAGTGTTTTCGGTACTGCTACAATACTAGTACTATAAAAGTTATTTTGACGCATTATTAGTGCAAAATAGGTACATAAGAGTGTCAGTAAAATCGTCTATAGTATTATATAGTACTATAATTGCTTTTTGCTTATCTATTACAGTGCAACACTTTAAAGATTCTATTGTATGGTTCGTTAAGCGTTCTAAGAGCTATATTATAGAACCTAAATGCTCTTTAATCTTATAGAACCATAACGCTCTGTTAAAAACCTTTATAGTACAATCAGTCACAATGGTTACCATTATAGGCCTACTATGTCACAGTTTGGTGATAAAATGCCTTAGTTATAGAACCTTTTGTTACTTGTTTACTCAAAAACTATGGGCACGCCATACATGTCACCGAAACTAAAAAAAAAACACCAAATATCAATGTGTGGCACATCATTCGACAGATCTAAAAACAATTTGAGGTTTCTGCAAACATTTCTGCAAAGGTTTATAAAAATTTTCACTAAATCATTTATTTGATGATCATGACGAAACTGGGAAAACTAAAGTTAAAAATCCTCATTTTAGCCTAAAAATCAACGATGAAACAGTTAATGCGGACATTGAAGTTGCGCATCAGTTTGAGCGGTTCTTCTCTAATATACCTGTAGAGGCAACAAAATCTTTCAATTCATCGCCAGATATTGCTGAATCAATATTAAAAATGTATGTACCAGAATGTAAAGATTTCTTCAAATTTACTCATGTTACTCCAAATACTATTATCAAAACCTTTAGATCGTTAAATTTGAAGAAGACTGAAGACCTGTGGGGCCTTTCCGTTAAAGTGTTACATTCAATAATAGAGGCGATTGCACCATATTTGGCTGATATATTCAACAAATGTATTGACACTGGAGTATTTCCTAATTTGATGAAGCACAGCAAGATCATTCCATTATTTAAATCAGGAACGAAAACAGACCCCACAAATTATAAACCAATATCAATACTACCCGCATTAAGTGAAGTTTTTCAGAAAGTTATTCTTAATCAACTTACATCTCATTTTAATGGATATAACCTACTTCATAGCAGTCAATTTGGATTTACCAAAGATCGCTCCACTTCTGATGCTGGGGTAGTGCTAGTTAAACACATCTTTGATGCCTGGGAAAACGCTCAAGATGCTATTGGTATTTTTTGTGACCTATCAATTTGATTGCGTTGATCATAATAATTTAATGCGTAAGTTGGAACACTACGGAATAAAGAACGGTGCACTTGACCTCGTCTCATCATATCTTTCAGACAGAACGCAACGCGTAGTCATCAACGGGATGCAATCAACTGGGTCATCTGTTGCTATGGGGGTACCCCAGGGTTCAATTCTAGGACCCTTTCTGTTTCTAGTGTATATCAATGATCTACCAAACCTTGTGGAAGATAAACATGATATTGTGTTATTCGCAGATGATACTTCTCTTCTTTTTAAAGTGAAAAGAAGAGAGAATAACTTCGTTACTATAAACGATGCGCTGTCTACTATTGTACATTGGTTTACTGCAAATAACTTACTTTTAAATGCCAAGAAAACAAAGTGCATCAAATTCACATTACCGAATGTGAAACAAGTAGATTGTGCCAAAGTGACATTGAAAGGCGATGTGCTAGAATTTGAAGACAAAACAGTATTCCTGGGTGTTACTTTGGACTCTAAACTGCAATGGAATGCGCATATAGCCACTCTTGCAGGTAAACTAAGCTCCGCAGCCTATGCAGTGAGGCGAATCAGACAGTTAACAAACGTCGAGACGGCAAAGCTCGTGTACTTCAGTTATTTTCATAGTGTAATGTCATATGTAATTCTGTTGTGGGGCAAGGCGGCGGACATAAAAACCATCTGCGTACTACAAAAACGGGCAGTGCGCTCAATCTATGCACTGGGAGCTCGTGCATCACTGAGAGAAAAATTCAGGGAAACCAATATTCTCACCGTAGCATCTCAGTACATTCTCGAGAATATTATGTATGTTCGGAAAAATCAACATGATTTCAAACACAACAGTGACATTCACCACTACAATACAAGAAATAAGAACAAGCTTGCCGTGCCTGCTCATCATCTCCGCAAGGACGGAACTTCGTTCGTGGGGAACTGTGTACGCTTCTATAACAAAATACCTACCGATGTAGTGAATTTACCTTGCAGCAAATTTAAGTCCCACATAAAACGTCACCTGCTAAACAATTATACTGTAAATGACTTTTTAGACGATAAAGATGTCTTTAAGCCAGTAGTTTAGTCTTGTGTATGTAAAGTAAGCATTATTTTAGGAGTTAATAATAGTTCGCATTTAATGTAACATGAGAGCACATTTGTTGTTTCTCACCTGGCAATACTATTAGTGTTTAATGCCGGGCAGTGTGAGCATCTCATGCTCGCTTAAAGGTCATTGCTTACGGTGGCGTCGTTGATCGGGTCGCAACCTTCCCTAAAATGTGGTTGAGGGAGGCGATGGCTGAGATATGCGTCATGCTCGTGAACGGGTGCCGTTTGTGGGGTCCGGTCTGTTCATGCTAGCAAGGGCCAAATTAATTGTATACCTAGTAACTGCCTACCAGTGTTTAATGAACTGATGACGTGAGAGACTTAATCCTGTACTCGATTGAAGTTATTCATTTTTATTTGATTTAGAGACTGTATACATCTCTAAGAGTTTTGTTTTATTTATAGAGGTATATCCTTAAAAAATTCTGAGGATTTTAATTAACTAATTTTGTCTTTTAGCATGTTATGACGTATCGAGACCATATACATCTCTAAGAAATTTAGATTTAATAATAATTATGTTTAATGTATTATTCACTTTGACCCCTAAGAGACCTTAAACATCTCAGTAGAATTCAGTCAAATTATTATATTTAATTTTATCGCACGCCGTGACGCCTAGAGACCTTATACATCTCTGAAAAAAAAATAGTTTATGTTTTATATTAACATTGATCTGGAGAATTTGTACATCTCCTCTGCGTGTATCAATTATAAATGAGTTATAACACAATTGTAAAAGTTTAAAGTATAATTAAGACAATATTGTAATAGTTAATTGGTACACGCATATTAATTGTTTTATATACTCTGACATTTAGAATTTTATTCTAGACACGGATTTATCTTATTAATTATTTTAATTTTTAAAATGATGATTTTATCAATAATAAGTAAGTATTATACTTAAGTTAAATGATCTGATTAGGTTTTTCTGGGTCTCCCTAATCCTTGCAACAAATGTTGGATCATATTGTATGTTTCCCAGCAAAGATTTCTCTCAATGTAACTGACAATTCGAAAGTGCTTGTATCTAAGCCTACTTGAATAAAGGATATTTTGATTTGATCTGATTTGATTTGATTTAGTGAATATTTTCGGAAATATATCCGAAAGTAGCAAAATTTGTGTCCCCCCCTCTATTTTTTAAACGGTATGTTCAAAAATTATGAAAAATGTACAAATATGAAGCTTCATAAATACTTTCAAGGAAAATTGTTTTCAACACGATCGGACATACCGTTTTTAAGTTATTACCAAAAAACTGCGCTTCTCAGCAAAAGGACTTAAGTGCCGGGGAGATACGCAGTGGGCATTTTCTTGTATCAATGGCTGCGGAACATGCTCTTCGCCGGTTTTTTATTTTATCATATTGAAGAATTTTATGTAACAAAGTTTTGAAGATATTTAAAAAAACAAAGATTGTTATGGACTATTTGGAGGTCATTAAAAGGAAAAATATATTTTTTGGATTTTATGTATGTTTGTATGTGACGTTATGGCTTCATCACGCAAAATCGGCTTAACAGATTTCAACTATTTTTGGTACACGGGTAGCTGGGTATCTCCAGATGGTTATAGGATACTTTTTACCTGACTACGATGAAGAAAAAATGAAGGGTAATGACTTTTTCTCCTCCGCGAACGAAGTTGCGGGCGCCTTCTAGTATTTATTAAAGTAAAAGTTATAGGCATACATTTTTCAATTTACAGAAGACAGGGAAGTGAGAGTAGACACAGTGAAGTGTCTATAATAGTATTTTATGCAACTGTTGTATAATAGGGGTCAAAAAAGGCGAGTGGCGTGGGTTGCGATGCGAGCCTTGGCGAGCATCGCAAGTAAAGACGCCACGAGTGTTTTTTGACACAATTGTACAACGTTGCATACAATAGTTTTTATACGACTAAGGGGCCGTTCACTACTAACAAAATATGGATTAATTTATCTGAATTAAATGAATTTTATTTTATTTTATTTTATTTTATTTATTTACTAATTACGTAAGGACAAAAACGAGTATGGCAAAGTAAGACGCCACGAGCGTTTTAGACCGAATTATACAACGTTGCAAACAGTTTTTCTACTACTAAAGGACCATTCTTTAATTAAGTAAGGACAATCGCAAGCATCGCAAAGGAAGACGCCACGAGCGTTTTTTGACCGAATTATACAACGTTGTATATAGTCTTTGGTTTTTAAACTGAGAATCGGCCATTGAATTCTATAAGCCGATTAGGTCAGTTTAAAACTAAATTCTATATACAATAGTTTTACTACAACTAAGGGGCCATTTATTCCTACATTTTTCTCACTTTCAAGCTTACAACAGCTTATAACAAGACAACAACCAACAACTTCAAGATGAATAAAATTCAGCGCCACGAAGAAAAATTGAAAAAGCGAGCTGTCAATATCTATGGCTTTCTTATTTTTTAAATTCGCGTATACGTACTTGCCAGTGATGATCGCATGTTATGGTTTGAAAAAAATGGGCGATAAATTGTGTGTACGTAAATTGAAAAAAGAAAAATAATTTTTTTTTTGTAATTTGGTAGCAATGCAATTACGTACATTTTTATTTCTTAATTTAAAACTGTATGAATTTGGCAGTTTGTTAAGTGGGTAATATAAATTGTTTCAAATAACATAAGTTTAAGACTCACTGAATATAAATGATTAGATTGAAATTTTGTACTCTGTGGCACCAAGGAATACGTTAATAGCGTTATTGTGACACGCTTAGCAATGCTTTTTTGGGAAATAGAGTAAAGAGTTTTGCAAGTCTGAAGTAATGTATGTCTTTATATTAGAGTTGGTAACCATTTAAACGACAGAAAGAAGTACAGGAGTAGAAAAATGATTTTTTGATCTTAAAATGAAATTATATTTAATTTTCAATTCTTCTAAAAATAAAAATATCAGTACTTATAATAATAGAACTATTTTAGGGTTTCGTACCAAAAATGGTAAAAATGGAACCCTTATGGCGCGAATTTGTCTGTCTGTCTGTCTGTCTGTCCGACTATTCGAGCGCCATATCTCAAAAACTACTTATGCTATCTATTTGAAATTTGGAATATTTATAAACATGGTCAGCCCATATGGTATTGCAAAGGAAACATTTTAAAATATAATTTTTAAACAATTTTTTTATTGTTTTCATTGTGAGTACATTTTCTTTTATTAAGGAAAATGTGAAAAAACACCCTTACCCCCTCCCCGCCCTTAATCTCCGAAGTTTACCAAGCAAAAATCTGTTTTTTTTTTAAATTATGTAATTTAATATGAATAGTGAACGAAAATTATAACCATATATTATAAACTTTTTTAAATCACCAATAATCATTTTTGAATAACCCGATTGGATTAAGTTTGGCCCTCATTTGTATGTGTCGCCATAGATAACAGAGGCAAACTTTACTCAAGCGGCAAGTTAAGTCGGAATAAGTGTAAGTTTGTACGGAACCCTCGGTGCGCGAGTCAAACTCGCATTTGACCGGTTTTCAATATGTCGACAGTACACACTGCTCTTAATTTGAAGAAAAATACTTCAGTATTTAATTTTTTATGTTACAAAAAAATAAAATTAAGACATGGGAATAAGCAACGATACTACTTATAATATAAATGCGGCACGTCCTTTTAATATAAAAAATACTAATTTCGTTTTTAATTTAACTGGTTCCACATATAAATACGAAAACTGACCCAGAAGATACGCATATTCATACTAAATGCGAAAGTGTATCTGTCCCAACAAGGAAAGATGTCGTTTAAGTAAGCCTTTATACGACATTTTGGTCACATAATTGTTTTATAGTGGTTATTAACTTAACTATTTGTCGTATAGACGTAATACATCTACCGATTAAGTCGTCTGACTAAAAAGTCCAATTACAACGTCCAATAAACGTTTTTGTAACCAACTTATACGACGATCACATAATGGTTTTTATTATAACGTTTACTTAGCATAGGTCTAAGCCTAAAAACGTTTCAGTCGTTTAAAGGTTTAAAATAAACAATTTTGTCATAACAAGGACATTATTAAAACAACTAAACAACTTATTGACCTATAAACGTTTAAAAAATACCTTTATACGATGGTTTTATTGTGGTTTTATGGATGACTTCAATATGACACTAAGTTATTAGTGCATCGCTTACCTACCTTTTATTCAACACCTGGTTCATAAATGAAAAACAAAAACTTTATTAAAACTAACAGTTATAGATGAACCTGTTATATTCGTTTTAATCAATTACATGTTTTTTTCTAGTTTTTACAGAATCCTAATACATATCAATGGCGCTTGTTCGCAGTCATATAAGAAACGTTTACTGAAGTAAAAGTTGTATACTAGTCTTAAAACCGGAAGCCAACCACTTGTACTGCAATGGCTGATATTAATCATATAAAATATGAACAAGATATTACTATAACTTGTCAAATATAGTAATATCCTTGGAGGGCGACACTAAATTACTAAGTATCGTCATATACAATACCAATAAAGTGGCAGTCCCATAGATCTAAACGATATTCATCATTTGCTAACTACTCCATAAAGGTTCAATATTATTCTTAATAATAAACCATCAAACTTAAGTTGACTATTTATTTCTCAAACTATGCTACAACACACAAAAACAGACAAGAAACAAAGTATATCGAGGAATAATTAGAAAGTGTTGTATAAATAAAATCTCAAAACACGTATGCGATTTCATAGACATGTAATCAGTGTGTAAAGGTTACGACAAAACTTTTATACTACATAATCGTCACTTTTAAAACGTTTATACGACTTATAGTCGCGTAAAAGATTTTCCTCTCCTCTTTATGCAACGTTTTGGTTTATCTTTAACCATAATGTTACCTTTATTTAACTATTTTTGCTGACATGTAAACCTTTATTTAACGATTACGCGACCGTAGGTCTTATAAATTGCGCCATTTTCGCCTTTTATGACCGGTTTCCTTATGTTTATACAACCAACCTAATCGTACCAGAAGTTGTATGGAAAACGTAGTCACAAATTTTAAAAGACTTTGTGTTGCTAGTTGGGACGTGTGGCGGTTTGTCTGTCTGTTTGTCTGTGTGTCTGCTACCTCTTCACGCTTAAACCGCTAAACCGATTTGGATGGAATTTGGCATGGAGATAGTTTGGGTCCCGGGGAAGGACGTAGGCTACTTTTTAGCCCGGATAAATACCCTTATCCGCGATAAACGAATTTAAGGCGGACGAAGTCGCAGGCTGAAGCTAGTTTATAACAACATAAAAAAAACATTTCGATTGATCTAGCTAAAAATGGATTGCGATTCAGTTAAAACATCACGTGATGAACAATACAAGTTACTCCCAGTGTTGGGCACTCAATAATAAAATCATGATTTAAATAAGAATTCGTGAAAATATAATCATGTCGATTTAATTTCCGTCGAATGATTCAAATAATTTCGCACAGTGTTTTTTCTTCCGTATCCAACAGGCTGCAATAAAAAATCGTAGGTACTTGATTGATATTGCTAAAAAGTGACTTGGGAACTTTAACCAACCAAAAGTAACATCTGAAAGTCTGTGAGTTTAGCAGTCAATTTTTTGTAGTAGTAGTCCATATATGTAGATTCCAGGAGAGATATTAATTAGTCATCTTAAACGTTAATTTACCTACTGCAAATGTATGAATATTGAATAATATATTATTTATTTTTAATATGCAATCGATTAATTGCTTCCATTATTAAGTACAACTGCAATTTTCCATTCAGAAAAAAGTGAAATGAAATAGGTTGACAGTGTTAGCGATTAAAAAATACCACCAAGCTAAGTGTAGTGTAGGGATCCGCAGCTGTTCATACAAAAAATGCACTACAGATGGAAAAAATACGATATAAAATATAGAGCGTATCTCCACGGCACTTAAGTCACCATAGGAAATAGAGGGTAGCTATAATATACATTCTTAGGCGTAGATACTTACAGAGTATATAGATACTCTGTATCTGAACAGTGCGGGCATCTGTCTGCCGTTACTGTTGCGATTCGATACTCGAAGGCTGGCAATTAGCGACCTCAGTATCTCCACTCCTTAGAGCCGCGGCAGGTTCATCGCGGTCTGGAGTGGGAGTATGCGGGCCGTTGCGTTGAGGAGCAGAACGCCGTATGTGACACAGCTGCGGTCGTAGCGACGAACTGCTTCTCGAAGAATGGACGATAATGTAGATTAAGGCTTGATTGATACACTGGTGATGGCTTGAAGGCTTCGATGTGATAATGAAAGTTCTGGTGAGAAGAGGCAGGCAGCTCTTTTCTAGGCAGGCAATTCTTGATTGTAGTATAGGCGAAGTGATGAGAGAGAGATACCAGCTTTTTTTTTTACTTGTCCTTTGTATTTCTTTTGGTCGGGAATCGACCACTTCAGAGGTGCTGAATTGGCAAAGAAGCGAGGCGCGATAAGACTTTACGGGAGGTGCCATTAGGGCTTTGAATCTCCCGGAGTGTGATGCACGGCGCGCGCACTTGCGGGCCGTGGTGATGATGTCTTCGTCTTGATCTTGACGCACTGACACTTTGAAGCACAGACGACGAGCGGGCAGCTCTCATACACACCAGCAGGACCCGGGGGAGGGCCCCAGAAACCTCACCCGGCGTGGGCGACCGAGGTGGTCGCGACCTGAAGGCGACGAGTTAAGCCGGGCTCGCCATGGTGTCTTCGTGAGTCAGCATATGATGAGGTGAGTGATGGAGCGTACGCGGAGGGCGAGCCGATGTCGGAAGTCCCGCAGTCCCCTTCACGCCCCGGGGAGGCGTACCTCGACCCGGCGTGGACGGCTGAGCCACGACACGAAGGAGGGTGTGCCGGAACTCCAACGCAGATCGCCCAGCGCGGCGCCTCAAAATGCGGAGTGAAGCGCTGGCAGGGAGCGAGCACCACCCGAGCCATCCGCAGATCCCCCTTCCGCCCCGGGAGACACATCTTGACCCGGCGTGGAGAGCGTAGCCGCGACGAAAGGAAGTTGTGTGGGCAGCCCAGGCGACGATCACCCCTCGCGTGTCTTCTAGTCTTCATTTTGGATGATGAGATGTGAAGTGAGACTCGTCTGTGCGAGCCGTGTGAGATTCGCTTTACCCCGGGAGCCGAGCTCAACCGGCCCCCGTATTGCCTAACGCGTTTGACGCTCGCAATCGGAATCAAGTGTCATGATTTTGTATGGGCTATGACAGTTGATTCCGATACCAAGTGTCAAAACTTCGTTAGGCAATAACCCCGCGTGGCTCTCTGATGTTGGAGCGATCGCGCGTCCGTGCTCACAGAAACGCATATTGTCCGCCTCTTCTAATATTCAGAATAGCGTTACCATAAAGAGAGCCGCTTTTATTTTCCAAAAATATAAAATTTTAATTACATTTTCATTATCATAAATACACTTATAATTAAATTGCACATTATTTACTAAAAAGGAGGACTATATGTTCGATAGTTTGTATTTTTTTTCCCCAGGCAAATCGAGGGCAATCCTCAAATTTAGAGGCACTTATAACGTTTTTCATACATTTTCTTAAGCTATTTAAGTATTTGCATATGGTAGTCATCATCTCATCATGCTGAGCTGATGACGGAAGGTACAACTCCTTAATAGTTGAGAGTTAGAGGATAATTCTTTAAAAAATCATCTATTATAGGTAGATACGTTAAGACTGTTAGTCATATTCTTTTAAGTGTGTCCCTGAACTAGTCTCCTTATCAGCAAGTCAGGATCAGATGATGGAATACCAGGGAAATCCAGAGAAACCCTCAAACATTATAGGCACTATCAATGTTTTGTATCTATTTTTCTAAAGTTATCAGTTGTTTTCCTCTGGTTGTCATCATTTCATGCTGAGCTGATGATGGAAGGTACAATGAACTAACCAACTTTTACATTTCTTACTTCCAAAGACTCGAGATGCGTGCAAAGTGCCTCCTCAATCTTTCCATTCCGGGCTGTATAAAATACTTTTTATTGTGATTAAAATGTGATATTAATTTAATTTTGGCTAAGTATGATACCTACTGATCTCAAACAGCAATTGTAGATCTCATCCTTAAACGAATCAATGATAAGATTTTATTTACATTATATTTCAATAATTGTTAAAATTTGTCACAGTATGCACTTATAAAGCAGCGCCGGCAGAATATAAACACTTCTCAAGTGGTTCAAGCGAAGGCTTGAACACCTAAATAAAAACGTTTTCCCCCCGAAGGGTAGAAAACGCATATATTTAGGTTTCAGCCGTAGCTTGAACCACCACTTCATGAACCTTCCCGGCTCATTTATTAAGGTACTGATAGGCGCGGCGCTAACATCGCGCCGCTGCCCACGCGCTGCTTCACGTGTGAAAGAGACAGCAACAGGTTTGACAGCTAGATTATACACACAAACATAGAAATAGGGTAGTGTGAGTGATGAATTCAGAAGACGTCATCTCAAGTGGTTCAAGCTACGGCTGAAACCTAAATATACGTTTTATACCCTTCGGGGGGAAAACGTTTCTATTATATAACGATTGCATAAAATACTATTGTACAAAACAGCGAGCGTAGTGAATCAGGATTACGCAACAGGTTATGTGGTTATTAATTACATTTAAGTTATACAACAATGCGTGAAAGTATGGACTATAACCTGTTTATTCAAATATGTGTTAAAAATGGTTAGCGTCGCTCGTAAAGAGCTATTACATGGTAATTTACACATTTAAGAGTTCTAGACTCACGACTTATTTGATTCACGCGTTTTAGAAATCCTATTCCAGAATAATTTCCCATGACCATATGAGGTCGTAAATAATAATTTTCCCATGACCAAATAAGGTCGCGAACTCTATGCCTAAGGGTGTATATTTTAGTATCACTACTTAGTAGTACTTACAGTCTATTCAATTTGGAATATGATTCAGATTGAAGCCGAGCACAGGCTGCCCTGCCCGGCCCGGAACGCACGGGCGCCTGGCGCCATCTCCGCCTCGCGGGGTGCTCGCGGCATACATCTTATTTATGGTTCAATTTGAGCGGAATTTATCAGGCGCGTTATAAATTTCGCAGGTGAGCGGTAAATCACAGCGCTCCCTCTAAAAAAGGCTGCCAGATCTACGGGAATTCAACTGGCCCTTTTTCACTGCGGCGGTGGAAGTAACTACTGCTCGCATGAAAGAACGCCGCCCATGTAGGCAGTTTTTTCAGGATCAAGGATGTGCGGGCTACATTATTTATACGGAGAACTTGGCACAAAAAATAACCTAAGTTGCAAGTCCTACCACTGTGCACGTCACAACAACACGATGTTTTTTTATGAAGCCCAGTGGATGCTGTGCGGACCTCAACCAGTATGTTATGGATCTTTTTGAATCACATATTTTTTGTCATTATTTGCTAATTCGCTCCGTGTTTAAATTAATGATTTATACTTTTTTAAGTTTTTTATATTTTAAAACAAGTTTAATTTTAAATAATTGAACCCATTTGTGGTTTTTGTCGCAAAATATACCTTAAGCAAAATATATAATTCTCGTAGCACTTTTGAGCTGTCATAGGGATTGCTCAATTATCGACTTCCAATATTCATATTATATTGATCCATTATATTTACTCAACATATTAAAGAAGATTTAAAGTAGAGGTAAACAACAGGCGGTCTTATCGCTAAATATATATGCAACCAAACGAAAGGAATGAAAAGTTGACAAAGTCACAATTAATCAGTTCAGCTTAGTGTTTTATCAATTTCATGTTCAAAGTCTGTCTTAGTGCTAACCAATTATGCACTGTTCGTCGGTTTCCCCGTTCGTCTGTTTGGTCAACTTTTTCCCATTTCCCTGTTCGTCAATATCCTATTTCGTCGACTGCTCTATTCGTCCATTTCCCAATTTGATATTTGCCCAATTCCTTGTTCGTCTAGTCAAAAATATTAGTACATACTCGTATGATTAATCTGCTTTGCCTTATGGTTGACTGGTAGAGAATGCTCTATAGCATTAAGTCCGCCTTTTGTACGATATTTTTTTGTGTAACAATGTTTCAATAAATAATCACATTTTGTGGGGATAAATCATATAATTAAAAATAGTAGTTTCGCTAATGGAATAATGATGATTTCGAGTAAAAGATCTAACAAACACTCGTGGATTCCAACGACATGGATTTACAATTTGATACGTTTTGTGTACCTCTTTATTTGTTTGCATTAAAAGTTTGTATAATAGTAGGTATTTGTGGTAAAACTTAATTTTGGATAATTGTGTTACATGTACATACGACCTATGGTTCATCATCATCGGCCTATATACATACGTCTAACCGTTGGGCACAGGGCTCCTCCCATGAGTTTGTATACTGCTTATCTTGAATTATTTGCTAACATAACTGGCCACTTGAAAGTTATGCATTAAAAGTCATTAAAAGTCATTATTATTGTCACAGATTGATCAGTTTTTCACATAAGAAAATGAATTGATGATCAAAATATGCATTTAAAATTTATAACAAGTAAACGAGGAAAGCCCGTAGTATTATATGATGGTTATAAATACAACTTAGTTGCTACTAATAACGATGGTACTAGCTTATGGAGATGCAGCAATGGAGAGGTATGCAGTGCAACAGTTAAGTTGGATTCTACCAATGAAAAAATACTGTGTATGAAAAATCATCTTTGTCAGCCGGATCAAGTTAGAAATGATATCAATATTTTGCTGGCAGATTGCAAAAAAGAAGCATGTAAAAATTTCATTTCTGTCCAGTCTATATATGAAAACAAAGTCGAACATCTGATTGAATCTAAAGGACAAAAATTCGTGAACGACGTACCTTCATTTCAATCAGTAAAGAATGGTATTTATAATGCTAGGAAGAGATTTCTAAAAGCGGATAAGTTAAGTTTTAAGAAATTGGAAGATGTGCATCTATCTGGACCATTCACCGAAGACTTTTTGATTTGTCAAGATGGTCAAAAGGAAAAAATCCAAATTTTTTCCTCCATCATTTGCAAAAATCTAGTAAACGGTCTAAAAGGTTCCTATTATGGAGACGGCACCTTCAAGGCAGCACCAAGCCCTTTTTATCCGCTGTATGTTCTGCACTTGGACTATAAATCGACCCGATTTGAGAAAAATGTAATGCCAGTAATATATGCTCTTTTGCCAAATAAAACACAAGCAACGTACTGTCGTTTTTTTCGATTGGTAAAGGAACAGCTTGGTATTAATATAGTAAAGTTCAAATGAGATTACGAGTTGGCTCAATTAAATGCAGTTCGTATTGTGTTTCCTCAAGTCGATGCCACGGGCTGCTGGTACCACTTCAGCAGGGCTGTGTGGAAGAAATCAAGGAAATTACGGCTGAACAAATCCAAAAATGGGCGAAAGCTAACAAGAAAAATCTCCGTTATGCCGCTGCTACCTTTAAATAAAATTAAAGAAGCTGGGTCGTCAATCATGGATGACATTCCGGAAACAAATGCTGTTAAGAGATTTAAAATGTATTTTCAAAAACAATGGTTGAAAAAAATACCGGTTGACATATTAAGTTGCTCTCGAGACTTATATAGAACCAACAACGCTGTGGAGGGTTGGCATCATAGGGTGAATAACAAACTACCCAACACGCCAAACCTTTACTACTTTTTACAACGTTTAAAGGAAGAAGCACGGTTGCTTGACGGCAAATACATAAAATGACTTACAATACAAATAACCCAAAGCAAAACAGAAAGCGTCAAGACATTGATTTTGACAAGACATATGCCAGTTTATTAAAAAAGTTAAACGACTGCGATATTACAGTTTCAAAGTTTTTAAATAAAATAATTTTTTTGAAACTGAAACACACCAAAAGAGAACCAAAAAATAAAAAAAAAAAAAATGTATAATTATTAAGGTTAAAAGTAAAGAATTTAATAAAGTTAACGATAACATTTATTTACGTATGTTTGAGAATTATATAGGTACTACTTAGTTTTATCTCTTAACTTAAGTACAGTGGAGAGCACAGTTGCCGCTTTTATTTCGTTTTCGTGTCTAAGTTTCCCAATTGCCTAGGGGTTTTGATTATTTTGTATTCTTTCTTATCCTAGGACTTATCTTAAGTTAACAATAAGACATTTAACACTGAGATAAGAGACAGACAATGAATTTAACAATAAGAGTTATGTAGCGGTTTTAGTAATATATATTTGTATTTTATTTTTAACATCTGTTTTGATTAAATACTAGACAAGCATTTGGCTTAAGTAAATCTCTTAGCACAATAAATACTAGACAAGCATTTGGCTTATGTAATCTCTTAGCAGAATAAAAAATAAATATGAACTTAGTTATTGTTTTTGTTATTTTTAATATCATCTCGGTTATCGTAATCTCGATGGAAGTAGTTATCGTAAAACGAACTCAAAATTAGTAAGCGGCCTCAAATTTTTGTGAACTTTCGAATGATACCCTGATACCCCACACGTTCCTTACGTTACTATGAGATGTGCTATAAATGGTCCGAAAAACTTGCGTGTACAGTGTAAAATATGACTATATAAAAAAATATTAGTTTACCAACAAACACAAGTTTGTGGTTTTGGCTATTTGTAGCTCATTACAAAATATCTCGCTTGGCTTGTTTGTAAGTAAATCTTGTATCAACTTTTGTACAGTCAGCGTCATATAGTTAGTAGCAGCCAAGTTAGCCAAATATTTCGGTACACGTCTTTACTACTGCAAGAATAAGGGTGTGTTACGAAATATTTGGCTACCCTGGCTGCTACTAACTATATGATGCTGACTGTAGCTGGTTAGGAAACTTTGGCCACTAAACCGTATCATAGGAAACGGAAACCCACGAAAGGAGAAACCGACGAAAGGAGAAACAGACTTGCTGAGAAACCGACGAACTGAGAAACCGACGAACTGAGAAACCGACGAACTGAGAAACCGACGAACTGAGAAATCGACGAACTGAGAAACCGACGAAAAGAGAAACAGACGAACTGAGAAACCGAGGAACTGAGAAATCGACGAACTGAGAAACCGACGAAAAGAGAAACAGACGAACGGGGAATCTACACATTTGACGAACAGGGAACCCGTCGAAACTGACCTAAACCGTGCTAACATCAAGCGTTTCAAATTAACGTCACAAACAGAACAGTGTATAACGGAATCTTGTTTTTTATAAATCAGTTCCGGGTACTTTTCTAACCATTTACGAATACTAGATTTTTTATTTCGAGGCATTTTAAATTTGAACTCGAAGAAGAAGTAGTGACTGATAAAGTTGTAAAAATGAAATGTCTGTTCATTGAAGATATTGATTGTTACAAATGATTGTTACGGACTATTTGGACGACACTGATTCGAAAAATGTTTTTTTTTTAATTTTATGTATGTTTATATGTGTCGTTGTGGCTTCATCGCGCAAAATCGGCTAAACAGATTTCCAAAATTTTTGGTACACGGGTAGCTGGCTATTTTTTTTTATGACATAGGAGGCAAACGAGCAGACGGGTCGCCTGATGGTAAGCATTCACCGTCGCCGATAGACACTTGCATCACCGAAGGAGTCACAAGTGCGTTGCCGGCCTTTCAGGTGGGAGTACGCTCTTTACTTGAAGGCTTGAAGGTCGCATCGGTCCGGAAATACTGCAGGCGGCAATTTATTCCACAGTTCAGTCGAGCGAGGCAGGAAATTTCTAGAAAAACGCACAGTTGTGGACTGCCAACCATCTAAGCAGTGAGGGTGGAAATGTTGTCGCGTAGGACGATGGCGGAAAGATGCAGCTGGGATCAACCCGAACAATTCCTCGGAGCACTCCCCGTTATACATTCGATAGAATATGCAGAGCGAGGCTACATCTCTACGCAGAGCCAAGGAGTCAAGCTGATCTGAAATACGTTGGCAACCGACGATACGAGTCGCTCTCCGTTGAATACAGTCTAGAGGGAGAAGCTGGTACTTGGGAGCCCCAGCCCACAGATGACAACAGTATTCCATGTGTGGGCGGACCTGCGCCTTGTAAAGCTGTAGGAGGTGGGCCGGAGTGAAATACTGTCTCGATCTGTTGAGCACGCCGAGCTTCTTAGAGGCTAATTTGGCCTTACCCTCTAGATGGCTGCGGAACTGGACTTCACTCGATATATCGACGCCAAGGATTCCGATACTGGCTGTGGCAGTTAGGGGAGTATTCTCAAAATGAGGTGATGCAACAAACGCAGACTTTTTTTTGGGTATCTCCAGATGGTTAAAGAATACTTTTTACCCGACTACGCTGAAGAAAAAACGACGGGTCATGACCTCGGCGAACGAAGTTGCGGGCATCTTCTAGTATTTCTATAAAACTACTTATCAAAGGTCATCAGATTAATGACCAGTACCTACATAACATGATATCAGTAGTCTCGATAACAGTTCTTAATGCAATGTCTTATATTTCGTGTATATTTGAGTCTTTTATGCCGATGTTTCGAAATATAATGCACGCGACATAATTTATTTAAATTTGTTTTATTTAAATGAATAATGATCACGAAAACCTCATAAGATATTATTATAATTCCTATCAAAAAAAATACCAAAAAGTTGGTATCCAGAGGTTATTTCGAAGAGATCGCTCTTAAGCGATAAGACCGCTTATTGTTATATATTTTTAAACGGTCGTCTTAGGTCAAGATATTTAGAAACATTGTAAATAATTACACGTGACTCTTTTTCCTAAACATTCTTAGTTGAGTCTCAACAACTCTATATTATACAGGATGTCCCAAGAAGTAGTGATATACTGAAGCTGGGAGGTAGAGGACCTAAAGGGCTATCTAAATCACCCCCATGTATGTTCCGCGATTTTTCGTATTTTCTGAGTTATGACTTTTTTTTTAATTTTTCACCTATCGCCGAGTACGATGAGATTTTTATTTATGGTGACGTGAATTATTGCGGTAGATGCTTGATTTTTTTTGTGTGCTAAGCTGATAGATAGGCCAATTCGGTATGGTAACATTTACTATCGTTAGATCTTTGAAAGGAATAAAAAAAAATTAAATGCCAAGAATGATAAAATTACCCAATATGTTCACAACTTCAAGGTGTTTTAAAAAGATAAAATCACATAAAAAAAATACCGTTTGGCTTTTAAAAACTTGCTCTATCTATCAGGTAGCTACCCTGAAAATTTTATTTTATTATTCATAAGGCTTCAATCAAAAAATTGAAATCTAAATGTGGTAAGTGCAAAAATAATTAACTTTCTAAATAAATTTCGTTCTAAATCACGCACTGGCCATCAATAGAAAAAGAACAAAAAACAAAAGACAGTTGACGCATGAGAAAATTTTCACGTTGTTTAGTCATCGTTGGTACTTTTGAGTAATTTAAAAATTGTGTTTTAATACAGCTAATTGTTCGTTTCTCTAATCATTTTGGCTATTCATATGGACTTTGACTTGCATTACAATTTGGATTAGTGTTATTACCTGGAATCGTGTTTACTTCACGTGACTACGCAGAAATGCATTACTATTACGGTTATGCTAGGGGGAATGCGGCGGAAGCTTCAAGGCTGTACCGGGAACATGTGGAACGAAGAGGCGGGCCTCAACCTGAAACGTTTCCTGACTATCGCATGATCTTAAGAGTACATAATGCGTATTCGGAAGGTTACATATCGGGTACCAGATCAGGCCGTATGGCCACTATGCCGGATCCTGATGTAGTAGATGCAGTGGTTGAAGAAGTAGAAAGAGACCCGTCGACCAGTGTGAGAGTTATGGAACGTCGTACCGGACTTTCTAAATCGCAGGTACACCGTACACTACAGAGCGTAGGATATCATCCGTTTCACATTAAAAAAGTGCAACAGTTGAAACCGGAAGATTACAATCAGCGAATTGAATTCTGTCAGGAAATGCTGAGGAGACAAGCTGAAAGCGAAAACTTTTTTAACCAAATCTTGTGGACGGATGAATCCCACTTTAGACGCAATGGGATTTTTAATATGCATAATTCTCACTCATGGGCAATTGAAAATCCAAATTTAAAAAAGGAATCGACGTTCCAAGAACACTCTAGTGTTAACCTTTGGTCTGGCATACTTAACGGTCAGCTAATCGGGCCCTTTCAGCTGCCAGACCGCTTGACCGTCGATCTGCCCCTGCTGTTAGAAGATGTGGACTTGGAGACACGCAGAAGCATAGTACTGCAGTGTGATGGTGCACCATGCCATTTTGCCTTGGACGTAAGAAACTATTTTAATCAAAGATACCCTGACAGATGGATTGGTCGTTGCGGCCGGGGTGACGCCTGCCTTTTAGCCCGGCCTCCACGGTCCCCCGACCTAAACTCCATTGATTTTTTTGTATGGGGATACTACAAAGACCTCGTTTACTCAAGAGAATGCCGCAATTTGGACGAGTTAACCCGGAAATTGAGAGTAGCAGAAGAAACCATTAAAAATAATAGAAGTGCATTCAGACGTTTAAAAGACAACTTTTTTCAGCGATGTCGCACTTGCATTGAGCAACAGGGGGGCCATTTTGAAAATTTCTTGTAATTAAACACCTTGTAATTGGTTTTACTTTGTTTGTATTAATCATCATGTAAATTAAAATTTTGCACTTACCACATTTAGATTTACATTTTTTGATTGAAGCCGTATGAATAATAAAATGAATAGAGCAAGTTTTTAAAAGCCAAACGGTATTTTTATTATGTGATTTTATCTTTTTAAAGCGGCTTGAAGTTGTGAACATATTGGGTAATTTTATCATTCTTGGCATTTTTTTTTTTTTATTCCATTCAAAGATCTAACGATAGAAAATGTTACCATACTAAATTGGCCTATTTATCAGCTTAGCACACAAAAAAAATCAAGCATCTACCGCAATAATTCACGTCACCATAAATAAAAATCTCATCGTACTCGGCGATAGGTAAAAAATTAAAAAAAAGTCATAACTCCGAAAATACGAAAAATCGCGGAACATACACGGGGATGATTTAGATAGCCCTCTAGGTCCTCTACCTCCCAGCTTCAGTATATCACTACTTCTTGGGACACCCTGTATATAGTCAACTTAATGCGGACCGTCCTGTAATGAACCTGTACAACGACTGACAACCGTCACATAGGTATATAGTGTGTGACAATGCTCTACAGAGCTGAAATTACCCAAATCTCTTTCCAAAGACCGATATCCATTATTTATCGCTAGGTGCTGTATGTATAGTGCATTTCTCAAACACACAAGGAAAAGAAAAACCAATGAAATCACGCGAAAAATCTTAAATTTTCTCTCCAAAACATTTTCTATTTTATATTTACCTTCTTACATAAGACAAAAAAATCGTCCTGATTTTGAATTCGTTTACCTTCCCAACTCGTCCACATACTAATACCACATTGTCCACTTCCTATCTGGATGAAATTCCAAATTCCTCCATAATTAATTCCTATTCGCAACTTTATGTATCATCATATATTTATGTATCATATTCAAATTCTATAAATAATTATGATTCCACTTCGATGTTGGTACAGTACAGGAAGAGGCTAAAGTGTGGAGATACAATGCAACTCCGTGAGGCGCGTGCTAATGCGGGCTTTGTTTTGTGCGCGTCCTGTCCGTCCGTCTGCCTGTTCCACGCATGAGCTGCACCTCTCAGCTCAGTCTAGTAAGTACGCTACGCGTGGGTAGATCTCGCTAGCAACTGACAATAAGCTTTTAAATTTGTTTATTTATTCACAAATTATTCCCACAGCAGGTACATGTTTCATTTAAAAATAGAAGGAATCAGGTTGTTAATATTAACTTCATCTGTTACACTGTAAATATTATTTTGTATGACGTGTAACAATAAACACACAGAATGGTTGGAGGTACAACTACAATTGTGTATAATAAATATATGTTCTCACTGCTGAGGTGAAAAGTTGTATGTACCACACGAGACCATCCATAAGTTATTCGCGTCTCAAAAAGCAACTTTGCTCTCTTGTTGCACAAATAACTATTTCTCAAACATGCAATGAAATGTCGTCATTACGTGCGTTAAAACAGGCTTCAAAGTATCCCGTTTCGGGCGGAACAACCTGCGAGCACTGTAAAGGAATTTCATACAACATTGAAGGCCTGGGCCGGGAAGTAATTTTTTTTAAGTTTAATGTAACCATGGCGCCTGTGTCATGGACAGGCTAAACAGCTGAATTATATTTTTAATTTTTTTCTAGTGGCTGAATGGTTATCGGACCAAAAATATCCGCGTTAATGCCTATTACACACGAACTGCTATTAAGAATACAAATCTGTATGGTTCATATGTTGATATAGTATTTTATGCAATCGTTATATAATGTATGCTTTTTCAGCCGAGTATCGCGTTTAATTAAGGTACGAGACTTAAATAGTATATTACTGCAGAGGCCGGGAAAAGTCATTTTGTGGATGAATACGGTTTTGATAGATACTTCAATAGATACGAATCCACGAAATGACATTCCTGCCGAGGCATGTGTACTGCTTTTCTCTAAATATGCGAGGAAATTTGACACATGTTTATGTAACTTATTTTCGTAAAAATAACACGGCAATCAATCTTTGACATAATGAAATTCAGGTCCCCGCCTTATTTTTTTTAAGGATAAGTTTTGGGTCCGAATGGTATATTTAGTTCCACATGAAATATAGTACTGAAAATAAAAAAAAGAAAACCCATAGCAATAGTTAAAATAAATATATGCATTATTCCTTTTAGTTGAATCGGCAATTCCTAAACGCACAACATTTAAAAAAACATACTTTTGCTACAAAATATTTATCAGTCCCAGAAGATCACTAAGACTAAATAAACTGTATTATGATAAGGACACAATAATAATTGTTTTTTATTCTATTATTTTTGGCAATAACCATGCATTAACTAAACGCAGAAAACAATTCAAGTTTTTTTTAAATGTCGGTTTTTGTACATTGGCTGTTTGGTGAATTTTTAAAGTCTTGGATGAAATTATAAGTAAAAACCTGCACAATAATGTACACTTCCCAGGCCGTCCGGGAAGTAATGCCACTTTTTTTTAATCGATTATCGTATCAACGTATATAACGATGGACTTCGCGGTGTGTTTTTATTAAATTAATGGGAACATTTCCGAGCAAGTTGGAGAAAAAGCTAATTATATAACTATTGTATACAATACTTTTTCTACGAGTAGGTATCATCATCATCATCATCACCATCATCATCATCATCATCATCATCATCATCATCATCATCATCATCACCATCATCATCATCATCATCATCATCATCATCATCATCATCATCATCATCATCATCATCATCATCATCATCATCATCATCATCATCACCATCATCATCATCACCATCATCATCACCACCATCGTCACTCAATTATCTTCGACTCTGTGGCTATTAATCGTAACAATAAAATACTTTCCACCCTAGGGATGGAAAAACTAAGATTTTTATTTCTTAAAAGGAGAGATGTTTTTTTTTTATATATTTGCATTAAAACGACTCTCCTTAAACAAAAAAAATATTTTTCGCAATAAAAGTTCTATTTTTGAAAACATTATAGTGCATTCAAAGTGTTGGCTTATGAAATAAAGTTTTGGCTTATGAATATATCAGTTCAGTTGGAAGTGCCATAGAGTATCCGACATTGAAAAGTATGCTATTAAAGTTTAGTCTATGAAGTTCTTATTGAGGTATTAAAGTCGACGAGTAGAAAAAATATATTTAAAATATAGTTTATACGTAAGTCACCAGAGACCGTAGACAATATTTAAAATACTCTGCATTTATTTTATTTATTATAGAAATTAAGATTCTTATTATGAAGGTTGTGTATAAAGGCCCTAGTAGGGTCTACTCGAACACTACACTCGCGAAATACGGACGATTTCTGTTAAAAATCAAACATTATGGAGGGATTGACGAGAAAATTTAAAACACTATTGTCGTGTAGTTTTTTGAGTGTTGTATTTCTTATTTCATTGCATATGTTTGAGCAAAGCACTATACTTGGCTCTGGTCGTGAAAAGTGCTTGCCGGCTTCGTATCACTATCCGGGCTCCCTACGGTCGGCCGTCTATACTGACTCACCCGGCAAGCCCTTGTTTCCCGGCGTCTGCAGTAATGTACTATTTCACAACTACATGGTGCCCGCAACTTTGTTCGCGGAGGAAAAAATGTCATTATCCCTCTTTTTTCTTCAGCATAATTGAGTAAATAGTACCCTATAACCATCTGGAGATACCCAGGTACTCGTGTACCAAAAATAGTTGAAATCCGTCCAGCTGATCTTTCGTGATGAAGCCACACCGACACATACAAACATACAAAAAATATATTTTTTGCTTTAGTGACTTCCAGAGAGTCCGTTACAATCATTTTTTTAAATATATTAAAGGTACAGACATTTCATTTTTACTACTTTATAATAATAGTAAAGATATTTGTCTTGCGACTATAGGAGCGGCGCATGCAACACTGCTATCGTATTCTGACTTGCTTGCTTCTCAGTGCACCGCCACTGCGTCACAGCTATTACCTGACCCCTTGTATCAAAGAAAACATCCGTAATTATGAGTTACACTAGAAGGCAACTACGCCCGCGGAAGAGAAAAAAAGTCATAACCCTCTGTTTTACTTTATCGTAATCGGACAAAAAGTATCCTATAACCAAAATAAATAAATATGTGAATACCCAGCTACCCGTGTACCAAAAATAGTTAAAATCCACTTAGCCGATTTGGAGTGATGAAGTCATAACGACACATCCAAACATTGTATGTTCGTATTAGTTTAGTACAGACATTTCATTTTTACAACTTTATATTGTAATAGTATAGATAATCTCGTCTTTGGCTTCGTTTTCTTGACAATCTGCTTGACGGACCAGTTATTCCCGTTACGTCCAATTGGTGCCCGACGGTCCAATACCCTGACGGTCCACTTTCTCAAAAGTCTACTACCCTGAAAACCCTTTTCCCCTAAAAGTCCTTGACTTTCCAATTCCCCCGAGGTCTAATTTTGAATAATACAATTACAACATATAAAATATGCGTTTTTAATAATGTTTATTAGATATTTGTTTCTTTTTTGTAATTATAATTTTTTGAATTTTTGTTTGTCTGCCTGTCTTGTCCGAGCATTCATACTAAATTTCATTAAAATTGGTTTAAGCGTGAAAAGATAACAGACTGACAGGCACTTTAGACTTAGACTTTCGCATTTAAATGAAAATATATGTAATTGACGGTGAAAAACGCCCAAAATCCGTTGCCTTGTATGTTTATCTAGACAGGATTCATTTCAGCCACCGAGCAAAGCCCAGGAACTACGGTATTACGAATTCATACTTTCTGTCGTGTCTAAATACCTACTCTAAATCTGTTTTATGGAATTACTCTCATAATTGATATTTACCTACCTATATTTTGGGGTAATCAGACATTCGGAGAATTTCACAACTTCAAATTCGGGGAATCGGACATACAGGGAATCGGACAATTGGGGAATCGGACATTAGGGGAATCGGGCTTTCGGGGAATCGAACGCTAGGGGAAATTAATACCATGACATTCGGGGAATCGGACGTAGGTAGCGAGCCTAAATCTCAAAAACACGACTCATTATACGAGTTAAAGAATTGCAGCTTGAAGGGTAAACAGGAGGACGGGGCGGGCCCGGGCCCCGGCCCCAGGGCGCAGGTCCGCTCGCTGCTTGTTATTTCCAAACGACACTTTGTTTCTCGGAGCGACTTCCTTCCTTCCTTCCATCCGTCACTTCGCTGGTGATGATTTTTAATGATTTGCTACATCTGAGTTCGCGCTGCATGGAGATAGTCAGGTATACGTATACCTTTGCAATATCGCAGCATGTCATTTACTATTGTCAGGATCGAGTATCTACAAGACAAGCGCACTACAGCCAGGCTATGCCCACACGTTCAAAGCCGCGCGATAAATACCGTTCTCTAAGTATCTCCCAGAGGGCACAAATGCTAGTCGGCCGCCACGCCTCGCTGCGAACGGACGGCTCTGCCTACAATTAACGTTTATCACGTAAACGATCTCGCACGCAGCACGTGCATCATGTAGGTATTATGCCAAAAATTTCGGACTTTTTGTTAGATTTAGAATATTTACTACAATTAGATTTAATCATAGAGAATTCAGACACGGGAGAGAGCAAATAAATAATTATATCAAAGTGCGACATACCAAGTTGATTTATGTAAAATATTTCAATCAACAAAAGCATAATTTTAAATAAATCTAGTTAAATCAGAACTACATGCTTATTTTTATTTTACCTACCTATTTACATCTATACTATTATAAGGTTGTACATTAAAGATATAAAAAAGTAGCTAACTATATGGAGGGCATTGAATAATACAATATTTTTATTGTATGTTACGATGTGTCGTTGTGGCTGCATCACGCAAAATCGGCTTAACGGATTTCAACTATTTTTGGTACACGGGTAGCTGGGTATCCACATATGGTTATAGGATATTATTTACCTGACTATGCAGAAGCAAAAAAGAGGGGTTATGACTTGTTTTCCTCCAAGAACGAAATTGCGGGCACCTTCTAGTACCTAATAAAATCAGCCCAATTAAAGTACCCAAATATACATGTACATACAATACAAATTCAATCAGTACTTTGTTTTGTGAAATTACCTTGCCCCTGAGTACCTAAAATATCAAACGAGGGAAGGCGCGAGAGTTTAGACAACGGCGGCAACCCTAGCGCTCATTCCAATGACGTTGCGTCATCCGCGTTCAATAGGAGCGGTAGGCATCGATAGCGGTGAAAACGCTCTCCGTCCATACAACTGGTGTATCTGTTACGTTGTAACTTGTATGTATATAAAAGTTTTGAAGAGGCCGCACGAGCTGTAAAGATGAACGTCGCAGCTGTTGACCCAATGCAGTGGCTACGCCAGAAATGGTGAAAAAAAATCACAAATTAGTACCTACTCGAAGACCGAGTAAAAGTACGCGTGTTACCAGACGTGGTAGGGATTACTAAAAACGCATCGCATATTGACTGAAAATTTGGACATGAGAAAGCTGTGCGCAAGACTGGTGCGGCGATTGCTCACCATTGAACAAAAGCAACGTCGTCAGGATGAGTCAACAGAATAAAGCAGAGTTTTTACGACGATTCATCACGCTGGACGAAACATGTGCCCACCACTTCATCTCTGAGATGAAGTAAGAGGAAAAACAATGGACTGAATAAGGACAAACCGGCTCTTAAGAAGGCGAAGGCAGTTCCATCTGCTGGCAAGGTCATGGCGTCAGTATTTTAGGATGCGCATGGGATAATTTTTATTGATTATCTTCAAAAAGGCAAGACCATCAACGGCGAGTACTACGAAAAACTATTGCAAAAGAAAGTGCTGTGCTGTTTCATCAGGATAATACACCAGCTCACACGTCTACTATTGCAATGGCTAAAATGAATGAGTAGAAGTTCGAATTGCTTTCTCATGCACCTTATTCGACAGCCATTCTCTCGGATTATTTTCTGTTTCCTAAGTTGAAAAAACCAGCCAAGAGCATGTTGCACCATGCTCAGTGTAGAGTTCCGCAGCCTTTCATACTAAAAATGCACTACAGATGACAAAAATACGGTAATGAAAAAGTGCACTAGTAAAAGACCGTATCATCACGGCACTTACATCCATACGCTGTGAAACGCAGTTTTTAGGCAATAACTCAAAAACGGTCTTTTCGAAACAGTTTTTCTTTGAAAGTATTTATTAAAGCATTAAGCTTGATCTTTGTAATTTTTTTCATGTTTTTTGACATACCATTTAGAAAATAGAGGAGAAGACGACACAATTTATGCTTCTTTCGGAGCGATTATTTCCGAAAATATTCACTAAATGTAATCAAACATTTTTAGAAACCTGAAAATAAACAATTTTAAAAGATTGTATCACACATTGACATTTGCTTTAAAAAAAAACCAGTTTGGGTTACATGGATGGAGTGCCCTCCAACAAAATTTATTTTATTTTATTATTTGACGATCAAAGTAAGTAGTGGCTTACTCACCATTTTTGAGTAAAATGCCGGTGACATACGGACGGACGGACGGAGATGACGAAACTATAAGGGTTCCGTTTTTGGCATTTTGACTACGGTACCCTAAAAAGTGCACAGTTTTTGTTTAGAATGATGAATGTTTAATAATTAAATAGAAGAAAAAAATGCTGATTTCTTGAAAATGACTAAATGCAACTCAGATTAATAAGTAAATAAGTGTCCAAATTAACTTTAATCATGTTTTAAGTGGTGTTTAATAGGTGAGTAGGTATAATGGCCGACCGTAGGGAGGCCGGATAGTGATACAAAGCCGGCAAGCCCTTTTCACGGCCAGAGGCATGTATAGTGCTTTTCTCAATATGCAATGAAATAAAAAAAATATACCACTCAAAAAAAATACACGGCAAAAGTTTTTTTAATTTTCCCTCCCATCCCTCCATAATGTTTTTATTTACGGAAGTCGTCCGTATTTCGCGTGTGTAGTTATCAAATAGACCCCATTAGGCCATTATACACAACCTTATTATAAGAATCTTAATTTCTATAATAAATAAAATGCAGAGGATTTTAAATATTGTCTATAGCATCTGGTGACCGACATAAAGACAATGTTTTAGAATAAATAACATCTCATATGAATCATACAGCTTCGTATTCTTAATATCAATTCTAGTGTAATAGGCATTAACGCGGATATTCTAGGTCCCATAACCAATCAGCCACTAGAAAAAAAAACATATAATTCAGCTGTTTAGCCTGTTCATGAACACAGACATTTTGACATGAAAATTTAAAAAAAAGTTAAGGAATTTTTGTAAAAAAAACATATCTAAAAATGAAGCCTGTGTATACATACAGGGTACTTCATTAGGGTTATAAATGTTATAATTTATAATATAATGATAACTTTTATTCACATTACAAAAAAAAGTGTATCGAGCGAGGTGCCACAACCCAGCTACCACTTTTTGAGCAACTGTATTTATAAATCATTATGTTCTACATTAACTCTTTTGTGAGTAATGTGTCGATGCTCGATATAATTTGTATTGCAATGTTATGTATTTAGTTAAACTCAGAAAATACACTGGTACCTACCGCAGCACAGACGGGTGGATTCGCCTTTTTTATTATTTGAATTTTTTTTTGGGCATTTTTTAAAAATTGTTTGGAATGCGTGCTAAGTGGTGTAAATTTAAAGATATAATAAAGAGCAACAAAAAACAGCAGAAGCACCAATGCAGACTTATAAAATTAGAAGTTATTGGCTTCAAAAGTTACGTCATGAAAACGGTAATGACGCAAGGCATATGGAATGACTTTTTTAGAAATGGTAATGATACCAAGTAGATGGTAATGATGTATATAAAGTAAATTATTGGAGATTGTAAATGAAACACGCCCAATGACACGAAAAATTTTATTTACGCCATGGATACAAAGCAACAATATGGGAGTAAGTTCAATTTAAGGTAAGAAATTTGTGGCAAATTTTCATGAATCATGCACTTGGATGTATCCCGAGAAATCTTTGGTGACAGCCCCAAAATGGTCTATACTTACAAAAGAAAGTGTAGCTGACTTTCACCTGAAATTTAGTCATAAACTTTTCATGCAAATCTTTTTGTGTGCTTATCATGTAGCGCTTTTGTTTTTGTACTTTCATTCGCGTGATGAACTCTTTTTTTCCTGCTCCAACAGTACTATTTGCGTCATCCACATAAAATTCTCGAACCTTTTTCACTATATTTTTCAGTCTTCCATGTTGATTTCTTTTCCTTATTAATGATTGTTTTCTTTCTATCTACACTTTTTTTTTCTTTTGTTTTACCTGTCTTTTCTTTTTGGAAACGGTGTAACTTTATTTAAAAAAAAAAACATTTTCTCTTTCAGTGTTTTAATAACTTCCAGCAGATACATTCTTCTCTTCATTTCTCAGTATTTTACTCTTCAAATCTGGATATATGGGAGATTTTAGGGTGGACGTGGATCAGCTACTTCATTTCTAGGTACATCTTCATCCGTTGCATCAATAAGAACTACCTCAGCAGCTACTACAAATTTTTCTTCAGACTCTTCTTTCTTTTCTTGTGTATATTTCTTAGACGCCTCGCGCCATTTTCTTCTTTTTTCCCATTTATCACGAAGGGACTCCTTATGAATACTTTTGATCAGATTTTTCTCCTCTCTTTTTCTTTCTCTAAATTGTACACGTCTTTGTGTACGTCTTGCAGTTTTATTTTTTTCTAAACGCTCGTTTGCTTTTTGTTTTTGTTTTCTACCCATGGTAGAAATGCCTAAAAATAATTAAATTGTAATAAAAGCCATGCACATAGCTTAAAGCATGCAAGATTCTCTTTGGTTATTTCTTTTTATTTATTTAAAAAATGTTAAAAAATCCAGCAGAATATCTTAGATAAGAGTGCTCCGATTTTCACCAAACAAACATAAGAGACTACTTTTGGAGTTTATTCAGAACAATTATATGAGTGTGGGCATCAACGTAATACAAACATTTGAAAGAGAACAGTTAATTGATTTGTACCATCAAATTCAAAACAGCGGCGAAGTAAATAGACAATTCGGAGAAATGGGGCATTTCTTACTAAAGTATGGTAAAAATTAAGAAGTTGTATCCTTAAATTATAAATAAAAAGTGAAATCTATATGTTTAACTACTTAATATAATTTGTTATTTAATTATAATTATAGTTTTGTTATGACCAATGTTTGTAGAAACTTGAAATTTATTATTAAATAATATCGTAACGAACATTTTCTCTTGGTTTTACCTAAATACGTCGAAGAGAAAGTATCAGTTCGTCATTACCAGTCAAACAAAAACATTACCATTTATACAACAAAATGGTAATGATCTCAATGGTGATGACGAAAACAGACAAATATCGTCAAAACTTGAAACGACAGATTGAAACCAAAGAGGACTCCATTATTTTGTGAAATTGCACCGTAATAGTATTATATTAAATATTGTCCGAACTTTTATATCTTATGTTTTTTTGCTAATGGTAATGATGTTTAGTCAGTGTTATTTCGATTTATAAATTATATAAAATAAATAAACAAATTTGAATTCCGGCCCATTGTTGCGAAACACGTCCTTTATTGTTCTACATATTAATACATAACTATAATGTAATGTTTCATTTTCAAAACACCGGGAATATGTTTTTGTGTGATTTTCGCGAATCCACCCAGACTCTCTGAAACAGAGCGCATGACTTCACCGCGGCGCGGTGAGTGACGTCAATTGCCAGCGCGTGTGCGCGCGCAGAGCTACATAACAGCTGATTTCTATTTGTGTTCCTTCCTCGCCGCCGCTCTACTTAGTTTGCGCGCTCCCGGTGCGTTTGATCTTAGTGTAATTATACACAGTGTTTTATTTATTTACTTAAATTTTAACAGGGGAGATATTTATTAAAAAAATCTGGATTTCCCTACATTTTGGTTAAGTGACTACTCACACACCTGTAAAATTTAAAGAAAATAGATGGTATATAGGCCAACGGTATTCGTTTGGTGCTTCTCCAGTGCACACAGAAATAAATACACGCATTTACTTTTAAATTTACGTTAATAAAAATAATATACTCAATGTATTTCGTGTGCTGAGTGTTTTGTGTTTAAACTGAGTGAAATTACGTCAGTGCTCTTCAGTTAGGATAGAAAAAACATCGTGCATAGTGCGATGCGTAATGACAGGCTAAAGTTTAGTTTGTCGACTTTGTTGTGATAATATACGATCTACAAAATGTTTTTTTGCCCTATCTCCCATTTCGAGAAAATCAGAATGAGAATGAATAATAAATACTCTTGGAAACTTGTGATAGAATAAAAAGTGTTGGTATAGGCTGGCGAACGTGGTGTTTGGAGCGGCGGCCGGCGATGGCTTTGGAGGGTGAGGTGGACGTGTGGCAGGCGCACAAGCGGCTGGGCGTGGTCCTGGAGCTGGTGTTCGCGTGGCTGCGTGGCGGCGAGCTGGCGCGCGCGGGAGCGGCATGCGGCGCGTGGCACTTTGCCGCACGCCGCTCGGCCGCCTGGCGCCGCTTGCTGCTCGCGCGCGGGCCCGACGCTGACCACGCCGTACGTGCACTCGCAAAGCTCTACGGTGGGTGTTCCACCTGAATTACGATTAAAGACTTCTCTGAGGGGAAGACTTTTTCAATATAGAAAACGCTCTTGATTGATTCTTTTCTGGGTTTTGACTCTATACAAATGCTTTTTTTTTAACATGGAAATGGGGATGAAGGATGTCTCTGTATTTCAGGGTTCCGTAGCCAAATGGGAAAAACGGAAACCTCATAGTTTCGTCATGTCCGTCCCTCTGTCCGTCCGTCTGTCCGTCCGTCTGTGTCACAGGCATTTTACTCAAAAACTACATGATGTATAGTAAAAAATATTTTTCTAGAGCGAATCCACTCAGCTTTGTACTAGATGATCAATACTCATTATCTGCATTGTTAACTGTGGCCACTTCGTCGTCATCCTAAGCATCGATACGAACTTCACTGCTCTTTCACTTACGAAGTGACCAAAATCTGTGTTCTTTTTGTTTAAGAGGAAACCTTATTTCATTTGACTTAAAGACTAATTTAGTGTAAAAGTCATTGGCACTTACAACGCCTTATACTTTGAAGTGGTAGTTGTGGCCATAGTTAACAATGCAGATAATGAGTATTGTTCATCTGGTACAAAGCTAAGTGGATTCGCCCTAGAAAAATATTTTTTACTATATCTATGGCGCCACATACAAATGAGGGGCAAACTTAACCAAGCCGGGTTATTCAAGAAATCTTGGGTCAATTTCAACAGATCGCATTTTTTGTATCATTCCGGTGTAAATATTTATTTCTGTTTGTTTTTGAGAATGTTAAATGTAGGTATGTTTACACTTTATTATAAAACATATCTAAAAGGAAACCTAAAAACTTACATAAATTGCGAGATATTAGGGATCAAAATCTAAGCTTCCACCGGAATGAAAGGTAAGTCACACCGGAATGCATAATATACACCGGCATGATAAAATCAGCCCACCGGAATGAAATGTGCCCACCGGAATTAAAATAAAAAAAGGATTGTAATAATCAAATCTTTTATTTAGTCCATTTTGTACCCAAACAAAATAACGACATCGTATGTTCATTTCTTAGTCAGTCATGTTTTGCATTTATTTATCCTTTACAACACCATATACGACGTCTGTAATTGTGATACTCGGATCAACTTACTTTGGCGTCATATGTATCGCTTTATAAAGCATACTTAACTAATATATAAATAAAAATATAACGTAAGTATAAAAATGATTATTATTTCAAAATCTGTGAGAAGTGAAGCTACATTTGACGTTATTCCGGTGAAACCTTATCCCGGTGGATATTAAAGTCGATAAATTCCACCGAAAGGCCAGAAACACCGGAATGAGAATGGCGGAGTGAGAAAAACGACGTAAAAAAAAATATTTAAACAAAAGTAAGCCCTAGATCTCTAAACTAATACATCTTCAGAAACCATGTGTATATTTTATGACATATATAAATTTCAAACAAAACTTTTAAAAAATAAAAAAGATATATCTAACTCGGTAATGAAAAGTTTTTGTCCCTGCACCACCGCGATGATAAACTAACGTTTGTGCAGGACAGTGTACAGCCGCTACGCACTGTGCTTTCTTGCCAAGCGACGCGGCTTGACTGTTGCTCCAAGTATCCAGGAGACAGGGGGTGTAAGGAAACAAACTTTTGGAATAAATCGATTACAGATTTTGTCGGTGGAATTAATCCCGCTTCGCCGGACAAACGTATATGTACATATTCAGGAATATACAAACGAGGTATAAAACAAATGATGTGTTTTTTTTATTACCTGTTTATGTGGTAATAAAATAAAGGGAAAAGATTTTCTTTATCCTGCGTGGTATTCGAACTATGCGGCATTTTCCAAACAAAACCGCCTGCCGGACAAACCCCCTTGGTGAGAATTTCGGTCTAAATATATATTTTTTTAGTAATATATATAATAATATTTTGATTTTAGCTGTTGCCCGAGGTAGATAATCGGAGGCTGTGTCCGAAAAAAAATTGTACTTTATTGTAAAACCTTTCCACACCTGCGTTTTCAGTCTTGCCATAAATAAATACTGCTGGGGAAATAGACCCTCTTGGTGATTAAAAAAAAGTAAGACAGGCAGATATATGGTTATTATTTTCGTGTAATATTCATATTAAAATTACATAATTCCAGAAAATTCCAGATTTTTCGCTTGGTAAACTTCGGAAATAAAGGGATGGAATGGTATTTTTCTCCACATTTTCCTTAATAAAACGAAATTTATGCAACATAAAAATTTATAAAGTTGAGTACAGATGAAGCCCTTTCATTTGATACCCTACTTGACCTAGCGACAAGACTTTTAATTATTGCCCCCCCTCATATTGGTCGTATTTTTAGAAAAAAAATATATAAATAAATAAATAAAATAAATATCAGGGACAATCTTACACAAATCGACCTAGTCCCAAACTAAGCAAAGCTTGTACTATGGGTACTAGGCGACGATATACATAATAAATAGATAAATATATATATATATCTTTATAATGCTTCCTTTGCAATACATGTGGGCTGACTACTTAATAAATACTTATTCCAAATTTCAAATAGATAGCATAAGCAGTTTATGAGGTATGGCGTTCTAATTGTCGGAGAGAAAGACAGACAGATAGACAGACAATGTCGCACCATAAGGGTTCCTTTTTTACCTTTTTGGTACGGAATCCTAAAAACAGGCTGGTTTACTGATATGTGTTTTTTGACTTTATAACCTATTTAAAAATTAATGTGGAAACATGTTTGTTGAAAATTTCCTTAATAGAAAAGTTATCCGTAAACGCGTCTTCATTTTCCGTTTTTTAAATTATCTAGTTTTTACCAACGACACATTTATAAATAGCTAAATTATGTAAAAATGACATTCCTCCCTTTATCTTTTACGTGATTAACTTTAATGTTAACAAAGCATAGTAATATCTTTGATTTCATTATACTTTCATCTGGCGCTTAATACGCCAAAAAACCCCAACCATGTAGTGTAAGTATTAGCTTTCTCTTTATTTGATGCGCGCGAGCAATAAATGCGTCGTTACGATTGATGATGAAATGAATGAATATGATGTGTGTGTTAGAGGGCGCGTGTCCGTGGCGCGAGCTGTACGTGGCGGCGGTGGCGCCGTGGCGGCGCGTGGCGCGCCTGGCGCCTGCCGCGCCGACTCCTGCGCGTCTGGCCGCCGCCGCGCTCTCCCGCACCGGTGACCTGCTTGCGCTGGCTGCCGACGACTGCTCTTTCACCGTGAGTTCCACAGTTGTCTGTATGATGTATATATTGTGTCAGAGGGCGCGAGTCCGTGGCGCGAACTGTACGTGGCGGCGCGTGACTTGCCTGGCGCCCACCACGCCTGCGCCTGCCACCTCGCCGTTACCGCGCTCTCCCGCGCTGGCGTGCTGCTCGCGCTTGGTGCCCGTTCATCGTGAGTTCCAGTCTTGTTTGTCCCTGGTGCGAGCTGTAGGTATGTAGCACCGCACGGTCTTCCGCGCCGGTGACCTCTTCGAGCTTGCTGCCGATGACAGCTACTTCACCCGAAAGTCTTAATAATAGTCGACAACCCAAAACAAAATATGAAAGTATTGCACGAGCCGCGATCGCGTTTTCATCGTACTTATTAATGGTAATATTTGTAATTTTTTAAGTGTGCAATAAACGGTAAGTCTATCTTTGCTGGATATAGTATTTCGACGGCCACTAAACACTGCATCGTGTTACACAGGTGTGGGTAGTGGAGCACGGGCGCTGGGCGGAGGCGGGGGCGGGCTCGGTGGCGGCGCTGGGCTGGAGCGGCGTCAGCAGCGCCGCGTGGGCGCCCGATAAGGCGCGCCTGCTGCTGGGCGGCCGCGCGCCGCTCTCCGCGCAGCGCGGCGCGCTCGCCGTGCTGAGCCCCGTCACTGGTTAGTTGCCAAGGCTCAGGGAGGAGTGAAAATAAAACAAAATAGTTATTTGATAAGCAAGGCTGCAAAGTTGTTACTTTGCGTGAGTGCTTGCATTGAACCCCAAGTAAGTGAAGGGGGTTCGGTTCCGGAGTACGCAAGCGTTTTAGTTCAGAATCAAAATAAATTTATTGTCAAATTGTGCTTTGGTTACATATGTTGTTCATGATTATTTTGTATGTGTCACAGCAGGTAAACCGTTATTACGGTAGATATACAATAATTTAATACATAGGTATTGTTAAGATCAACATTAATTTACATAAAGATCGCCGTTACAAATTCAATCAATATTAAAATAATAAACATATTAGTGGTTGAATTTTGGATTGAACTTAAATTATTTGGTACGAAATATAATAGTGTCACAAATATTCTAGCATACAAATCTTAAAATGAATCTGCATAATAGGAACGTTTTGACATCATGTTATTGTTTTTCTTGTAGCAATTTTGTTAGGCTACTTCTGAACGAAGAAAACGACACTCGTTTCTCGTGGCAACTTATTAAAGATCTTCATGCACATGACAAGGCTTTGGTTTAAGTACAAGGATGTCCTCGGCACCCAGGTAGTTGTACATTGACCAGGTAAGCAAAATTACTTTTTTGCTTACCTCGTTCTTGTTCCATGGTTAGCCTGAGTTTTATAAAAACTTAGCCTATGGTTCTGAAGTGTACAAGTAGGCAGAAATATTCAAAAGGTCTTGATTATATAGTGACTATACTCGTATGTTGTCACCCTACATGGTTCGCGGCACTCGCTGTCAAGAGACAAAGATGTCGTCAAGGCGACTCAGTCAGTACCATCTGATCTGTAGCAAATTTGTGTTGCGAGGGCTTGCGGTAGGACATGTCACTTTCGTATCGGTGTGGTCGGCCACCAAAAACAGTGTCTCCCGAACACTACTCCATAAATCGTCTGCAATAGACGAAAAGGGCTATATCTTTTTATTATATATACAATGACATAGTCTTTTAAAAGTTTGAGATAACTATTTATTAGCGGCGAAACGTATTGCAAATATGTATTTTTGGCACACGGGTAGCTGGGCATCCACAGATGGCTGTAGAATACTTTATTATCCGGCTACGCTGAAAAAAAGAGCGTTTATTTTTTTTCTCCGCTGACGATCTTTATTTTTATACGCTGCAGAAGAGATTCGAAAATCTGTACACTATTTGGAGGTCTCAAGATCGATAACAGAATACATTTTGTATTTTTTTAGAACATTTGTCTGTCTGTTTATTTGAGCGCGCATCACGTGTGAATAGATTAATAGATTTCGGATGAATAGATTTCGCTGCAACCTACACTAACGCTTAACGCGTTAGTGTAGGTTGCATGCTGGAACGTCATCGGTCAGGTTACATACTACCTATTTAAAGTATTGAATTTTTAATTCAAAGGGAGCACAAAGGTGGCTTTAACTTTGTATGGGAACTTCTAGGATACACAAGTTAGAGGCTTGATAATTATATGTATACTAAAACAAAACCTTATAGCATTTTCAAACTTCCGAACAGGAGAGATGAGAAATATGTAGTTACCGCTAAAGCATTAAGTACCTATTTTTGTAACTGGGCGGATCAATTATTTCTTGTATCGAATCAACTTTTTGTGTTTAAAAATGAAAATTGATATTTGTAAACAAATATAACGATTATTGATAAAGACATCCCTCTTGCTTGCAATTATAATGAGAGCATCGAAGGATTGTATATTTAAACGAATTATAACCGTATGTTCGAGAACCGAGTGCTCTGAAATGTTTACTGGGTAACGGATAAGACATACTGGATTTCATTAATAAACCAATATGTAATTTAAAAGTAGCACGCTTTAATACTGAAAATACTCACAAATTAACTCCTAGAAATTAGCAAAACAAAATAAAACAGTCTCATTTTCATATTATTAAGGCACATTGTGTCTCCTGAGTCACACATGTGATTTAGCCAGGGTATTTTTTTTTAATAATTGGGTACGTAATCAATAAAAATATATTATTAAAGCACTGGCACTTCAGACAATGGTCACTAAATTATAATTTATACAACATGTACATTTATACATTTTGTAAGATTTTTATAAGTCTATAAACTGTTCCCATACGTGGGGACCAAATTGTGAGCCAAGAGACTAAGAGATAAAAAAAAACTCATTGTACAAAAGGCGGAATTAATGCCACAGGTCATTCTCTTCCAGTCAACCTTGAGGCAAAGCAGATAAATTGTGGGCGGTGCAACTAATTTACAGACATAATTTAGGAAGATGAATACTTAGATACATACATATTCATATAATATATACTTATATATATTAATAAATTCAGATGAAACTAGCTAATCAGAATAGCTAAGAGTTTGCAGTTCTGCTAACGAAGAGTTCGCGCAAAGATTTTTTGAAAGCGCACTTTTTTGGGGCTTTCTTAATCTTGAGAGGAAGTCGGTTCCAAAGGCGGGCCACTTGAACGGTATAGGAGTAGGACATAAAATCTGATCGGTGACGAGGGATGGAAAGAGATAGATTGCCGGCAGAGCGATTGACGGTCACGAGTTACACCGTGATAGTGAAAGAAGTTTTAGGTACTCGGGTGATTTAAGATCATTGAGAATAGTGAAAAGAGAGCAGAGCATTCGAAGTTCACGTCTTTGACGGATAGGGAACCAGCCAAGCTGGGAGCGGTAAGCAGATACATGATCATACTTACGAAGACAGAAGATGAATCGAATGCAGTTGTTGAGGAGTCTCTCCAGTTTATTTAGAAGCTCTTTATTTAAGTCCGGATAGCACACGTCACCGTAGTCAATTATGGGTAAAATTAAGGTATGGACTAGGAGGATCTTGGTTTTAATTGGTAAGAAGTGCTTCAGCTTATTAAGGGTATGTAGCGAACCCATGACCTTTCTGCTAGTTTCGGCAACCTGTGTCCTCCAACTTAGAGTGCAATCCAGATTATGAATACCTAAATCCTTTACGCTGGTACTGAAAGGTATAGGCGTACCGTTGAAACTCAACGGCGTAAGAGAGTCCATGTCAATTCTAGATAGCTGGCGAGAGCTACCAATGACAATGGCCTGACACATAGATGGATTAACATACAGGCCAAAATTCTCGGACCATTGTTGAATGTGCCGGAGATTTAAGTTTAACTTGTCAATAGCAGCCTCAAGGTCAGTCACTTTACATTCGTCGTAGAGTTGTAAGTCGTCAGCGTACAGTTGGTACGAAGAGCGAAATTGGGGGGTGATGAAATTAATAATGATTGAAAAAAGGAGTGGAGAGAGTATTCCTTCTTGAGGCACGCCAGTGGCAAGATCACACCAGTCAGATAAGGACCGGTCAACCCTGACCGCCTGCTGACGACCCCGAAGATATGCAGAAAATCAACTGAGCGCCGAAGACGACACATTGAGATGTCCAAGCAGGGCAAGAAGAACATCATGATCAACGGTATTAAATGAATTTGGAGAAGTCAATCAGAATGAGTATTGTGACCAATTGATCCTCCATGCCC
Organism: Hedya salicella; assembly: GCA_905404275.2. Taxonomy (NCBI): domain Eukaryota; kingdom Metazoa; phylum Arthropoda; class Insecta; order Lepidoptera; family Tortricidae; genus Hedya; species Hedya salicella. Next base: position 93,608,202 of record FR990096.1, read on the forward strand.
CGCCTGACATCTTCAGTCACCTCGAGGAGGGCAGTGCAGGTGCTGTGACTGGGTCGGAAACCGGACTGAAAGAGGCTCAATAGCTGCTGAGAGTAAATGTGGCACGAGGGTTGTTTATGAACTACCGCTTCAGCGATTTTCGACAGGAAAGGGAGAATAGATATAGGCCTGAAATTTTTGGCAGGGGAATAACAATGGCTTTACAGGCGCCACACAGTGAAGGAAATTAACCATAGCACAGTAAGGAATTAATAAAATCAGTTATTACAGGAAGCACACAATCAAGAACAGATAGCACCATGTAACGACTGATATCATCACATCCGACGGCTTTAGATTTTATAGCTTTAATGATTGTTTTGACTTCAGATTGTGTAGTAGGTGAGAAAGAAAAGGTATCAGTAATAAGAGGCGTAAGAGACGAGATAGCGGAAAGAGACTTAACTTTAACGTCAACGGAAGAAGCAGAAGATATATGCCTGTTTAGATCATCAAGAGAAAAGGAAATGCCATCGATAGGTTTGGTAGGTTTACCAAAGCCAAGTGACTTTAGAATATTCCAGACATCCGCCATAGAAGAAGAGGCCACATTATGATGAATAAGCCGCCGCTTCGCTGTACATACCATCTGATTGCATCGATTACGTGCTGTCTTAAAAAATCTACAGCTCCCGTCAGTACTGTCACGCTTAAAAAATCTAAAGGCACGGTCTCTTCGCATGGCTATGCGAACACCCTCAGTAATCCAGGGAGCTGGTGGGCGTCTGACTCTAACAGTGCGTAAAGAAGTATGCTTATCAAAAAGTCGTAACTATTCAGCGTTAAAGGAGGTTACTTTGGCCTCAGTAGATGGAGCAGCGAACACAGGAGACCAGTCAACAGCTTTAGCGTCACTTAAGAGAGCTTCAAAATCAAACTTGGCAAAGCTACGCTTACTGACTAAAACAGGTTTACATTTGACACAAAACTATAATATTTTAGACAACTTGAGCTATCTATAAACACACTATTCATTAACAACGAGTTACACGTAAGTAAATTTGATTAAATAAGAATAAAACTTTAAAAGGTCTCTGGGGTCACAATAATTGTCCTTTGGGGTCACGATTTCCGTAACTCTAGAGAATGTGAGCCCAGAGACATTTAATGGGTTTTGAGTTCTTTTTGTAGCAAAATTACTAAAGTTATGCGAAAAACCTTGTATTTTAGGCATTTAGACCTTAAAGTAAGCAGATAAAGTATTAATATACTTTAAAAAATCATTAAATTACCGAAATTCGCATGTGACCCAGCCGACACACAATAAATACACGTTGTCACTTCTCGGGTCGCGGACGAAATAACCGAGCCAATTGAAACATGCTGCAATGGCGGGCGCCATCATACGATTTACAGATCTTGTTCCTATTGGATAAGGCATCGCTAGGCTGTCTCACTCGCACTTAGCCGTATTCCGTAACTTGTGACTCAGCAGAAGTGCGTTTTAATAATGATGCAAGGACAAAGACGAAAATAATAATTTCTATACTGTAAATTGACAAGAGCGCGCACATCTAATTCGTTCTAAATCTAAGATATGTTTTTCTGATTGATAAATACAATAAAATGTAACACGTCAAGGAAAAAATATTCAGAATATGGATTAACAGTAGATTAGTATGCCTCGGGGACAGTACGATTTAGTATGGCAGGGAAATTTGGTCCCCTGGGTCACGGTTTTTTTTTAATGTTAAAATATTAATTTAATTTTAATAAACAATAGCAAAGAATCATTTAGTGGTCTGATATTTTAATCATGTACTTAAAATCGTTAGCAAAAAAAAATTGCTTAAAATTTTACTTAAGTGTACAGGACACGTTTATACAGAAAATAGTTGATCCGCCCAACTAGTCTTAACAGAGGCTTCGGTCTTTTTGGGCTACAACTCTGTAGCGAATATCATTAATATCTGTCTGGAGGATGGTGTTTTGTCCAATGGCCGCTATAGTGGGTCCCTTATTTGAGATTGTCATATATGCAGAGGGCGCGTGGTCGGCGTGGCGAGTGGTGGCGCGCGCGGGCGGCGCGGGCGGCTGCTGGGCCGGCGCCGCCTTCCTCTCGCTGGAGCTGCGACGACTGTCGGCGCCGGAGCACGCGCCGCACTACGCTACCGACGTCTGGCTCAACGCCGCCACGCAGGCTCGTATTCTCGTAGCGCATTAGAGTCGCCAATCGCATTGAAAGAACTGTGTCTTCCAACGTTACGTTGTGTGTGCACAGGAGGCGGACAGCGAGTTCGCGGGCGTGGCGGCGCGCGTACTGCGCGTCTACAACGAGGCCCGCGCGGCCATCACGTGAGTGCCAAGTGGTGCGGGATTTGCATGGCTTGTATTGTTTGCACTGAAATCGTGTTTTCGTATGAAGATTATTAATCCTATTGCGTACTTCTACTTTGTTTCGTATGAATGTTATTAATGCTAGTTTTTTGTCACTATGTTTTGCCTTCCGGCGTACAAAAACATATATTTATAATTGAAGAAATACTGAGTCAACAAATAGTAAACGATAAATGATATTAGACATATTCAAAATAATAATAATAATAAAAAACAATTCATAAACAACAAGTCACTTAAAATTAATAATTCTAATATTATGTACAGATTACAAATATTTTTAAATACATTTACATTACAGATTATAAAATGTCACATGTAAAAACTCCGAACCCAATGAAAACATATATCAATAAGCAAACTTGCTAGCTTTTTCATAAATTTATTTATGCCAATGTTACAATATTATTGGGCAGCTTGTTAAAAAATTTGCTAGCTACGCAGTACGCTTTTACGCTGTAGCGCAGTATGCGCACATTGCGCATGCTCTGTAAAGAGGTTTTGGCCGTACCTAGTACTTCTAGGAAGAACCTCAGAGACCGTTTTTAACAATTTTGGATTCGTTTTGACAAAAACAGCGGGTTCAAATATAAAGAGACAAGGTAGCGTCAAAATTTTTACATTACTTAAAATGTGGAACATAGCTGTCTGTTTGCTTGAGTCCGCGTATTGCACTTATGCATCTCTATTGCGCTTTGAAGACGGCCTCTCAGCTTATTGTACTCTATTGCTCAAGAATGACTCTATCAGATCAAGTACATTCCCACGGATGCCATAGCGAAAAATAATTCTCAATGGATCCATGAAGATGGCGCATACTTGTTTCCGCTTTTCATATACGGCCATATTTATCGTCCTATTCTTGCGGAAGTCCTTATCTTCAGACACTAGTAATTTATATTTTTCCAAGAAGTTGTAAGGCGTTTCATAACTTTCTCGAGAATCTTAGAGAACGTATTCTTCTTCAGACAAGAGCAATGGGCCTATAATTTAACATATTAGCTTTACCATCCTTTTAATGCACCGGCTTGATAATAGTTATTTTCAGTTTCTCTGGATAGACTCCTGATGATATGCTGAGATTTATTAAGTGACTCAGGGGCGTTGCAATAATGGTCCGACATGCTATTGGGCAGTATTTTAACATTCGAAAATATAGGCCAAGTATCAAGCTACAATATATACTTATTTATTTTTACGTGGTTTGCACCAAGTGGAATAATTTTATATCACTTTAAAAAACATTGATATTTACCATACCAGTAATATCTGGGTAGCCTCTCAAATTGCAGTTTGTTGCTCAGACAGGCGGTGTGCGCGGACGTACCGCTTGACGCACGCGCGGCGCACGATTGGGCCGCTGCAGAGGCGGCAGTGCGCGCGCAGGACGAGGGGGGAGGTGACTGCGGCGGCGCGCAGGATGACGACCTCGCTGACGTAGACGACGAGGAACAGGCGCCAGGCGAAGCCTACTACATGGCCACAAACGACGTATGATATTCTATTTGAAACATAATAACTAGGTAACATAATAAATAACATAAAAATATAATACCCATTTGCAGGCTAAAAAAACTGTTAAGAAGTATAAAATTATGTTTTCGTAAGTATATAGCTGGTCACATGAACACGACACGACTGCATTACAATACAATAAATTAATAGTTTAAAAAACACTTCATAAACACGCTTTACAAGACTTTTCTAACAAATCCAAACACAGCTATGATACGATGTTCTATCATGAAGTTGCAGTTCATATCTTCCGGCTCCATCATCGGATCAATTCGACGGTATAATCACATACTTAAAATCCAAAATTTCAAGTCTGTAGGTCATTTAGTTCCGAAGTTAAGCGAAAACAAAGTTTCGCATCTATGACACTCACTCACTCACTCACTCATGATCATCAGAATGAACTAGTACTTCCCATAAACTCAGAGAGCTGAAATTTGGTACAGAGTTAGAGTTTAAAGGCCACATAAAGGGAAAACTATAAAACTAGGATCGAAGCTCTGGAGTACCTGGTGACCCTAATTAGAAAACACAAGAGCCCAACCAAACTATTAGACATCGATATACCGCCTTTACAAAAAATATTCAACTTGGTGGGCCGGCCTACAAAAAGAAGTAAAATCCCAAATAAAAACATTCTCTAAAAAACTAGCCAAGTCTCGACACAACATTAACTATAATAATAAAGAAATCGCAGTAAGGACCCTTAGACTTGGCATGACTTTGTCTAGATTTCATTACTTTTTAGAGATAAACAAGCAGCTCCATCGAGACTTGGCTAGTTTTTTACAGAATGTTTTTGGTGGGATTACATAGTTAGTTACATACAGGTCGACCTAATAAAAGCGTGTTAATAAAGCGGAATAACTCTACAAGCTATGCAATTCCGTAAACGAATCATCTAAGTAGGTTTTAAAAGAGTTTTTTTATGACAGAAGAAACTTAGTACATTTCCTATTTATCTAATTATGAAAAATATAAATCTACCTAAATCTACTAAATTAGATATGATACAAAAAGAAAACCAGTTGTTTATCACTATATACAAGTTCCGGGAGCCAGGAAAGTGACCGCTCGGGTTTCTGGATATCTCGGCAGCGCGGGCTCGGCGAGCAATTGGGCGCTGAAGCGGCGTGGGTGCGCGTGCTGGTGCTGGCTTGCGGCGGCGTGCTGGGCGCGTGGCCGCTGCGGCGGGACGCGCCACCGCCTCTGCGCGTGCGCGCCGGCGCGCTGCGGGAGCGCGTGCAGGCGCGTCGCGCGCGACGAATGCAGGTCAGCTACACACGGCAGGCGGGTTAACTACGCGCGGCGGCGTGCTGACTCGCCCAGCCACATAATATTTTTTTCTCAAATATGCAATGAAATGTCGTCATTACGTGCGTTAAAACAGGCTTCAAAGTATCACATATATTTCTGTAAAGGAATTTCATACAAAATTGCAGGCCTAGGCCGGGAAGTATTTTTTTTTTAATTTTTATGTAAACATGGTATCTGTGTTCATGAATAGGCTAAACAGCTGAATAATATTTAAAAAAAAAATTTAGTGGCTGAATGGCTATCGGACCAAACATATTCGCGTTCATGCCTATTAGACACGAACTGACGTTAAGAACACAAATCTGCATAGTTCATATGCTGATGAATAAATTTAAAATATTGTCTATAGTCTATACGTAAGTCACCAGAGACCATAGGCAATATTTAAAATCCTCTGCATTTATTTTATTTATTATAGAAATTAAGATTCTTATTATCAGGTTGTGTATAACGGCCCTAATAGGGTCTACTCGAACACTACACATGCGAAATACGGACGACTTCCCTGAAAAAAAAACATTATGGTGGGATTGCAGGGAAAATTGAAAAAACTTCTGTCATTAGTTAGTTTTTGTGTGGTGTATTTTTTCATTTCATTGCATATGTTTGAGAAAAGCACTATACATGCCTCGGGCCGTGAAAAGTGCTCGCCGGCTTCGTATCACTATCCGTCTATACCTACTCACCCGGCAAGCACTTCTTTCCCGGCGTCCGCAGTAATGTACTTTTTCTCAAACATGCAATGAAATATTGACGTTGTGTTCCTTGTAATAGACCCCGAAGTCTCACATTTCAGGTACGGCGCAACGAGGGGCACATAATGATAATTTCATACGAAATTGCCGGCCATGGCCTTCAAAGTGACCGTCTTTTGTTTCAATTAGATCCGAGCGCCGCTGCGCCCCCGCGGCTCCGCGCGCGGTGCCGAAGACAACGAATAAATATGTATATTAAAATAACGATTTAGTGGGAAAAAAATATTTATTTTTATAAAAAATATTGTTTTTTTTTCATTGCATGTTTGACAAAAGCAGTATACAAGCCTCGGCGCGAACAGGGATTGTCGGCCTCGTATCTCTAGATGGCCTCATTAACACTCGGCCATCTATAAGTACTCGGACGGCAATCCCCTATTTCGCAGCCTCTGCAGTAATGTACTAATATCTAACATTAAAATGGTCTACGTCAATCTAAGGCCCATCTATAATACGTGTTAATAACCATCTCTGATCTATTGGTTCGTTCTAATTAGTAGGACAATTGAACAAATGCGCTTTCTCATTTATGTTAGCATAAGTTAAATACCCGGTGCGTTAAATATACTAATTTACCCGTTTTTTATAGTATTTTTTCTCCTCCTATACTTTTATCTATCATTTACATAGTCGCTAAGTCATATAAAATTACACCTATAATAAGTCGTCGAAAACTCTATATACTCTAAAAGCACTGTTTAGCCACTTTTATAGTTCATACATTTTTCATAAAAGCACTGTTTAGCGTGCTTTTATACTTCATAGATTTTTCATAAAAGCACTGTTTACCATGATAATAACAATAACTTTTTTTTAAGTAAGGCTATTTTTTTTTAAGTAGTTCTAATTATTTATAAAGTAATTACAGCGGTGCGAACTTATTAAATCAATATTACACAAAATAAACTCAAATTTACAAATATTGTATTATTATTATGTTACTATATAGTATAAGCCGGCATCAATTTGTCTTAATTAACATTTCTTATTAATTTTATATATCTTTATTTAACGACTAAGGGGCCATTCTTTAATTACGTAAGGACAATCGCAAGTATCGCAAAGGAAGACGCCACGAGCGTTTTTTGCCCGAATTATACAACCTTGTATATAGTCTTTGGTTTTTAATTTGAGCGAATCGGCCATTGTATGCTTTAAGCCGATTAGCTTAGTTTAAAACAAAAGTCTATATACAATAGTTTTACTACAACTAAGGGGCCATTCATTAATTACGAAAGATTTTTCGAACCCCGTCCCCCCCAAGGATCCCTAGGTAATTATTGAATGACCCCTAAGCACTTTTTAATGAAACTACAAAAAGTCTAAATATTTATATTTGCGCTGAAATTTTTCTAGCAGCAAATTGTTTGATACTTCTTGCGCCACGTCACAAATTTCTTCCGTAGTAAGTACAATTAGGCTCGTCTTCCTACATTTGTCTCACTTTCAACAGTTTATAACAAGACAACAACCAACAACTTCAAGATGAATAAAATTTAGCGCCACGAAGAAAATTAAAATGCGAGCTGTCAATCAATATCTATGGCTTTTTTATTTTTTAAATTCGCGTATACTTGCCAGTGATGAAAACATGTTATGATTTGAAAAAAAATAGGCGATAAGATATGTGTAAGTAAATTGTAAAAAACATTTTTTTTTCTTTTCTTTTTTTTAAGTTGGCAGCAATGCATTTACGTACATAATTATTTTTTTAATTTAAAAACTGTATGAATTCTGCGGTTTGTTAAGTTGGTGATATAAATTATTTCCTATAACATTAGTGTAAGACTCACTGAATATAAATTATTAATTTGAAATTTTGTACTCTGTGGTACCAAGGAATACGTTAATAGTACATTGTGACACGCTTAGCAATGCTTTTTTGGGACATAGACTATATAGTTTTGCAAGTCTTAAGTAATGTATGTCTTTATATTAGAGTTGGTAACCATTTAAATGACAGAAAGAAGTACAGGAGTAGAAAAAAGTGTTGTATGCAACGGTGTATAACTGGTTTAAAAACGCTCGTGGCGTCTTTAGTTGCGATGTTCGCCAAGGCTCACATCGCAACCCACGCCACTCGCGTTTTAAGACCCTTCTTATACGACAGTTGCATAAATACTATTTTGCAACTGTTGTATAAGAAGGGTCTTAAATAAGACATAATTGATGATGTATTTTTTACATACATGTTTTATGTAAATAACATAATAATAATACAATGTTAGACTTATATATTTGAGTTTATCTTGTGTCATATTGTTCTAATAAGTTGGTACCGCTGTAACTACTTACTAAATAATTAGGACTGAAGCCTTACTTTAATAAAAGTTAATGTTGTTATCATAGTAAACAAGTGTTTTTATGAAAAAATTATGAACTATAAAAGCACCCTAAACAGTGCTTTTATGGACGATAGAGCATAGAGTTTTCGCCGACTTATTATCGGTGTTATTCAATATCACTGAGCGACTAGGTAAATGACAGATAAAAGGAGTAATAATACAGGAGTAGAAAAAATAAAATTTAAATTTAAGCTTGTTTTTTAAAAATACATGCAGGATGCTGAAGAGGCGGAAGCGGCGGCGGCGGCGGCGGGCGATCCAGCGCAGGCGCCGGAGCCGTCGGTGGCGCAGCTGCGCGCGCAGTGCGACGCGCCCGCTGCGCGCCTGCGGCTGCCCACGGCCGTGCTCGGGCTCGCCGCGCACAATAAGTCAGTGCTTATCTATATCTATACATATAAACGTAAAAGTCCGGACTGACTGACTCACTTTAGAATCCCCAGTTACGCTCTCATTTTAAAACGACTGGCTAGTTTGCTCTGCAGCTTTGTACTTAGAATAACTTAAGGTATATGCAGGCCTGTAATCCATATCCATATCCATACTAATATTATAAATGCGAAAGTGTGTCTGTCTGTCTGTCTGTTACCTCTTTACGCTTAAACCGTTGAACCGATTTGGATGAAATTTGGTATGGAGATAGTTTGAGTCCCGAGGAAGGACATAGGCTTCTTTTTATCCCGGAAGAATACTCTTATTCGCGATAAACGAATTTAAGGTAGACGAAGTCGCGGGCGGAAGCTAGTTAGTTTATATAGCTTCCGATACCAAAGTAAACAAAGACAGTGAATTTAAGTCTTTCATACATAACTTGTTTTTGCCGTATTTCGTTTGCCTTATAAACTGAAGCCATATAAACTAATTACGGGCTTAGATATATATACCTCATGTCATTGTATATGCAAAGTTTTGTTACAATCCAACACGTAGTTTTAAAATGAGAACGAAACTACGTTTGAATGGGAAGGTGAAATTCGGCCGACCTTGCTGGGGACTCTTAAATCAACGCCCAGCCCAAACCGTTGGACCGAGAAAGCTCAATTTTTCACAATAGGTAGTTTTTATAACGTTAGTATCCACTAAGAAGGGGTTTTTTAAAATTCATCCTCTAAGAGGATGAAATGAGGGTCCAAAATTGGCATGTGGAAACCAGATCAGTTTCGACTATTAATTCTAAACTTCAAGCGAGTATTTCGAACAATAAATGAGTAAAGACGTGTTTCAGGGTTTTCAAAAATTCAAGAAAGTCCCAAATGTGTTTACTAAGTCTAAAACTCGACATGGGTATTGTTTCTTTGGTTTATCCCGTCGCTGATTACGAAAACAACAACGATTTTAAAATCTAACGTAGCAGACGTCAAAATACCATCTTGCCTGTTGAAGAGCGGTGGGGTTGGAATGACAAAATGTTAATATGTTTGTCGCTTTTATGGTTTTTTGGGACGTTAATTAGAACAATGGATCGATTTAGATAGGTTACACTCGAAAGTGAAAAACAAGCCTCCTCTCCCTCTAACATTTAAAACCGTGTCGAAAAATATGGGGAAAGTCATGAAAATATCCGCGCATGGCGTGAAGAACTCGATAAGTCCAAATATACAGGTAAAGAAATTTGAACTTAGGACATGAGTCTTATGGTTTAATTTTGTTCCGACTTTACTGACGACTTATCAAGATCTTCACGCCATGCACGGATATTATCTAAGAGGAATAAAAAGTGTCGTGGTTTGTATGGCGGCCAATACATTCTACGACACTACATTCCGTACAGTCTCTAAATGGTTTTATATATTCTGAAATACCTAAAATATAGATTCTAAATTCAAACACGATTCGCTTGATCGCACCTCCCCTGTGCCCCGTCGCCATAGGGTATATAAGCCGCGCTCCTAGGCGGGCATTTTGATTCCGTCATCCGCAAATTTTCTGTAATTCCGCAAACTTTCCGTCATCCCGCAAACAGGGCTAGCCAATTTGACAGAGACGCCCGCTTGGGCGACAGCCGTTTCAATCCCCTTTTGAGACTATCAGCCTCTCAACAGGCTAGAAATTCCCCCCAAATAAGTAGTTAGAAACTGACGTACAACTTCCTATTAGTCCCTTTGAACTTTATTCATTTATTCTATCAAAGACCCACCTCTCAATCTGAAGTAGGCATTGCCACACTCTTGTCCGGACAAATAACCGATGTGCATTCACAGGCCGCATCAGCAGGCCTCTATGCAAAGGACCAACTCAAAATAAGACATTTTCATTACAAAGTGACAGTTTTGACGGTAACACAGCGCAGCAACCAGTCGTTTGTGATAGTTAATAGATAAATACATAAAAGCAGATACGTTTCAGATTACTTAATAAACCTACCTACTTATCATTAAAAAAAAACATAACTCCGGGTAAATTTAATAAATCTCAGGGTCAGTCTTTGAAACCAGCAGGGATAGATCTAAGTGCTGCTTCCCCACGGACAGTTTTACGTGGCTTAGTCCAGAGTGAGTTCGTCTAGCAGCTTGGGCATATTAGCACCTCAAGGCAAAACCACTAATGTTGTGTATTAGGAAGTACGAGTACTATAGGTACAGTCAGGGAATTTTAATGTACGTCACTTTTGAACTCTATGTAATGAAATTCAAGTTTAAAAGTCAGAAGCATTCTAATTCCCTGACTGTACAAAATTCTATTAAGCTAAGCTAGGGTAATATAAATTGGTACTTATGGCTTTTTAAATAACAATAACAATGGCTTAGTATTCTTCTGCGCGTGCGAAACCGCGGGCAAAAGCTAGTCCTACATAATTTTCATGATATCTTTATTCCGTACTAATCAACGTTTTCCGAAAATTGGTTTGCTACATTTTATTATTCCTAATCTTGTCTTTTTGATTTTTTAAAGTAAGAATCGTATCTTTTTCTAGGGTTCCGTACCCAAAGGGTATAACGGGATCCTATTACTAAGACTCCGCTTTCCGTGTGTCACTAGGCTGTATCTCATGAACCGTGATAGCTACTACACTTGAAATTTTTACAGATGATGTATTTCTGATGCCGCTATAACAAAAAATACTAACAACAGTATAATTTTGTGTCCGTCTGTCTATGTCAGTAACCAATATAAAATTATCTAACACCGCGTACATTATGCTTAGGAGTAGGGCTCTCCTAACACTGGATTTTCATAGATACGGCTGTTTGTAGCGTATATTTTGTACGGAACCCTCGGTGCACGAGTCTGACTCGCACTTGGCCGGATTTTTCGATCCTGTCACACGTTTTTGATTCCACAGAATTGCAACACGGTCGTGAGTGTAAGCCCATTTTGTGGAAGCTGTCTTACGTTTATAGATACTGATGTTTTATAATACGTAGGTCACTCGATAAATTTTGAGATAAAAAAAAAAACTATTGAAAATATTAGTATTATTTATTTTTCATTTTTTCAAAATACTCTCCATTATTCTCTATACAAAGTTCCATTCGTCTGAACCAACTTTGGAAGCACTTTTGCCAGTCTTCATCAGATAGGTCCGAAATAGCTTCTTCATATGCAGCCACGGCTTCTTCAGAACTCGAAAAAAACTTCCCTTTTGTTTTTCTTTCACTAAAGCTAGAGCTAAGTCAAGACTGTAGGGTGGATGTGGAAAGGTTTCTATCCCAGCTTTCTCAATAAACGCCTTTGTTCTGTGGGACGTATGTGAAGAGGCGTTATCGTGATGCAGCAAGATTCCCCGAAGTCCAGTCTTTGGTCTCCTCTCTCGCACTGCTTTGAAAACTTGCGGCAATGCTACTTGCTGTAGTATACCAATCAGAGTTGACTGACCTATAATTTTCCAGCATTGATGTTGATAAATGTCCGCCCCGTGGAAAGAAACTAGCTACCATTTTTTTGGTGACGTTACGAGGTCTTTGTAGTTTTGTTGGTAACTTTCCCTCTGAGAAGACCCATTCTGACGATTGCCGCTTGTTTTCCGGGTCATATTGGTAAATGCATGATTCGTCACCTGTAGTTATTTCCGATACACGCCTCGATGTCTCGTTGTCGAATCGTAGACGCATCTCACGACACCAATCTACACGAGCCTGTTTCTCAGTATCGGAGAGCAAACGAGGTGTCCAACGACAACAGAGCTTCCTTAGTCCAAGATGTTGATGTAGAATGATGCTAACGCTCCCCGAACTGACGCCCAAGATATTCTCTATGTCTTTGTATGTTATTCGTGGATCTTCTCGCACCAACATTTCAGTTGTCCACACATTTTCTCCAGTTCTGCTGTTTGCGGGCGACCACTTCGGTGGTCATCTTCGAGGCTGGTTTTACCCCTTTTAAATTCGTTGAACCATCTAAAAACTGTTGCTCGTGAAGGAGCAGAATCTCCTAACGCTGACTGCAATCGTTGCAAACACAATTGTTCAGATAAACCAAATTTAAAATCATAAAATATCATAGCACGCAAATGTTCGCGGTTAAGCTCCATCGTTACACAGAAAAAACGCGGGAACCGTTTTAGAAAAATGACTGTAACATATTCATTTTTTAAATTGGAGCGAATCGGCAACTTGTGTTCTATTTTTAAATAAATTTGCTTTTTAAAATCATATAATTCAGGTATGTTCCATTTTCGAATTTCGAGCATCTCAAAACTTATCGAGTGGCCTACGTATGTATGAGGTTGAATATTTCGAGAGTTTTAAACGCCTCATTACCATCGCTGCATTATGAGCTATGAAAGAAAATCAAACAGTTCATGTTATTATGTTTTCTGGCTCCCATTTAATTTGTGTTTTAAAAACACAGGTTTCCATTTCGTTTATTTTTTGCTTTTACAGACTCCCAATACCCACAGAGTTAGAAAACACCGATTCCCATTTCTGCAGATTGTCATTACAATTCATGAAAATATTAATTTATATATGGAGATATCAACCTGATTTTCGCTGCCGAAAATATGTAGAGTTGTGAGTATATCCTTCGTGACCTGTCCTGATGATGCTGATTTTCGGCTAGCAATTTTGCTGTTACCATAAACTATATGTTGCGGTGGTGAAGCTGCCGCTGCAACAGCTTCCGGCACCACGCTCGAGCGCGCGACAGTCGTAGTGTATAGCTATGTTCTTGCCGGTCTGCGTCATGTCAGTAGTCAGTGTCCCTAGCTAAGGACATTGGGTATTTATTTGGGGCTTTAAGGGAATCGGATGGGTGGGATAACGTGTGTGGACCCGTGTGTTAAGGTAGGTATATCCTTCTTGTGCAGCGGGCGCGCGGTTTGGGCGAGTGTGGCGGGCGGCGCGGCGTGCGCCTCGCTGCCGGCGCTGGTCGTGCTGCGCGTCGTGCGCGCCGCGCCCGGCCCCGGCCCGCCGCACTACCTGCAGCCGAACGCCAGTGACGAATACTTTGGCAGGTGCCCCAGCTTCTTGTTCCTAACTTAGTTCTAACTACTTAGACAGCCTTACCGAATAGTATAGATGGCTCTCTCTTTTGCTGTTTACACATACATATACTTAACAAACAAACCGAACGCAGGTAGGAAAGATTGAGGTCTACTACTGTTAACGAAGGCTGATACTTTATTTACACCTAGTAAAAATGGGGCTGTAACATGGCTGTAAAGGTATATCTCCCGTAAAGTTAGCCCAGGTATCTGTCGTTGTATTAATATTGCTATGCTCTGTATGTCATTATCTAGACTATGAATGTTTTCTCTGTTTATTGTAAAAGCAAACATGTGAAAGTGCTCTTAAGGCTTACTTGCAAAATAAAATTTTCCATGGAAATTAATAGTTATATATTGATCTTTTTTGATGAGACAGATAAAGCTTTTTTTTAAAAGATTATAAATAACAATATCGCAACGTATTTCATATGCGCTATTATGTAACGAAGCGTAACAGTGGGCGGCAACCACTAATAGACCTCATTAATGAGACCTCCGGTAGAAACTTTTAGCCACGCGGCGCAATCTCGTAGTGCACTAGCACCACACCACGTCCGAAAGCGAGATGAAATGAAAGTAATAAACATTTTTTTGTTTAACATTAGTCGGGTATCATATAACTATATATGGATAAACTTTTGTTTTTCTGGCAGCCCCATCGGCGGCAGCGGCAGCGAGGCGGTGGTGTGGTGCGCGGCGAGTGGCGCCGGCGCGCGCCTGCGTCCATCCGACGACCATGCGCCGGCGTTGGCGCTCCTACTTTGCTCCGCCGTCGGCCACGCCCACCACCGCGCCCCGGCTGCGCTGCTGCTCACCGAGGCTGCGCTACATGTGAGCAAACTAAACATTTGATTATGTACTTGCTATCTGGGATAAAATGGGGCAGAACTGCAAGTCGTTTAATTTCTCACAAACTGTTCCATTCTCCAATTAAAGATTTCCAAATTATTTTAAAACCAAGTACCTACATTATATTACTTTGGTTTATAAAAGTTTTGATGTGCTTTTTCAGAAAAAAAATATTCAAAAATTGCAACATTTGAAAGCGCAGACCAGAGACATGAGCTATACGAGCTAATACCAGGAAACCGAAGCTTTGATTATTTTATCGTAAAAATCTTAAATCAAAATACTTGACATTTGACCATAAATAGGTAAGTACATACCTAATCTTCCCAAAAATATTTTTGGTTAAGAGTCAAGTGTTCGATACGACAAATAAATTGACAGAGAGATAAAAGTCGACTGTAGTTACACCATTTCTGCGTCTGGAATTAGAACTGTTCGTCGCCATGTAGGGCGGCTGCAACTTGGCCTTCTTTGGTAGACGTCGTTTGTCAGTGAAGTGAAGTGCCCACGTATCCCCAGGTGTTCGAGAGCGCGGCGCCACGCGCACCGCCGCCGCCCCACCTCGGCGCCGACGCCGATACCGGCTCTGCCGTAGGCTGCGGTGATGACGATGGCGGCTGTGACCGCCATTACTGTGATGACGACCAGTAACAGTGACTGCACGTGTGCTTCTAACAAAAGTGCCACCATAATATGACGACGAAAATAGTAAATTAATGGCTAATTTAAATTCTAAAATAGCTTTATATTCACAGTGAATATGCCTGCGGAATACAAGAACGTTCTCAATATGCCGTAGTTCGGCAATAACATCATGAACAAAATAAATATAAAACGTTTCAATAAACGTTGTTAATAATACATATTCATTTTATTATCCGTCCCATAAACCCATACCTTGGTTTTCGAACGCATAGCGTCCCGTATGCCGGTCCTGTCGTAGCGTGTCGTATGCCGGTCCTGTCGTAGCGTGTCGTGTGCCGCTGTCAGTGCGGCCACGTTTTTCATTGTTACTTTTCTCATTCTTGTCCTCCATCTTGGATAAGCGACATGAATCGGTGTGATAAGTTGTAACTCATTATTTTATTATTTTAAATACAAAACCGTACCCTGGCTTTTAAACCTTGAGGCTGGCAAATTGTCCTTATGGATAGAAGCCTTTTACCTTAAAGACTGAACTAAACTGTCACTTTTGATACATTGTTTTTGGTCAAAATGGCGGACTAACGTCGTTTTCGCATAAATCTGTTCGATTTTTCGAGTGATTTGTCAGCTACGGGGCTCCACTTTAGATAATGTATTTAAGTAAGTAATTTACGGGCGCGTGTGTTGAAACTTGAAAGACGACACGAATCCGCCTCCAAGCAATGACCTCACGGGGCTCGGCGGCAAAGAGCTGCTGCATGTTTTTTTGGGTTTAGGGGCGTGAATATTGTTGTTTTTCCCCGAAATATGTATGTTATTTAATTATTAAGTGGGATTAACGCGTATATAATCGGCGATCAGGGAATCGCCCGCGCAACCGGTCTCTAAGTCAGTCGTATTTTAAGACAACCACCACGTACTGCCATCTATCCTGTGTGAACGGTACAAAAGTATATATAGGCGTGGGATAGATAGGTAGTATAGCTAATCGGTATATTACTGTCAACTAGTCAGGTGACCTGTAAAACTTATACTTGATACCGAAATCTGCTATTTGTTTGTTTCGGTATCAATTAAGTTTCACAGGTCACCTGAGATGCTAACAACAATATTAAACATTTATTGCAATTGTATTAGTTACTAACATTTGTTAAGCAATTTAATCATACCATGTCGAGTTGCTCAATATTGCATAAAATCTAAAGAAGAACAAGTTTTCATTTTCTATTTTTGTATTTATGCTATAATATCACTATATTTTTTATTGAGGTATGCAGCAAGATGTAAGGACATGATCTAATTTCAATTTTGGCAACCAATACGAGTAACACGAGTATTTTATTTCAAAGCGAGAAAACAATACAAGGAGTCCATCTCACAAACACGAGTCTGTACTCGAAACCAAGGCTCAAATTACCAAACAGAAAAGCTAAGCTCAAAACTCTACGTTATAATAATATCGTTTAAGTCCTCGATTATAATAAAAATAAACTTGGTAACTAAAAAGTTCCCGACGAATAGAGAACCTCCTCCTTTTTTGGGAGACGGTTAAAAACGATGATGAAACGAAAAATTTAAAGCAGTTTCACAAACGAATGACATTTTGCTGTGTTGCCATTTTTCATTATAATTGAAATAATTTTATACCAAATTATGATAATGGTAGCAAGCTGCCAAGAAAAGGCTTGACTATCCAGTTTGGCTGCGTTCAAGATATATTATGTTACTGTGAGTACATTTAGTAATTTAATTTTAATGGTTTTTGCAAATTTATTATGTTTATCAAATTGACTTTTTTACTTATTTTCTTAAATGAATATTTCATTACGTCTTGTGATGAATATCTGATTGTGATCGTGACTTTGGAAACCAAAGGTGCGTAGTGGTTTCGATCATGCGGGATAGAAGGCAGACGCTTTAAGGGTCTGGTTACAATGTTCTAAGTTACCATAGCATGTACCCCGGGTTCATTGTCATGGCTGTTTATTGTCCGTGGCATTGCACGCCAGCCAGTTCAAGATTTTCATGTGGTGAGGGTATCCAAATTCCTAGGTCTTTTCTTTGCAAGTGCCCTTCGCAGAAGAACTTAAGAACGCCGAAGAGTGAACAGCGGAACAGAATAAGACTGTGAGTTATTCGACTATATTTTATTGGTTTAGCGTAAAGTCTAGGTTTAGTTCAGATTTTAAGTAAGATCCCGCCATACGCGGGGCAGTGTTATATCATAAAATCATCGTATTAGTATTGTGTTCCTATGGCTACCTTTTGGTTGCATCATTAGCTCAGCTCTATGACATCAATATATAGCGTCGTGCCGCCCAAGAAAAAATACGTAACTTCAGCTAAACGCTCAATGTGCAATATATTAATTAGTCAATATATTTTTATGTTGCAACTGCACACAACTTGAAAACTTTTTTTTAAAATTAAAACCTCAAGTAGGATTTTTTATATTTTTTTCTGGGTACATTTGCGTGCAAATACATAAATTACACCAAGTTTTAAGTTCGTAGATTTAGTTCATTCAGATGTACATTGGGAGTTTGGATGATGTTATAAATAATACTTATATACTATAATAAGATCAGCTTTCATTAATTTTTGAGGCACAGAATCACAGTATGCACAGGAATTCGGTTCATCACAGCCTTAAACTTGTTCTTTAAGCTTAATTATGGTCGATCGTCTTCTCTCTCAATTTCTTGATGCTCATTCACAATTTCTGTTCTTCTTCCACGCGCCCTACTTCTTCCCCTTCCTCACCCTCTTTTTATTCCCCCCCTCGTCTTCGTCTCTTTGCACTTCCTCTTCCATGTCTGGCCCCACGTCCCAAACCGTGTATAGTGTGATTTTGTGTTTTCACTTCACTTTCATCGGAACTCAAGTTTGCACTGAAATTAATTTCCGAATCGAGTGAATTTTCGTCTCTAAACTTGTACTCAGGGTCGCCGACATCTTTATCAGATGCTAAAAAGTCTTCCAACTCTGATTCAGCCAGCAAATCTGCTATTTGTTAGGCACGTAAACCTAAAACCAATAACATGTTTTAGTCGGCATTTACGACATATTATAGTCAGTAACACCCAATAAGCAACTAGTTGCACATAGATTTTTGATCACAAAAGAAAAAATGTGTTAATGCGTTTTGACAAAAAATAAAAATGAATTCTATTCAAACCTACTTTTGAGATTCGTTTTATATACTTCTCAAAAGATACAAGTCAAGATTTAATTAATAAATTGCGATTTATAGTCACGTGTCTTGTGAGATGACGGCATGGCTGCAAATATGGCTGACTTTGAATACTTATCTATGAATATCGTTCGAGTAAAAGCAGTCAAAATGGCTGCCACTGAACCGACCAATCACATCGTTTAGGCGAATTTCATTTCCGCGCGAAATTTTAAAGATGATTCTGCCAAACTTTTATGTTCATCGTATTGTACACGGGGTGTTTAGGTCATAATTTTATTTTTAAGCCTGGGCTGGAATGCTAAATGACACTTTGTACAATGTATTGTACAGATGGCGGCACGAGAATAGGGTGTAGTAGAGACCGACGTTGATCCCAAGAAGGCTGGTAGAGCAGCTCAAACAAAAACCTATGGATTTGACCTCCTTGTGTTTTCTTGTAGTTTCCGAGATATTCACAATTTTAGTAGCAATTCTGGGCACGTGTATTTCCCTTTTTTCATCAGTTTCCTACATCATTTGGACCATAACGCAATACCGGTCCTCAAGTTTCAGAAACAGAGACCTGTTTTTTTTATGTATATTTGGAGTAATCACACAAAGTTTGTTTTTCCGCAGTAACGTTTCCCGTGTTTGCGTTCATTCGAAGTATGGAACACGTCCTAGTATGTTATATATTTGTAATTTACTCACAAACGCCCTTTCATTTGATACTCGGCATGGTACAGTTATCAGAAAAAATGCATTGCGCCGTCTTTATGACGTTACAGTTTTTACCGTAGTACGAGTATATTTGTGTATATATTATATATATTTGTGTTCAAAACTTCCTAAACGTGTAGATACCATATACGCATAATGTTCGTGGTATTGAGTCATTTTATTTTGGTTGTTGACATAGACAGACAGACATAAAAAAAAAGATTTTTCAGATTTAATTCGTAGGTGGTGCTGTAAGAGCTATATTCATAGCAAATTCTAAGCTTCTAAGACAACTAAAAGTACCCACCCTATAGATTTTCCATGGACGGCAATTTGCATCGAAACACCTTTTTTAATGACTGTATCTTTGGATTGCATTGACGTAGAAGCTTGATTTTTTTACAGATTGAAGGGAATACAAACATAAGTATTTAATATTAATTTCAACTTGATACCTCCACGCATTTCTGAGAAAAAGGTTATTGACAAACAGACAGACAGACGGACGACAGACGGACAACAAAGATATCTAATAAGGGTTTTGTCTGAAATAAGTCATGATCTCATGATATTTATTATTGTTTAATTGTCTAATGATCTCATATAGCGAAGTAGCCATTTGTTTTGTGTTGATGCGTTAAGATGAGGTTTTAACACTGTTTGATTTTGAATTCATGTAGAACTGTCGTTCCTTATAATTGTTGCTTGCCAAATATATTTCAATGCTTAAAACACGGTTGTAGGTATTTAAATTTATATAATTTAACATGGTAGCAGAGCGTGAAAACGATATTTAACGTGCGACTGGATTTTGTGACCAATTTGATAAGTGCGCATCGTCAAAAAATTAGGAAAATGATACCTAATATAAAATTTGAGATTCTTCCGCTTTCAGAAGACTGAACATTACGATACGCCTACTCACATTTCAACGATCAAAAATATCTGGTTCGAGTTGAATAAAGAAATTGAAGTATATAATCTTCCAGAAATGCTCTATATACAAAATCTTGGACGCAATTCCTGATCAATATTTTAATTTCAAATCGAGCTGGCTGTTAATGAATAAAAGCTATGAATGAAGAGTTAAATTCGGTGAAAGATAATGACACGTGTTAAATGGTTGATCTACCACCTATCCGCAAAGCCATTCCTTGCAAGTGGATTTACAAAATTAAAAACAAACCAGATGGCAGTATCGAAAGATACAAGGCTAGATTTGCCATAAAAAGATTTTCGCAGAAAAAGGGCCTTGATTATTACGAAACTTTCAGTCCGATAGCTAAGACAAGTACCATTAGAGCTCTCTCGAGTACCGCAGCAAATGAGAAAATGATACTTGGTCAATTTGACGTGTCTACAGCATTTTTGTATGGAACGCTCAATGAAGAGATCTTTAAGAAACCTCCTGAAGGATATCAGAGTGGATCAAAGGTGTGTAAACTTAAGAAAAGTCTGTATAACGGATTATATCATCCAAATTGGTTTTGAGCAAAGTTCTGCGGATCCATGCCTGTTCATTAGGAAAAGAGAGGACAAGAAAGTCATAATTGCTCTTTATGTTGATGACGGATTGGTAGCTGCGACTGACAATAATGAAGTAGAACATCTTTAGACAGAGCTAAGAGAAAGATTCAAAGTCACGACCAAGTCCGCATCTTATTTTCTCGGAATAGAGATAAAAACTTCTGCCGACGGATCTATCACAATAGACCAAAAGGCGTACGCGAGAAAAGTATTGCAATGATTTGGCATGGTTAACTGTAAACCAGCACCAACGCCGATTGTGAAGTATTCGCAAACAGAAAAAACGACAGACTGTAATGAACAATTTCCATATCGCGAGGCAGTTGGTGCTCTGTCCTATTTAATGGTCGGCACAAAACCAGACATAGCATTCGCTGTGGGAGTGGTGTCTAGAACGCTACAAAACCCGAGAAATGAAGATGTAGTAAGAGTGAAAAGAATATTTCCATATATTCAAGGGACTCTGGACATTACGTACTCGTATAAAGGTAAGCATAACGAGATTGTTATGTACACAGATGCAGATCACGGAGGTGACCCCACTACAGGAAGATCGACATCTGGCATGGATTGCCTGTACTCAGGTGGCGCCATCTCTTGGCGAAGCAATCACCAGAGAACTGTGGCACTCTCATCAACCGAAGCTGAGATTGTAGCGGCTAGTGAAGCTGCACGAGAAGTTTTGTGGCTAAAGAAAATTGTCGATGATATAGTTATCAACACGGCAAAAGTTGAGTTGCTAATAGACAATGAGTCCGCATTGAAACTTAGCAAGAATCCGATTGAGAACCACCATCAGACTAAGCATATGCATGTTAAAAGAACACACTTCTTCTTGCGAGAATGCATTTTGAATAATAATTTGATGGCTAGTAAAGTTGCTTCCGCGCAAAACTTGGCTGACATGTTAACAAAACCACTATACAAGCCGAGGCTGCTCTATCTGACGGAGCTGATGAGCCTCCAGTGAGGAAGGGAGGGAATGTTAAGAAAAGGTTTTAACACTGTTTGATTTTGAATTCATGTAGAACTGTCGTTCCTTATAATTGTTGCTTGCCAAATATATTTCAATGCTTAACACACGGTTGTATTTAAATTTATATAATTTAACATGTTGTTGTTTTATATTATTTCTACGATTTATTTACCTTTTAAATGATGTATAATTTGTTAAATAATATGTGTTAATTGATAAGATAAAATTACCTAATGGCATATTACCCCCACTCACAGTGATATTGTAAAAGAGTGGGGATATGAATGTGAAATAATAAGTAATAAAATATCCTTACCTGACGCTAAACTAGCTCAGCCGCACACGCAGCTAATTACGCACCCGCGCACGCAGTTCATATACATATAGCCCACGGGCCTAGAGACCTCAATTTGCATTTACATCCCGAGGCAGCAACATAAACATCTCAACTGACTTAGTTGCTCCTTAATTTTTATACATTATAGATAAAAGTAACCAATAAATCAATATACAGTCCACAAGTCAATTCCGTTTGGTTCCGTTTTTTTCTTTTTAAGTAAGGAACCCTAAAAACAACAAATACTACGCCAAATTGAGAACCGTCCACCTTTTTCTGGAGTTGGTTAAAAACGACCTTTACTTATTCGAATTCCGTTGATAAATCGCTACAAAAAGAACGATCGTGGCCACCGTGATAGCGCACCGAGCTCGCGAGGGCCGCGCCGCCATTCTGTAGCGTGCGCTCGCCGCACACACACGCCTCGCACCCAGCCCACCCCGCACCCCAAACCCCGCACCATGTCCGCGTGCCGCGCCCTGAACCTGCTACGCCCGCTACTCGCGCGATCCACACAGGTATGTCCCTTCCAACCCCGCGGCTCACGCCTGCGTCAACTACCAAAGTGACCCATCTTTTTGTTTCCCACGTTGTAGCCGTCCCGGCTGTCATCGTCGTGCACGGACCGGTCGAAGCCACCGCTGTGCCCCCCATGCGAGCCGGCGCCGCCGCCGCCGTGCCGCAAGGGCGTAAAGCATGCACTGCCCGGGCGCCGCGTCGTGTGCTGTCCGCCGCCGCAGGGCTCACCCCCGCCGTGCGCCCCGCCCGAACCAACCTGCGCGCTTTCCTGCGAGAACCATATCAGACAGGTATATAAAATATAATTCGTGCTCCGTGTTGACAAGATATATTATTCGCGAATACAGAAACTCACCGAATTATTTTGTGTCGCAGGAGAAGCAAGTACGACCACAGCCTACGGCCCGTCAGTGCGGCGCGGGGCGCAATTCGGTTGCGGAGCGTTTGCGCTGCTACAAAGAGCACCGGCGGTGCGAGTACGAGCGTACCGCGGCGGAGCGACGGGCGTGCCCGCAGCCACCGCCGCCTGCATCGCACTGCCCGCTTCCAGGGCCCGAGAATTTTGCGCTCGCCACCGACGGCCGTTCGTACGCCGTGACAGCTGATGCGCCGCTGCCACGCTGCCCTCTGTCGCCAGCCTCACGCGAGCCCTGCGCCGCCCCGCGTTCCGCGCACCCGCAACCACAGCCCGTCAGTTTGGCGCCGCAGGGTGATTGTCGTCCGAAGGAGCATCTCCGACTCGATCCCTGCGAGCATACGTCACGCACGCTAGTGTCCATTGACCGGGGCCTCCGTAACCCCGCTTCCTCCTTATCGAAGTCACCGAAATCGGGAAATGAGAATCCGAAGACTCAAACTACAAAACCGGCAGCGGCGAGCTACAAAGGCATCACCTCGCGCATCATGGATTCACTCAGAAGCGGGCGTGGCTCCGCAAGCCCAACCCCCGGCTGGTGCGCCAATCCACCGCAGCCGGCACCGGCGCCACCACATTGCCGCCCACCCACTCTTACCGATCGACTGCGGCGGCGCTCCCCGAGACCCCGTGGCACACGGCGCCTGCACACTGGGACCGGTTACACTGCCGCTGTGACTATCAAAAAGGCAAGTCGCGTGGGGACCGGGCGCGAAGCGACCCTCGCCGCCTCCGAGAAGCTCGCAGCGGCGCTGAAAGACCGCGAGCAGCTGATGGAGGCGGGGCGCGGCCGCTGCGTGCGCTCGGCCGGCTGTGCACCGACGCCGCCACCGCCGTCCAGGACTAACGGCGGCGAGATCGAGCTCAACGTACCACCAGGCGTCAACACCGTGCGCGTACGAGTGTCCATGGGTAGAGCTAGAGTTCTGAAACCGACCGCCTCACACCCCACTACTAAAACTTCCCCACCTCCCTCGTGCGGTGCCTATCGCCCTATCCAATCGTCCTGCAGTGACTCCTGGTTGTCGATCAAGAATCTCCAAAAGAAGATATCCTCAAGTTGCGGTCGCAGCGAGCCGGCCGCGGCCACCGCGCCGCCGGCGTCGTCCGGCGCTGGACCTTGCGCGGGCGCGGGGACGGGAGCGACGCCCCGCCCCGCCCCGCGCGCTGGTCCCTCCGGCGTGTGCTCTCCACAAGGTCGTGTTAAGATGACCGACGTGCTGCACCACACCATCTTTGTGAAATCCTAATCCATATCCGTTGGCGAACGCGTGTGATGTGTTCTATTAAAAATATATGATCTCCTTTTTATTTTTCATTCCCTCTTTCGGTACCGTATGTGACCTTTTAGAATTTGCATTCGATCGATTCTTAGCGTAAAGGCGTTAGTCCTATGAACCCATGTAGCCATCATAATGAAGTTATTGCTTACTTAAATTTTACTTTGCTTACACGTGACAGAAAGCCAAATAATAACGTATTAGGTACGTAGTCCATAAGTATACGATCTTCAATGTAGAGATCCCAATCTCACTTATTGTAGTCTAGTGGCGTGGCGTCCACACAAACCAATTCCCACCGGGTTGCCCAAGAAAAGGCTTAGTATAACCACCTTTTTCTTTTAATATGAGTAAATGAATACCCTTCGGCTTCCCTTGTAAGTTCCCTGACGCCACTCCTCTTGTAGTCATCGAACCGATCCTCCGTACGAGCTATAGGTAACTAACATATTCAAAAGTTGATTAGTATATTATATCTATTTACTAGCTTTTGCCCGCGACTTCGTCAGCGTATAATTCAAATTTCAAAAAATTCTTCTTTAGTGCGCCTCTGCATACATTTATATTATAACGGATTTTTTGTTTCAATTCTCGTATTCCTACCGTCGCCAGTTTAGGCCATGGTATGGTATCTCAAAGGTCGGCCTACAAAATTGTTTACAGCGCCCTGTTTTTCATTTATACGAGAATAACAACATATTATAAAAGATTTTTTTTCCATGAACTAGATAGCGCTGTACAACATTTCGGCCAGTGTGGCTGTATGAAAATATATAGGTATTTCAGTGAAACATTTAATAATATTTCTTTATTATTTATTTCCTGATATTTATTATTTTCCTATAGTTTTCGATTTATTGCTACTCTGTATTAAAAAAACATTACATTCGAACACCTCATTGTAACAAACGCAGAAACTGTAACTGAATATGAGTAGAAATCACTGGTTCCTTTGGCAACACTTCAAAATGATTCGAATACCCGGCTACTGGCACTCAAATTTGAATCTGTTGTCATCTGTCGGTCCATATGTCAGTCCGTCATATTGTAATTCATTCTGGTTTTCGGCTACTTTCAATACATTTTTGGCTGATTAATGTTCAGTTGAGCGTCCTAAATTCTCTATTAAATAACTATAATTGCTAAAAACTGTAGTGGAAGTGATTTGTGTTGAAATCAGTGTTGTTGTTGTTCCTCTACGCAAATCTCTCACCAACCTTGTGATGGCTCCACGACGAGACGATGTTGTGTACCGTCCTGCACAGTGATTCAAGGAGATGGTAAATTATTTGATAGTTAACATGTAACTGTAAAAATATTTTTGCCATAATGTATCTGAAGTATCTTAGAACTGGTGGGTATATATACAAAACTTCCAAAACGTCAATGTATTTTCAATTTTTCAGGTAAGCCCCATGCATTCTTTCCCAAACCCGACTGATCCTTGTAAACCTGACGGACTCGAGAGATTTCAAACATGTTGTGGGCGAAGAAGACACTTGTTTATACACCAGAACCGAAAAGTACTGGCATCGGCACTTTGAGGATATCTTTTCGTTTCCGAATAAGCGTATACTCGATTGGCTACACCGTCGCTACATATACCAGGTAAGTTTCAGTACTATATATATTACAATTTTGTAAATGAATTACATAGTTAAATATTCATATTATCATGTGCATATTTCGGTCCTACTGGTTTTACTGTCTTTGCAGTCCCAGTTATTTATAGTGGTTCAAAGTAAATAAATTATATTAATAATGGCTGCTACAATGTTAAAAATCTATCCATCACATCCTGTGATTGGTGGAACTGAAGCCTTATTTCAATATACCTATTAAAAAATACTACTTCAATATTTCAAGATAAATGTGATTTTTGTTATCTGAATGACCTGATATCTATGAATGCGCCAGTACCATGCATGGGTATTAGAGATATGACTGTGAATACTTTATATTTAATTAGTATTAATTTTCACGGTTGCTAAGTCTGTCACAAGGACAAGTTCCAGTATTGGGTGCTTCTCTGTCTGTATTTGTGTATGTCCGTCCGTCCGTCTGTCTGTCCGTCCATCTGTCGTCCGTCCGTCCGTCTGTCTGCCTGTCTGTCTGTCGTCCGTCCGTCCGTCCGTCCGACCGACCGTCCGACCGTTCGTCCGTCCGTCCGTCCGTCTGTCGTCCGTCCGTCTGACCGACCGTTCGTTCGTCCGTCCGTACGTCCGTCTGTTTGCCTGTCTGTCTATCTGTCTGTCTGTCTGTCTGTCTGTCAGTCGTCCGTCCGTCCGACAGACCGTCGGTTTTTATTGATGGCCGGATTTTATTTGTGATATTTATTTAAATTAATTTGTAAGGTGTGGTAGAATTTCACAGTTTAAGTGCAAAGAAATTCAAAGTTATATGTAAATAATGAAATAATGAACTTCAGTAAGTAGGCCACAGGGGCAAATGTACACGTCAGTGTTTACCATCACCACACCACAACGTAAGATGACACTACGTTAAGAAGCGCCGCAAAAACTTAACAGTCCTAAAGTAATTATTGGATTTCGTATCTAAATGGTATACACTTATAAAGGTCTGTCCGTCTGTCCGCAAACAAACTTAGTTATGCGGTTTGGTTTATTTACCACAGTTTCACAGTTTTGTATTCCATGTAATGTTGATATGTATATCTGTCTGTCGGTCTGTCTGTCTGTCTGTCTGTTGTCTGTCTGACCGTCTGTCTGACCGTCTGTCTGACCGTCTGTCCGTCTGTCCGTCTGTCCGTCCTACCGTTTTTATGACACCTCAATTCCCGTAATGCGTAACTTCAACTCTTTCCAATACCGTATTAATGGACTAGCGGCTAGCTTGCGTCGTGATTTATAATATAATATGCAAGCGAATGTAAAGTTTTTTAATGAAATAATATCTATATGGGACAATGCCATAGGAAAAAAATGCCAATATTTCATAATTTATATTTTATGTCTGAGGGCTCCAAAGTGGACAAGGACGAGTTCCAGTATTTGGTAGACTCGCATTTCATGCTGCGGTGCCTTCCACATCCAGCGCATAAATATCTGTTGCGCACGCAAGTCCAACCTGCGGTAAGATTTTTGTTGTCCATCCGTTTGTATTCAGACATAATAACAGTACTTGGATATAGATTTGCTAAGTTGGTAGTGATCCTACTTACGAAACCGTTCGTTAATAAATAAATGAGAAATAAACTATACTTGTATGTATGGAGAGCCGAGATCAGTCGAGCGTCATGGCGACCCTCAAGAATTTAGTTTGCTTTGACTACATTCGTAGGTCAATTAATAATATTTACGTAAAAAAGTTCCATTCGATTTTTGCCTTTCCTAGTCCTAAAATACTATTAGCAAAATGGATCCAAAATGTTTTACTGTAACCTAATACTACTTATTTAGATATAACGGCTAAACAGATTTCAACTTTTTTTAGGTAGCTGGGCACCCACAGATGGTTATAGGATACTTTTTATCCGATAATTCTAAAGCAAAAACGCGAACGAAGTTATCCTCTATAACTATTCTATTCTAAAGTTGTAAAAATTAAATGTATGTGTAATATTATATTTTTAATTTCAGGAATTGGTGATTTGCCTCAAGAAAGTGTGGACACGGCTAACAAACTACTGTTTTTTGATAAACTTTGTGACGCTGTCAATGGCAGCTTCAGTAAACCTAATGATGAAAAATATATGTATAGAGCTGCTGCTGCAGAAATCAATACACAAAAATGAATTAAAACTAGTTCTGCAATGGCAAAAGAACAATGCGCAGCAGCCTGTTGTAGTGGTTGGCTTGTAAAAAATAAAAATAAAAACACAAAAATTATGAGACACCGCTGTAAAGACTGTATCACCGTACAAGTCTCGATCTAATCGAAAGCCTTGTCATAGTCCAGAAACGCTGTCGCATAGTGGCTGGTCATACTTTTCGGTTTTCTGTATAACCTGACGCGGTTCGTATGCTCGTATGGATGTGGTGTCTATCGTACCGAAGGTTTTGAGGAAACCGGCTTGTTCGGGAGGCTTGAAGTCGTCAAACCCGCGTGCGAGAGGGTTCGTGATGACTCTCTAGACCGGCATATAGACATAGCTGAGAAGTGAGATAATTAAATATATGTCAACAAAAACTATAGAGTAATAGTATAATATTAATTATTATAATAAAATTGCCATTACAAAGTTTCGCGTTCATTAAGTATCAAAATCATTCAAAGGCCTATGTATTCGTGTTTATAATAAATTACCAGATGTTGTGTTAAAATTCCCATTTCCAGCTTTCAAAAACGAATTGAAAAAGTCTCTAATGTCAAAAGCATAACTAAGAGGACTATTTAACAGACAAAAATGCATGGCCTTAATCAAAAACCAAATAACTTACTTTTACGGGGATACGGTTCTTATAAGAAGGTATATCAAACGTGCGTGTTTTTTCTATTGTAATTTAAATATTTTGATATGTTTTTTTTGTAAAACTACGAATCGAGTGTATACTTAAGTAAAACGATTTATATTTAAGATAGACTAAACATTAATATTATTTCGTTACAGTGTACATTTATTATTATGAAGGCTGTTATATTAAATAAACTAATTAAGATTGTTCATAAAATTTATTTGAGTTCATTGTATGGTTCCGTACCTCTGTATTAACAAAACGAAACCCCTACACCCCTTTGCTGTCCGTCTTAATAATCTAAATTTCTTATGCGAATATTTTATTTTCATTGGAAACACGGAAAAACAAGTGTGTTTTGAAAGAGTAAAAATTACAATACTCAAAAAAGAGAAAAAAAAATCTCTATTACAACACTTAATTATTGGTATTGATTAAAATTAAGAGGGAATACTGGAATACGAATTAACTAAATTCTGAAATATATCAAATAAACAGAGTAAAGCGCGCCAGATAGAAACAAAACACAAAATGTTCCACATCGCTGAAGATCGCACGAGCATCATCGTTGGTTCTACCTCAATGAGATACATTTTATACGATCCAAATCAGTTGAACCGTTTCCAAAAAATCGGGAAACATGCAAAATAAAGTAGAGGAGGCAAACACAGAACCTCCTTCTATCTGAAGTTGGTTAAACATTTAGTTAAGTGTCCAACAACTAGACGGCAGCACTAGATGCGCCGCTTAAGGACTTAAAGTTGCCTATCTATTTCAGTTATACACATTCTCATCTATGGTTTAGGCTATTCATTGTCTGTTAATAATTATAAGTCGTTACTTTGTTAGAGTCTGGCTAACCCAATATTGTTGACAGCTATTTCCTTGTGGTATTACCAATTGTCTATGATTTAAAAAGACGGCTAAAAGTCTGTTGTCAATTTATGGCATTCATTCAAATGGTCTGCGGTTGATTTACATGCAAAAGGAGAATATAAATAAGTAATTTTGACAATGACTATACAGAGTGAGGTCCTCAAACTATTATTTAAGTTCGTAAATAAATACTATAATGTGCGAAGCCGACGTGAAGCGTTGTACAACGAAAAATTGCAATGTTTACAAGTCGTAAACAATTTAGTAGGTTGGTGCTCTATAAATATTTTGATACTTTATGTACAAGTTTTAACATTTGCCTATAACTATGATTTGGTACGTGCATTTATTAAAACCAGAATCTCATAAACAGGACAAAATGTGTAAAGAAACTGATAAAATAGAAGTTGTGAAAAAATATCAATATAATCAAAACATTGGAACGTAAGGAGTTACTTACTGAAAACCAATATTCAGACGAAATCTGCGGACTGCTCCGTAGTAATTTGATATAAAAATATATAAAAGTGCCTTGGCCAAAAAATTCTAAATACATACATGAGCGACGAGCGTGTCGATGGAATCACGCACTTGGCCCATCGTGCTGGTGCAACATTACTCTAACCTAACCCACACAGACCTTGGTGTTGGATTAATATTATGCTATTATCGAGCTAGATTTTATTTACACCACATTAAATTTTTCGCCTTGTTTTATTTTCTAGTATCAAAACTATAATTCCTGCGACACAAAGTGTGACCAGCCCAAGATTACTTGAATTTCGCGCCAAAAGTTTGGGCAATATTTCAATAGCCAGACTCTATATACCTGTAATTTGAAAAAAAAACAGATGTAATTGGGCAATTGAGATTGCACTATCGATAATATTAAACATTATGTAGGTTTTGCAGTATCCATACTAATATTATAAATGCGAAAGTGTGTCTGTCTGTCTGATAGATCTTTACGCTTCAACCGCTGAACCGATTTGGATGAAATTTGCTATGGAGATAGTTTTAGTTCCGGGAAAGGACATAGGCTACTTTTTATCCCGGAAAAATACCCTTATCTGCGATAAACAGATTTAAGGCGGATGAAGTCGCGGGCAGAAGCTAGTTTATTTATATACCACATTAACAGACCCGACTAAGCTGCGTGGAGAGCATGCTCTCGAGCAAGCCACGCAAAACTGGCCGTGCGAGAAGCAGTCCCCCCCTAAGATCTATTCCTGGTGTTTTCAGTGACTGACCCTGAGACTTATTGATCGTCATCGCGAAATGGACCTGAAGGGGGAGCTGCCGCCTTTTAAATTCTAATGGGTATTCCGAGGGTATAATTGGTATCCGAGGTATGTACACAGATTCACCTTGAGCACAGCTAGTAATTACGATGGCTTCTATAATGATTTTATTTAAGGCTTTCACACGCAGCCTGGTTCCATTGCACAACTTCGGCTGATTGAGAATTCGCATCAACATTACTCGAGCATCCACTTTTAAGATAAGTATGTGAGAAGCTAGGCCGGGTGGGTTAAGTGCATTTAAAAAGTCTACGCGATATTTTATGGCATCATCCGTATTCACTACAGATCGAGTCTACAGACTTGTATTCGTATTCTGACATTTGAACGACTTCAATAAAGTGTTATTAATAACGGAAGCCTGGTCGTTCTTAGGTGTCAAAATCGCTCGTTCACACAACCCCTCCATGAACTTGCTGTGTAGATTTTGAACATCTGGGTAAATTTTAGAGATCAGGTCGTCAACGGTCGCATAACTAAGGCGAGATCCGATGGAATTTTAATCCTTCCCTCAGTTTCGGGAGATTCCCCATTTTCTATTTTAAGAAGGTCGTAGAATTTTCTCGCGCAAATATCGTCCTTAAGCCACTCGCATATCTCGCTTAAGGTGGAATTCTTTGATTATAGGCCAAATATTTGAAGCCTTAATGCAAGTTTTAACTTCATCAGCTCGAGTTCCCCTGGGAAATAAGGGCAGAGTCTGACGAATGTCTCCGCTAACAACACAGTGACTCCACCCACCCTCACTTCGTTCCCTCTAATATCATTCAAAGTTCTATTCAGTGCTTCACAACACCGAAAACCCTTTATGCGCCATTGTACTTTCATCCCAGAGTGTAACCCCTTATTTCACCCCTTTCAGGAATGAATTTCGAAGAATGCTGAAATTAGTTTTCTTAGTTTTAAATTAAGAATCTATACGTAAAATATTATAACAGTTAATCAATCGATTACAGGTTTTCCATACCAACTTGCAACCCCAGTTTAACCCCGTTAAGCGATGAATTTCCAAAATTGCTGAAATCACTTTTCTTAGCTTTACATGAAGAGTCTACACGTGAAATATTATAACGGTTACTCAAATAATTACAAATTTTCCATTCAAACTTTCAACCCCAATTTAACCCCGTTAGGAGATGAATTTCCAAAAATCCTTTCTTTTTCCTTGCCCACGTTATAAATAGTGTCTACTGTTTGGCTCTGCGTTGATAGGTCAGCCAGGCCTTGTCCTTTTTAGGGTTCCGTAGCCAAAATAGCAAAAACGGAACCCTTATATTCGTCATGTCTGTCTGTCTGTCTGTCTGTCCGTATGTCACAGGCATTTTATTATAAAAACTATAAGATGTACATTGATGAAATTTGGAGCATAGGTGTCGTTTGTAAACCGCTACTTAGTTTGATAGTAAAATATAAAAAATATATAATTTCTAGGGGGCACTTCATACATGTAACCGAAACTGAAAAAAAATCTTCAAATATCAAGGTGTGGCACATATTTCGACAGTACTTCTAAAAACACTGAGGTTTGTAAAAAAAACTTTTGATTAGTGAATATTTTCGGAAATATTCGCTCCGAAAGTAGCAGAAATTGTGTCCCCCCCCCCCTCTATTTTCTAAACGGTATGCTCAAAAACTATAAAAAATATTACAAATATAAATCATAATAAATACTTACAACGAAAATTGTTTTCAACATGATTGGACATACCGTTTTTAAGTTATTGCCAAAAAACTGCGCTCCTCAACTAAAGGACTTAAGTGCCGGGAAGATACGCTCCTTTGTTAGTGTTTTTTTTTTCATATATAGTATTTTTTTACGAACCCTTCATTGGCGAGTCCGACTCGCACTTGGCCACTTTTTATATATAATGATAAAGAACTAAAAAGTGTTCACAACTAACGCCATCCAGTTACGCAAACAGCTACTTACGTGTCATATTGGTATCAAAGCAATTATTTCTTTATAATTCTTCGGAATAAAAATTTCACAGTTAACCAAAAGTGATGATTTTCTATTTATTGTTAAAAATAACTCGTTTTATTTATTTACCTTATTTATAAACCATACTTTTGTAACATAATGTTTATCATTCAGAGATGACGCAAGTCCAAAATGTACAACGCGCTATTATCCGGCTATATTAAGATATACTCTTATTTGTATGATACTTCATATACGGAAGGTGTGTTCTTTGCTTAATCGTCTAGGTAGTATTAATGTTATAATATTTTCTTCTGTTTCCGCGATTATTACTCATTGAAATAAAACAATGTAACGGATTATATCGTTTCGAAACATCGGGAACTAAAATGAGATAATATACGCGATATAATCCGTTAAATTGTTTTATTTCAATTAGTATTCATATTGCTAGGTTATCAAAAGTTTTTTTTTTATGGCATAGGGGGCAAACTAACAGCGCCCAATACACTTGCATCACCAGAGGAGTCATAAGCGCGTTGCCGGCCTTTCAGGTGGGAGTACGCTCTGCAGTCATACGTTAAGCAGCATGGACTTAAATACAATGTGCTGAAAAGTAAGTACATGGTTTTTACAGCAGGAAATAAATGCCCTTCTTACGTCCCTCGCATATTGCTTAACGGTGAACAGCTAAAAAGAGTGTCCTCTTTCAAGTATCTCGGGCATGTCGTACCGGACGATTTGCGTGATGACGCTGATATCGAAAGGGAGCGCAGAGCGTTAGCGATAAGAGCGAATATGATAGCTCGCAGGTTCAGTCGATGTACAGCGCCAGTCAAGATAACATTGTTTAAAGCGTACTGTACATCGCTGTATACCTGCAGCTTATGGACGAGGTACACACAGCGATCGCTCAACGCAATGCGCGTCCAGTATAACGACGCGTTCAGGGTCCTGTTGCGGCTGCCACGATACTGCAGCGCATCTAGAATGTTCGCTGATGCGCACGTGGATGGTTTTCACGCGACGCTGCGCAAGCGGTGCGCCGCGACGCTCCACAGAGTGCGTGCCAGCCGCCACACGCTAATGGCCGCGGTGGCCGACAGGTGGGATAGTGGCCTGGTGAGGCACTGGACTTCCTTAAATTTAAGTCTCCGTACTAACATAGTTATGTAAGCCTCTGTGTTACTAACAATCTATGCATCATGTAGTCCGAAATAAATGCCTTTTATTTTATTTTATTATTTGTTTAGTACTAACCCCCCCGTCTTGCCTAACGCGTTTGACGCTCGCAATTAGAATCAAGTGTCATGATTTTGTATGGGCTATGACAGTTGATTCGGATACCAAGTGTCAAAATTTCGTTAGGCAATCCCTGCCATCGGCGGTTGGGCCGGCACTGACCGCGTCCGAACTCATCCACTCAGGGACAATGTGCATGTACACCACATGTACACCTACCTACACACTGGCTCACCCGCACTCGTGAGATAAAAGTAGGTACTGTATCTTCGTATGACATTTTAATGAAGGGGTTTGCCACAAGAGTAAAGAATTGCGGAGCTTTCGCTTAAAATTTGGGCCTACTTTGTTTTTGATCTATATTAACGATGTGTGCTCCCTTCAACTGGAAAATTGTCAAATCATAACATATGCTGATGACACGGCGCTGATTATAAATGGCAGGGACTGGGAGGGTGCTAAGGGTGCTGCTGAAACTGCACTTCGACGCATCTCATCCTGGCTGACGGCAAACTTACTTACCCTAAATGTAGCGAAATCCAAATTTCTTACTTTTTCCCCCAATTCAACTTTGCAACCAGAAGTTGGACAAATGAAAATTGTAGTCCACAACTGCTCCGACACAACCACCCCTGACATGACTTCTCTCTGCATATGCACACCTCTTACTCACTCCCAGACTATTCAGTACTTGGGCGTAATGATAGACTGCAATTTACGTTGGCAACATCATATCGAGAGCCTAAACACAAAAATGAGAAAACTTATATACGTGTTTAAAAACCTAAGATCGGTGGTCGGTCTTAAAACACTTACAACGATATATTTTGCTCTAGCGCAGTCTTTGTTAAGTTATTATGTTTGTGTTTGGGGTGGAGCAGGCAAAACTTTACTTTTGAGATTGGAGAGGGCACAACGAGCTGTATTAAAGGTTATTACTAAAAAACATTTTTATATCCTACTATTTAACTATATCGGGATTGCAAAGTATTAACAGTTAGAGGTTTATTTATCCGACAGGTTATAACAAGATGGCATAAAGCCCTTGAGTTTAAAGAGGATTTGTTTTTAAATAGGCGTCGTACGCACCACGTCTGCGAGGTTCATAGTTTCCGTCTGGCACTCGCAGGAAGGTTTTATCACTACCTGAGCCCAAAGCTATACAATAACAACTAATAGGTTACTCGGAATTTATAAACTGACCTTAAGATAATGCAAACTGAAACTTACAAACTGGCTGGTTACTCTGACATATGAGGAGATTGAGGATCTCCTTTGAGTCCTTTATAAAGAAATATATATATACATATACACGCACATGCACACTCACAAAACATACGCGACATAAACCATCACTCAAGCGTACGTAAATTAAAATAGGCATGTGCACGCTTACCTTACCTTATTTCTTAAACCTAATTTTAAGCTACATAATGTGTTACCTTGTATGTACCTCATAAATACCATTGTCACCACTCTATCACAGTGAATAAATCTACTTGTATTTCCGGGGTGAGGGCCTGGAGATCTGTAATATAGGTTTATACCTAGTTCAGACTCCAGTCTCAAATAAGAAATTTTGCTTGTAAAATTGTCCTTTGTGAGGTGAAAATACTTAAATATATTTATTATTATTATTCACTTATTTATTTTCAATCTTAGGGTAGCTTTTTTTACAATATATATGTATATATATATATAAAGTAAAATACAAAAAGGAAATACAAAATATATACACATTATAAAAAACCTAACCTAGGGTGCCGCCGGCAGCGGGGCAGGGCTCAAGCTACCGGTGGTTAGGGCTGCACAGAGAGTAACCTCCTGACAATGCGGGCCGTGTCCAGGATTACTGCCTTCTGTATCTGACCCTTGATCCAGCCATCTAGCAAGAGTCTCTTAAGATGTTCGTCGAGACTCTTCGCTATAAGACCGTTTGCCGAAACCGCTATCGGGACAATAATCGTCGAATCAACATCCCACATGGCGGTCACCTCGTGAGCCAAGTCAAGGTACTTGCTGAGTTTGTCCTTCTCAGCCTTCACAAGGTTCTCGTCATGTGAAATGGTGATGTCGATGAGTATTGCCCGGCGCGTAGATCGATCTACCAGCACGATATCAGGCTTATTGGCTACAATAGTCCTGTCCGTGATGATAGATCGATCCCAATAAAGCGTGGCACGACCATTTTCAAGAACTGGCATCGGTGCGTACTTATAGTACGGCACCTCAGACCCCACAAGACCGTATTTAATAGCAAGTTGCTGGTGAATAATCCTGGCTATTTGGTTATGTCTGTGCATGTGCAAGTACTCGCTGTTAGCAAGATGAGAACAACCGGAAATTATATGCCTCAGTGACTCTCCGGGACGGCGGCATACCCGACAAATGTCGACCGTACCGTCCTTCAGGATATACTTCTGGTAGTTGTTCGTCATGATAACTTCGTCCGCAATTGCACACCCAAAACCTTCGGTTTCCCCGAAGAGATCGCCGAAACGTAGCCAGTTCACCGACGCGAGCAGATCTACATCCTTGCAGAACCGCCGGTGTAGCTCTTTACTCCTCCACACGTCCTTGCGGTCTACAGTGCTAAGCACCGTTGGTCTGCGCCAGTTCTCGTTTGCCAAGGATAGAGGGGTGAGGCCTTTGTCTACTGCCACTACATCGCGATATATCCCACACTCATCGTTTAGGAAATACTCCCTGAGACTGCACACCTCGCGGTTATGGAGGTCCTTGGCATTTAAAAAGCCACGGCCCCCACACTTGCGCGGGATGTACAGTCTCATTACTGACGAGCGTGGGTGTAGCATGCGGTATGTAGTGAGCAGCATTCGGACCCTCCTATCCAGGGCGTCCAGCTCAGTCTGGGTCCATCTTAGTATACCAAATGAGTAAGTGAGCAGGGGCATCACCCAAGCGTTGAAGGCGCGCGCCTTGTTGCCACCCGACAAAAGACTGTTCAGTACTTTTGTCAAGCGGCAAAAAAAACGCTCCTTCACCGCCTGTCTAATGTCTCCGTCCGCAATACTCAATGACTGTGACATACCGAGATACTTGTTTGAGGTTTCAACTTCGGAGAGAGATTTGAGAGACATTGTCTCGAAAAGCTGTAAATTCGTTGAATTTACGACTTTCCCCCGCTGTCCATGCATGATCGCACACTTGTCTACACCAAACTCAATTTTGATGGCACTACTGAAAGTTTCTGTGACTTTGAGTAGCTCCACCAGTTCTGGTCGTTTTGGTGCAAACAGCTTGAGATCGTCCATGTACAGCAGATGAGAAATGATCTCACCCCCTCTGCGAAGCCGGCAACCTAATCCTGAATCCTTCAGCAAAGTGCTGAGTGGATTCAGGGCTAGGCAGAACCATAATGGACTCCAACTGTCGCCCTGGAAAATACCGCTCTTAATTCTTATAAAGTCCTGCGGATCAGGGGGGCCATCCCGGTCGCCTGGTTGACGAAGGACTGTGGTCCACTGCCTCATACGTGAGTCTATAAAGGATTCTAAAACTGTATCGATTTTATACAAATTCAAGATCCTCTCAAGCCATGAATGAGGCACCGAATCACAGGCCTTCTTGTAGTCAATCCAAGCCGCCGAAAGAGACCCCCTGTACCGCCGAACTTGTTGACAAATGGTCGTGTCAATGAGGAGGAGCTCCTTAGTACCACAGGACCCAACCCTACATCCATTTTGAGAGAAGGCCAAAACGTTGTTCGCAACAATGTGCGTGTTAATTTTTGCTCTCAAAATAGATGTAAGGAGCTTGTACAGCGTAGGCAAGCACGTGATGGGTCGATAGTTTTTTGCTTCCGTGGTACTACCGGACTTATAGAGCAGGAAGGAAATACCAGTTGTTAGGAAAGATGGCAGGGAACCAAGCTCGAGGGCTTGTTGGAATTGTGTTGCCAGTCGTTCGTGTGAACATCGAAACCACTTGACCCAGAAGTTGTGCAACCCGTCCGGCCCAGGACTTTTCCAGTTCTGGGTCTTACGAGCCGCACAGCTCACGTCATCGGGGCTGATGGTAACAGCCCCCATGGTTTCGATAGGCTCACACTCACGTTCGACAACAGTCATCCACTCGCCCTCGGTGTGCTCGACTGGCACCGACCAGATACTACGCCAGAAATTACTCATGGCAGTAGGATCCGGCAGCTGTCCATCGATCACACGTTGGTCGGTTCCCTCCCACTTTCGGTATACCTTCCTTTGATCGCTCTGGAAAAGGCGATTCTGCTGGAATCGATACACACGTTCTCTGTAGCGGCGGATACGGCTTGCCCACGCATAGACTTTCTGCTTCAGGAAGTCAGGCCATGTAATCCCGGGGTCTGACATCAGTCCCCTCAAAGGCCTGTGCTACGTAGCGCATGACACGAGGGGCCTGTGCTACGTAGCGCATGACACGAGGGCGTTTGGTACCCCCCCTGAAGCAGATTAGCTTTG
This sequence comes from Hedya salicella, assembly GCA_905404275.2. NCBI lineage: Eukaryota > Metazoa > Arthropoda > Insecta > Lepidoptera > Tortricidae > Hedya > Hedya salicella. The sequence continues at coordinate 93,646,593 of FR990096.1, forward strand.
CAATGAGAGTCCTGAACGTGCTGATACGCCGCTCGATCCGTAATTGCCAGGCGGGAACATCACCGGCAGTTCGCGGTGCTCGGTCAGCGTCCGGGAACTTGACACGAGCAACGCGGCATGCCGCGATGGCCCCGCAGTACATGATCGAGTGGGTATCAGCTAAAACTTCGCCAGCCCCCAGATACGGGTCTAGGGCTCCCACTAGCGCCAAGTTACGTCTATTCGTGGGCAAGCGTGGTAATCGCGGCCTAGAGTCAGGTGCGAATCGATACCGCTCAATCGTCTCTTCCAGAGTCCTCCTCAATTGCTTATTGGCCTGGGTACTTACGCTACTCGCGCAGTGCTCCTTGCCAGAGTCGGGATCGACCCGCGGCGCCCCCAGCACCAGGTCGACTGCTGGCGCCGAAACCGGCGAAGTAGCAGGTGGGTTCCGAGACGACGTGGAGGCCGCGCGAGCAGCCAGTACTTCCAGGCGCAGTCGATCAAGCGTCGCGTCGTCCAGCAACTTGCGCCGTTGGATGGCGCGCACTTGATCCGATAGTCGTTGCGCAGATACGGCGATGGCCGGTTAGAGGGTCTGGAACAGAAGGAGCATCCTGTCCCGGTACGCAGACAGGTGGGTTCCCCCCTCTGTAGCCCCGTAGTATGCGCGCATGCAGTGCTCGTTCATTGCTTGAGTCCATCGCATGCGACGCACTACACCACCGGTGGCAGGAGCCGTTGGCGGAGCAAGATGCCCCGTAGGCCCCAAGCGTGCCGGCAGCGGTGGGCGCCCTCGTCGTGCTGGTGGTCGTGGCGGCGGGGGCGGAGGCCCGCGCCCGTCATCGCTCGACTCGCTGGTGTCGGGAGCAGTCGCAAATTTGTCTCCTGACGACGATGGCGAGGAGCTAGACGGCGCGGGCGGAGGTGATGGGCGTGCGTTGAGTGATGCCGCTGTTTTTAAACACTAACTAAACAATATTTATACGTCTTTTTAGGGTTCCGTAGACAAAATGGCATAAACGGAACCCGTTAGTTTCGTCATATCCGTCCGTCCGTCCTTCCATCCGTCCTTATGTCACAGACATTTAACTCGAAAACAACAAGATGAACATTAATGATATTTCAAGTACAGATGTCTGTTTGATGGTTAAATAATAAAATAAATAAAATGCAAGGGGGGGGGGGGGGGCACTCCATACATGTAACCGAAATTGAAAAAAAAAATCAGCAGATACCTATGTGTGGGACCATATTTCGACAGATCTTTAAAAAATAGTATATAATAATAGTTTTGACGTTTCTATTTTTTTTGCTTTAGTGGATATTTCCGGAAATAATTGCTCCGAAAGTAGCATAAATTGTGCCCCCCCCCCATTAATTTTCTAAACAGTGTGTCTAAAAAATATGAAAAAAAATCAAAGATAAAGCTTAATAAATACTTTCGACGAAACTTGTTTTTAACATGATTAGATATACCGTTTGAGTTATTGCCGAAAAACGGCGCTTCTCAATAAAAGGACGTAAGTGCCACGGAGATACGCTCTTTTGCTAGTGCACATTTTCATATTGCATGTTTTTCATCAGTAGTGTGCATTTTTTGGTATGAATGGCTGCGGAACCCTACACTGAGCATAGTCCGACATGCTCTTACCCGGTTTTTCATTATGCTCAGTGTTTTACGAGTAAGGAACTGAGGTATGCTGTTTAAAACTAGGCTCAATATATGTATATAATTATCAAACTGTTACAACTTATCATTCACTGTATACAAGATTCAAAATTAAAGCACGCATTATTTGAATTGAACTTAAGTATATATTTTTCTTGTTCTCCTCCTCCGCAAAAGATCATTGGAGAAGGAAACAATTATCTTAATAGTTACCACAAGGTCGTAACAAAACAGGGATAACACACTACCTACTTATATTATACTTTAAATTAGCGTTGACCTTCCTGATTAATATACTCCTGGAGTTTTAACAAAGTTGATGACCTGATAAGTAACAATATTAATTAGGACAGGCATCCCTTTTCACTCCAGTGATCGAGTTTTCCTCCTCCGTAACAAACGGGGCGGTGTCACACAAGTACACATGAGCCTGAGAATGCGTGCTGCGGAGCATTTTGAGTAAGGCCGGTGGCAGCTTCAGTTGCTTGTTATGGCTGAAGTCGAGGGATACCAGCGCCGCGACCCCGGCCAGCAACCCGCCGGGCAGGATGCTTAGGGCGTTGAAGCTGAGGTTGACGTGCGTAAGGTGCTCGGCGTGGGCCAGAAGGTCGTCCGGCAGGAACTGAAGCCCGGTGTGGCTGACCTCGAGCGTCTCCAACTCGATGGCGTCGGCAAGCAGACCACGCCGAAGCACGCGCAAGCGCGGCATCACCGTCAGCCGTAGCTTCCTCAGATTGTAGCAGCCCACCAGCCACCGCTCGTGTAGAGTTTCCAACTCCCCGCCTTCCAGCGTAAGTTCCTCCAAATTGCTGCATTTCCCGAAAACGCTACCGGTCGTGTACACGCCGAGGAATGTTACGCTGCGGAGGAGCGGCATGCTGACCAGACCCGCGTCCGGCGCGTGCAGCACGAGTTCGTGCAGCGCCGGCGCGCTGGACAGCCGTGCCGCGTCCACTAGGTCTCGTTCGTATAACTCCAACCGACGCAGATTCTTAAAATAACTCAGATCCATCACCGCCTCCAACCCGGTCTGTACCAGGGTTAAGGTCTCGACGCCTTGCGCGCTTGCGAGCTGCTCGTCGGTCATCGTTATGCCGTGCAGAACTAGGTGTTGCAAACCATTTTTAGCAGATTGTTCTTTAGTAAAGTTGGGATAGTTTAAGTTTTTTAGTTTTATTTGTTTCATTTCGTCGGTCGACGGCCAGCGATCGTTACGCGTTCGGATTGAGGTCAGGACGAGAGTGATGTTTCGAGGGTACTGGTATTGCAAGAGGATTTTGAGGAGTGAGGAGTAAGACACTTTGGGAGAGATCGCACAGTCGATGAACTCCACCCTGTGGGCCAGATACTGGTGGCGAAAGCGCGGCGCGGCGTCACCGACGGGATCTGTGCCGCGCGCGCAACGCCACCGGACGGCGCTGCCGCTCTTTGCAACCGACAGCCGCTTTCCTGCAATTAACATGCACTATCTTTAAGATAACATATCAACATGAGCCACACTTTTGCAGGGATTAAAAATATGTGACAAAGAATCGTGATCCAACGTTTATGCATCAATACATATTATTTATTAAAAGATCGACTACACGAGATTGGGCAGATCATTGCCTTACGGGTTAAAATACATAATAAAGTTTACCGTTGACGACGTAGTTCTTGGTGGTCCAGTCTCCGGGCCCGGCAGCGGGCAGGCCGGCAGCGCACGCGGCCCCGGACCGGCAAACCGGCCACGAATCCCCGGCGCGCGCGCACAGCGCCACACTCACCACATACACCGCTACCCACTCCACCTTCATGACTCACTTACCACTCTGAAACATTAGCGACACGGTACACAATTTGTATACTTTCCGCTATCCCTACCCAAAGGTTATCTGGAAGAGATCGCTCTTTAGCGCCGCTTGTATTTATTATTATACCTCTAAAGTATATACTCTCTGTTTGGATTTGATTCTTGTTCACGTGTACAATAAATAGTACTTTTTCTACGCAATCACTACGCCTATGTCGAAACCTAGTTCCTACCTGCACTGTCTCTACATATAGATATAACCATTGCAGTGACCAACAAATACAATGGTAACCTCTCATCTTAAATCTGGTCTAAGTTTAACATATCTCGTCAAAATAGTCTAACCTGATCTGAACAAATGCCACTGCAAGGCAGAGAACAAAAACAAGTGACTTTCGCGACTGTGACTGACTGATCCCATAAGAGAAGTAAACTGACTCATGATCGTGACTATATATTTACACTGTTTCCTTCCTCATTTGCTTATCGAACTTATTTTAGAACGTTCGAAGTTTTCCCGTTAGTCATAAATAGTAACTAGTAAATCGATTCAAATCATTCCATGTTAAGTTAATTAGATGTAAGTGAAGGATTTAGGGTATAAAAACCAGACAAGAGCATGTCGGATCATGCCAAGTGTAGGGTTCCGCAGTTCATACAAAAAAATCGCTAGAGATGAAAAAATACATATGAAAAAGTGCAGTAACAAAAGAGCGTATCTCCGTGGCTCTTACGTCCTTTGGATATACCGTTTAGAAAATAGAGGGGGGGGGGGGGGGGGGGGGGGAGAGGATTTTGTTGTCGACATATTAAAAAAATAGTTCTTTTCTATCGCATGTTATTATAATAAAATTGAATTTATTATTTTAACAATTGAAAATTAAAATGAATCTGGTGGTAACTACTGGGAATTTTTTCCCCCACATGTTACCACTAAAGGAAGAAAAGGAAAAAAATCCCAGCAGTTACCAACAATTAGTTTAGTGGTAACAGATGGGTTTCTTTTCCCATTAGTTCCCAGTGGTAAAAGATGGGAAAAAAAATCCCAGCTGTTACTACTGGTGACAAGTTGGTGGTAAAAGGTGGGAATAACCTATATATTTTATTACTAGATGGCGCCCGGAACTTCGTTCGCAGACTAAGCAAAGTCATAACCCTTCGTTTTTTATTTAGCGTAGTCGGGTAAAAAGTATCCTATAACCATATGGAGATACCCAGCTCCCCGTGTACCAAAAATAGTTGAAATCCGTTTAGCCGATATTGCGTGATGAAGCCACAACGACACATACAAACATACATAAAATCCAAAAAAAAATATTTTTCGTTTTAATGACCTCCAAATAGTCCATAACAATTTTTTTTTAATATCTTCAATGTACAGACATTTCATTTGTAAAACTTTATAATAGTATAGCAGATTAGATAGATTATTTAACTTTCAAACTATGTAGCGGCTTTTTGAGTAAAATGCCTGTGTCATACGGACGGATGGACGGGCATAACGAAACTATAAGGGTTCCGTTTTTGCTATTTTGGTTACGGAACCCTAAAAAACCCGTCAAGATCATGTCGGACCATGCTCAATTTAAGGTTCCGCAGCCGTACTGGTGAAAAAAAATACGATATGAAAAAAACACACACACACAACAAAAGAGCGTATCTCCCCGGCACTTACCTCCTTTTGCTGAGAAGCGCAATTTTTTGACAATAACTTAAAAACGGTATGTCCGATCATGTTGAAAACAATTTTCCTTGGAAGTATTTATTAAGCTTTATATAATTGTAACTTTTTTTCATATTTTTTGATCATACCGTTTAGAAAATAGAAGGGGGAGGACACAATTTTTGCTACTTTCGGAGCGAATATTTCGGAAAATAAGCGCAAAATATATTTTATTAAAGTGTTTTTAGAAGGACTGTCGAAATATGTGCCGTACGTTGATATTTGCTGGAAAAAAACAGTTTTGGTTACATGTATGGAGTGCGTCCCCTAGATTTTTATTTTTTATTTAACTATCTAACTAAGTAGCGACTGAGACAAGACACCTATGCTCCAAATTTCATCAATATACATCTTATAGTTTTTGAGTAAAATGCCTGTGACCTACGGATGTACAGACAGACATGACGAATCCATGAGGGTTCTGGTTTTTGCCATTTGGCAACGGAACCCTAAAAAGGACATAATTTGAGTAGATAATAGGGAACATGCATGAAATTTTTTCATCGCTTTTCTTAACGAAATATCAAAATACAGTAAAAACTATTCCAAAAAGTGAAATTAAAATGAAAATCGGCCAAGAAATACGTATGATATAAGCATTTTAAACTACTAATTATACAGGGATTTGACAGAGAGGTCCGACATAGACTGTTACGTCACAGTCTGCTACGGTCATATAAACTCCATATTAAATTCTGATTTGCTAGAACGAGATAGAATGAAATGTTTGATGGCTTATATCTTGGGTATTTTTATAGTTATTTGAAAAATTATTTTTGTCTACTGTTTGTTACATGAATAAGTTTTTAATAAAGCAAAAATTAAAATTCATGCATATTCCATATTAGATATATACAATCAAGAGACAAAGCAGTTAGCGTTGCAGTTGACAGAGAGAGCAAGAGAGAGAGTAGGAGCGAGACTAAAATCAGCGCAGTGGCAGCGTAATGGTGCTATAACCTGAAGGATTAAGGGCATAAAAGAAACTAAGTACTTAATTTTATTATATTAGATTCTTATAAATCAAGCCAAATAAAGATTTTGAGTTCGATATAGCTGACGTGTAACTTATTTTTCTCAAACATGCAATAAAATGTCGTCATTACGTGCGTTAAAACAGGCTTCAAAGTAACCCGTTTCGGGCGGAAAACCTGAGAGAACTGTAAAGGAATTTCATACAAAATTGAAGGCCTAGGCCGGGAAGTAATTTTATTTAAAATTTTAATGTAAACATGGCGTCTGTGTTATGCACAGGCTAAACAGCTGAATTATATTTTTTAAGTTTTTTTTTTCTAGTGGCTCAATGATTATCGCACTAAAAATATCCGCTTTAAGGCCTATTACACATGAACTGACATTAAGAACACAAATCTGTATGGTTTATATGTTGATGAATAAATTTAAAATATTGTCTATACGTAAGTCACCAGAGGCCATAGACAATATTTTAAATCCCCTGCATTTATTTTATTTATTATAGAAATTAAGATTCTTATTATCATGTTGTGTATAACGGCCCTAATAGGGTCTACTCAAAAACTAAACACGCGAAATACAACCGACTTCCGTAAAAAAAAAACATTAAAGAGGGATTGGCGGGAAAATTAAAAAAAAAAACTTTTGTCGTGTAGTTTTTTGAGTGGTGTATTTTTTAATTTCATTGAATATATTTGAGAAAAGCACTATACATGCCTCTGGTCGTGAAAAGTGCTTGCCGGCTTCGTATCACTGTCCGGCCTCCCTACGGTCGGCCGTCTATACCTACTCACCCGGCAAGCCCTTCTTTCCCGGGGTCTGCAGTAATGTGCCTTCAAAGTTGGTTCGGAAAGTCAACTTTTATAGTAAAGTATGAAACTATTAATTATACCATTGAATAGCCCATGAAATAAATGGTAACTTTAGTTATGAAACCGTTTCAGAAACACAAGTTATATGGCATAGCCGCTAAACAAGGTTCTTAATTTCCCCACACAATGTAGGAACGTGTGATGTCACAAGTTCGAAGGCTTTAGTATGACGATGTAGGTGCTAAGGGTCGCGATCCGCTTATGATGTAATATGACAGTTGTGTAACTAATCAGCATCTCGGTATGGAACATTCAGTTACGAGTATGTTATGTTATGAGAGCCAGAGAACCTGATAGACAATTAATAACCGTCACCAATTTGCTTGTTCGAGCGGATGTTCACGGCTAACATACGAGTAGGGGACGTACGGACAAAATGACATAGTGTTTTGATTTTGGGTCATATATCTTTATTGGACCAAATTATAATCAGTCTCATTTATCCAAAACCATCTCAGATTCATTGACTACTAGTAACTTAATCTTTAAATTTAATGGGAATCCTATTAAAATTTATATTTATATAAACTGTAACCTATTGCAAAAACCATTTTGTCCTTATAGCATGGACAAAATGACATACAACATTTTAATATTGTATTATGTATATCATTTTGTCCATCTGTGGTCCCTGCTTTTGGATCAAAGTGGTTTTCATGATACGTTACATCATATATTTAGTTCCTATTCGTAACGAGAAAAAAGACGACCAAAGGAGCAAGATTAGTTTTTAAGTTTAAGAATACAAGTTCTTTTCACTATGTCGTTTTGTCCAGAGTAGAGGTATGTCATTTTGTACAAATGTGAACAGAATAATTAAAAGATCATATTCTATTAAACCAGTTGACGATTGCAATAAAATTAGTTTTAATCAATTAGGTCATGTCGTAGTTCTTTGAATTTAATAAAAATCATCACAAATAATACCACGTAACTCATCAAAAGACAGAAGAGAATCGTCTGCGCCAGTGAGTGGGCGCCATATATGTTCACCCTCGTTGTGTCGGCGCGACCATGCTAACGGCGCTCGGCCCTTCACAGTTTTGTAAACATGGTCATCATCAGGTTTTGCAATGACAAACGGCTTGCTACATCTAACCAAATTCGAAATAAACCCATTATGTCATTTTGTCCATATATGCCATTTTGTCCGTATTTCCCCTAGCTGTACAACCACCGTACGCGGTAACGACGTTAATTCTTCTCAATAATGGCGTATATATATTTTATATACTTAATACACAATACAATACACATACTCTTTATTGCACACCTCAAATACACATAAATACAGAACATGACGGTAACTTTCGAATAAAATGAGATGTTCTTGCAACAAACCTCAGAACATAGATACAACTTACAGTATCTTATATTTTCAACGTGGACCACTTAGGTACATACTCGCAAGTTTCCTGTAAAAAAAAGATTTAAAAAAATCAAGCATTTGCCGCGGATAATTATGTTTTTGAATACCGTTCTTGCTCTGATAATACAGCAGGTGAGTGTACCGAGTCACGTCTTTCTCTGCGAGCGGCTCCTTCGCGGCGCATTGTACCTACAGTTGGCCCCGCGGATAATTTTCCGGGACACACAATAGTGGTCACTAATTGCGGCAGCTCGTTAGACGCGCAAATTAAATTTAATGAACTGTCCAAATTGTCTCGAAACCGGTAACGAGGTTAAGAATAGCGAGCACCGGCTCCGCGGCCTCGCGGCCTCAGTGGCCCTGCGGCAGCGCTGGGAGGCCCGACACTGGCACCCAGTGCGATAGATGCTTACACAAACTTATGTTAAAAGCTCAGTTTGAATAATGTTTTTTGTTGACACTGCTTCGATATTGCATCGTCGTCCCGTGTCCCGCTGTGTATTTTTTATACATTTTTGTTTTAATATGACAAAAATATAATTAGGAATAGATAAGTCGTTATCAACAACATCTTAAATAAGATTCTGTTTAATATTTTTTTCGTAGGACAACATCATTGATAATTTAGTCTAGCAGAGATTAAAATGTCAAAAATGATTGATTAACGTATGAGTGACATATGAATGTGTGAATCAGTGAATGGGTAAATTTCACAGAGAAATTAGGAAATAATATTTATTTGGATAATAAGATTATAAAATCTATACTATTTCAAATAATGCTTGCTACGTTAAACACTGTGACGGGTAGCTCCAAGTAATATATTGATTACTAATAAATAAAGAGTTGTTCCAGTTTCAAAATTATCAAAAAACTGTTAGAAATTAGTTTCTTCACGTGATTAGTGCTAAACCATATAACATAGAGCTCAAAATAAGCAAATATTTACGTGTAAGTGATTAAAACTTTAAAGTACCGTGCAGAAAACAAACATTAACTCCCGTTCTGAAAGTGTGTGACATAAAAGCCATAAGCGCCGCAATCTGCATGGCGCTTACGCTCTTCTTGCCGAGACTACGCATAGTGTTCGTTCACTCATTGTGTTGTTTTACCGATTACTAAGTCACAATATTTATAGATTAAAATGAGTACCTGCAGTGGATGCCGACAAATAATTAGCGTTACAGAAAAGATTTCTTGCGCATCGTCATCAAGCGCGAGCAATTATCATTATTCATGTGTAAATATGTCTAAAGAAAACTTTAGCAAGCTTTCGGCGAAAGCCAAGTCTGCATGGAAATGCCCCGAATGCAAGTTACCTCGCAAGGGTGGCGACAATAGCGAGACACCGGTCAAGGTGACCGATACGAATGATGCCTGCGCGGGCTCCTCCTCGTCTTTGGACGCCATATCCAAACGTATGACCCAGTTTGAATCTACTATACGTGCGTCCATCGCATCTCAAATCAAGCAAGGCTTCGAAGGTATCCAGCGAAATGTCGACCTTATACCGGACTTAGTCAAAAGCATTGAATTTATATCCGAAAAGTACGAAGAAATACATGGAGAGATGAGTCGTCTGCGTTCAGAAGTGTCGGAACTACGCGCGGAAAATACTTCGTTAAGAGAAAATGTACAGGATCTTAACCTCAGAGTGGCTCAAATTGAGCAGCAATCCCGAGAAAATAATATTGAAATCCAGTGTATCCCCGAATACTCTAATGAAAATTTGGTTTCTACAGTGATTCAACTCGGCGCTACCGTGTCGTGTCCTATAGCCGACCCCCAAGTAGCGAAGTCAAACCGTAGTGCATCTACAACGAGACCTCGCTCTGTGATCGTTAAACTGCCGTCGCCTCGCGCGCGAGATCGCTTACTGGCGGCCCGCCTGGCCTTCAACAAGGCAAATCCGACAGACAAGCTAAATTCATCACATCTTCGAATTGGTGGAGAAGTAAAACAACCCATCTACGTCGGGGAACACCTATCGCCAAAGAACCGCGCGCTGCAAGCTGAGGCTCGTGCTTTAAAAAGAGAAAAAGGCTACAAGCATCTATGGACCAGCCACGGACGGATTTTATTAAAAAAGGGAGATGAATCGGAAACTATTTTGGTCAAAAATATGGAGGTTCTTTCTGCTCTTAGAGCTACCTAGATACGAGTATATTTTCGGTTGTTTTTTATTTGACCTTAAACATAATTAAAATGGCTGAACTTAGAATATATTACCAAAACGCTAGGAGTATTAGAGGTAAACTTCAAGAATTGTTTCTGTCATCTTTGAATGTAGATTATGATATTATAATTATAACCGAAACCTGGCTTAATGATAGCGTCATTGACACTGAAGTGCTAAATGAAAATTATACAATTTACCACGCGATAGATGTAGCACATCTTGTTCTAAATCCGATGGAGGAGGGATGTTAGTAGCAATCTCCAAGACAATTAATTCCTCTAGGCTATCTGCCCTCGAGAGTCAGCATGAGGACATTTGGATAAAAATCAGTTTTAATTCGAAAACAACCTACGCTCTAGTTATTTGTGCAGTGTATGCGCCACCTCCCGTGTCATGTGATCGATTAAATAATCTTTTAGATTATATAAGTAACGGTATATCCTCATGTGATGATAGTGCTACTTTCTTAGTTGTCGGTGATTTCAACATTGGGAGTATTGGCTGGAGCTCTGATCAAAAACATACTGAGCCATCACTCGCAATCATGGATTCTTGTTCGACAGGCCTGGAAAAAGCATTGTCTGATTTTATGTCTCTTCACGATCTAAATTAATTTAACCTTATTAAGAATGAAGATGATAAAATTTTAGATCTTGTACTGTTCTAACAATTATGTAGAGACCAAGCTTGCTGATCCACTTTCTAAAATTGATCCTTACCCCCCCCCCCCCCCCCCTTGCTTATCGAAATAGCATTTTCAAATATTCAGTATTTAAAAATTCTTAATACAAGGCAGCCAAATTTCTTTGCAGCGGACTACTCCATAATAAACAAACAAATTGATGATGTAGACTGGGAAAATGCTCTCGGGTCACTGCGCGGGGTAAATGACATGGTGGAAGTCTTTTATCGTAAAATCGAAGTGATCATTACAAAGTATGTACCATTAAAAACAAGGAGTAAGAAGCAATATCCAGCGTGGTATACTAAAGAATTAATAACATTCATTAAAAATAAGGAAAAATTGCGTCAAAAAGTCAAAAAATACAAGAATCCCATTGACGAGTTTGAATTTAGGGAGGCCAGAGCAAAATGTCATCGACTCATTAAGGAAAGCTATGCTATTTACATGAAGACTATAGAAGATTCTATATCTAAAAATAATATGAAAGCCTTTTGGTCGTTTATTAAATCCAAGCGGAAAAATAAAGGTTCTATACCTGGGGAAATGCACATAAAGAATGTTAAACTGTCAACGCCAACCGCAATTTGTAACGCCTTTGCCGATCATTTTTCTTCAGTGTATGTGGCTGATGGCATAAACAATTCTCCGCCTCCGACGCCTTTCCCCTCTATCTGTCATGGTACATTAGGAAAAATTATATTTACCCCTAGCATGGTCGAGAGAGCGTTTAAAAGTTTCGATAAAACTAAGGGGGCGGGACCTGATCATATCCCGGCAATCTTCGTTTCAAACTGTGCAAGTAGTTTGGCTATTCCTCTTTCCATTATTTGTAACTTTTCTCTTGAGAGTGGGGTTTTTCCTTCAGTCTGGAAAAAAGCAAACGTCCTACTGATTCCTAAAGCCGGTAGTGCGAACCATATTGAAAATTATAGACCCATATCTTTGCTTTCAATCCTAGGGAAAGTATTTGAGTCACTGGTCAATCCTATTCTTATTAGTCATCTTAAGCCGTTCCTCGTACCTCAACAACATGGTTTTCGTGGAAATAAATCGACGGTTTCCAATCTAGTTATGTTTGTTTCTGAGTTATCCGAAGCTTTGGACAGGGGCCAGCAAGTAGATGCTGTTTATGCAGATATAGGCAAGGCTTTCGACCGGGTCGATCACAAAATTCTTATAAATAAATTAGATTACTTTGGAGTTCATGGCAAAGTACTAAATTAGTTTTCATGTTACTTATCTTCAAGATCACAAAAAGTAGTGGTGTGTGGTCGGGAATCGAAAAGCTTCGATGCCCCTTCAGGCGTACCACAAGGTTCTCACCTCGGGCCTACCTTATTCTTAGCTTTTATTAACGACATGCCCCAAGTCATTCGTTTTTGTAGCTTTTCTCTTTTTGCTGATGACTTGAAGATTTTCAAGGTAATAAACACTTCTTCTAACTCACTGCAACTGCAAGAGGACTTGAATCGTGTTCTTGATTGGGCTAGTGTGAATAAATTACCTTTGAACATTAGTAAATGTAAGCACATCAAATTTAGCAAAAAACGACGCCCGCTTCTAACATCATATTGCATTGATAATAATCCACTTGAAGAAGTGTCAGTAATAAGAGACCTAGGCGTAATATTTAACAGCCAGCTGCCTTTTAATGCTCATATCGATGAGATTGTTAGTAAGGCCTATAAACTAATAGGTTTCGTATGGCGTAACTGTAAAACATTCAAAAATAAAACGGCTTTGATTACTGCATACTTCGCGCTGATTAGGACTCAATTGGAATACTGTTCCAATGTCTGGAACCCCCAGTATAAATGCCACCAGGATAGAATCGAAAGAATCCAAAAGCGTTTTCTGTTTTTCTTATCTGTTCATCAAAGGAAACTCCCTTCTCTAATGAGTTATAAGGAACGGCTTTGTTTTTTCAACATGCCATCGTTGGAAAATCGCCGATGGATTTCTGATCAGGTCTTGTTGTTCAAAATTCTAAACGGGTTAATAGATTGTCCTCAGCTGCTGCTTAAAATTGGATTTACGGTACCTAGATCTAACTCGCGCATAGCAAATTTCCGTCCTTTTGCTTTAGGTAATTTTCGGACCAATCTTGGATCTCATAGTATCATCCCTAGAATATGTAAGGAGCATAATAGAATGTATAAGAACACTAGGGTAGACTTATTGGCAATGTCACTTTATAAATTTAAGAAGTTCCTTCAGAACTATGATTTAATATCATACAGTTAGTATAATATTATCTGTAGTATAATAAGTACTAGCAGTCACTTCACATTGTTTATGGAACGTTATTTACTTAAATAATATAAAATACTTTAATCCATATATATCTATTGATATTAAGACCGAGATATTCATATTACTAACAGTTTTTGAGAAAAGGTCATTTAAGCTTACTTTTCACTGTAACTTTAACTTGTGATTAAAGGGTAGGTTAAAAAGAGCTTTGGCAGGCTAAGGAGACTAATAGGGTATATTAATGAATTTTAAGTTTTGCTCTATTAAAAGCTCATTCATGTAACAAACAGTAGACAAAAATATTGTTTCGAATAGCTATAACAATAACCAAGATATAAGCCATCAAACATTTCATTCTATCTCTTTCTAGCAAAACAGAATTTAATATGGAGTTTATATGGCCGGACTGCACTGTGACGTAACAGGACATATCGGCTCTCTCTGTCTAATTACTAGTATAAAATGCCTATATTATTATTATGCATTGGCCGATTTTCATTTTCATTTCACATTTTGAATTAGTTTTACGGTATTTTGATATTAAGTTAAAAAAAGCGATACAAATAATTAATGCATGTTCCCTATTCTTGTACAAGTATTTTTTTAATTATTGGAATTAGTGAAAATACATTGATATAAAAATATACTATTTATAATTTCTACTAACGTTGTTTTTATCCCGTTACCTGCGTTTTCCTTGTCTTTTTTTATAAATTTTAAATTAATCTTTAACCTGTCCTTTTAACCAGATAACTACAGCAAGACTAATCGTTAATGGAGTTACATTTTGAATGTACGTTATAAAAGCAAAGTAATGTTTGACATGGACCAGAGAGTTTTTACAACATAAGTAAGCAATATAATTAAAAATGTATTTTTTTCTCTTCTAACCTGTCCATTGAAACTTTCACCTGTATCTCCAAAACTTTCATACACTACCATTTCTACATTTTCATGAATATTCAGTTCCCTTTTACAAATATGGTGCTATTGAAGTATAAAGAAACAGTTTTCATCGCCATATGACTTTTTTGGTATATATTTATATTATACCTCGACATTTAACTTACTATCGCTTGACAAGTTCTTTCGTGGCACTCCCATGGTCTGCGAAAACGCGCGGCGGAGCACGATGACTCTACCGCGCGCACACTTCTTACTCGCCCACGCTGCCTTTCCCCCCGTCGCCGACAGACCATGGGACTGTCACGAAAAAACTTGTCACGCTATAATCGAAAGAGAATACACCAAATTTGTAAATGTATGTAAATACATTGGAACGGCGCCCAGTCCATCCAGTTTAACTTTGATGACCTAATTTACATAAATTTCGTTGTCGGGGCATTACTACGCATTGACATTTAGAATTTTATTCTAGACACATTCTAGATTTTTTTTTCTTTTTATTGAGAATCCTTTTGGGATTTATGTTGTTAATTAATTTAATTTTTAAAATGATGTTTTCATCTATAATATTATACTTAAGTTAAATAATCTGATTAGGTTTTTCTGGGTTTTCCCTAATCCTTGCAACAAATGTTGGATCATATTGTATGTCTTCCAGCAAAGACTTCTCTCAATATAACTGACAATTCGAAAGTGCTTGTACCTAGGCCTACTTAAATAAAGCATATATATTAAAGCATATTGATTTGATTGATTGATTTGATTGACTAACCTAAATCCTTGATGTAGTGTTGTGGTATAGATGGATTAGGGCTTTAAGTACATTTTGGACGTTATAAATGTTGCTCTCAAACATTATAAGCGACCTGAATTGCTTACAACTCTTATTGCGGTTTTGTTTACCTAGGCTGACGTTTAATATTGTAACGTTCTCTTTAAAGACCACTACTTGGTAGGTAAATTCCTCCAGTTACTAAACTGGAGGAATTTATTAGAACATTTTTTGTAAACCAAGAACTGGGGTAAGGTGTTCGACCGGGTGAACTGGGATGTAAACGCTTTTATATAGTAATGGACAGAACCCTGCTCCGATGACCTGGATAAGTTTACTATTTACATCACGTCGCACGCAGAGACGGTTCTCTTGACCCGCTAATTGGATCGGATGATCGCAGCGATATTACACACGTGTTGCGTGCAGCTTCCGTGGGAAGTGCACCGGTTGTCAAGGTCATTTACATAATGATACAGTTTTGTACCAATGGCTCGTTTGTAAGGGAAATAAACGACTGACCGACCAAATACGTGGTCCATTTCATACAAGCGCATATGACGCGTTTACAAATACACATAAAACTGTCAGATTCTGCGTAGTTACACCAACTAGATTTCACCCTGACACTGCAAGTAACAAAGTGACAAATACGACACGCAACTCTGCGGCTGTAAGTATGGCCATCTCATCATGCAGATGGGCCGAGTACGCAGCAGGGTGTACGTCGGCGGTCGGTGGATGCAATTGCCGCTGTGTCCATGTTATTATAATGCGGGCCCGGCGCCGAGTGCCGACAATCCAATTTACCCTCCTTCGCCGGGGCCAAGCGTATTGTGCGCTGAGACTTACAGCAGCATAGTCACCACGCGAAAAGACGCGGATTATCTGGGGTCATGGCAGTGCCCCGTCAAGTTGAGCACAACAGAGGAAAAGGTACGGCCGTATCATCACTTTCTGGAAGCCATTCGGGCCATTTTCGACCCCTCTGTAACTTCGTTGTGAAATACCTGATTCAGATGCCGCATACCGGACACCGAATACTGGACACCGTATACAGGACACCGGACACCGGATACCGCACACCGGATACCCAATATCCGATAATCGATACCCGACACCATACACGAGATACAAAACTCTAAATTCCAATCTCACCTCCAACAGGTTATGCTTCACACTGTTGTGCACGGTTGCGACATGTTCGTAAAGCTCCTGCTGAACAATCTCCAGCCCCGCATCGAACCCAGAGTCGAACGTCAAAGTCACATACTGCAGCTATCGAGAGTGCTGCAGTACATGGCAACCGACATTAACACGAAGGAGGTCACACACAGTTGCGGCACTCCTCGATATGGAAAATGTGTTCGACAGGGTATGGCATGAGGGCCTCCTGTCCTGTACAAACTGTCGACGAGTTGTTCAAATAAGTTTTTTGAAAATGAAAAATTCAATTAGCAAGATAATATTTATATTATGTGTTGTTTATATGTGTATTTATACAAATTGAGAAAATTTAATTTTTTTTGTTTGGTTAACTTTAACTTTGGAGATAAAGGGGAGGAATGATGTGTTTTTTACATTTGCCTTAATAAAACAAATTCCAATCACAATAAAAATAATTCAAAATTGTTCGAAAATGTGCATGTTAAGCTCTATCATATGTTATCCTACTTGATCCAGTAGCCTTACTTAAAGTTTTTGCCCCCTTCCCCTCGTATTCGTAGTTTATTTGGAAGATAAAAATATATAATATTAGACACACAGACAGACAGAGTCGCATCATAAGGGTTCCTTTTGTACCCTTTTGGTACGGATCCCTAAACATGCAGTATGAAAAAGTGCTCTAGCAGAAGAGCATATCTCCATGGCACTTACGTCCTTTTGTTGAGAAGTGCCGTTTTTCGGTAATAACTCAAAAACGGTATATCCGAACCGGTTGGAAGTCTTTTAATAATTTATTAACCTTTGTAATTGTTTTCATCTTTTTTGGATATAATGCAGTGTTAGTGGCCCGTATGTCAGGTTGTACGACGACGAGTAACAGCGCCGCGTCGTTGGCGTGTAAGCCCAGCTTCATGTCGCCCAGCACCGGGATGGGATGTTGTCGGTGTAGCGGGTAAAGCAGGCCGGAGATAAGCATACGCCGAGGAGCTGGAGACGTCGACAGTTTGTACAGGACAGAAGGCCTTCATGCCATACCCTGTCGAACACCTTTTCCATATCGAGGAGTGCTGCAACTGTGCGTGACCTTCTTCGCGTTCATGTCGGTTGCCATGTACTGCAGCACTCTCGATAGCTGCAGTGTTGTGGAGTGACATGCTTGAAATCCGAACTGTTTGACTCTGGGTTCGATGCGGGGCTGGAGATTGTTCAGCAGGAGCTTTATGAACACGTCGCAAATGAGCACAACACCGTGAGACACAACTGGTTGGAGATGGGGGTGGGTGAGATTGAAATTTTGAGTTTTGTATCTCACGGTGTGTTACACAACGAAGTTACACAGGGGTCAAAAATGATGGTACGGCAGTGCCTTTTTCGCTGTTTTGGTCGACTTGACGGGGCACTGCCATGCCCCTAGATTATCAGCGAGTTTTCGCGTGGTGACTATGCTGCTGTAAGTCTCTGCGCAAAATACGCTTAGCCCCGGCGAAGGAGTGTAACTTGGATTTCCGGCACTCGGCGCCGGGCCCGCATTATAATAACATGGACACCAGTGAGAGCGGTCGCTGTGGGGCTATATGTATACCGGCAGTTGCAGAGCGAGTGAGCCCGCTGTCCTCGCTAGATGCTGCGGTGCGACGTCAGTCGGTGCATGTTGTACTCTGCCGAGAGCGGTCGCTGTGGGGCTATATATACACCGGCAGTTGCAGAGCGAGTGAGTCCACTGTCCTCGCTAGATGCTGCCGAGCGACGCCGCGCCGGTCGATGCATGTTGTACTCTGCCGAGAGCGGTCGCTGTGGGGCTATATGTACACCGGCAGTTGCAGAGCGAGTAAGTCCGCTGTCCTCGCTAAGGTGCGTCCACACTTGTATCATTTGCTCGTATCCGATCATCGTGCCGTGGCATGACTGCGTATCGCGCTGCTTGGAGGCTCACTGTCGGCATTCCGTATCATTTGCGCCGCCACGTGAAGAAACGCGTCCACGCTAGCCGTATCGTTTCACCGCTCTGATCATTTTGGCATTTCGCCGATCATCATTTTTCGCGTGATCGTTCTTCTGTAGTAGCGTTGTGTTCCGTGTAAAACTGTTGCACTCTGCGATCGCACATCAAATTGGTTGACACCCGTGCAGAAACATGAAGATCGTTATCACGACAGCTGATAAGCCGCGAGCGCAGAGCACCAGCGTGGACAGCAGCGCCCATGCGTCGGCGGCACCGCGCGCGTAGCAACTAAAAATGGCAGTACTTTGGAAATTCGCCGTAACACACCTGCGCCAGCGACTCAAGCCACGCCTCTCGGCCATCTCTTTCACGCGTAGCTGCAATGTACGAAACAGAAGATGATCGGGCAAAAACCGACTCGAGATGGATCGCGGCGTATCATGACCGCGTAGCATGATCGCGTGTCATGATCGCTACTGTGGACATCGCACCGTCGCGATCATGCCGCGCTTGCCCGATCCAAGTGTTTGATACGCGTAGCAAAATGGATTTCGTGCGATCAGATCGGTGCAACGTCCAAACGCGTGATCGTGACACGCGATCATGCCACGCAACGATGATCTGATACGGGCAAATGATACAAATGTTGACGCACCTCTAGACGCTGCCGAGCGACGCCGGTCGGTCCATGTTGTACTCTGCCAAGAGCGGTCGCTGTGGGGCTATATGTATACCGGCAGTTTTAGAGCGGGTGATTCCGCTGTCCTCGCTAGACGCTGCGGAGTGACGACGCCGGTCGGTGCATGTTGTACTCTGCCGAAAGCGGTCGGCTATATGTATACCGATTTCCACGTTAATGAACTCTTACCCTTATATATTAGTATTTATTTTTCCACAGGTCCAATCTTCTTAAGTACCGCTTAAATCAGCTGTAGTTATTCAATCGTAATTATTACCCAGAGTTTTTTGTGTGGGTATGATTTAACAGTGGGCAACTAGTAGGTACTCGTATATAAAATCATTGCCACACCGAAAACCCTGTGTTATAATCATAACACTTTTTAGGAGACTAAAGTATATATTAACGAGCGGCCACCCGCGACTTAGTCCGCGTAGATTTAAGATGAATCAAATATATAAATGAAGTCAACTTTTTTCTGTCAGTTGTCCGATGCTGTTAACCTTTGTAAAAAATACTCAGACGATATTCAGCGACATACGAAGGCAACACTGGTACTGGCACTTTTAACGCCTGCCAGACTATGAAAAGAAGAGACAAGCGGAGTTCCCGATACGGGCCTTAATGTAATGTTGTAGAAGGTACCTCAGCGTTTCAAAAGGATAGTATTTTGAGGCAAATCATCATCGTCTTCATTGTAGTTTTGTGGTTCATAGTAGTGTTTATCAAATGTTCATCAAATAATTCAATTCGCATCGCTAATGCTACCTACCTGTTGGCGAATAGGTATATTTTATTCTTGTTCTGTTATTTAGCAGATGTAGATCAAATGATAACATAAGGATAGTATGTTGTGTCATTCGTCAAATGTAAACCAAAATATTTTAAAACATGTAAATGACTAAGAAAATGAATTGAAAAAAAAAACAATTACAATGGAAAACATTAATTTCTTTTACCCCCTAATTTTATCGAACTATCTAATAATATTTGCAAAATTAAAAGGAACGTATTTCATATTTTATAAATATTTTTAATTTTAGCCACTGAATTTAATAAAACAAAACTACTGCATTCTATAAGGGCCTAAGGGCAATTCGAGGAAGAATATTTAAAAAAAAGTAAAAAATATTCTGCATCTGTGGGCTCATTGTGAGAAGTGTATAGCTAGAGATGGCGAAAAGCATTACAATTCAATTTCAATCAACGTGACTCTCGTACCAATCGTAAAAAAAACACTGTGATTTTGTTACCCACGACTGACCACGACTTGCCACGTTAAAGTTACTTACTGTAATGAATTCAGATCATTAAAACAATTTTACCGTGATTTCATCACACTTGTAGGTCACATAACCTACGTGAATTGTAACCTTCCGTCCTGACCAGTCACATTTATATTTTTCTATATCAATGTGATTTTTTATGGTGTCGTTATTATAACCCGCGACTAGTTATGGCACAAACGTAAACTGCCGATATGACACGTTAACTCCGTACCGCCTAAAGAGTACTTTTTGCTAATAATATATTTTTTTTCATAAATTAGGGATCTCAAAATTCCAAAAATAATGTTAATGTGTTCTGAGAGCCCATATCTATCGGTGATATTTCAATTGTAGTTCCTTTCAAAAAATTAAATGTTGACCATTGTACTAACAACGCTACCAATGGATGAATAGCCGTACAACTGTAAGTAAGTAAAGAGCTAAGTTATGTTTTACTTTGTTCTACCACAAATAAATAAAAGGATGAGATAATATATCACCATCATAAAATGTCAATGATCATTTCTCTAATGTACAATGTAAATCATGTAAGTAAGGAAGAAAATGACTTGTAAGATTCTTAACGGTACGTATTACCAGCGCCAGCTGTTGACGAATAACATTATTTTCGTAATCAGGTCTATAATAAAACAAGAGGTGATAGCACCTCTTGTTTTATCCCCTAAGATGATGGATTCTACTCACGAAGTTTCAAATTTAGAAGTTTAAAAATGTTAAGTTCCCCCCAGGGGATTAATTTCCTTATTGGATAAATTTCAGTAAACTAAGAGTTTAAGTTTTGAATTTCAAACAAACTATTTTTTGCGAAATTTCAAGTTTCTAATTCCAAAGATTTTACGTTTCACATACAAACCTTCATCCCTTGTTTTACCCCTTTAGTAGTTGAAATTTAGCAAACCAAGATTTAAGGTTTTTTTTATTTATTTCAAACACACTATCTTTTTGCGAAATTTCAAGCCTCTAAGTTCAAAGATTTTACGTTTCACATACAAACTTCCATCCCTTGCTTTACCCCCTTAGGAAAAGAATTTCGAAAAATCAAGAATTTAAGTTTCTTGATTTGAAACACACAATCTTTTTGTGTAAATTTCAAGTCTCTAAGTTCATTACTTTCGGCTCTGCGTTGATATGTCAGTCAGTCAGGACTTTTCCTTTTATACCGGGTGATTTTTTAACAAGTATCCAAATGTTTACTAGGTATAACTTAGGGATTCCATTTTTGATAAAAAAAAGGTAGTTATTTATTGAAATGTAAAATTATTTTTGGTAAGTAATTATCCATGAATCGTGGACACCAAGTTATATTGTAAAGAAACACTATCCATTAATACTGTCAATGAGGGTAGTTTACAATCACAACAGGTTAATGCGCTCCGTCTCCGTAACCGCTAGTCGAATGGTAACAGTACGCGCGTTCGCATGCGCGGTAATTACAATATTACGCGAATATTACGAGATGGTGCAATGTTACGTGTTAAGTGGCGAAAATTTACGCGAAGCCCAGAGAATGTACGAAGCAGATTCTGTGCCGCGCCTTCGCAACATCGGATTAAACGCAAGGACACCAAATCGAAAAACTATTTTGGCTGCGAATGAAAAGTTGTTAGATCACGGTCAATTTACAACGCCATTATACGCGCAAGCCCATGGCAGGCTTAGACTGGAAGTGGAGTATTTTTTTTTGTGGTGAGGTTTATTCGATTTTCAATTATTGTACAGTTGGTTAAAAATATTTAATACCTACGCTTGAATGCGAAAGTCATTACGGTCCGATTTAGTTTTAAAGTTTTGGCACACCGTTCATTTTAATTAGTTTAGAGTATTTTACAAAAACTCCTTTGTTTCTTGTCTTTTCTCTCCTGTTTTACGCACTTTGACGGTGCTAAGCCCGTTAAAAGTATGAAGGAAAAATTTGCAACTTTATATGTGTGCTAGTTTGAGTGAATGATGTCCCACAGGTAATGTGATAAATGGTTTGCCCTATTTAAGAGGATTTATACCCGTTTCAATTTATTAATTTGTTTTAAACGCTCTTAAGGCTTTGTAGCATTGAGGTAAGAATTATTTTTCTTTGGCCTGTAGGTATTTTTTTTATTTACTACCTGCTACTTACTACGCATATCGGGCGGCGCGGAGCGGGCGGGCAAGGCCATCAGCGCTTACGCAGAATGTTAGCCATAAACTCTGAATTTTTAGAGACGACTTTCAAGTGCAATTACTCAAAAACATTTCCTACGTGGGAGTAAGAGAAAAAACTTCTGTTGTAATCTCCCTGTATATGTAGAAGATTCCTCGCGATCACCTCGATATTTCTTGTGCATTTGTTTTTATCTATTAATGACGCCGCAGTTTCTCCAAGACGATATTATTTTGTTCCAGTGTAACACAATTTATGACACACGGTATTATGTCAAGGAGTGAACCCGGGCACCGCCTCGCTAATCCGCTCGCAATGCTAATCCAATTACAAAGCAATCCGCCGCCACGGCTCGTACCACGATTAGGCAGCAGATACCTCGCACTCGCAGGAACGAATCCGCCTAATTACATTTGCTTCGGTTTCGCAATCCGGATCGTCCCAACTTTACACATTGTTCATCGGCTCCTGCTGAGCCGGAGTTCATGTCAAACATATCTATTTACTTTAAGCTGTGGCTTAAAATATACACGATAATACATAGATGATCTAGATAATGGAATATTAGCGAAGACATTCAATAGATATTAAGATTTTCGTAGCGTTATACGCGTAGTTAACATACGAAAAATATGTATGTAGCGAAACTTGCTACGAGCAGAGCACCCATCACGCGAGTTACTTATCCACGGTTATCTACCTAAGATTTGTTAGTCGGTCCATTGAAGATTTATTTTACCGTCATTTTATAAATGATAGAGCTTCATGGAAGCGGCGCACCTACTTCGCAGTGCCTACTCACAGATGAGTGTGGAATAAAGTGTGGTGCACACAAGAAGACATAATGTTATAGAGAATAATAATATGACTAGGCATTCAAGTGATTGTGGTTGTCAAGTTTAGGGTGATTTGAATATAGTAATTATGTAATCTCTCTGTGACTTTGAGGACATATCTGATCAAAAACTTGGTGAAAAAAGGTTAATTTGCTAGTTAGCTTCAATAAAATCGATATCTATAAAACAATAATGTGACAATGCTATTGATATACAACGCACAGTATAAACCACTGTAGGTAGGTAAATGAAATTAGACGAGGTGTAAAACCACTGTAGGTTGCTTTAGAGGCGTAAAGGTACACTAAAGATAGGTGGTCTTAATTGAGGATTTTGTACAAGAAAATTAATCTATATCTATAGTTGTCAAAATGAAATGTACATTGAATATATAAAAAAAAACGTTTGTAACAGACTATTTGGAGGACACTGAATCAAATGCGCTCGCTAACTCGCTACTTAGTTATGGGCTTATTGTGTATGGACGAACGTTTAGTACTTATATTAAAGATGTAAAAAATATACAGATAAGACTGATAAAGTTCCTCGTAAGTAAAAATGTTAAAAATAAGTGTAATGGAGAATATGACAAGTTATTTAATTTATGTAAAATTCTACCAGTTGATAAAAAAGTTAAATATCTGATAGGTTTAGAGTATTTGTAAACTAATTCAACCAAGTGTAAAAAACTACTACCGTGAAAGGACCTCAAAATATTTAGTACCAAACATTTTTAATAAGATTCATTTACTTTTTGTTTTACAAATATCATGATAATAATCACAATTTTTGCAATTTATTAGTGGATCACTCCACTTGTGTTATTAATATATAATAGCGCCACCTCTCGCCGAGCAATGGTACCTGTAAAGGTATCTGCTCGGGGTGAAAGTAACTTCATAGTTCTGCACTAGGCGGCGCTAACGGCTAAAGAGTCGGATGCACCATACAGAGATCCATAAGCAAGAACAGATGACAAAATTCGTCGACTACTGGTGTGGACGATTAGCTCAGATGGTAGAGCATGCTGCCCCGGTCTGGCTCAAGGCACTGGTTCAAGTCCAGTATCGTCGAAAAAATTTTTCATTTGTTTCTGATCTTTGTTTATAATAAGATTCATTTACTTAGACACGAAAGTAAAATAAGTGAAACTGTTTTAATATCAAAACTAAAGGACTTCCTCCTCGAAGATAAGCCAGTGTCATTGTAAACACGCTGACGCGCTGTCCTCGAGGACGAAGTACCTACATAATAAATATGATGCGTGTGCAGATTTTTCTAACCGGCTCATTTGTATACCATGTAGTTATATAATTAAGTTATATTAAGTGTTTGAAAACTGAGCGCTTCTCGCCATTAAACGTCACAGTTTGGCTATTAATAATTTTTATCCGAATAAGCTGAAGAAAAAAAGAGGCGTTATGACTTTTTCTCCTGTGCGAACGAAGTTGCGGATGCGGGCACCTTCTGGTCTTTACATATATTAATATATTAAGCCGAAGAGGGTCAAAAGTCTGTACATGGAAGATATTTGAAAAAAATTGGCCGAGGATACTTAAAATCGATAACAGAGCACTATCCAACAGTTTTTAGAATTTTGCCTGTTTATCTGTTTGTTTGTTTATTTGTACGCGCATCACGTGAAAACGGCTGAACAAATTTGATGCAAACTTTACTAATCGGTTGAAAAAAGCCCCGGCCAGGTTATAGGCTATAAAACTTCAACCCTCAAAAGGGGGGGGGGGGGGGGGGGAGCCACTACATTTGATTGAGTTAAGTTTGCACCTGAATGTTATCGCGCTACTTAGGAAGGAGGTGCAAACTTCTCTCAAACATGTGTAACGAGCCCACGAGTATCGAGTACCTTGCTAAACTAACAGGTGGCGCTAAAATTAATACCTTTTTGCTAAATCCATACTCACATTATAAATGCGAAAGTGTGTCTGTCTATCTGTCTGTTACCTCTTCACGCTTAAACCGTTGAACCGATTTTGATGAAATTTGGTATGGATCTCCGTTTGAGTTTGAGTCCCTCTCCCCTCCCTCTCAGTTTGAGTCCCGGGTTTGAGGCTACTTTTTATCCCGGAAAAATACGCTTATCCGCGATAAACGAAATTAAGGCGGACGAAGTCGCGGGCAGAAACTAGTAATAAATAAAATAAAAAGCCGTTTATTCTTCTATTTATTTACTTTTACATACACGTGATATACGGTATAAAGAGAAATATATCGCCGTAACGTAATAGTCGCCTCGCCTTGGCGTAGACCTCCCCCAATTTTTCCATAGTTCTCTATCTCTAGCTTTTCTCATCCATTGTGGTCCCATTCTTCGCGTGAAGATCTTTTTTTTGGCCGTCCCAGTGAACGAAAAAAACATAGAACGCGAGCTTCCTACAAAATTGCAGTACAAAACGGGGTAAATATTCTAAATCCGCATGCGCGTTGTGTGACCAATAAGAAAGTTGGCCAAAATATCAGTCTACTTTCTATTACCTAAAACAAATAATTGTGATTGGCCAATTTCATAATAACTGGCTGTGATTGGCTTCTAGCGCTGACGTTTTATAGTATCAACATGACGGCGACTATGAAAACGCATACGTAGTTGATGGTCACATGCAATAAAGAGTAATTTTGTAGGCAGAATTGTCGTATTATTTAAATTGAATTTTCAGTTTTATTTTATATTTAAATAATAACCTTACACAAATCAAACTAGTCTCCAATTAAGATATAGCATACTTATACTGTGAATACTAGACGACCATACGAATATGCATATATTATTTAAGTAATTTAAGTATTTATATAGCTAGCTAAATAAATACTTAAATACAAACAAACAATCAGCCACTAGAGTCTGGCCAATGAAAGATGAGAATGAAATCAACCGAGAAATTTAAAAATGTAGCTGCAGTGTGCCTGTATGAGCTAGATATAAACAAATTTAAATGCTTTTCTCAGTAACTAATAAGTAATAACTTAATAATTAATGACAAAAGCAACGAATTGTGCAACTCTAGATCATACAGGCACACTGCAGCTACATTTTTAAATTTCGCGGTTGATTTTATTCTCATCTTTCATTTGCCAGAGAGACTCTAGCAATGATAACTTTTGTAGTACGTTAAGACAACGCAAAAATGGAGGTTGAGTACGTTTATTGTTGCCGTGTTAGTATGTCTGTATGGGTCAAATCTTTGAAGCTAAATTAAAACCACTTGCCGGTTTCTGATTGTACTAAATTTTTGTATACTTTTGTAAGTTTGGTGAGAATGCAATATTATGATAATATCGAGCTGATGTGATGATGGAGACGGAAGGTGAGCATAGGAACTCTGTTATAAGTTACCGTGATCCTACCGAGTTTGAGCTCTTTAGAATGATATCTTTTAAATCAAATTGCAGCTTTTTCGAACACTGTATATAAGATAGTTATGTGCATGAAAACAAGAATCTCAACACATAATATATCAAATGTTCAATAGGTATCATAATACCTATTCATTTACATATTAACATTTTGATGGTGTAAGGTGGTATAGCACCATCCCTATACAAAATCTCTTCCGACTAAAAAAAATAAATAATTATGTTTACGCTATTTTTTACGTGTGAAAAGTGATTCCAACTTTATTTTTATATTTTCTAGAATGACTAATACATCATTTTACAGATCAATAAGCCGTATTTTTTCACTTTGGAAATGGAAATAATACGACAGTCATGCAGCGCCGCCATATGCAACTGACAGCCCGTTTGACCCAGTTTATACGCCCCGCCCTTTTCGACACTGTTTTCGTGGGGTCATTTTGCGACGCTAGTTGTGCTTCTATATTTTTTTCGTTCGCTGGGCCGTCCTCACGATCTTGTCCTGTTCCGCGGGAACCATTCTAAAATTTTTGGTCCATCTATCGTCCTTCATTCTACATATATGGCCGGCCCAGTTCCACTTCAGTAGTCTTATTCTGCACACTATATCAGTCAAATTGATCCTTTTCCTAATGGCTTGGTTACTGGTTCTATCCGATATTTTGATACCTAACATACTCTTCTCCATTTTGCGCTGACATACTGCTAGCTTAACTTCGTCACATTTTCATATATTCCATGCAATGATATTAATATAAAAAGAGGTAGATAGGTTATACGGACTCCGAAAGTGGCACACCAGAACTACGCCAATTGCAGACAAACTGTTACTTGGAAGTAAATTGAAGAAACTGAATTATGCAGTTATTGTTTTACTTTTTAGTTTTGTTTTTGGAGTTGCTTTTATTTTTTGTTAAAAATTTAATTTATTGTGTAACAGTATTATGATAGAGTTTGACCAAACCGGTTCTAAATATGTACTTGAATAGTAATTGAAAGACGGATAACAGTGGTATTGAAAGTGATACAAGGAGCTCGTTGGCGATATTATCATCGTCTGGTGTTATATTTTTTCCTAGAGTCGAATGTTTCGTAGATGACGAATTTCTGCTCTGAGTACTCCAAGGTGTGGGCTTGAGTTTAGTTCAGAATTATTCGTATACTCGTATTGCGTAGTTATTGATTATGACAGGTTATCCGCATACAGGTCCTTGCAAAAGCTTGTAGCTTCTTTCATTATTTCAGGCCTCTTCGTGACTACATTCCCGAGGTGACTACAAGAAAATTAGTCTCTTCAAATTATTAGGAATTGGTGACAAAAAATATTTCGTATTTCTCCCTTTAAGGCGTGCCTCTTCAATTACAGCCAGGTACAAGTATTATAGTACATAAGAAACATATCATGGCATTACGATGCCCTCTGTACTGCGCACCCCGTCCGTGTAGACCGACTCGGAGCGATGTAAACCTCGCATTACGTGGCATCAACAATCGATCCGATGTACGTGAATGAAGGAACGACGTAGTGAGTGAATGATCGGCTGGGAGCTTTTAGCCCACAATGTGCTAATGCGATGTGTTGTCCCGTCTTCAAATGATTCCAATTTAAATAGGTTATCAAGCAAAGTGGTTTCTGTGAATAAAGTACAGGGATTATCTTCGGCGCGCATTAAATCTTTGCGTATTCAGTTATGTATTAGATGATGACTGATGAGCTACAACATCGCTTAGCGGTAAGCACCTACGTTGAACTGACTACACGATCAATCAAAAATAGGTTCAGAGTACCTACTGGTACAGATTTTTATCTAGTTCTTGCAACTAACTGTACATATTTAATGCCGAAAGATTGCGCAATGCTCTGTTGCAGGCGGGTATTGTGTGTCTTGTTGCGGTCTCCCATTTTCTCGATAGTCATGCTTGTTGAGAATATTCTCCTGTCTTTAATCTTGTGTATTGTTCGAGGTCTATACGAAACTTCGATGTTTTTACGAAGTTTCCAATTATGCCGTTGCAACCGCCATCTGGCGGTTCAGTGTAGTTGAAGAGTCGTATAAAAGGTAAAGTGTACAACATCATTTCTTAATCTATACTCACCGGCTGCTCTCGTCACTGGATTTCCAGTAAATTAAACTACTTTATTTTACACAGTATTGCTGTAGGGTGATTTAATAATAGAACAGATAATATTTATTAATATTCTTTATTAAGAGAGTCGTGTGTTACTGAACAAGGCGATCGATACATTGCAACAGACAACTAACGTGAACTAAATCAGCTTAATAAAAAGCCCTTATGAAAAACAGGAAACATTTAAGAATGCATAGTATTCACGAGAGTGAAAGAGAAAGTTATAT
Source organism: Hedya salicella (assembly GCA_905404275.2). Classification (NCBI taxonomy): domain Eukaryota; kingdom Metazoa; phylum Arthropoda; class Insecta; order Lepidoptera; family Tortricidae; genus Hedya; species Hedya salicella. The sequence goes on from FR990096.1 coordinate 93,675,549, forward strand.
AAAGAGCAGGATGGATGTTTTGTGAATTCCAACAGTTCGTGGGGTATTTATAAAATTTGCTCACACAATGCACTGATATTAAATATTTATAATGTCCGAACGACAATTTTACACAAATCGAGCTAGTCCCTTGGTAGGTTCAATGAGGCAAATCGAGTGTGCGCGTGCGATTTCTCGTCTGTCGCCGATCAAAATAAACTTTTTAACAAAAAAATAAAACCGACTCCAAAAAAAACTAAAAAGTAAAAAATAACGCCATAACTCAGTTTCTTCAAATTACTTACAAGTAACCGTTTGTATAGTGAATCTATACGAGTACAGTATATACAATTAATCTTATTTTGGCGTCGGTGCCATATAAAGAATGTGTAAAATATTGAATATGACGATTTTAGTAAGTTGTGACACGATGGCACCGACTCCAAAATAATATTAATTATAGATTGAGTATACAAACGGTTACTTGTAAGTAATTTGAAGAAACTGAATTATGGCGTTATTTTTTACTTTTTAGTTTTTTTTGGAGTCAGTTTTATTTTTTTGTTAAAAAGTTTATTTATTTTACACTTTTTAGTTAATTGTTACTTAAAAGTGTATCTCGTGACGATTCGAACAAGCCCAAACACGGCTAGGATACATTATTTTATTACATAGATCTGGTGCCTACCTTCCGGCTCCATCATCAAATCAATTCGATGGTACCATTCTCATCAGGAACATTTAAATTTGTGACTATGAAGTTGCTTAGCTAAATTAATCAAGATATTTTGTCGCCACCCGTAAATCATTTATCATTGAGGAGTTCCGATGGCATTCTGTGGTCTTCTGCATCAGTTCCACTTCACCAATTTACGTTTTCTGAATGCAAATGCTTATTATGTTTCTTATAATACCAAAATCGCTATATATATGCCTACAATATTTGAGGAGTTCCTTCAATTCCTCATAGATTCCATCCTCAGATCTTTACCAAAATTAAATGGGACCAACTAGAACGTACCTTCTATAAAACAAAAAAAAAATTGAAATCGGTCAAATAGTCTTTGAGTAATCGGTGAACATCCATAAAAAAAAAAAAAACATTCCGTCGAATTGAGAACCTCCTTTTTTGGAAGTTGGTTAAAAAAGAACGAACTCGCTGATAGGCCACCCTACGTTGACGGTAAAATGTGGTATGTACTACATAGGAATGTGAAGTGTGTAGGACTAATTAATTCGCACAGCGGTTGCTAGATGGTGTAACAATCAGATAAAGGATTTCGAAATATTTATTTTAATAGTGTACACGAAAATCACGCGTTACAAGTATTATGACTCGCTATTGTTATCGATTCAGCGTTCGACGAGTACTGTCAGCTGTTTAAATATAGAGCTTTTCACTTCTCCTGCAAAAAAATTACGTCATATTAGCTTCACGAAGCGAGACTAAAATAGTACATTTAGCCCCTAGGGTTTAATAGAAAGCCATATAATGATACAAAAAAAAAAACTAGCGGCCAGCTACATACTCCTTACGAATTATTAAAAACATACAAACCAACCTGATCAGATTGGCCAAACTTTCTGATAGAACTGCTCAAGCTGTTTTTAGTTTTTCATGAAATATACAACTTTAATGTTAAGTCTTTTTTATTTTCACGCAGTCGAAGTGAAAAGCAGAGTGTTTAACACGTGGCTAAAAGCCATTATGACACTCAGACATAATCACTTCGTGTCATAATGTCAAACAATCTAACTACTCGTATTTGTGGTCACGTATCATTTCAGTCGGGGGGGCGTAACATTTCAAGGATAGTATTTTATTCTCGGTTGTAGTTACTTTCTCTACAAGCTTTACAGGATTGTTGCAAAAGTAATAAGGTAGCCACAACTTTTTTCCATCTCGTCCGAATGAGTGATTGGCAGCAGCAGACGCCTTTTCAGTCAGCTCCGGGAGTAGGTACAATTTCTAGTGCGCGGGCGCGACGCGCGGGTGGCTGTGGCCGGCGCTAATGAAATTAAAGCTGCGACCACACTTAGATCCGTTTAGTGCTCTTAATATGTACATCGTCCCTCGCCCGCGTCCGAGCTTAGTCCAGACACCACTTGTAAGTTGTACACTTGCAGCATTTTATAAATAAATAGTCGATACAAGATAATATACTACGATATATTTAACTAGCGGCCGCCCGCGACTTCGTCCGCGTAGATTTTGGGTAAAAACACAGATATGAATGAGGAAAACTTTTTTCTGTCAGTTATCCGATGATGTTCATGTTTGTAAAAAAATACTCAGAAGATATTCAGCGACCAACGGATTTAGATTGAGAAAATGGGGATATTGAACATTATTCCATAAGAAGGCAATACTGGCACTTTTAATTTTAACGCCTGCAAGACTATGAAAAGAAGAGACCGGCGAACTTCCCGACACTGGCCGTAATGAAATGTCCTAGAAGGTACCTCGGCGTTTCAAAAGATAATTTTACGTGTTAACGTCACAAGAAAACCGACCTATTTTTTGTCTCCCTCCCTCCGTCCCTCTCTCTCTCTTTCTCTCTCTCTATCCTTCCCTCCCTCTCTCCCTTCCTCTCTCTCTCCGTCTCTCCGTCTCTCCCTCCTTCCCTCCCTCCCTCCCTCTCTCCCTCTTCTCTCTCTCTCTCTCCATAATTCATAATTCATTAATTAACACAAAACAGACAATCTCTTTGCAATTTCAAGTTCCTAAGTCAAAAGATTTTACGCTGCACATACAAATTTGCATCCCTTGTTTTACCTCCTTAGGGGATGAATTTCGAAAACTTAAGAATATAAGTTTTTTGATTTTAAACACACAATTTTTTTGTGAAATTTCAAGTTTCTAAGTCCGAAGATTTAACGTTTCATATACAAAGTTCCATCCCTTGTTTTACCCCCTTAGGGGATGAATTTCGAAAAATCAAGAATATAAGTTTCTTGATTTTAAACACACATTTTATTCACGAAATTTAACTTTCTAAGTCCAAAGATTTCACGTTTCATATACAAAATTCTATCCCTTGTTTTACCCCCTTAGGGGATGAATTTCGAAAAAGCAAGAATATAAGCTTCTTGATTTTAAACACAATTTTTCCACGAAATTTCAAGTTTCTAAGTCCAAAGATTTTACGTTTCCTATACAAACTTTGATCCCTTGTTTTACCCACTTAGGGGATAAATTTCGAAAAATGGTTTCTTATCCCTAGCCTACGTTATAAATGTAACCGACTGTGAAAAAACACATTTTCTAGCGTTAGTAGTTTCGGCTGTGCGTTGATGAGTCAGTCAGTCAGGATTTCTTCTTCTATGAGTGTCTCGTCAACGATGTTCGGAGCTTTTAAGGTTGTGTAGTACAATCAATTTCATCGATAAATCACCACGTGTTTTTTTTTTAAGTCAACGGTCATAAAATGGCGGCATTTTTAATTTTTCAAACACCTGAGCACGGGTGTATGTGGTATTTTTTGCTATTATCTGTCAATTATTCGTCCTACGAATACAAACAAAAAATCTTATTAGATAGCTAAACATATCAGCAATCGATTAAATTTAACAATCATACGCAAACGTTTCATAACAGAGCAAAAAAAAAAATTAAACGTAAATAATAAGAACAAAGACGCATATTTTTTTCATATTTCATTTGTTTTTGAAAAAACTAGGTCCTTTACCTACTTTTTTTTTGTTCTGTGTTTGTAGTACGGAATATTTGCTAGAAATGCACACAAAAATCGTAGCTCTATCTTTGATACTTCAAAAATAACACGTGTTCAAATATGACCCTGTTAATTACCTTTTTGACACGATCCCAAGAACTATCATCCCCACTCCCAGTTTTTCTTTTATTAGCAGATAGATAAATCAAGGGGTGCTGCCAGGTCAATCAGTCATCCCTCATTCTGCGTTGTGATAACAACCTTCTGCTATCTTCAGCTTACTTCTGTTCGATTGTGTTATTGTTGATACTTTTGGGTTTGTTAAATTAATTGTTGGACTTGCTGTTTGTTTTCCGCTTTGTTACAATAGAGGACCGTCAGTATTCTAGTCAGCACACTGCTGACATACATTTCGTTTATGGGTTTTGCAACGGGAACGCGACTGCTGCTGTTCAAGAGTACGCAAGGAGGTTTCCTAACAGACCCATTCCGAATGCTCGCTCATTCATAAGAATCCATGTACGGCTCGCTGAGAACGGCATAAGAAGACCTGCCGATGAACGTGTTCGACTTGTGGCACCCCAGGACGAAGAAGAGATATTAAGATTAATCACACATCATCCGAGACTGAGCATTAGAAGAATAGCAAACCGGATGAATTAATGCAAGTGGACAGTCTGGAAAGTATTAAAAAGAGAAGGTTTACACCCTTATCATTTTAGACGGGTACAAGATATTATTGATCCAGATTACGCTGCAAGATCTGTTTTTTGTGCCTGGATAACAAGAAGAGCACGCAGGGATCAAACGTTTTTGAGACGTATTATGTGGACCGACGAGGCCACTTTCACGCGATCGGGATTTACAAACCACCGCAACGAGCATCTGTGGCAGTTGGAGAATCCTCATGCTGTGAGACAAAGTTCGTTCCAGCACCAGTTCTCAGTGAATGTTTGGGCAGGAATTATCGACGATATTTTAGTTGAACCTATTATTCTACCAGCGACAATGAATGGCCCACGATTTTTGGAATTTCTTCAAACAGAGTTTCACGACGCATTAATAGAGCTGCCAATAGCATACAGGAGAAGGATGATTTTACAGTTGGATGGTGCTCCCACATTTTGCAAGAGATGTGCGAAATTATTTGAACGAGCATTATGTCCCATGGGTTGGACGTGACGGACATATCGCTTGGCCACCTCGATCGCCGGACTTAACTCCACTCGATTATTTTCTATGGGGAACCTTAAAACAAAGAGTGTACGTTGACATACCGAGAACAAGGGAAGAATTAGTGCAAAAAATAATAGAACATGGAAACATATTAAGAGAAGATAATGAGATGATTCGGCGGTCTACGCAGCATGTTGCGATAAGAGCAACTGCTTGTCTCCAAAATCAAGGGGGCCATTTTGAACAGTTACTCAACTAATTTTCATCGTTAGCCTTAAGATACTCTTGCTGTGATTTCTTATTAAAGTTTAAATTATTATTACCGCTTTATTTTATTGTTATCTCCTTCTAGAAAATAAACTCATTTTTAGGGACATGTTGAAACCGGTGTAACTTCTTAAGTAATTATGTCAGATCCGTAAATTTGGTATCGACGTCTAGCCAATACCCTATACTACAAACACAGAACAGAAAAAAAGGAGAAGAGGAAAGGAGGTAAATGACCTAGTTTTTTCAAAAACAAATGAAATTTGAAAAAAAAAATGCGTTCTTGTGCTCTGTTATTAAAACGTTTGCGTATGATTGTTAGATTTAATCGATTGCTGATATGTTTAGCTATCTAATAAGATATTTTTTGTATTCGTAGGACGAATAATTGACAGATAATAGCAAAAATACCACATGCACCCGTGCTCAGATGTTTCAAAAATTAAAAATGCCGCCATTTTATGACCGTTGACTTAAAAAATAAACACGTGGTGATTTATCGATGAAATTGATTGTACTAAACAACCTTAAAAGCTCCGATATCGTTGACAAGACACACTGTATACTACTATATATATAAGAAACATAAGAAACATCCAAGACTCAAGAACAAGTATTTATACGAATCACAGAAATATTACCCTTTCCGAGATAAGATTTTGTTGCCTGTTTCTTAATTAAACGGCAATTTTCCGACAATGTGATCTGCCAAATATAAGTTATAGCGTTTACTATTTACTTTAAATTCACTTCCTTCACTTGTATGTGATGCCATACATACCAAAGGCAAAATTACCCTGTACATTGAGTCGAAATAGTGAAAGTTTGTATAGAACCCTCGGTGCGCGACTCAGCATCGCGCTTGACTGGTTCTTTTCTAATATAAATAAAATGGCAATATATTATAATTAAGTTAATTCAAAAGCCAAATAACGCTGAAACAGCCATCAGATATAACTTGTGTCTTTATAGAACACTCGTAAAACATATGCAGCTCACTGGCTCAGTTACCATCAATTTAATCATGTAGTTGCAATGAACAGGGGAGGCTATAGGAAGTCGGTGGTTGAAAAAAGATAGCGCGATGCTGAATCCCAAGAAGTCATGCTCAGAGCCGAGTAATCAGATGGGTTCATGCACAGAACACTTTTATTACCTTCAGTTGTAGATTCCGACTTCATGCCGCAGCTGAGACTCTAGGTAGCATGGCTTGTTCAATAAGGAGCCGAGAACTCGCGGGCCTGATCCGGACTGCGGCCTGTCACCGCACAATATGATATTTACTATTTTCATCTGGTCCGCGAATTACTTTTAATTTTCCGCTGCGACTCGCCTGCATGGCACATAGAACGTAACAGCAAGTACTGACTATTGCAACATCTTTAACTAGATACAAAATTATAGCAGGGCTATTTCTTGTTTTCTTCTAATTGACAGTGGCACCTGTGCTATCTAAATAAGTTATATTTCAGCATGCATCTACTTTTTGGTCATACTTAGATGAAACTTACCTATTATACTAATTTCTAGCTATTTTATGTCATTTCCGCTAACCAAAGGTTGTCTGGAAGAGATCGCTCTTTAGCGATAAGACCGCCTATTGTTTACCTATTTTATGTTAAGGCTCTATTGTACTGTTTCTGTTGTTGGTGTGCAATAAAGAATTGTTGTTGTTGTTGTTGTTATATGCTAAAATCTTCCCGCTTTGAAACCTGGATTTTCTCTTTGGTTTCTTTTGGCAATTGCACACTATGAAGGCGTTTTTTAGAATAATAGTATATTTAAAACTTAGAAAATGACATTATCATACTTGTATGTCTGTTACAAATGATGGGTACTTATCCGAGTACAATAAAATACAACAATATCACATCAAAAAGAGAAATAGTACAATAGAGCTTTACTACGGTACACAATAGACGCAGTTTTATCGCTAAATAGCGATCTCATCCAAACAACCTTTGGGTAGCGGAAATGACACAGAAAATAAGTATTACTTTTTATTATTTAATGATGTCTTTTTATAATTTAAATTACAAATGCAAGTAAACAAATGTTTTGTAATCGAATTCAAACTAGTAAACATAAAACCGTAGATACATTAGTACATTAGACATCATGTAGGCTATTTCAATTCGGCACAAATAAAATAAATATATTTATGTTGTGTACTGTCAGGAGTATGTCTGCTGCGCCTTAAGCGTCTTGCACTAAAACGAGTACGAGATGTTTTATGAAATCAAATTATGACTCGCGGAAGAGTGGGTAGGGGGTGATAGGAAGGGGGAGAGGCGTTGGTAATCTAATGCGACGTCGAAAGCCGACAATCCGCGGCACGAGCTGTCGTGTCGCGTCGCCGAGCTTGTCGCTCCGGCGAGAACCCACTTATGGGCTGTGGCCGTGGATGCGGCATAACTGTGATGTGGCCATTTAGCAAACTCATAATTCACAGATAGGATCTTTTAATAATTGCAATAGGCAGTAGTTATGCTGTTATTTTTAGTTAAACACGGGGGAGTTGGTGGTTTTAGTGCCATCGGTTCGGAGACGGCCACCAGCCCCTTGATGTTCGATGAGCCACTTCAATAGACTCATAATATGAATACCTTCAACCAACAACAAGATACGACTTTGAATATGCAGCTGATTACTTAGAAAGCTTTTTAACAACCCATCAATACAAAGTTTCGCCAAGAAACGTACAAATCTATTCATAGACAGAGTCTCGAACCCCAGTCCAATGAATAAAGACGACGGAGGCGTAAAAAGTTGGAACTGTTCTTGTGAAGTGTCACGGCGCTGCACACTTGAGCGGTGTTTTCCCTTCATTAAAAACTAAACCCCGCTTAGTTAAGCGTGCGTTATATGAGCCGCCTGCGCGCACAGCTACGGCGACAGCCAGCTCACTGACTGAACTTATATAAATTAGGCAAATATTCTGAATTTTTTATCAATGAATAGTGAACGATTGCAACCTTTAGCCACGTATCTTAATGGCAAACAATGCGATAAGCCGACAACCGGTCACGTTCCGGATTTAGTGCTAACAAAAGTTAATTTGAATTATAGTTGTTACATCAATCTCAATTTCCGTTCGAGACACACTTAAGTCGATCGGTGTAAACTATGCAAATTTTAGCACAGCTTTGTTCGGGAGTAGATCAATTTGTGTAAGATGGTCCCTCTTCATACAGTTGACGGCGGAATGCACTGTGTAGATCAGTGCGAGGCCTGTCGTAATCCGTGCCACGGAGTGAGGCGTCTGGGCCGCGTGTGGGCGCTGCATATTCATACGGCCGCTCAGCGCGCGATTATGCCGCATGAATATGCGAGCGCGCCGCCGCCGGCTCGTGCTCATGCCATGCTCATTTTTACATCCATGCGGGGTGCGGGCGCTAGCTGCATTCGTCATACTGCGTTTACAAGCACCGGCATAGTCTTAAGCGTTCGGGAGCGGTGTATGTGCTTGTATTGTTTTAGCGTGATTATTGCGGACAGCCTTCAAGTCCGCAGTGACCGCAGCAGATTGATTGACGTCAGAAGGATTGATTGACACTCTGAGTTCTAAGAAACACGAGTTTGATTAACGTTTGAGCTTGAACCAGAAACGATGATTGATCGACATCTGAACACTGAGCCTTTTTTATATAGAACCTTTTGAACCCACAATCGGGAATGCCATCTGCAGCCACTTAAAGTTGGGGTGGGACGCAGTGCACAAGGCACAAGAACTGCGGAGGTAGGTTGAACCGGGGCCGTTCAACCCCAGTTGGGACGGGGTAGAGAGAGACAAGAGAAATTGGGCGTGGGGGAGATTGCGAGACCACGAGCTGAGCGGCCCCGCAGGCGGGCTTGACTTGTCAGCTGTGAACTCTTTAGACTATATCGTCCAAAGAGTTCACAGCTGACACGTTCTCGATGGCTTCTGTGATCTCGTCATCCTGATCAGAGAGCACGTGTCTAGAACGCCGGGTATACCAGCCCCTTTCGAGACGGCTTCTGGGGAGAGGGTCCTCATAGGGGTTGGGAATGGTTGGAAGGTAGTCGGCTGTCTTCCTAATTAGGGGGTTTCTATGGTGGGGAGCATTTTCGAAGAAGCGCCTAGACGCTTGCTTGAAAAAACCATACATGGTTGGAATGTACGTCCTGGTGGAGATATAGGTTGAACTGATACCATCGAGTATCTGCCATCCTACGCAAGAACCTATTCTGTATGACCTGAAGAGGCTTTAGCCTGGACTTGGGTACCTGAGCGAAGCCTACACTTGCATAAGGTATTACAGAACGGATACAAGTTTACTGCCAACTTATTTCTAAGCAATATTTAACTCCGCTTGTTAGTCATTAGACTATAAAGCCTATTCATGACGAAGCCACTGAGAGAACCATTGACCTAGGCCATTGATTGCTTCCTATATTTATCGTTGAAGTCCTTAAGGTGCCTGGGAATGAAGTTTCTGAACAGGGAGAGAGTGGGGGACAGCACTGAGCCTTGCGGGACGCCAGTGCGGATGTGATGAGGGTCCGAGTAGGTTTCCTCCAAACGGTAGCGAAAGCTTCGATCCCTTGGGAAATCTTGTAGTATAAGTACGAGTCTGTCCGGCATACCTAACGCGTATAAATTGTATACCAGACCGTTATGCCAGACTTTATCGAAAGCCTTCGCCGCATCGAGAAATATCGCACCCGTTTTCAACCCGGAAAGTCTAGAGAAACCGTCCAATCCAAACACGTGCACCGTGCACATACGGTGCACCTGTTGGACACACGAGTGTCAGGATCAGAAACAGAACTGCTCGTCGATAATGATCGAATTCTCATACGTAAAGTTGAGCATTCGATGGAGTTTGATCCACCCGAGGGAGCTGAGCAAGCTGAACGACCTATAAGTACTAGGGGACGTGCGGACTTTTCCCAGCTTGTGAATCCCTATCACCGTCGTACACTTCCATGCGGCTCGAAAGTAGGCGTTGGCGCGAGCAGCGTTGAAGATGCTGACAAGAATGAGGAGCAAAGCTTCGGATAGAAGCTTTAGGATAAAGTAGGAGATGCCATCCGTACGTGAGGATTTCCTGACTCGTAGTCCCTAGACAAAATCACTGACCTCCCACTTATGATAGTGTGCGACGGTGATAGGGATTCACAAGCCGGGAAAACGCCGCACGTCTCCCAGTAGTTATAGGCCGATAAGCTTGCTTAGGTCCTATTGCTGATATGTTGATCCTAACTCCAACCGCTCCACCACGTAGTGCGCCTCACCAAGGAGCTAGCCCCCGCCCGCGCCCTACCTCAGCGCACCCCAGAGCTCTGAGCAGCAGAGCGTGACGGCTAGGGCTTGCATTCCGGAATTTCGAAATTTCTGAATTTGGACCATTTATCCGATATTACAATTTCGGAACTGGGACACATTCAATATCGTAAATTCCGGAAATGACGGCGTCATTCCAGCTGGCCAGCGATCCTTTGAGACGTCGTGTCTTCTCAGCGATTCTTTAGAGATACTAAGTTTAATATAGATAAATAAACTTTTAAACAAAAAAATAAAACCGACTCCAAAAAAACTAAAAAGTAAAAAATAACGCCATAATTCAGTTTCTTCAAATTACTTACAAGTAACCGTTTGTATACTCAATCTATACAGTATATACAATTAATCTTATTTTGGCGTCGGTGCCATATAAAGAATGTGTAAAATATTGAAAATTGACGATTTTAGTAAGTTGTGACACGATGGCACCGACTCCAAAATAACATTAATTGTATATACTGTATAGATTGAGTATACAAACGGTTACTTGTAAGTAATTTGAAGAAACTGAATTATGGCGTTATTTTTTACTTTTTAGTTTTTTTCGAGTCGGTTTTATTTTTTTGTTTAAAAGTTTATTTCTTTTACACTTTTTAGTTAATCGTTACTTAAAAGTGTATCTCGTGACGATTCGAACAAGCCCAAACACGGCTAGGATACATTATTTTATTACATAGATCTGGTGCCTACCTTCCGGCTCCATCATTAAATCAATTCGATGGTACCATTCTCATCAGGAACATTTAAATTTGTGACTATGAAGTTGCTAAATTAATCAAGATATTTTGTCGCCACCCGTAAATCATTTATCATTGAGGAGTTCCGATGGCATTCTGTGGTCTTCTGCATCAGTTCCACTTCGCCAATTTACACTTTCTGAATGCAAATGCTTTTTTATGTTTCTTATAATACCAAAATCGCTATATGTATGCCTACAATATTTGAGGAGTTCCTTCAATTCCTCATGGATTCCATAATCAGATCTTCACCAAAATTAAATGGGACCAACTAGAATGTACCTTCTATAAAACAAAAAAAAAAATTTGAAATCAGTCAAATAGTCTTTGAGTAATCGGTGAACATCCATAAAAGAAATAAATAATAAACATTCCGTCGAATTGAGAACCTCTTCCTTTTTTTGGAAGTCGGTTAAAAAGTTAAGTTCTAAGATTAATAAATCATTTGAACCCCAGGATAGTTTAGCTCGATAAAAGCGAGCAATATTAATTGCATAGAGATCACGAGAATGCTAATATGAACCTCATACAAGCTAGAAAATTTGAATTTGGTATTTAATCGATCTAAAACGTAGTAATGGACAGAGCTTTACTTTTAATAAAGTTGCATATATTTGTTGAACGTAATATTCAAAATATAGAATTAAAAAGAGACTTTGCAAACCATTTGTTTAGAAGTTAAATTTGTTTAACGAAATGAACCTAATCACGTAGACCTTATCGTATAAATATACGCTAGACTTATCGGTATTACACACTTGGAGCCTGTTAACTCATGAACCATTTTGAATATACCTATAGGGAAAGTAAATGTAATTAGGTAGGGTAATGTGTGATCTTGAACTTGTGTGAATTTGAGCCATATTCGAGCTGTAATAATTATATATGCTAAATACTGTTTCACTTGAAATGAAATGTTCGACAGAGAAAACAGATCTCTTCGTAGCGAATTCTAAACACACACACACAGTTAATTTTTCGGCAATAATGCCACGAATAGAGCCATATGTAAATTAATTAAAGAAAAGTGGTCTGCGAGCCACGTAAATCAGTATTACCGAAGATCCTGGAATTATAACAAGTTAACAAGTGAACCTAGTGAATTATTCCTAGTGACCTTCCTTTCCACCCAGTAACCTTGTTGGGCAGTGCAGCACGTAGCCAGGTGTACGAGACCCTATCCTATATCGCGTCCTCACGTAGCATCACACTAGTCTAAAAGTCGTGGGCAGAACCTCTGTGAGCAAAAAGATCGATCCTCTGAACTCTCCTTTGTGTACGCGGTGTAGCGGGAGTGCCGAGCGCGAACTGAACCTAAACCCATGGTCCTTCGAGTTTGAGCATTGATCGGCTACAGTGATAATATATATTTGATATACTATTTATGTTATGGTAGAAAACTTACATTAAGATCAAGTATGATTGCGTCAAACTTTTGTATTTTTGTTGTTTCGAACTTATAAAACGCAATCATATCAAGAATTGTATCATGTATGTAACCGAATTAGATATAAGTTAGCGGATAATACAAATACGTCTCTTACACTGGCATGAAGTGCTCTGCTCGCCACTCAAGCCGCAGCCCTCTCTACGCTCGCGCCACCACCCAACGTCAGCCGACACTTCCGAATCTTCGCTCCAACACATTAATTTCACTAGACATCGCGCTATATGCGCTTTGACACCAGACACTGCCACTCGAAACAAAACGCTTCTGAAGTGTGTAACAAGCAGAACGAAGTCAATGGATTTTGTGCAGATTAAAGCGATTCTGAGAAAATATCAATATTTTCGCAGAATCGAAGCGACTCTGTATAAAACTAACTACATATAGTTGTTCTATTGTAATGTTGTTTTATCGTGCTTACCTGCAAACGGTGTTCTGCCTTTTCGCAGAACTATTTTTGGCCGTACTAGAACTATATTTGCCAACTAACGTTTCGCCGACTTTTCACTTTGACAACTAACGATTACCAAATTTTTGTATGACAACTTTTCACTTGGCAGAATTATAGTAAAGCAGATTATTATTATGCCTCTAAACTTTTGGCAGACTAATCATTAGTCAAATCTTTCACTCCTCGAACAACTTTTAGACAATTAACGTTTCGTTGATGGAACAGTTCCCTTTTCATACATTAGCAAGTTACAAATAAGAAAAAGATACATACCAATGCTTACATATTTTTTGGTTGGCCGAAACTCTGGCAAGGAAGAGTAACTGCGACAAAATGGAATATGGGTCAAAATCCAAAAACTGTAGGTTAGGTTAGGTTTGTTTTATGACCATGGATAGCGGAGCGAGCGAAGCGAGCGGAGCGTCAGATTGCTTGCTTGCATGAAGGTAATATTAAAATGCTTGCAAGTATTACAAAAAAAAACATATTATACATATATTTATAATTTACTTTTAGAATAATTTTTAAATTTTTTGTTTTAAATATTAGTTTGTAATTGGTAAATTTACCACATACATACACAATACACATCTTTCGATACTTTGCTCTTTTCATACGTAAATCCATTCAAAAATAACTTCACTCCGCCTCTTGTAGTAGTAAAAACTGAGCACTCTTCATTAATCTCACCCAATTTAATTATTACACCAATAAAACATACCACAAGGCAATTGGCAAGTATAAACACTTATCGCTAATGAGTCAATGTATTCATACTTACCTACATTATTGTCATAAAAATAAGTGAGCGGTAGCGCTTACCCACGATGTATTAATAAAACGGAGTTGCTAAACGAAACGCTACTCAATAAAACATTTGGTAAACAATAAACAACTAATTGTATATTATGCCAACTAAAACATTCTGCTGCATGAAAGGTGGCATTTTAAAAATTTACGTAATAAAACACAGACCAAAAGTTAAGTTGGTAACGGTGAGGTTGGCAAATAATAAGTTGGCAATTGATAAGTTGGGAAATGAAAGGTCGGCGAAATAAAATTCCGCGAAACGGGAGTTGGGAAGTGATAATCGGCGTAACAATTTTCTGCGAAAAATAAGAGAACCCCTGCAAACCTTGTCTAAATTATGTAATCAGCAATTGTATAGTCTTCTTGTGCCCTGCCTCGGGACAAGTCTAGCTCCCAAGTTGCCGACGCGTCCACGTAGTGCTGGATTTCGAGGCGATACTGACACTCATTGCTACTGGCAACTGGTGACTCGCTTAGCGTCGTTGTCGGGCGAACTTCGAGCCAAGGGGAACTTGGATTTCCTACACTAGTATTTAGCGACTAAACTTGGATACGACAATGATTTAGCCAATAGTTACCGACTTATTACACTGGCTAGCTTAGCGACTGCTAACACAACACTGTTTTCTGTTATGCGTTATTTGACACTAGCTTTTGCCCGCGACTTCGCCCGCGTTAAATTCAAAGTTCACGTTTGATGGTAACTAAATACGGGGTCGCCCAAAAATGCGTTGACGAAGTATTAGAATATGTTTTAGAACACGATGTATTTAAATGAATACATTAATAAAAAAAATATAAAAATGACTCCAAAAAAAACTAAACAGTAAAAAATACTATTAACCGCATATACTTTTTCAACTTATTTACACGATATATGCTTCGAATCGATTTCGAGTTTAACCGAATAAAAACCGAAACTCGGTTTTCGGTCATAGCTGCATTCCCTAGTCTACAAACACCATATAATCTGTACTGGCCGGACTGCTCCTACATGTTTACAATAGATGCTTGGAGAACGAAGTCTTTCCAGTAATGTGGAAAACAACCCGGGTAGTCCCAGTTCTGAAAGGAGGAGGGGGGAAAGTGTGGATGGATACAGACCGGTCGCAGTGTTGTCTACCCCTGCCAAAGCATTCGTATCAGCATTGCAGAATGTTATTTATAATCAGTTATGTTCTCAATTGTCTGACGCGCAGCATGGGTTCCGACCGGTTGTTGGTTGTAGCACAACCAGTAACCTGCTCAGTTATGTGACGCAGATTATTCCAGAAGTGGATAGTGGGGGGCAGGTTGACGCTGCTTACTTTGATTTTCGGAAAGCGTTCGATGTAGTCGATAACGACATATTGCTTAGAAAGCTAGCCGGTGTCGGCTTTACCCCTCATCTATTAAAGTTCTTCGCAAGTTACGTGACTGACAGGCGACAGTTGGTTGAATACGATGGACATAGGTCAGACCCGTATTTTGTGAGATCGGGAGTGACTCAAGGAAGCAGCCTTGGCCCTTTACAATTTATTATCATTGTCAATGACTTACTCCAGGTTATCAAAAACTCGGGCTGTTTACTTTTTGCTGACGACTTAAAAAAATATCTACCTATAAGAAGTACCGCAGACTGTGAAAGACTCCAAAACGACATAAACAGTGTGGTTTCATGGAGTGAAGCTAACAAATTGCATTTAAATACGTCCAAGTGCCTTACTATTTCGTTTACTCGAGCACATGGCCATATCAGTCACGATTATGTATTTAACGAAATGAAATTAAACAAAACAACAGAAGTAAAAGACTTCGGAGTAAAGTTCACGTCGAACCTAAGATTTCGGGATCATATTGTTAATATTAGTAAAAAAACCTTCAGAATGTTAGGATTTGTGCTTCGTCGTTCCCGTGATTTGACTAATATTGGAGCGATTATCGCCTTATACAATGCATTGGTACGAAGTGGTCTGTAATGCAATATGGGCTCCACATGAAACCAAATATCTTTTTTGGATTTTATGTATGTTGTATGTTTGTATGTGTCGTTGTGGTTTCATCACGCAAAATCGGCTAAACGGATTTCAACTATTTTTGGTACACGGGTAGCTGGGTGTCTCCGGATGGTTATAGGACTTTTTACTCGACTACACTGAAGAAAAAATGAAGGGTTATGACTTTTTTTCCTCCGCAAACGAAATTGCGGGCGCCTTCTAGTTAGTTATAAACTCAGTACTTAGTATAGATAAAAAAGATTTAAAGGTTAATAACGTTAAATTATAAAAATAGTTACTCTATTGTCTTAGGTATAAGTCCTGTAAAATAGCTGTAAGTGTGGAGAAATAAATAAATAAATTTTATCTTACGCATTTGTGACGGCCTCTTTGGATATAAAGATAATATAAACTGCTTAATTCTTTACTCCATGGGTTTAGTTCTTTTGTCTGTGTCTAATTCGAAAATCGAAATACACTTGGAATGTTCTTGTCACTCGTTTTCTTTATACGGATATGAAAAAACAAAGTGCTTCGAAGTTCGAATATTTCGAATTCGGTCATAGACCTAGCACTAAAAAATGACAACCAGCGCCATTCTAATAAAAAAAAAAAAAAAGTTACTTTGCCTCACGCTCACAGCAAAATCGCATTTTGCTCACTGTTAGCTCGCAGCAAAACCCGCACACAAGGTGAGTAGATCTAGGCCATTAGTGTTGCATTTTCCAACACCATGTAAAACCAACTTTGTCCTTTGAAGGTATGGTATCCAGCACGCAGCGCAAATCTAGGGCTTTATCGACATCTGGCGAAAGAATATTTTTATTTAATGAATATGCTTCCCTGATGTTATTCTGAGAAGCATATTTAATGAATATGCTTTTCAGAATAATAATGCGGTCGTTAATCCCTTGTGGCAGTTCTTACATTGAGCGTGCAATACTATTTCTGAAAGCTTTTTCGTGTGCAGCTTTCCCGCTCCAGTAGAAAGTGTAGCCACTAAGTTCTTCGCAGAGCTCGCTAGTATCGCTTATATGAGTCTCGCTGAAAACTGCGACATCGATATTATATCGGAACAGTTCTCTTGCTATTATTGCGGTTTTTCTTTCAGGACAAAGGTTTCGCTCATTGTCTTTCAGAGTTCGTACATTCCATGTCGCTATAACTAGATTGTGTGTTTTCATCTTGTGTATCTTTTTTCGACCGCGCGAGTTTGATGACCAAATGACCGCGGTTTGCCACTTGGTGTAAAGGTGAGACGGACTATGTTTAGGCCACGTTTTCTAGGGTCTTCCCCGGATTGGGGAAAGCAGTGCGATCCTAAATACGGCTGCTTTGTCGTCAGACGTGCTGCCGAACCTGTCCTCCCGCCTCTGTCGAGTCCAAGCAGTGACCACCCTCGTCTGACCGCCTACGTTCAGAGTGTCAACTAAGGCCCGGACTCATCATCATCCAGAACCCCACCGCCAACACTCCATCGCCGCAGGACTTGTAGATTCTCGGAGTCCAATTACTTTGTAAGAGCCATCTGCGCGTGATGTGGTTATAGTGGATAAGCAGGTGCGCTGGTGCAAACCCATTCTCTCGTTCCCAGCTTTCTAGCACCAGTGGATCGGATGACTGATACGACTAGTAGAAAACAGGGAGTGCAGTGACTGGTCAGATGCTCTTGTTTAGGCCTGTCACAGTAGAATCCTTTAGTCGCCTCTTACGACATCTATATTGGGGTGGTGCTATTCGAACCCGGCACCACAAGGGCAATAGGTCTTAGAGTAACACATTAGTAAAACACTAAATTATAACGACTAACTAACAAAGATCCGTGCTCTAAATTCGTATGAAGGATAAAGCGTAATGCTTCACGGGACCGCTCTACAATCGCTTATATGTTTAAAACCAGGCACCTAGGCCTCTCCACCGCGGCTCCTAAATTATTTCTGTTATTTGGACTCATAACCTGCGCTAACTTACATCGATTTCATACTCTATTTTGTACAGCAACAATGTTTAAATTATGATTCTAATCAAGCTACTTATCACATTTCAAAATTTAGCAACGACGCTGGCAAGGCATTTGAAAAAACCAACACCATATAAAAGCGCATGCACGTAGTAATCAGAGTCCTGTGACGTCACAATCCAGTCACTTCATACTGACTATAAGACCACCGTAAGCTGTTTTGTTTTGCCGCAGATTAATAAATCGTTGCTGTCTTGTCATAAAAATATAACGCATATACCTATTCCTACCAGTATCATTTTGGCAGACCCATCATTTTATGAGCCTTCTGCTATTGACATTCTTGTTACGGTGGCAGAGCTTTGGTATGTCTTGGGTCCCTCTTTCATAAATTTAGGTAAATGTAAACCTCGATTACAGGAGACTAATTAAGACTGGCTTGTAACCGGGTCCATGCCCATACATACAGGCAATTCATTTTGTTCATTTCTCACTCACAAAGAGGAATCCTGCCATATTCAGTCCCGGAAACAAGACTAAAATAATTTATGAACAAGTCTGGTCATGAACAAGATGACCACATTCTTAAATTACCTTCCAAATTATCAGACCTACATTTATAATCAGAAATTATATTAGTATGTAAACGTATTTTGAAACACGTACATTTGACGCGTGAACGGAAGCGAAGCAGTTTACCTTTTTGTCTTCGTCTTATAGCTGCAAAGAATATAGTACTTGTAAAGACTTGCTGGGCAGCATGGGAGCATTTGATAGTATTTAGTAACAAATGTTACGAGCGTGGGGTAAAGGATAGAGATAAAAAACACCTTGACAGTTCCACGTTAGTTTATTCACGACTTACACTAGCAGGAATTCACTGTTAGACGCGTCCCGGTACCGATACTAGACTTCACATCGTGTATCGCACACACACTAAGTCACTGACACTGAACACTTTCTAGTTTACTTCCACTACTTCACTTTTAACTTCCTCTTCTTTCCACTTGTTTCTCCTTCGCTTGCCACTTAAAGACTGCTGTCCGCACCACGTTCGCCGTCTTTTATATCCGTTTATAATTTCGCTCGTCTTTTGTCACTTTTTATCGTCATATTTTCGTTATTCTGCTGTTTTGAGTAGCGTTGCCTTTCCAGTAAATTGGCTGTGTCGAATGTTCTAGCATATTCGAATCCCATACATTTGTCCTTTAAACTTCTACAGCACGGAATGTTCTTTTCTTCAAACTTTCTAGAAACTTTAGTCTCACTTACTAAAATCTAAATATCTGAAGAAAACTTGCAAAAAGCTCACCCATGCTGGGATTAGAAGCGCCGACTTCACGATCACTAAGCCACTGTCTTACGGCAGAGCCATTCGGTTCTTAACTTAGTCTGCAAAAAACTGATACACATTTGTTAAACACTACTCGACAATTGATGACGTTATAGTATTCCCAACATTGCCCTCCGCTAAGTCATGCTCGTCCCGAGCATCATTTGTGCCGTAATATCGTGCTAATCGATCGACATGAACGATCTTTGCCGGACCCCGAGCAGATCGGCGAATTCTATAGGTAACATCGTTTAATTTTGTTACAACCATATATGGACCTTCCCAGCTTGGCTGAAGCTTACGTGACTTCCCCTTTCGTCGTATTGGGTTATGGAGCCAGACCAACATTCCTTCTTCCAATTCGCATCTGTTAGCGTTGCGGTCGTACCGTGTCTTCATTCTCTCGCTCGCTTTAAGACCAGATTCCCTCACTTGTGCGTGAACATGCAACATTCTCCTTCTTAGATCATGTACGTAATTGTTCACATCTACTGGAGTATCCGGTGGGCAGCCAGAAAGTAAGTCCGCTGGTAATCTCAACTCCCTTCCGAAGTTCACTTGTGCCGGTGTGACACCCGTGCTCTCATGAACCGCCGTTCTGTAGGCTAACAGGAAAAGTGGTATATACTCGTCCCAATCTTTCTGATGGCTATCGACTAACTTCGCCAAATGACGCTCCAAAGTTTGATTGAATCGTTCCACCATTCCATCTGACTGAGGATGATACGAAGTAGTGCGCGTTGCATGTACTCGCGTTATCTTACACACTTCTTGAAAAACCGTAGACTCGAAATTCCTCCCTTGGTCACTGTGTAGCTCCAGTGGTAGGCCATATCGACAGAAAACATCTTCCACTAACCTTTTAGCAACTGTTGTAGCTTCCTGATTAGGCAAGGCAAATACTTCCGGCCATTTCGCGAAATAAACTATTACCACCAATATGTAACGGTTTCCATTCTCAATTACCGGAAATGGCCCTGCAATGTCAAGTGCCACGCGCTCCCATGGCTCTCCGACATTGTTCAACTTCAATGCTTCGCGTTTGAGGACCTTTGACAGCGGCGCACTTTATGCACTTGCGACACCAGTCTTCAACAGCTTCCCTATAATGTATCCAATAAAACTCTGCTTTACCTTCATACATACATACTGAAACAAGTGTTGTTCAAATGCTTATATTTTTTTATTCAGATACTCAGCGTTATCCGATCCTACCGCAGTTTACCAAGTCGATTAAAAAAATTAAGGACACTCATCACAACGGAGAGAAGTTTGTCAATCCACGACGCGCTGGTATCTGACCCGTCCGGCGATCTGGAAATACTACTAAGACATAGTCAAGTTTTTTTAGCGAAAATAAGCGAATTTCATATACATAAATATAAACTATTACCCTAATGAACCCTACGAGTCTATTACACATCGGTAAGTAAGCAACTGTCAGATCAGGATATAGGATAATGCGAAATATAGGTTAGTTATCACAGCACACTTCCTATGTTTTCTGATATAAAAGTTGTAAATAAGACCCAGTTTCATCGTCTGCTAGTGTTAACACCTATTAAAGAGCCGACTATTAAACAAATAATAGCGAAATCAGATCACCGAACTGTTATATCAAAGAACCGGTTTAAAATATTTATGTTATATCTAATGATAAGTCGATTATACAGCGATAAAAATACTAAATAATATGGAAAATGTCGCACCCAGTGTGGTGCAAGTGGGCTTAGCCTGTATGGAACTAATAGATGGGTAGATTAGTTCCCGTTCTTGCAGGTTAACGACTCGTTACCCCTTCAGATTGCAGCGTTACTTGATATAGGTCAGAGGCAGCTTTTCTTTTCAGCAATCTCTATAAACTTGCATGTTCAAAGCGAGATCAAGAATTAAGTTGGAGAACGAATCTGTTTTACTTTTGACTATTATTAAGTGTAAATTAAGTGTAATATTATAGAATCTTAATAATACTTGCTAAAGCAAGTATTATTAAGATAGTTTTCTCACGTGTTTCGTTTAATGATAACATATACTGGGTTGTATATTCTAGATTAATTGAACAGTAAAATTACACATACGATTTAGCTTAATTTGAAATAAAACAGAACAAGTAGAAATAAAGTAAAATTATACGAGCACCAATATCTCTAAATAAATAAAAAATTACATAATATTGAAACGGACACCTCTGTGCTTATACTTCGTCAAGGACATTTCACACGGCGAAGACCAATCAGAGCCCTCCAAGCTTAAACATAATATAAACAATGGGGCTATCCAGGGTGTTAGTTCGAGAGCCGCGCGCTTTGAAAGCACACCTGTATGTAAAATTACGTTCGCGAGTGCTTAAACCGAATATACTAGATTCTTTTGACAAGTACTATCTGTTTTTAATTTATTTTCCTTCAAGTTTGACCTTTAACAGTTTCAGTTCAGTGAACCATGTATAAGTTTTGTGTAGTGTAGTGTTTAAATATGGAAAAGCATAGACACAAAGAGGCGAAAGACGAAAACTTCTAGCTGAAGTAGAGTCTCGTCGGTTGGCGGAAGGTGTTAAACATCTGGAAGATTTCATTCGGGGCAGCCCGCTCCGGGCCGCTTAAACCACCGCGCCGTCACCGCGCACGCGCACAGAGGACGGCGTCGTGACGCCGCCGCTGCCTCGTTCATTACGGGATTCCACCGAGGCCTCTGCAGCATCATGGCCAACACCTTTGTCGGTGCCGCCGGAGTCTATCGCGTCAACGGATCCGCTGCGGTTGTGGGCTGTGGAGCCCCCTGCAGCGCCCGCTCAACAAGCACCCCTGCCAGTGTCGCAGGCACCGGTCACGCTGGCTACTCCTACGCTTCATAACCAAGTGTGTTGATTGAGTGAGCCACCGCGTGCGCTGCTGCGCACGCCGCCTGCGCCGCTCGCACCTCCAGTGCGCGAGGTCGTTTGCGCCTCCGCCATGACTCCCGTGTCACCGCTCACGGTGGGCGCGAGCGCGCCATCTTCGAGTGTGACAGGTTTAGGGCAGCGGTCCGCTAACGGTGCGGTTGGGGCCGCGCCGCCGCCTTAATGTCCATCGAACTTTCCGTATGTACACTCAGACAATAATAATGTGCGATATTTGGGACGTAGTGATCCAATTCCAGAATTCAATCCGAAATCATGTTTATTAACGATGGAAATTTGGATACGGAAGGTCGAAGGGATTTCAAACATGTACGGTTGAGACGAAAAGACTCTTGTATTCAATTGTTCGTCAAAATTGAAAGGTTATGCGAGACGTTGGTATGATCCATTGCAAGATTTTAATCTTTCTTGAGCCGAATTTAAAGCTAAACTTTTAACAGCGTTTCTGTGTCATAAAAGTAAATTGAACATGATGCGCGATTAAGTTAATGTAATACGAGCACCCGATATAGATTACCTACAGTTTTATTATGATAAGCTTGCTTTAGGTAACGCGTGTGGTACTCTTCGTCTTTAATCACGGAAGCTATTATAGTTGCGATTGGTAGTGAGCTTGTTGAGGTCGGCGCTATTTCTGCGGGGTGTCGTGATCCGAATTCACTGTTAAATTACCTGTCATCATTTCAACGAAATATAGCGACTCCTGCAAGTTTTCGACTAAGCAGTATCGGTATTAACCACTATCAAACAAAAATTAAATGCCATACATGTAAAAGACGTGGTCATATCGCCGCTCAGTGTACTTACAAAGTACGCGACAAAAATGATAAACCATCGCTGTCTGTTTGTTCATTTTGTAATAAAAGGGGACACGATGAAAATAATTGTTATATGAAAATTAAGAAATGCTCGTTTTGTAATAAGATGGGGCACGTTAAGGATGAGTGCTTGAAGTTAAAGGGTCGTAATACCAAGTAACTAACTACGCAAACGGTCCGCGTAATACAAAGTACAAACGAGACAGGGTCGAAATATTACATGACAGTGAAGTTGAACGGTTCGTCCGCTAAAGCTTTTATTGATTTCGGTAGCTCTTGCGTCACAATTACGGATTTCACGGCAAACCAGTTGGGTTTGAAAACTCAATGTTTAACGAATAACAGTATCATAAAGGGTTTCGGTGGTTCGCAAATAGCTCCTCTTGGGGAAACGGTAGTGACCGTTACTGCG
This sequence comes from Hedya salicella, assembly GCA_905404275.2. Classification (NCBI taxonomy): domain Eukaryota; kingdom Metazoa; phylum Arthropoda; class Insecta; order Lepidoptera; family Tortricidae; genus Hedya; species Hedya salicella. Next base: position 93,698,796 of record FR990096.1, read on the forward strand.
GACGAGGCCACTTGTGAAAATATGAAGGCGTATATTGTTCCTGATAGTGCACAAGATGTAGGTATTACTATCGGTCAACCCTTCACTGATTACCCCAATGTATACGTCATTAAGACGCGGAAGTCTTTGCGAATATACAATGCGAACTTTCTGACGGACTTGCCCGGGGCATCCAGTGAGCGTGTTACCTTACATACACCTGAGGATTTACAACTTACACCCGGCGTCAACAAGATAGTGTTATCTTGTTCTGAGTTTGAAGGGTCCGTAATTGTCCCTGAGTTCACACGTTTTAAACCGCGGTCGGAGTGTTTAATACCACAGCATAGTACTGAAGTAGTCGATGGCCGAGTGGCACTTAAAATTATTAATTTGGGGTCGGAGACGATTACTATACGGAGTAATGAGCGTGTGGCGCGTGCTACTCTTAACAGTTCTAAATCTAAGTATCAGGTGGGGCAGGAATTAGATCCTTGTATTAAGACGGAACTTGAAAACTTACTAATAGAGTTTTCTGATTGCTTTTCTAAAAGTGATCAGGCAATCGGTAAGTGCTCGGTAAAAATGAAAATAGAGCTTACTGATAGCAAACCTATTTATTACCGGCCCTATAGGATGTCAATCGAAGATCGTAATCAGGTGCGCACTATAATCATTGATCTTTTGTAAAAGGGTATAGTAGAACACACGAACTCTCCTTACGCTAGTCCGGTAATTTTAGTGCCTAAGAAGAATGGCGAAAAACGCATGTGCGTTGATTATCGCGCACTTAACAAAGTTACAAAAAAAAGAGCCGTATCCACTTCCGTTGATCAGTTGGATAAACTGGCCAAGCAGCGCGTATTTTCGTGTCTTGACGTTTTATCGGCTTATCATTGCATACAGCTTGACGAAGAGAGTAAACGGCTTTTATTTCACCGGAAGGACATCATCAATATATTCGCATGAGTATTGATTTGGTCAATGCACCGGCTGTTTTTCAGCGAGCTATAGACGAAACATTAGGACCCCTAAAGTATGAATGCGCCACTGCTTATCTTGATGACATACTTATATACGCAGAAGATCACCCTACCGCACTAAACCGTCTACGTCGAGTGTTAGAGCGACTCCGTGATGCTAACATGACGTTGCGCATTGACAAGTGCTCGTTTCTGGTTCATCGCGTAGAGTACCTAGGTCACGAGATATGTAATGGCGAGGTTAAACCTGCACAACATAAGATTAATGCCGTGCGCGATTTTCCTACTCTGACAAACGTCCACCAGTGTAGGCAATTTATGGATTTGGCCAATTATATTCGCAAGTACGTTGGCGGATTCGCTGCAATTGCACGACCTATGACTATTTTAACAAAAAAAGGACCAGCCTTGGATATGGGGTAGTGATGAATAACGTGCGTTTGATCGAATAAAAGCTATACTCGTAAGCCGCTGGCAATTTTTCAGCCGGATTATGACACACAAACACACACAGACGCTTAGCTTTAACACACAGGCTGGCTTAGGTGGTATATTGCTTCAAAAACAGCCAAACGGTACGTTAAAACCAGTCGCGTATGCTAGCAGGCAAACTACTCCTGCCGAACACAACTATCATAGTTACGAAGTTGAAACTATGGCGGTAGTAATGAGCTTGCAAAAATTCCAATCCAAGGATTCGACTTCACTGTGGACTATCCAGCAGGGACTTCCATGGGTCACGTGGACGCGCTGAGTCGTAATCCTGTCGGCACTGTAATGCGCTGCGTTGAAAAAGATCTTATTGAAAGCTTGTAACAAGAAGACGACACCGTACGTTCAACGATTGACCAGCTTAAAGTCGAGCTCGCTAAAGGAAATATTAAGGGGTTTGGCCGTTGATTATTTAGTCGAAAACAGGGTATTGTTCCGAAAGGTTAACGAAGAGAAGAAAGTTGCAGTGCCAAGACAGTCCCGGTGCCGGTGGTCGTTAGTCCAGTCGTCCCACGATGATAATGGCCACGTTAACTTAACAAGTTCGGAAAATTGCGTCGTTTCATCCAAAAATATGTAAGAGGGTGTATCTCCTGCCAATACGCTAAAAAACCTACTGGTAGACTGGTAGGACTCTTACATCCAATCGAAAAAGTGGCTGTACCTTTTCACACAGTGCACACTGTTCACCTTGGTCCATTTTGCAAAACCCCCCTGGAAAAATGTACATATTTGCGCTAATCGAAGCTTTTACAAAATTTATATGGATCAAGGCTGTACGGGATACGAGTTGCGCTAATGCGCTAAATACTTTAGACCAGTTTATAATGACCTTCGGGCTACCTAGTAGGATTATCAGCGATCGGGGTAAAGCTTTCGATTGCCACGATTTTAAAAAGTATTGCGTCATAAGACAAATAAAGCACGTTATGAATGCCGTGACTAGTCCTAGAGCGAACGGCCAAAATAGAAAGATATAATCGAACAATACTGGATGCACTTGTCTCATATGTGGGAGATGATCAAAACCAATGGGAAAAGTATTTACCGAAGGTACAGTTGGATTTGAACTCTAATATTAATAATACCACAACAATAGGCTTTAAGAAGCGGACCATTGATGGTGAACTTCAGTTTGTCATCTGATAAGTTAACATCTTAATGTAGGCTTTACGAAGCGGACCATCAATGGTGAACTTAAGAGTTTGTCATCTTATAACTTTCTTAATGTCAACGTTATTGGGATGTTTTGGTGACCTTAAGAGGTTACTTGCTATGTCCTGTTAAGCTACGAGGAAAACCTGTTCGGGACGCCCAGTAACATCAGGATGGTCGACTGAAACGGACACCTCTGTGCTTATACTTCGTCAAGGACATTTCACACGGCGAAGACCAATCAGAGCTCTCCAAGCTTAAACATAATATAAACAATGGGGCTATCCAGGGTGTTAGTTCGAGAGCCGCGCGCTTTGAAAGCACACCTGTATGTAAAATTACGTTCGCGAGAGTTTAAACCGAATATACTAGATTCTTTTGACAAGTACTATCTGTTTTTAATTTATTTTCCTTCAAGTTTGACCTTTAACAATATACATCGCGATTAATTATATAGGTCATCATGGATATAATTGTTCATTGAATAATATATTTTCGCAGCAGAAAATCTTTGAGTCTCACATTGGAAATGCTTATGTTAATAATTTGGGTGCCCATTGAAATCTCGACAAACTTTTCATCGAATTTCATTTCATCGAAAACCATTCATAGAATATTCAGTATAAATATTATCTCTTGGAGTACTATGGCTTCATCGACTATTCATTACATATTGTAACAATTATTAGAGCAATGATAAAGGGAATTTTATATGCTAAAAAATACATTTAATAGATTATTTTAAAGACAGAACATCAAATAATTTATATTATTTCATCGACGTATTATACAACTACTTCATTTCATACTTAAATACATATTTTAAGAAAAAAATTATACAAACTCAAGCAAGCCCATATAACCATTTTAGTCGCAGAAATAAAAAAAATGGTCTCAGCCTACTGTTGTGGTAACTGTTACGTCGCATAGTGACTGTGTGAATTATGGTTACAATGTGTGGTAGCAGTTTGCACACCTCGTGACCAAATGCCATGTTGGTAACAAATTCGCGTAGTTGTGTAGACACTTGTAGAAACTATGTATTTATGGTAAGGTGGTGGTGGATATTAGTAAAAAAATGTGGACACAGTGGGTACACAATGTTACCATTTATTCAGATTTAGTCTAAATGTGTAGACACCATGTAGACACGTTACAAAACCATGTCTCAGTCGCGAAGATGACAAATCAATACGGACATGACAGCGCTTCTAAAACTTAAATAAAATAAAATGATTCGATAGTATTTAAATAACTACCCTTTTTTCTTTGATTGGTTGGTAAACAAAATTACGCATAATGTAAGTACTAAATGTGTCTCCTCTTATCCCTTTCTCAGTCCTTGTACCATGCAACTCTCAACGGTTAATATCAAAATGTATTTTTAGAGCAACAAATAGTAACCACAAAATAATTAAATATAAGAAAATACAGGTAATTTTTTAAATATGGTTTTCACGAGGGCAAAAATATTTTATATTGTATGCTGATACGGAACCCTAAGTGCGCGAGTCCGTCTCATACTTAATCAATTTTTACTCTACTTCATGGTTAAAGCACTTACCGCTCTTCATCCTCCGTATCGTCAAACTGAGAGTATAGCTCCTCTAACCTTAAACCCTCCGTAAAGTTTTGTATGGAGGTAAGCTTCACCCTACATTTAGTTTTTTTCCAGTTTTCCTTTGGAGCACTGGACGGATTGCTTCTCAGCTTTTCAATATCCGCTTTTCTTTGCTCCGCGGCCAATATAAACACGAATTCTGTACCCATCCGCCGGGTACAGCCGCGTCGGACCCTCCTTCGCGAGATATTACTAATGTAAATGACATTATATCATATTTTTCGAGTTTAAGTTTGAGAAACACTGCAACAAATAATAGTAGTGAAACCATTATGAAAATCCAGTAACATTGCGACTAAATTTGGTCACATATAGTCGCAAAGAAGTAACTTTGTAACTGGAACATCTTAAATTGATTTATAAACATTTGCTAATTTACTGACTAAGTGAAGCCCTAAAGTTATCTTATTTACATAAAGATATGGTTCACTAACGCAAATAAACCTTTTGACTCCACGGCAGTTGAAAATTTGACACAAAAAACACAATCCACATTCAAGTAAGAGATAAAGTTTTATCTATTTTTACCCGACTGCGCGACGCAAAGGAGTGGTAATGTGTTTATCAGTTTATGTATGTATGTATGTATGTATGTTTGTTCCTATCTGGCACTCTAGAGACCAAACGCGTGGACGGATTTTGATGATTCTTAAGTCAATCGATTTGTCTTAACTGTCCAAATGTCACTAAAGACATCAAAATGATGAATACTCAAAATGGCGATAATGAGACGCCATATTGTGAATAAAAATGAACATCGACGTACTATATCGAGTGGGGTATCAATGAATAGAGATTTAAAAATCATTATTAGGATTCTTTTATCATTTTTAATTTGGACTTAGCAGTTAGGAACTATAACCATTTAAAGTGGGTTAGCAAGCCGTTCTCACAAAATTTTCATTCCATTGTATTGTAATAAATCTGTGCAAGCTTCTCAATAACCCCCCGATAAAGATTGCGAAATTGACTGACTTTTATATTTTTAACTAAAAAGTATAAAATAAAAAATATTAATTAAAAAACAAAAAAACCCGACTGCGTAAAAACTAAAAAGAAAAAGACAATTCGGGACCCATTGTTGGGAAGATTTGCGTTGATCTAGATTTCTTATGGGTCCCGACTGTTCAAAATCGCTATGTTCCATATTAGAATTTATTATTTGTTATATTGTGAGTATCGATCATGTATAACTTAACAAATTTCTGGGGTACTGGACTTTTTTTTT